>JASSKH010000039.1:0-2400000 GCA_031763025.1 Macrocystis pyrifera
CCCCCCCCCCCCCGCCCGCCCCTTCCTACCGACTGTTTGAGCTCGGTCACTCCGTAACAAAAGAAGGCGCGGACAAATTTCTTGTTGTGGAGATGTCGAGCTCGAAAAGTCGGTCCTCGGGGGGTGGGGGGGGGGCGTACTCATTTGTTGCTTGCCTTAGTCATTTGACCATTGACCACGCATTCCTTTCGAGACGGAGCACCGTTCCTACTCCTAATAGAGACACCTCCAACAGTTGGGCGCTCATTACGTTGTTTCCATATATTACATAGAAACTTTTTGCTAATCTTATCCCCTTCCTGTTTGGCCGCCAGTGGCCACCATCTAGATCTCCTAGGATAGCGATCGTTTTCTCGCTGCTATTCATTGTATCAAACTCCTCCATGTCACATTCATCTATTTCCCTCGTCTCCTCTTCTAACACATCCCGTTCCTCCTTGTATATTGGTGGGGGGGGGGGGCATTTAGTCGCGTTGTCACTGTATTCCTCAAGCGAAGAATCTCAGAAAAATCCCATAGCGCACGTCGAAACCCCACTTGTTCCGTTACGGAAACTGCCCCCTTAAGGCCATACAGAAGCGTTCGTATTTTTTCACCGTATAGCATCGCCACGAAAAAAACGCCTCCAGCGCCCTCATCTCTCTCTTGACAAACTCCCCTTTTATCACAACTCCCACATTTTGTTGGGGGGGTACGAACCAAAGCACTTGGGAGCTACTGTAGTGTTGGACCCCTCTTCCAGCATTAATAGGTAGGGGTATTATTCTCACCGACCGGGTCAAATCTCGTGGATCGGATCGGGTCGGGTCGAGTCGGGTCGGGTGGGGTCCGGAAACATCGGGTGAGGGCGCCCCGATCCGATCCAATCCGTGAGAGTTTAAAAACCTCCTGACCTGACCCGACCCGACCCGACCCGACCCGACCCCACCCAAACCCCCAACCCGAACCAACCCGACCCGACTCGACCCGACCCGACCCAACCCGACCCGGCTTGACCCGACCCGACCCGACCCGACCCGACCCAACCCGACCCAACCCGACCCGACCCGACCCGACCCGACCCGACCCGACCCGACCCGACCCGGCCCGGTCCGGTTCGACCCGTGAGATAAAAAAAAAACTCCTGACCCGACCCGCGTGTTGGGATCATATGCCGAGTGAAGAGCCCTGGTACTTTTTTTCGATGATTGGTCGCTTTTCGACTCACGCTCCGAATCAGTCCAGCACAGGAACTGCTTCCTCACCCAAAGAGCCGCCCGCAAAAAAAAAACTCTCTCACCATGCATCGCCGTGAAAAACGCCTCCAGCGCTCTCATCTCCCGCTCGCAGACCGGCTGGGGGGGGTTGAACTCCACACCGGTAGCCTGCAGGTACAGGCCTTCCAAAGCGATCTTGTCGTCGCGGATGAGAAGAAGAAGTCGGTGAAGAAACGTGACCGATTTTGAGAGGGGGGGGCGAGTGAGAGTAGAGCGGCGAGGTGGGGAAGGGGAAGGGAGAGGGGGGATGCAGCGGGTGGAGGGGAGGGAGGGAGGGAGGGAGGGAGGGGGGTGCACTGTGTACTCGTTATCGTGCATGGCCGTAGTAGTCGTATGACCATATACCCTCGCATCCCTACAATGCCAGAATGGAGCACGTTGGATTTTCGCCGACCAGGCATAAACAGTGCTCGCACCAAGCGCGAAGCACCGTGAGGTGTTGGGCGAGTCGCACGATGACGGATGGGCTGCATCTTGGGCGGAGAGCCTGGGGGAGCGGGGGGGTACGGTCCTTCGAAGGTCCGTGTTATGTCACAGGAACAATCCAACCATTGTGTCGTGGAAAACTGAAGGGGGAGGGGGTGGGGAGGGAGGAGGGGGAGGGGGGAGAGATCAGGGGTCGGCGCAGTTATGCTTATGTCCGTTCTGCTCTTGATTCCCAAATTTAAGGGGGTCTCTTCTATTGCCTGGGACCGGTGTGATTAAATATCTCTTCTTTTTTTTCGTCCGCTTAAGCTTGCCGTACGCTCCCCCGAAAAAAACCCCAAGCATGCACTTTTTTTCATTGCCGAAAAACAGAGAAAAAGAAAAAAAAATGTCTGCTTTGTACCTGTTGTGATACTCTTGAAAAAATAAAAGTCAATTGCGCTGAATGCTATGTCAGCCTAACGGAAAAGCATAGCTTATACGTGCGGTAGAAGGTGGGGAGGGATAGGGGGGGGGGGGGGGTGGGGGGGTAATAGTCCTTCGAAAACGATATCCACGGTAGTAGCAGCGCTCGCATAGGCAGAAATAACGGGGTAGGCAGGTGGGGGGGAAGGGGAAGAGGGGGTGTTGGGGTATAGCCGTGGAGTAGGAGGAGGAAGGGCGCGCGAGCGCGGGGGGGGGGGGGGGGCGTGCTCATGTGTTGCCCTGCCTCAGTCATTCAACTATTTACCACACATCTCGTTCGAGACGGATCACCGTTTCCTACTCCGAATAGAGACACCTGCGACAGTTGGGGCGCTCGTTATGCTTATCACCATATATCGGGTAAAAAAGTGGTTTGCTGTTCGTATTCGCGTTCCCTTTCCTGTTGTGTCGCCTGCGGCCACCATCTGTCTCATCCTCGCTACTACAAAGGGAAGGGCAGGGGGGGGGGGGGGGGGGGGTGAACTCCGCGCCCGTCGCCCGCACGTACGATCCTTCCAAGGCAATATTTATCGTTGAATTCGTGTAAAACCGTCCGTGGCAGGACGGGTGAGGGGGGGCGTACTGAGTTGCTGCTTACCTTGGTCATCTGACCATATACTACGCATCCCCTTCGAGACGGCGCATCGTTCCTGCTCCTGGTAGGAAATCGTTCATACTCCTGGTAGGAACACCTCTCCAACATTTGGGCGCTCTGTATATATATATGTATATATATATATTTCTTTTTTCCATATACCAGGTATTACATATACACGCCTTCCTGTTATGTTTGGGGATGGGGGGGGGGGGGGGGGGGAGGGAGCGGGGCGTTCCCGGGCATGAGAACTCTTGAGCGGCCTGCAAACGTTACCACTATCCGTCTTTGGATGAGCTCTAAGCCTACGGCGTGCCCCCTGCAAGCCGAACACGTGTTTGACGCGAGCGGTCTCGAATGAAACAAGTTCTGCTTGTCCCGCGCTTTGGCTCCACTCCCCCCCCCCCCCCGCGCGCGCGCACTCGTGTCCCTGTGTCTATGATGTTGAAATATATATTTTGTCCGAAAGTGTGGGCGCGTAGTGAAAAGGACATCGGTAAGGTTGAACGATTAGAGTGATTCGTGCAGGAGCCCGCTTCAATTCGTCTCCTGGAAATGATAGAACAGGAAGGGAACGTGGGGGGGGGGTATTTGTTCGGTTCAAAGTGAGAGAGGACAGGGCTACTCCAACGGTGGCATTCTGAGGATGTTCGGTTCAAGTCGGGATGAAAACATGCACGATACATCGCCGGAGGGGAAGCGTTTTGACAACGCATCCATTAACACCAGCTCGAGTCATTAGTTCATTAACTTTACCACAAAAAAACATAAAAACGAAACATCTGCTGACTCTCGGCTATATACTCGTACGTACGTACATACACACCAATTGCGTCAAGGGCGAAAGCCTTCGGGATTTGTTCTTTTCCCGTGGGAAAAAACCCTGCGGGAGATGATGACGGAACACACGGGAATTTTCGCAGTTCCCGTAAAAGTATTGATTTCCCGGGGTTCCCACCCAAACTTACGGGAGTTCCCGGGAAAATGTTGTGATATTGTACAGAGTTTCCCAACATTGTAACTTCCGTTCCCACCCCAATCATGGGAGCTCCCGTAAAAATATGTTGTGATGTTCTTATTAGTTATTTTTGTCATTCTTCATAGCGCAAAGTACTTGAGCGAGTGGCGGCTCTCACCATTTCCTGCTGCAGGTCCTCCCAAGCACGCTGCGCGGCCTGGGAAGGCTCCCGCTGGACCTGAGCTTGGTGATCGCTGCCTTCTCTTCCTGAGGCAGCGCCGAAGCACGAAGCGGCACGATCGAAAAAATACCGACAATCAGCCATTGCACAAACACCACCCTGGCAGTGCATGACAAGCACCTGGTTAACGTTTTTCCTATGTGTTAGGCAAAGCTACGCAAATAAAACAGATCGCTCTCCTCCCCCCGCCCGCGTGCGCCGCCCGCCGGCAATCGAAGCCTGAAGCGGCGCAATCAGCCAACCGAACAACATTTTTTTCTGACCCGACCCGTGATATTTGAAAAAATCTTGACCCGACCTGACCCGATCCGCGAGATTTGAAAACCTCTTGACCCGACCCGACCCGACCCGTGAGATTTTGAACACTTCCTGACTCGACCCGACCCGACCCGTGACATTTTGAACACCCCGTGACCCGTGAAAGGCCCTGATAACTTGTACATATATGGAGTAGTTGATGATATATCTGTCCGGTATGTGATCATGTTTCGAACACTAACCGCATAGACGACGAGGGCCGCCTCGATCTCAAACTTGATGTCCCGGCTGTTAACTGATCCGCGACGCAGCAGGGCTGCCGTCATCCTCAGCAGTAGTAGTAGTAGTAGTAATAGTAGTGTTCGCGACTTGGCCCAGCCTATTTCCGAGAATTTTCCGAGACAATTCCAAGGCGATCGCGGGTGAGCGTTATTTTTTTATTTTTCCATGCGGTCGGGGTTAGGGTTGTAGGGGAGTTACAGTGGGGGTCACGGTTTAAGAGCTATCGGTTGAGCATGATAAGTACCGGGCACTGGCTCAAGAGAGGTCACATGGCTTGGCACGGCCGTGCTAACGGCGACATAGCGCCCGTTCCGGATTGATATACGTTTGGTTTCAAGAGATATCCACAATAGGGGTCACCGTTTTTAAGAGCTATCGGTTGAAGGGAAGTACTGGCTTCAGAAAGATCAAATGGCTTGACACCAGCCATACTAAACGCTATGCAATGGCTTTTCCGGTTCAAGAGATGATCGGGTCACTGTTTAAGAGCTATCGGTTTTAACACACAAAAATATTTGAGAGAGGTCAAATGGCTTGGCACGGCAACACTATAAGCTTTACAATGCCCTTTCTGCTTCAAGAAACGTTTGGGTTAGAGAGAGAGAGATCCACAGCAGGGATCGCGGTTTAAGAGCAATTGGGTCAACATAAGTACTGGTTTAAGAGAGGTCAAATAACTTGGCAGGGCAATACTAAAATCTGTGCAATGTCCAGTCCGGTTTAAGAGATGTTTGGGTTCAAGAGAGAAATCCACTGTAGGGTTCACGGTTTAAGATCAATTGGTTTGAAGAGCTATCGGTTTAAGAGAGCTCAAATGTCGTGGCCCGGCAATACCGATAGTTATACAATGCCCATTCCGGTTTAAGAGATGTTCGAATTCAACCCTCTTTCGGGTTTCAGAGGGGAAAAGATTGACGCTGAAAACTGCCGAATACAGCGGCGGCCACTGCGTGATTGGGGAATGGCAAGAAATTGGTGTCTGGGTTGCTATCCAAGGAGGCGTACGGCACGGCACGGCACTGGCACAACACGATGCTACCTCTAGTTCTGGGCCCTTGCGCTACTCGTAGACGCCTGATAACACCAAGGGTCATTCTTATCGGAGAGTTTTTTTCTCCCCCATGAGGGTCATTCTTATCGGAGCGCTCCCCTCCCCCAATAATTTCCATATGTTTTTCGCGCAATTTTTTTAATCTTCCAGATTTTCCTGGATTGTTTTTTTTTTCCAAATAGGTGAAACCTAACTTTCCTAATATTTTCGCTTCTTCTGAAGAATTTCACTAATTGTGGCTAAACGCCTCTGATCTTGATAATATTTCCAATTGTTTTCAAACTTGGGGGAAATCCTGGAAAAAAAACTCTCCGATAAGAATGGCCATTCTTATCGGAGAGTTTTTTTTCCAGAATTTCCATGCTTTTTCGCGCAATTTTTTAATCTACTAGATTTTCCTTTTTTTCCAAATGTGTGAAATTAAACAAACATGTTTTTTTGCTTCTGGAGATTTCACGAATAGTGACAGAACGCCTCCGTATATTGATACATATCTCCAATTATTTCCAAACCTTGGATTTTTGGAAGAAAAGCTCTCCGATAAGAATGGACCTAAGACGGGTGTCATTGTTTTGTTCGCGATCTTTGGGTCCCGAAGAGGTCAAGAGGGGCGAAACAGGCCCGACGTACACCTCCCTCGCATGAATTGTGGTCCCCACTGCTGTAACTTTAGGGCCAAGCATACGTGCACTGTGTTATCGAAGAGCTGGGCATAGCAACGGCGAGCAGCAGCAGCAGCAGCAGCACAGGATGACTACGCACGCACGGTGTGGCCTGACGAGTTACTGTTCATTACACTTATTCTCTGAGAGGTGTTCCTTTCGGTCCGACGCCCACGCGCGGGCTCGTGAATAAGGGTCCGCTGTTCGCTACACCAGGTACTGTACCACATCTCACGGAGCAAGGCAGGCCACAACAGACGAACTCTGCTCGCTCTGACAGATTGAAAGCTACCTGGTATATAGGATCGACGTGGACAAAAATGGTCCGCCGCATGCTGCATGTGCTGTGGTTGGAATACTGGAGCAGTTTACAGCAGAAGTCTACGTACGTACCCGGCATGCGTACATGGGAAATAACGCACCCATCGGACATAACACGATCTACTGTACAGCAGCAGTACATCGCATCACCCGCGGGGGCGGGCGGGAGGAATCTGTATGAGCCCAAGCCCTGGGAACATGCGCTACTACTTGTAGATCATGCAGAGTATACGGCTTCCGCCAAAAAATGAGCTATTAATAGATTGAGCAGAGCATAAAGATCAATACAGTAATTGATCTGCCCTGACATATCTACTTGATTCTTTCGGGACTGCAGTACCGTTTTGGGCGACAAAGCACTCAACTTCTAAGCAATCTTTCCCCACAACCAGGCCGCAGTCCTAAGCTTAAGCTCGTAGATCATGGTACGTATCACAGGTGGGAATAATAGGTAATGTGTGCGACGTGTAAGAGGCACTATGGGCGGAAATATAAGAGCCTTTCAACTATTAATATAAATATTAAACGGTCCTTATATCTGATATCAACGTCAGAGTGCTACACTGACTGCTGGTGTTGTACGTACCAGTAGACTACTGCAGGCGGGGTTTAAGTACACGCATTAGCTCCCTCAATCTTGCAGCGGATCTCAGGTGTGTACGGAGTGGCGGATATGCGCTCTAGCTGCCTCCCAGTCACCCCGATGTTCTCGTTGAAGGTCACACCTTTTGAGTCGAGCGCGATGTGCATGCCGGACACATTATATCAGTACGCGTACACGTCAAATGTGTTCGGAGAGAAGCGCGGTTGTCGGCCGTATGCATATATACATTCGAATCACACCTCACGCATATCTCACCGGGTGTGGCCTGCAGATACAAACCAACGGCGTGTTACGGAGGAGGCCGGATGAGCGCCTGCTGCTCCAGATACGGCGCCCTAAAAGGTCAGGTACGCTCCAACTGCCTCAAACAATCAAACAGTGGGAGACCGCGGTTTGACGGGTTTTGACTGACCGCTGTACAATACTAAATATAGTACAACAATTCCGAAAAAGGCCACGACGCGTCAACAAAGATTCGTCTCCTAGCCCATTTGTCCGCAAATTGTCCCTTGCATAAACACGCGTTTTGGTGGGAAACTCCCGGCGGTTACATTATTTTCGCTCGGTCTATTCGGCAAATGACGACTCCTTTTTTGTCAATCTCCGAAAAAGATCTCGCCGCACCTAACGTGCAGAGCTTGCAAAGCTGTCGAGCTGCCTCATGCCACACATACATACGTGCTGTATCTGAGTACAGGAGGTGGGGGGAGGGAGGAGGGCAGAGCTCTTGTGTAGAGGAAGAGGGAGAGAGGTGTCCAGGGGGAGAAGGGCATGGTTGCTCAGTCGAGGAGGCGTGGCAGCGTCTTGCCGGTCAGCGCCGACAGGAGATGGGACTGGCTCTTGGGCCAGGTGCGTTTCTTTGCGTGTGTGTTGTTGAAAAGGGCATCATCAAATATCTACGAGTATAATATGCTGTTCGCACACAGCGCAGCGGTAAATTGGATTTGGCACTGCACTCTTGCTGCTGCTGTTGCTGCTGTTGCTGCTGTTGCGGTAGATCCGGACTATACGACGTGCGCGCACTGCGTGGACATATCACCGACCGCTATACAGTATGTACTACCATACGGTACGTACGCTAGGCTGTGGCCCCCGTCGCTTCTACGGGGAGGATGTGGTTGAACGAGCCAGGCCGTCGCGGAATGCCTGGTTGCGCGACAACTAACTCAAACCCTTTGTGCTTACAGGGGCACCGCACAAACAGTACGAGTACGAGTACCTGTCTGTGCGTTTGCGTGCGGTGATGTTAGTTACTCTTGCCTCTTGCCACGCATTCTGAAAGCTGAAAACATACTACTGCACGTTGTGTCTCCACGAAATAAAAATGCGCTACAGATAGCTTGCCTTTCGTGGCTAATATTAATAGTAAAGGCAGGGACACACATCGCCGGCGACGGCAGCGACCAGACGGACCAGGCTTTGCGTAATACTACCTCTGGTCTCTGACCCCAAAAAAGTCGAATATCCTTTTGTACGCACCTTACGTACGCTCCTTGTGGATCACTATCCCGAGGGATCATAAAATATTGAAGTACTGCTGTATTAAATAGCAGTAATCAGAACCAAATATGGTACCGCTCTGTCCCGAAACATAGGCACATTTGGGTTCAATAATTATTACAAAAAAGGTCCTTATATACTGAGACAGAGAGGTAAATATATAGGGGGACGAATGATTTTTGGGTTCATCTTGGGTTTAGAGTTTTAATACCACTATTACGGGGGACCACAGTAAATACCACCAAATATTGTTAGTGAAAATAGGTAAACATATGTAGGTTATTGTGTGTACCGTAGGTCCCATTTAATGCCTGGTATGGTCCTCCGTAATTTTAATAGTAATACTGTATGCTGCCACCGTAGCGCTGCTTGCTGTAAGAAGTATCCTACCGAGACCGCCGGCGTGTTGGCAGAGGATACACGAGCAAATACGAGTACGTACGCGTATCTCGACGACGGCGGTTTCGAACGGCGGACGGGTCGGTCGCCGACAAGAAAGACGGCAGGAAAAAAAATTACACAAGACTACCATTATTACGGGGGGCCATAGTAAATAGGACCTACGGCATACACAATAACCTATATACTCAACTTTTTTACTAACAATAATAGGTCCTATTTACTGTGGTCCCCCGTAGTATTGATGTATGTACAGACAGTAAAAAATAGGAGGTACGTAGCCCCGGGTGGAATAGGTTGCGCCTGGTGGGTGGGAGCAGGGTGCCAAACGGACCGCCAGTTCATGATCGACTGTATCTGGTATAATACCACCCTGTGGGCGTAACGGCGGACACGTCGCCAACAAGAAATTAAACAAAAAAAAACTGTGTACAAGACTGTAGACATCTATTAATAAAAAAAAAATGAGGTGGCCTGTTGTGGAAGAGGTTGCACCTGGTGGGTGGGAGCAGGGTGTCAAACGGACCGCTAGTCTCATGGTCTACTGCTGTACCCGATATAACGGTACAACCACTCTGCGCGTGAATCTATATACCGGTAGTAATATATATATATGTATATGGTTATAGCACTCTGGGCGTAAGTATGAGGGCACCAAGTTGTATGACCCCAAATACTCAGCGGCCGTTCTCTTCTTGTCGCCCATTCTCCGCTCTGAGGTCCTTTCAGGACTGCAGTCCCAGTCCCGTTTTGGGGGCAAACTACTCCCAGTAGAATTTGAGTAGATAGTCCACACAAACGGGACTACTACTGTGCGGCTCTAAAAGTGATAACGTACAACAGCAAGCAGTAGAATTTCATATCATGTTTGCCGGGCATCACTCTGGACGCAAATGTAAGGAACTTTGGATCTGCGTAACAATAGTTAAAAAACGTTCAGTATATTTACGTCCAGAGCGGTTATAGGATATCATACGCGTGGTACGGCTATTTCTGTCCGCATGGTATGATACGGGTACAACGACTTTTTCATACGTGCGAATATCGTAACGGACAATACAGGATGCACAGCAACAGCAGTAGAGACTCTCTAGATTGTGAGAATGCGGCCGAGAGTGCTCTCCGGTGTGTGAACCCTTTCCGGACTCCAACCGCGGCATCGTACATACCTGGTATGTCCTATCGATGATCTCCTGCAGTGCGTGTTTGCATGGTGGGATGGTGCGTTATTAACCCTTTTAAAGGACTGCAGTCCCGTTTTGGGGACAGCCCATTCAAATTTCAAGTGTTTTGTCCCCTGCAAAACGCGAGACTACTGCAGTCCTAAAATATATTGTTTCACTTGTCATCTGACAGTTTGTATACAGCGCGAGTGTCAATAGCAGGTACTCCTCCTACTTACTGTACATCAGGTATGCCACGAATACACCGTGGGTCTGTGATCTGAATATCTCGACCAAATGTTGCGCTATGATGAACAGGCGTTCCTTAAAATCCTTGTAGTGGGTTGGTCCACTGCAGCAGTACGTACATACAGCAGAAATATTGATACCGTTACGTATAATATACAGAGCAGAGCAGTATCCTACCTCCTACCGAGTCTGCCGGTGGGTTTGCGGAGGATATGTAAACACGAGTACCCACATTATGTCAGCGGCGGTGAAAGAGCGGGCCAGGTCTAGCATGATTTGCACTCGTCGCCAAACAGAGAGCTCAAACTCTTGCACACATGGGGATGTAGGCCAGCTCTAGATATTCACAGATCGCTACTTCACCACCTAGATACTGCTGTGGATCGGGCCAGCTAAACGACCAAATAAGACAGATCCCTGAGGATATATAGGGTATACTTATCTGCATGGCCTACGGTTGTAGTATATCAGTAGTATTAGTAGTAGATCATGTTTGCCGGATACCAAGCTGGACGGAAATATAGGGAACTCATGATGTTTATGGTAGTATTCAAATGGTCATTATATTTACGTCCCAAGTGATACACACGTTACGCACTGGACGGCAATATAAGAAAATATTGATATTCATGTTAGTTTTGAAATTGCCACTATATTTTCGTCCAGGGTGGTAGATAGGGTATGCATGTGAAACGGTTCTTGCTGCAATACGTACATACGCGAATACCTGGTACATATTTGGCCAGGTCGGAGCTTGTACAGTAAGGATCTGACTCTTGCACACTATTAGCTGGTACCTGGTACCTGATACATCGTAACGGAAAATATCTACCAGGTACCGTAGATTGTGAGTGCTGTCCATGCGTGAAACGGCCAACCAACCATGGTATCCTGCCTATCTATACCGACTGCCTGTGTGTTTTGCGCGGGATCATGACAATGCTGCTCTGTCACGAATATCTGTAGTAGGCTGACCTTCTCAACCGAATTATGCGCAACATACCAGGTACGTAAGTACACATGATTTCCTTGGCTTAAAAATACGGAGATTTGCCGGTGACCCCGCGGCATTTGAACGGGCCAGGCTTTGCTTGCTACCCGTGATAGGCGTGGCCCGACGACTTCGAAAAATTGCCCACTCCCGGCAGACCACTACAGTTGTATCTACAGCAGATCATCTACATTAGTACGTACAGTCCATACAGTAGACCCTGACCCCTATCTGCCGTTATGATATGTTGCTCAAGATCTGTGCAGCAGTACAGGTCCAACCCAAGAAACATGCCCTGCTGCTGCTCTGCTGTGGATCCTGCAGAGTGTACAGCTCCCACCGGCAACATGAGCTACGTAGTTTTACGGGGGACCACAGTAAATATGACCAAATGTTGTTATTAAAAATAGGGAAATATATAGCTTTTTTGTGTGTTTACATAGGTCCTATTTACTATGGTTCCCCATAATATTAGTAGATCCTTCACAGATCGGGAATATACCCGCCCTGACTTACGGTAGGTAGATACAGCTATTATTAGATCATCAACGCATCAAGTGGAAAAAATCAATTACCTCTCCGTTATCTCAAAGATTGAGCTCCACCATATCAACCCTGGTGACTGCCGCCCGTGTGGGATAACCCGCACATGAATGCCTCCATATCCCGACCAAGATACGGACCACTCCGGCCGGATATGTACTAGCCGTTGGTACTAGAATTTGGATATCGAACGGTTACTATGTTAACGGCCAAGTGGCACGTGCGAATACTCGTATATCCTTCCATGCTTTTGAGTCACTGGATTCTACTGTAGTTATTACCCTTCTCTATGTGGGTGGTATGATTCGAACAAGCGGTGCACACATTGTCAGATGTCAAACGAAATAAAAGATATACGTACGTACAGGTACGGAAAAGTAAGGACCGTTTAGTATCGATATTTAAGCATTACCGATCCTTACATTTCCGTCCATCGTGGTAAATATGAATGCTAGTATAGCGGGGAACATAGTAAATAGGACCCAATATTGCTAGTAAAAATAGGGAAGTGTGTAGTTTTTTGTGTGTGTACCGTAGGTCCTATTTACTATGGCCCCCCGTAATAGTAGCATAGAAAGATCAGATACTACTGTACCGCTGTCCCTCTAATCCCCTGGTGGTGAGATGGAAAAAGGCCAGGAGCGTCGTCCCCGAGGGCACCACCTCGCATTTCGACTGACCCGACTGGTTTCAAAGTGGGCGGTAGAGAGCGGTCGATTCACTGTGCGAGAGCATAAATAGGGCTGAGAGCACTTACGTGGGCGGTAGAGAGCGGTCGGTTCACTATGCGAGAACATTAGTAGGACTGAGAGCACTTTTAAACACATGGGGCCCACCCAGCCGGATACTTTTAACACTTCCATGTTCTCTCCTACGCGTATTCTCTGTGCGAGGTTTTACGTGTAGTATTTGTATGCACGAGTACACTCTCTGGCAGGCGCTTGCCGCTTCGCGCGGCTGGAACGGCAGTGCGCGCCTATTGTGGGCTGCGTACGCGAGTGACATAACAGAAAAATAGCCGTTCTTTCCAAGGTCATACTAGCCCACAACAGGTGCGTATCGGGTACAAAATCGCAATCCCACACCATCCACTGCATGAGCTTCGCCTCCGCGTCGATCGACCACTCGCGCGCATCCCCGCCAAAGAAGAAAAAACCACAAAAAAATAGGCGTGGTACTATTATAGGAGGCATGTATGCAGTGGCATATTTTCGGTTAATATGCTCACGACTGAACGGAACTCGTCGACCGAATAGACGCGCGGAACGACCCACTATTAGTGCCTCCAACCCGTGTTGGGCTAAAGTTTCGTTTTTTGGGGACAGATCACTCAAACAAAATCCTGAGTAGTTTGTCCCCCCGAAACCGGACTGCAGTTCCAAAAGGGCCAAGTGGTACACCTACTGTGCGCAGGCCACGGAGTTCCTTAGGTGAGGAACTAGCAGTTACGGTAGGAAGAAAAATTTACTCGTACATTCGTTTTAGGACTAGTGCATACAAGTGCCGGTCGGATGGCCCGAACGAATTTCTTCCAAGTATTGTATCCGGTGAGATATTGAGTTCCCAATGTGAGGGGCTCAGGAACGTCGGGAACACCCCTACTGCGGGATAACTCCACCGGCAAGTCAATTTATATATATTTTTTCTTCTTCTCGATATCGGTCGATTATGGGTGAGGTGTGCTGGTACGCACGTAAAGCTCCTCAAGTGAGGAGCGCCTCTTTAGGGGAAAAAAAAAACAACACCCTGGGTGCATGCAGACCCTACCTTAGCTATTTTCTTTACTTAGCTCCTTTTTTTTTTAACCTTAGCTATTTTCGTGTTTCTCCATGCATGGACAATGCGCACAAAAAAAAGAAGAAGCTTCAATGCCGACCCGCTTGTAAACATCCCCAGAACAAAAAAAACAGAAAACCAATCATACAAAAACGACCAAAAGCGTGACGTGTGACTTCGATGTTATCAACGGTCTACGAACAGTGTGAACCCGTGCCGTACGACTCCCTTGCATCAACCATTGCAACCCGGACATCAACCATTGTCTCATCCCTCGATCACGCAGGGGCCGTCGCTTCAATCGTAGTCGCTTTTGCTCGGCAATTTCTCAACAGGGTTAAGGGCTTGGCTTACCCCCCCCAAATATTTTATATACCTAGGTAGGGTTGGCGTCGGTTGGCAACGACACTGCAACACATGCCGCTTACTACGTGAGCTACAGTAGACAACCAGCGTACCGTTTGTTTGTTTGTTTGTTTGTCTGCTTTTGGATGCCGGTCACAGCTGGTGGTCGAGTTAGATCATTCGTGGAGGGTGGAGAACCTTTACTCCGCACGAGGAGAATGATCGTATCACGTAGTGCTTACGGTAAGGCACCCAAGAGGCAGCTACATAGTACTCCTATTGCTGTCCCTGGAAGTGGCCACACCGGAAATTAAATTAACTCATTGAAGCTGCCATCCATATGCCAATCCGCCCCACAAGCGTTTCTTAATACCAAACAGCTCACCCTTCATACGACTCGCGGAACATCTCACGGCGCTTGCGCTTGGTGCAAGCAATGCCTTCCTGGTTAGTGATAACCCGACGTGCTTCGTCCCGGCATTGTAGGGATGCGAGGGTCTATGGTCATACGACTACGGCCACGCATGATATCGAGTGCACCCCCCCCCCCCCCCCCCCAGGCGGCGAAACAGGAGGGGGATAATATTGCCAAAACGTGTATGCTTAGCACATGGAAACAACCTAATGGGTTCCCAACTGTTGGAGATGCCTCTAGTAGGAGTAGGAACAGTGCTGCGTCTCGAAAGGGATGCGTGGTCAATAGTCTAATAACTTCACACAAGCAAACAAACAAGTACCCCCCCCCCCCGCCTTGCCCTCGCTCCCCTCTTTTTGCCGTGGGACGCCAAACATTACCCTAGGTGGCGCATTCTTTCCCGAAGGTCACCGCGCAGAATATCAGAGCGTTCGGCAGCAGCGAAGGGGCGTTGCTAAAGGTCAACGCGTTCTTAGACGGGGGGGAGGGGGAGCCCCTGGCGTTGTACTTCTTCGCCGACAAGGGTAACGCCGGTCTCAGGTGAGCATCTACTACAGTAGATGTCGTCGGTACCTTCTGCAGATGCCGTCGGTACTTTGTACTACCGCAAGGGTGCAAGAAAAAAAAAAATCGACACCCACTCTCGCGGGGGAGGGGGTATAGTAAAACCAAGTAAATAAAGCTGAACTCGCTATGCACTACTCTGGGCATAAATGTAAGGACCTCTTGGTCTACATTTCCATGTCTTGACGGCTCTTATATTTCCGTCCATGTCGGTGGCGGGTGTTCGTTCTGATTTCTCTTTGTTTCACCCCACCCCCTGTTGACTACGGCATTTTCACTCTTGGTTCATCTTTTGTTAACATTAACTTTTTTTTTTTCCGGCTCACTGGACAAGCCGCGGTCACACGGACACATGGCGAAGGTACAGAGATACACCGTTTTATTTTTTGTGAGGCTCCTGGCCTCACCTTAAGGAGCTCTATACTATTACAGTAGTTATAGCATAACAGTAGTAAGTCATTACGAGAATAAGTCACCCAAAAAAAGGACCTTCTTAGAAAGAGGAGAGTGCTCCGGTTGATGAACAATCCCATGGCCTAGATATACAAAAGTGCAATAATTTTTTGCGAAACAGGGATAGCGTTATTCCGACTATTTTAGGTTAAGGAGCCCCTTCATTCAGAAACAAAAACCCAAAACGTGCTACCCGTGCCGTAGCACGCGTGTTCCAAGTGTCAGGTGCCTCCCCTCCCCCCTCCCCGGGCGTATCGCGCAGAGGATTCAATCGGCATCCCCACATTGCTCGTCGGTTTTCATCGAATCGTACAGCAGTACTGTGTACTACAGGTAGCTGCGTTGTATTGCAACAGCACTGCACTGTGGTGTGCTGTGGTGTACTGTGCTGTGCTGTCTGTGCTGTTCTGTTCTGCACAGTTCTGTAAGGTAATATTCGGCGAAAAATTCTTCACAATACCACTGCTCCGGGTAGCAGTCATTCCAGATCCTGGAACAGTAACCTTGGTACTCTCGGGGGCATTAATTCTTTTCCAGCCCCTGGTACCCTCGGAGACAAGCGAGGACACAGCAGTCATGCTAGCTGCTGGCACCCTTGGGACTGGCGAGGACACAGCAGTCATGCTAGCTGCTGGCACCCTTGGGACTGGCGAGGACACAGCAGTCATTCCATCTCCTTGCAGCCTTGGGGTGAAGCCAGGACTCAATCGTTTTCAGCTCGGGGCACCCCAAAGTCACCGGTGTGCTGGTTGATGCCTGAGTCAAGAGACGACTGTTGCTGGTGCTCTGATGGACTTTGAAGTTGTGAACTGTACTTGCACTCTAACTGCGTTGTACTGTACTGGGCATTTGCCGTACCAATAGCTGCGATACACACTACTGTTCGTATATACTTGCGTAGTGTGGGCTTCGGCACGAAGCTAGTGTTTCGATTACAATCGATTGATACGAGCAGCACCTTCCATGTTTTACGTCGATGGATTTTAGTCACGAGTTTTATGTGTGGATGGTATGATTGGAATAAGCGCTCCACAGCAGTGTCAGATAGATGGCAAATGGAATAGAGATAACAAGAAATAGAAAATATTTTTTATCGAGAAAATTGCTTCGCGACGCACGAAACAAACGTCCTGGGTCGATAGCGGCGCAATCAACAAGTAGACACCATTTGGTTTCCCCTTGGTTGTTGTGTTTCTTTCTTCTGTGGGAATTTTTTCACACTTCGAACAGATCATCGTCCTCCCGCTTCATGATCTAGACCCTTTGAAGGCAGATCTTGTCTTAATCTTGTACGATATGTATGATCTGTATGATCTGTATGACCTAGCTCATGTTGCCGGGTGGGACCCGTATAATCTGCAAGATGTCTACGTAGCGCATGTTTCCTGGGTTGGATCTGCCCCGATAAGGCAGATCCTGCAGCACAACCTCTCACAACGGCAGGTGAGGAACCGAACGATCTGCAGCGGACAGCTAGATCATGATCTGTGCGAGGTGTGAAATGTTCATGAGTGATCAACGTTGAAGCCTATCACGTTGTCGGATGGCAAACCACAATAACCAGACACACGTCACCCTTTCAGGTTTGTTTGGTGCAATGTCGATCAGGAATTAGTGGCGTCATTCATGAGGGGGACTATTCACAATACTCCCGGGAACCAAGCCCTCAGGTCGGATAGATTATAGCGTCTTCCATGTCTGAATGGGAGCCAATGGATTCTTGGGGTTCCCTCTTGGAATGTGGATCGCACGATCGAAACCCGCGCTACTCACTCGCACACATCGGTCTGAGGTCAGATGAAATACTCACAACATTTACGAAGTCAACAACAACTACAGCAACAACAACAACAACACTCCCTTGCTCCTCTTTACCTACAACGCAAAAAAAAAAACTGAATCCACAGGCTGGATCTGAAACCGCCAGAAACGGCGAAAAGCACATGCGTCTACGCGGTCAAGCTGGAGGCACGCGCCATTTCCAGCGACGCCTTCGACAAGGAGGTGGGAACGCGTGCAGCGTTGCCTTATATGTAGTGGTATCATAGCGCCTAATATTCCACCTAATGTTTCTGAGGGAGCGATGCCCCTCTTCGGGGTGGCGGCTTCTTTCCCGAGCTCCTTACGCGAGGAGCTCAATATATTACCCTTGAAACACGCCTTCCAATGTTGGCGTAGGGCCTTTCAATGTTTTCTGTAGCCTACTGCTGTGTCAGGGTGGTACTCAAGCTAAATACACTATTAAAAACAACGATACAAACTGGTGGTTGCTCTTGAGGTGCTCAACCTTTGTCAGCGGCATCGATCGATGGTCCTCAAAGCCTCACCCCAAACCCTAATTATTGAGGAAATACGAACAAACGAGCAAGCCGACGAACGCTTCAAAAGTCTACTGCTTTATGTGCATCAAAAATAATATCACAAAACGTTAAGTGTATTCCCAGTTACACTGGTAGTTCCGCGGTTGAGAAATATCATCATTCAGAAATATTGCCTCATCAGGCAAAAAAGGTGCTACGTACCGCCATCGTAGAACGCGTCTGGGGTTAAGGCTGAGTGCCCCAAAATAATAACTATAGGCAGTCATAATTCACAACCGGGCCATGAACTACTTGTACCCCTTTGGATGGCAAAGATAGGGATCATTTATACGTAAATATATAGCCGAAGCGGTACTTATATTTCCGTCTATCGTGGTATCATACTTGCGGGTCGGGTTCAGGTGGTCTTCGAAATCTCACGGGTCGGGTCGGGTTTTGCCGGGACGGGTCAGGAGGTTTTCAATATATCACGTGTCGGGTCAGCAGGTCATTCTGACACAGCCCGGCCCGGCCCGACCCGACTCGGCCTGACCCGAGCCGAGCCGAGCCGAGCCGACCAGATAACCCGATCCGACCCGACCCGACCCGCGAGGTTTGACCTGATCCGTGAACAACCCTGCAAATTACCGTCCCCCCCCCCTCCGCTTGCACAATGCGAGCGTAGAAACGTTATTGAGGGCACGTTAAGCAATGCGGTACATCATTCGGAGTATCAAACCGAATCGAGAGGTGGTGGACAACCGTGTGGGGTTTGCTACACTCGTTCAACGTCTCCACGTGGAGTTGTTTACGCTCCCATTGTGCAGCGGCGCGGGGGCGGGAGGGAATCCTGGGTCCCGGCCACCTGTAGAGTATTCCGCTGCATCTGGCAATGCGTAGAGCTCGTTCGAGTCATACGATCCGCACACAAAAGAGAAGCCATGTCCCAATGATTTCAGACGCAGAGGGCGCAAGCGCTGTTTTTTTTTTTGCGGTTGTAGGTTACACGGGGCGACGTGACCCTGCGTAGGCTTTCCATGGTTTTTCAGCAGAACAGGAGGAGCCCGAAATTTCCAACGGCTCTGCTCCGGGGTTTTTGTTTGCTTGCCGTTGAGCTTATGAGCTGCGGGTCGACACGACTATAGATCCCAACTACGAGCCATTTGTTTTTGTTGTGTCGAACTAATTGCTGGCCGTTTTCCGCACGCGCCGAAATCCCTCCAAGTTGTTGGGTATCACGCTGGGCGGAAATGTAATAACCGATTGATATTCATACTAGTGTATAGAAGCTCCTTGTATTTGCGCCGATTAAAGGCAGTTAGTCGGCTAGCGGCACCTACCGACTAGTTCTTAGTCGCGAAATCCTGCCGACGCACAGCTCTGTCCGGACGCACTGGATACCTAGTGAAGAATCGTGTTAGTTTGCTTTTGTTTTCTTGTTTCGTCCCCATGTATTTGTCTTCGCACTTCTTTTCTCTCTCCCTCCAAATATTTGTCACTCAGGCCGGGGGTCACACAACCAGCCCCCCCCCCCCCTCTCATACGACTTCGGCCATGCATGATAATGAGTACACCCCCCCCTCCTTCTCCCTCCGGTATTTTGATTATCACTCCATTTCATTTTTTTTCCGGCAAAAGCAAGGCTTCAGCTCCTTTCTTAACTCTGGCAGGCTCGCGCCGAATCGCGTGGAGGCCTAGAAACAAACAAATGCAGCTCTCCGCTAAAATAAACAAAAACGACGAATATACTGGGCGGTACAGAGTGTCGGTGCCTCAGTAGTGCTGCTTCAGTAGTGCTGTTTCAGTAGTGCCGTTTCAGTAGTGCCGTTTCAGTAGTGCTGTTACAGTAGTGCCGTTTCAGTAGTGCCGTTTCAGTAGTGCCGTTTCAGTAGTGCCATTTCAGTAGTGCCGTTTCAGTAGTGCCGGTACGTTTAGCCGGCACATTGTTTCATTCTCAAACTAGAGTAAAACCTTTAGGTCCCACACCCCGTGTTAAATTCTTTGTTCAACGTCTCCACAAGTTTTGTATTGACGCCCACATTATTGCTACGGGGGGGGGGAGGGGGGGGGGGGGGGGGAGGGTCCCGGCCATCTGTGAGGCTACTCATAAAAGCCTCTGTTTTCTCTCCCTCCCCGCGCAAGCCTAAAATTCCTAAGCTCCTCATGTGAGGGGGTCAACTATCTCACTCGCAGGATGAGCTGCGAATAAGTTTGGTCGGCGCCAACCCGACCATTTTTTTTTTTTTTTTTTTATGCACTATATATTCCTAAACATAATAACACCACCACTTGAGGAGCTCGACCGGTCACTATTTTTTTCGGCTTAGAAGGCAAAAAAACGGTACACCTCTACCGTGGGAGGGGTCCCTCGTCAAGAATAGCGGGACCACCGCGTGCTTCCCGCAATATCCTCGCCTGTTCCCCTCCCTTCATGTCACCCCGTTGGGATCAACGCTATGTAACTCATGCAGTCTTTCTTTCTTTCTCCCTCCCGCCGAAAAGTTGGGACCGTCTCCGCTTGGTTGCTTCCCTCATGTCCTTCGCCTGCCCCCCCCGCCCCCCCCGCCCCCCCCCCCCCCCCCCCCCCCCGCCCATGTCACCCCGTTGAGAATAGCACTCTTAAAGTTCCCCATGCCGGTCGCTTTTTGTTTGTTTGTTTGTTTGTTTGTCGCCCCCTGCGGGACAGATGGTGATGGGCGATCTGCCCGCCATGGGAGCCCTGACGCACATGTCGAGGGCGACCCAGTCGGTGTACGCGGCGCTGCTTCGGGTGCACGTGGAAGAGCAGGGCTGGGGTGATGTCGTCTCCAGCCAGGTCGGTCGGTGACACTGCGCCGTGGTTTCGAGCACTAAGTCATAACAATATAATACATATATATATATATTCTTTTTGCGGGGGAACATTTATGGTGCTCCGAACCAACAATGGTTGTGCGGACGTAGAGGGGGGGGGGGGGGGGTACATGGGCTTTCAGCCAATCAGTGGGTCCCCCTTGCCACAATACATAGCCTTCCCTACAACGGTGGCGGCATAATAAGGTGACCTCTTGGTTGGAGAACATGGTTGACGCAGACGCACGCACGTTAGACGTTTCGCATCGCTGTGTATTTTGGACGACAAAACATTTGTGACTTATCTATATCTATATCCATGTATCACGATTCATAGCGTGTAGGCATGTTTATCAAGGTCTAAACCCAAAAAGCTTTTTTTCAAGGACTGCCCTGAGGAGGCAAAGCAGTCGACACCTGCTACTCAGCAACGTCGGCGCGCACGCATATACCGTGTTTCAAAAAACTCATGACGAACGATTAGTCCTTGACCACACAAGAACAATGCTATGAGGGTCACCCCCCGGTTATACCTAAAACAACCGAAACTCGAATGGACCACCGTTGCCACCGGCGCACGCTAGATACCAGCCGACGGCAGAAAACCGTAAATCACCCCTGGTGACGCTTAAAAGAAGAAAAACAGGGGAAGGATGATCACCGCAGTAGACATCGACTCAACCATCGAAACCTCAACGTGTCCCGATTTCAAAGCCGGCCTTCTACACCCGTTACCGGTCGACGGCCGATCAGTATTGGGCGTGCACATCAAAATTTTAAAGCTCGAGCCTGATTGGTGGTCCTTGGTGGCCACGACGATAAAAAAAATCGGCTTTTCTAGCTGAACACCAGCCTGCTTCCGACCAACGAACGCCCAACCCTTGTGCACACCGATGTGCTACGCCTGCCCCCCCCGTGAGCACCAAATACACAGGTGGGTGCGAACCCCCCCTCCCCTACCCCACCCCCCTGCATAATGCGGGGGTACCAACATCCTCGTGGAGGCATCGAAGGAGTGTATCACACCGTTCGGCGTACCCGAGTTGAGAGGGTGGTCGACACCATGCCAGGCTTTACGACGTTGTTCAATGTCTCCAAAAAGGGATTTTGTATACACCCACCTTGTGCAGGGGGGGGGGGAGGAGGGGGAGAGGGGGGGGGGGGGGGGGTCCCGCCCCCCTGTGTGCAGTGCAAAGCTTACAGTATCCCTGGTGACTCAAAGCCCTGGTACTTCCTGATTGCATGACCGGACCCCTAGTCGATGAGCGCACGCATCCGGCGTTCTCGTCCCCGTTAAACGTAAAATGTACACATGAACAACAACAAAACGTAGACAACTATTCCCAGACCATGGCCGGTTCGTTGTTTCGGCCGATCGACGAACGATCACCCCCCCCATCAACCACAAAGTACCAACCGCTTTGGCCCGGAATGAAAGGGCCGTTTACACGTTAGCATTGAAGCTAAGCGGTCCTTAAAATATACGGTCAGAGCAGCACGCGGTATGCTCGATCCCGACTGTTGGCAGAAACGTTAGGCTTGACTTGCTTTCACCATGATGGCTCCAAACTCGGTACGTCCCGACAAAAAAAACCGGCCTGCCGTTCGCCGATCCAAAGAACGGTCTCAACCTTTTAACATACCATTGCATATATGCTCGACCCCGACTATGATTTGATTCGACCACGGTGATTTCAGGTTTCGACGTATTTTTGAATCAAATCTCAGGTGGCGGACGCGTTCGGCGCCCTCGATCAATTATCCTATATGCCCTGATTAATAGTGTACGCCCGATCCCGATCTTTTTGCCAGGAAAACATATTGACTGATTGAGCATGAATATTTAATTTTTTTTTTGACTATTTCCGATTGAAAACTCAAGCCGGACCGGAACGAACCGCGCAGGTGATGGACGCGTTCGGCACCCTCGTGTCGAACGTTCAAGTGGCGGTGGGGCAGGTGCGGGGGGTCACGTGCTTGCCCTTGCCCCCGGACCCTCGCGTGTATGCCGACGGGCGCAAGAAGAAGCGACAGCAGGCAAGCCCCCCCCCCCCCCCCCCCCCCCCCCCCCCCGCCCCCTCCAACTTGGTCATACGACCATGCATGATCATGAGTACACCCCCTTGCCCCCCTCCAACTTCATGGCGCTTCGCGCTTGGTGCTAGCGATGTCTGCCTGGTCGGCGAAACCCGACGTCCTCTATCCCGGCATTGTAGGGAGGCGAGGGTCTATGGTCCTACGACTACGACCATGCATGATAATGAGTACACCCCCCCTCCCCTCCCCCGCCTCCCCAGCTGTCCCCATTTTAGCCGAGAAAACGCCTGCAGACGAATGATACAGCAGTGGGATTGCACCTATTGTTGTTCTGAAAGTTCTTCAATTTTGTTTCTTGTTTAAGACAGAAATTAAAGCTTGACCCGATTCGATGAACAGTAGGTGTACTTCGTACCACGATTGCAATCATGGGGCAGTTTCTAAGTGCCCTTAAGGAGCTCCGGTCAGTCAGAAATACCACTCTGGGCGTCTGTCAATATAAGGACCGCTTGGTCTTGATATTAGTATATAAACGGTCCTTGTATTTCCGCCCACGATAGTACTTTTTCCAGAAGAATGTGTAGCCCCCCTGTCGTAGCGGCGGCATGTAAACGCCACCAGGGTATCTAACGCGCTCCCCCCCCCCCCCCCCCCCGCTCCGTCTCGAAAGGGATGCGTGGTAGATGGTCAAATGACTAAGGCAAGCAACAAATGAGCGCCCCCCCCCCGCCCGCCGCTGATATCGTTCAATATTTTTAGGCATCCAACAGATCACGGCCTAATATCATGTATATCTTAAAAGTATCGCCATGGCATGTAGATGTATCATGTTTGACGTCTTAACGGTCCTCATACTTCCGCCCACAGTATTAATAGTACTTTTTCCGAACGAATGCGCGCTCCCCCCCCCCCCCCCCCCCCCCGCGCGCACCCCCCGCTGATATCCTTCAATATTTTCAGGCACCGGACAGATCAAGGATTGATATAATCAGCAATAGATCTTGAGCGTGCCGTCATGGTATACACATATATCGGGGCAAGGAGGCGTTTCGTCTATTGATAGATGCCACCCGCTAAGCATGGTCTTGCGGTCGCGCCGATCATTTTTATCAGCCAGGTGCCCTTCCACCAGCATATAGATCCCCACCGCCCGCCAAGCATGAGTTCGGTCGCGCAGGTAATTTGTATCAGCCAGAACCCCCCCCCACCCGCCTCCAACTACGTGGATGCTGCAAAAAAAAAACAGAACAAAACAAAAGGGGGCATCAGACCTGACATATGGACGATTATTTTTTGCTCCCCGTTTTGAGGCAAAGCAGGCCGATGATCCTGTCGCGGGCGCTCGTCGTCGCGCCGCGCCTAAGACTCCCGGGCCTTCTTACGGCCACGCGGAGGCCGAATCGGCGAGCACGTCGTTTTGTTCCTCAAGCAGCGACAGCGGGCAGCAGAGCGGTAAGAGATATCGTGCATCGCTTATATGAACTACTGCCGCATGTCGAAACCCTGCTTTCCGAGCGACAGGGAAAAACGTTTGCTTTTTCGCGAACTACACACTATTAATACTGGATGTCGAACATCGTTTACGCGTTCGTGACGGAGATCTGAGGTATTTTCGCGTTTACGTGTCGACGGGTTTCATTCTGTAATCAACAGGCCATTCAGAGGCGGTCCATGCCGTAATCAAGTCCTTCGGAGACGGTGCTTATGGTAAAATCTGTCGGGTCATTCGGAGGCGGCCCATACTGTAACCAATCAAGTCACTCATAGACGGGCTATGCTGTAATCAAGTAATTCAGCGGCGCGCTAGGATAGGGGCCTTAGCACATTTTTCAGTAAAAATATTCTCCGAATGACGGGGTGTCCTTATAACCCGAAATCGTCGGAATAAGGCCATTTTGGTTTTTTAGCGATATTTTTTAATTATTAATAATACTATTTGTACACCTACTCGTAGGCCGTGGGGTTGTCCATCAACCATGGTACTTTCAGTGGTTCATCAACCACTGCAGTTTCTCAGTTGAGGTGAAGATCTCCTATACGACAGTATTTATTCCAATGAGGAACCTCAGGAGCAGATTGGCGCATCGTCACCTTAGCTGGCCTGTGTCTGCACACAACACGATGTCTGATACTGGGACCGTTCGTGTCAACGCCAGCGTGTTGATGAAGTTTAGCCTCCTGTCGCCTGCTGCTGCTGCTGCACATAGAAGACCAACAGATAGAAAATAAAAATGATGCCAGAAAACCGTTTTTTTTTTCAACCCGAGCGCGCTACGACCCTCCGATCGTATCTGGCACGTGTCGTATTCACATTAAAAAGTAAATTCCTCTCATTGATGATCAGGTATACCTGGTATATCGCTGCTGTAGCTTTTCTTGATCAGGCGGGCAGATATACGGCCCTCACACTGCCCGTAGGTGGCGTGATCACACCAACCATTTCGTCCTTGTTTTCGGCAACTCCACCGCCGCAGCAGTTGGTGGTGACCTATTGTTCTCTGAGCTCCTTATACGAGAAGCTCATTATTTCATCTCACCCGAAATAAGTCTTCGAAGGCGTTCGTTCGCGCAACCTGATGAACGTTTCCATGCACTGGTTACTGAAACCCAAACTCAGGGGACAGCCCGGGTACGTCCCCGGGTTTCCTAGTGGTATAGCGTGGTTGGGTATGTAGGACTCTTGCGACGGGTGATATATCGCGGAGAATCGTTGGAAAATCTGAACAGTATTTGTAGCAACGGCATTCGTTGGTTTTCACCTGCGAGGCGTACGTCTCTGGGCGTAAGTACAAGCAATCTTTAGGCCTTAAGATGAACAACCACCTATTCCTTATATTGTCGCCTGTCGTTTCACTTGAGGAGCTCAACGGGTCGGACAATATTGAGCCCAAAATGTACCACCCCACAAGCGTTGGGTGAGTCCTTTTGAACTCCATCTACACAGATGCGACACCACCCGAGAAACTCCTATCCTGACGTATCTATTAACGAAAAAAAATGGCAACCTTACTCTTTTGCCGTAACTGCGTCGCGTAACTGCATCCCGTCACGTATCGCTGTTGCTATAATTATGTGTGCGTGCATCTTTGCTTGAGTTAGGAGGCGAGGACAACATGCAGGCAGGCGGTGCAAGGCCGGGGATGGGGATGGAGATGGGCATGGCGAGGGACAACAAGGAGATGGTGCATGTGCTAGAATCGGCGCTGATAACCTGGACGAAGCAGATCAAGAACGTTCTGAAGCAGGTAGGTGCTACGGTACGTACGTCCTCATAAATGGATGTACGTACTCATGCGGAGGGAATTCTTGTGTGGTATGTTTTTCAAACGAGTTTTTATTTTGTCAGATGTGTGTGTGTGTGTGTGTTTTTGTTGTTGTTGCCATCCGATCGGCAGTGAAACGAAACTGTTCCGTATAGTTTGGATGGTTGCGATTGGTTGCGTGTATCAATCGACTAGATGGCTCGAGATAGTGTGCTTCAAATCAGGCGATTCGTATTCTTCAAGAGGAGGCGTTATGATAACCTACACCATCCAGAATTAGACATGCATCGGTAAGCGCAGTCAGAGATGTAAGCCCCTCATGCACGCTTCACATCGCACGCCGGTCGCATTTTCACGAGCGTGCTTGAAGCATATACGATGCTTTGTCATAATAAACAGGGGACAGCAAAAAAGCAACCCCCGCCCTCCCCCCCTCTCCGGTGAAGGCATGGGGACACACGGACTTAATCCCCGGGTTTCCCTCCCAGGGGGACAATAAAACCGATTTGTATACGCTTTACGTAACTGTTAGGACTGCAGTCCCGTTTTGACGGCAAATTACGTAGAATTTGAGTGGATTCTCCCCAGAACTGAACTGCAGTACTAAAATGTTGAGCCCAAGCCAGAGTTCAATCGTAGTTTCGAGCGCTCGATTTTTGTCGGGCACGCGGGAGGGCTTCCGATACCGACCGAGCTAGGCGTTTTCGGAAAAATCTGGTTGGTCGAGAGAGAGAGAGCCTTCCGAAAATATAACGATCTCCGACTTTTATTAATTGCACCCTCACCGTCGTTTAAGAGACAACAAACGAGCGAGCCGAAAAACGTTCTCACTCCTGCGGTGGTAGAAGGGTCCAATTCACGCTCTTTGACTTTCAGCCGATCAGGACCACTCGGCCGGGTGACCCCGCTGAACTGTTTTGCGTTCTCGAGCATTGAGGCGTTTTGGTTTCGAGAAATGAACCGCCCTGGGGGGGCAATTTTTGTTACGCTGCGCCGACTTCAAGCGCGGTAGTGAAAACAGGTGTACCTCCCCTAAGGTAATATAAGCGCCGCTCGGACTCTACAGGATTGTTTTCCAGGACTTTGGCGAAAAAAAACAGCAAAAAAAAGTTTCAAAAGAAAGGTCGAAAATAAAACGAGCGGTGGGATTGCTGGACGAAATTACGTTAAGCGTGCGAATTGTTTTATATATACATTTTATTTTTCGGAGGTTTCAAGACTTGGTTTTTACGGAACAAGACCGTTATTTTAGTATTTGATAGAGCTTTTTTCAACTTGTGTTTTGTTATGGTTGCGTGGTGGTTTGGTTTATGTTTCTATCCTCTCTCCCAAAAACCTAAAACCCGCCTTAGAAAAACGGTTCTTATTACGGGGGTCTATAGTTAACAGGAACTATGGCATACATAAAAAACTCTATATTTAGGTATTTTTACTAACAATATTTGGTCCTGTTAACTATGGACCCCCGTAATAGTAGGGTGCAGCTCACCCTTTATGCTACTCAACCGACACCTCACATCGCTTCGCGCTGATGCAAGCAATGTCTGCCTGGTCGGTGAAAATCCGACGTGCTCCGTCCCGGCGGCGCAGGCATGCGAGGGTTTATGGTCATACGACTACGGCCAAGCATGATATCGAGTACACCACCCCCCACCCCCCCCCCCCCCCCCCCCCCCCATTCACCTGTTGCTTCGTCTCAAAGGATGCGTGGTCAATGGTCGTAGACTTAGGCAAGCAACAACTGAGTACGCCCCCCCCCTGCCCTCCGCCTATTGTTCCGGTCTCGAAGGGATGCGATCAATGGCCCAACGACTAAGGAAAACCAAAAAGGAGTACGCCCCCCGCCCTCCCTCCCCGTCCCAGCAATGTAAGGATGCGAGGGTCTATGGTCTTACGACTACGGCCATGCATCATAATGAGTACACCTCCCCCCCCCCCCCTCCCCCCTTCCTCCCTTCCTCACGCCTCTCCTTCCCCCTCCACCTTGTCATCTTCCGGGCCCACACCGTGGTTACACCCAGGAGCCCGAGGAATCATTTTCTTCGGTTGCGGATGGTAACCCTCGACATCCGGGACCCCTGGAGGAGCTGGAATTTTGGGAGCAGAAGGCGGCGGACCTGAACGGGATTTTCGAGCAGCTGCAGTCGACCAGGGTGCGCAAGATCCTGCGGTGCCTTGATAGCAACAAGTGAGTTTGGTTGGTGTGTTCGTTGGTTGGTTAGGCATTTCATTTTTTTTTTTTCAGTTGGTTGGTTGGTTTGTTACAGCAGATGGTTGACTTCTTCGTTGGATGGTTCGATACTTGGTCAATCCGGTGGCTAGGTACTACGGGGAGCCACAGTAAACGGGACCTACGGTACACACAAAGCCTATGCCTTTACCTATTTTTGTTAACAATATTTGGTCCTATTTACTACTGTACGGTCCCCCGTAATAAAGGGGCTATTAACCCTGTATCGTTGGGTTACCAATATCAATGCAAATATTACGGGCGACCATAGTAAATAGGACCAAGTACTGTTAGTAAAAATAGGTAAATGTATAGGTTTTAATGTACACCATAGGTCCTATTAACTATGGACCCCCGTAATAGTTACTTGGTCAATAGGTATTCCGGGGGACCATATTAAATAGGACCTACGTTACACACAAAAACCAATATATTTCACGACTTTTACAAACAATATTTGGTCCTATTTACTATGGTCCCCAGTAAAAGTTAGATAGTTTGTTAGTTAGGCAGTTGGTTAGTCGGTTGGCTAGATAGTTAGTTGGTTGGTTGGTTGGCTGGTTAGTTGTTTAGTTAGTTACTTGGCTGCTCGGTCGGATAATTGTTTTTTCAGTTGGCTGGTTAGTAGTCAATCAGTTGGTTCGTTGGTTGGTTAGTTGGCTAGCTAATCAGTCAGTTGGCTAGCTAGTTAGTTGGTTGGTTGGATGGCTAGTTGTTTAGTTAGTTACTTGGTTACTCGGTCGGATAATTACTTTTTCAGTTGGCTGGTTAGTAGTCAATCAGTTGGTTTGTTGGTTGGTTAGTTGGCTAGCTAATCAGTCAGTTGGCTAGCTAGTTAGTTGGTTGGTTGGCTGGTTGGCTGGCTAGTTGTTTAGTTAGTTACTTGGTTGGTTGGATGATTAATTGTTCAGTTGGCTGGTTAGCAGTTAATCAGTTGGTTGGTTGGTCGATTAGTTGGTTGTTTGGCTGGGTGTTTGGTTGGTTGGTGGGTTGGTAGGCACAGTGTTTTCGTTGGCATTAGGTAGGCGCTGTGGGTTAGCGCTGGGTAGGTGGATGGGGGTGGGTGGGTGGGTGGGTTGGTGGGTGAACAGCCAGCCGTGCCTGCTGTAAAAATGGGCAATGCCACGGCATGTGGAAGGACGGGTGGGGGGTGCGCTATTAGTAGTGGCCAATACATATTTCCTGGTTGATATCGTTCCTCAACTCGACTCAAACCATGCCATGGTACAGTACATGTGTTTGTGGGAGTGTACTCGTGTCATGCATGGTCGTACAGTGACTGTATGACCATAAACCCTCTTATCCCTACAAAATGCCGGGACGGATCAATGCCGGATTTTCGCCGATCATAAGTGGGGGGGGGGGGGGGGGGCGTTTGGAGCCAACACACGTTTTCGGGGGAATCGATCGACGGCATTCCTCAACTCAGCCATGACATGGTCTGCGGGGGGGGTGCACTCAATATCATGCATGGTCGTAGTCGTATGACCATGCATGACAGTGTCAATGAATTGATTGTTTTCTGGTGTGGCCACTTCCAGAGACAGCAATGGGTTTATTATGTAACTGCCTCGCGGGTGCCTTACCATATACGCACTACGTGATACGATCGCTCCCCTTGTGTGGAGTTGAGGTTCTCCCCGCACAGAAATGATCTAACTCGACCGCCTGAAGTGGTGACCGCAACACAACACGAAACAAAAACAGTAACCCTGGAGGTCTAGCTCCCGCAGTGACAGGTGTGTTTCACAGCGTCGTCGCCAACAGACGCCGACCCAGCCTATGTATGCCAGGCATATAAAATAGGGGAAGGGGGACACTACGTGATACGATCGCCCCCCTTGTGAGGAATTAAGGTTCTCCCCGCACAATGGGGGTCCAAACCGACCGCCAGAAGTGGTGACCGCAAAAAAACAATATTATAGCAGTACCCTGGAGGTCTAGCTCACGGAGTGACATATATATTTCACAGCGTCGTCGCCAATCGACGCCAACCTAACCTATATGTATATATATGTACATATATATACCAGGTACATAAATACGGGGAGAGGGGGGGGTGGATTCCATAGCATGCATGGCCGTAGTCGTATGCGGGGGGGGGGGGGGCAACATCAATCAACCATTTTCAGACTGACTGTGCTCCGCAACTTATCGATGGCACATACGGAAGAGGGTGAGGGAGGCGCCATTGACGCATGCTTCCCGCGGGGGTGCACCTTTTCAATTTTCTGAGGCTCCTAACCTGAAAAGAGGTTTTAGTTGTGTCACATCACCCGAAAAGAACGGCGGAAGAAAAACTGTACATCTGTGTCGATACGCAACCATTCCCACGGCCTAGGGCTATATCTCGAAAAGAGCGCAAAAAATACGAATACTTCAGCGCCTTTAAGGAGCCCCATCACTCAGAAGCGCATGCTTTTCGCCAAAACGTGCTATAAGGCATGCCCAATCGTATACTATTACGGGGGGCCATGGTAAACAGGACCAAATATTGTTAGTAAAAATAGGGAAACATATGGTTGTTTGTGTCTACCGTAGGTCCTATCAACTATGGTCTCCCGTAATATAAGGCATCTACTAAAGTATAGTATAAGGCATGCTCTATCGCATGATGTAAGGCATGCCCTCTATGGCATGCCACCTTTTGTGGCATGCCCTATCGTTAGCTGTAAGACATGTCCATAAGGCATGCGACTTATAAGGTATGCTCTACCGTATGCCATAAGGAACATGACCTACAGGGCAAGCCCTCTTGTAGCACGCGTCCGTTTGGGGTCCCGCCCAATCTGGCTGACGTGGTGACTTGCTCCTCAACCAAACAACAGCGCCCAATAAATTGGCCACAAAAAATCCCGATTCGGGTGAACGTCAAGGACAAACCAATCGCGGGAAGGCCGCTAAATAAAACGCGCCAGGCTTCATGAATACTGTCTAGTAGAGGAGGCGGCTACAAGTTTCGTCAGGCTCGTAAAAAACGGGCGGCTCTATCCCTCAATATATGGAGCGAGTCAAGAAGTAAGGCGCAAATTAAATGCCGAATGCTACACAGGTATATTAGAAAGTTTTTACTCTGGAAGCGCCCGGCTACAATACTAGTCAGAAGGGTTTGAGCCCAAAACAGTATTACCTGACAAGCATTTGGGTTTTCAAATGTAAGCCAAGCGCCTGTGAGCCTTGCGTGCAAGCCCACATAAACTTGCGGCGTCCTCCAAGTTGTGTGGAATGAGTTGAATGCCGTTCAGCATAAAAAATTGTGCGAAGAACCTCCTTAAAGGACACTTCTTTTTTTTTTTTTCGTGCGACTTAAAAAAAAAGGTTAATTTTGTTTGTGTCTCTCTCTCCAAATGCACGGGTATTTTTACATTCGGTATTAATACAGCAGTGGTCCCTCTATGTACGGTGTCGGTCCTTCCGTAGTATCGGCTACCCGCTAAAATACCTGTCCAGACGGTTGGCAGATGGGATTGGCCAGTGTGGTAGTTGTGCGGAGTAATTAGTGCCGGTTGGTTGCCGCTATACATAGTGCCGGTATTGGCGCATATGCACGTACCGGCGCTAAAGAGGGACCGTAATGGCACTACCGCATACAGAAGCCCCTTTTACAAATACACAGGCTGACACCGCCCCCACCCGCGTGTGTGCATGCATCTTTTAACATCGTGTGTGCTGACCTGCACGGCGGTTCAACCCCATGACACGAGGAATCGACGAGCGAAACCGTGCCGACACAAGCCACTGACCAATCCGGGACAGAACCCCGACCAGCATACACGCTAAGGGTCGATCTTAACGAGGAGTGTTTTTCAGTTTTTTTTTCAGTTTTTCCCCGAAATTTCGGTATTTTCCTACAGTAACCAGAAACAGAAAAGGGGGGACGCCCGCTGAGTGGATCCCTTTTCGGAAAGGCCTCATTGCTGTACAGGGAGAGTACAGGGCGACAGCGATTGAATATCAAAGCAGAAAGCGGCTAGGAAACTGCGGACCATCTCTTCCGCCCATCATCGCTAGCGAGGTGTAAATGCCGTCGAGGACGTCATCACCGGCGTACGTACTCTCTACGATGCGGTGCCGCGTTGATTGCCAGACGACTGACGCGGAGGTAGTATCCTGAGTGAGAGTGTCCGGCTGGTCGCAGGGGGAGGCCTCATTCACCCCTCACTGTATACCGATGCAAGTTAACCTATGTACGACGCAGTTCTACAACAGCAGTACTCGCACCGTTGGCTTGCGCGTATCGGCGCTAAGGACGACCGATTTGCTCTATACAAACAGCCCTCGTGTTTGGGGGGGGAGAATGAAACACACACGCATGTTAACACCGTCCCCACCGCGTTCGTTGGCACCTTCAAACTTATTTCGCGCCAAAAAAAACGCGCCAAAAAAAAAACAGGAGCACATACTCAACGCCGTTCGCAAAGCTTTGCAAGGAGGCGTTCATGGCCAGGTCGGAGGCGAACGGCAACAACAGGTGCGCAGGATTCAGCGTAGCCGACTTCTTGCCGCTACTACCCCACTTCTCCTCCGACGGATCAGACCCCCTATTTCAGGATCTAGATATGTTTTTGACAGATGGATCCTACGGTATGCACAACAGCTCCCTCTCGGCCAAAAACGATCGAGAATGACTTTCAGCAACTCATGATCTGTCTGAGGTATGCCCTAACTTATGTGGACATTTCGCTTTTTTTTCTGTTACGGGGGTCCATAGTTAACGGGACCAAATTTTGTTAGTAAAAATAGGTAAAATATATTGTTTTTTATGTATACCATAGGTCCTATTAACTACGTACCCCCGTAATAGGGGCTCCTCACCCAAGGACAGGTCCACACTATTAGCGAGTCACCCAAAACTGCTTTTTTTTCAAGGAAATGTGTAGGCTTGACCCGATGAAATCACCCAAAATGAACTCTGCCTGGCAGGTGCCAACGAATTAACAGTGCCACGCAAAGTGAGATTCACCGCTGTGTACCGGGTGGTTCCTCAGGTTAGGGGAGGGAGTATGTCTTAAGGACACAATTATTTCGGCCGAAGCAAGAAGTATTTCGGGGGACCACAGTAAACAGAACCAAATATTGTTAGTAAAAATAGGTAAATACTTAGTTTTTTATGTGTACCATAAGTCCTGTTAACTATGGACCCCCGCAATAGTAGCATCATGCCTCTATCGTAGCAGGCGTCGTAGGTTTCAGCTCTGTCTTAAGGGACCCCCGTAGTGAGTTTCGAGACCGGAAGTTGCCCATGCAGCGACGAAACAAGGCCGCGACAAGCAAGGGCGGTGGCTTGTTCTATCGGAGCTGTCTCCTCACACGGCGAAGAAAGCATGACCGCGAGGGAGAAATCTGCTCGCGCAACACGCCCGACATTTTCTGTTCGCTATTCGTAGAGTCATCAAACGTATCGTACATGTTTGTATATTTTACTGTTTGTTCGATTTGCTTTCAGATCCCGTGCATGATCCTCGCCCTCCTTTTCTCTCTTCGACTCTATTTGCGGGGGGCCATAGTAAACAGGACCTGCGGTACGCACAAAAAACTATATATTTGCCTTTTCTTACGAACAATATTTGGTCCAATTTACTATGGTCCCCCGTAATAGAGTAGTAGCAACTCAGACCCGTAGTCACAAAACGAGTTCGTTATCGCGAAAATACTGCCGCCCTTTCTTCCCTCGTCGACTCGCGTCTAAGGTGGGAGAGCTTTTTTTCCATAAATTCCACGTTTTTTTTCGCGCAATGTTTTAATCTTCCAGATTTTCCTGATTTTATTTTCCAAATATGTGAAATTTAACGAACATGATGTTTTTGCTTCTGGAGAAATTTCACGAATAGTTGCAGAACGCCTCCGTATAGTGAGCATATCTCCAATTATTTCCAAATTTTGGAAATTCTGGAAAAAAAAGCTCTCCGATGAGAATGAACCAAATTAATGAAATTGTAGTGCCGTACATGAGAAGTTCCACCAGCCATGAAATTCTAAAAATATTGCGCGAAAACGTGCAACTCCTACCGTCGGATAAGGACAGAAGTCTGTAACGAAAACACAAATTGTGGGAAAAAATAGCTGTTGAAAGTACGATATAAACCCTGGCGCGTGGTTTAGCTAAATTGTCAAGCAACCACCCCGTGAACCAATGCGCCGAGAACATAGGCACATCAGCTGAGCGACGCTTCGTTCCGTTTCGTGCTTGCTGTCCCGCCAGATACCTCCGGCCGTTGCGGCCGTGGCTCCAGCGCTTGGACGCCGAGATCGTTCTGAATAATCTTCCCGACCTGTTCCGGCCAGCGCTTCACATGGCGAGTACATGAGTACGTAACGCGAATAGTTTTGTTTTTTTCACCATGATATTATGTTTTCTTTTTTGAACACGTTGTTCACACAGCAGTAGAGATACCCCTAAGAATCTAAGAATCCTCCCTCATGAGAGTCTACATGCCTGCCGTACGCCGCAGCACGCCGCAAATCTGCATCATTGCTATCTCAACCCGATCCACGATCCCAACGACCTGCTATCGACAGAAGGTTAGTGTAAAAAATCACAATGTTTAAGGCATACCAGGTACTTTATTGGTCTCCAGTGACCTTAAGGAGACCCGTCACGCAGAAATACTTGCCTTGGAAGGCAAAAAGTGCTATTATGGGGGTCCATAGTTAATAGGACCTATGGTTTACATAAAAACACTATAAATTTACCTACTTTTACTAACAGTATTTGGTCCTATTTACTGTGGTCCCCCGTAATACCTTTAGAGGCGTTCTATGATAGGGGTTCACCCTAAATTTTCTGAGGCTCCTCACTTAAGGAGCTCCATACCTTACCCCGAAAACTTACTTCAGCAAAACTCTTAATTGCATCTTGATGAGTAATGTCATGGTCCAAGTATACAATTACATCATGTTTCGAAACAAGAGATGGGCATTCCGACGACTTTGGGTTAAGGATCCGCGTCGTTCAGAAACCATTTTAGCAGAAAAAAATGTGCTGCTTCTACCGTGGGACCTAACCTTATATATTATCGTAGGACGCGTGATGTTCTCGAGCGTCAACGTTGATCATTCAGTTCATCGATCGACACCCCCCCCCCTTCATGAACTGCTACTGTAGGTAGACATATTGCAGGGCAGGTGTATCAATTCCCGAGGTGTATGGTCTAGCTCGTCATGTTGCCGAGTGGGAGCCTTAGACCTTGCAAGATCTGCTGTAGGACATAAATTATTCGGAGTTATTAGACTTTGTACTGTTACACAGGTATCGTGAACAACCATACAGCAACGGCAGGCTAGGTTCTGGGTGATCCTGCAGATCGTGATCTGTGTCTCTAATGTGAAGAGCATTCCTATTTCAAATAGTGACAGCAAAGAAAAACGAGGGGAACCGTAAGAAGAACCGGGCGCACAAGGTCTAACCCCCTCTCTGAAGTTCGGAGAGGCTCAACATCGATCTGTTGCTGTACTACCCCGTCGCAAGAACACCCCTGCGAACTCGTCATCCAATACTTCGCAATACCTTTAGGTCCCAACGATGTACCTGGTAATGATCGTACCATTACCTGGTGACCCGAACATATCTACCCTCAGAGGCGGTTTGTACGATATTGGATTTGTTCTTTCGTCCGTCGGCGTACCCCCCTCCCCCCATCCCACCTCGTCCGAGTGCCCTGTCGGTGAAAACCCGACGTGCTCCGTCAAGGCATTGTAGGGATACGAGGGTCGATGCTCATACGACTACGGCCATGCATGATAGCGAGTACACCCCTCGTCCGATGGTTGCATGGACGAGGACTTCATTTAGGCACATGACAAGGTTCCTTATTGTTTTGCCAGTATGAACATTATACGGAAGAGACCCGCACCAGGCATGGTATCATAGCATGGAGCATAGGGTAGGACTGGATGGAACAACGTAAGACATGTCTGAAGCTACTGTAGTGTGAAATCACTAGCTTTTTTGTATTTTGTCGAAGGCGCTGTCAGAGCTTCTTTCCCGACTACTACTCGACGACAACCGATTCGTCCTCCGCCGTCCCGAACATCAATCTCCAACGTGCTTCTCTATGACATCCGCCGTCCCGAACATCAATCTCCAGCGTGCTTCTCAATAACATCACCGTTTTCTGTTTCGGCGTTGTCCATTTCCGCGGTCGTTTCGTCTGCCCGCCCAGCTTCTTCTAGTCTGGAAAAGCTCGGGATACTACAACAGCAGCACCAGGCTCGTCGTGTTCGTACGAGAGGCGATGGCATGGCATTCGTCGGCCCCTTTTTGGGGTACAGGAAGCCCCCGTTCGTGTTATCCCTCTTTTCTTGGAAAACTTAGTAGTTTTTGGAATAAAAAACGAACGAAAAAAATAAACCGTGGTGGTGAGAGATCGAAGTGAGTTCCTTGCGAAACCCGTATTTGCAAGCTTGGCGCGATGCATGGATAGCATTTTCTGCGCACGGGGGTCTACACAATCCGGCTATTTTTGTATAGAAACGAATGCGCTATCTCCGTTGTGATGAAGGAATGGCCCCTCAGACGAGTAATTACGGTATACTGCTATAGTAGTAGGTCAGCAGAAAAATCGACCCCAGGCCTCATCCTTTCTCGGGTCATTGCATTGACGAACTGACTGTACTGCTGTGGCCGTGGGTACGCCGCGCCCTTTGCCCACGGAAGCCGGTTTCCACGCCTTGCTATGTTTGGTTTTTGGGCCTTTGGTCGCTGTTGCGTCCAAGGAACTAAGTGCGCTGTTGTTGTTGTTGCTTGTTGTTGTTGTTGTTGTTTGTTGTTGTTGTTGTTGCTGTTGTTGTTGTTGTTGTTGTTGTTGTTGTTTGGTCTTGTTTTGTAAGAAAGCCCTAAGCGAACCGATGTACAACGCTGTGATCGGGGGCGAATTGAATGCATTTTTTACCGTCCTTTGGTCTTTTTTCTGCACGGATATTCTCACTAAACAGATGCACAACACGTTGACTAGAGGCGAGCTGAATGGGCTGTTCCTTGTTGCTCTTGTTGTTGTTTCAGCTCCCCCGTTCGTTGGTCGTCTTTCGGGTAGATTTCTTCACCGAATAGATATTCAACACTTTGATTGGGCGCGAACTGAATGCGCTGTTGTTGATTTGTTTTTCGCGTTCTTCGGTCGTCTTCTCGGATGGACGCCCTCACCGAATGGAATGTGCTGTTGTTGTTTCATTTTGACGGCATAGTTTACCATACGAAGTACATTATCAAAAAAGGTTGACACACACCGTGCACGAGACAACGGCAACTAACCCTCGCCCTACCCCGGATCCTAAGCCAATCAGACTAAAGCTCGTATACGTGATTGGTACGTTTGGACGATATTCCCTCCGCGCCGCGCAGATGTGCAACACTTTGATCGGGCGAGCTATGGACATGCTGGCGGGTGGCGAGATATTTCGGCTCATCGAGCAGGAACAACAGAGAGAGGCCGTCAACCTCCTCGAGACCGCCCTCAAGGTGACCGTCTCGCTGTATTCTATGCAAATATTCCACGACATACGTCGGAACACATACGGAACACGATCGAACCATCATCACACCATCAAGCACAATCAACCAAACATTCAGTTGATGGTAATCAGCAATACCACCTTAAAAGAGTGGCGCCTTATTATTTTCTGAGCTTCTGACACGAGAGCCTCGATACCCCACCCTTAAACACGACGTCGAAGGCGCTCTTCCGCGCGACCCGATCGAGGTTCTATGCGCTTCAGCAGTCTTGAAAAAGCATCATGCTAGTAAAGTTATCACGACCACGACTATGCGGCAGCAGGCGAGCTACCGTTGTCTGAGGCAGTTGAGCCAGATTTTTCCGCGTGCTCGCCGATGTACGCCTAATCAAGACGATAATTCCAAGATCCGGCAGGTGACCAAGGATAACCTAAGGAATACATCGAAGTTTGGGTAGGCGCACCGACCGGGGCAGGAGGCCTCATCCAACCCAATACTTACATTGAATGATCGGCGACAGCGCGAACGAACACCGTAGTAAAATCGCCAACCAATCAACCGAAACTCAGGTGCGTACCAAAATGTGGTTCCAGGGTTTGGGGCGATTGTCTGCGTTTCAGTATAGCCCAATGATTCATTTGGTCCGAAACGAGCCTCGCAGCGAGGGCAGGGAGATGGGTGCAGGTAAGAATACAGACCATCCCACCCTCCCTACAAGCGTAGTATAGTCTTTCCTGCACGGTCATTTCAATCCCAGGAAGAGACACCGCGCTGAGTGCGCACTCAGCGCGGAGTTTATCCCGGGCGAGGCCACCTGCCCCGCGGCAGGAGGCCTCATCGAACCCAATACTTACATTGAATAATCGTTGGCAGCGCGAAATAATACTGTAGTAAAATTATCATGAAAACATGTAGTTGGCATACTAATAGTCGCTGACTCAAGGAGCTCGCTCGGTGAAAAACAAACCGAGTCAGAACGTGCACCTCCTGCCGCGGGAGAACACTCGCTGCAGCATATACCTAAGGGATAGCAACCTCGTATGCCCCTAAGTCGGCGCTCACCAAGTAGCATACCTATCAAGAGGTTGTTCCTTCTTCCATAGACCCGGCTGGCGATACGTGGAAGGGGCAATCTGGCATGCTGCTCAGCGACCGACGACGTGGGATCTATGGAAGGAACAACCTGTTGATGGCTATGCTACTTAGTAAGCGCCGACTGAGAAGCATGCTACCAATAGGTTTTCCGACAGATTCTGGTCTGCTCCAGTCCGCGCAGCTCCCTGGATAGATGTGTAGATATGACGTACGGCGTCTTTTAATGACCGTTCAGAGGCGTTCTACGATAAAGGTTCTCCCCAATTTTTCTGAGGCTCCTCGCTTGATCTTAAAAGGAAAGCTCCGTCCCTCACCCGCAACCTGACAGCAGCAAAAATCAAATCGCATCCCGATGAATAGTCCCATGGCCCCAATTATGCAAGAACGTCACTTTTCTATGCAAGACTGGCATTCCGACGATTTTGCGCTTAAGGAACCCCCCCATTCAGAAAATATTTTCCCGGAAATGTGCTACCTCTATCGTAGAACGCGTCTTAGGTTCGCGCAAGGGGAGTGTGATCGTTTGTTCAAGCGGTCGTTCTCTCGGCATACAACGGTAAGGGCGTTGCCTAAATTCGAAGCGCATTATATTTTCGGAAGGTTCTCGATCCCAGAAAGCCACTTTTTTGCGGTATTTGGCCGACCTTCCCGTCCTGAAAAAAAATCGAGCGGCGACCAAAACCTTCGCGCCCCTTTGTTAACCCTCGTGCCCGTTCTGCGATATTTCGACCCTTTTTTTTGTCTCGGGGAACGAGCCGATTCCTTGGGCGCCATGTGCGTCGCTTCGCAAGCTGTTTGTCGATCGATTGTTTTTTTTGTTGTCCTTGGGGTTTTTTAAATGGAATGCGCGTTTGCGGCTTGACTCAGCTTCGATAAATAGTTGAACTAAATTGGACTATCAACCCGAACCCTCAACCCAGCCCGAAACCCGTCCCCGAACCCAACCCGTACCCGAATCCCCACCGGCCACCGCCCGGGAAGTTTCTCGGAAAATGAGAACGTCATGAGGAGATACTCGTAGTGGACCAGGCGCCTATCGACATTTGTTTCGCAGCTGGACCAAGCGAAAACACTACCATGAGTGTTCTCGTAAACACCCTCGGGGACTATATAAGTGCTGAACGCTGTATCGCAAGCTAAGCTGTATCGAATTTTCGAGGTTTCGATGTGTCGTATCGAACGTGTTCTGCTCTCCATTGTCTCAGGCGTGGCATCCCCGTGATTCTTGTGCGGATTCCGATATCGATAAGTTTTTTGCGTTTATCGGTATCGAATCGGACTCGATTCCGATATCGATATCCAACGCTAACGGAGACGTAATCCGGCAGTCAACCGATCCAACCTATCGTTTAAGCCATCCGTCAAATTCAGTAATAATCCAGTCAACCAACTAACCAACCAATCAGTCAATCAATCAAATCCATCATATCTATTAACCAACGAATCGATCGATTCACGAAAAAACAACCAATCAACCAACCAACGCACTATTTATTAAACAACCATCGAATCAATCTATTAGTCAATCGACCCATCGACCAACCACACAGCCAAATAATCAATCAACCAGAGGAAACCAAGCCAACTAGACCGAATAAAAACCAACCAACCAACCAACCAAACGATCGACCTCTAACCGTTCGTCTAAACACCACCCCACCACCACCACCACCCCCACCACCACAGGTTCTAGGCAAATTCAAGACGACCTACTTCGCCTACAAGGCCAAGGCCGCCGTGGAGTGTCCCTCCAACCCCTGGCGCGTGCAAAATAACGCCGTCTTTGCGAGGATGGATGCCTTCCTCGAGCGATGCCACGACGTGCTCGACCTGACACAGACGATCGCGCAGTTCCAAAAGGTGCGAAGCACCTCCTTCGGGGGAGAGAGGGAAAGAGATGTGTAGGTGGAGAGAGAGGGGGAGCAAGAGCGAGAGGCAAACAATCGAATCCAATCGACGCTGTCATGTATATGCGCGAACGCGGACAAAAGGTTCTTGTTACGGGGGTCCATAGTTGATAGGACCTATGGTATACATAAAAACCTATATATTTACCTATTTTTACTAACAATATTTGGTCCCATTAACTATGGACCACCCCCGTATTAGGAGGGACGCAGCTCCCCCTCTTCGCTCGACTCGTCGGACGCCTGACGGTGCTTCGTGCTTAATGCAAGCATTGACGCCTGCCTAGCCGCTGATTACGGGCTCGATCATTTACAATCCATGGACTGAAGCACTGATTTGAAGTCCACGCGCGAAATACGGCTCGCGCTTCGCGCTCACCGCCTCCGGTGGCTCTGGCAGGGGGCCGCTTGTATTTCTGCACCCCCACGTGGGAGTAGGGTGCCAAGTGGGATCAGGTCCGGTTGGGATCAGGGTACGTACAGGTAGGTGTTGACCAATCAAAGTGGAGGTGTGGTAGTCTATTCGGTACTCACCCCGTTCCACCCCTAAAACACTAAATCACTAGTAATAGCGCGTGGACGGCATTCAAGTGCTGCAGTCCCTCGGTTGTAAACAGGCGCCGTAGGGGATTGCCCGACGTGCATCCGTCCCGACGGTGTACGGGAGCGAGGGTCCATGGTCATAGGACTACGCACATGAAACGACATGAGTACCCCCCCCCCCCCCTCCCCAATAGTATATATATTTAGATTTCCTCAGCCGTCGATCAGACATTTTCGGCCCAAAGGCAATCGACCCCCCTCTCACGATGGCGTGGCTCACACGGCTAGTCGAGTTGGATAGATCACTCGCCCGACCTTCCGGTTATTTATTAATTGTTGCGCAGGATTTGTATCGGACATATCCTAGATCCCCTAGACATGTGATACAGATAGATAGACTGAGCAGATCAGACCATACGGCTTCCACTCGACCTCTCCTTACGCCGTGAGCAAGGCTCGTTCTTATGTCGCTGACGGGGTTTTCACGGTTCTGCCAACACCGCTTAAGGGCTGACGGTGCCGTGGCTCTTTCCTGTGTCGCCGACCCGACGCCTGCCACGATAGGGGAAGGGGTATCGTTTTGTTTGCCTGACCGGGCTCCTTATGCCAGTATTCGTGATACGCTTCGTCTCTAGGATCACCTCTCGCCCCCCACGTTCGGCGTTTCTCTATACTCCGTTGTTTGGGTGAGGTGCCGTGTTGAGTTCCCCCAAGTTGGGGAGCCCCATGAAAAATTAAGTAAGTGCTATCTCCCATGGCAGGCGTGCTGGGACAGGGGTTGGTGCGCACTTTTCGGCCAACACTAGTTTTGACCCCTTAACCGAGGAATTTTCTGGTAAAAATGGGCGGTGATTTCATTCACACAGGGGATGTGATCGGTTCTCAGCGCTCGTTTTTTCGACAGCGGTAAGGGGTGCTTAAGGCCGATCACTGTATTTTCGGAGGGTTCTTTCTCCGTCTCATGACAGGTATTTACGAAAACGCCTCGTCCGGTATTGGAGAAAAACTTATTCCCATTCTGGTAAAGGAAAAAATCGAGCGATGCGAAGAGTGATCTCACGGCAGGTGTGCGGTGCGTTGTTTCCCGAGATTAATATCACATGAGCTCAACATATCACCCCGAAATATTACTTTGAAGGGAGTTTGTTGGCGCGACCCGACCAATGTGTCTATGGGCTAGCCCTATTAGTAAAAGCAAATGTAGATGTTAACGTATCATACTGAGAATAGGCATACAAACCGGTACACTACTGTAGTACAACAGTTGCTCACTTGAGGAAGCTCAGCCGGTCATACCATTTTGAGAAAGAAACGGTAAACATCTACCGTGGGATGAGTCTAGCCTATTCGGTGGCACCCCTTGCGCGAGCGCAGCGCTCTCTATGTCTCTACCCAATATCGCTGGGAATGTCGTTTGTGTTCCTCGTAATTTATCGATAAGAGCTTAGGCCGTGGGGCATTGTTGCTCAGACCGCACTTTCACTTTTGTCGAGGCCAGTTTTTTGGGTGGGGTATAGAGCTTCTATGCTATAATCGCTATAGTATAGTGACGTTTCCCAGAAACACAGGTTGGTCGGGACCCAAGAGACCCCCGGGAACTCCGGGACTCCCGGAACCCCCGGGACCCCCGGGACCCCCGGACCCCCGGACCCCCGGACCCCCGGGACCTCCGGGGCCCGCGGCCCCCCCCTCCTCCCTTAACGCAGCGTTGCCGCAAGAGTAATCCTTGTCGAGGCCCCGGGACCCCCGGACCCCCCGGACCTCCGGGGCCCTCGGCCCCCCCCTCCTCCCTTAACGCAACACTGGCGTAAGAGTGGTGTACACAGCACACCATTGCCAGGCGTAACGAAAATGAGAGGTTGGTTGTAGAGGCACCTTGTTTTGGGTTTTGCTATAGACATTGTTGAAAGTCTCCTCAGGGATCGTGGTAGTCACGTTTGCTTTGTGCAAGGGGGAGGGACCCCGGGTCCCGGCCACTTGTGAAGGACTACGAGCTACCCCTATCGTAGCCTGCATCATCCACTTAAGGAAGGAGTGCATGCACGTGTACACAGCCCCTTGCGTTTGCTGAGGCTTCTCGGTCGTGGGAGCTCTAGGCCTCCCTCAACGACCGACTTCTAAACAATTCGTAACCTATAAAGTCCGACACCATATGGTCCTATCGTAATCGTTTTAGGGCAAGCTGAAGCCCCATTTCGGGTACGAACATTCAATTTTTTTGAGCAATTGTCCCCAAACCGGGACTACCCCAGTTCTAAAAGAGATAACAGGTATTTCCAAAACAAAATCGCATCAGATCACACTAAAAGCGCATCTCCCACGTATAACATAGACTCAGCACAGATCCGTGTTGCTTTTTCTTTGCCACCGCTTGATTTTTTTTCCTGCTGGTCAATCAATGACCTTGCACCCTTTATCCCCTCCGCCTTGTGCTCTTCCCAACCGCCCCCCCCCCCCTGATGACCAATCAACCAGTGATGATCTTGCACCGTTTGTTTACACCTATCACGGGGGACCATAGTAAATAGGACCACATACTGTTAGTAAAAATAATAAAATATATAGGTTTTTACGTATACCATAGGTCCTATTAACTATGGACCCCCGTCGTAGTACTCATGTTCTGATCGGTTTGCATAATTTTTGATGATGACAGCTCGCCAACCTCGAAGTGGGGGGCACGAAGGGAAAGGTCCTCACGACGTCGGTCGTCCAGATTCACGCCGACTTCGGCGTGGCCGTCGACGCCGTGAAGAGAGTCGACTACGACGTCATGAGCCTGGACGAAGCGGCTGCTTTCGAGACCAATTTCCAGGCGTTCAGGTGCGTGAAAATCATCTGCCACAACCCCGTGAAGACATCAACGGATTCCCGCTTTACGGTCTAAAATCTTTCTAAGCCGGACCGAAGCTCTCGAAAGCCGCGAGGGACCAGAAGAACAAGACTGCACAATCTCTGGGAGGTTTATGTACCGACGAAGACGGAACAAAAGAATACTGATCTCTGGGCAGATAAAATGTACAGAATTTTCCGATAATTTTACCGTACCTGGTATGATTTAGCTCGTGTTGTCCCAGCCAGTGTGATCTTTGGCACGTGTTTCCTAGGTTTGATAGTGCACAGCTCCTCGCAACGCAACGCCAGGCGAGGAACTATTACGGGGGACCATAGTGAATAGGGCCAAACTTTCTCAGTAAAAGGGAAGGGAAATATGTAGATTTTTGATTGTACCGTAGGTCCTATTCACTGCGGTCCCGCGTATTATTACGGGGGTACATAGTTAACAGGACCTATGGTATACATAAAAACCTATATATTTACCTATTTTTAATAACAAAATTTGGTCCCGTTAACTATGGACCCCCGTAATAGATATATGATGTAGATCATGATCTATCTGTATGTAGATGGTCTGGCCGAGGTGTAGAATACGTTCTTAAATCGCGGCAGAAGGTTGGTTTTGTCGGCCTGCTGTTGCTGTTGTTGTCGGCCGTCGATCGTCGACGATCGATTGTCGACTTTGATGGCATGAACCCTGGCCAGGCGGCAGCATTTAAATCCAGTTTCCAGGTATATTTAGCTGCGACAAAAATGTTAAAATTGTTTTTTTTTTTTCAAAAGATTCCACGGCGGGGGGCAGTAGCAACCATTGTTTCCGAGGGTATTCACTTGAACACAGTGTCGGAGCTGTATGCTATTAGCAATTTCACCAACAACGTGATACAGAGAAAGAAAAAAAATGCAACCCGATGGGCGATCCCATGGCAGCGTAGGTGAATCACGAATCCTATTGCGAAACGCCAGTGATAATATTAGTGACCTTCCTACGACATGGGCATATGGAGTCCGGTCAGCCAGGAACGTCTTCGCCAGACCGTGCTGTCGCCGTCTTAGCACGTGCCTGTTGTTGTCGTTGTTGTCGTTGTTCTTGTAGTTGTTTTTGTTGTTGTTGTTTGTTGTTGTTGTTGTTGTTGTTGTTGTTGTTGTTGTTGTTGTTGTTGTTGTTGTTGTTGTTGTTGTTGTTGTTGTTGTTGTTGTTGTTGTTGTTGTTGTTGTTGTTGTTGTTGTTGTTGTTGTTGTTGGTTTGGTTGCTGTTTTTGTTGTCGATGATCGTTTCTTGTGATTTTGACGGCATGGGCCTCATCGCCGCAGCTGCTGCCGCTGCCTTCGAGTGCAGGTACCAGGCAATGCAGGTGCCGCAGAAATGAAACGGTGCGGCAGAAATGAAAACAGTCATTAATATCAATAGTGTGGACTGTCAAACCTTTTATGTAAAAACGTTGGAGTGTCGACTCTATCAAACCACTTTGAAAGGACGTTGGGAGTACGTCGTAAGCGCTCCATACTCCCCCGCCCGACGCCCATCCCTCGATAGAGTGCACCTACAATGCCCTTACTCCCCCCCCCCAAAGCGGTTCTTAGTAGGATGCAGCTCACCCTTCATGCGGCTCGCCGGACACCTCACGGCGCTTCGCGCTTGGTACAAGCAATGTCTGCCTGGTCGGTGAAAACTCGACATGCTCCGTCCCGGCATTGTAGGGATGCGAGGGTCTATGGTCATACGACTACGGCCATGCATGAGATCGAGTACATCTCTCCTATCGAGTACACCCCCCCTCGACTTGGAGAGATCTATAACCTTACCTGACACCAGCTTTGAGAAAAAATGTGTCCAAACCTCCACGAGCAATCCATTCCCATGGCCTAGTAGGTTTACAACAATCGGTATTTTGTGTAACAAGGATGAAACAAAACGAGATTGCGTCAAGCCATGAACGGTGTGGGCCAAAAATGGGCTACCACTCCAACCGTAGAACGGGCCAGCAATAAAATAGTCTCTCAATATCAATGAACGCCTCCTCAGACAACGTGTACCACCTAACCTTAACCTTGATCCGACGAGCCAAAAAACCCATGGCCTACGTATAAGTAGGTCAACAACGAATAGTAATGTAAAACATCAATGGTGTGCTCGTAGAATAAGTTTTTTCCAGTTAGAAACTTTTTTTTTTAAAATCAAAAACGTGCTATTACCACCTGCTTTCCCCGACATCCCTCTCCCCTACAATTTCTTCGTCACCAACACATGACATCCTATCGACGACACAGGCCGTCCGCCTGAACCCGCAACCTCGCCCGGTATATATCGACATGCTTTGCGTTCTGCTTGTTTATTTTTCCGGAGGAAAAACTGAGGGCGCGGGGATGCCACTGTCGCGAGGGGGAACATCATACCTAGAACCCGCGATGGATACAACCACCACATATATATCCCGCTATGCTTACCTACCATATTTTGGTTTCTGATTACTACTGTATGTCCCTCCCGAAAAGAAAAAGGGACACACACGCTGTCCTTCTTTGTACGGTAGAAGTAAATCAAACTCTTCTGTATTTCCAGGCATGCTGTCTGCCGACAGATTACAGCTGTAGGTCGCGTTCAACAGGAAGTTTATTTAGCCCACACATGCCTGGTATGTTTTCGAGAAAAATGTTCTCAACTCTGTTTCTGCCTCAAATCGTTTTCCTCTCGAAATGGAATCAGGGGTCGTTGTGACCGAACAAAGTCTTTTTATCCCAAATTTCCCTGATTTTGATATATCTGCTGTTTTTTTGTTCTCTTACGATTTCCAAAACTTTAGTTCTCTACTAAAATAAGTAGCCTGAGCGTTCCTGACTTTTGGCTCTCTGTTGAATTTTCCTGATTTACGGATTTTTTTTTTCTTCTTTTTCCCTCTTCTTTTTTTGGCTTTTGAAGGAAAGAAAGGAGCAAACCCTGACATTAAGAAAGTTCTTCGATAAGAATGATCTTTCTCCGCCGGTTCAATATTATACTTCAAGCGTATGTTCGGCAGAGTACGTGCCGGAAGTATACCAGGGGGGGTACTTTTTTTCCAGGAGCATACCCTACCGACCTTTAACGAGAGTGTTCGGTACGGTCGCGGCTCTCCACTTATTCCCTCTTCTTTTTTTTTTCGGTTTTTGAGAGAAAGACAGGGGCAAACCCTGGCATTCAAAACGTTTTCGATAGGGATTAACTTTCTCAGTCGGTTCAATATTATATTTCAAGGGTATGTTCGGCAGAGTACGTGCTAAAGTATACCAGGGGGGGTTTCTGTTCCAGGTACGGTCGCGATATCCTATACCGAACCCTCCGGTATGGTTCCGTGCGCCCACCACAAACACACCAGGTATCGGTACACCGTACCAAACGAACCCTTGCAAAAATGTTTCACGCTGCACTCGCGCCGTTCCACGCCACTCAGGATGTCGGTGAAGAGCCTGGAGAGGCGGTTAGCGTCCGTCCTCAATCAGGCCTTCGACGACTGCCCCAACCTCCGCGGGCGGTTTCGCCTGTTGGACTGCTTCTCCGACCTGGTGCACCGTCCGGCCATCGCCGAAGAGCTGCAGCGGAAGCACGTCATGATGGTGCAGGACTTCGCCGCCGAAGTGGGCCTGGTGATGCAGGTACAGTGCACGTTTTTTTTTTCAGACGAAAATGCGTGTACATTAATGTGCGGCAGAATGAACGAAAATGGTGCAGGTAGAATTATGAAAACGGGGTGCAAGGAGACATGGACTGTTGCCTTGATGCATGCTACGATATATAGAGGTAGCACCTCACTGTATTGATGAGGCTTGCAACTCGAGGCGGCGGAAGAACGCCATCATGGTGGTGGAATACTGCGCCACCGAAGAAGTGGGCCTGGTACGTGCCCCTACGCTGGTCTGAGGGTTGTCGCTTGAGGAGCTCCACACCCCACCTAGGAAACAGATCTGGGGGAAAAAAGAAAACCGAAAAACCCGATGGTCTATGTACACACACAAACAGGCGACGTGTAAAACACACAATCACAAGGGTGTTCCAACCATGTTGGGATGTTGGTTGGGTATGTAGACTTGTCCCTCGGTTAAGGAGGCTCCGGTGGTCACAAGTGATCCGGTCAAACCTTGGTACGGTGTGTATTATACGTCTATCGTAACGACGCGTCGTCAACGAGAGGTCTGCAGAAGATGTACGCAACGTGTATGTTGGTGTCCGGCAGAGTGGACGATTATGTCAAACGTAAAAGTAAGCGGGGCAAACGTGCGCCACGACAGAAGCTTCTTGCTGCCCGAGAGGGGTGGGACCTTCTTTGTGCTTCTGGGGCTCGCCACTTGAGGAGCTTCGTTTCACATACTGCACCCAAAACAAAAATATGATAAAACAACTTGGAATATCAACACCTGGACCCATGCCCCCCCCCCCCGGAGGTACAAACCGATACTGTTGTAAACAAGACACCACTGGCGTTCCAACCATCTTGAGTAGCTCTTCACATCAGGAGATCCAGTCAGTGAGGAATGGTTGGGGCTCAAAAGCACAATTTCTGCAGGAATAACCTCTCTCTCCCCCCCCTCCACCTCCCCTATTCCACCCCAACTTCCTCCCTTCTCCCCCAGTCCAGTTCACAAGCGGTTGTTAGTAGGATGCAGCTTGTCCTTCATGCGACTCGCCGGACATCTCGCAGCGCTTCGTGCTTCGCGCGAGCAATCTCTGCCTGGTCGGTGAAAACCCGACGTGCTCTGTCCCGGCCTTGCAGGGAAGCGAGGGTCCACTATCACAAAACTACGGCCATGCATGATATCGATCCCCACCCCCCCCCTCCGCGCCTCTCGGACCTATTAAAGTGGGAATTCAGCTGCCTCTGGGGACACTGCTCACCGCCGATCATAAAACAAGTAAACATACCTGGCACGGTATAATTAAACCCCAAATATTAACCTTCCCCTTTCCTGCCTGCCTGCCCGCTTGCCTTTCGTATGTGTGTGTTTGGTGGTTCACTATGTATATGTACATGTGGAATTGTTTTCGATCGAACAACAGCTGTTCGCGAAGCATAAGGACAACCCGCCTATCGCCCACAACCTTCCCCCCTTCGCTGGAGCTCTGACGTGGTCCAAGGGCTTGCTCGAGCGGGTCTCCATGCCCATGGACAAAATTTCTGGCTTCGACAAAAAGGTGCGTCTGCAACCTTTTCCTTGAACGCACCTTACTCACCACCCAAGCCCGCTACGACTCTTTTCCCGGACTGACAGGGTTTCTTAAGGGCATCGAAGAGCTGTATAGTAAGCCACACCTTATCGGTTTGAATCTCATTCGGTGGATCGAAAGTATTTTCGTTTTTGTTTCTCCCAAATCGTGAGATTTGTCGTGGAGGATACATGCCGTAGATTGTTTCACCCGTCGGAAAAATCAACTCATCGTAGTAGCTCGAGCCAGTGTAGTTTTGTTTCGAGGAGTAGCTCACCGGCAACCAACGTACCTGAGCTACAAGAGCTGCACATGTTTTCCCGGCTTATGCTACAGGAGGATACATAGGTCACCCGCACATATGTTTAAACCTTGAGCTCATATTTTCCGAGGATGGGCCATAAGAGCTGCAAGAGCTAGCTCATCTGTCCCCGGGAGGTGACTCGCGAGCTACATGAGCTACGCATGCTTCACCCGGGGTAAACTATAGGAGGGATCCCATCTGCACATGGTTCAAGCGGTCGAGCGTATGCACCGCAGACGAGAGTTAGCTCGTGGACTCTCCGGGGTATCCATTTATCTCAAGTTCAGCCTTCGGCGTGAGACACAGAGCAGTAAAAGCATTAACAAGTGTGCACCCCTATCGCGGCACGCCTCCTTCATCGTACTTGGTACGTTTTCCTTCGCGACCAGGAGTGCAGACTCTGCAGAAAAAAAGGCGGGGATCGGGGAGTGGGTGTCCAGACCTAACGTCAAAAACCAAATCGAGCGTCGACAAAGAACTGCTCTGCCATAAATATGCGTGCACCATCGTTGTATGATTTTGCCTTCGTGGAGGCGGAGTGGGTGGGGGGGTGGTGGCTTTAGTCTCGACTGGGGTATGACATAAACTCGAGGGGTCGGGGAGCAGCAGACCGGGTCTCCAGACCAGATGGCCAACATCTCTCGAACAACTCCATCACGGCTCACAAGTTACACACTGAGAACATCGCGCAACAACGCAAAATAGTGTTCGAACGAAATTGGTTAGTTCTTCATCTGTGGGGTCTGAATTCAGTCAGAACTGTTTTTCGTAGCCGAAAAGTACTAACCCCTCTCTTTAACTACAAGTACACCCCGTCCAAAAACACGTGCGTGTATAGGTTCTGGCGACGGAAGAGGCACGCGACCTAGCGAAGGCGTACGACCTCCTCGTAGGGCAGCTGGCCGACTACGAAAACGAGAACATAAAGGTAAGAAGCTCTTACGGTCCGCGAAGAAACTATGTCTGAAAAACGCACAAAATTCATAATATCTGTGATGGTTTCGCGAGTTAGCTAGACAATATCGTTGCGGCTAGCGAGAACGTGAGCTCGAAAACGAATTTGAAGGGATGCCTAAACGGGGGGGGGGGGGGGGGGGTGTACTCGATAGGAGAGATAGATGTACTCGATCTCATGCATGGCCGTAGTCGTATGACCATAGACCTTCGCATCCCCACAATTGCCGGGACGGAGCATGTCGGGTTTTCACCGACCAGGCAGACATTGCTTGCACCAAGCGCGAAGCGCCGTGAGGTGTCCGGCGTGTCGCATGGAGGGTGAGCTGCATCCTACTAAGAACCGCTTGTGAGGCGGACTTGCATATGGATGACAGCTTCAATGAGTTATTTAAATTTCCGGTGTAGCCACTTCGAGAGACAGCAATGGGAGTACTATGCAACTGCCTCGTGGGTGCCTTACCTTGAACACTACGTGATACGATCAATTCCCTTGTGCAGAGTAAAGGCGGGCGGGGGGGGGGGAAGGGAAGGCACCTGGGACCACGGCTTATGTCCAGAAAACTGGGAGAGTAAAAGTGTTGATGGGCCAACAAAACAAGAACATTGTATACAACGGTCGCTTCGAGAAAATGTAGTAAAAAAACACGGACATATCTCGAAGTATGATCTATACAGCTATCTATGTAGCACTGAAGGCAAGATGTGCTGCGCCTGCGGTCGATCGTGCAGACAGGACCTACGGAGGCGTTGCGCATGGCGCGATTTGTTCCTGCTCGTGTTAATAGGGCAATTCCTTTTCAATACTAACTATTTCGCGAATCCATACCTACACCCCCTCCTTCGTCCATGAAAATCTTCCGCGGGCGCTAATGGTTTGTTCACACCCTTATCAGGTTGCGAGGTATACATACCTGTTCACTTCGACTACTGCGGGTGGCTATAGCAAATAGGACCAAATATTGTTAGTAAAAATAGGTAAATTTCTAGTTTTTTGTGTGTACCGCAGGTAATATTTACTATTACGGGGGGCAATAGTAAATAGGACCAAATATTGTTAGTAAAAATAGATAAACATACAGGATTTTATGTAAACCATAGATTCTATTAACTGTGGACCCCCGTAATACGGTCCCCCGTAATAGTTGTTCTTGTCTGCGCCTCTCGAACCATCATCTTGGCGGCTGGTATATTGAGCAAGACGTACGACACACACGAGCGATCCTACAGCAGTACTGTAGCAGGCGCACCCTGGGGACGCAGCTATTCGTAATGAGTCGGATTCGTGAGTTGATGACTGAGTCCTGACGGCTGGTATACTCTGGTACTCTGCCGAGCGTTTGCAGTGTTTATTAATAGGAAAGGGCGATGAAAAAATACACATAACAAGGTATTTTATGTTTTTTTTTTTACCCGTTGCCTCGGTACTCGCGAGGGTCTTAACTCCCTTTGAGCTACACGAATACGGTTTGCGGGACCCTAACTACAATACGACTAGGGCAGGACTTTTGCCACAGGCATTCAAGGTTTATGAAGCTGTTCCACGGGTGGAACTCTACTGTAAACCCGCACGTTACAACCTTAACGTTTACGGGAACAGGCTAAGTATGCACCACGACATCGGATGCAAGCTAAAAACATGTGGGTAGTTTGAGGACTCAGGAGCCCCTCCAGTGGAGGGATGTTTGGGCTACGCTACAATTAAGTAAATACAATTAAGTAAATACCCTACCTTACTTCTGCTCGGTGCAAAAAGAGGGTAACGCAGGGCTCCAGTCGACGTTTGAGAACACACGCGAGACACACACAGAAAACGATGTCGCTCGTGAGGCAGACGTATCTCTCTTTTGTCCGGCAAGTCAGAAGGGCGAAGTAGAGCTGGAAACCTTCTTCTCCTCAGGCGTCTCTTGCTTCTTCTTGTCGACGTAACGTTCTTGCGTCCAGCTCGTTGCGCCGCGAGACAGAATGGACGACGATTTAAGATCACTTTCATGCGCAATCCCCTTTGGGGTCGGTGCCTTATTTTCTGAGGTTTTCAAGCGAGAGGATCTCAACACATCACCCGAAACACGAACCCTAAGAGGCTCGTTAGTGCAACCCCATCAACATATATCTGCGCGCGGCTGCAGTCCTACGACAAAATACCACTCTATTCCTGGATAGCACGAACTAAAAAATTACATACCGGTACATCTTAGGATAAAATCGGTCCCAATATCACGGAGCTACGTGGTAAATACCATGGGTATATCGTGCTGACCCGGTAGTTCAGCTCACTCTCCTGAGGTCAGCCGGTCCGGATTTCTAATTTCGCTGCAATGTACAACCCCTACCAAGGGTAGTCGGTTGGACAACAACATCGAGACGCCCCATCACGGGCCTTAACAAGCACAGTTCCTCAAGACACATGTTTGTCCCAAATAAAGTATTTTGTCACCTTATCGCATGCGCCCCGTACTGGTCACAGGCGTGGGGAGCCGGAATCCAGTCTTCTATCGAGATGAAGCTCAAGAATCCCCTCCTCACCCGGGAGGCCGACAGGTAAGGAGACCTTCTGCGACGGGGGGGCACACCGCCCTAGCCTTTCCGAGAGGCACTCATCGATTGGGGAGCAATACTTGCCTCACAAAACAAAACTGCCGTTGGCGACAAAAATGAAAGGGCGACCTTTACCGACAATCTGACGGTCTATCGTAGGTGCAGTAAAGCACAAATGACAAAGTCATTGCATCTGATGGTCTAGTGTACTGTAGTTCCAACGACATTGCGTAATGCCCCCGTCGTCGGTGGGAAAGAGTTTGAGGGTTGATGGTCACCCTTTATTCGAGAAAATGGTTGACACACACCGTGTACGAGACGAAACGTATCTAACCCTAATCTCTTACCCTAGCCCTGAGCCTACGCCAACCAGAGCAGCCCCATTCCTCCTCCTAAGCTAATCAGACCAAATATCGAATAAGTGGTAAGCTCTACCGAATAATTTGGTCACGAAGTGCTACGAATGAAGAATGCAGGTGTCTTAAGGAGTAAGCGGGGACTATATATCAACCAATTTTGTCCATCCTGGGTCAAGCAACAAATCAACAAACACTGGTGCTGAGCAATGATCTATTAAACACAACTGACTGATACCGAAGCCTCGTCCGATGATGAAGGCAGTTACATGATTTCTTTGCTCTGCGGCTAATTTCCTCGGGGGGATAAAGGTAGATGTGATGAAGAGTTGGTAGTCAGGACTGCGTATCAACCAGTGTTGTTGACAGTACGTACAGGTTGTTGTTGATGTTTCGTCCGATCCTGAATGTAGTCACATACTTTCTTTGCGGACAAATTGCTCAGAAAGCAGATAGATGGGTTGAGGAGTTCCTTCGGCGTGGACCATATATCAGTCGTTCTGTCGAAGAACGAGCTAGGCCAAGTAGACACAAATACGTCTGGCTGCAATATAATGTTTCAATCCACTCACGGTGCGTTTCTCTCTCTTTCGAATGCGCTTCTTTCCCCTTTCAAATACGACACCATACACACACGTTGACTTCAACCGCTCTCATTGTTGCGCGTTTGCCGTTTCGGATGCGATGCAACCCCCTCCTACTGTAACAGGGTGTTGTGTACACGTTAACGCCGCACTCTCTCGTTTGTGGTGCGCGATGTGCGCACATTACCGTCGCCCCCTCCCGTTGCTGTGTCCTTCTTCCCCTTTCCAATGCGCTCGCTTCCATTCCAAACACCGCACGTAGGATGCTGCGCGTCAACTTCGACCCCCTCATCGTACGGCTCTTACGAGAGGTCAAGTATTTCTTGCTCTTAGGGCTGAAGGTGCCGGACTCGGCGCTTGAGGTCTTCAGCAGGGGCGAGGTAAGGGGACAACGCGTGCGCCGGGTGGGCGCCAGGTGGTGCGACGCTCGACCTTCAGGAGCGGGAGCACAAGTAGAAAACGTGTACGGAGTATCAGTTAATGTTGTCCATGCCGACGTCCATGACGGAGTAAACGTAAGTGCCGATGTAAGTAAGTGCGAGGTAGGATCGCGCCTGGCGTCGCCTTCCCGGACCCTTAGAAGTCGTTCACAAAATAAATCTGCATCGCATCTCCATCTGGAGAGACTTAACTATCTCTGAGATCTGAATATGAATTGCAGCTACGTGGATGATACCCATCAGCCAATCAAAATGCATCAGACATTTGCGTGACTACGGGCAACCGCTCTGTCTTACACGAGGTCACACACAAACACACGCTACGTAGTTATGCTCCCCCCGAGTAACGTAAATTTAGGGGCATCAGCCTGCGTCCCGCACAGACACGTGCTGCGATGGGAGCAGCATGCCTTGGCCGAAGTATCAGTGCCTTGACGGAGCTTTTCAGCGGAGACACTAAAAACCGTGCCCGGTATCCCGTTTGCCTTTTTGCACAATATCACTAGACAGACACCTAGGCCATTGAGATGTTTCTTGGCGTTAGGCCTACATAGCTGGTTTATCTTTTAGGCTTGGGTGACTTTACGTCAATAGTGCTAATAATATGGACCTCCTCAAGTGAGGATCGTTTCAGCTGAGAGACTACGTACAACACCCGGTATCATAGTAAATAGCACCTACGGTACACACAAAAACCTGCATATTCCCATTTATTATGTACCCCCGTAATAGATAGACACCTAGGTCGTGAGGTTTCTCGCCGCGTTAAGCCTACATAGTTCTTTTTTTCTGTTAGGTTTGGGTGACGTCACTCAAATGGTGCTATTACGGGGGGCCATAGTAAATAGGACCAAATATTGTTAGTAAAAAGAGGGAAACACATAGGTTTTTGTGTGTACCATATTTCCTATTTACTATGCACCCCCCTACATCGTAGCACGTGTCAGTTTTTTTGTTCAATCCTATTGCTATACTCATTTTTTTTGTATGACAACCGAAACGGTGGAGAGGTCCAGCTTATAGGCCAGCTACAGCAGCACTCACAATGGTGTGACCGTGAGCGTCCTTGGCGTTTACGTCGGACCTTTGCCGAGCCCACTATGATATCATCCCACACAGAAACGGCGCCTTTCCTTCTTATCGTTTCCTTCCGCCTCTGAGGCCCAAAACGGGGCTACACGTGTTTTGCTGCAAAGCGTACCCAGTTTTTATTCCCACCGAAGAGGTTTGGTCCACCTGAGAATGTTAGCCCAGCAACATCAAGGGGGTTAACTCCAGGGACGTGCAGAGGTTAGGGTTAGGGTAAAGGGGTTAACACCAGGGACGTGCAGAGGTATCTCTCGGTGCGTAAGAACTGGAATAACTTCGAAGCATCCCGAAAAACAAATACCAGTAAGTGTTGATGTTGATTACACTTTACGTTCGTTCCTCAATCGACCGCATGGCTTACTCTACGAAATGGATTGCGGTGTTTTCTCGCAGGCGCGAATCCTGTGTTGCCTCGAATAGCTTGATGGCATCGTGCACAACGGCGACAAACATGCCACATATACGCTTGGAAACCCTCCGTTCGTGTTCCTATTTTCAAGTCTCTCCACGACGGGTGTATATCTCTTTCCGTCTCCTCCTTCTTTGCTCTTGAAAGTACAACCTCGCTAGTATGAATAATTGCTCTGGAGACACAAGCAAAGGCTTGGCCTGCTCGTCCAGATACGCAGCAACGATTCATACTCCAAGTGTACTCATGGAAACCCTTCCTTACATCACTCCTCGCGTTTTCGTGTTTTCTTGCGACAGCACAACCCCAGTGACAGCTGTTTCCCAGAGACAAACATGCGTACCGTCGATCTGACCGTTCATGCGCCCAGCAGCACCAAACACCCCCCTTTATTTTCGAAACACCGCACCAGTTGCTCCTCCTTTTTCTCGTTTTCCGTTCGTCGAATATGTCGAATGTACGTAAAGCTGTTTCGAGGGCACATGGGAACCCTCTACCTGATCGCCCGTATGCATAACAAAGGTAAACACGCCGCCTATAGTGCTGGAAATCGCCCCCCTTGTTGCTCTCCCTTTTTCTCATTGTGTATACACTTTAATATCGACGGCATATAAAGCTATTCCGAAAGCACACGGCAAAGGTCGACCTGGTCGTGCGCGACCCATATATATATTAAACAAGCCACCTGTACACATGGAAACCCGTCTCCTGTTGTCCCTTATTTCGTTCGACATTCTATCGCGGAATCTTGACGGTGTGCACAGCTGTTCCGAAGGCATATGGGAAACCTCGACCTGATCGTCCACATGCACAACAACGTCGAGATCACCCTGCTTCCGGTCGAGAGGCCCCTCCTACAGCTGCAAATGGTAAGGCGTACTGGGATGGGGGTAGCAAGGTTTAGTTAATTGTTTCCGACTGACCCGGTTCCTCAGCCCAATATCGGTGGAATACCACTAGTCTTCCGTAGGGGTATACCACATGGTTCATCGGGCTACACCTTGGGTTTTATCAAAATCAGTTTCTTTGGGGTGAGGTATAAATATTGTCAAGGTCAAGTGGAGAGCCTTAGAAAATGTACTATTTGTGCCACCACCTCTCTGCCGTACAACGCGTCTGTTCTAGAGGATGAACATAGTCCATTACTTGCACACGTAGCGTAACGCCGCGAGAGGGGGGGGGGGGGGGGGGGGGGGGGTAGGAGGGGGGGGCGGCAAGATTCCCCCTAAACGCTCGTAACGGTTGTTGAAACGGAACACATCACGTCTGTAGCTTGGTCACTACTGTTGTATCAGGTACGGGTGAGTTTGATATCGTTGCTGGACCCGCGTCACGATACCACTGCTTTACGGATAGCGTGGGAGATATCGAACGATAACCACGCTTGACGCGATACTGATTGAAACGATACTTCCTGCTTTCTCCTGTCATCTGGTGACACTGTCAAACAGGAACGAATCGACGACCTGCTATCCCAAGGAATGGGAGGAGAGAAAAACAGAAGTCGTGCGGTCGAGACAAAGACGGGGGGGCGGGGGCGACAACAACAACAACAGCCAAAAAGGGTGCTAGCGGCGGTGGCAACGGCATCAATGGAAAAGGTGCGCCGAGACTCGCGTGTGGGGGCATGAAAGGGCGCTCCCTTATATCGGGGAAGGAAAGAAGGAGGAAAAGGAGGGAAGGAGGGAAGGAGGGAGAGGCTGCTGACGAGTGTTTGGGATACGGGTATCACCTTCTTGGCCGAAATCGTTCTGAGTGATGGTACCTGTCAACTGGAAAAAAATATCAACCCAAACTTTTCCTTGTGTTTTCACGACATATTTCGCTACGGACCTAGACGGGGGCATTGCACATTGTGTTAAGCGCACAGTGTTCGTTTTAGGAGCGCAGTCCCGTCGTAGAGACAAATCGGTCAAATTCTATGTAATTTGTCCACAAGACGGGACTGCTGCCCTGAACGAGCGACATAACCTCTCAAGCGAGGAGTCTCAGACGCATTCCAGTGCATCCATCCCCCACCATACCACGTGTCTGCTGTATACTATCAAAATAGGATGTACCGCCTGCTCTCACGACACGACGGTACCAACGTTTTCGGAAGCAAACACCCCTCTTGTGGAGCTGCAAAAAAACAAGGGGACTGAGAAAACACGCGTTGTCGGTCAACGGTACGGTCAGAGTTTCCGGGGCCGCGACGCTGGACAAACTCGATGTTGTTTGGGTATCACGACGAGAAAAAAGTTGTCGAACGGCGGACAGGCAGACGGAGGTTTTTAATTAATCTCGATCCTAGCTTGCCGCCAGTATGTGTTGTGCAGGAACTGCATATTACGGGGGTCCATGGTTGACGGGACCAAATATTGTTAGTAAAAATAGGTAAATATATAGGTTTTTATTTATACCATAGGTCCTATTAACTATGGAACCCGTAATAGTACAGATATATCCAAACCCAGGAAACGTATCCAAAATATTGCAGAATATGCAGGTTTCACGCGGCAAAATGAACTACATCATTCGGATCAGGAATCAGCTGAATAGCACAGGTTCAACTCAGAAAAATCGTCCTAAACACTGCAGATTAAGGAGCAGTTTCCACGCGGCATCACGAACTAGACCATACAGATCGGGGATCAAGTATTTGTGCTGAACGGCTTAGGTCATCAAGCGGGAATCAATGATCTGCAGACGATCTGTCCGACGTGTGAATCTTGTTTTTCGATCAGAGGATCGAAGGTTCGTGTACAAAGCAAGCGCGCCACTACTAAAACTTTGAACAGGCACCATGGTTTAGGACATATCACGGTTCGTGTACGGTTCTCTCAAAATGGGTTTGTTCTCACGTCTTCGGTATTACCGTCCCTGATGCAATGCTCGTCACCACTCTACAGTCATACATCTTATGCCAACTTTTTTTTCGTGACCCATTATCGTTCTTTTTGTCAGCTATACACGATCGGGACCAAGACTACTACTGTACAAGTGCAAGACCTCTCCTAATCCTCCTTTTTCCCATTTATTCTCAACCAGGAACGAAAACAAAGGCGGGCTCAAACCCCGCGGGAAAACGAGGTCCTGGGATGTTGCCGGGCTCTGGTGGCGGGAGTGGGGGCGGGAACGTCAAGGGGGGAGCGGCAACGGCAGCGTCTGTGGTGCCTACGCAGACTCTCAACTGGCGCAGCACAGGAATCGACGGCTTCATCGCGGAAGCTATGACCGAGGTATGATGCAATAGGGAAAGGACACACACAACGTTTCACGCGACGGATGGTTCACAGTCTACAGTCCGATCTAGATCAACTACTTGTCTACATGGAAGGGGTAGATGAACGATATACATTGATGATCTAGATGAACGATCTAGATGAACGATCTCATGCGGATGCGTGTTGGTGTATTGTACCGGCAAAGGAGCTCGGCGAACCGATCTATTTCGACCCATCACTCCGGCATCTAGCCTTTGTATGTGTGTGAACGCGTAGAGCCAGAGTATCATTCCTGACCCAGCATTGCGGCTGCATGCTTGAATATTTTCTTCGTCATGTCTTGTTGCTCGCCGGTATTCGTTTCCGCTTGTGCTTTTATAGGTGAAAGAGCTGAGCGAAACTCTCGCCGGCATGAAGGGAAACCTGAAACGGCTGGAGGGTATGATGCGAACGTGGGCCTCTCAGCCGCTGTTCGAGAGAAGCTCGAAGACTTCCACAGCCGAAAACTTCGAGCAGATGCAACACGTGCTCGTCACGCAGAGGCAAGTTGTAGCAGATGGGGTGCTACGATAATGACGGCAGTTTTCTTTGCCTTCTGAGGTAATCTTTCTCACTGATGGGGCTCCTTAAGGGCACTGAGGACCTACCCCACGTAGTTTGTTTTTTTCACCATTTTTCGATGTACACCTGGACCATGGAATTTAAGTTTTCATACTTCTCATCGGGGTTAGGCGTACATTTATTTCTGAAGCTGTCGTGTGGGTGACTTAAAAACAGACTTTCCCAAGCGAGGAGCGCCCGAAAACTTGAACATACACCCCTTATAGCGTGCGTCAGCGCACTCTCCGAATACATTCCAACCTCAGGCTCGATGTTGTGGCGCGATCGCGATAAAACGCCCAATTTTATCACGGTGTGAGCTTCGTTGATCCTTTTAGTAACGCAGTCCCCTTTTGAAGACAAACCTGTCTAATTCTAAGTGTTTCGTCCCCAAACGGGACTGCAGTACCAAAAGGGTTAACGCATCGGCCCGCTGGGTTTCTGGTGGACGGAAGAATGAAGCGGGCGTGCACACCACTTGGTTCTTGGGGCTTGAACGTTCGATCCATGCCAAAGGTAGATATAACCGCTGTTTTTTTCGGAGGTCAACCGCTTCTGACTGACGGGTCCCATCCAAACGGGTAATCACCCGCCGTCGTTGCAACGTAATTGGTAGTATATCTTTCATCGGGGGTGAAGCGTGCTGGTTTTCGCAAACAGTTTATCGGGTTTCGGGATGAGATATAGCGCTCCTCATGGGAGGAACCCGAGGAATCCGAGGAACCCCAGGACCTGATGAACGTGAGGAACCTACGGAAACCTACTGAGCCTGAGAAACCTCAAGAACGTTCGGGTTACATGTTCCAGTCTTTGGTTTGGTGAAGTAGGTTAATGGTATCCGAATCCCACGTAGTTTGGACGTGCAACCAGGGTGCGTCGCCCTCCTCTTGCTTTCTGACCTGATTCACGTATTCTATACTACGATGGCCCTTTGTTCGCTAGCCATTGGGGCTCCAAATCAGTCGATCGCTGGCCGTAGCACGTCGGAGCACTCCTAGGTCAAGCATTTTCACAGCAATTTCTCCACGGTTGAAGTATTTTGAGACGCAGGTAGAGCGACCGCCCATAGGACAAGGCGCGGTCGTTTGGATCAACCACTTAGAGGGAGCGCGCAAGGAAAACAAATCGAGTATGCTGTCCCGTCCCGCAACGCGTGTGTTAGGAGATGTCTTCTTTGTGTTGTGGCCTCCGTTGCATCCGCTTCTTAACCAGGCTTGGGCTGAGCCCCATGGCGGATGCAAACATTTCGCCATACTGCTGCCTTTCGACATTGGTACGTCGCAAATCCGCGCGCTACGAGAGGGGATTGCATTCGTTTGGCGACAACTATTTCTGACCGCCGGGGCTCCTCAACGAAGGAAATGTTTTGCCCGATATCGTTTGAAAACCATTATAGGGCGTGTTTTAGAAAGAGGCATGCCTTGTGTACCCAGACCGTCGGCTTGAACGTTCACCATGGTCTTGTCAAAGTAAGGGTTTGGGCTCAGCTCGTCAGGCGATACGCCCCAGAGATACAGCCTAGGTGCGCCCCTGATGTACGTAACGTGAACCTTCCGTATCTAAGCGCTGAGGCAAACGAAGCCATTGTAGAAGCATGTATATATAATATTCCCGAAACCAATAAGCCCCCATTCATGGAAACCCCGTGAAATCACTAAAATATCAATAAAATGTGTGCCTTTTACGGATGCGCTGAACGTTGTACTTTTCCGGGTGTGCAGCTACCCACGAACAAACGTCAGCCCAGAATCGCCGAGGTTAACTGGTATCATTTATACGTCTTGAACCAACATAGTTGCGAGCGTTTTTTAAATCAGCAGCATGCTGAACAATCTCTCATGGAACCCCCTTCGGTGCACCGCAATAGCCTGATCCGCCCCTCATTCTGCACGGTCTATGTACCTCATCGTGGTCTTCCAGATGCACGGCAATCTTCGGAAGCCTCCACCGAACTTCGTCTTCGTTTGACTACCGTTTCTCGCCATATAAAGGCTATTCTGATATAGATCAGCAACATTACGCGCAGCCAGCGAGATGAAGGTATCACGTTATGAAGCAACGCCACGGTCGAGGTGGTGGCTTATAGGGATGATGGCTTACTACTTTCTGATTTTGTTTCACACTATTAATATGAGCCCCAGTATTTCACCCGAGACATGACTTCGAAGAAACGTGTTTGCGCAACGTGACCAGATTATCTTTCTATGCGCGCATCCTAATACTATAAAGGTACCATGTTTTGGAGCAATGCCCTTAAGGGGTGGTGCCATGTTGGGGCGGTGCCTTACTTGCTGAACTTTTTCACACGAGGAGTCCCAACATCCCACCCGAGACATAGCTTCGAAGATGTTGGCTTGCGCAGCGTGACCAGATTGTATTTCTATGCGCTATTCCTATAAAGCGCGCATACATACCAGGTACCTGGCAAACTCCTACAAAGCACGCATACATACCAGGTACCTGGTAATGCTTTGAAGTCAAGGCGTCGTGCTAGCCGGCAGTTGCTCGCTTGAGGAGACCGACCCCGGCCAGAAAACATTTCGCCCAAAACAAATTGTGTACGTACCCGGTCGAGGGGTGAGGTCTTGCTCGCTGAACTATGCACCCTCTCAAAATTACAGGTGTGCGGCTATCCGAGAGGGAGGCTTGGAGCTCCACAAGCTGCTGAAAGAAACGAACCGGAAGCTCAAGGTCTCGGCGGGCTTGCCGGAGTGGAAGAATTACGTGGACTTCGTCAACTCTCTGGTGAGAACCGGGTGGGACGCAGGCCATACGGCAGGGGGATGCAGCTACGCATGTGTTTTTGAGGAGCCCTCAACACTTAACCCTTCTCAGTCTTAGCCTCCTTTGGGGGGAGTAAAATACTTACAATTTCAGTGGGTTGTGTGTACGAAACGGGACTACTGCAGTCTCAAGCGGGTCAGAGAGATCGATGAATATTTTCCTCACCCGCACCGTGACTCTTGAGAAATAGGGAACGGTTAATAAACCCGATGAACAATCCCCCCACAGATGTTGTCACATAACTGATATTCCAGCGATAAGGAAAGTGCCTTGCAAGGCTTGTCTTATCGAGTAGTTCCTCAGTCCCCTTAAGGAGCCCACCCCGCCCCATCAAAGCAGAAAGACGTTCGGCCAGAAAGTGGATACCGATGTTGTACATCCTGTCAGGACATATAAAACGGGAATGTCGAGCACTTGATGATGTGTGGGTGTGCCCCACGGAAACGAAGGAGAGATTTTTTTGGCGCGATGTTTGTTTAGTTTGTTGTGATAATGTCGTCTGCATTCCTGCTCGTGATGGTTACGTATTCCTGTTTGACGCGTACTTTTTCTCCGCGGAGGGATTTGATCAAGAAAAGGATTTTGTTCCTGAGTCCTCCTGCCACGGCAGGCGGAGGGTGAAGGGAGGGGGGGGTTTCGCTGACGGTTTACGATCAAGGCTAAGGAAGTGGGGTCACGTTTAGGTTCTTTCGGTTTCGGTCGTCCAGGAAGCCCGTTTTGATCCATACACCGCCATGGGGTCGTTTGCACTTACGCTGCGGCAGCTAAGTACTCCCCAGAGTCCAATTTTGGGTGAGATCACGCTAAGGAAGTGGGGTCACGTTTAGGTTCTTTCGGTTTCAGTCGTCGAGGAAGCCCGTTGTGATCCATGCACCGCCATGGGGTCGTTTGCACTTACGCTGCGGCAGCTAAGTACTCCCCAGAGTCCAATTTTGAGTGAGATCACGCAATAACTCCTCGCCCTAGCGGCCTAAAGCGCGGCGGCGTAGTGAAACCGGGGGGTAGCTTCCACTTACGCTATGTAACCAGTATTTCTCACTGGCGTGGCTCCTCAGCAGAGTCTGGAACCGCAACGAATATGTTTACATCCCCAATCCGCTCGCGCAAGAATGGCTAGATTGCTCATCGTATCCGGCATACCGAGTCTCACGCAAGACAACACAACCCCGCCCCCCCTTCCGTCCCATGAAGGGACGATGTTCAGAGCGGCGGTCTTCCGTATCCGGAACGACGCACCTCGAACGAAAATAGGGAGTTGTCGAGATGTTTCCACAAACACCGCCGCTCAGCGTTTGCATCGTCCTTGTTGTGGAGGAAAGCTAATACTGGGGAACACACTAAATAGGACCGTACTATTAGCAAAATATATAGGTTTTTGTGTGTACCGTAGGTCCTATTTAATATGGTCCCCCGTGATAGCGTGCTTTGACGCATATATATTATGTGCTGGGTACCCGCACTGCTGTTACGCGACGCTTTGGGTGAGGTCTAGAGCTCTCAATGACGTCAACAACCATCGAAAATGTCCTGATATCGCTTTCACGTCGGCAAGCAAGGGTGCTCGAAATAAGAGGCGTTTTTTCGTACCTGTGGTGATCAATCCTTATAGGACTAGAGTTCCGTTTTGTGGACAAACTGCTCATAGCTTGAGTCGTTCGTTCCCGTAAACGGAGTGCAGTCCTAGAAGGGCTAACGTGATGAAACGCGCGCTAGGATAGGTTAGGATTGCACGTTTCAACCAGTTTTTTTTTTTTTCTCTTGTGGCTGACCCTCTTCATGTGAGAAACCACCCGACACCGTTTTGCCTACGCATGTATTTCTCGATTTGTACCTATTACGGGGGACCATAGTAAATAGGACCAAATATTGTTGGTAAAACTAGGTAAATATATAGGTTTTTGTGTGTACTGTAGGTCCTATTTACTACGGTCCTCCGTAATAGGGCCAAGGGAGGCGTCCTACGGCAGGGGTCATTAACCCTTTTTGGACTGCAGTCCCGTTCTAAGGACAAACCACTCAAATTTCAAGTAGTTTGTCTCCAAAATGGGACTGCACTCCTAAACGGGTTTAGGGAATTGAGGAGAGCTACCAAAGCTGAGGATTGTTCCGGGATATTTCTTGAGGTAAACCTACAATACGTTGGCCATGGGACCGTTCATTGGGTTGCACTTTCGTGGTACTCGGCACCAGGTTTCGGCGGGGGGGGGGAAAGGAGCTTCCTAAGTGAGGAGCCCCAGAAAAAAAGAGGTACATCCCTATCGTAGCGCGCCAAAAATAGGTACACTCCTATCCCAGCCTGCTAAAAAGAGGTACACCTGTATCGTAGAGAGAGCTCCTCACGCGAGGAGCCTGAGAGAAACTGAGGTACACTACCCTATCGCAGCATGCCAAAACGAGGTACACCACAATCGTAGCATCCAATGAACAGGTACATTCCTGTCGTAGAGAGCGCGCCTCCCGTCGGGAGCCTCAGAGAAATTACAGTGGGTGCATTCTCTACCGTGGCATGATGCGTCACGATGCGTGTGTGTGCAATGCAGTGCCGGTGCAGTGCCGGCATGATATATGCCTTCTCTTACTCACGAGGTCATGTTCGACTGACTTGGGATGCGGGTCGATAAAGACGAGACCAAACACCCTCATCTAGAACGTCCACATGTGGTACTCTCTTCACCGACGAGTTTCAGCGTCAGGAGGGAGAAACATCGTCCAGATGGGGAATGGAGTCAAGCTTGAAAGCGTCCAAGAGTAGTATTTCGAGGGACCATAGTAAATGGGACCAAATTTTGTTAGTAAAAACAGGAAAATATATACCAGGTAGGTTTTTGTGTATACCGTAGGTGCTATTTACTATGGTCCTCCGCAATAGGCACCTTCAATCTTGCTTATCCAGGAAAAGGGGGGCTGTAGCATCTGCCTTTGGAGTGGACACCATGTTGCCGACAAAAGGCGCCGCGTCCTGACGGTGCCTACGATGTGTGAATCGAATAAGTTACTATTACGGGGGTCCATAGTTAACAGGACCAAATATTGTTAGTAAAAATACCTCAATATATAGTTTTTTTTATGTATGTCATAGGTCCTGTTAACTATAGACCCCCGTAATAAGCTCTACCCTTTCTCGGGACGCTAGAGGGAACAAATGATACGTAGTACTAGCCGCTCACTCCCGGGTTGGGAGCTGGTACGTTCAGTAACCAAGCCGCAATGTTCAAGCAGCTGTACGATACGGTGACACTACATGACATGTGGACGGACCCCCCCCCCTCTCTCCCTTGCACAATGTGGGCGTATCCAAGTCCTTGTGGAGGTAGTAACCAATGAAGTAGTCCTCACAACAACAACGTGTCGACGACCTCTCAAGTCGGTACTCTAAATGGTGTGATACATTGTTCAGTGTCTCTCCACAAGGATATGTTTACGCCGACATTGTGCGAGAGGGGGGGGGGAGGCGTCCAGGCCACCTGTGATGCACATGCTGCGAACTCACACTTTCTCGGCGAATGTTAAACAGCCGCACGGACGCTTTTGGTACGGTAGAGGTAGGAGTAGCAGGTTTTTTTGAAACACTTTTACTCCGACTGACGGGAGGGGGGGCTCCTAACCTGAATGACTGGTACCCGTTGTCGCTGGAATCTCATTAAAGTTAACCCTCTCGCCACTTCAGCGGGAGGAAGAGGAAACTTGCCGAACAAAAAAAACGTGCAGACTGCAGTGAAGATCACCGCGTGGTGATGCCACTTCATGTCCGAGTTACAATGGCTGAATGCAACAAGGAGTTGTATGGCACGGGGGCTCAACATGGCCCTACTCGTCCTGTTCGGGCGCTCATGATGCCGCTCGTACTCGATACGATTTGATATCAGCAAAAAACAGTTATTACCTGGCACCTGGTATGTTTGTTCGGGGTCGATGTTTTGGGGTCCCTCTACAGGGGTATATTTGGTTTTTGGGATACTCGGTTCGTTGTCAGGCATGGGATTGCTCATCTTGAGTCTTGCTTCATCGGGGTGTGGGTGACTGCTGTATGCATTGTATCGTAGACACCACCCGAAGCGAGGAGCCCCATAAATGCTAGGGTGCTACTGTGCGTACCCGCACTACTGACGCATAGTTTTGGTGATTATACTGGGTTCCAAAAACGTCTTCTTCACCGATTTGACAAGGCACTCACTCCCCAATGAAGGGTGAACTCTTCTAGGACAACCGTCGCTGACCTGCTACGTACGTTTTTTACGGACGCCGTGTGTGTTTAGTCAGGCTGTCCAAGGCCCGATATCAAGGTTGTGCCCGTCTCTTGAAACGTTTGACGCTACCCTTCCACTGCAATAGAAAAGCGTCCACCTCGTATCAGGTGGATCATTTTTCTGCGTTTCCAAAGGCTTCACCGGCTACACCATACCAAATTCCCGATGAAGGAGAGTGAACCTGCTGTACTGTAGTAGTTGTAGCTTACGTTCGCTTCTACGTACGTGGCTGTTTTTGTTTTTTTCGTCAGGTTGTCCAAGGTCTGATCAAGGTTGTGGCCGTTTCTCTCGGCACGCTGAACCAGCAAATGAGCCAGGCGTACATCGCGAAGCAGCAGCTGCCCCCGATGCTGGAGCTGGAGATGCACCTTTCTGGTGACAAAGTGAGCTCGGCAGCAGTAGCAGCAGCAGCAGCAGCGAACCACGCTTGCTGCTACGGATAGGGTGTATGAATATCACATTTTTTCTAGGAGACTTTTCAGTGGAAGACTTCAACAAGTACACCTCACTCGGCCGCCTCATCGGGGGCGGGCTCTTATAGGACGATTAGCTGTGGTTCTCATGAAGATAATGATGGCTGCTACGATCGGGGTATTCGTTCCGACCGATGGCCCCCCAATCCCGTTTCTGTTTCGCAAAAAAACTTTCACTTTGACCCTTTTGTATAGGACTGCAGTCCCATTTTGGGGACAAATTACTTGAAATTTGACTCGTTTGTCCCCTAAACGGGACTGCGGTCTTGAAAGGGTTAAACCGATCCCAGGCAATGGGTTCGGCATCAGCGGGGTCGGCGTACACTTTCTATTGAACCCATCGTTTTCGGGTGATAGGTATTGTATATAGAGCCACGGACAGTGTCCAAGGGAGAACGAGCCCCGAGAAAATAGCAGGTGCACCCCTGCCAGACGTGGCGTGCCTCAATCGATAAAACGGGAATTCTCCGCGGCCCCTACCCCTCGCTACCCTTCCTTGCCGGTTCATCGCGGATGGGACGGGTTTAGGTGTCGTACGTGCCCGACATTGGCAGCGTGGACTCGAGGGTGAACCCGGAAAACGTTACGGCAACCATGGTTCAGGTGTGATGAGGACTGACGAGGGGCGTATTCAGGATTTTGTCCAACAACAGTAAAGCTGAAAACGTGAGATCGAGCTTTTCGTCTCGAACTTTTCATACTTCGTAGACTGCGGGTGACAATGCTCCTCCAATCGCGCGTTGGGCAGGTGTGTGATACAACTGTGTGCTTATGCGGAGAGTATTGGAGTAGGCGCAGTATGTTTTGTATATTTCAACGTTACAGAGTGTTTCTTGTGATGCCTGCCGGAGCACCATTGTACGGGAAGGGGTAGATCGTTGAGTGGGACTCCCCCCGCGACCATTCCCATCGCAAGCGCAATGCGAGCGTGCAAGCGTGCTACAACGTGATACCGGCAGCACCGACTAGTTGCGAGGCTCCCGCCTTAAGGAGCATTACACCGCACCGAACAATCGTCGACGTCGCGAACCGCTAGGGTGCTATGCAGGATCGGTAGACAGTACGGTAGTCCAGGATCAAACTCAGGAAACGCGTGTTAGATTATGCAGATTAAACACCTTCCCCCCGACAACATGCGCAACAGTAGATCATGTGCACGGATCAGGTATCCATATTTTCCAGACGATGTAGATCATCATGCGGGGGTGGGGACCGGCGATCTATCCGATGTTTTGGTTCCCTTGAGCAACCCTCCAACGCGCGACTACGCCGGTGGTTGCAAATTTTACGGTTTTGAATTAAATCACATCTAGGGTCAAAAGGGGGGTGGCGGCCGAGCGGCGGGCGGGGCAAAAGGATCATCAATGGCCCGACGAACGCTCCGCAAGATGACGTGGGGCTGGGTCGAAGGCTTTCTGAACGTGTCCAAGGCGTTTCGACGACTAGATGCAGCGGAGGGGACCTACCTCAAGGAGATACAGGTAATGATTCGGTCGGCCATACACGTCCGAACTCGTTAGAAACTCACCCGGGGTAAGCCTTCCCTCCAGGCTGAACAACATCCAGCGCAGCACTTACGGGAAAAGCGGTGGAAGCTCCTACCCGTGCTTAGATGAGCGAGGACCCTGTTGCTGTACAACCCGAAGACGTCCATGTCGCATTGTGCTTTATCCCTTTTGTTGTGGCGTTGCTTGCATGTGTGACGAAACAGTAGTTGGGCATAATAACTCTCAAGGTTTGCACCTGCATAGACGCAGTCAGCGGAAAGGACGTCATGGACACACCGGCGATGCTACTAATAGTTATTTCCATCTTCCTCTTTCCCTTGCAGCCTAGCCTGGCTCCCTACCGCCCCCTCTACGAATTTCTGTTGCATCGTGGCTGGTCGTCCTTCTAGCATGGGGGGGAACAGGGGTTCTCTACACATTGCATGTTAGGATATTGGGGGAGGGAACGGTATAAAAAATCAAACTTCGAATAAGATGACGTGAGTTGTTCCCCCCTCAAATCCGTCCTCCTTGCCTGAATACTCCTCAACACCCGCGAAATCAATGACGAGGCGCGACAGCGAGCGCTGGCTTCCTCGAACGCACCCCCCGTCGCATCCACAACATCCCACATGCTGCGCAAATCACGACCGCGGGGAAGGCAAACGGCGTGGACACCGCAAAAAACAAACGCGTGGGATATCTTAGCGTCCCCCTCGCAGCCTCTCAAGCCCCCCTCGTATCCACCACCGGCGCGGGTTCAAGAGCGAATCTTGCTTCAAACACTCCCCAAATACGAAGAAAAGTACCAGCCAGCGTAGACACTGGCGCCGACCTGAATGACGCCTTGGGAACCAACCACAGTGTTCTTGTACCATAGATTGTCGTCTCGCTTGTTCGCCCTTGCGTCGCTCTCCAACAGTGGCGCAGTCGTTTTTCAGCTTTAAAAAAAAAAAACGTTTGTACCCCCCCCCTCTCTCTTGATAGTTTGCAGTAGAATATGGTCTTCAAAGCTCTCGATATATTTTAAAGTTTTGAATCCGGCTTGCAGTGTGCGAAAATATTGCTTGAACCCCTCTCCATGTACATATAACCGTTCAAGCCGGTTTGCAGACGTACCCGAATGTTTTCCAATCCCCTTCTAAGTATTTGGCCGTCGGACCTTGCTTGACGTAGGGAAAGTGATTTGGAACATGTACACCCTCTGGCATGTATACGACCGTTGGAGCCGGTCTGGCGTCGGATAAGCACTATGTGTGTCCTGAACAACAACAATATGTTCGTTCACGCAAACCCAAACCTTTTGATACTGTTAAGGTCTTAGTCCGTTGGGGGGCTAAAGGTAAAAGCTTAACCAATCGCCTACCCAATCTAAGCCTCATAACACTCTCCCCCCCCTGGAACGGACCGGATATACGGGTCGACGCGTGACACCAACACGCGGTTCCAATTTCTGGGGATCCAGAAGTATTTTTTTCAGATTCTTGACATGAGGAAATTCACTTTCTTTTAAAAGCGATTTCACGGTGGACGTGAGATTCGAACTCACGACCAACGACCCATGTTCTGCCGTCGTCGCCATTTGTTAAGGTCTTAGTCCGTTGGGCTAAAGGTAAAAGGTTAACCAATCGCCTACCCAATCTAAGCCTCATAACAATACATATTATCATCCACCACCCTACATACGACAAAATTTGATTTTTAGACAACGCCCAACCTGAAATACATGGGAAATAAACCTGCTCGCGAAACAAATAATTTTTTGTTGGATACGTGAAGACGAAACTCTATCACATTTAATTTGAGAACTCCTCGTATCGTACGTAATTCCATACATATATATGACCGTTACACCCCCCCCCCCGCAATATGACCGTTGAAACATGCAACGGTGCACAAACCCAGGACGACCCGGAGGTTCGGTCGCAGGTGTGCCAGATTCACGAGCGACTCGACGTGATGGAGGCCGCGATGCTCTCATTCAAGCGCCAGTTCGCTGCCTACGAGTACCTGTGGACGACGGACATGCAGGCCATGTTCCGGGAATTTCTCAAGTGCGTGAGGCACGCTATAGTAGTGGTGATGAGGCGTTCTGCGATAGGGGTTCACGCTAAATTTTCTGAGGCTCCTCACTTAAGGAGCTCCATCCATACCCTCACCCGAAAACTTGGTTCAGCAAAAATCAAATTGCATCCCGATGAATATTCTCATGGCCCAAGTCTACCAAAACGTCCTTTTTCGAAACAAGACTGGCATTCCGACGATTTTTGATGTAATAGCCGCGCCATTCAGAAACCATTTTAACGGGAATGTGCTACCACTTTTACCGTAGAAAGCGTCTGATGCATCCTTGATGGGCCGTCATGGCCTTGCCGTGCGCCTCTGAGGGATTGGCCAGGACACCGCCATGGGATTGCCATAGCGGTGGCACTTTGTCATGGCGTTGCCGTGGACCGTGCCGCATAGATGGCACACGCTATGACAAGGAAGTCCTGGTGCTCCACGCGCTCGACAAATTACAATACACACTAGTATATCATCTGCGACGGTACATCCTACGTTTGCCGCGTCAGCTGAGATGTCGGGCGAGGTGCGGTCGTCAGGGGACATTCGGAGTACTTCCCCGGGTTCACTAATTGGGTATGGATCGTGGGTGTGAAACGCACCAACATTTACCTATGCACCTACTAGGAAGAACCCGCGGATGATTTTACACCCAATGGCAACATCCACCTAGGAAACCCGGGGATGTGCTCTAGATGACCGCTGACTACCACAAAGGGCAATATCGTACATATCCCACCCGGAAAAAACTTGTGCGGGCAAGAGCCGTTCCATGCAGATTCCGCCCGACCTGGCATGAACATGTTGTAGATCGTGCAGAACTTGTGAATATCAGAGGTCTATATATACCCACATCCCAAAACGGTGTCGATAAACGCAGTTGGATGTTTCAGCCGCGCCTAGGTCTTAGACTGGTGGGTTTGAGCACACAAACAAGCGAAGCTCGGTGTCCGCTGGAGGCATGCTGTATGCGATAGGGGTAGGGTAGTATTAATAGCGTTTTTTTTTTTTACCGCACTGCTGTAGTTTATGAGTAACCGGGCTCCCTCCTCTATCGAGGAATCACGCAATATTTCGTAGCTCAGGAATCTGCGCAATGTGTACACTACTTGTCGACGTATTACTATTACAGGGGACCATAGCTACATTCGATGAAAATCGACGAGCAGTGGGAATCCTGAACCCTATGCGCGATAAAAAATAAAGGCACGTACCGGGGGGGAGAAGGGAAGACACCTGTGACCACGGCTTGTCCAGAAGGTCGTCGAGGGTAAAACCTCGTACGAATTAGGCTGGAAAGTGAAAGTGATGAGTAAAAAAAAAAAAAAAAAATAGTAAATACCTGATAATACCTAATATTTTTCAAATCGATAGGGAAATACGTAGGTTTCTGTGTGTGCCGTAGGTCCTATTAACTATGATCCCCCGTAATAGGTCATGGGGATCGTTTATCGAGATGCATTTTCATTTTGTGTCGAGGTCGGGGTTTGGGTGGGGGTATACACATACATATACCTGGTACATATAGTTCAACGCTCTTCAAAGCGAGAAGCTTCTCGAAACTTAGGTCCAGCCCCTATCATAGCAGGCATCGCCGTTACGGGGGACCATCGTAAATAGGACCTACGATACGCACAAAAACCTACTTGTATATATTTAATTATTTTTACTAACAATGATTCGTCCCCCCGTAATAGCGCAATAGCTTGCGTGCGAGTTAAGCTTGCCTGTCACATTGTGCCTGCTGTCATGGTGCTCTTTGTTCGCAGAGAAGCGAGCTACGACGAGGAGATCGATGACGGCGAGGAAGACGCGGCAGTCACCGCGGCTTCGGAGGCTCACGTAAATTTTGGAAGGGTGGCACCGCCGCGTCAGGCGGCCATGGTAAGGCGCTCCTCCCTCGATGCTACGAACGAACACTGTTGTGTAAACCTTCCCAGGCGTTCAGGTTAGAGAGTCGACTCCGAAATCATCGCCTAGATACGTCGATGGCTGATAAGATACACTCCAGCAGGTTTGTATGTACGATCTTGCGTTTGTTGCTGAGCGTGACTCGTATATCCCGCATGACGACCTAGCCGATGGTTGTTCCTGGGTTGGATCTGTAGGCCGTCGATCCTGCACAGACCTCTCACGGAGGCAGGCGGGGAGCTAGGTTTTCCGAGGGATGAAACATCGCTCAGGACAATATATGGTCGAAGGATATTGGGACGGTGGGGATTGTCGTACACTGTAGCCTATACAACATTGCCTGGTTTTCCCGCTCGACAACGTGGAAGAGCTGAGCTCGAGCATCGATCACTCACGAACTTCCACATTCCCGGAAAGAAGAAGAAGTAGGAGGAGAAGAATAATAAGACGAGTACCAGGGGGGAAACGAAAAATACGATGAATTGCGTGCTAGTTGTGGTTTACGTTTTGGGACATAAACAAACGTTCGGGCAAAATAATAAAAATGTTTTGTTACGTTTACAAAACAAAAGAAAACCCACAAGTGTTGCAAGGCCATGGTTAACATACAATACACGGGGGAATTATGACGGCGTTATGGGATATTTGAAAAACACGCGAGATCTGAATGCCCTAGTGTCGGTATTAACCCCGCAGATATATTTCAAGGCAACTATGCGCCACATCTGTCGGACTCCACCAGCACCCTCACCCTCCCCGCTTCACGCGCTTCGAGGAGAGCTTTCTCTCGCTGATTCGAGGAGATGATCAAAACTCTGGGCACAACAACTGAACTATTTATCTTTCGCCAAATATACATACATCTATCTGGGGAGCCACCCAGGCAAAAGTTGGAACGTCTGTGTTTCGCCGCAAGAAAGGGTCACTCCTAGTCTTGGCCAAGGAAGCGGCATTTTCTCCACTCGTGAATGACGTGTCTGACGGCAGGGGTTACGGTTAGGCTCAACACGTTTTGGGCGGGGCTGAGTGCTGGCTGACTCAGTCAGTAGCGAATGTACTGCTGTCAAAATCGATTGGTACGTCGGATTGCAGCAGTACGATGTTGTATCTACCCTCTTATGTCTCCTCCTGAAACGCATATATTGGGTTTCCGTGCTATAAAGTTGGCGAGTTCTTCGTTGTACGTAAGATATCAACTATTGGTGGGCATATTGCCCAGCTCTGGGGGTGACACGTTTTTGGCTAAACTCTCCATGATTGACGGAGCTCCTCAACCTAAGAATTACGGAACGCTCAAGGTCGCTGGATTATCGTTTGGAGGTTACAAAATTTGCGATATATACCTAGTAAATGATGGCACTGTTCATCGAGTATACCATTCATTTTTCTCGAGGTCAGGTTTTTTTGGGGGGGGGTGTAGGGGTATAGAAGCTCCTTATTCCTTTTAAGACTACAGTCTTGTCTCAGGGGATAGATAACCTATAGCTTGACTGGTAAGTCCTCAGAACAGGACTGCACTCCTGAACGGGTCATGTGAAGAGCATCAGAAAAGAGGTAGGCACCACCCCTACATTTAGCGTGCAGAGTCTCGACGTCAATAGACACTTTAAAACCACTGCACTGAATAACAGTTCATGACACGGCTCGTGACGAAACGCCGTACTTTTGTGTTTCTTGTTAAACGTGACGCGTGACATTACTGAACGTGTTGTTTCATGCTCCAAGACCCTACAGTAGTTTTGTCTCTTTCTACTATTACGGGGGACCATAGTAAATAGGACCGAATATTGCTGATACAAATATGGAAACATGTAGGGTTTTGCGTAAAACGTAGGTCCTATTTACTATGGTCCCCTGTAATATGAATAGCCCGTCAGTCAACCGGTGCCGTCTAACCAACCGAACCATATCGCCACCCCCCACCCCCTACACGTTGTTGCGCCTGCTTTACCCCAAACGGGAAAATAGGCCGGCTCGGACCAAGGAGAGAGTGGAGCGGAGGACGCCCAAGGTTCGCAGGCGCTCCGCATGCTGGACCTCGCCAAGTTCGATGAAAAGCTTCACCTCTACTTGGGGGTCCAGTCGGAGGTCGCGTCTCTCCGACACTCCCAGGATGTCGGTTTCGTGCGGGTGAACGCTCAGCCAATGAAACAGGCGATAAGGTGCGGGTATATCATCTTCACTGCCGGTGTGTAGCGTTTTCCCTGCAGGGTCGATTTGTTGATCCGGAGTTCGAGCCTATGGATATATTGTATCTCCTCTATATTTTTTTTCGTGTAAACCTCAGGCAGTGCGTCTACTCGGCCCCCGTATCCTTGCGAGCGTTTTTCAGCTGCCTCCGTATAAAAGGTGCGACCTACTGCAGAAGCATCTTGACCTCGACGCAAAGGCGAGCTGTTCCATATAACAGGTGTATGTACTGTATCGCTTCAAAAAACGCTTTCAGGAAACAGCGGACCTAAGGCCACGGTACCCCCTTTCGCTACCGAGATTGAGTCATTCGCCCGAGCAGCCCTGTACCCCACTCAAAAACGGGCTGGGACAATATTTACGTTTGTTTACAGCGGAATCAACGGGTCAATGTCGGCGCATGTACGTCGCGAAACTGAAACCCACAACCGAATAAATAGACGATCTCTCGAGGGGGCTTTGCATGGCTGAAAATCGATACCCGAAGAGTGACCCCCCCCCGCCGCAGCCTTGGCCGGGGCGCGGTCGCTATCACTCCACGCACAATCTTCAAATGTGTACGAGTACGGCCTCAGGTGCGGCTTTGAGAATAAGAATTTCGTCGGGAACTCGCCTATGCAAGGTGCGTGTGATACGTCGATCGCGCGATTTTTTTGTTTTGTGACCACGAAATCCTTGACCTGCAACACTGCTCACCACCGTGGGAATATGACAGAGGTTGGTTTAGCTTTACTTTACCATACCTAACTGTGTGAGCTCGTTGTATGCTGTGGTGACGACATGGTATTACGCGGGACCAAAAGAAATAGGACCTACGATACACACAAAAACCTATATATTATCACGGTACTGGGGGGGGGGGGGGGGGTCACCAATAACTTCATTATTTCAGCCGCCCAAAGCCAGTCCACCGAGTGACTATAAATTACCCGATTTTATGGCAAACGTTTAAGATACGGTTGTTTTTTCGGTTTCGTAAAAACAAGGCACGGAAATTGTTATTGTCGCCTATTACACTACGCCAAATCAGAATGGTGTCTTTTGATTTTTGTTAGGTTTCGGAGTCACGGCCATGAGTTGGGCTCAACCCGTTTAGGACTACAGTACCGTTTTCGGGGCGAACTTACGAGGGTCTACAGTTAACAGGACCTATGGCATACATAAAAACCTATATATTTAGGTATTTTTACTAACAATATTTGGTCCTGTTTACTATGGTCCCCCGTAATTACTGTTTTTTTAAGGGCTGCAGTTCCGTTTTGGGGATGACCAATCAAAGTCTACGGACTGACATCCTGTTTTGGAGACAAACCGATCAAAGCTTAAAACGTTTGTCCCCACACCAAGACTGCAGTCCTAAAAAGTAGTAACAATCGGGGTACCACCCCCTACCCCAGAACCAACCCCTACGCGCTAGTGCTTGAGATGGGATCACAGCACATGCGATAAACCTTAGTTACAGCACTGGGGGCTGCGATGGAGTCTAGAAACTATGTTTCCAATTAGATCGTCACCAGCAGGCGCATGCCTAATATTACTCTCTGGCTGTACTCGCAGTCTGTACGAGTGTCGTAGTTTGATGCCGTCTCTTACAACAGAAACAAATAGTCGTTCACACCAACCCGAGCGATCGATTACAGTAGAACATCGAAGTACAACTTTAAACACCATGCTCCCCCGCTGATAGCTTATCCTAAAGGACTACAAATTTTCACTTCAATACTAGCTCAATCACGCAGTTCAACGACGAATTTCACTTACTCTAGCCCTATTAATAGCACCTGGTACGCCATTCAAAATATGCACCAAGGTATGGTCCTGCTGCTGACCTTGGGAGTGCGATGTCTAATAGTAGCCGTTTCTCGAGAGACGATACGCAGCGTGAAAATTCTGACTTTCGTCATTTTTTGCTTCTCGCTTTTGCTTCCGGCGTACTTGTATCCTTGAAGCACCTGGGCGACCAAGTGGATCTACCTCTTCGCGCAGAGCCTGCAGGACCACGTGTCCAGCTCCCTGGAAAGGATGCACTCCTTCATCTCCTACACGCAGAAGGGTCTCGACACGCCGTTATCCGTGAGTTCCAGCAAATGACGTCAGACAGGTGCTGCTAAAGTAGTCCGAGCTTGTCGGTACGTATGGACTTGCGCAGCAGAAAGGATGGATGGTTGAGCTTGTCGCCGATTTGTGCGGGGGAATGAGGATGCGCCCGCCCCACCTCAGAACTCTCCTGTTCGAATAGACATGTGCACGGAGGGCTGGCCCTCTTTTGACATCAGTTTTTTCATGGGATTCGTCAGCCAGGAATTATTTGAGGCGCGTGTTACGATAGAGGCAGCTTTTGTTTTGCTCAAAGTCTTTTATATCTGCTGGTAGCTTTTCTACGGAAGATCTACTACCCAAGACAAATGTACCAATCATTTTGTTCCTACTGGAGAGCTACCTCCCAAGATCACTATACCGTTTTTTTTTACAGCGTGCTTCGAGTGTAGACCCGGTAGAGGACACGTGATTTGTCGTCTGGTTTAGCGTCTACGTGTCTTCAAAACGTTGTTTTTTGGTGGTACCAAGTACAAAAGGTTCTTCGAGTGACAATATTCTCCGGACAACCTCAAGTGCCCCCCTATCGCAACAGCAAGGCATCTTTAACAAACCGACAGGTACCAGCCCTTAGGGTAGCACGCATCCTCAGGCCGGCTTGTTCATTCAGCCGGGGGAGTTGCCAGTATGTATATATACTTGTTGGCATGTTCCGCGGGGGATGGATGATCTAAATAACACGCTGTTCCGGGCAGGTTGGGGGGGGGGGGGGGGGGGGGGTAGCAATCAAAACCCACAGGGGACTCCAACACTCAGGCACAAGACATATATCTCCCTATATCCTGTACGACACACCACGTTGGGTTCATGATTACTGTTTTCCTAATCTCGTCGGAAATGACCTACTCGTGTTCCGAGGATTGACGAATTATTGTCGTCCTATTGCGCGTGGGCTCCCAAATAAAAATAGTAGACGCGTGCTGCGGTAGAAGTAGCACTTTTAGATGAAAATATTATTTTTCTGACTTTGATGGGGCGCCTTAAGGGCTTCTTAAGGGCCCCGAGGAATTATGTACCACATACCACTGGGAGTGACTTTCTCTACCCCGCTGTTTTACAATGAGGCATGCTTCGGATACCCATCCCGTGGGGTTTGTTCTCTCTTCTCTTGACATAGCTTTTGCCGGCGTCGATGACGTCAGAGAGCTCCTCCAGTGACGAGCCTCAGAAAGGTTGCGAGATACCGCTGCGGTTACCCTACCGGCAGGCCTCAGTCAGGTACCCCCCCCCCCCCCCCCCCGTAGACGCCTGCTTACGATAGGGGGAGCAGGGTTCGGCCAAAGCTTTTGCGACTGCCCGGGGCTCTTTAATTGTTGAATTCCACCCGAAATAGTCGGATGGCCTTTTGATTTTTTTACATGTTATTTGTTGTATACCCTGGCCGCCGGAGTTGCGATGTTGAGGATTTATCAGAGTTAGTTTCTGGCGGTGATTTATGGAGAGCCCCTGAGCGATGTCACGTTAGTGGTGGTGCTTCCAATTTGTTTTCTGGGCTCCTCACGTGAGACGAAGGAGGTCAATATACGATGAAAACATGAGCTCGAAGGAGTTCGCACGGTGCGTGCACTACTCCGACCGAAGATACTTTATACATGTAGTCCTACTATTAACAGCACAAATGTACCACGCTTGAACCTGTGCTGTAGGAGATATAGTTTACTAACCGATATTTGCCTCACTTTTGAGGAGCTCAATCCGACCAGAAAATATTGAGCGCAAAAACGTGAAACCCTTTCTCACGTGAGGAATGCCTCAGAAAAAAAACGTGCTTTCACCCCAGTCCTAGCACGTGTCCACATGTTTGCAGGCCATCTTTGACGGGTGACTCGTTAGGGGTGAGTAGCACCAGGTATTGTGTTTTCTTTATGAGGAAGCTGCTTGCTTGTGGACCTCTATACTTCAACAACGCTTGCTTGAGGGCTTGTATTCCTCAGTAGCACAAACAAACTGGCTGGTTCAGACAAGACTTGGACGGCGCAGTTCATCAAAACCAGACATCCCCATCCATGGCCTCGGCTATATGTCCCTCCATGGAGCTATAACATTCCAATATTCCACTCCAGAGTTACTGGAGCCTGTCCTGGGACCACAGACTGCAGTGTGATGATGAGTTCAAGTGATAATAGCTACAGCACCAACAAGAGATATGATTAAACGTATTCTGCAGAAAGCAAAACACGATTCTGCGGGTAGTTCTTGGGTTGAAGAGGCCCTTCAGGCAGAACACACTTGGTCCAATCGAAGCACGCGTCATGTAAAAAAACATTACCCCAACTACTGCCTACAGTATATTCCGCCGCGAGAACAGGAAGAGGACATATACCGGTAGGGAAATACACCACATTTGGTAAATATTGCTATGTTTTCCCGTAAAGACAGACGGAATATCCAGATGGAACTACCGTAATTCACAATATTTGGTTTTGTTCGGATTACTAAATCACTCTGGCCCTAAACATATGTGCCGCTTGGTCTTCGTATTGATGTTTTAACGGACCCTGTACAGTAGTTCCGGTCGGAGTGATGTATGTTTTCCCGCAAATATCAGGCGGAAGAAAAACAAATGGAAATACCGTGGCGTAGACCATCTTTAGGGTTTCTGATTACTGTGTTTCCCGGTTACAACAGGCGGAAGACAAGGGGTGAAGATATACCGCCTTTTGGTTTAACGATCCGTGCGTTTTCCCGAAACTAACAGGCGGAAGACAAAGACGGGATAATGTCGACGATGACGCACATTCGAGACGTCCGCAAGAAGGCGCCCATGGTGACCGGACTGTTTGGGCCCCTCAAGGACACCGTGCTGCTCCTCAAAAGCAGAGGGATTGCCATGGACCTGCCTCCCGTGAACAAGCAGGTGAGTGCTTCGGTGTAAACTTTTATCCAACGTCCACCACCGTCGAGAGGGAAACTTCCGGGGGAGTGTCACACATGTTGCGTGATTCGCTGGGGCACATGGGGGTTTGTAGACTGCAAGAAGAGATACCCACCGAGGAGGAGCTATACGCTTAGAAGTCGCTTTGCAGCGTCCCTGTCTTTATGAAGGTGACGTGTGACGGTCAGGGACTGACATAAGTGCCATCGCAGAGGCACTGGGGTCGAGAAAAAACCCAACTGAACCACATTCGTAGACCTATATAAAGGCGTGGTAACCCGACCTATCAATGTTAATGTAGAAGGACGTTCACGATAGAGGGTGGATCGATGCCTGATTTGGTCGGGTTGCGTGTACCAAATATATTATATGAGGCGTGTCCTCACTGGAGGAGAGATCTACACCCTTTCTACACCGAAGAACGAAAGGGAACGGTAGCCCGATGCACGATGGCATGGCCTAGAGATGCAGCGCACGTTGCCCGGCTTTGAGGCAAGCGAAGCTCCTTCGGCACATCAAATGTCGATAGCAGTCTGATCAGGAATACAGGGGACGCTTGTATATATACCTAGGGTGGAAGCCAGAATGAACATCATTTTTTTTATTGGACGGATACTGGGAAGCCCCATCAGTCAGAAGAAACTACTCTGAAAAATCCGCTATCACGGGGGACCATAGTTAACAGGACCTACGTTACGCACAAAAACCTGTATCTTATACTATTTTTGCTCACAACATTTGGTCCTATTTACTATGGCCTCCCGTAATACCACCCTGGGCTGAAATATAAGGACTGTAGGGTGTTCAGTATTATGTAAAAACTGTCCTTATGTTTTCGACTAGAAGCACGCGCCCGCGTTGCACAGTGGTCGCGAGGATACACATACCTCGATTTTGCCTAACAAACATCGCCAGCACACGCGACTGGCTGCGTACGCGAAAGATATCTGGCGCCATATTCTACAACAACCCCAAACTACAGTAGTCCCCTCTGCTACTACGGTAAGGAGGTCGCGTTTAGGGTCCCCAGCTTTGCGTCTGCTCGGGAGGCCCTCCGTCGAGTGACTCCCCTAAATATCATTTTTCAAATCTCAGCCCCTCTTACACCCCGAGATATCGCGACCGGAACAATGACGATGTCGGCGTTATGAGCTGTCTACGAGCGGCGTTAGCACACAGCAAAAATAGGGGTGAGGAAATGTCGCACCCGTGCCTTACGACTCCTTGCATCAACCTGTGTAACTCGGTCATCGATTGTAATCGTCCCCCAATTGGGCGGTGGCCGCTGCTGCTACCGCCACTTCTTACTGTTACGGGGGACCATAGTAAACAGGACCTAGGGTACGCACAAAAACCTACATACTTACCTATTTTTACTCTCAAGATTTGGTCCTATTAACTATGGTCCCCCGTAATATCATTGTTTCGCGTGTGACGTCTCAAGACGGTTAAGCTGTTATCACGATCAATTTTCGCGTCTCAAGTCTCAGGAGGGTTGAGAATCTTCACGGTTTGGCCGTGAGTATGCACCACACGGAATCGGTGTTGAACGCTGCGTCAACAACTGTGAATTATAAGTTTTTTTTGGAGTGCGGCACAGAACCACTCGCCCGAGGAGCCGAAACACAGCAGCCAAAACGGGAGTGGTAGCACCTGTCACATGACGTGCCTCAACCGAGAGCCACGTACGTGCTCTCGGTCTTTCGAAACGGACGCGCCCGCTGATGCGGTGCTGACTTAAATTGTGGGGAAGGCGTATTCTGTTGCTGCGGGGTTGCTTTTCAAAACAAACAGAACGACAAACCACGAGACAAAGCCGGCAGGAAAAAAAAACGAAAGCAAGCAAACACGCGAGCGCAAGCGAGCAAGATGTGAGCGCGATAAAACAGCTTGCTTTCTTAGTGACCCACTTTCTTTTCGAGCTTTGCACGCAAGTCGTCCCAAGGCCTACCTAACATGTAACCGTTTTCCCGACTCGGGTTTTGTATTCTCTCGTTCGAACCGAACCCAACCCTCCAGCCGGCGCTGGAGTTTCTGGAATCGGCACACATGCTCTGGGACAACACGGTCAACAAAGCCTATCGAGTAAAAGGAGAAATACAACCGCTACAGAACGCGGCCGCAGACGGGGTGCGGAAGGATATCGGGGCTTTCGGCGAAGAGGTGCGTTTTTCAAAAACGAGGCTTGCTACGATAGGGGGCTCACGTACAAGTCCGTTTTGTTTCAGCCGTTCGGAGTCACTCCGCCGAGTGACTATGTCTTCTATTTCTTTGCAGTCTTTTATCAAGGTTCTTGTTTGTGTTTTTTCTTTGGCGGTTTAGCGACATGCACCGAACGTAGTTTCGTGACGTACGCTGCGTCAGCAAACGAAATTGCGTCCTGTTTTATTGAGGCGCAGGCGCATTCTCCCGAGCGTGGCCTACACGTGGTGACGAAAGTTGAGCTAGCCTGCCATGCAACTACCTGTTTGCTGAACCACAACAAACTAACATTTCAGCCCGGTTTTGAAAAAGGCAAAATGTGCGGTGCTGGTAAGGATTTGTCATAAACAAGGGCAGGTGATGGTTGTTGGGCTGCCCCAGAAATCCGCGCTTCGGTCCCATATCTCAGGCTGATAAGATAGGTTACCTTTTTTGTTCATGTTTCGCGACAAGCACCGCCATGTGATGGTTTGTTTTCCTTGCATCACAGAAATCTAGATTTCCACTCGGTGTTAAGGCAACTCTGGAAGAACGGAAATTTAAGGATCGTTCACACATTAATATGGATAACACATACTCCTTACGTTTACGGTCAGAGTCGCATGGCACAAATACACTCGTGCGACCACCGCAGATTCAGCAGAGCTACAGTACGCAGAAACAAAGTCAAGGTAAAAGTGACAGTTGAACCTTGCGGGGTAAAAACATGATCACTTGTCCAAACAATCCCCCCCCCCCCCCCAACCGAAAAGAGCGTAGTTCGTTTGAAAAAGGCTACCGGTCTGACGACCGAACGAAAAGGGAGGGGGACAATTTTTCTGTAAGAGCAAACATTGGGCGCGACACGCTCCGGACCTCATTTCTCGTTCTGTGGGACGCGTTTAACCCTTTCACGACTGCAGGTCTTTCTGGGGATAAACTACTCAGATTTTGATTGGTTCATCACCAAACCGGGACAGCAGCATTCAAAGGATTGACGATAAGGGATGTAGCACGTTGTGCCAGAACCGTTTCTGACTGATCTTTCTGATCGATAGGATTCTCGACTGAGCATCTAGAACAACATCGTGGCAGACCGGTCAGGTACCAGACCAATTGGGATTGGTTTCGTATCGGTTGAAGGGAATCAATTAAAGGCACGTGTCGAATTTCTGAGTGCAGTGTATGGCTCCGCATGAATGGAAAGGAAGTCCAGAAAATGCCAGGTACGTAGCACCCCTACCACGGCATGTTTAGTAGATCAATATATACAGAACGTCTGGGGGCGCTGAAGTGTTTAACTAGTTTCAAGCTTCGTGTTACTGCCACCCCAAACCTTTGGCGCGCTCCCCAGCCGTACTCCCAGATCGTACTCGTTTTTCCTTTTTTCGGAGACGCTGATTTTGATGGTACGAAAGAAGCGGTGCCCCCCTCCAAGATTCACCCGCTGGCCTAGAGTCTGATGAGGAGTAAAGCTGTATTCCTAGGAACTGATTGCGCACGGTGGGTGTAAACCCCGGCCCCTGCTTAACTGTAGCGCTCAGGCGCGCGGGAGGATGCAACGCTTGTGGCTTTGCTATTGTTTCGGCGCCTTGTGTCCGCACGGACGCATGTTTTTCTCGGCCGGGTTGCCAAACAGTCTACGTGCGGGAAGTAAGTGCGTAAGATCACCACACCTCCGAAGCCAGCTGTGTCGTGCGCCGACGCAATTTTTTGTGCAACGCGTTGAGTACCGTTCCCGAGTACACTTCCAAACAAGATATCATCGCTCTCGCCGTCCGCGCGATCCGCTCACCCACCCGACCACCAGCCCCTCCATCCACACCCACCAGTCAAACTGACGTTGAAAGGTTTCCTCTCGCCGGCCGTATCATTGTTTGGTGTAGGTGAAAGCCTTCGTAGAGCTCTTCGAGCGGACGGCTCCGTTTGGAGCAGCGGGGGGCGGCGAGGCCACTAATCTCACCAAGGTCGTTGCAGCCAGCTACAAGAGGTTGGTGTCCCTCGTTGCCTCGCATGGTGTGACCTTAACCGAAATCGATATATTGGCTTTTTCTCCTCCGGAGAAGTTTGGTAGCGGGTATTGCTCTAGGTTTCGGCATCCACACCGGATTTCCATTCTATCTGTAGTTTAGTGTTGTCTTGTTTTATGGCCCAGTTTGGGTAGGTACCTGGTTCACCTTTGGTCAGCCGGCCAACATAGCACCCTAGTACCGTACAAACAATGGCGTCGACGGCAGGACGCGGGTTTTCAGGATCGTATGTTCGTTTTTCTCATCATCCGCCATGCTACAGCAGTTGAGCGTTCTGTTACGAAAAAAAAAGGAAAGTTTTGGTCGAACCTGAAAGAACGAATACTCTGCCGTGGGCACCCAGAGAATGGAACCGCTTGGCTTTAGAGCGTCGACCCGTATAGATCCGGCCGACCCGAACACTCCCCCGTCTTCCCCGTCGAGAGGGTAGCTGATTGATTAGTCCTGGTAGGACCGCAGTCCCGTTCTGGGGACAAAACACTGGAATCAAAGTAAAACACTGGAATCAGAGTAAAACACTTGGAATTAGAGTAGTTTGTCCCGAAAACGGGACGGCAGTCCTAGAAGGGTGAAGGAGTCCCGTCAGTCCCAGTGACAGTTTGCCCATAAAGTGCTCCTTACCCCTATCGCAGCACGGGTTAATAAACATTTCCCCCTTCTGGGTCAACCTCGCTCGCCCGGCACGCGGCGCTGACTTTCGATGTGGCAGGCTGGACAAGGTGCAGTCGTCGCTGGGGGCGCTGGAAGCCAAGGCCGCGTCTATGCGAGAGCTGGAGGATCTTTTCGAGCTCTCCCCGACCAGGTAAATTCCGTTTAACAGCATTTTGTGGCGCTGAAAAAAAACGGTTCATAAATGAAAAAAACATTATTTACACGTAGGCGTAGGTATAGTGGACATGTGGACTTTTGCCAACAGAGGGTCATAGTTTGAATGAACTATCAATAGTGGAGCTTGTGACATACGCATCTGAGTAGGTGGGTGGATAAAATTATCATTTTAGAATACAACGGTAGTCCATGTGGGAGGTAGGGGTTCGCTGAAATAAAAAACGAAAGGATTTGAGCTACAATAGTGTGAACTCATTCATGGCCTTTCGGAGAGGAAATATTCAACATAAAGAAATCACTCGGGGCTTTGTTAGCGCCAGTCCGCCACGGGAATATACTTTAGCAGTATCCTGCCAACTGTGTATGCGCGGCCGATTATTACGGGGGTACATAGTTAACAGGACCTATGGTGTTCATTAAAACCTATATATTTACCGATTTTTACTAACAAAATTTGGTCCCGTTAACTATGGACCCCCGTAAGTGGTACCGACGCATATGAGCGAACCGAAACACGGAAGCCGTGTCGTTTTGATGCGCCCAAAATATCTCGAATCGGACACGGCAAATTGCCTTGGCTGACAAGGAACCAAAGGTGTCGACAGAGCTTCCCGAAGACCCCCAACGTTGTAAGTACAAACCTCGACCGAGCCACGCACGATAGAGCCTTGTATGACGCAGCCTGACGCCTGCATGCCCTAGGTACGTAGCGGGTATTCGACAAAAGGAATGCAAGGAAGGAACGTCCGGGAACGTTAATATTGCTTGGTGCTCCTTTCAACTCTCGTGTCCTGTTGGGGCAGATACGTCGGACTCGTCGAGGTCCGCTTCAAGTTGCGCCTCCTCAAAATGGTCTGGGATATGGTCAGCCTGGTAGACGGGCTGTTCGCTTCGTGGACAGCGACGCTTTGGGCGGAAATACGGGTAAGTTCCGGGTATGGTAGTGAAGTAATTTCAAGATAGGGAAGGCGAATCCCGAGCATATTAGTGAATCAACCCCCGAGGGGAACCGGTTTTGCTTTGGGAAAAATGGTAGGCGCTTCAAAAACAACGAACCGATACCAGCAAGAAACACAACTAGGGATATGAATATTCACATATTAGTGGGTAGGTAGCTCCTCAGTTGACGAGGAAGAGTTAGGTCCAGGGTTAAGGTTAGCCTTCAGGAATGATTCCGACCCAAGTCTACCCCCTGTACCGTAGCATGACTCTAGGTGTTTCTCCCACGCTGCGGATGGTGGCGGCAGTGGTGGCAGTGGTGGTGGTAGTGGTAGCAGTGGTTAAAATTCAACTCTGTTGTTGTTGCTGTCGTCGTCGTGGTTGCTGTTGTTGTTGTTGTTCTTGTTGTTGTTGTTGTTGGCGATGTTGGTATTGTGATGCTTCTGTATTTTCTACCGCGTCGCCAAACCGCACGACCTCCAAAAATTCTGGACAAGATGCAATTTTATACATACACGAGGTGTACCAGAACCAATAACAACGCGATAAACCCACGTTTTCTAGATCCATAACGTGGAACGGCTCTGTAACGCAATGCTGTTTTGCCGTACTGCACGAAGTGAAGCCTGGCGTTGACCCGGGATATTTTTCCCACACCGACGTAGACGGCTTTGCATTTTGTGCTGGTGCAATTGTCCCGCTATTCTAGTGTCAGACCAACGAGTAGAGCTTCACCAGATACGCGTGTAACATGTCGTTGTTGACTGTTGCACAATTGTATTGCCTGGCCGACGATCTGCCTGAAGAGTTCAGGTGGTCTGCCATGGCTGAATTGTCGTGCAATGGCGTTGCCGGATCAGCGAATAACTGAAAAAAACACTGCTGCGTTTTTTCATCGTGCAAATGTGTCCGTTGGATACATAAATGCGAATTACTAGAAGTCGTTTGTGTGGTATGCCTTCGTGTAATTTTTGCGCAGTTCTTTTTCTGAGACCCAGTAGAGCTCTGCGTACCCTGATGATGGGCATTCGTCCGGTGATATTATTGCCTGACGGGCGAATTGTTCTGTCTTCGTGCAGTTATCTCACTGGTGTGTTGCCAGACCCATGAGTAGAGCTATTCCTGTCCTGCCATTTTGAAATGATCGGCAATGTTGTTCCCAGACCGACCAGTAGAGCTCGGACATCATGGTAATCATATATATTTCCAGATGAACTAACTACTCAATCGAAGAGCTCTACGGATCACGTCATTCTGGAACTGTCCGCAAAACAGTTTTCAGACAACTGATTTATTGAAGGAGCTTTATCGACTCTGCTATTATGTAAATGTCCCGCAATTACCTTGTGTAACTAACGTGTACACCGTCTAGACGCTTTACGATGGCATACTTTTCCCGCCTTTGTTTTGTTTGCCTTTGGAAATGCTACGTCCAGACCGATAAACTATTGGTAGAGATAGGTGGCTCCTGCCAAGGATGCAATTGTCCCGCATATGTTTTGGTTTTTACTTGTTCAATTCTATTCCAGACCGACGAGCTGCTGGAAGAGGCGAGGTCACTCCAGCTTCATATCCGAGGCCTGCCCAGGCGTGTGCGCGAGTGGGCGCTCTACAGGGCGGTAGACGAGCGAGTCGTCAACATGTCAACGGTGCTGCCATTGGTAGGTTCATTTCAATTTAGTTTGTCGTATGATTTGTCTCCACGTGCGGCTCGCACCTTTGTGACGGCAAGACCGAGTTGGCTTTTTTTTCATACTCATGTTTCAATAGGGTTGGCAGTTTTCTGCTGAATTATTAGTCACTGGGACTGGTGGCTCTCCTTAACGGCAGAGAGGAACTAGCCAATAAGGCGTGTCTTATCCCATGTGGTTTGCACGACATGATTCGCTACATACCTGGGTCATTAGAGCGAATATTATTATTTGTTTCTTCAGGGCCAGCTTTGGGTTTTACAGGTATGGAAGTCTTCACTGGAAGGGCCTACGAAATACTAGGTGCTGCGTACCTGTCAACGGGGCTTAATAGCAACCTCTTAGAAGATCAGCATTGTTTGGCTGTGCGTGGTTGATGATAGCTGTGACACATGCCACTTTCTAGTAGACAATCATTACGGTTCCGGGAGGCGCATGCTAGAGGGAATGTCTGTGGACATGTTGGCAGGCTTGTGCATCGGCGCATTTCGAATGCGTTCGAGCGTTTGTGTGTACGTAAGGAGTGTTCGAGACACTCGACGATCACCTGCATACCGGTTTACTCTTGTCACATATTAGGGACTATCTTTGGGCGATGTTGATCATTTCGGGTTCTCACCATTGACATCGCGGTCTTGCCCGTTTTTTGGCGGATCCGAAATTCTGAGCGCTGGCAGTAGTGTTGTGCCTCTTGGTGGCTGGCGTTTTTTCTACGGCTTTTCAACCAGCAAAGGGGTACGGTTCTTCTTGCCGATGCGAGAGCCGTGCTGCGGCCGTCCCACCTTTGGTCCTATCCCTTTCTCACCGGCGAGAGAAGAGCTACCCAGTATATTTGGATAATATGTGAACACGTGTTATCGATGCCATTCTGATTGAGATATCAAGTCTAGCGCGCGGGGTTTCGTGATCGGGGTCAGCTTCACACTATTGAGGAACTTATTGCTGTTGGGGTGTGAAACCGAACGCGCCCTCATGTGAAGAAACTCGGAATGAGCATGTCCTACCCTTTACGCTAGTGTGTTCACTGCTGTAGCGACATCACTCGATGCCATCAACCAGTTTCAGGCACCTTTTCGAGCGGCACACTGACTGTAGTTGGCTGGGTAATACGGTGGAATATGTCCGTAGTGAACCTGGTACGAAATTTATATGGGTATACTGTAGCTCATATAGTATGAAATGGTCAATTGTTTTAGTTTTCAAGGGACTGCCTCGGCACAGGACACCCAGTAAGAAACATGAAAACTTAGATCAGGACAAATTTCTCTCTTGAGAATGGGCGCAATCTATACTACAGTAGCTTCATTGCAACGACTCCCGACTTCCGTTCTTTAAGGGTATAGGATTTCCTGCAAAGCTCAGCCTGCCTTTCTTATTTCTCATGGTGTTTGGAAGGGGCTTTGTACTGCACGTAGGACAACGTTCGCCGGAACGCTTTTCGAAGTTGTCCAAATTGCGTTTGCATGTTCGGTTGCGGTCGGTTTCAGTCACCTACCATCTATGCACCACGCGCTTCGTCGCGTCCGTTACCCTGGGGATCAATATCCGCATGGTCGTTCACACGTCGGACCGATACGTAACGATATCGATAATCTGGTTCCTGACCTGTCGATATGACACATTCTCGTATAGTACATATCCCACTCACCAAACATGCCCACCCGTAACGCGACATGAGTTACAGAATATCATACCACATGGAGGATAGGAATCTACCGGCCGTGAACTGTCTAGATTCACGAAGTGGGAAATCGATTATGTGTGGCTTGCTTACGCTTCCAGCCCGCGGTGGAACGTCCGCGATGCCGTGTGTCAGATCCACGAGCTGCATTCTCCCGCGATGCGAGACCGGCACTGGAAGGAGCTGCTGGACGTGACCGACCAAGGCCGTCCGCTGTTGCCGAGGGAGAGTTACAGCCAGGTACAGACAAAACGGGGCGGGGATAAATTAAACTTATCACAGAGTGGGGACATTCAATAGCCTATTCGATCGAAAACAAATGACTCCCCCATCTCCGGAATACAAGCGCCTCCTACAGTGTGGAAACACCACAACCTCTAATTTTTGTTTTGCCCCCAAGTTGCAGCAAGTTGCATTGTGTTGAACACCTGGCTGGCACCAGGCATTAGAATACGCTGTATCACAGGGTACCAGACACCGTATAGATTTCCCACTACATTACAGTACACCAGGTATTGCACACACTTCATTAAAACAGCGTGCATCGTGGTATCCACTGGATTCGGTTTGTCGGAGGTTACCATACTGAATTCGGATGGCGGCAATGGTTTAGCCCCCCCGCTAGCATTACATTGCCGCCATCCGGATTGCACCTTTCTAATAGCGTAGTGAACCACTGAATAATACTGGTCTGTCATAGCGCTGGTACACTCTCCTTGGCGCGAGGTAACACAGAAGCTTGCGGATCCCCGGAAACGTTTCGCGCTAAGGATCCAGATACGCACACCACCCTTGTGGAAGCTTGATAACGCCACTTACCGAAGAAAACCACACACCACCGACGGACGGACGGAAACCCCTCCTCCCCCCCCCCCCACCCTATATTATATACCTGGTATATATAGGTTGGGTTGGTGTTGGTTGGTGACGACGCCGTAAAACACACCTCTGACTGCGTGAGATAGACAACCAGGGTACAGTTTTTGTTTTTGGCGGTTACCACGACTGGTGGTCGAGTTAAGGTCATTTTTTTGTGCAGAGAGAACCTTTACACCGCACAAGGGGGATGACCGTACCACGTAGTGTGTATATGGTGAGGCACCCACGAGGCAGATACATAGTAGACCCATTGCTGTCTCTGGAAGTGGCCAAAACAGAAATTAAATCAATTCATTGATGCTGTCATCCATATGCAAGAAAACCCGCCTCACAAGCGGTTCTCAGTAGGATGGAGCTCACCCTTCATGCGACTCGCTCGATACCTCACGGCGCTTCGCTCTTGGTGCAAGCAATGTCTGCCTTGTCGGTGAAAACCCGATATGCTCCGTCCAGGCATTGTAGAGATGCGAGGGTCTATGGTCATACGACTACGGCCATGCATGAGATCGAGTACACCCCCCCCCCCCCCCCCCCCCGATCGAGATCCTACTAGAATCAAAGAGAGCCGGGACCCCCCCCCGCTCACACAATGCGCGGCTTGAAATAACCATTGTGGAAATACAGTACGCGGCAGGAGTTAAGGATCTCGTATTTTGGCTGAGGCTCACTGCTTATTGTGATGCCAACGTTGAGTACAGGCTCTTAAATGCCATTCTATAGGATTTAGAGCGGCGTTCATTCGGAGAAAAATGCTTGGCCAGAATTTTTTGAAACTTCAAAACAACCCAGCCTGAATTTCTTTAGTATGAAATTATCAACACACGGCGCGAACTGCATTGAACAGTGGAAGCACACCAATAGGCGTTTCGTATTATTCGATTATCGACGGTAGCTCCCTTGTTGGGTTTTGTTTGACAGTGTTCAATGTCTTCGCAAATATTTGTTTATTTGCCCGCATTGTCCAACGGGGGGATCCCATCCACCTGCGATAGCGAAAATACAGGTTTTCAAAGTACTTTGTGGAACGTACAAATCACGCCAGGTGCTGATTTCGTCCACGTCATGTGGACGTTGCGTCCTTTTTACGCCTCAAACGATACGTCGGCGGGCTCTCGTCTGGTTGGTCTGCATTATGTGGGCGCTGCGAGATTTTTTACCTTTCAAAAGGTGCCTAGGATGCCTGCTTTCTGCCCACCTTCCACTAGGCTCTCGAAAACAGGGGGGCTCCTCCCACTTTCTTTGCGAGCAGCTAGCACAGAGCCCCCGTTATGGCGTGCTTGCTTTCATCCGGCAGAAAATATCGCCTGACGGGGCTTGTACCTAATACTGTTTGTCGGAGGCTCCTCCTGACTTCAAGAGCTCTATATCTCATCCAAAACCCGCTTTTTACGAATAATATAGTACGTTAACTCGATGAAGAATCCAGCAGTCGAGATATACCACGAAAGGTAATGTTGAAGCATAAACAGTATGTCAACGATGTTGGGGTAGCTCCCCGGTCGAGTATTCCGGCCAGCAATAATTGTTTTTGGGGGAAAATGCGCCACCTACCCCTACCGAAGCACGCCACGTTTTCAACCTTAGGCTAGATGCTCGCATTCACAAACGAATCTGAATTTGTTCTGCAACGGCGCAGTCGTTGTAGGATTCACGTGGGTTACATATAATTTTCACCATGCAGGTTGTAAACGCCCTCGAGGAGAGATAATCAACGCTAAGGATAGTCTACACGGGTTGCATCGCGTGACAGCACGCAGTCTCACGGGTAGTTATTCCGCCGGCGTGCGCGGTATTCTCACGAAAACGGTATGAGGCACCATAAGACCGTATCCTCGTTAATTTGAATACCAACATTTTTCGTAACATTGCGCTTCTCGACTCTTTGCAAACATACATAAAAACCCTTGCCAAACCCTGCGCCTTCTCTCGAGCTGACGCTTGCCTGTATGTGTAGTGTGCAGACGATTGTATCGCACCTGTTGACGTAGTACCGCTTCTGAACCAACATCCCGGTCCTTGCCAAAATGAAGCAGGCGCGTCGTAGGTCGAGCATCCGTGGGCGAGGCGGAAAGCGTGGGAGCGCGGAAGTCGGGCCGTACAGGATAAGTTTGGCGACGGTTCTTGGTCCTTCGTTCTCCCTAGAAGATGCGCTGTCGCTCGAGCTTCACAAGTGAGATGGTAAAACATACCCATGGACAGTAGCGCGGGGTGGTGCATATTTATTTATGTACGTGGGTCCGATGTGCCCGACAGTACAGGCAGTACAGGCAGTGCGTGGTGATACACATATATGTGAGGCCTATGCCCCCGGCAGTACGGACGTGCGGGGTAATACACCTGTATGTTTAGCTTACTTACCCGGCAGTAAGCAAGGTATACGTACCCAACAAAGGGGACCGCGGGGGAATGCGCATGTATGTGAGGCTTATGTACCCGGTAGTACAAGAGTATGAAGTGATAGGCATGTAAGTCGGGCATAGGAACCCAACATGATGGGCTGTGTGGAGTAATACACATGTGTGTGAGACATGCGTGTCTGAGATCATAATCAGTACGGAATAATACAGCATACGTACTTGACAGCAAGGGATATGCGGCGTAATACCCATCTGAGGCGTACCAGGTAGGTACCCGACAGTATGGGAAGTGCGCGTAGTTCACATGTATGTTCGGCCTACACACACGACAGAGCACAACGTGTGCGGCGTGATGCACGTGTCAAGTATAAGTATATGGCAGTTTAGACCGTGCGGTGAAAAGCATGTGCGCCGCATATATGCGCCCTTCATTATCGCTGTGCCTTTGAGGCCCATCGTTTCACGTGGAGAATATCGAACAAAGGCAAAGTCCTATTGCCGCGAATAAAGGCCAACAGCGAAAGGAACGGTACACGATACACGCAACCAGCGTAATAAATTGTCAGTTGATGAAGTGTGATTCGATGTTTGTAAGTGAAATGTACCTAGGAAAAACCATTGTTTTTGTTGTTGAAACTATTACGGGGAAACAGAGCAAGCAGAACCAATAGTGATGTGCAAACAAGAGCGAATGCCGTGTTTTTGTGTTCATCGTGGGTTATGTTTACTACAAACCCCCGTGACTGTAAAACACGCACCCCCGACACACATGCAAGGTTGAGCCCGTATCCAGACTCCGAGCGCCCGGAGTATGGTGTCGCGTACTACACTGGTCGACACGTAAAGACGAAGACGCTACGATCGTATTCGTTCGTGAAATTGTATATCGCCCCGCGCTCTCACCTGACAGTCTGAAGACGTGAACATCGCGTCAAATGTACACGAACACGTACTCCCACTGAGGTGGGGAGAGTGCTACCCGCGCGGCAACTGTTCATCGACCTTCGTGGCATAAAAGTCTCGATAACTCGACGGATCCAGCTTCCCACTTGTCCCCGCTGTATCGCATCCTGACACATCTTTCTTCCTATCCCCTTTGCGACTGGATGCTGCTGTGCTGCTACGTATCTCACACCAAAAGGCACGTGGAAGCATCCATGGAAACCGTGGAGGTGGCAAACAAGGAGCTTAAGGTCGAAACACGCCTACGCAACATTGAAAACCGGTGGAAAGAGGAGCAGCTCGGCTTTGTCCGTCATAGGGACACCGAGGTAACTTTTGAAGCGGCGCGAGGAAGAGCGGTAAACGTACTTCTATGGTCACGGACGCGCCCAATACGAACGGTGTGCATGTTTGTAGTTCCCACCAGGAGTGCAGAGATAAATGAGGGCAAACGGAACCGCACTCACAAGAAGGTCAAAATAAAAAACGCGCCGGTGGGGTGGAATTTTTGTACGAAGCTCCAGTTTTTATGTGCACATGTGGCCACTTGTCTTTGAGTATCCCCCCAAAAACGGCAGCCTGGCGGTTTCGAGTATATGTTTACTTGGCTTAGGTTATTCTTTTGTTTAGGTCTCGAAAATCGGTAGAGCAGTAGTGGGATGCAAACTGGTTGTTCTTTACGTGCACCTGTGTTCCCACTGCAAAATATATCCCAGTACTTATTCGCCCAGCCGCCAACCGCGCGCGGAAGAGGGCGCGGCCTCACGCTGGTGCACCTAATATAGCAAGTGTCTGGCAAGGTAACGGAGAGTACATTTGATGGGTATGTTCGTAGACTTTGGTCCCATTTAGCCCACAGGAGCATTTGGTGTGAATTTTGTTTTCGCCAGCGAAGACACCGTGTTCGAATAGGGTGTTGTATCACGTTTTGGTCAACCTATTACTGACTGACCGGCACTCTTCAGCTCAGAAGCTGCTGCTGTAGCCACTCAACACCGTTCGGAATCCCGTCAATTACTCAGCAGGAATCATTGCACATAAAGCCAAGCCACTATATGATGGCATTGGTCATCGGGGTAAGCTTAGTAAGCATTCCCCGAATTCAGTGTTTGGTGAAGTATAAAGCAGCTCTTTGAATGAGGAAGAGCCTCAGAGACGAAAAATGGTGCTGCCCGCCTCCGTTCATCTCGCGTCCCCCTGAAGCCAAATATTTTATTTGTTCATACTAAACAATAGAACTGCTGTGGGTCGGAACTACGCAAGTGAGCAACTACCCGATTTGTCGGTTTTCATACTCGTGGAAGAATGCTTGAATACGGAATATCATTTTCCTTCTGGAGCGGGGCCCTCTTGGTCGGGAAGGACTGGTATGGTTCGTTTTGCTCTCTTCGCTAAGCCGGCAAGTTGGCTGGCCTTCAGTTGGCCTAGCTAGCCGACTTGCCGACTGCAGTCGGCTACAGTAGCTGGCTAACGGCACCTACCGCTAACTTGTTCGTCGTGGGAAATTTTGCCGACTTACACCTCTAACATGGTAATTTAAGACGATGACGCCGATTTCATTGGAAGATTTCACAAAGACAGCGACTAGTTCTTGAGTCACGGTGGTGCTTGATGTTGGTAGCGCTAACGTTTGGCGCGCGCGTCGGATGAACAGCCCACGTTTGCTCTACTCCAATCTAGTCGACATTTGAGACGATCCTTCTGTTGGTAAGGGATTGAAGCCAGTTGATTGGGTGCTACTGCTACCACGGAATGTAGTTGTTAGTGACATACGGGCGTTAGTGGACCAGTCTACGAATAAGGCGACGCTGGATAGCCCCGAAAAGAAGAGGTGGGCAACACAATGCCGCCACGGCACCGTTCAAGTGGTAGTAACCAGCGTTCGAGCAAAAAGGCAGAAAAAAGGCGATTTGACCTGAAAAGGCAAAAAGCGTACCGAAGTAAGGGACGATTTCCAACTGTCTACCGAACGGTCCACACATCACCCACTTTGTATCCGTTTCGAACAAAAAAGGCCGCAAAAGAAAGCCGTGGATCATGCAGTTCGGACGGTGTGCAGCACACCAATAAAAGTGCTACGAGTAGCGCTTATATCGTGGAGTAGTTGGCTGCAAAGTGAGATTCCTGTCTTCGCGCAGACATAGCTCAAGAAGTAGAGCTCTGCTCGAGAAAAGGGTTCTTGTGCAATGCTCATTATATTGTCAGGTGTTCCATGCAAGCGCAGATATACAAATAGAGTTGAATTCGTGAATTTCATGTGGCTGTGCTGTTTACCAGAATTGTTCCTTGTAATGGCACTCTCCCTATTTGCGAGTACATCCTAGACGCAATAGTGGGCCGTTCGGAATGAGCCTATGCTTTTTCGAAAGGGTATGATATCAGCTTCCTGTGTTGCTACTGTGTACGCGAGTCGGCTTCCTACTTGTACTGTAAGTATATGTGACATGTCCAAACGCATTTTTTTCCCAGACATATAAAACGGCAAAAAATGCGGCCAATAGTATGTCTTATCTTACTATTACGGGGGTCCATAGTAGATAGGACCTACGGTACACACAAAAACCTATACGTTTACCTATTTTTATAACAATGTTTGGTCCTACTTACTATGGTCCCCAGTAGTAAGAGCCACCTTCCGTATTAGTTGGGTCCTGTTCTTTCCAGGTCATTGACCACGTCAAGTACCTATGATATTTCAGTCTTCAACTATTTCGGAGCAGACATATCCTAACATGATAGGGCTAGGTACTCGTAGCCTTTAGCAAGAAGAAAGAGTACTGACTGAACCAGCATTCACGAGCTTGGATCCGACCCGGATTTTGATCGCGGCGTTTTTCGTGATTTGGTTTTACTCACGAGTTTGCCCCGTTTCTCCAAGGCAATGGTTTTGTCAGGGGTGGGACTGTAGATTGACTCAGCAAAACAGAGTCGGAATTCCGAAACAAATGTGCAGTGATACAAGATTGCAAGGAATGTTGCTGTACTCTATTCCCATGCGCACGTTTCGATGGGTTTCCATTATCAGGTTGTATGAGGCGTAATATCGGGACGTGCGTAAATTGACATCCTGGAATCCGAGGATCTCCCTCGGCCGGGCGATATGTACTACCAGGACCAGTGTATCGCCAGTAGATACCTCACTCGATATCGAGCCCTACTACATAATGTTTATGATCTGCACAGTATCTCTGCTTGCCGAGGAGGGTCCGTATGGCACGAATCGTACGCCTGTGTCGCGCCGGATGGGATCTGTATAAGGATATTGCTTTTGCACCCCCTATCATAACGGAATATGTACGATAGACATGATGCAGATAGTGTTACCACCTACATCGTGGTCTATGCGTCCGGCTCGTTCAGGTTTTCGTGCTATCCGGCGCGGACGAAGTGCTCGAGGCGCTGGAAGACCACCAGATGCAGCTCCAGGGGATGGCGGGGATGGGGAAGTTCGTCGACTTTTTCCGGCAAGAGGTGCGTGTGCACATAAACTCGTCTGACCCGTGCTGCTGTGAGAGGTCACACATTCCAGTCCAAACGTTTCACACCTCGAACGAATCCTCGCTTCCCGCTTCGTGATCCACATCCTTCAGGGGTGCCGGGTTCCCAATATGAATGATCTACAGTACCAGCTAGCTCGTATCACCTCGTGCTAGCCGTAGAATCCGCAGGATGTAGTATCGAGATCCTTCCGGGCAGCTGGATTCCCGGTTTGCATGATCCACAGTAGCGCACATGTCTTGGCTTGATCCTGCGCAATATCTTGTGAAGGCCTACTGGGGTCTAGATGATCTGTCTGTTCGACGTGTGACTATATTTTCACTGGCGGAGCTGCTCAATTGAGGAACTTCCCTATATCACTAAATGTCACTGGTGGAGCTGTTCAATTGAGGGGCTGCCCTATATCATTGGGCCTCGATGTACACCTATGCTTGTGTACATATTATCACGCTGTTCGTTCGACGATCAAACCCAGGTCATCGTGTATCGACATATATAGCTTATAGTTTGTTATCCAAACAAATACAAAGTCATTGGAACGCCTGTCAAGAGAGGCCTCTTATGAAATCAGGCGTTGAGTGTTATTATCGCACGGGTCCACTTGCAATCGATACTTGCTTTTGCTAATAGAAACCGCCCGGCTGGCCGGTTTCGTTGGCAGGTGACGGATTGGCAAGCCACTCTTGGAGAGGTGGAAACCTTCTTGAAGCTCATGCTGAGCGTGCAGAGACAGTGGACCTCCCTCGAGGCCATTTTCTTGACGAGCAAGGACATCCGAGCCCAGCTTCCGGACGACACGAGAAGGTCTGTTCCATGACGAGAGTAGGAAGCGATGGGGGTGGGAAACACACGTCGGGCCATTGAAACGTGTCTGGCTCCCCATTTCAGAAGCTACCGTGCCCAAATAATGTTTGAATTGTTGCGGCAATCTTCGTGTTCGCGAGACACCTGCTTAGGCGGCTATGATACTATTCAACGGACTAACTCAGCGACGGTCCATGTGCATTGTGTTTTCTCAGAGTCAACGTTTGTTGCGCTAGTTATTTCGTAGATATGTCTCCTACAAGTGGAGAATTTTGGTGCACCCCCCGCAGCTTGCCCCGGCGATCGCTAGAGGAAACCGATTCTAACGTCAAGGAGAAGGTATACCATATTTCGTTTTAGAAGGCCTATGACCGATCGAACACACGACTTGGGACAATAACGGTATAGGTGGAATAAAACGCACAAGCCACAACTTTAGAAACGAGCGTCCCACTCGACGGAAGAAAGTCTTTCTTGGTTTCGAATAAGGCGTTTCACACGTGGGGTATATACGTGAGGTATGTACGAAGTCTCTTGTTTATTGTCTTTGACTGGCATTTGGTGGGGGGGGGGGGGGGGGGGGGGGGGGGGGGGGGGGGGGGGGGGGGGGGGGGGGGGGGGGGGGTATCATCTACGGAATTAAAAAGATGCATATATCAGGTCTGCGTGTAAATAGCTTGTGGACTGACGAAAATTGACGCACCACACGTACCTGTATGCAGAGTTTAACCCTTTCAGGACGGCGGTTCCGTTTCGGGGATATACTTACTTAGATCTCAACCTCGGAGCGTGCTCGGTTGATACATCCCTGGCCTCTCAGAGCTCCCACTTGGGAATCGCCTCCGTTCATTACTTGCCGGACCGTTCCAGCGATTCTTTGTTTTCTCCATTTATTTCTCGTCGTACTTTCAGTCCTTCTTTCCTTTTTTCTTCTTTCGTTTCGGGTGCGTGCGTGTACTCCGAGTACGGTTGTGCGGGCGAACCCGGCACCGTCGCGGGTGTCAACGGATGCTGGCGAGTAGAGGGGGGGGTGCAAGGAGCGCGGTCGCCGCTTTCGTGCCTAGGCGTCGCGTGTGCCTCGAGACACGAGGGATGCATCAACAGGCTCTGTCTGGCCTCCATTTGTGATTTTGGATAGAGTACGTACGAGTATTTAAGGGTCGTTCGGGATTGTAAGATAATACTCAAGCGGTGCTTATTTTTGCGACCGGGCTGAGAGTCACAAGAGGGAGGTACCCCGAATGAGTACCAACATTGTCGAGCTTGCGTCGAGGTCCACGGTGAGCACCGGGCTTCACGCGAGGCGGGCGACGGGGCTCACTGTGGAAGAGAGGGAGGGAAGCTTTACCCGGACTGAATCGGTGGCGAGATAGTCGCGAGAGGGGCGGGCGGCAACCGAGGCTGAGAGAGAAGCTCTGCTGTAAGATTTTAAGATTTTTCATTTTTTTTCATTTTTTTCTTTTTTTGACTGGTGTAAGGTGTTCCACTCAGGTAGTAAATTATTACACGAAAGGGGACGGGGATTTTATTTCTGTTAGAAATGTTCGGTATCATTTTCATTGCTTTTGCTGTGTTGCTGTGCCGTTCTATGCTGTATCTTTCGTACATACGACGAGTACACAGACACAGAGCATATCGAAAGAAGAAAATAAGTACCCTACCTGGGGTATGTACGTATGTACGACGTGTGAGCGAGAGTAGCGGAAAACCGCCCGCGACGCGAAGCATATGTGGCGTCCGAGCTGTTTTTTCTCCTGGAGCATGGCGGCGGAACTCTTGGCATTATCAAGTCGCCAGTTTGCAGCTAACTACAGGGGCCATAAAAAAAACAATATTCAATCATGGACCTCTGTCCGCTTCGCATAATTTGATGTTCCCTTCCTGAGCGAGCGTAGCGGGCGGCGTAGGCCGCCCGCGGAGCGAAGCGCCTTGTATTACTTAGGAATGTGACCGTTTTGTCTCCAATACGGTACTGCAGTCCTAAAGGATCAAGCTTTGAACCTGACCAATCAAACTAAGATGTCCACGCCTCGGAACGATCACCGATTAGCTCTTGATGGTCTAGATGGTTTACGAGCGGACGTATCCCTGATCTGCATGATCTAGCTCGCGTTGCCGGGGGGTTTGAGCCATAGACAAGTATGCATGATCCAGGACAAGTTTCCCGCCTCTGTTGATTTTTTTTTGCGTTGTTCATGTCGTGAACATTCACCTCGAAGCTGCCGGTTAGGAACTGCTCCATACAGATACCTTCGCGATGTGTCAAAAGGATGACACATGCGTTGAGTCCCGTCGTGATGGAATGAAATGAGACGCATGCTATGGTAGTTGTTGCGCCTACTGCTGTAGTCTTTGCTGAGGCTGGAACGTTGTACTTCACCCCCCAAAAGCTGATTTTTCGATGATTCGTGAAAGCTTAGCCGGAGGGTAGGCGAAACACAAATCCACGAGGGGGAGTGGTGTACTCGACATTCAAAATCATGTCAACCAGACCGAAAAATACATGCGTAATATAGTTGGTGGCGAGAATCTCAACCCGCTAGTCTGTTTGTCTCCGTTTTCTCTTTTTTTCCGTACACCCCTGCTTGTCTCGATGACGAATCCGGTAACAGTGATACTATAGCCAGCACGTCGCACCGTGAAACAAGCGAAAACTAGACTATTGCGAGGGACCATAGTAAATAGGACAAAATCTTGTTGGCGAAAATAGGGCTTTTGTGTGTATCGTAGGTCCTATATACTATGGTTCTCTGTGGTACTACTTTTGTATCATGTTCGTGTCGACTTGTTGTTGAGAGCGGGTGGACACGCTCTCTCTGCCGTGTGCAATGTTCCGCCTCTTGGCTTCAGGTTCGAAGGGATCGACCTGGAGTTCAAGGACTTGATGAAGAGCGCCTCCTTCGGCCCAACCGTCGTCGCCTTTTGCTCCGAGGTGAAACGGTCACCATAGGACGGGAAGGGAGGGATGGGCAACTAGCGTTTAGTCGTGCTCCTGCAGCATGGCAGTAAGAGTGATGAGAGTTTAGTCCCTTTAGGGCTGCGGGGATAAACCACTCTAATTCCAAGTAGGGTGTGCCCAAAACGGGACTGCGGTCCTGAAAGGGTCAATGTATATAAAAATGGAGAACATGCCCGTGTAACGATTGTCAGGAATGGCTTAGGAAGGGGGGCTATCCCCACTTTAGCTACGAGAAACCGCGTTCTAGGTCACTCGGGCGAGCCGTGCCTTACTTCTCTACTAAAAAAATGTGTTTGGTTGTCGCAGTCGCGTATCAAACTATCCCACGGCGGCTCGTATCGCGGAACCCAACACTTCGTAAAAAGCCTATTACGGGGGTCCATAGTTAACAGGACCTATGATGTACATAAAAACCTATATATTTGCCAATTTTTACTAACAAAATTTGGTCCCGTTAACTATGGACCCCCGTAATACGAATGCGAAGAACATAGGGTACGTATTATTTAGTAGCCACACGGCCTTGTGGCTATGCATGGCTGAAAAATAGGGACTCCCAGGCTCTATACACATGAAATGTAGCGTGCGCGAGGCTGCTACGACATAGAAGAAGAGGGCATCCAAGTCAGTGGTGACGCACGCCACGGCAGGAATGCGTCCCACGGGTTACGCTCATTTTACGCACGTTTCTTACGTTGGCCGGGGGGACTGGCTCTATTTGCCACTCAAGCACCGAAAAATGCGAACGTGTTCATCATCGCTCATCCTCATGATCCAACTACCAAGGCCGCCTACCTGTAGTGAGTTCACGCGTACTACCGTTTACAATGATAACGTTATCGGGTGCTTGGTTCAGTTCAGCTGGGGATTCTCTCGCCATGTCAGATGCACGTTGGACGCGTGGCTACGATATTAGTAGAATGTTTGGGCCTGTTTTCTTTTGAGACTCCTTCCTCACTCGAGAAAGGCTACGGTGTTTGGTGTTTTCTTCGTTGCGACCATTTTGATTGAAATTTCTTGCGGTTTAGGGTTTTCTTTTCGGGCATGACCCAAACCCATGGAACCTTCGTGAGAGTTGATTGTTCCAACCCAAAATAAATTACTGTACGTTAAACGTGGTATTATCAGCCACGTCATGCCGCACGATTGTCAATACGAGCAGTTCTAAAGTTTTGCAAGTAGGAAACAGACCGCAAGAAGCCCGACCAAACTGGTTTCAATTAAAAGTTCCGCAAAGAACACCCTATATGTACCCCAACCTAGCAAGTGGTCCAGGTATAGTCAGGACAAAATATGCTTAGTAAAAAATCAAATATGCCAAGTAAAAAATCTGAGATATGTTGATCTTTGTGAGTATGATGGGTCCTGAGTACTGTGTTTCCCTCACTACTGGGTAGCTCCTTGGTCGAGGATCTCCGTCAGTTTGAAAACCTGTGTCGCCAAAATGTGCCGATCTTCTCCCAGCACGCCTCGTTGGCGGAAACCTGCTGCCCCAGCTCGTAGCACGCGTTGATTTTTTGTCAACGCTGTAGAGGCGTGCAAAGAATAGAGGCGGCCTATTCAAAGAGAGGGTAAGGAAGTCGCTGTGTCACGGCTACGAAGGGCAAGGGTCTGTATCACATGCGTTTCAACTTCCACGCGTGATGTCCGTCAGGGAATATCTATTCTTACCGAAAAAGTGCCTTTAATATCGTACAGTAGTTCCAACTAAGTTGTGGCCCGAAGAGTGCATGCAGCTCTTCGTATCTGTACCGCAAAATCAAATGATCCCACTCTTTGTACATGTTGTTCAAGCGTACGACGTGCTTCGGGTGTGACGTGGCACTGTTTGTTTTGCAGTGTTATTTTTTTCTTGGTATTCTTCCACTCCGGAGTTATTGGATCCTGTCCTGTGACCACGGTCTACATTTTTGGCTATTGGTTGATGTGAGAACAGCAACATGGTACTTCAGCGTGTCGTTAACGAGGTGGGTGGAGTTCGGAGGTGGTTAAAAAAACGCGATGTGCGAGTACTTGGGCGGGGAGAGGACAGGTTGTGTCTGGGAACGTTTCCCTAACAATCGTGAGGCGGCATTGACTCAATCGAGTATGTACGCAGACGAAGCCAAGCAGGAGAAGCAAGCAAGCGCATGTTACAAGCAAGCTGCAAGCAAGGAGACGAAGAAAAGGCGAGAGGCATTGTTTGACCCCGCACTCACGACCAAATTCCCTTGCGTGCAGGAGGAAAGAGGCGAAGGGCTCACGAACATGCACATCGAACTGGAGAAATGCGAGAGGGCCCTCACCGAGTACCTGGACATGAAGAAGAACGTTTTCCCTAGGTGACTACCTGCCTGTACTAGTATTTTTAATAAGCCATCTACTGTAACTCGTCATCGATTCTGTCTGCTGCACAGACTATTAGCTCGAAGATGGTCAGATACCGCCCGTATGTCGCTGGTTGTCATCGTGTTTGGTGCATCGCTCCGTTACCGCTCGTGATGGTTTGGTCTTTTGTGGTATGCATTGTTTTACGTACTGCCGAAATTTTGTGAGGCTCCTGACGTGAAGTGATGTTTGCACCTTTGCTATACACGGGCGTATCTCACTTGCAGGATCTCCGACAAGAGAACGGTGCTTTTCAGAAGCAGCAAAAAAACACACGAAACATGTACGCCCGATACGCCATCTCACAGATTAGGTGTTTGAGGAACAATGACGAAAACAAAACATCGATAGACCTGATCCAACGATATTGGGATATTCCAGAATCACAACGGTTGAAGAGCTCTGTCAGTGACTAAAAAATAAAAAATGTAGAAAATAACGGAGCTAAGGCGGGTAACATACTATGGCCTCTGCCAGATGATATCAGCAAGAGGGCTTCCAGCGAGGGACTCCACCAGTCTCGCTGGCCTCGCACTCAGTAAGTCTTGTTCTTAGAGCTTGTATTATCACGGAGTGATCCTCATCGGACCACGAGCCAGGTGGCTAGGGGACATCACACAGGATCCCCGGCCACTGCTCCACTCACACATGCGATTACACTGAAACCTCCACGGCTTGGTATCTTTTGGCTACAGCACCCCCAAAGCGAGTTCACTCGACACGAACGAGCTTGACAAAACCAAAAAACCAAGACGAAATCGCATGCGGCAAATCACAAATCAATGCTGAACTCTGAAGCAATTTTAATCTTGAGCGCACGGGTCATCCGTAATTTGCGCAATTCCTTCACGACGAATTCAGGCGCAGCAGAATAAATCGACCGCAAAGACTCCCACGTGCGCTCCTCTGCTTCGAAACCATCCCAATCGACCAAGACAATCACCTCGTTGGCATCATCTTCGGCCACATGCACCACAGCATTCATGCGGCATTCACCCTGCGCAAAGGAATGTTGGAAAACATCCTTCAGATTCTCTAGGCGTTGTGCCATGGTCTTTGTGACCGTCGTGACACACTTCTCCGGATTGAAAATGTACTGCAAGTTTCGATGATCAGTAAAGATATGAACACCACCCCAAAGCAGGTATTCGAGCCTCCGGAACGTATTAACGATCGCAAAACCTTCTTTGTCGACAGTCGCCCAGCGCAACTGCGAACCTGTGAACGAACCACTCAGAAATCCGAGAGGCTCGTGAGACATGCTTTCCAACGCCAATCCACTGCGAAATTCGTGTTCAGGCACTTGGGTGAGAAAACTACCCCAATGGAAATCAGAAGCGTCAGGAAACATCAAAACAACGCACCCGGGACGAGGATGATGAAGCGGCACTGCTTGCGCCACCAAACCCCGTGCGGCATTCCACGCCCGCACCCGATCCTCCGTCCACGCGGTATCCTTGATGACACGATTGCGCGCCACTCGCTTAGTCCGACGTGTAGCCCCAACAAGGAGCTCCTCCAAAAAATCACGTAACGGTGCTACCGTTTCCGCTAAACGTGGTAACGATGTACGCAACCAGTTGACAGCCTGCAAGAATTGCATTAGTTCTCCAGCGTTTTCGGGACGACGCATTTCACTTAAACCTTGCACTCGAGCGGGGTCATGGGACACGACACCATTGGAATACACCTTACCACACCAGACCAGTTCACGAGAGAAGAAGGTACACTTGTGGGCGGCGACAAACAGTCCAACATTCTCCAGGCGTTCAAGAATGTCATCAAGCAGCTGCAGAAGAGCTTCTTCGGTGTCTGCGAAAAAGAAAACGTCATCGACCCAAACTTTGCAATCCAAACCACGCAACACTTCAGTCATGACACCTTGGAAATAAGAAGTCGCATTCAAAACACCTTGGGGAACACGGGTAGGCGTGAACAAACCGTCGCTTGTCGCCATGGTGAAGACGTCTTGCGCCTCCGGAACCAAAGGCATCTGCCAGTACCCTTGAAGTAGGTCCAGCTTGCCGAAGAAACGCGCCCCCAGCAGATCTCCCATGTCTTCATGGTTGGGCATGACGCCCGGGGACTTCTCCACCTGTGCGTTCACCGCCGAGTAGTCGCTCACCAAACGGAAAGAGTCCTTCTTGGGCACCGCCATCGCCGGACTCGCCCACACCGCCTGGATGTTGTGGTAGACAAAGCCAAAAAACACCAAAGCAGCAATGCACTTCGAGAGCCAGTCCCTTTTCGTCGGTTCGTACCGACGTGGCGTTGCCTTGACAGGCTTCGCCTGTTGCTTCAGCTGCACTCGCATCGGCTCCACTTGCGCTGGCGGATCACCACACAGCGCACGGCGAAAAGCACCCACGCGACGAGCCAAAATTTCGCGCAAACGGGTTGCTCCGCCGACGCTTAATCCACTCTGCTCTGCCTGCTGCACGCTGTCCTCCAACGCCCGTTCTCGGGCCGTCCGCTCCGCCTCCGGATCCATGAACATGTCTGGCCCCCGGTCGACCAAATGTTCCACCGCCTTGTCCTCCGGAGCATCCACCGTAGCCTCGGTCTGAAAAGCACGCACGGAAACCGTCACTCTGCGCGCCGCAAGGTAACTCGGAGTCTCCACACCGGTCGATACCGGCACTGCGCGAGGGCGAAGCTTCTCCAGAGCTTCACGGTAGACGTCGATGCCAAGAGCTTTCATGGTAGCCATGCCAAACAGAACGACGTTATCTGTACCAGGCATGACCGCGAAAGTGATGGGCTCCAATTTCACCGCTCCCCACGGCGTCCGTACACTCACGGCAATCGGCACCGTTTTGTGCGTGACCATCACTGAAACACCCGTAGCGGTTTTCGCCTGCTGCGGGCCATTTTCGAACGGAATTTGCAGATCGGCGCCGCCGAAATGCGAAGACAGCTGCTGAAGTAAGCCGACACCGATGGACGTGAGCGCCGACCCCGAATCAAGGATCACACGCGCCATCAGCGAACCAACCGACCCTGGCAAAGAGAGATCAGCGCGTAAACACTCAGCGCTGCGATCGACAGGCACTTCACCTGCCGTTGAACTCTGGTCGGTACCAAGAGTCACCTGACGCCATGGCTGCCCTCCTACAGCCGGCGCCGAAGAAATAGAATCGGCGGTCCACCCCGACCAAGACGTCGAATATACAGACGGTTCCGGCGCTACCGCCCCTGCAGCAGCACCAGACACTGACTCCGCCCGCTCGGTGGATGGCGAAGTTCTCGCTCCAGCAGCACCCACCGATGTTCCAGCTCCTCCAACGTATACAGCTCGGCCGGCAACAGACGAACCAGATCCCGACCCAGCGGCTCCTGCCGCTGGCGCACCAGAAGTTGAAGAAGCAACAGCAGAAGTTCCACCGCCCGCTGTCAATTGATTGCCACCACGGCCACCGCGCCCGCGTCCATGGTTGAATCTGCCCCGGCCGCCATTGCGGCCCCCGCGATACCCTGACGACCCGCGCCCACCACTGCTGGGAGCTGTGCCGCCACCGCGAGCTTTTGGGCAATCAGAAACATAATGGTTGGGATCACCACACTCAAAACAGACGCGAACAAACGACTTTTTCGCGGACTGCTGCTGTTTCGGTTTCTGCTGCTGTTGGCGTCGCGGTTCAGCTGCCCCTGCAGCATCTTTCCGACCATACGCCTCGATGAATTTCCACTGTTCTGCAGCAGAAAAAATTTGGTCCATGACCAATGCCGGGTCCTTCTTCCACCCTGCAGCGTACGTGAGCTGACCTTTTACGTACTTTTTGAACTCGGACGGCCATAAGCCATCCACCAACGCCATGCTCACAAATTCCGCCGGTCCGGGCAACCACGAACGGTCCTGCGCGCGGTACATGGCATGCACCGCGTGATTCTCCGCAAAATACTTTTCCATAGCGGAGTTTACCATCATCGCGCGGTCTTTGACGGATGTTTCACCGCCCTGCTTTTCATCGCGCCTCATTGAGAGAACGCGACGCAAGTCCGCTGCCGCCCGCGAGGTGTCAAATCTGTTGCTGGTGGTTGTGTAACCAGCGTGCTGCCTAACAGCGTCCAACAACTCCGAGGCGGTCATCGTAGTCTGATGCTTGTAAAATCCCTCAAAACACCGATGAATGTAATTGGGGATAAGCTGGCCCATGCTCACTTTGGAGTGCTGAACCACCCCCTGAGCGTTGGCGAGCTGCAGCCGTTCCTCATAATCGAGGTACGCTGCGTAAAAAACACGAGAGGCCTGCTCGGTCCACACCTCTCCGTATTTCGGTGGAGTCAGAGACTCCCCTACCACCAGCGGCGTGCTTGCCGTGTGCGCCATAATCCACAGCAGTCCACCTGGACTCTACTGTAATAACGGAGAAACTGCCGCCTGACCTGTGCGTCCTCCAGCTCCCGGAGCGTCCTCCCCTGCTGTGCGCTTCAAGCCGTTTCGATCCGTCCAACGGGCCAACTGCCTTCCCAGCTGTGACCCAATACTCCGCAGCCGAAAACTCCTCCAACAGAAGTTCCGCGAATATCTAGATATTATGGCCTCTGCCAGATGATATCAGCAAGAGGGCTTCCAGCGAGGGACTCCACCAGTCTCGCTGGCCTCGCACTCAGTAAGTCTTGTTCTTAGAGCTTGTATTATCACGGAGTGATCCTCATCGGACCACGAGCCAGGTGGCTAGGGGACATCACACAGGATCCCCGGCCACTGCTCCACTCACACATGCGATTACACTGAAACCTCCACGGCTTGGTATCTTTTGGCTACAATACCCAATGAGTTTGCAACTAGACGTGTGCAATACATACACATTGTATGCGAAAATGTTGGATATCCTTCTTCGTAGAGTGGCCCGTGCCCGTCCGCGAAAAGCGTGTGGCCTCAAACGTTGCAACTTATACCGTAGAGACCCGCTTGTTAAACACTGACCTGCCTACGTAGCACATGTAATTGAGTTGTCGCACGTATACGGTAGCTTGCGAAAATCGTGCATCGTCTGTCGTTGGATGGCGTATATACAGAGCCACACGTACAGTGCCCCTACCGTCAGTAGCCCGCGGCGTCCTTCATTCTTTCGACTCGCAAGAAGTGTCGACGCGTCTTACGATGACGGGGGTATGTAGCGACGTTTTGTGGGGCTTCTCGACGGAAGAACCACCTCACATCGTTTATTGGCACAGATGCAGTAGTTTTCGTTAAACATATTTAGGACACGAGAACTGCTCAACGTTAAGGTTGTTGTCTAAGCCTGTTTTTGGAAGGGTGATATCTAGAGCTCTCTCCAAGTGAGGATAGCCCCAGACAGTTGCAGGTTTTCAACCTCTACTACCATCGTGGAATACTTGTGCCCGCCTTCTTTGACGAACGGCTTGCAATGGATCGCGTTCAATCCGTGCTACTATAGTGGTGGTAGTAGTAGTAGTAGTAGTAGTGGTAGTAGTAGTGGTAGTAGTAGTAGTAGTAGTAGTAGTAGTAGTAGTAGCAGTAGTAGCGGTAGTAGCATCAGTAGTAGCATCAGTCGTAGTAGCAGTAGTAGTAGTAATAGTAGCAGTAGTAGTGGTAATAGTAGCAGTAGTAGTAGTAGTAATAGTAGCAGTAGTAGTAGTAGTAATAGTAGCAGTAGTAGTAGTAATAGTAGCAGTAGCAGTAATAGTAGCAGTAGTAGTAGTAGTTGTAGTAGCAGCAGTAGTAGTACTAGTCGTGGTTGCACCTTCGAGCCTAGAACCCCTCGTACCGATGGAGCTCTTCGCCAACGTCGGGGCTGCTAAGTCAAGTCGCGTTATTGTTGCAATGCCCGCGGTAACCGGTAGCCCCTTGGATAAGGGTAACGGATTTTGTTTTTTAGCTTGTGTTCTTCTTCTGAGTGGCTCGGTGGTTGACAGGGGTAAGCGGCTCCTCCTCGAACCCTCGGGGTATTTCAGAGGAGGAAATTAACGGGAACGAGTGATGATTGGAGCACCGGCCGCTGCGTTCATTGGGGAGATGATACAATTTCGTGTCCGGGGTACAATGGCGTTGGCCGTACGGCACGTGCGCCACATGATCTCATCTGTGCTGCTGGGCGCCCTCGCTGCTCTCAGACGACGGATGACACGTTGTTTTAGACGCTTTCTCGGAGTCTCAAAGGAGTCAAGGGAGGAGCTTCAGAAAATTCAAGGGGTTAAGGGAGTTGCATACAAAAATATTGGGTTGCTACCCCGTCTTTGGACGACTTTGTGAAACAGGTTAGAGACTCGGCAGACCGAGCAAGACAGACGGATGTTTCATCGACATCCTCCACACTCCACCTCTTCATCTCGTGTTTTATCTATATATTCAAGCTTCGGTGGTAACAAAACAGTATTGCCCTCCCGTGCGTGCGTTCGGGTGATTGTGTTCTTACGGGTGCAGGTTTTACTTCGTGTCCAATGCGGCCTTGCTCGATATCCTCTCCAACGGAAATGATCCTCCGAAAATTCAGGTGGGTACAAGCAGCGTACAAAACGCCCACAGATGAGAATGCCAAAGAGCCACGTGCTAGTTTTGTTTTTTGGGGGGGGGCGATATCATCGCCGTGTTCGTATGACCGTAGACCCCTACCTCCTTACAATGTCGGAACGAAACACGGTCGGGTTTTCACCGACCAGGCAGACATTGCTTGCACCAAGGGCGAAGCACCGTGAGGTGTCCGGTGAGTCGCATGAAGGGTGAGCTGCATCATTTTAACAAGTGCTTGGGAGGCGGACTTGCATGGGGATGACATATTGAACGGGCGTGTTATTCGTTGGGCGGGGGTATTCAAGACACGTAGACTTAAGACATACCAGGTATATAGTGCTCGGCGGCGAGCTTTCCTTGTTGTATTGGATACCTAATACACCCCACGAGTAGCAGGTAGTGCACTCTTTATCAGCCCAACATCACCAACCGTAGAAGGCTCTTTCCACGGTAAAGGTTGTTCTTTTGCCTTCTGAGGCAATATTTTCAGACCGGTTGAGCTCCTCAAGTGAACAACTACAGCAAGACCGGTCAGCGTAATAATGGTTATTGCAGTACGTACTATATTGTAGTGTATCTGGTACTTACTTTAGGACTGACTCATAGATGTGTTGGTCAGCTTGCGACCGACAGAGGTTTTGCCAAGTCATATATTGCCTCTTGGCACCATATCGAGCTCCTCACATGATGAGATCGGGAACGTTTGCACCCCCCGTACTGTGGGATTAAGTGCTCCTCTTTAGGGTATGCCCACACAACATCACCAATCGTATTTACAGATGTCTTTGTTTTCTCCGTTTTGGTATTTGTTCCTCTTCGTATAGCCCCACCTGGGGGGCGTGTTCGAAGGCATAGGGTCTCTAGAGTTTTCAGCCCCTGGCGAAAGCGAGGACGAATCCCTTCTTGTGGGAGGCGGAGAAGATGCATCCGCAGGTTCCGAGGCTCACAAAAGGTGGGAAAAAAACTCCAAATGTTTCTGCTACGCATAGGAGCAAAACAAACTAAATACCTGGTACCCGGTGTGCCATGTGCCTGGCAAGCTTTAAAGAGGTTACGGTTTGGGCCCGGCCCGCCGAGAAAATGACTATTGCTGGGAAATGTAGAAACCAAGACCGAACACGCCGATTAAAAATACTATAAATATTGGGTTTTTTGTGTATATGTTGGGTCCTGAATGCTATGGTCCCCCGTACTAGTTTGAACAAGACTTGCAGCTTTAGAACGTCGCACCGCCCTTGCTAGGAACAAGTTGGACACAGGCTATCATGCGCCACTTCTTCCGGAAGTACAAGGGCGGTTTTGACCATTACTATCTAAATAAACCTGGCCTCACACTTCCGGATGGAGTGGTAATCGAATACGAGGTAGATTTCTTTCGCTTCTTGCTTGAGGAGCTCCTATTTACCTCGTCCCAAAACTGATATGTTTAGAGATAAGCTGTATAAAAGTGCAAACCCGACGAACAATCTCGGCACCCTAGGTAGCGTACGTCACGAACACCGGTGCAACAAGCGCTTTACACTCCAACAACAGTGGACCCTTGAGGGGTGGGTCCGGTCAGTCAAACGTTGATTGGTCAACGAGTGCCATCATACCCCTCTCGTTGCACTCCTCTTTTTTTGTTGTTGTAGCGCTCACCCGCTGAGCACGAGTTCTCGCTCCCACTTCCTTGAAACATTTCCCCCCAAAACGCGAGTCGTATGTTGTTGTTCGGCCCTGTTTTATTCATGGGGCTCGTACAGTACTTGTACCGCTGTAAATAAGTACGAAGAAGACGACTACAGAGAAGGGGTCCCTCTGCAATAGTGCCGGGTTAGTAATGCCGGTGCCCCATACAATGTCGGTGGAATCGCGTGGCACGCAGATGGGATTTGCGATCATTTATCCAAACGTGGTGGTGTGCGGAATGATGCAGGTGCCCACTAGAAAGCCCGTGTATTGGCCTGGCCAATACCGGCAATACAGATGGGTCACTGGTGTACCGGTGTACCGGAGGCAGCCGCTACATCATGGAGGTAGCAAGATAGGGGTTATCGCGCTCTTTGCTTAATGAACTCGACACTATTAATAAGTCATCCACATGGACTTTTCGAGAACATACAGCAACCGACATTCCGAGTTGAGAGCTGCCTTTCCGACGAGAGTGATAAAATCGATTTTTGTGCTTGTTTTTTTTTGTTTTTTGGAGTAAGTTGTATTTCCCTCAGTCAAAATTCACATTCATCGATGAGAGGTGTCGAGCCACAACGAACAAAAAAGCGAAATCAGTCTTGATAGACTCGTGAAATAGAAGGACATAAGAAGGTTGTTATTTAGGGCCGAGGCTCCTCGCCCATTAAAATCTCGATTTTTATAACTTCGATACCTCGAGACTGCCGATGCTGGTTATGTGCTATCGTAGTCGCGTATCCCTTCTAACCATCAACACAAAACCACATCGGTAGGTTCAAGCTTTCGAGGCTGACGGAGAAGAGAGAGACACGTAGGTTACCTTTTCCCTGCTACAAAATGAAATTACCATTTTCTGGTTCAACGTCTGGGTTTAGGCGGATCTCACCATGCTGCATTGATCGCCGGGGCAGTCCGGAGCTACGTATATGTTCTAACGAGTAAACGAAACCCTGCCCACCCTTCCGAAACCAACAAACCTGTCTTTTCAGTTCAAACGTGCCCGAAACAGCGGTAGCGATGCTGGCCAAAGACGGAGAACGCGTGCAGTTCCACTCGTTGTTCCACATGACTGGTGCTGTGGAAACGTGGCTCACTAGGTGAGTTTGTATATTGTAATATGGCATACCCCGGACGCATAATCGAAGTTTATTTAATCATCTACTGCGGTGATTATCTGTATGATCTGTGCTCATGTTGCCGCGTGGGTAGCCGTAATTTCTGCATGATCTTGGACATCTTTCGTGTGGGTTAGATTTGCGCTGCACAGGTCCTGCGCAGACTCTAAACAAAACGGCAGTGGTACGGCCTGGAGGCTCCAAGCCGCGACCTGTCGGAGGATCGCATACTTTTGAGAAAAGCAAAAGGAAATGACCTACGGTCGATGCACGATCTCATGGGCTAGCCAGTGTTTTTTTTACTAAGGGCAAGGTTGAACCATACAAATATCGCTCAAATACATATATAATATATATATATGTACAAGGCAGCACCTCGATAGTTGGTGAGTTGAGTCTGTAAGTGCTGCTGTATATGTATTTGCTCAACGTTGCAACCCCTACGTACCGTACTATGGTAGCACGGCTTCGCTCGGGGTACTTATGGGGTGGCGGGCAATAAGGTTTGTCCAAAGCAGGTTTAGCGAACCGTACGTATGCAGGCGAATGGTGCGGTAGGAGCAGCGCTTCACCCCCGCGAGGCTCGTCGCTTGAGGAGATCTATTCCGTTAGTAAGTAGCCCAATAAGCCGCTAAATTGTCTCCAGTAAGTCCCTGTATCAGCCACTAGCAAGTACTATATAAGCAATGAGCAGGTCATCAGCACGTCAATAGTAAGTCTCCCAGACCCAACGTATGAGCGGGTAAAATGTGAGACTCAATAAGCCGATGAGCAACAACTGCATGACATATATACCAAGTATATATAATATTCCAGGTATATTGAACGAAACTTATTTTTTCAACACAAGACGAGATGTCTAATAGTGCCTACCAGAGGTTGAGGAACTCCGCCAAGCACGCATATCTCGGCCCGGAGGATCTCAGACAATAAGGCGCCACTCCCGCCTGCCCATGGTATTGCTCCTCGGTCGAACAATTTAATCAGGTTGGTAACCTGGATGCAAAAGACGCTGATGCTCAGTCTAGACGAAGCAGTGAGAGAAGCCGCTCTTTGGGAGCTCGACAAGCCCAGGGAAGAGTGGCTGTTCGGGTATCCCGCCGAATTGGCCCTTCTCGCTGGTCAGGTGCGAAGCGCTCGGAACTCCTACCGGGATTTGGGGGCTAGGAGCATTAGAGGGGGGTGGGGGGTGACGGAGTAGAGAGTGCTGGGGAGCTCGTGATTGGTAGGACGGGCTAGGCATGATTTAGGGTTTGGGGGCGCTGGAGTGGCTGGGAATGGTAGTGGTTGGGGGGTTGGAGTCTGTGGGGGGTGATGGCGGGCTATGGGGGATTGGAGATGTATGTGGGGGAAGCAATTGGGGTGGTAGGGGTTTCGGGGTGGTGAGGGGGGTCGGAGAGGGCGATGGGGATTGGGGTTAACGGAGAGTAGCGCTTTTTCCGCTCTGAAGTCCCAACGCGGTTAGGAGCCTTGCGGCAAAATGGCGTGAACTCGACCAAGGGTTCAGGGGTTCGTTGAGCGGCTGGGAAACGTGTCGGGGGGTTGACACTGATAGTTAGCGTTGGTGGTCATGGTGGGGGTAGGGGGGGTGGGACAATGAGGTGTAGGCTTAAGGAAGAAGAAACATATGTTGGGCGGTTCGGAGGTTGATGGTTGTATAAGCCGATATGATGCTACGGAAGCATGTTTGATGAGTGCGGATACAGTCTTCACAGGCACCTTGTGGCTCGTACGTTTTGATTTCCAAGCGTCACTTTTGAAAGCAGGCACTCGAACGATTATGTGTTCTAGAAAGCCAGCCAAGGTAAACCAAGGTGCGGCCACCTACATTGGTATAGTTTGGGGTCGTACTGGGTGTGCTACAATGTTGAATATCTTCGCGAGGATTTTGCTTATGCTCACATTATGGAGGGGAGTGCGGGGGGCAACTGCGTGCAAAAAAGCGCTGTCTATCCGCAGGCAGACCCGTTGTAGACACACGATTGCACGGACTTAAGGTCCGAAATCATGTAGCACCGCCACTCTTCCTTTACGGTAGCTCTGCTCCATTGCCCGCACAAGGCGCTGGAGTCGTTTTTCAGGTAGTATACAACTTGGGTTTTGTTGCTTGTGTCCTCCGGATTCCGGTTTCTTGCAGAAGGGGCGGAAACTTACATCCAGGCGGAAAGAAAGCAATAACGACTGCCTGGTATGAGCGACGACGGGACACTTGCCACAAATTACAATCATGCAACAAGGGAGTGGGGAGGCCCATACGACACCATCACGGCCCTGCCACCTTCCGAACATTGTCCGTCGGTAATCCCCCGTCGGTGTGCAGATACTAAAATTCCTCAGTCAGGCAGGCGACGTCGCCTGCCATGTATATAAAATGAGGGGATGCTTGCCCGACAAAATAACGCATTAAATCTCGATACGAACTTGTGCAACAGGATGTGTGTGTGTCTGTCGTCAGTGTGTGTGCGTTGGTCAACGGTGTTCGTCAAAACGCTCCAGGAAGCTGGAAACCGGTCATCGATATATGTGTGTTTGCAGCAACTCTGTCTGTCTCAGTCAAACTCGTATTCGCTCGCTATGATACCATATACACAGGGAATAGAGCATTCAACACAGTGAAACCTACCAGGTACTACAGTAGATATGGGACCGATCATCATGATCCGATCAGCGACCACAAAACCGCAGACGCGTGCTTGGCCTTAATGGGATAGCACCTTAGGTTGTTGGGGCTACTGACTCGAGGAGCTTTGTACCTCACCCTAAAACGCAGAGTTTGAGCGAAAAAAAAAGTTATCTTCAAGCGCAACCCGATGATTAATGCAACCGCCTACGTAAACCACGAGATATACAGCAAAACTCCTCTATTTATTGTATTCCGGTGTTTTGGGGTCAAAGGGACCCGGTCATCCCGGAATAATGTTGGGAATAGGGAACAGGCAGGGAGTACTAAAGTAGCCCTGTCGTACCACGCGTCACGATGTTTTGCGTTCACCATGTGATCATTGCCCGTCGGTCGGCCGCTACCTGTCAACTCGCCGGTAACACTGCCTACATGCAGATACTGTGGACGGAAGAGTGCGAGCGTTCCCTCGAGGAGTACGAGAACGGGGCGGAGGATGCTGTGAAGAAGTACCTGGAGGTTTGCTGCATCAGGCTGGATGGTCTCATCAAGCTCGTGCAGGGAGAGTGAGTGTGCGGGGCATGCTGCTGCGATATAACATGAGTATATATGGTCCATAGCACAGTTTCATCAACAAATGTCTGACCGACGGCGGGACTTTTCCTCGACTGGGTAGCCGCAGAACCAATATCCTTGCAATCTAGGTTTTGTGCATTCTCAAAATCGTACGGTTAGGCACTGACCCGGTCTGTACTGACGGTAATATTCTACTTAATCTACTGATTGACCTGACCAGTATATTCACCAGTAGGTTTGATCCACCTTACGTTAAAGAAACACGCCATGTAATTGTACGGAAACCCACTGACTGCGTTCTGGCTGGAGAGAGGAGCGCGTAGAGACAGTATCCTGCCGCTATCCACTGATTGATGTTGACGACATTACAATCGCTATTGACTGAGTCAGTCAGCGCCCAGCCCTAAACAATTCGGTGTGTTTGAGGCGAGGTACAAAGCTCTTGAAGTAAGCGAGGCTCATACCAGGCAATAAACTTGGCGCAACCTTAACAACGTAGCAGGCGTTATTTGAAACGCGTGAACCGGCGCAAGAGGCGTGCCAAGGGACGGAGTCAGGGATGACCCCCAACTCCGCTGAAGCCCCCGCTCACTCTGAGCTGTTCTATCCCTCAGTCGAGCATTCGCCGTGGAGGGCAATTTACCACCAATTACAGAGGGACATAGCAAATACCTGGTAGCACCTACGATACACACAGAAACCTGTATATTTCGCTATTTTTACTAACAATATTTTGTTCCATTTACCATGGTCCCCCGTAATACAACATATCCTCGATTTTTCCGCCTCATGAAGTCTACATCTTTCAGGCCAAATGCATTCCTGATTTATTCATGACCTTCTAGCTCACGTAACAGGGTGGGAGACGTAAAGTCTGCATCATGTACGACGCACGTGTTCCCTTAGTTGGATGTGAACCGTACAGATCCTGCAAAAAACATATATATACAGGAGGATAATGACCTGTATGATCTATAGGATATGCATGACCTAGAAGGCTAAGGTGGCAATTTTCCACCTAATATTTTTCATTTTGGCGGGGGTATTAAACTGAGAATCTACCCGTTAAGGCATGCCTTATCCCAACCGTGTTGCAATATCGTCGTTTTTGCACTTTGGATGTAGGGAGGTAGTCAAGTGTCGAGCCTCGTAACCATTTATTACGGGGGACCATAGTAAATGGGACCAAATTTCGTGAGTGAAAAATATGGAAATATATGGGTTTTTGTGTTTAACGTAAACCCTATTTACTATGGCCCCCCGTAATAGGTATTGCCCCTGTAAGGCAAGCACGGGGTCGGGGAACAGTTCCTGGGTTGTATCTGAACTGCACATATCCGGAACAGCATTTAGCGCATGGCTGAATACGATCTATCTGTCTGGGGCGTGAAATAGGTGCGAGCTAGTCTTTTCAGGACTCCAGTCCCGTCTTGGGGACAAGATATTTATATGTTTTAACCATTTGTCCCCAAAACGGAACTGGAGTTCTAAAACGGCTAAGACCTGCGCACTGTCCCATGAGCTACAGTAGATACCCCAAGAATACTGTCAAAAGTTGAGCACCTCTGATCCCTGAGGCGATGAGTAGCTTCTCAGTCGAAAAGCTCTTTCCGTGAGATTGGCTAGGTCCTACAAGCGCGATTCCAATACCCATCTGTAGCACGGGGTATAGAAAAATACCCAGACATGCCCACGGAAATTAGGTCATGTTCGGGTCGTGGAAGCAGTCCGTCCAGATAAGTTGTCAGGCGTCCGCGGAAGAGCAACATTTGTACATCCTATCCCCTGTGTCTAGTCCCAGAAGCCTGCCCACGACCCATTGCACGCCTGCGTCTCACACGGCCCGCCTTCATCCACACGGACGCACACGAAATACAGAGCTTTTATAGTAAGAATTGATTGTACTGCAGTGCCTACTACATACAGAACGGACGAATGGGGCAGGTTTTACCGTTTTGTACTCTCTCTTCTCTTGGCGCAATACTGTCGCACTCACGGATGATGATAACGATGATGGCAGGTTGACCAGGGAGTCCAGAGCGAAGATCATCACTCTCATCACGATCGACGTCCACGGTCGGGATGTTGTGCAGGTACGAAAGCCTTTCTCGGACCGGTGCAAGCGTACTATTACGGGGGGGCCATAGTGAATAGGACCTACGGTACACTAAAAAAAAACTATATATTTACCTATTTTTAGTAACAATAATGGGTCCTATTTAATATGGGGCCCCGTAATATTAGCATCTACGATAGGGGTAGTAGCATCGTTTGGTCGAACCATGCTACCCCAGACCGGCGGGCTGGAAAGATACCTCGTAGCAAAGAGCGTGGTTTAACGCTGGCGCAAGGAGTGCGACCGCTTTCGAGGGGCTCGACGTTGCTACAGAACGGTGAAGAAGGCTGCCGGATACCGAGCAAAGTGTTTTTGGAGAAAGAGCTGGTCGAGAGAGCGAGCCTTTCGAACGCGTGATGCTCGACTATAGTGAGCACCGTTTTGCCGTCGATAGGGTAAACCGAGCGCTGAGAAACAATCACGCACCTTTGCTACCTCACACGCTCTTTACAGTAAGCTACTGTATAAGAGTAGCAGTTGAATTTGATAAAAATATCTGTGGCCGGCAGTGCTTCTCAAAATGAGCAAATACCCGATATTTTGTGTACTCTGTGGACAAATAATCAACTACGGAACGGAAGACGCTCCTCCTCCAAGAACCCTGCCCCAACATATATTGCTGGGATATGTTTTACGCTTTTGCTATTTATTGTACCTTACGCCATTGCATTGTTGATAGGGGGCACACACGTGGTTTGTTTGGGTGTTCTAAGTTACAGACAGGAGGCGTTGCACTCTTTTAGAACCCAAATATTTTGCGCTGGGACAGAGTTTACTCAACCGCAGAGCTACCATCGTTCTTGCATCCGACGTGGCATCAGGCTCAGCTGACCCAGACTATTACTTTCTATTAAACATCGTTGAGGTTCGTGAGGGTGTCTGACGGAGGGTTTGCCCAGTCAATGCAGGGTTCGTTCGCCCCGGTAAATGTCGTCGCGATGACATGCCGCTCTTGTCGCGTCCGCCTTTCTGACTGCTCACCTCAAAACAGGGACTGATCGATCGACGGGTCGAGAGCAACTTGGACTTCGCTTGGCAGTCGCAGCTCCGGTACTACTGGACCCCGCAGGTGCGTCAAAACTGGCTGATGAGACGCGCGCATACAAAGAGCGCGCGCGCGAGACGCCACGCCCCCCCCCCCCGCCCACCTGCCCCGAGCGAGGCCTCACCAGCAGTACGTGGTGCATGTGCATTCTATTGTTTACGGCGTTGTGCGCTCCGCTTGGCCGGTGCAACAAGGCTAAGACGCTCAAACCGATTGGGTATGATGTGGTTTTACCAATTTTTCCACGCCGCGGGGGACAAAGTATCCATGGGTGCCTGATACAATAGGGGTTAGCACGTCGAGCGAGGAACTAACCAACATAGTGAATTTCCATTCGCTTTGGTGTTTTACAACGGTGTTCGTCCTCTGTAATATTAATACTTACCAGTACCAGGTACAGCATAAGCCAGCCAATAAGAAAGTGCCCAATAAGAACCTAACGCTCACATTTTGGAGAACGCTAAGAAACTTTGGGTTAAGAAAAACGGCTCAGCGGTGAACTCCACACTAAGTCCTATACAATGGCCTATGCTCAAGGTTATTTGAAGATGTCGCCCCAATACGAATCTCAGGGTTGCCCAGATCAGGTGTTTCTTGTTGGCGGGCCCATACTGTACTCGATGGCTGAACGATCTTGGCATTCGGCACCTCTGTTGGGCGCAGCGCAATGCTCGCTTGCCTTTGCCTCCGTGCTTTTCATTTGTGTTCACCTGTGTACCCGTTCCCCCCGGGGCGCCGTGTTTGTGGTTTCACTGTTGCCATTCGAAACTGTATTTCGTCTATCATTTCGCACAGGACGGTGCCACCAAACTGCCCCAAACGGGCGCGGCCGCGGGGGGGTATGACGGAGGAGAGGGCTGCGTCCGAATCAAGGTGATACGAACACAGTGGGCGTTGGTTAGTGGATACTTTGTTGGCAGTGCTTCGCGAGGGGGGAGGGATCGGAGAGGGGGGGTGGGGGGGTGTCAGATCACTGCGTGGCGGGCAACGTGCAGGGAATTTGTTTGTTTTAGGCGGCCTTCTATGCACGAAATGGCGTTGGTGATTTCGTACTCTCGAGTGGCATTTGATTCGCCAGTTTCTTAGTCGATGATTTTCGATAGACACACGCTGCGCATGGACGGATGGGAAACGTATTTAGCAATACGCACAACGCAGTGTGAGGGGAGGGAGTATGTAGCACTTTTTGATCACTCTATACCTGGCTGATGGAGCTTCTCGATTGAAAAAAAACTACCTTTTTTTCTGCTGCTCCTAACTTGAGCAACTCTATATCTCTCCCAAAAACAGTGTATCGACAAGCACAAAAACAGACGTTTAAGCGCTGCCTATCCCGGATATTGTTCTAAAATTATCGCAAGCCAAAACTGAGGTTCGACCGATAGTAGGTAGTTTCTCAATCGAGAAACCCCGCCAATCAGAAACGTAAATTACCTTAACACACTACATCTATCGTAGCCCCCATCGATCGACAACATCGCTATTTTCTTTTCCCGATAACATTTTTCGGTGCAGACATCGCAGCCCTCATGATTGTGCGTCGAGTATGTCGTACACGCTTCTCTAAACGTCAAGGTTGGGTTTTAATTCATGGAGCTCTACTAGCGAGAAACCTCACAAAGTATTATACTGCGCACCCATCGTGGCGTGTGTCTAACAACGAGGGGCGGCGTCGGAAACGAGCTCCCGCAAATCGCTTGTGCGGCACACATGGTAATTAAATATATGGCGAAGTTTCGTACCGTGTGAGAACGGGCGGGGCTCACTTTTTTCTCCGAATGTTGTGCGGCATACGTTGATGAGACCGCTCTCTCTCTCTCTCTCTCCCTAATGTAATGGGCAAGGTGACTGCGGAAACAGTTCCGATATTTGTGCGTCACATTCTATGGAGACATTTCGCGTAGAATTCTCGCTTCGAAGTGACATCCATGCCAGCCCGCGCTGCCTTACCCTCCACCGCTGCCAGGGAAGTACCGCGCGATAACATGCCGACTCAAGTCTCTTTATCAGGTCTTCTCAAACACAAGCGGGGGCTACCCACATCGAAAATTGTAGCTTTACATATATCAGAGTGGACATATGTTTCCATAGGCACATGGCTCACAACAGATTTTTGCATCTTCCCCACAACGGAGAAGATTAGTTTGAAAAACCGTCAGAAGGGGGTGTGTTATCCTATCACAGGGGTGTGATATCGCACGGAGACGTCATTGCCAATGCCCATGTTGCCATCTCTACGGCTGTTGTCGTTATCGCAGATATGCGATTTTCGATCGGTCTACTCGTTCGAGTTCGCTGGCAACTGCGGCCGCCTGGTGATCACGCCGCTGACGGACCGCTGCTACGTCACCCTCACTACCGCCTTGAGGCTCATGCTCGGAGGGGGGGGGGGGGGGGGGGGGGGGGCTCAGTTTCCAGTAGCTCCTGTCTACGACGCATGCCACTGTAGGGTTTCTGTTTTCCGCTGAAAACACGCACGGTGTCACAACCTCCCTGGGTGGGAGGCCTGGTTCCGAGACGAGTTTTACTCAAACCCCAGGGTCGGCCCCGTCATCAGCGAACATGGCGGCGGCTCTAGAATGATATCGTTCAAGATACTTCCATAAGATACGCATGGCACCCATCACTCGCCGTTTTGATTCCCTTTCCTTGTTGTCGAGAAACAAAATCGGGTCTTGATTTCACCCGAGGAGGGTTTGCCATCGTTTGCGTACTTTGCGGTAAATTGTTTCATGAGGGCACTCTACCGAGAAGCTCTGTACTAACAGTAAGTGAGTGCTATCTGTAGGTCATCCCAAAACCGAACGAAAAACGATTTTTCAGGGAGGCTTAACTCGTCCTGGACTATGAAGGCACGTTTTAGGATATACTACTCAGAAATTGATTTCCCCCCCTCCCCCCCCGCATATATTATATATGGGTTGGGTTGGCGTCGGTTGGCAACGACACTGTAAAACATGCCGCTCACTACGTGAGCTAAACATCCAGAGTACCGTTTTTTTATTGTTTATTTTTTGGCGGTCGCCCACAGCTGGTCGTCTAGTTAGATCATTTGTGCGAAGTAAAGAACCTTTACTCTGCACAAGGGAATTGATCATATCACGTAGTGTTCAAGGTACGGCACCCAAGAGGCAGTTACACAGTACTCCCATTGCTGTCTCTGGAAGTGGCTACACCGGAAATTAAACCAACTCATTGAAGCTGTTATCAATATGCAAGTCCGCCTCACAAGCGGTTCTTAGTAGGATGCAGCTCATCCTTCATGCGACTCGCCGGACACCTCACGGCGCTTCGCGCTTGGTGCAAGCAATGTCTGCCTGGTCGGTGAAAACCCGACATGCTCCGTCCCGGCATTGTAGAGATGCCAGGGTCTATGGTCATGCGACTACGGCCATGCATGAGATCGAGTACATCTCTCCTATCGAGTACACCCCCCAAAACGGGAGTGTGATCCAAAAACGGTTAAAAATGGAACGCGATGAAACCTCCCATAATATCCTAAGGTACGATACATCACAAAGAAAACTATAGTGTAAAAACACTATAGTTTGTTGTACCCACTTCGTGACACCTCGTGAAAAGTCAGTTTGAACTGGTGATACCTCCTGTATAGGTCTTATATTATACAACCTAAACCATGACCCCATGCCAATTATAAGTCGTTTTTTCTCAATACTTTAGCCGATCTATCTGGTATCGCCTCTACCATCGCCTTCACCCACGTGGTCTTAAGCTCGGGTACACCACAGCCGTGTTGGCTTTTCCATGACATTGGGTCAAAGAGACCCGGTCGATCAGAAAAACGTTTGAGCTAAAACGGTTTGTCAACCTGTGTCGTATCACGCGTCCCGTGCTAGCTATCCCAACTCTAACGGTAGATGAGCGGTGAATAAGTTATTACGGGGGCCCATAGTTAATAGGACCTATGGTATACTTAAAACCTATATATTTACCTATTTTTACAAACAAAATTTGGTCCCGTTAACTATGGACCCCCGTAATAGGTGTTTCCTTACTGAGCTACAGGGATAAATTTTCGATCGATCACCCAGCCTGAGGTATGTCTTACAACCCTCTCCCCCCGTCTGAACGGCGGGATCTTCGGGACGTAACGTTACCGTATAACGCCGTACGTGGACCTATCGGCTTCGTTTGGATATCCAGAGAGGAAGGAACCAGGGAGATAAAGTTTGGGTTTAGGCAATGCACGCACGCGCAAGGGTTTCAATAATGTGCACATTCGGAGTGAGATTTCAACCCGTTTCCTGCGAGCGACGTCAAATGTGAGAGGAGGCATATATCGCATTTTTTTCTCACGGATGTGAACTCCTAAGGTGAAACAGCTACCCGCACCCCACTTGCGGAGCTTAGACAATATAGGCGCAGACCCTATTGGTTCGTCTCATTGCTCCTGCTGCCGTTTTTTCTCGCGGCTCCAAGTGAAGGTTCACAGAGATCGCTCCTCCCTCGCCGCACAAAATACTTAATCCATGCATGACATCGTTTCAGGTGCACCTGCTGGTCCCGCGGGTACCGGAAAAACGGAGACGACGAAGGTGAGCCGTTGACGCCGTAAGGGCTTCACTTGATTATCCTGTGGTGTAAGCAAACAAAGCGTGTATTGGCGCGGAGATCACCAACGGAGGAGCCACCCCACGACTTGTTCGATCCGAGACCAATGCCCTCGTCGGGGTGGTGGCTTATCTATTGTTTTGAGCTCCTTTAGTGAGGAAGTCTACAACCCATCCCATGCACGATATCGCAGGACTTCGTTTCTTGGAACTCGATCTCCATGTTATGGTTACATGCTCTATCAGTTCCCAAAAACACACTTCACCGCGTACCACACTGTGACCAAAAATGTTTTTATGCTGTCCGGTAGTAGTTGGTTACTCTAGACACCTTTTTGTAGAGTAGTAGCTCTGCACCTCACCGAACAATTGACGTGTTTTCAAAATAAAATTTGAAAAACACCATGCCCCGATGTTTCGAGACGAACGACGGCAGCAGTGAAACATAGTCCGCAGCGGGATGTGACTAAAATCTTTGCTAGGATTCCTCAGCTGAGGCACAGTGCCTCCGAACACACCAATCACATCTACGTTGCCCGTAACATTCGACCTCTACTTGTCGTAAACATTTTGTTTTTGTTGTAGCACTGTGTAGCGGGTTGAGCTTACCGTCTTCCGCGACCTCGGTACTTGACAGAATGAAGCATAGAGCTGGTCACGCCAGAAGCAATCAGGCGCGACCGCTATCGTAATACAGGGAACCTTAGTAAATAGGACCAGATACTGTTGGTAAAAATTGGGAAATATATAGTGTGTCTACCGTAGGTCCTATTTACTATGGTCCCCCGTAATACTACGCTTCATGAAACGGTATTCTCCAAAGTGCATCATAGCTGCGCCCTTAATGATGGAAACATCGAACTTTGAAGAGACAGTGGTACATGCAGGAGGGGGCTCGGTGCGTGCTGTGGGTATATCTGTGGCCGATTCGTTTGGGTAGGAGGCCGTTGCTGCCCGACCCCCGACGCTGCCTCCAGGCGTACGACCGAACGAAAGTCGTGCCTAGCGGACCGTAGGGGTGAACGGTTTAAGGTGATAGCTCCACGGTGTTGCTATAGGGTCAGGCGTGAATCCAATCCTTACAACCATGAGGGGCGGGGGCGTTGAAAACACATTGAAGACTGAGAGGAAACCCCCCAAGGTGTGGACGACCTCTCAATTCGCCATGTGCCAAGCCGTCGAATGTGCGCACACGGAGAGTTTGCGTTTCGCCCCCATGTTGTGCAAGGAGGCGGTCCCGGCCGCCTCTGCGCGCGTTGTACCACGGAGGTAGATAATGTTTGACGAGCATCGTGTTTGGGTGATGGGGGATTCTCAAATATGACTGCTTAACATCGTGCGTGGTTTGCAATGGTTTTCGGTTGCAGAAGTAGGCAATGTGCGTTGCTTGCCCAATGTGCTTTGCTTGCCCACCGGCTTACGTGTGTTTTCATTTCGTTTATTTTTCTTATTTTTGGTGGAGAGTTTCATTGAAGGTGCACCACACCGTAGCCGTAGCCCGCGTCCTGTGTAGAAGGGCCTAATGAGCCTCGCAGCTTTGAAAGGTGTGTACGCTGCTCCACCGGGCACGGCAGGTTTAACACATAAGGCACTCCGTGTAACATGATTTCCCCTCCTGTCCTACACAAAAACGCCTTCGCCGATGCATGCCATGTTAGGGGTGCAACAACGATTTTCTGAGGATATGAAGTTACTCGAGGAGACCTATACTATGTGTACATCACCAAAACACGGAGTCTCGAAGCACTGTATATCTACCCCGATTGTCAGTCCCATCTCATGGCCTAGATCTGTATCCATTGTTTTCGACGAAAACAAAACCGATACATGCGCAGTTCCTGAGTTGGGAATCCCCGCGAGTCGGAAATATTTTGCCCAAACAAAGAGGATACCCCTAAGTCTGCACGCATCCCGCCAGCTTTGAAACCTTCGGTACGTATGCTGGATGGACCGGATAAATACGCTCGAAGCATCCATATTTAACATAACAAGTTGTGCCCGACGATCGATGTTCTCTACCGCGCGATCTACTTGCTGCGCATCTGCTTCGAGACAGGACCTCGCCAGAGGTCTAGGGCTGCCGTGCTACGTCTTCAACTGCTCAGATCAGATGAACTACCGGACCATGGCCGACATTTTTAAGGGGCTGACCCAGGTTTGAGCCAAGCTGCGGTACAGGGGGGGGGGGGGGGGGGGGGGGGGGGGGGGGGTGTACTCGATAGGAGAGATGTACTGGATCTCATGCATGGCCGTAGTCGTATGACCATAGACCCTCGCATCCCTACAATGCCGGGAAGGAGCATGTCGGGTTTTCATCGACCAGGCAGACATTGCTTGCACCAAGCGCGAAGCGCCGTGAGGTGTCTGGCGAGTCGCATGAAGGGTAAGCTGCATCCTACTAAGAACTGCTTGTGAGGTGGACTTGGATATGAGTGACAGCTTCAATGAGTTAGTTTAATTTCCGGTGTGGCCACTTCCAGAGACAACAATGGGAGTACTATGTAACTGCCTCTCGGGTGCCTTACCTTGAACACTACGTGATACGATCAATTCCCTTGTGCAGAGCAAAAGTTATTTACTTCGCACAAAGGATCTAACTAGACGACCAGCTGTGGGCGACCGCCAAAAAAAACAAAGCAAAACAAAAAAACGGTACCCTGGATGTCTAGCTCACGTAGTGAGCGGCATGTTTTACAGTGTCGTTGCCAACCGACGCCAACCCAACCCATATACATGGGGGGTACGTTCAGACCCTATGTACAATCACATGCAATCTGTCAAACGATGAAGTCCACAAACATGCAATCCCTGTATCCAACTTCATGGGGCAGTGCTACGGTAGAGAGGGCTACCACTCTGTCCGGTAATATACTGATTTATATACTTGACTTCAAAGTGAAATATGTCCTTATATTTCGGGACAGAGTAATAAGTTTATTTCGACTGTGTATGCAATCCCATACAGTCCCTCAGCCGAGGAACTGCCTGAGTTGCAGCCCCTGTATGCAAACGCCATGAGCCGTGCTACGTGTTGGGGTGGCTGGTTTGGACCCTTGTATGCACGCCTCTGTAATTCGTTAAATGAGGGACTGGCCCACGCCAGAAACAACGGTAGCTATTGCACGTTTCAGCGCAAACATCAATATTTCGCAACGACGGGGAGCTTCTCCCACCGAAGAGCTACGCACACCAAAATCGATGGATCCGATGCACCTGGCATGAATACTCCAAACCAATGTTCGTTAGATGCCTGCCCTCGCCTGGCATCCCATGGTATTGTGTATTGTGTATCAGGTCTAAACTTGGAATATTTATCAAAAACACGTCGGTCGTTGGTGGGTGGGAGAGCCTCTGCAGCACTGCTACAGGTGCTGCCATGCCTATCCCTGTTAGCACAGCTCTCATGTGTGTATTGTACAATTTCTATATTAAGGCTTAAGATGCTATTTATAGCTACAATAGGGGTTGCACTATTTTGGCGAAACCATTTCTGACCGACCAGGCTCCTTAACCAAATTTCGCTGGAACAGCAACATTTTTTTTTTCAACTTTTCTTGCAGTACATGCTATGAATACATTATGGGATTTAACGCTTTTTCCATATTTTTCCAGTTATGCTTGATACTAATAGGCTAATGGATTGGTCACAGGACGCACTTTCAGTTTTGGTTTGTTCAAAACAGGTTTGGGATGAGGTGTACAGCTCCCACATTGTGAAGCGCCAGAAACATTCCTACGGTAGCATGCGTTTGATCTTGGAATGGTGTTTGAGATGGCGACGGATACACACGGAGTTGCCAAAATGTTACCAAAATCGGAGTTTGGGGTGATAAGGTACATGGAGCCTAAGACACAAATGGTGTCCTCCGGCACCGTTGTGAGAAATTGTCATGGTTTTCGTTCCCTACGTGATTTATCACCCTACATGGCAGTTCACCCTTGACTACATGACATGAATAGGCAACGGGTTTGTAAGTAAGCGGTGCGCGGGGTGAGATGTACTTCGGTTCCAAAGGCATGTCCCTTAAGGCCTTGTCAGTGTCGGTGTCGTGCAGAACGTATGTAGAGGTGTCAATGCCCAGCAAGTCGGAAAGAGCCACCCGTCCACGCACCGCAGGGGCGGCACGTATGGGCCCAAACCTTATGTCGGACGGCTCACGAGACCTGTCCATCGGGATTATAGCGTACAGAGCTCGAAACGTCAGCTATTTGGCGCGGTAATTAGAGCCGTTGAAGGGAAGAGGGGTGCTAGAAATATAAGTGGCGCTTCTACCTGTTATCGTATCAAGCGTCCGAACAAAAGCAAGCAGTGCTCTTTCAGACCGAGCTTGGAGCAATGATCGCCAGGTAGTATGTTCTGCTGTGGAGATATCAGCGTGGAAATGTTTCAGTAGTGGTGCCCAGCATGAGCTGTACAACCTTTTGTGTATGGGAACATAGTCAAAGCATCGAGACATTCTGAAGTTCAAGCCCGCGCCCGTTTGTGTGATGCTTTGCCTATCTGTACCAGGTCGGAGCGTGGGGGTGCTTCGACGAATTCAATCGCATCTCAATCGAGGTGGGTGGGTGGGTGGGTGGGTAGGATAATGGGTGCGAGGTCGTGGCGCCGTCATCAGCGTGACTGGTGTGGTGCTGACATCTGGTCTTCTCGGTGAAATGAACTGACTGCCCGCGTTCCTTCTGCGGGAAATCACCTGTTTGTGCTCCTGTTTGTTGGATACATGCAAAACAAACATGCTGTATTGAAGTATTGCATGTCGCTCGACGTGTAAGTCGGTGCGTTTCCATGTCGCTTGACGTGCAAGTCGGTGCGTTTCCACCGAAACATACCAAGTAGAAACAATCGACTGAAAGAGCAAGGGCGATCAACACATGGGTCAATACAGCTGGGTATCCACACGGGTGGGGAAACCGCCTACTTCGATTGAACATCTTGCCAACCGGAGCGCGGCGTCGGTTGTGCTAGAGGGGTTCGGGGAACGGTACATGTCAAGAGTGACGCCGCTTGAAGCTCCACACTTGGCTCTTTCATTGGTCATCATCGGTACTGTAGTTGCCCTGCGGGCAGAGTGAAATATTGTTAGATGGCGGTTTTCTAGCGCCACCTCTCTTCGCGACTAACGGGAGGCTGCGGGTTGCTTTCCTCGTGGCGCGCGGTACGCCGTTGCAGGTGCTCTCCGTCGTGGCGAGCCAGGTGAAATGCATCCAGGACGCCGTGACTCGTTTCTCGAACCCGGACCTGCGAGAGCCTCAGTACCAGCACCTGCCCGCGGGCATTCCCAACGTGAAGGTGTGTACGTTCTCGGCGCGAGGTGTCGAGATGAAATGTGATAGGCTTGGAGTATTTTTCTGGCCGGAAATATAAGGATATTGTAGACGGTTTACGATTTTCAGCCGGTGGTACCTTTTGCTTCCAGAGTGGTGTGTTTGTGCTTGAATACCTACTGTGCAATTCAACGCGAGTCGCGAGAGGAGTAAGGGCTGAAGTATTCTCGCAACGTGAAGGCAAGGCAGGGACCGCAGGGGGCGGGGGAGGAGAAGAGCCTGCTTATTGATCCCAGGTCTGACTTGAGAACTTGAGGGAGAGAGAGAAAGCAAACAAAAACGAACTAAAACGTGGTAGGCCTGAGCCATTCGATGGCGCATGCTACTATATAGATAGCGTGGTATGGCCGAAACGTGTCTGAGTGATGCAGACCCTTAGCTGACCGACTACTCGTCGTCCCATTTCGTGTTGGACAGGTAGTATAGTTCATTGTAGAACTGCAGTAAGTCTGTGGGATTGTTCATCGCGCGAGGCCCTACATATTTTCTCTAAGTCAGTTTTTATTGGCGCTCTTCAAGTGAGGAGGCTCATGTTTGAATGCTGCCCCGTTAAGGAAACCACGTGCCTGAGGTCCGCCCCGTATGACCGTACCACCCATCTCAAGGCTTCTACAGTATCGTGGCACCAGTGCGCGCTCCGATGACGCAAGGTACGGTAAGGGGGGAACACCAGTACTTGCTGGGGCTCCGCTCTTAAGGCACTCCATTCTACGGTCTAAACCTAAGACTGGAGAAACAAATAAGTCCAACCCGAGTACACAGTCCCACGACAGAGAATTATAAAGCCAATGGTACCGTAAACCACGAGCGAGGTATGATAGTCGAGTCAAGAGAGTCCTAGACTTTATAGTTCGAAACTTAAAGGCGGTCAAATCGGCATGTCCCGCCCAACCTAAACGTTGTATACTGCCTGATACATATCAAGAGCGTTGTGTAGTTAAGCGCGCTTGCTGTGGCTTGTCATGGGGAGCTCTGACCTCGTGGTACTCGCAGGACTTAGGTATTGGAGTCTACAACAATGCTAGGGCGGTGGCCCTTCGTCCAGGAACCATCCAGTAAGAGCTAACCTTGCCAAAACATTCCACCCTCATCAAAGCGCGCGTTCTGTCACGAGGACAGTGGAGACTACACTCAGTTCTCCGACCCCCATCCCCGCTGTCTTTCATCCATCGTGCGATAGTCGTTCGCGCGTTTATCATCTACTGGTAGCGCGAGAAGGGGTTTCTAACCTAGCGGCGAGTTTCCGCTTTGGATAGGATCAGCGCTGATCCATTCTCCTGCGAGAAACGTCCAGAGTGTCTCTGGCCCTCGGCAACCACACCGTAGACGCTCTAACCCTACTATAGCTGTGCCCCCGATCCGCGACCGCCGATCTGCGACCGCAGCGTGTCACGCAAACCTTCTTTCATCAACTTCGAAACCCGCGGTGTGGCATGTTTCAGGTGGGTGTTTTCGACTTTCTCGGAGAGGCTGTCTCCATGGTCCCCACGTGCGGCTTCTTCATCACCATGAACCCGGGCTATGCGGGGCGAACAGAACTACCGGAAAACCTTAAGGCGTTGTTCAGGTGGGCGACTGGGGAAGGTCAGGTTATATATTGCCTCGACCCCTGAGTGCTTGAACGAAGTTCCTTGCTTTGCCCTTTGTGTGAGTTGGGGCTGGGATTTCGCGATGTATGGTGTGGCGCTGCCGCAATTGTCTTCCTCGGTCTAGTCTATCGGTTTTTGCGCTCCGTGCGTAGCGCGCAAGATTGAGAGCGTCGGCAGTGTTCATGGTATACCCCAGCACGGATTACGGGACCCGTGAACATACGCCACCCACACTAATGGTAATCAGCACATAGGACCAATGCTTGTCCCGGTGTCCTTATGCCATCGCGCCCTCGAGGTGTAGTGTAGAGCTCCGCCCGGAGCAGGAGAGACGCGTGACATGGTCTGAATCACTACCAGTAATAATCTCCATCTACCGTACGACTTCGTGTTGATCGATTTACTGCCACTCTTTTGTGTGAAGCCGCGGTGCGATAGGTAGATAAGGATGGCGACTGTAGAGTGCAAAACTGCTCCACATAAACGTAAGGGCGAGCTATATATACATTCGTATCCAGACCATGGAAAGCTTAATTCACGGTGGTTGACGTTGTGCTTAGGCAAGGGTAAGTACAGTAGCTCCCAAAGATTTCATGAGGCTCCTTAGTCACTTGAGGGGTGATGTAAAGCAAGCATAAAAGAGAGGAAAAATATCATGGCCAGGGTGTTCAACGGATGCCATTCCCAGTGACATTGGTTACGAGTAGTTCTTCCGTTTAGCAGCCCTCCCGTCGCCCAGACGTGATGGTGTTGCCAACGAAAAAGTGTTACTCGTACGTACCGCGTTCGTTAGAATTCCTAGCAGATGGGCTCGATTGATTGTGCATCATTGATTGGGAATTCTCGAGACACGTGACGGCCGGCCGGACGTGTGCGTGCGACGGGTGGGGTAGCACTCGCCTGTTGCAAGTGTACGTTTTCTCGTGGTCCGTCCTCGCATGCTGAGCGATGCACTTCACCCCCAAAACACCTTTGCTGTCTAGAACCGACGGAGGCGTAAGTAACCCTGGCCTATGGTGGGTGCTCTACGAGGTGCATTGTGAAAATATTTGCGAACTTCCAGCGATAAAACATGCCCTATTGGCCAGTACCTCAGTTGTCGTGAGGAGCTCCGTCAGCCAAAAATGGTTGGCGCAAAAATGGTTGGTACGGTACCTGTATCATGTACAGCACACGTGGTCAGCCATCGTTGGGGTAAGGTGCTTTAAACATGAAGTGATGAGAGCTTCGACACCTCTAGGCGCACGCGTCCGTAGAGGAACGAGCGCTAGGCCTAACAAAACTTTTTTTTTCCCGTTTTACTGTTTGTGCGGCCCACCACATCTATCGAATTTCCATTCGTTTAGATTCAATGCAGGGTCAAATCTTGTTACATTTGTTTTAGAATCGATTCGGATGTGTATTGCGTTCGGTTCGCAGTCAAGAAGAAGCATGAGCCATGATCTGGCCGACCTCCGGCCCATCTACAATAGTATAGGCATGGCCGGGGGGTTGGTGGAGGCCCGCGCTCTTTGTTTCTAACCACTGCGTTCGATTATATCAGGGTCCGGTAATGTTTCTTCACCTCTTCGATTCAATGTTGCGGTCGATTCGTGATCAAAAAGCGTGCGTCATGATCCGGCCTGACCTCCAGCCCATCTGCGGGAAATTGCGCACGGCCTGAGAGGTTTCGAGGCCCGCGCGTCTATGTTCTTTCCATTCTCTTTGATTTCGTCAGGGTCTGGTATTGGTTGTTGACATTTTCGCTTCAATGTCACGCTCGTTTTGTCCCAAGGTCTTGCGCCATGATCCGGCCCGATCTCCGGCCAATCTGTGAGAACATGCTCATGGCCGAGGGGTTCGTCAAAGCTCGCGCTCTGGCCGTGAAGTTCGTCACGCTGTACTCTCTCTCCTCGGAGCTCCTATCTAAACAGGCAAGGCATTCTTACTGTAGCTGCGCTTATACGATATGACATTCACGCAAAGGGGGGGGGAGACAGGCAGGGGGTTGCTTGATATAATGCATGGTCGCAGTCGTATGAGAGGGGGGGGGGGGGGGGGGGGGGGGTACACAAGATCGTGCATGGACGTAGTCGTATGACCATAGGGTGCAAGGTTTCCCAGGGATACTCATCCAAGGACCTCTGTACCCTCACCGAACTATTCTTGTTGTGAAGAAAATGCACGCGGCGCGACCCGGCTGGGTGAACTAGACGCGTTCTCCGACGGGAGACGCATTTTGGTTTACTTCTCTTGCTTCTAGCATAAGAAGCTCCACGCCTCTCACCCGGAAAACGGGCTTTCAACAAAATTTTGCAGAATTCAGTCGATCACGTATCCCCTGGCCTTGGCAGAGTGCACGAAACATATCGTGCGACGATGCATGGTATGGTGAAAGGGTGCGCCTGCAACCTTCCCGAGGCTATCTGACGTCAGGAGCTTCGTACGATTAGTGGTGTGCCATCCAAGATTGGCTCCTAGACGACGCGTAGGCGTAGCCCGAACAGCAAGCCCAATGAGTTTGGGGATCTCTGCCTGAACATTGTTACCACGGGTATAACATCAAAGGGAATTGCCAGTTACATTCCGTTAGGTCCGCGGTTGAGAAGCCCCAATAGTCACAAATAGTTGCCTTGCGAGGCAAAAACAATGTTACCTCTATCGTTGCACGCACTCGGTCACAAACGAGTTGCTCAGTCGAGGAGCTCCCTGTCAGTCAGACATATTTCTGACAAATAAAGCTGATGCTTCTATCGTCCCATACAACCGTCACAAACCAAAATATAACTTTTTAGCAAGGCCTGGAACGATATCTGCTAGAGTTTCGTGTGAGGTGCCACCACCATCTCCGCCGACTCAGACCTACTGCGGGCCCAACCAGACGACATTTCCGCCTCCGTAAGATGGATCCCTATATCTGAGCTTTCCATGTGTTTTCCGTTTATAACAGTTCCACTACGACTGGGGGCTGCGAGCGGTGAAGTCAGTTCTTCTCGTGGCCGGCAAGCTGAAGCGTTGCGACCCGGACATCGACGAGGAAGCGGTGTTAATGAGAGCGTTGCGGGACTTCAACACCCCCAAGGTAAGCTGGGCAAACACCATCAGCGTACGTACACGTGCCGTGTGTGTTGTATAAAACCCGAACATCGTATGACGTATGACAGGGACTCTCAAAAGAATTTTCGGCCTAGACGTCGAGAGAATGGGAAAACCTTAACGACATACGGCCTGGAAGAGAAAGTGGTCATGATTCCAAATCGGGACTCTCGTGTTGATTATTATCAGCGGAAGGCCTGCACCAAAACATGGAGACGTCATAAATAAATACACGGTATCGACGAGGAGGCTGTTCCGACTACAGTAAGGCCCTAACCCTGCGAACGTATACGGGCCGACAAAAACTACGCATACACATCTACCGACAAGATATGCCTAAGCTGAGCAAGCGCAAGCCGTGAACTCGCTCTACGACAACCATCCTCGTTTTAACCTTGAGGATAGCCTAATACGTATCTGTTTCGTTTAGCGCTCGCCGCTGGGCTGTCTTTTGGTAACCTGAGTTTCATCAAACCGCCAAAACAGTGACCATTGAAGTTCTTGCAAAATTACACGGCGTGGTGTTAATGCAGACGAGAGCATTAGAACGCCTTACTTCTCCCGAGCAAACAGGCAAGCATACACACATCATGCGGCGTATGTTTGTACTGCGATGCGTTCGCGAAGTAATGTACTGGTATGGTCGTGACGGAGATGATGGCGTTAAGAGACTTTTATATTTTTGTCCGTAGACAACGTAACGGCCCCCACAACGCAGAAAACCAGAAGGACCGCGGAATGTATTTTTGTCGACAGTGTAACGAATGTTTGTATCTGCGTCAGAATCGAAGGATAGCAACAAGGACCATCCCGTCTTCTTATCAAAGAGACATGCAAACCCGCAAACCCACGTCAAACGCGAGGAAGTCGAGAGGGGTCTCTCGCGGAGAAAGTGAGCAGACATACGGTAGATGCATGCTGCGATAGGGCGTGTACCTAGTAGTTTTATATGGTCCGTCAGTTGAAACTAGGGCTTCTCCTTGGGAGAGGGCTATATGTCACCCAAACCCTGACCGTAATCAAACTGAACGTACAACCCCATGGCCTGTGTGGGTAACTTCATCTACCGAACATAAGCGAAACGAAGAATGATGATATTGAGGCGTTATTGCTCAAGTCTCCTCAGCGAAAATGTGATACGATGCCCCTATGGCCGCTCGCTCGCTTGTGTAGTCGCCCTGTTCATCAACCAACCGAGACGTTTGTACGATTTTATCACTGGCAAGGTATGGATCTTATCACACCCAAGGTACGCATTTATATCACTCACAAGGTATAGCCCGAGTACTGAATGCCGTTCGTCTAGCGCACGAGCTCCTTGGTCGTTCGTTCGGTGTAACGTTTTTTGTTTTCTACAATCACGCCAACCCCGTTTCAGATCATAAGCGCGGACACGCCGATCTTCCTCAGGCTTATCTCCGACCTCTTCCCTTCCATGGACCTGGCTCCCAAGGTATGCTATATCACGTACCCTTGACGGGTGCCACACACGGTAGAAAAAAATCAGCGCCGGTAGAACACCTTGACCTCGCTACTGCAAACGTTTGGCCTAGTAGTGTCTAGATCTGCGCCTAGACCTCAGTTTTCATCGCGCCAGACATGATATTGTTGTTTATTGAACTGTTGTCAGACTGTTGTGGAAGCGCTTTGGCGATTCTATCGCCGTGGGGGTGTCGCCGTTGCTTTTTGGTCGGGAAATTTCGGGGGCTCTGTTGCGCGTGTTGGGTCTCGATCAACTCCTCCCTGTTGTTTTTCCTCGCGGCCCTTGAAATGGGCACATGACTCCCATCGTCGCTTACTGACTAAACCCGAGTTATGAGGAAATAATTCCTGAGTCGAAGTAGACTAGGAATGACTTTTTGTCACAGCAAGTGACGGGAAAACAGAAGGGGGCGCAGAAATAGAATTCGAGCGAAGGAAGTGGGAAGTCCTCTTTGGCGCGGGTCTATACGTATCATAGCGATGAATGTGCCAGCGAGGCTCTTCACTTACAGAGACTCATGCCTCCTTCAAAATGAGGGTTCGAGAAGATAGGTAGGCTTATCCCGATGGCCCAATCCCATGACTTTGATTGTAGAACGAACAATAGTGTGAAACGCAAACGGGATGCCGATGACAATGCCTCACCTGAGTTAGTATGTTTGCCGAAGATATGTCAATTATATCGTTGCCCGCACGCAGTGTTAGTATAAACCAGACAGAAAAAACGATGTAAATGCATATATACATGAACGTAGGATCCCCCGGCCTGTTTGGCTTCTCGACAAAGAGGGGATGGGGTATGGTATCGACCTCTCCCCAACCACCACTGCTCTAAGAACTTTACTGCAGCAGGTATCGGGGCTGCACGTTTGCGCCCAAACATTTCCCCCCTTCGAACAGAAAATCGGTTCCCACTCCATGATCTACATCATTCCAGGCTGCTCTGTTGCCGGGGGGAACCTGCACAATCACCAGGGTTTATTCTACACTAGCACACGTTTCCTGGGTTGGAGAGTTGTAGTACGTATGCAGACCCAGAGCAACCTCCCACAGCGGAAATTGAAGAAGTAGATGACCTGCAGTGGACAGATCAGATAGTTCATCCTCTGTCTGTCTGAGATGTGAACGTTTCTTACTGACTGGAGCTCCTCTTCTGGGGAGCGAGTCCCCCAATGCCTGCCGCTGCACGGTTACTCGAAACATGTATACAGCGCGCGCGAATGTGCACCCAGGCTACCGCAGGATTCAACGTTTCTCGAAACTACTTACGTACGGGAATAATCTGGTGCTACTAACCTTCCCGTATCACCCGTCTTACGTCCTCACCATCCCCTCTTCCCTCCACCCCCGCGCGCGCATTGTCTAAACGCCCTTTGCAAAGGTGAACGAAGTTCTTTCAGAGACCTGCGCGAGGGTCTGTGTCGAAGAGCTCTCTCTGCAGCCGGACCACGACTTCGTTGTGAAGGTTGTGCAATTCCAAGAGCTCCTTGACGTCCGACATAGGTAGGACGATGCAGCAACAGCTCGATTCGAGACGAATTCTCGAAGGGAAACGGTACATAGCGGCGGTGGAGCATGTTCGAGGCCTCTCTTAGTTCGAAACGGATCAGAGTCATGCGCAAGTGGCTAAGTACCACCGTACTTGTTTTGCAGGCTTGACCGTCTGTTGCTGATTGTTTGGGTTGGCGATGCTACCGCACCGCAATGGATTTCATTGTGGACAAGTGCGAAACAAAAGCAGTTGTTTATCAATAAAGTTTTGGAGTAGGATACAAAGGCATTTGCACGTGTGATTTAAACCCATTGGAAGTGAAAATCGTATGCCCCTCTTGCCCGTAGCCACTGATAACACTACCAAAAGAGGGGAATACACGTTTCCAATTTCAATCAAACAGGTCCGCGCGACGGCGTTTCGCTCCCAGTTTGCAACCTTGAAAAACTCGGGTACGTTCAGTCAGGACACTACATACAACGTTTGCAACACCAGCCAACTAAGATCAACGAGAGCCGCCGGACGACGAAGAGGCGAATGATTCTTGTGCACTCCGAGCGGTACACTACGCTCGTTGAGTCTATGCACGTCAGACGTGCAGCATCATTCCACCCCTCGTTACGCTTCCGCGCCCTCACCAAGCGCCTCGTAGTAAAGCCGCTGTCCGTCATGTGTTGTGGACGCTATCCTACCTGCACCCTGTGCCCCAAGTCATGTGAAAACCATGCCGCACCATGCGCCCTAAAGATGCTAAATGTAGCCGTCTACTGCTCGTCTAACGCCGTAGCCCGTGTCCCCCGTTGCTAGCGTCATGATCCTCGGGCCCGCTGGGTGCGGAAAGACAACGGTTTGGAAAACCCTAATGGCGTGCCACAATCGCGGCGAAGCCAAGCCGTCCACGGTGGCTGAAACCGTCAATCCTAAGGTGAGCAAAGCTAGCCACGGTGACGGAAACCTATTTTCCCAAGCAAGAATAGGTCTCCCATGGTGATACCCCGGACCCCAAGGGAAGAAACATCATCCACGGCAGTTCTAGGCTAAGATATATAGGCGACGTACGGTGATCAAGATCGTCGATTCCAAGGTATTTCTCAGTTGGGAGGACCTCATCCAGGGTAACAGATTATTTTGGGACCAACCAGGTTACTCCTGTCGCAGCATGCGCCTATTCGGTCTTTTGACAAGATGGGGATATCAGGCATCGCAGCCCTCTACTCAGAACAGATCGTCGGCATGCGCGGAAATCGCAAACGTATTGCAAGTCCATGCCCACTCCAGGTATGTCCCTAGCACAACTCCTTTTGTATTGGCGATACCAAACAGGCGGTTACGTCTGACGAGCTCTACGGGTACATGACGCTGGGCAAGGAGTGGAAGGATGGGGTCTTGTCGATCATTATGAGGAACATGAGCAAGGTAAGGAGGCGGGGGAGGCGGGGAGGGAGGGTGCTGCGACAGGGGTAGCACGTTTTAAAAAATGAAGTAATTGCCAGGTATGAATGATAGTGTTTCTCCACTGAGGAACACTAGCCACTGTCCTTCGTTTTGACAGCAGTATTCTACATACATGCCGGGCGTGGGGATTGCTCGTCGGGCAAAACGTACCGGGCACAGTTGCCTAGCATGCACCACGGCGCCACCCACAACTCCGGTGCCACAGGAATTACCGCTTCTGCGACAGGTTCACGCCTCGTAGGGTGGTGGATAAGACCTAGCTCATGGTACGGTTTGCACATTTTTGGCAACGTTTTTCTCTGCTCGGTGGAGCTCCTCAAGGGAAAAACTGCCAACTACCGGCTAACTTTTCACTATTCCCTGGTAATTATTAAGGCTGCTGCTGTGGCGGACAGAAATATCGGCCGGGTTTGCGCGAACCAAGCCTCAACTCCTAAGTCACGCTTTTGGGTGCGATACTGAGCTCCTCGCATGTGATGAACTAGCTCATAAAATTAAGTCACCACTTGTATAAGGCGCCACCCCTACCGTGGCATTGCTCAATCATCATTATGCTTCGGCACTGCATAGGAGCCTCGAAATGTTGGTCGGGCTGCGCGAAGAACATTTTTTCGAAGCCATGTGTTGGTGAGCGAGATATCGATCTGCTCTCATGGAAGGAGTCCGGGCCATAAAGCACCACCCCAACGAGGACATTTCGGTGAAATTCAACGATAGAAACCATGCTTTCGACCAAGCAGACCGGCGCCCATTCGTCTGTGCTGTCCGTCGTCACGTTTCAGGAATGGCCGCCGTTCGGCCCGCACCAGAAGATGAAGTGGGTCATTCTCGACGGAGATATCGACGCGGTCTGGATCGAGAGCATGAACACCGTGATGGACGACAACAAGGTGCGATGTACGATGCCCGTGTTGACGGTCGAGGGGTAGCCTGAAATATTTTTGAGGCTCCCCACTTGAAGAGAATTATGTACTTGCTGTAGGCCGTAGCACATGAACAACGAAAACACTTTGGCCCAGAACGGCCAAAAGCCACCGCAACCCGGTGAGCGATCCCAAAATACTAGATATATCAGGACAAACCTTGCGAATCACACTATTACGGGGGACCATAGCATATAGGACCAATATTGTTCGTAGAAATAGGAAAACATATAGGTTTTCGTGTGTACCGTAGGTCCTATTTACTATGGACCCCCGTAATACCACTCTGAACGTTAAATAATAACATCAAATGGAGCTTATATCACCTGTCACAGTGCCAAATGGTATTCCAACGATATTCGCCGGGCAGTCAGAAGTTCGTTTCACCAAGCGTGCTGCTAAAACAAAAGTACTCGCCGCGCAATGGGAGTACGTGTGGCACGGACGGCAGGCGACTGAAGCAATGGTAGCCGCTTGTTCGCAGCCATCGCCGGTGGCCATCGTATTTTGTTGGTCCACCGCCGGCAGTCGTCGTATTTTGTTGGTCTGTGTCTAAAGCCCCAATGGCATAGTATAGGCACGCTAGCAAATGGAACATTGTCTAAAGCCGTCTGCAAGTCTCTCTCTATATATTGGTTTACTTACGGTACCGGATAGTGTTCACAGCTTGAATCACGTAAAGGAAGCATTCTTCCTCTAGAGTGTGCCTTAATATGGTTATCTTGGCAGACGGTCCATAGCACCGCTGTACCATGTTCTAGGTACAAATGTGGGTATGACATACGTTACGTCTTGTGAGGTTGGTATTTCCCGTCTTATGGCAAGACCTTCGCCGTTGTTTCTAGCGTACACAAAAAATCGACTGATGCGGCCGCAGGATCGTATAGAAACGACGCCCAACAATCCGTCATTTCTCCTAGGACATGGTATATGTGTGCATACTTACATATATGTTGTATACGATATGATTGATGGTTATGTATACCTTGGCATCAGCTTGTTCCCGCCCATCACAGAAGAACGCACCAGCATCGGCTTCCCATCCCCCCCTCCCAGCCGCCATTTACCTATGCCACCGCCAGACGTGCTTGCGCCCAACACCGGATCATGCATCATCCTACCACAGACTGTGTCCCGGAGCATTCGTACCGTGGGTCGACGTCTGATTACACCTTCGCCAAAAACCACCAACGATCGATACGGTAGGTGCTGACTCTGGTGTCAAACGAGCGGATCCCGCTGACGGCGGCGATGCGCATGATCTTCGAGATCCATTCCCTCAAGAACGCCACGCCTGCGACAGTCAGCCGAGCGGGGATTCTCTTCGTGAACGAGGTGGGTATGGTAACCGAGTTGTACCGAGAGTCGAATAATGAACCGGCTGCCTCTGTTGTCCAGTGGTGTAGCCCTCGTTTCTACAGTACTATTACGGAGGGCCGTAGTTAATAGTACCTATGGTATACACAAAAACCTATATATTTCCCTATTTTTACTAACAATATTTGGTCATATTTACTATATTCCCCCGTACTAGCGTATGACGGACGAGGTTCAAATCCCAGAGGGTTCCCAAAACTGACTGAAAAAAACATATTTCGTGTACCGATTTGTCATCAAGGAAAGCGTGACAGAGTAATAAATCAGGAGGATAAGTTGGATGATCCTCGACGAGCAGTTTGAAGGCTTAACCCTCTGCTCAATAAACAAAATTAGGGCGTGTCTATTACGAGACAAATGTAATATCATTTGCCACATGCTTTCTTGCTGATCGGTTTTGTAAAACGAATAGACTGAGTGCAGCCCAAGAAGAACATCATATCTTGAAAGGAGAAGAGAAAGTGTTGCGCCCCCTTTTTCTTGTTTGACCGAACGGCCTGACCGCACGGGAACAAGTAGCATCTCCTTTGATGCAAGTGGACACCACCGAAGATGGACGTGGACACCAATCTGCGCTCAACAGCGCGTTGGGGTCGTGGCATGTTCAAAATATATCGTTTGCACTGACTCGGTCGGCGAGGCCCGAGATTCTGCATGAACCCGAACACATGTTTATTTGCAAAGGAACGGAACGAATGACCACGAGCAGCCCCGTTCTGTACCGCCCGTTCCCATGCCCTTTGACGGAAGTTAGGACACGCTCTGAGTCGTGACCAACGTTTTGAGCTCGTCATATGAGGAGCTCCAACATCCGCACTCGAAAACATGGCTTCAAATACTAATTGTTCTCGCAACCTGACCGAAACGTTTGTGCGCTGTTACGGGGGACCATAGTTAATAGGACCTACGGTGCACACAAAAAACTATATATTTATCTATTTTTACTAACAATATTTGGTCCTATTAACTATGGACCCCCGTAATAGCCCTAAAACATACGTTCCGGTAAAAGTGTGAAACTAACCGGTATGCGTATTGTTGCTAACTCGAGGAGCTCAACCGGTCACACAAATGTGCCTCAGAAGGTTAACCAGTGCAACTCCAACCGTGGGATGCGTCGATAGTACCGGAGGTAGGGAATAAGAGTCACCTTTGACTGCTTAACAGAAAGGCTGGGAAGCTAATGGTTAAATTATACAGAAAATAATAAGAGCACCTGACGTTTCCATCAGCACGTGCCTGGTTGCGAGCCTTACTTAGCTCAGAACAAAGCTCGAGGAATCGTTGTTTGCCTCTTATCCATCTTCGCGTGGTTTTTTCCACCCCGACTCCGATTTCCGGCAGACGGATATAGGCTGGCATCCGTACATGGAAAGCTGGGTGCAAGCAAGGCCCCTTGAGAGCGAGAGGGTTGTGCTAGAAGGTGCGTGGGCGTATACTGTGTGCTGCATGCTACGAGCAGAGGTTTTCCGAGGCTCCTAGCTTCAGAAGGCCTATACTAGTATCACGTCACCCAAAACGTTTTTTTGTAGAAAGAGCGAACGTTCCACCCCTTTCACAATCCTGCGGCACAGGAAAACATCGAGTAAATATCTGGAACGTACGAATGCTTCAAGCACTCCAACAGACATGACTGATTCCCTGCGAAAGAGATGACTGCCCGATCGTAGGAAGCGTCTCGTGCGACTTCTGCGAAGCGGCGTCCCTCCGCGCGCAGTAAGCGCAGTAAGAACCATCGTTTTCCTTTTGTGCTGTGGCAGATATCGGGCGAATATGTTTCGAAGAAATAACCTGCTGGGCTTCAAAGTCCTCGCTTACTGGGCAGAGTAGTAGGTTATCTCTTCTGCCCAATACATGTATACCGGCATGGTGTCGTCACGTCTTTCCCCGGGGTGGACCCCTCGCCACGCGCTGCTCGTCAGAGTAGAGAGGTATCACCGGTTGGCCGAAGAATGTCTCCGCGACGGACCCCCCTTCCCACCGAAGAACTACCCGGTAGCTCATTTGTGTTGCGCAATAGCGGGGTGCTTGCGAAACGATGATTGGGTTGGGTTTCGTGCAGTCCGCTTCCAAATAAACACGAATCCCAACCAACGACAAGGTAGACTGCTGTGCGAAACACCGACCCTTAATGACGTGTCAAACCTGCAGCAAGTGCTACTGGGTTGGGTATCTCTCTGGGCTGGTTAGCGAACGGAGAAATTCTCACTTTACCTCTCTAGTCAATCGGCTTCTGCTTTTTGTCGGTTTCAAGCAGTTACAAACCAAACGAAATATTTTTTTCGCAGATGCTCTATTACGGGGGACCGTAGATATTAGGACCAAATATTTTAGATAAAAATAGAGAAATAAATAGGTTTTTGTGTGTACCGGTGGTCCTATTTACTATGGTCCCCAGTGATAGTTGACATTCGCACCCACATAGGCCATGGAGTTGATTCTTCATCGGGTGAATCCTAAATATTTGTTTATATTAAGTTTTGACTTACTAATAGTATGGGGCTAGGCAAGTAAAGGGCCTCAGAAACTTGGGAGGGGGCACCTCTCTGCCGTAGAATTGTTCTTACGAGATAATAATGCAAGAAGTTTCTCTCGCTGCCCCCAAAACCCCGACGCGCTCTGTCTCGGCATTGTAGGGACGCGAGGGTCTGTAGTCATACGACTACGGCCATGAATGATATTGAGTACCCCCCCCCCCCCCCCGCCCCCCCCTTTCCGTCACGCAGCGTGTATAAACTCCGCAACTTCTCTTCTGTCCTCTTGGTGTGGTCCCCCTGTGTTGGTTTGGTTTCGGCAGGTCTGTTTCACAGATACGTCCCGGCGATCCTTGAGATGCTGAAGAGAGGCAGGCTGGAGCCCTTGGTTCCGATCCCAACGACAAGCATGGTGCAGGTGCGACGTTTCACGCGGAAGATCGTGTGCTTCGAGTGGGGGTGGAAGTTGACGAAATCGCACTCGCTCCAAGAAAATAATTACTTTCCTTTGCCAATCCGTACCCTACGAATATTGCTTACATGCACACGGTACGTACAGGGTAAAAACATAAATACGTTTTCAATTTTCGAACGCGACGCAATCGGGGAGATAAATACACTAAGAATGTATTGACAGCATGGACAGTGCAGGGGTAGTTTTAAGTCGTCGTGATTCCGTGTGAGCAGAAGCACGCCCTCCAACGAGAGCGGGATCGGGACGGCAAACTTGCGACGGTGCCATGTCGTCTTCACGCCCGCCCTCCCCCCTGCCAAAGGAGCAAGGTAGAACCTTCGAACTGGCATGATAGTGCAAATCAGAGTGGTCTGCGATCTGAGGCATAGAAAAATAACACATGCAGGTGATACATATGTATTTATTTACGTGCCTGGCTGCTGTGATGGGATGGCATTGAAAATACATTAATGTTCGTGATACACATGTCTGGCTTCTGTGGCGGGACAGTCGGAAGGTTATTTTCTTCCGCTTCCACTAGGCATGCGAATATGGCAAGCCTTGGATAGAAGCTAAAGCTAGCTATCGCCATAGGAGAGCTAAGTAGCTGACTCTGTTGCTGACCAAAAACAAACGCACGCTGAGACGGCCAACGCGCCACTCAGAATCCAAGACGCGAAATCTCGCAAACCTAGCTCTCAGTCGACTGGTAACTTGTACAACAACCGGTGAATTAAGGCCAGCCAGTTGGTTGGGCGTGATTCGACTTGAGCCGACGAGAAAATAAAGGGTTGAAACATGCTCGAGAAGAAAAAAGGTAAGGCACAACCCGACGAAGGGAGGTGGGGAGAAGAGACCTGAGGTTCGTCTATAGGAGGGAGAAAGAGAGAATCAATAGCGATAATACGAAGTGGAAACAATCACAGCCCTCGTAGCTTCCACCGTCATTTCCAGCTCTCACCCTCGTGTTGCCGTACCCCGCTCAAGTCTAAGTAATCTTGTTAAATCAAGCCCCCCCCCCCCCCACATGATACAATTTAACCTTTTCCGATGTGTTGCTACATGCTTTGGGAAGCATGCTGCATTTTTTCAGCGTGCAGGACAACACTCATACCGCACATGCGTGCTACCTGAGGTAGGGGTACGTAGCACGTATTAATAACCAAATTTCTTCCTTTGTTTGGGGGGGGGGGATTCCGTACCTTAACCTAGAGCTGACTCATTTCAGAAAATGTGCAAGTGTGTAGCCCGATGAGCAGCAGCCCCAAGCCCCAGGTAGGCGTAACAAAACAGATACGGCTAGGTAACACGATAAGGGGGCGAGACCGGGTAGATCCTCAGTAGTGGAGCTACGTCCGTCTGAGAGTTTTTCGGCCAACCCGTGCCCTCCCTACCGTAGCGTGTGTGAGTAGTCGAAGGCTGAAACATGTCTTACGCCGGGTCACGAACGATCTGGTACGGGAGGGGAGCACGAGACAATGATCAGCTATTTTTTCCCCCGTACCGATTCGAGAACCAAGCACAGGCGGGGTGGGGGGGGGGGTGTGCTCGATAGGAGAGATGTACTCGATCTCATGCATGGCCGTAGTCGTGTGACCATAGACCCTCGCATCCCTACAATGCCGGGACGGTGCATGTCGGGTTTTCACCGACCAGGCAGACATTGCTTGCACCAAGCGCGAAGCGCCGTGAGGTGTCCGGCGAGTCGCATGAAGGGTGAGCTGCATCCTACTAAGAACCGCTTGTGAGGCGGGCTTGCATATGGATGACAGCCTCAATGAGTTAGTTTAACTTCCGGTGTAGCCACTTCCAGAGACAGCAGTTGGAGCACTATGTAACTGCTTCTTGGGTGCCTTACCTTGAACACTACGTGATACGATCAATTCCCTTGTGCAGAGTAAAGGTTGTTTACCTCGCACAAATGATCTAACTCGACGACCAGCTGTGGGCGACCGCCCAAAACAAAAAAAAAACGGCGCCCTGGATGTCTAGCTCAAGTAGTGAGCAGCATGTTCTACAGTGTCGTTGCCAACCGACGCCAACCAAACCCATATATAATTTATAAAATAGGTGGGGGGGTGTGTACTCGTTATCATGCATGGCCTGGGGGGGTTATCATACTATCAGCAAGTCACGTGATACCCTCAAAGTTCAATCGCGTTTCTTGAACCTTGTACGGGGTGTACTATTGCCGAGTAATGTGATGCGTAAAACATATTCGCGTTTCTTTTTATTTGTGTTACCTTGTGTAGGAGTGTAATCAGACAGTTTCTTTTGTGTTCTAGCAAGCGTCAATATACGCGCGCCCCCCCCCCTCCACCTCCCCCCCCCCTCGCTCCCTCTAAGCCGCGCAAGTCTATAAAACCCTGCTGAACATTCCTCGCTTTTGCTGTGCGTGCGTTGACCGTATCGCAGGCGGTGTGCCGTCTGCTGGAGGGTCTGCTTCCTTCTCTCGCTGAAAAGACGGCTGATGTGAGGCGTCTGCGAACTTTAGAGAGATGTCCTTGTAGCATGCGGTACCTGCCGTTCGTCGTAATAGACGTCTTGCACCCTTGTCGTCCGCTCCTCCGACAAACCTAGCCCTGTATGGCCCGCGGTAAACCTAGACCGATATGCCGAAGGCTGCGAGCTACTGCAGGGGTATGGCCTAAAGCTCCTTGTCTGTTAAAGAACGCGAAACCCTACCCGACAACCAACTTTGGGACCAATCATGAGGCGAAGCTTCAACCCACGACCCATAGGTCGCTAGAGAACTAACACGACCCACAGAAATGGCTGCCCCCCTATTTTTTGGGTCAATGTATTATGACCTGGTCGAGTCCCTCACGTGGGAAGCTACCGGTTAGAAAGACGCTTTTAATAGGGGTATTCATTTCAGGGCTACTTAGCGCGTAGACGTGTTTGGCCGGGTTTCGCAAACAAATGTCTCGGAAAGTTAGTTTTTGGTGTGACTTATTGAGTTATTTTGTCTTTGAGGATCTGAGGAAAAAAGGCGACATCCCTCAGTGAAACATGCCACATCATGTTGCATCCCCAAGATACTGGGTTGCTCGCTCTTCTGTTGCGATGAGGCCCGCACCCCTGACCCGTGAACACTTTAGTTTCGAGCGTACAACGCCTATCGTAGCATGGCTCGAAGACGCCGCGGACAGTCACTATACAACCCAATACGCATGTAAACGGGTCGAGACGTAAATGGTAACAGTAGTGTATTGTGTTGCAGTGGTTTCGCATGGAGTGGTCTACGAAGCATACGTTTAACCTTCATGTAACCGTCGCAGTCAAGACATTGTGGATCGAGTGCCACCGATTATCAGCTTCTGACATGTCAGAACTCTCATTGTTTTGAGTGTTGCGAGTGTTTGATACTGGTCGTGGGATTTAGCAGGAAGTGAACGGCGCTTTCGGCAGGCAGCGAAAATTCCACTTTCCAAATGTTTGGACAACAAGTTGGGGAGCCCGATTGACTACGTATGGCCGTGGTTTTCCCGGTATTTTCCTGCCATGCATCAACTGGATAGGCGCAACGGATAACGAAACGCTTCCGTCAGAGTTTGGAGAGGCGTACTGTGAATATTTCGTTGGAGGGGTCGAAAGAAGTATCGCAACAACAAGCCCATCTGACCCCCACGGTTGCCGGTTTGTACGGAAACGATGGACACTGTTGTACTCTTGCCGCGCCATCCGCAGTCAAACTTTCATCATTGACCCCCAATGGTACCATCGAAACTATTGCTCTTAAAGACGTTTAAGCATCCCAGCTACGCGTACCGCCCCCCAACCTCATCCGCGTTCACCCGAGAAGCACCACACACCACCCTCGGAACTCGTCTGCGTACAAGCGTAAAATATCATTGCAGCTACCAGCCCCCCCCCCCTCCTTTCGCCTCACAAGCGGTTCTTAGTAGGATGCAGCTCACCCTTCATGCGACTCGCCGGACACCTCACGGCGCTTCGCGCTTGGTGCAAACAATGTCTGCCTGGTCGGTGAAAACCCGACATGCTCCGTCCCGGCATTGTAGGGATGCGAGGGTTCATGGTCATACGACTACGGCCATGCATGAGATCGAGTACATCTCTCCTATCGAGTACACCCCCCTCCTTTGCCCGTGGTATCAGTCGCGTTCGCCGGCTGGACACACTGCTGTAGAAATATGGAGCAAATTGTATTTGTCTGCGGCGCAATGTGATCTATCGGCGGACCTCAGTGTTCGAAAAATATGGCTGCTATTAAACATCTGCACGAAATTTCCTCGGGGGGGTGAAATTGTGGCCGTCGTAAAGGTGGTTTATCTGCGCCCATGGCCTGCTCCCGTGCACAGAAACGATGCTCCCTGTGGTTGTATTTTGATTCCCTACTTGCAGAAGCGATGAACGCCCTGCCGAGCAAGCTGCCCTAGGCGCATCCCCTTCTCTCGTGCTGATCAATCGCACTCTCTTCTCGTCTATCTGTAGAACATGGAGCGAGTGTTCTTGTTTGCGGCGATGTGGTCGTTTGGCGGCGCCCTGTCCTCGGACTCAAAGAGCGACGACCGCCGCACGTTCAGCCAAGAATGGAGACGACTTCTCCCACCGAAGACTGTCAAGATTCCGGAGCAGGTGAGCGCACCCAAGCACTGCTGTGTGCGTGTGTACTGATGTTTGGCTGGACAACCACCAAACAAATTGGGGGCCAGATAACAATTGGCGACGAGATCAAAACACAATTTACGGCTAGATTCATGCTTGGTGCGGGTGCTGATGGTGAATGCGCTTCAAGTGGTGAATGGTAGATCGATTTGTTCTTGTGGCGAGGTCGCCCACTCCTTCGATCGGGCGGGTTAGCCGAAGCTTTGGGGGGGTATTCGACGGACGACGCATATCCTGCCCACCACTGCCAAGGTGATGCCGGAGAGGGTAATCGCTTAGGTTACACACAACCCCGACCCATCTGCTGCTGGCCGTTTCATCGATCGCGTGGCCGTTCCGTTGCTCCCGAGATATACACAGTGTTGTTGGTTCGGATTAATGTTCTTCTCGTCTCTAGCAGGGAATGGTTGATGGTAAAGGGGTACGTGCACGGGGTTTGATTGATCTTGCCGAAAACTTGTAACTCTGTCGGAGCAGAAGTGTAGTGTATGCGCCTGATAGCGTTGTAGGGGGCAATGCACTCATGGCATGCGGGCCAATTCAGTTCTGGGAGTAAGTTGGCCTCAAATGGGAGGATCATGCGAGGCATGCTGTCAACGTGCATTCAGTTCATCCTAGCGTCCAGGCGTCGGCCATCTCTGTGCCCATCGCGTCGCTATATCTAAACCTACACCGTCATAGGACACACAGGTGGGAGGAAGGGGCTACGCGCTTCGACATTTCTGACGCCGGACTAATAAGAAGCAGTGTTTCATCCTTTAAGGTAGAAGGTCGATCGAAAAGCATGTTTTATCCTGGGACTGCTGCAAGCTAGCGTAGGGGTGTACCAGAGTGTTCCGAAGCTTCTAACGTGGGCAGCTCGTTATCTCTCACCCAAACAATAAGCTCAGCCCGATACACGATACCATTGGATAACTATCTTACGAGTACTTGCTATAGTTATGACCGTTGCAGGAAGGATCGAAAGATATCGGCCGCGTTTCCGACGGTGCGAAATGTTTATGCCCAAAGGTGAAACCCGTGTCGCAGCCTAGCTCAGTAGTAACGCGGACGAATGCTAGTGGCAGATATGCAGCAAATGTTTTCCGAGGCTCCCCACTTGCGGACCTGTTATGCTAATAGGAAGTCACCCGAAAGACAGACTTTACGAAAAATCAAAGCGCAATCAGATAAATATTGCCATGGCTTCGGTATGTAAACTATGTTTCAAAATAAGAACGGAATTCCGACGACTTTATTTTAAGGAGCCTCGTTATTCCGAATATGTTTTAGCCGGAATGTCACAACTTATCGTACCACTCGCACACTGGTTCCCTTTTTTCATCAGAGGGCCGGTGGAACAGCCACATGTCGCGCTGCGATTGAGAGCCCCAAGGGTTCGACTTCAGTTGAAAAAGTCGGAATATCGCGCTCAGCTTACAGAGGCATACACAGGTACTCTAATAGGGTTATCGCTGATCTATAGATGGCAACGGGACCTATACAAACACATATTAAGAAGCCATTTTGCCCATAAGAAGCGACTCTTCGCCCTCGGAAGAATCGAAACGTCCGGTTTTGCTCTATTTCGTTTTTTTAAATTCCTAGTCGGTTGTCACCAAACCCGCTGGCGAACGGCGTTTATACTGGTGGTTTCCAGGTGTCGAATGTCTGTAAGGCTTCCACACATCGGCTGCCACTCCATGATCAAGACCGTTCAGGACAGATAAATTCCTCATCTGTAGGATTAAGGATCTAGCTCATTAATTACGACATAGTGCGTGGTTCCTGGGTTGAACCCCACTATACAGATCCTTCACGGCACCCCGAAGGAACGGCAGGTGAATACTCGGAGGGTCTACGGTGTGATCTGTGCGACGTGCTAACACTTCAGTACCTGCCGCTCAATCATGCTGTCGTCTGCCTCGCGAACACCTGCGTCAGGGTCTCGTCTTCGACTACTTCATCAACCCGGAGAGTGGGGAGGTGGTTCGCTGGGCAGACAAGGTAAGGGCTCCATTGTTTTAATGAATATTTGTTTGTTTCCGCCAACACATACTCGTACATAAAAGGAGGCGGTTCGCGATCATTCCATAACTTTGTTTTTTCTGGGGGGTCATTACTGTCAGTGAAGGAGGCGTGCTACGATAGGGGTAGCCCCGTGTAGGCAAAATAATGAAGAACTGCGAAAAATCGTTTGTCTTACAATTTGTTTCGGTGTAGGCTTCGTACATAGGCCATGGGATTGATCATGAACTTAAGCGTAGACTTTTTCCAAGCAGTGTTTGGGTTGTGAATAGAGCTCTTCAAGCAAGTATCCTCATAAACTAGTAGGTGCACAGTTATTGTAGAAGTATGCATTACCCTGCTGCGGTGGGAATAGGGGTAGGACCTGACGTGTCCGGTCGAAACAAAACGAGATTTCCGATCGACAATATCCTCAATTCCATCCAACTCTTTACGTTAGACCCGACCGCCAGCCCTATATAGTATTTTTTCTTCGGATCCTCTACCCGTTGTCATTGTCTTCCAGAAGTACTAAATATCCTCTATATCTCCCTTCAACTCAACTAAACCTCCCTATCTTACATTCTATTGCCAGCCATGCATTGCCCTATCTAGCCTGGATAGGGGAGGCGCATTAGTCCATTGTGTGTCTAACTGATAGCCCTTCTCGAAGTGATAAACTGCGGCTGCTCGAAGTGCTAGGTAGCTACGGTATGGAACTACCTCCGTATTCGGCACCTCGCATAGCCCTGCACCTCACTCAATATCGAGACTTGGAAGCGTTTTGTTGCCGCAGCGAAGCAACCCTCCACCCCATGGATGGGGCGTGTATACCCGCCTACTCTAGCCTTGACCCTGACTCGACACCGTTGCAACAACGAGACATATTTACGTGTAAATGTCATGGTTGTACTCGCCGCATACCTGGGCGGTAGAGTCCGTCGTCGGGATGCACTTAAATACATTCGAGGGTAGAACACTTCCTTTGGAAGAAATTGATTGTCCCGCACGGCGTACACGACGAATAAACCACTCCTTAGCCTAAACCCCAGCGTTTCGTCAATCACATCAACTCTAATCCCGACCCGAAGCCGATCCCATCAAACCACTGACGAGTGGCAAGCTCTACTCACGTATTCCCAGATTTTGAATGGTTTGTACGTAGATCGCCTCAAATAGAGACGCATTGGCCAAGATACGCGCTGCTCCTGCCCATGACATTCGCGTATCCGTTTATTAACGTTGCTGCTGATGTTGGTTTAAAGCTCCAGGTGCCCCAGTTAACGAGACGCGCACCTCCACGTACTGTGGCACGCGCTTGCTCGTTACGACTGTCACGGTGATTGTTTGGTTTTGTGCCAGGTGCCATCGTTCGAGCCGTCCCCGGGACAATCGTTTGCGTCGATGGTAGTACCGACGATGGACTTGGTCAGGCTCACATTCCTCACAGGGTTGCTCGCAGGAATGAGAAGGTAATCCGGCGTTATTGGTAGCCTCGTTTGGTGCACAAGAAGACCTGATAGCTCGGCAAATCGATATATATATAGGGATAAATGGTTCACCGCTGATACGTTTTTGTAGCCGTTAGCATAACGATCGAAACGTTAGTCAGAACGGTCACCTTCGTGAGGTCGAGAGCAAGAAATGAAGCCAGACCAGCCGATAGCTATTGAGCTATTGATGGTTGTTCACTGCTGGTGAGAATATTGTCCGTGACCACGCCAAGTTGGAAAAAAAACTACACCATGCCTCACCGAGTTGTTCGCAGGCAGAAACAAGGTAACCATACGACATTAGCTGCCTCGTTTGGTGCAGAAGAAGCCCCGAAAGCTCGGCGAACCGATATAAATTGTGGGCTGTCCGCTGTCGAGAAGTATATTTTTCCGTGTAACCACGCCTTCTTGTGTATACTTGGCGGTTGCATAGGAAATCAGCAGGGACTTCACAATATCCTTATTCGTCGAGGGGCGGAGTAAGCCACCTAACTGAGTTAGACCCTCGTCCATGTACATTTCACGTCGACGTGTTTGCTACGGCAGGGGTAGCCGCGCCCATGGCAAATGTACATGAGGCTCCTCCTTCAGGAGGATCTCCAAACCAGATTTAAAACATACTCATAGTCCGATGAGCAATCTGGTGTCTTCGAGTACATGACGAAAACCATAGTACAAAGCATATCAGGCCCCAGCAATAATGTGCAATCCTTTGCTTGAACCGCAGGCCCGTTTTGGAGACACAGTGCTCAAATTATAGGTAGGTTGTCTCCCAAACGGGGGGCTGCAGTCTGAAAATGCATAGCCAGGAGAACGAGAATACCGCAATGAACCCATTGAGTATCTTTCAAGTAGGCATCCCTCGCTGTTCTATCCCACTCCGATCAGGTCAGATAACCCCACCGCCGTCTTCTTCCGCCCCGCCCCCTCTACAATATTGCCCCAGCAATACTGGGCAATCCTTTGCTTGAACCGCAGGCTCGTTTTGGAGACACAGTGCTCAAATTATAGTTAGGTTGTCGCCCAAACGGGGGACTGCAGTCTGAAAATGTATAGCCAGGGGAACGAGAATAACGCAATGAACCCATGGCGTATCTTTCAAGTAGGCACCCCTCGCTCTTCTATCCCACTCCGACCAGGTCAGATAACCCCACTTCCGTCTTCCTCCGCCCCACCCCCTCTACAATGCAAACGAACGGTAAAATAAGACACGTGATGCTGATCGGCTCCGTCGGGACGGGAAAGACTTCTCTTGTTGAGAGCTTCCTCAGAGACAACGCAAGCGAGTCGCTGCTGTCCTGCACGATCAACACGAGCTTTTACACCGACGCGGCAGCGATGCAGCGCCAGCTAGAGCAGCCCCTCGACAAGGTGCGTCTCGAAGACTAAAAGCCAAACCCACAGCCGAAACTCCGACCGTGCTACGGGAAGTATTGGGGCTGCACGGTTTGCGCCCAAACCACGTTACTGACTATTACGGGGGTCCATAGTTAACAGGACCTATGGTGTACATAAAAACCTATATATTTGACTATTTTTACTAACAAAATTTGGTCCCGTTAACTATGGACCCCCGTAATAGGACTTTTAGTTGAGGAGCTACCGAATACTATGCGCGTGACGCGAGCTACGATAGGGATGACACTTCTTGGCCAAAATATTTTCTGAATGACGGGGGGCTCCTTAACGCTTACAGGACTGCACTCCCGTTTAGGGGACAGGCCAATCAAACTCTAAGTAGCTTGTTCCCAAAACGGAACTGGAGGTACTAAACGATCGTCGGAATACCGTGTATTGTTCTGAAATATGTTTCCCGTGTACCTGGCCTGTAAGGGATTGTCCATCGGGTTGCTTTTTCGAAATTTCTCACAATTGTTTTTTGGGCGACTTACCAATGCCTTACCATGGCATAGAGCTCCTCAAGCTACACGACTCTTGGAATGTGTCGCATTTTAAACTTCGTTTTCGTAGACACCTAGTGCTACCCATTACACCAACTGTACTTTTTAGATCCTCAGTTAGTCCCATTAGTTTCATAGCTGCTGTACGAACGCACATCAGAGCCGGTAAATCGATGGAACGTTAAGCCGCAGAGCCCCAAGCGTTGTGCTGCTGAGACATTACAACACACCACATTAATTCATAGCGGCACCAGTATTTCGCGGCTGGAACAATACGTACAACACATCCGCATCAGCATTCCAGGAGACCACACATCGGCACCGTGGCCGACCGGGAATCGACTATTTCGGTGGCAGCCAATCCAATGTGCTGAGCTAGCTACTTATTCGACCCGTCAAACACTCATTCGAGGCCCTTTTACCGAGCTCGAGAGCGCTGAAACCTCTCGAGGAAATAGAACCGAACGACAAAAATGACTCTAGTAGTAGCAGCAGAAACGCCACCAGACAGGCCTACAACGTGCATGGTGTTCGCTACTTTAACCGTTTTCGAATTACTATTACGGAGGACTATAGTAAAAAGGACGTACGGTGCACCCAAAAACCTATATGTTTACCTATTTTTACGAACGATATTTGGTCTTGTTTACTATGATCCCCCGTGCTAAATAGATACTCTACGACACGTGTAACGTAAACCCCGGAGCGCATTATTCACAGAACGTCGTAGATGGAGAGTAGTTCTGTGTATCGCAACTCGTGGGATGCTCGGCCTGAAGCAAGACTACATCGTTATGCTTCAATCTTTACCCCTGGCTTGACCGACCACGGTGACTGACGATCAGCGATGGTGGTTGGAATTGAATGGCTTTTGAAACATGGCATCCTTTTGGAACTTTTCGAGACTGGATTGGCGGTTTGTGCAGGCGATCTTTCAATCTTGACTGAGAACTGAAGGTTGCTCAACCCAATATTTCAATTCCGCAGAATTTTGTATCTCGCTCAAGTGTCGCCTTACCACATCACTGGCAACCCTTATAGCCCGTCCTCACGCTCTGCACCCCCCCACAAACCAGTTGACGAGCACGCACAGCATCCAGGGTCAACCTTCGCCGCCTTCTGTACAGTACTAGACCTGCGAATAACAGAACATAAGGCCCACTCTTCGGAAGGCCCTGAGAAAATTCAATAAAGCGGGGATGCTCAGCGGCGAGTGCTAAAAAAGATCCTACCGGGTAGAAAATCGCCTATGCTCAAGACTGTCTAAGGGTAGTGTCGCATAAAGCCACATATGTTTGAATCTACACTCAACTCCTCGTCGGGCATGATGGTTACCACTCAAAGGATTCTTGAAGCGGCCGATGTTCTGTGCTTGGTGCCCAGTGCCTGGACACCATCACGCGGATAAGTGTGTATGCCTCATCTTGCTTGTTGTGGCTTATGCGTGAGAAGTGAGAAGCCCGCACATAAGACGAAGCCACTTGTGGTACCTGCTCCATAGTAAACAGGACCAAATATTGTTAGTAAAAGTAGGTAAATATATAGGTTTTTGTGTGTACCGTACGTCCCGTTAACTATGATCCTCCGTAATAGCTGGCACCACCAACACATAATGACTACATTACGGGTACCACATACTATTACGGGGGTCCATAGTTAATAGGACCTATGGCATACATAAAAACCTATATATTTAACAATTTTTACTAACAAAATTTGGTCCTATTAACTATGGTCCCCCGTAATAGGAGTACAATAGAGGCAGGAACTATGACGGGGGGCCATAGTAAATAGGACCAAATATTGCTAGTAAAAATAGGGAAATATGTAGGTCTTTGTGTGTACCGGAGGTGCTATTTACTATGGTCCTCTGAAAATACCGTAGTCTCTACTCACCAACAATAAAAGAAAAAAAACAGACTTACGAGCATAAACCATCGAAACGCGTTTCAATTTCGCGGGATAAAGATCGAGGTTCAGATTTTGCCTCTTTTCGCCAAGAAATTCCGAAAAACCAAGATTGCCCTTTTCGGGGGCAACATCTTTCAAGAAATTGATCGGCACCGTTTCCGCAGTCCTGAGATCTCCATCACTGGCGTATAATGTTGTTTTCGTTGACGCGTGGTAGGGTAGGTATAGCTCCTGATTTTCCTGAGGCTCCTCACTTGTCGAGATCTATACGCCCAAAATGTCAAAACTTGCACCTGAAACTACAGTGAACAATACCAGGGCACCACGAGGTGTGAATATGCAACGAATACCAGTGGAAGACATGGATGATATTCGAGCGATTTCCTGAGCTAAGACGAGCCCCGACAGTCAAAACCGTTTTGTCTGATAAGCGTTGCGTCGTACCTCTATATATCGCGGTAGGGCTCTGTTCCGCAATATGTCGCAGTCACCTTACCCTCCAACCTAGGACCCTATCATTTCCTAGACACTGCGGAAACTAATCTTTGTACCGGGCTGTCCGCGTTCGTTCCGCACATGTTTTGCGGCACACAGCGGAGTGGCAAGACGTACGGGCCTCCGAGCTTGAAGCGCCTCATCTATTTCGTGGACGATGTAAACATGCCCTTCATCGAGGAATATGGGACGCAGACGCCGATCGCGCTTCTCAGGCAGTACATGGACTACCGCGGGTGGGTGGCGAAGGCCAAATTTGCGAGAAGGCAAAAAAAAACGTTTGATAGCATTCTCCACAGCAGTGTGTGCCCCGATTAATGAACAAAGATGCAGAGGACGCATGCTTCGGTGTTAGAGATGCACCACATTTTCTTAGGCTCCTCTTGCTGGAAAAACCTCTGTGCCTCGCCCCGAAGATGTGTTTGAGCTTTAAATAACATGGACAACCGGAAAAACAGACACCATCGCTTAGATATGTGATGGGTGTGATGCTAAAACACAAGCGGTATCCCGGTGAGTTCGGGAAGGTGTTGTTATAGGAGCGCGCCATTCAGAACAGTTTAAGCAAAAACTGGTACTCCTATCGAAGCACGCGTCTTATATCTGCTCCAGGCGTCAGCCCTTGCGTACTTGTTCGTACAACCTCCCGCCACCCTCAAATGAAACCCTTCCTCCTGTCAAAGTCGAAACCCTCGTCTGGTTCCAAACATATAGCCTCCCGTCCTTCGATGCGTCCCCTCTTATCCGAAGATACCCCCACAAATGCTCCCCACACAAATTTCTCCCCATCATGTAGGCATCCTTTGTCCGTTACCGTTTGAACTTTCAAGGCATCCAGCCGTTTTCGTCACATTTTGGTCGGACGCTATGTTTTTTTTGTTATGATCAGGTGGTACGATCGGTCGGACCTCGGACTGAGGAAGAACATCGTTGACGTCCAGTTTCTGGGTGCGATGAACCACAAGAGCGGTTCGTTCTCGATCAACCCGCGGCTGCAACGACACTTTGTTACTTTCGGGTGTCAATCACCTGGGGATAACGACCTCACCACCGTAAGTCGACCTGACGTTTGTTCTTGTTCTTGTTCTTGTTCTTGTTCTTGTTTCTTGTTTCTTGTTTCTTGTTTCTTGATTCTTGTTCTTGTTTTTCTTCCTGATGCTCCTGTTCTTGTTCTTGTCTCCGGACCTGGTGTTATTTCCGGTCCTATTCTAGCAGCTAGCGGTTCAGTATCGGTAACCAGGTATTACGGCTACAGTTAGTTGAGTTTGGCATTTTGCGGGGTTCTGCGTTCGTTTTTTGTGACTGAAGTGTTTATTTGTGGCTCGACGTATGTGTTGGCCTCTCAGTACCGAAAGGTTAAGTGAGCTATTGCGCGCACTTTGGCTACCCACTCACACCTACTTGCCGTGAATGTACCAGCCAGCTCACAGCCCTACCTTCTACCGTTCTGTTTCCGGGTTTATGACGAGCGGGTGGTCGCACCGGCAAGTGACCGGGTCCACAGCCAAGGGTCAGCCCCGCCTGTTTGGTCTCAATTGTCTGGTCACCCTTCGCCCCCTCACACTCGGTTTGGCAACGCAGATCTACGGCGCGGTGTTAGGGGGACACCTCAGCTCATTTTCGTCCGAGATCCGCCGCTTTGGGGCTCCGATTCTCCAGGCAACGATAAGCCTGCATCGTGTGGTGTGCGCCAAGTTCTTGCCCACGGCGGTGAAATTCTACTACGGCTTCAATTTGCGGGATATATCTTGCCTTGTTCAGGTGACACAGTGCTTACTGCACGGCCTGCTGGTCTAGTTGAATCCTTCCCAATTGCTGTAGGTGTTCAGGATTGGTCTTGGATGGCGGCCGGCGTCTCAAGTGTAATCAGCCCACGATATGTCTGCATCGTGTCGTGCTCACCAAGTTCATGCCCAGAAAGGAATGTGAGGGAAACTACGACGGCTTAGCTTAAGCCACTTGCGGGATGTATGTTCATTCAGGTGACGTAATACGCAACCCCGCTAAAACTGAAATCAAGTTCACGCACTTATTGCGAACACCATGTTCCGAATATTGGGGGTGCAAATTCCCATACCATTTCATCACCTCGGTTGTAATTGGTTCATGTGTCGTCTGGTCTTGAAACATAAAATACATGCTTCTCTTCTTCGTGTAGTAAACGAGTGTCCGCCGCTTCGTAGTTTACAGGGAGAATCAAATGCGGCTTCAACTTGCGGAATATCGCTCGCCTTATGCGGATGACGTACAGCGATACGTCCACGTCAAACCATGCTATTGACCTAACCAGTTATCGAATATACCTACCGTCAGGCCAGGGTATCGAGTATTTTCAGTAAATGGTTGGGCGAGCGATGAATAAGTGTAACGGCTGTTTTTCTCGAGGGACATGAGCCATGTATAGGCGCCGAAGTGAACGTTGCTCTTTACCGCCACACGAAAAAGGTATTTCCTGCGTAGCGTACAAAAGTTCACTCTGAAGTGGCGCTGTTGGATTGTTATGAAGATTGCGTTTGCCATCCGAAAAACGTGAAGCCCAAGCTTTAACGTTGATCACTGCAGAGCACTCCTTGGAAGAAGTGGTGACTTACGCTGAGGTCCTTCCTCGCCAACCCCAATCAAACTGGGCGAGAGAGTGCACGTGACAGGTCCGGTGTGGGTGGCTGTAGTTATGTTCGAACCGACGCTGGAGAGTGTACGTGACAGACCCAGTGTGGATGGCTTTAGTTATGTTTGAACCGTCGCTAGGTAGCAGTTTTGGTCGTTCCAATATTGGCAGATTTGCAGATTTGTTTCGCTGTTGTGCGAAAGACACGTGCTACGACAAGACATCTGCAAGTTTCGGCCTATTTCAACTCTGCCAAGCGTTTCTCGCTGACCGAGCTCCTCGACCATTGAGAAACTGAAGAGGTGCCCAATACCGTTCAATCCGATGAGTATATACATGCATTCGTTTCAGGTTTTGGTAGACATGGTTGTTGACGAATCGACGTCAAAACGAGCACCTTCTCGAAACCTCCCAAACGCATCCAGTTCAATGGTGATCCTGTTCAATCCATGGGGCTGTGTGCCTGGCTTGGGCTTTTACCTGGTATACGTTCGATCACAACTTACTGTTGGGGCTCTTCGCGCGAGGAGGCTCAGCACATTTAGGTCGCTATGTACCCCCTTCAACGTCTTACGTAGCACTAGCCAAATTAGCCTACAGCAGACACTGCGGTTTCGGCCCACAACTGACCCACCCCTTCCCTAAAATCGATATAAGAAGGTCAAACGAGACCGTGAAACGCCCGTAATATATAAGTCGTCTGCCACTACTGCTCTTGTCGCTCTTCGACCCCAGGGACTGTGCATGGCGAGACCCGAAAACTGCACGTCGCGAAACTGGCTCGCCAGGCTTTGGCGTCACGAGTGCGAAAGAGTGTACTCAGACAGGTAAGACATCCTTCGTCGGTGTGCGCTGTAAATAGCCTGTTTCCTCATGCAACACAAAATGTTGACATCCCCAGGTCCCTTAGCAGTTTGGTCTACATACAGTACATATATTTTTCTTTCGTGGTTGCCGTGTCTTCTTTAGTGTCACGACTACTATCACGGGGGACCATAGTAAATAGGACCAAATATTGTTAGTAAAAACAGTTAAATATATAGGTTTTTGCGTGTACAGTAGGTCCTATTTACTATGGCCCTCCGTAATAGAGAAGCCAACGACACCAACAACATGGTAAACAGACAACCGATGGTGTAGGGCATGAAACACGGAGCCCCTCTGATTTTATCGCTTGGCTCTTCTCGTACCCCTTTGGGGTCTTGCGCCGGCCCATTAATACACATATTCCTACGCCTTTTTTCCCTGCCGATAGCTACAGCAGTTGATAACCGAATGCATTTAACTCGCCCGGGTTCTTGCTGCCTCTGCGGGACTGCAACCAGGCCCGTCAATGTCTTCGCGTGACCTGGCGCAGCATCTTCTGCTTCTCAAGTTATCAAAGTGGTATACAAGGCCAACAAGGCCAACGAGGATCACGCTGTTAACATTCGCGTTCTGCGGGAATGTCGCTAAATATCGTCGTCGAGCAACCGTAAACAAATGAGTACAGCAGTACTTGTATACACAGCAGAACAGCGGCAATACGCCGTTAAAGGTTAAAGCTCCAACATACAGTACTCGATTCGTGTTTCGTTCTTGTTTGTCAGGCTGATGTCCGACGTCGAAGTCAAGGCGTTCGATGACATCATGCAGGACGCGGCCAAGAAACACCTGGGTCTTGATGTGAGCAAAAGATGGTGGTGATAGCCGTCGACGAATATTTTTTGTGGACCGTGAACAGACGCGGCGAAGCTGGCCTATCTCTTGGCCTGGTCCTCACCGCACTCTATGTAGGTATCTGATTACCTGCACCACGAGTTGCAATGGAGTACGGGCGATGGGCACCTGGGGTTTAGACTCTATTTCGGGGGGCCATAGTAAATCAAATAGGACCAAATACTTTTTGTAAAAGAAGGTTTATATACAGGTTCTTGTGTGTACCGTAGGTCCTATTTACTATGGCTACCCGTAATAATATAACGAAATGCACCACAGCTGACTCTTGGCGATACATGCGCTTCTTGCATTTTCGTTCTGACCCCGCTTCAGCAAGCTCAAGAGGAGGTTTTCGGGGGCACCAACGTCTTCACGTCCTTCGCGATACCCCCGGACGACCTGGACAAACCGTACTCGTACCTCCCCGTGCCGTCCATGGACTTTCTCAAGAAGGATCTGCAGGCAAAGATCGAGGTGATATGTATGTACATCTGAACGGCGAGAAAACGTCAATGGACCCACCTTGTGATTGGGTTTGTTTCGTCTAGCAGGCTACATCGTGCCACCTGTCTGTTCCTGCGGAAGAGGGGTTTGTTGATTTAGCTCCGATATGCGGGGGATGATGCGCTCGCAGCAGCCACACTTTGGATGTGAGTATGGCACTAGATACGCTCCAAACCGCCACACCAGGCAATGAGCTAGCCATGGCAACACGCAGCGTGACGAAGATAATTTAACATGTCTTCATCACGTCGTCCCGGAAAGATGTAGGCAAATGCCTGGCGTGAAGGTGGAGTGAGCATGAGGGTCTACGCTCCGCAGCTCAGCAACGACTCCTCGTCGCCGTACTCGTACCTCCTCGCAGTGTCTACTCGTACATGTTCCGTCAGACTACTCGTACGTGTAACCGTCAAACTACTCGTAAGTGTAACCGTCACCCATGCATTTTTGGATTGTTGGGGGATACAAGCTATGTCGAACAGGCGTCTCTGACGAGGAACCTCAGAAATGCATGGGTCGTATCTTTGTCGTAGACCGCCTCTTTAACCCTTTTAATACCGCAGTCCCGTTTTGGGGACAAATCATTTGGAATTAGACTGGTTTGTCCCCAAATCGTGACTGCGGTACTGAAGGGGTTAACGTGTTATCCATGTTTCGGTGGCTCTGGCGGGCCACTCGGGCGTGTGGCCACCCTATTTCGCGATGGCTGAGCATTTGTGAGATTATGTCCGGTACATCCCTCGTGAATGTGAACGACTTTGGCCCGTACGCTGCGCCAGAAAACCGCGTCTAAGCCTGTTTTTGAGGGTGGAACCGGGCCGATCGTGCTATTACGGGGGACCATAGTAAACAGGACCAAATACCGTTTTCAAAAACAGGGATATATATAGGTTTTTGTGTATACCGCAGGTCCTATTTACTATGGTCCCCCGGAATTCCAGCCTATCTCCGATAGGAAAAAGGGGGATACCGTACGCATGTAATTCGGACCACGGTTCGATTTTCTCCGTGCAGCAAAACAGCGTGCCTGATGTATTGGTGAAATTTTGGAAAAGAAAACAATTAGCTTGTGGGATGGGGGATATTTGTCGAGGCTCATATTTGACAGCTGTGGGTTTGTGTGACACTTCATATCGCGCGTACTGTGGGTTGTATATTGCCTCTTACTGGAGGAGAATTAAATCTGACAGCTATTGCGGTGGGCCATAGTAAATAGGATCAAATATTGTTGGTAAAAATAGTGAAATATATAGGTTTTTGTGTTTACCGTGGGTCCTGTTTACTATGTTCCCCCGCAATGGCAAAGCAAATAGTATTGTATGTCTTGTAGCTGTGAACATGTGCGGTCTGTTGTTGGGTGCAGCGTTTAATTTCGTCACAAACAAGAAAACCATGGGAATGATGTTTCCCGCCCGCCTCTCCCTCTCCCTTCCCACCGCGACAATACCTCAGGATTACAACGAAACGCATGCTCTGATGAATTTGGTTCTCTTCGATCAAGCTATGCACCACGTGGCGAGGATTAGTCGGATATTGCAGGTGAGGTGTGCGTGTGCGCCCACCAGGGCATGGTGCCCCTTAGCTGCGTACGTAGACGCCCTGTGCCCTTTCAGCACGTTTTGTATCACATCGCCACGGTCAACTTCGGATCGGCTAAACGAAACAGTGACAACGGAGAAATGCCACGCTGCCCACACAACACTTGGGACAATTTCGCAATATCTAAGCTGTGATGTCGAAGCAACTCCTCGCAGCTCATCTTTTGCAAGGTTGGCGGGGTACATCGTTCGCGCGCGCTGCGTCCGGGGGTTTTGTAGCGTTTAGTGTGGTCTACGAAGTATGATGTTTTTAGTACGCAACGAAGATTCCGCGCATACTAGGTACCACGCAAGTCGTAATAAGCAAACTCACAACAGCCGTAGTCACGGCACACTTCCTCATCATAAATTGGTTGGGTTGTCAAACGTCTGCAATCAATTGACGTCACGATCTCGTTTTGTTGAATAGGCGAATCAGAAAGAACCCTAGCCTGTCAGACGTTTGCTCTGTCTGCGAACCAACGCACACAATTGACCCCAACCGAAGCAATAATATGCAAGCGTCCTTTCGAGCCACTATTTTTCAGAGCATTTTTTGATGATATTTTTCATTTTTCGCGGCATTAGGATTGCTACCACACAGGAAACAGACTTTCAAGAACGCCAACCACATTCTTCACAAACAACCCGTTAATATGGGCGGTGCGTACATCGACGCGTGCTACACCAGGGGTAGCAGTAATTGGTCGAATTCTTACTGACCGACGGCGGCGGTCCCCAAATGTAGAATTGAACACCCATTTCAACACGTGCGCTTGGAAAGTTCACAACCTACTGAAGACCGTCGAGCTCCAAAGCTGCATTTCCGGGATGTACTGTAGTGCGGAGTCCGCTCAGTACAGATCCTACTCTCAGGAAATAAACCATACCCTGCATCACGCAGATTGTACTTGCTCCCCCACACAACAACGTGAGCTAAATCATACCACCCTGGATAGAGACACAAGAGTAACGTTTAGACAATGATATCAAAACCAAGCAGTCCTTCTGTTTACGCCCAGAGTTGTACGAATCGGAGCCTCCCTCCCCTCTATCGTCGTTCATCGAGTCGCACGTTTTGTTCGCTTCACGTTTAAAGTTGTCGAGTGAAGTTTGGGGATTATCCTGAACACAAGGGGCCCATTACGGGGGACCATAGTAAATCGGACCAAATATTGATAATAAAAATAGGTAAACATATAGTTTTTTGTGTGTACCGTAGGTCCTATTTACTATGACCCTACCACTTATAAATACAACCCTGAATGAATCGTAAAAATAAGCGAATTCGACCAGCGGGTACAGTACGAGTACAATGGTGGCAAAGGAAAACTAAATATCTATCACAAAAACAAGTGGGAGAGAGCAACACCCCGTCCCAAAACGGTCCACTGACGAAAGTGCTTCAACCGCTCGTCCCCGTCGACTCGTTTCACTGTCGCCGTCGCCAATACGCTAAGTTTCCACGGGGAAACGCTTTGCTGCTGGGGGTGGGTGGGTCGGGCAAGCAGACGCTCTGCAAGCTCGCTGCGCACATTTCAGGCTGCGAGGTAAGAATGACAAGTCTTCTGAACCGAACCGTGCTCTCAATAATAGTATACTATAGGGAGTAGTACGTACGTAAGTAGCACGTTTTCGTCGAACAAAAATTCCGGACTGAATGTAGCGTTCCCCGACTGAGGACTTGTGCCGTTAGAAACGCCGTTTTCGTTTCACGGTGACTTCCACTGCGTCATTCGTCGGCCTGAGCGCACTCATTTTCCAAAAGCATCGAGGGGGCACACCTACCCGTCCTGTTTTGTGTTCAACACGGATAAAACCCATACGCGGGTCAAGTCTAATCAGCCGGCGTCCCCGGTGGCTTGGTAGGTGGTCCGCGTGCCTGTCAAGATCAATTTCGTGGGTTCAAGTCCCACCGAGTGCATGCTCATAGGGACTTTTTCTTGCATAAAAAATTGATAAGAGGAAAGCGCGAAAGCGTGAGTTGGCTACATTCGATGAAAATCGACGAGCAGTGGGAATGATGAACCCTATGCGCGACAAAAATAAAAGGCACGTACGGGGGGGGGAGAAGGGACGACACCTGTGACCACGGCTTGTCCAGAAGATCGTCGACGGTAAAACCTCCTACGAGTGGGCTGGGAAGTAAAGGTGATGGATAAAAAAAAAAAAAAAAAACATCGGCGAAGTCCATTGGCTATCGAATAGTGAATTCGGTTGGTTGACAATCAACGTGGTGGTGAATTCTCTACGCTGACTTGGAATGCACATGTTTTTTGGGTGAACCATACATTTGTACTTGCACGGTACGTACGTTTTCCGACATCCGATTGTACGAGATAGTATAGCTGTCGCTATGAACTCGGCGCATATCAGAATATCGCAAGTGTGACCAACTTGTGTGCGTAGGTTTGCGTTGGTGATGGTCCAAAAACAAAATATCCACAGAACGTGTCGGACGTACTGAACAAAAAAAAACACAGCACGCAGCGTGTTTTACACGAGCACTCTTCGCTGCTGCTTCTCGTCAATTTCACTCCACCCCGCAAGCCACCCTCGGTTGTTACGCTGCGACTTCACCCCAACCCACTGGCCACCGTTAATCTGCCCGCCAGTCTTTGAGCGGGTCGACCGAGGCGGTCTCCATAGCCGTGCCGAGTTTCAGCGTGCAGCTGCCGGCTTGGACCCGCTGTACTTGGGCCTCGGGTACATAGCAGCAGTAGTGGATTATCACCAGCGTTCGGAGAGAATTGCCGTAAAACACGACAGGAAGCACACGGGTGACTAGCAAAGCACCGCAGGTTTCCCAACGATGCGTTCCGATCCGCGACACTACTGGGTGCGCACGGCTTCATGGGCGGTTGTCCTGGTGGTCTGGTCCCGCGAGTGCCCGACTGTTCCCGCGGCACGGATGCTGTGCTGCGGATGATGCGTGATGTTTCTCCGTGATGCAGCAATCGTTTTTGATGGATACATGTCGGATGCTAGCCCCACTGCGACGTTGTCGGAGATCGTCGCAGGTCATCTCGGTCGTGCGTAGGTTAAAGTCACGTAGATACATTCTACGCAGATACATGTCACAGCGACTTCGAATCTACCCCTTAGAAAACGCTGCGTCAAACTTAGGGCACTCGACTTCACTCGTAACTGCCTTCGCTCTTCTTTCTCCTTCTGCCCTCCCTCGTCGTAACTGATGTCCGGGGACGCATATTAAGAGTAGCCCCCCCCCACCCCACTCTTGGTACGCGCCATGCATGTGTATCTCGAGAAGGGCTCGGCCCTTTCTTCCCTCGTTGACTCGCGTCGATTTGTGATTTGCCCTGTTATCATAGCGCTCTCGGCAATAGTTATCTTCCGACAAAGTTTAAAAGCATACGATGAATCGAACCATCGATACCAACGCTACTGTAGCAGTATTCGAGGTGAACTTGGAGGGTCTTCAGAGAGGAAAAAAAAGCTAAAACGTAGGTTTGCTGATGACAGCATCGGCCACACAAGGCAATAGTGGCTCGGGCTGGCTACCACTACCGGGGTACAGAGTGCGTGCCCTAACCGCAGCGCAAGGAGCTGCAGCTGCAAGACACACGCACGTCGGTCAGCACGGTGATAGGATTCCATCGCACTCTTCCTACGTACGTAGGGATGCCCTTGTCTCTCGAAGGGCGCGCTCCTGGTGTCTTTTCAGGTTGGCTCTGCATACCGTGCTTGCTTGGTCACTTCACGTGTTTCTTCACAATTGCTTCCCACGGAATGCGCCTATGCGACGTACGTGCTCCCACGGCGGTGGATACTGGTGTTGCCAGGTTTAACCCAAGAAATCATTTCCAAGAGAAAAAAAGGCATCATAGGCTCCGTAACCGAGGTACCATGTGCGCAATATATTTGCTGCCCGATGTATATTTCATGTCTCTCTGGGCGGCATTATTAGGGTCGTTTAGACATCAAAAGGAAGAACAGTCGGTCAATCTGTTCACGCTCAGAGTGGTCTCCCTACTTGCAAGCCTATTATGGGACCTCTATCGGGATTATATCAGCAGCTTACAAATATTTAGTTCAAGTTGAGGTTGTTGGGTGGATAGAGCTCTTTGCGCGAGGAGGAGCCTCGGAAAACGTAGATGCTATGGACCCCAGCCTACCGCAGCACGGGATTAATTACGGCAAACAAGAGTCTCACCGCAAAGAACAAGAAGACGTGCACCGTTGGCAGGGGTTGGGCGGGGTGTACTCGATAGGAGAGATGTGCTCGATCCTATGCATGGCCACAGTCGTATGGCCATAGACCCTCACATCCCTACAACGCCGGGACGGAGCATGTCGGGTTTTCACCGACCAGGCAGACATTGCTTGCGCCAAGCGTGAGGTGTCCGATAAATCGCATTGAGGATGACCTCCATCCTACTAACAACAGCTTGTGAGGCGGCCTTCCATATTGAATACAGCTTCATTGAGGCTGGCGTGGGGGGGGGGTACTCATTTGTTTCGTTTGCCTTAGTCATTTGGCGATTGGCCACGGAAATCGTTTGAGAGGGCACGGTGGTGGGGGGAGGGGCGGCCGGTACGTGACCCGTGGCCTGAGTAATAAAAAATGTAGGGAGGTGTAGCAGAAGCAAGTTGAAGATAGTGGATAGGAAAGGGGGAAGTAGGAAAGAAACAACAAGGGAGGGGGCGTCCACAATTGTCTCGGGACTTAAGGGCATCTATAACACGAGGAGAAGTATACAACGATCCTCGGTAGTTTGCCCACTCGAGAATCCCCCCGTCAGGCGTGTTGCGATAGGCGTGGCCGGTTTTCGGCTAAATGCTGTTTCTAAATGTTGGGCCTCCTCAACAAACAATCGTCGGGTCGCCATTAATGTTCAGAGATGTGAATGCTTTGTGCACCTCTCGTCGTTGGGATGGCTCGTCGAGTGCGCTCTTATATTTCTCAAAATCGACTTTTGGGGGACTTACTATTACGGGGGTCCGTAGTTAACAGGACCAAATTTTGCTAGTAAAAATAGGTAAATATGTAGGTTTTTATGTTTACCATACGTCCTATTAACTATGGACCCCCGTAATAATGACACACTAATGTTGTCGAGCTCGTCACGTCATACCTCTACTGTTGCCTGTGATCAAACCATGCTACCACCCTTATCGTTGCACGCGTGCGGGCTTGGTTTTCGAATAAATACCGAAAGATATGGAAGGGACAGAGCCTATTGGGGACCACTTTATAGGCGTGATAAACAGTAGCAGAGGCGAAAACGCGTGTTTTTTTTCTCAGAACCAACGTTCGTGGAAAGCCCCGTACCTCCACCCAACAGCCACCACCCCATGGGCTCTGGGGTAAGTATCGACCGAACAATACTAGGACAAGACGCAACGAATCCATGTATAGTGAATAGCTCTCCTGCGTGGAGAAGTCTCGTCAGGAGAGAAACATCTCGGCTCAAGAGAGTGTATCCGCTACTACCGCCCGTAGAACGCGTCCTTTGGAAAATCTAGCAAGAAAGTCTTCACGTATGTCGTCGTACACAGTGCGGGCGCCCAAATACAGAGACAAAGGGATCTCAACCGTGCTCTATTTCGACGCGAGTTGACGAGGGAAGAAAAGACTGAAGTCTTCTCCAGATAAAATTGCAGGATTAAATCTTGGTGGAAAGGGCGGAGGAGAGCCTGCCATGTGACCCCGGATCTGGCTTTGGACTATTACGGGGGTCCATAGTTAACAGGATCTAAGGTATACATAAATATATATATATTCACCTATTTTTACTAACAATATTTGGTCCTATTTACTATGTTCCTCCGTAATAGGAGGGAGGGAGAAACGAAGGCCGAAGCTAACACAAGTGACGAGAAAAAAACAAAACTGTGAAGGCATTTTCACGTTGCCTTTGGGTGTCATTGTGCACTTCTCCCCTTGCTTTTCCTCGTCGCGACTTTCTAAAGGCCACCTATGTCCAGTACCAACGTAATGTTTGTGTAGATGTTCACGCCAGCATCTACGCCTTGATGGAGTGGTACTCAGGATAGGGCAGGACGTGGGTAGGCCACGCTAAATAACCCAAGAGTGGCTCTCACGTTTGATTCGAGGCTTGAACTATAGTCTTTGTTAAACCTCGCCTTGCAATGCTTTCAATACGCACGATGTACAGGTTTCGGAGATTGCTGTGACGAGCGAGTACGGGGTGGCCGACCTGCGGGCTGAGCTGAAGGAGCTCTACCGAAAGGCCGGCGTCAAACCCGCTCTGCCGCTCGTTTTCATGCTCACGGATTCCCAGGTGCGATACAGGCGACTAGGGCGTGACCGGGACCAAGGGTACGGTATTGAGAAGGGGATAGCGTGAGAGGGGGGGGGGGGGGGGTGGGAGACCGTGGAAGGGCGTAGGAGAGCATGGGAGAGGGTTGAGGAGGGTTGGAGTGTGAGAGCGTGAGGTGCTGTCGGGGCGCGGGGGCGGGGGTGAGGTTGCATGGGGTGGGGTAAGCACGGTAGGGTGGGGGTGACGTGGGATGGAAGGGTGGTGAGGGTGGGGTGGGGGTGGGGCCATTGTTATTCCCATGGCGGTACTTATAAGTTCAATACTTGCTAACCAACGAGCACTATAGAATCTCGCGCTAGTAGTGCTATGCCGCTGACGTATTAGGCCGTAAACGGTGCTTAGTCAAAAATACAGTAATTGTTTTGGTCCAGGATAGACAATATATTGAGCGAGAGAACGTAGTTTAAGCCGCAACAGTAGTGACTCCCTTTTAGTCTCCCGCTAGATCTCGCCGAGGATAGGCAGCAATTTTCTATTGCTGACGATGAGCGATGTTGGCACGACCCAGATGAAACGCCGCGGCGGCGTTCTTCTAAGCGGGCAAAAGGCACATTTTGCACGGGTGGTGCGCTGACTGAGTATCGCCTATATCTATTATTTCGTCAAAACGCTACGATAATATTTTGTGCGCTGAATGTATTGCGGTGAGTGGATTACGCCAGGCGTTGGCACGCCATCGTTTTGGGCTCGGTTCCACGTGACTCCTGGGCATCTTGTTGAGCAAACACTTTACGTCGGGTTGGGGGGGGGGGGTGTATTTATGTCGGACATGGCCGTAGTCGTATGAACACAGACCCTCCTCAGCTCTACATTGGCGCGACTAGGCACGTCGGGTTGTGACCAACCGAGTAGACATCGCTTGCACGCACCAAGCGCGAAAGGCCGTGAGGTCTTCAGCAAGTCACACGAAGGGTTGATCTGCACCTTACTAAGAACAGCTTTGAAAGGCGGACTTGCATATGGATGATGGCGACAATAAGTTAAGTTTATTTATTTGCCGGTGTGGCCACTTCCACAGACAGCAATGCGGACAGTATGTAGCTGCCTCGAACGAAATGCCGTACCATAAACGCTACGTGATGAGACCAATTCCCTCGTACGGAGTAGATGTTCCTCACCCCGCACAAAATTATGTAACTCCATCGCCAGCTGTCGCCGACAGCCAGAAGCAAGGAACATACCCTGGTTGTCTCGCTCGCGTAGTGAGCGGCATGGTTTGCAGTATAGTTGCCAACCGACGCCAATCCAACCAATGTATATATATATTGTTGGGGGGAGGCGGTAGGAGGCGGGGGGGGTGCTTTGTTCTTGTCCAAGCCTTACTGACTTCATTGGGCCCCTCGTCCGAAGAGCTACCCATCGTACACTAGTGTAGAATCTTACTTGTGTTACGCGTACCTGGTATAGAAATAATGTCTGTCTATTTATTGTCTATCTAAGGCATCCATGGCACTCTTCATTCAGCTGAGATAATATAGTTTCACACACACACATTCGGTAGCCGTTTTGGTGCACCTGTACCGTAAAAATGTGGTTTTCATCTGTTGTGTCAGAGCATCTAAAGTCTCACGCTCCTCTGATCCATATTATCTGGTCATGTTGCCAGTCATTTAACAAGTCACCTCCCCCTTTGTATCCTGTGTTTATCCATCTCATGTATCACGTTCCCTCTAAATGTTCGCTCTCCCTCCGGTCAATAGTCGTATCTCAGATCTGGGGTCAAACAGCAGGCTCCTTCCCCCACCCTCCGTCCCTCCCCGCTACGAATCGTTCCTCACATTTGTTTTCTCGAAAATACTTCAGACCCTTTATTCCCTCGCTGATTCGCGTCGAATGGCCTCTTGCCGTTGTGGGACCCGTTTGCATCCCTGAACAGATTGTGGACGAGAGGTTTCTGGTGTACGTCAACGACATTCTCGCCTCCGGCGTCATTCCAGACCTGTTCACGAAGGACGAGTTCGACACCATATTTCAGGCGATTAGGATAGCCGCCAAGTCGGCGGGCGTGCCGGATGTTCGCGACAGCCTCATGCAGTTCTTCGTTGACAGGTTTGAACTCTATGCTAGACGTACGTCGGGATACGTTTGTGCAGATTCAGTGGTATGTTGCGTCGAGGCTGCTGTTGGACATAGGTACGTATGTTTTGCGCGGGTTTACTAGCTCCTTGCGTCCCATGCAGCAGAGTCTACAACTTGTGGAATAAGTCGTATCGTGGTCTCTTGGGGAAACCTCGTGTAAAAAGACAAAACACACTTTTTTGGCGATACGTAGCCTTTCCTCACGCCCACCCGTTTGTTCGACCAGAAATCTACAACACCTTCAAGGTTGACGCATCGAAGACCCTCACCCTCCCAAGTTGTGTCACCCCCTTTCACAACTTGAAATACGGAAGAGAAGGGTACTCATTCGCTTAAGCTTGCCACCAGGGGGAGGCTTCGGTGTTCGCCGATGCGGATCGCTCTTTGCACATGGGCTACGATAGCGGCAGCAGCAGCTACTATTCGTAAGGATGCTAACTAAAACGAACTCCATATCTCTCCCGGGAACAGCTATTGAGAAAAAAAAAACGGATGCTTAGATTCGACCCATCGAAGGTGTTGTGCTAAAGACAGCGTCAACAAAATCGATGTCAACGGTGTTGGGACGTTACTCAGTTTATACATTCCGTCAGCCAGAAACCGAAAACGGCCTCAAAATACTAATGTATCTGTCGTAGCCCGCGTCTTCCGTTTGTCGATGCTGCACCAAATGCAACACTGAGGACTGCTCAGCCGGAGATCTGCAACACAGCACCCCGTTGGGTTTGGGTTCGCCTGGATGCTTTTTAACCTACTGCGTGGATAACGGTAGCGTCTTGTCTCTTCGAAAAGGCTCCGCATCGTGTTTGCAGCTAGGATTGTGCGACCGGGCCCCGTGTGCATCTGCGACAAGAACCGCACGCCGACGTAGACTAGGCGTGGAACTTACACCCCGTAACCTTACATATTTGATCGTTGGGGACAACAGTGAAGGTATTGTTGGTATAAACCCTTCTGAAAGCGAATGTATAACCTTAATGATGCTAAGGTGCGTAGGGGTTGCGTGTTCAACCCCCAAAGCGTTTAACACTGAAGGGACTCCTCCACTGAGCAGCTATACCCAATATATTAGGGGCGCGGTATGTATTGCACACTGTTGTTGCAAAGACACCTCGTCCCCGTGATGTTGTGTATCGGATGGTGGTTGAGGTACAGACTTCCTCGATGGAGGATCTAAACAAAAAATCAAAACAGCTGATACCCTTTTCACCGTAGAAGCACGATTTCGGTGCACGTTTCGCCCCTCTCCGATCGGGTTTTCCCCTCGTGATGAGGTCTTGCTTATGTAAACCACAGCCCAGCCGAATAACCGGCTGCCACGCACACATGTTCCTAACTTTCGTGTTTTACCGTGCAAAATCGGTCGCGAGGTCAAGTCTTCTGAAGGGCGTTTCGTGGCGTGAGTAGCTCTATACTCCACCTCAACAATCAAATGGGTGTGTAAAACCAATACATCGGATGCAACAACAGCGGGCATATAGCTCCTCACCTCAGAGGATCCGGTCCGCTCAAAGAGAAATGATCATGACCTCTTTATAAGTGCAACTCCTACCGCATACGTAGCTCTGAATCCTTTCCGACCTATTTCCACGGCGGCTCCCCGCAAAACATCATCCACTATTATGTTACTACTCCTCAGAGTTCGGGCCAACCTGCACGTGGTGCTCTGCTTCTCTCCCGTGGGAGACGTGTTCCGCTCGCGGTGCCGGAGATTCCCGGGTCTGATCAACTGTACGCAGATAGACCTCTTCCGGCCCTGGCCCCGGGACGCCCTAGTGAAGGTCTCGCTTTGGTTTCTCGAGGATATGGAGCTCAGGGACGACGAGGTGTGCAAGTCAGGGACCGGGAACGGACTTTTTTAAATGACCAATTGACCACTCTTGTACCCCAAGGATGATCCCACATTATGTAGTGCTCAGCAGCTTTTCCACCCAAACGGGGGGGGCAGGTCTTCGAGGGGTACGAAACTAAGCTCGATACGTTATCGGAAACCAACGAGAACAAGAATCGAAGACGAAAAATTGTCCATCAGATCCCCGAGGAGATGAAGTAGCTCCTTAGTTGAGAAGCTCTTGACTAGTGCGAAAATGTTTTTTTCGCAAAAGTGCACCGCGCCTCAAGTTTCTTTGCACAAGGCTTCGTTACCTTCTTCATCTTCTCCGCTCTTCCTCACGTCGCCACCACTTCGTTCTGCGCCGCTTGTGTTTTTTTTGCCTCATTGTTCAACCCCCAGACTAAGGAAAACATTGCTCATCATATGGCCGAGGTGCACGGCTCGGTGGGCGAGGTGAGCTGACAAGGAGGTGTACGCTGTCACACCATGTACGGGTAGTAAGTACTGATGAGGCTCTCTGCCCTTGACGAGCTCTGTGCTACTGCGTCCCGGCGGTCAATGCCACCTTAGAGGGGCGGTGGCTTATTATTTTGTGGGGCACCACCCAAAATACCAATGAGGAGACTACTATATCAACCGAAACATGCACTTCGATAGAGTTTGTCGAGCAACCTGAATAAACGTTTCTAAGATTTAGTAATGTAAATAGGTATACTGTTGGAAAATTAGAGTGTTCAAAACCGGTATAGTAATCGTTGCTCCCTTATCGAGCGATAAACCGGTCAGAAACGCTTGAGCCCGGACGTGCAACCTCTACCGTGAGATGAGTTTAATCGACCCAACACCTGGTCACGAGAATGATGAAAAACGTGCAACGCGATGAGCAACCCAATAGCCTTCGTAGGTTTAAGTGAACAACCATCGTGCAAACTCAAAAACCAATGCGCTAGCGATAAACAGAGTAGCCTATCGTTTAAAAGGCCCCGTTGTCAGCCTTGCGTTTGATTGGCCAAAACACGCTAGTATTAGCACGCATCAGGTGTGAGTCTACGGTGTACCTATTGTAGAGGAACGCGCCTAGTTCGTGGATCAATCAGGTTTTCCAAAACATCAGGGGAACCTCTATACGATATGGAAAAATACCGAATTAGGATGGAGAACGAACAAGAAGCGACGTTTCGTGCTACCCATTTCTGGTTGGGTTTGTTTTCAAGCTGTTTTTTTCGTGCTTCTCGCCGTGTTTTATGACTAATCCTCGTTTATTAAGCTAGTGTCGCACACGGCCTGATGGCACCCACGAAAAAAAACAACGCAAGTGCACAAAACGCGGATGAAATACAAACCATATCGGATAGTTAGTTACTCAGGTCAGGGGCGTGGTCTTACTCATGTAATGCACGCCCGTACTCGTATGTCCAAAGGCGTTGAATCCAGAGAAGCCAGTGGCACGATGTAGACAACGGAGCCCGCGTCGGTTTCAACGCCGGAATGAAAATTTACACCCCTTACGTAATTCACCGACCATTTCACTACGGTGCGCGAAAGCTTAGTGCGGTCAACGTCGACCGTGGTCGGTAAAGGCCGACGCGCTCCGTTCCGGCATAGTAGGGATGCGAGGATCTATGGTCATGCGACTACGGCCATGCATGACATGACGTGAAATGGATACCCCTCCCCCCCCCCCCCGCACCCGATCGGTACCTGCCTGCACCATGATCCTAACGAGGTGTCCTAGCGATGCGAAGGTCTGTGGTCTTACGCATACGGCCATGCATGACATGAATACCCTCCGACCAATATTATGTAGGTTGGATTGGCGTCGGTTGGCAACGACACCATAAACCATCCGCGCACGACTGGAGCGACTGTGGATAACCAGGGTACCATTTAGTTTGGTTCTGACGTTTAAAGGCCGGTCGCAGCTGGTCGTCGAAGTAGATCATTCTACGGGGTGGGGAAACCTTTACTCCGCACAAGGGGAATTATCGTATCAGGTGCTTGGTTGTGTTTAAGATCAGGCACCTAAGAGACAGTCACGTAGTACTCCCCTTGCTGTCTCTGGAAGTGGCCTCACCGGAAAAAATAACTATTCCATTGAAGCTGCTAGTCCGCCCTACAAGCGGGTGTTAGTAAGATGCAGCTAAGCCTTCATGCGACTCCCCGGACACCTCGCGGCGCTTCGCGCTTGGTGCAAGCAATGTCTGTCTGGTTGCGGAAAACTCGACGTGATCCGCCCCGGCATTGTAGGGATACGAGGGTCTATGGTACGACTACAGTACAGTCATGCATGAAATCGAATGCACCTTCCTCCTTCCCTTCCCTTCCCGTACATGCCTTGAACATTATCTCAATCAGGTGTCCCAGCGATTTCTGGAGGACGAGGGCAGGTACAACTATACAACTCCCAAGAGCTTCCTGGAGCTGATCGACTTCTACAAGGACCTCTTGAGGAAAAAGCAGAGAGAGCTGGACGGAAACATCAACCGCATCGCGAACGGCCTGGAAACCCTGAAGAAGACCAACGGTGACGTGCAGGTGGGTTCGTAGTCCCCCTCGACAGTGGGACACAAACACCAGAGAGAGTGCCAAAGATATATATATATATATATGGATATTTATTGCGAATAGTTTGAGGGGTTTCCATGCTTTTTTATGTTTTCGTTTTCGGCAAAATCACGAGTAGGAGGGCTCAACAGACGCGTGCAATGGGAGGGGTAGCTCCTACAGTGCCATTTCGGAGGCTTATCACTTGATTACAGTATAGGCCGTGTGCAGCCCTACTACCAATACCAAATCCTCAAGGTGTACCACCCAAAATAATGCTAAATATTCTTAGAATATTCCAGCGACATGAGGTTAAGGAACCCGTTCAGTCATAAATATGTCATAATCTTTTGGCCGGAAAAAATTTGCCTCTATCGTAACACGACTCTATATCGCCTGATTTCGATGGGGTGCCTCACTTGAAGAGCTCTCTACAACTCACCCCAAAACTGAGTTTTGGGAGAAAACATGTTGGCTCAATTTAGCCCGATGAACGAAACGTGCTTTTGCCTAAGCACTAAATGGAACATCTAGAATGGAGCATACAAAGCAGTTTCTCCGGTTGAAGAGATCCTTCATCTTGACGTAGTCCTGGCACAGCGCACGTGATACACATCGGCGTTTTGTAGTAAGCACAGGCGGGTGAATAGGCCATTCAGCTGTACAACATTTATTTCTGAACAAAAGCCAGTGAGAACGCGTGCCACGAAAATCGAGATGGCAGCACGTTTCGCCGGCCAGAAAGGTTCCGACGAACGAGAATCCTGAACAGAGGAAGCGCGTGACCAACATCGTCGGGGAGTGTGATCCTACCGCGCTATTGAGGTGGAGGAGGGTGTCGGCTCTACTCCCTAGTGTCAACCTTTTGGAGAATGGTCTTGGTAGAATGTTCTTCGTAGAAAGTTCTTCGTAGAAAGTTCCTTGCAAAATGTACATCGGGTGGCACATATTTGTGTAAAACAAAAAACAAAAAGAATTTGCGGGTAAGGAATGGAGATCTTCAAGTGAGGACGGATGGTCAGATGCCACCGTAGCATGCGTGATTTAGCTATCTTAAAATTACCATTAGTTACCCTTGGCTACCCTCAGTTTCTCTTAGACGCCCTTAGTTTCCCTTAGTCACTCTTAGTCACCCTCAGTTGCCATCAGTTACCCTTCCATTGCTTTCCTTCCGCGTCGCAACCACACGAACGTAGACCTTAAGGGACGATCTGAAGCTGAAGATGAAGGAGGTTGAGGCAAAAAAACAGGGGACAGAGCTGCTGCTGGAGGAGATGGGAGTCCAACGCTCGGAGGCGGAGGCCCAACAGGTATGAATATAGAGTGGCTACGGTACAGAACCTCTCGAAGGTAGCGCACGCACGGGCCAAACAAGAACCACGCTCAGTTTCTCGGGCGTGCCTCGGGCGCATCAAGTGGAATGCTCCACGCCCGAAAACAAAGGTATGCCGTCGGGCGATTGGGGTAAGAGAGTGTGAATTGCGGCGAGAGTATGGCAAGGGCAAAACGTGTGGCGTAGGTTTGCGTGAAGCCAGAAGGAGGTATCGCATGAAAACGCGAGGTGTCTTCGTTTGATCGGCTTTTAATACGAGGCTCGCTATGATAGGGGCGGTACGTTTTGTCCGCGCATTTCTGACGTGCGGTGAGCTCCTCAACTGATACTCTACCCGCCAGTGTCGGGATCTCATTGGCGTATGCCTACAATAAGTTAGTATCTCTGCGTCGTAGTGCTGTGACCACAGAGCTTGCGTCTCTCTAGAATGGAAAAATCGGAGCGGACACCGGTGGTGTTGGGTGTCGACGAGCAGAAACAACAATTGATGTGAAGAACATACAACACGGGATTGCAAAGGATGCCTTGTCGACGTCAAGCGTAGGTTGGATTGGGTATCACAAACGGTCAAGCGTTTGGGGATGAGAGGCATGGAGCTCCTAAAATTGAGGTAGCCTCAGGTAGCCTCACAAGATATAGGTTTACCCTAACCGCATCCTGCATTTGTTCCGCCGGGGTATCTCCTTCCTTCTGTCTGCACCGGTGGTTTCCCGAGCGACTAGAGAGTACCTTCATATGCTGAGCATCGTCGGACGGTTGCGTATCAACGAACAAACGCGGTTGTAGTAACAGAGCTCATTAGGTTTTGGAATGGCATTTAACACTGACAACAGCGACGGGAAACGTGTCACGCGTACATGTTCTAGCGTCCTATGCGAATCGACGAGGAGTTGGAAAGCCAAACCGTATGTACATGCGCAATAGGTATGAAGGTTGCTACCGCGGGGCAGAGGGGGGGGTGGGGAAAGCACCGGTAACCGCGGCTTGTCCCCAGAATGTCTTTGAGGATAAAATATCCCACGTCGTGAGTTGGAGTATAAAAGGGGTGTTGACAAAGGAACAAATGTACCGACAGCCTAACCAATCGCGAGAAAGACGAACGAACGGCCCCGTTCCACCGCTGTTCCTCTGTGTGTTTGCTCTGTGCACGCGCCGTGGGTCTCAGGCGATCGCTGATATAGAGAAGTCTAAAGCCGATCTCGCCGCCAGCAATGCCCGTACGATCGAAGTGGAGGTGAGTGGTTCATAGCAGTGCTACGAAACGGGCCGTTTGTTTTGTCCACAAAAACATATTGATCAAGTCACTGATCTAGGCGCTTAAAACAACCCAATGCCGTTGGCGTTTCATTCCGATTACTTTACGGTGTTGTTCGCGATGATTTATCCTACCCTACGGGGCTTCCTTTCATCTCGCACCGTTTTAAGCATACCTGGTATACCAAAGTGCTTTGTGGGTGAAATTTGGAGCTCCTCAAGTTAGAAGCCTCTGAACAAATATCTTTGGACGGATCGTGTCTGGAGGACCCTTGGAGATTCAGGATTCACCTAGACGGCGTAGGGGTGGGGATGTTGATGGAGGGGAAGGGGGTATGAGCGTTTACTCGAGAGAAGAGGCCGCCATGGTGCGCGTAATTTTCACACACTTCAGCACACTCTGGGGAGGACGAAACCGACGGGTTTCTAAACGAAATAAGTGGCATGCGTTGAAAGTAACATTTCGGCGGCATGCGTAAACATTAGAAAAACAGTTCCCTCGTGCGGAGGGGAAGCAAAGCGTTGGCCACCCTGCGCCGCGGAAACAGTCACCGAGGTCCACTCTATGCAGTCGTGACACGATTGGCTTCGACGAGGCGCCGGTGGGTGGGAATATCAGGCGGAATCACGCTGGCGGTAGCGAGATTGTTTTGTTTCGGTGGTCACGGTTCCTCTGTAGCCCCCTGAAGGGAACTAGCTAGATCTACCTCGCGAATAATCACCCTGGGGTTTGGAGACTTCGCGCTGTTGTGGCCATGGCGAAGTGGTTTGGCTGGGGAGTTGTTTCTTTGCGTGGTGAGGCCCTGACGGGCGGCGATGGAACTGGCGATGGCGAAACGGGCATTGCATTTTGTTCAGTGCTTCGTCAACATTTGTTTCTGACAAATTTGCCATTGGCCGGGTTGCGGAAATACTCGCAGGCGGGTGGACAAGCGCCTGAAGCGACTGGGGCTCATCACTTGAGAAGGAAGCTCCATACCTCACCTCGAACTGACTTTTCAGAGATTTTGCATGCTTCAATTGATAACGCCAAGAAGTATCCTGCGACCTGGCGGGCGCACGAACTATATTTGTGTGACACAAACAGTGATAGCATCCGTCCTCAGTGGAGGCGTGCGACGACAGGGGAAGAGCGCGTTATGCCTCCCAAGGCAAATGTTTCCGACTGACCATGCTCCTCAAACCCAATATTGTCGGAACCTCTCCGGAGTTTTTTCGTTACTTATGTTTGGTCGGGCTGCACTTTCAACTTTCCTCTGATTCAGCTTTTGAGGTGGGGCATAGAGCTCCTGTGCCATAACCACGTGAGGAGCCAAAGAACGAAAGAGGGTAGACCCTTACCGTAGTTCCTCGGCTGACGGGGCTCCGCCGGGTCTGGAATATTTCGGCCGGTAAATGCCACGCCTGCCGTAGCTAACACTGGTCCGCTGTTGCACGACGAACTGATGTAACTGGGTCGTGTCACGCCCTTGATTCTTGGTGGGTTGGTTGCTGGGTGGGTGCGCCAGGCGGAGATGGAACTGGCGGTGGCGAAACCAGCGTTGCTGGCGGCTCAGGAGGCGGTTAACTGCTTGGACAAAGCAAGCTTGACGGAACTCAAGAGCTTCAGCAAGGTCAGCGCGCACGATGAACAAAGAACTGTTTGACTGCGAACCGCCTCCTTCCCAAATCGTGCTCCACATTTCTTCTTTATCCCACGGGGCGTCCCATGAGATACGTTCTCATGGAATGGATCGCATCTCATGGAATATAGTTCCATGGAAGGACCAGACCAGCCCTCCTACAAGAGGATGGATCGCATCTCATGGAATATAGTTCCATGAAAGGACCAGACCGGCCCTCGTACAAGAGGATTCAGCTTCGGCGCAAATAAACGTCCGACAAAAACAGTGCAATTGTCGCATTTGAGATATCCTCCCGTTTCTTGACATTGAGAGTAGGCGTCGATCGATCTGGGTCAGTGCGGCTATACTTCCCTCTCGACCCAAACTCTCCTGGGTTCACCGATATTGTCGAAGATCGCTTTTGCTAAGCGTGACCCCATCCGTTTGCTGTTGCAAACGGACAGCCAGAATATAGCATGGTTGAAAATGGTATTCGGGGCCACATATCTTATCCCGGTATGAAACCCTCGCGCGTTGGGTGTTTGACAGCAGACAATAGGTACGCCACTTCCCAGCAACAGATAGACACCCACTACAAGGAAGCTTGGCCATGGGGAACGGCTAAACCTAGGGTAGACCAATTGAGATACCCCGTACGGTCGCCCTGGACTCGAAATGGATGAAGATGCTTGCTTGCTCCACTTCTTCACTTTGTGCTATCAGCGGGATCCCAACGCTTGAACCTGATAAGATAGACATTGCGCGATACCTCCCCCCCCCTTTGCCCCCCTTATATATTATATATGGTTTGGGTTGGCGTCGGTTGGCAACAACACTGTAAAACATGCCGCTCACTACGTGAGCTAGATATCCAGGGTACCGTTTTTTTTTGTTTTGTTTTGGCGGTCGCCCACAGCTGGTCGTCGAGTTAGATAAATTGTGCGAGGTAAAGAACTTTTACGCTGCACAAGGGAATTGACCGTATCACGTAGTGTTCAAGGTAAGGCACCCAAGAGGCAGTTACATAGTACTCCCGTTGCTGTCTCTGGAAGTGGCTACACCGGAAACTGAACTAACTCATTGAAGCTGTGATCCTTATGCAAGTCCGCCTCACAAGCGGTTCTTAGCAGGATGCAGCTCACCCTTCATGCGACTCGCCGGACACCTCACGGCGCTTCGCGCTTGGTGCAAGCAATGTCTGCCTGGTCGGTGAAAACCCGACACACTCCGTCCCGGCATTGTAGGGATGCGAGGGTCTATGGTCATACGACTACGGCCATGCATGAGATCGAGTACATCTCTCCTATCGAGTACACCCCCCCCCTCCCCGGGTCTCGTGCCCACCACCCAGCCACCGCTTCTACCGCCGCGGGTCGGTACGTCCACCACCGACTCATGAAATACATTTCCCCTTCCCCACGCACCCACCACCCCGCTGCCACCATCATATTACGTTAGTGGTCAATACGGCTCATATCGGGGCTGACACCAACCTTATGTCATTTAGACACCTATCTCTCCACCCCCCCCCCATTACCATCCTGCGTCTATCGGACCAGCTTCCGCATAGGTTGAACTCATGAGAATGAAAGAGTTGACCCCTTCCCCTCCCCCCCCCATGTCTACCACACCACCACCAACACCACTACCACCGCCACCCCCACCACCACCACCACCCCCACCACCCCCACCGCCAACAACACCACCATGGCGCATCGGTCGTGACAGCCGCCACCGGGGGTGGACCTGGTGACGACCGCGCTTCTGATTATGATCAAGCTGGAGAAGAAGAACTTTAGCTGGGAGAACGCGAAGAAGATGATGGCCAAGGTGGATGCTTTCAAGGAACAGCTCGAGGAGTACCGAGGGGAAGACGTGCCCGAGGTCAGTCTGGCCAGCCGGTGCTGGACAACTCGATGTAGAGAGCCACGGTACAGCTCGAAGGAAGCAAGTTCTGCTCCCGGGCTTGAAGATTAAATTGACCCATGCTGTCGCCAGGGGAGTGACTCATTGGTTCACGGCCCCGACCCCAGTTCGAAAACTATTACGGGGGGCCGTAGTAAATAGAACCTACGGTAAAAACAATAACCTACATGTTTCCCTATTTTTACTACCAAAATTTGGTCCTATTTACTATGGCCCCCCGTAGTAGTCCACATTCTTGGGAGAGCAATGCCACGGTAGGGGTGGTCGTCTTACAGGGGTGGTGCCGTATGAGCAATGCCCTTCTAGGGGTGTTGCTTTAAGTTCTGATACTCTCTGACACTAGGAGCTCAATGTGTCACCCGAAAGACCCCTTTGAAACTCTCTTTCGCGCAACCCGGCCAACGTATCATACCCTCCGGTAGCCGCTCACTCGAAGAGCTCAGGCGGTTAACAAACCTCGAGCAAAACCCCAAAACAGGCGCAACCCCTACAGTGGAATGAGTCGAGAATCGACTCATGTTCAGGCGACGGTTCGGTCGGCGTCAGAGGGGTGCTACTGTTGGAGCGTCATCATGATTCGGCATGCGGACAACGAACTGCTGCTAACTGCAATACCTACCTTCCTAGCCGGCTAACAACTATAGTCGGCGATTTGGAGCCAGCCGACTCTCAGCCTTGCTAATCATGGAACCTAACTATTACAGAATTCAATAGTATATAGGACCTACGGTACACACAAAAACCTATACATTTCTCGAGTTTTACTCACAATATCTTTGTCCAACATACTATAGTCCCCCGCACTCGCTGACCAACAATTACAGTCAGTAACTTGTAGCCATCCCTGTAATCATGTACCTACGTAGCCAACTAACAAACTAGAGTCGACGACATGTAGTCAGCCATGCTAATCAATCGATCTACCTACCCAATTCACAACGATTGCTGGCGGCATGGAGCCAGCCAACTCACAGCCCTGCTAATCATGAGACCTACCTCGCCAACAAAGAACTATAGTTGACGACCTGGAACTCGCCAAATCAAGCCCTGCTAATCGCCGGACCTACCTACCACTGCTAATCGCCGGACCTACCTACCACTACAGTAATTAACAGACTGTGAGTAGGCTGACTTCTCAATGGTAATCATGGTACAAGTATAGTGGCAGGAACTTGATACCCATGGAACATACCACTACCTGTAATATAATACTGCTACGTACTACTGGAGAGTCCACCAACAGGCAAGGAAACCAAAAATGTTTGCCAACAGAGTCATTCATAAGGGGGGCGACAGTCCTCGTATATAACCGTCAAGTGTTCCGGCCTGATTGGAAGTATCCCTCATGTTTGAAGAGATAGAATTTCGGATTCCCTTGTTCACTTGGCTGATATGATTAGAACAAGCGCTACACGTCATCAAGAGAGTAAATGCAGTCAGAATACTATTTTAGTGATATGGTACAACCGAATTCTGATGGTGTTTGCCCCCGACTCGCTGTCTACGGTATTGGGTTGCAGGAGGTCGTGAAGCGTGTGCAGCCTCTGCTCCTGGAGCCGGACTTTACGTACGCCGTGATGAGGACCAAGTCGGCCGCCGCTGCCAACCTCTGCAATTGGGTGATCAACATCATTAATTTCAATCAGGTAACGTAGATATGTTTCCGTGCTAACAGGGTAACAGGTGAATGATTTGTGTATTGGACAAACTTAGTGGTCATGGTACAGGCCAGAGTCAGCCAACCCCTTTGAGACTCGGGACGTATCCATATGAGGCTGGGATATAGCCACCTAACACGAACGAAGTGTTTGCTGACGAGTGCTGAGGAAGGAGAGGCAGCATCTACATTTTCCTGAGGCTATTGACTTAACGAGCTCTTTACCACGTTCGAAACATTATTTTCTACTAAATGCAACCCGACGAGCAATCCAAAGCCGACATCCAGTGAGTGGATATATCACAAACACTACACCGAAAACCTAACGATACGATGTTGGGTAGTCGCCCTTTTGGATTGGCGTGTTTGCCCTCTGAACCGTCAAAGGCGTTAACGTGGCAGTCGCGGTTAGAGCGAAAGGTTTCGGCTCCTAGGCTTAGCATTCGGGTTCGAGCTGTAACGAAACATAAGAGATAGGCATGCAAGGGGAAGGTGGGGCGGGAGAAGGGGTAGTACTAGTATGTTGTTTCAGCGTTCAGAATTATCAAGTTTCTGCCATTCGTCTGCGTGGGGCTCGGGGCTAAAGGGTATGTTAACATTTTCAGCTTAAGCGCTCAAGATTACCAGGGCTCAGTTTCAGTGGCGACGTTCCTCGCGAACTGAGCACAAGTGATCTGCCAAAAAAATCAAAAAAATATGACAAGAAACAACTCAGCCTGAAACGTTAGCAACCCCCAGAATTCTCAAAACCTGCCGCGTGCCGCGTACCATAGCAGAAAAATTTCAGGGTGACGTCTCCCGGTCATAGGTTTCTAAGGCTGAGTCTCTTTGCAGAGGTCTTCCTTGCTACACGAGACGGGGGGGGGGGGGGGGGGGGGGGGGGGTGGCGTAGTTGTGAATACAATTTTACGCCCGGGTTTGTGTTGCGAAATAACCTGTGTTATCCGTCCCGAACCAGTGTCACTGAGGTACACGTGCAAAGCGTGACCCCGTTTGTCAGGATAGCACTGATCCGAGCTATCATAGGAGCAGCACTCCCTAATACCGTTCTCGGGACTCCGAAGGGGAACAAGCAGGCAGACAAACGTGACAATTAGAAGAACAGTCGTCATCTGGTTGGGGGACAATGCACACCGGTGTCCGAGTTACAAATGCAAGGAATAGCGCACGGCACGAGCGCGGGCACGACTCGACTCTGCCGGTGCTTCTCGGGGCTGACGCCACCGGTAGACAGCTCATACCCTCACAGGTTTGCAGGGGGGCCCAAGGGGTTGATAGGGCAACATGCCTACGGCCTGAGCAGAAGAGCCGCCCGACCATGGTATCGCTGAAAAATAATTCTCGTTTTACGCTGCTGCACTTATGCTTGGACAATTTTCCTATTGTAGCAGCAGGCCGTGGTACTGTTGGTCATCGCACTGCAACGTTCATACTTTTTGTTTTCTTGGTCAGGTGCAGGTCTAGGTTCAAAGATTCTCAAGTGAGGGGCCTGAAAAATACCTTAAATGTGTACTAACACGTGGGAACACAGTAATCAAGACGAAATATTCCTTGTAAAAAACTAGAACATATCGTCTATTTGTGTGCAAGATAGGTCCGGAATACTATGGTCTCCCGTGATGTATATATACGTGCACCGCAACCGTAAAACGCTTCCATATCTTGTACCCGCTCTTCACAGCGTAGGGGCAATTTTCAGCTCCCGCAAGACTGCGCGTGCGTGCTGGGCTGATCGGCTTTGCACGAAACCTCAGAACGGTTGGATGTAAGGCAGACGTTTATGTAGACCGCATATCACCGAAGGGGAACGGGGTGCCAGGTGTGCTTCCGGTAGCTCTTGCGGAGAGTTGCTTACTTTTATGCACCACTGGGTGGGAGCCGGGTGCTATATAGGAGGGGTCTGAAGGGTCAAAGTACCAAATAGGAATAGAGTGCCAGGTGGTCAAAACATACAGTAGGCGCGCGTCCGCACAGCCCATCATATACGTGCGCCAGTATACCGCTGGTGGCCAGTTTCGCGATGCAATTAGCGACAGCACGTGATACTTTTTTCGGTCTACAACGTTCTTCTGCGCTCTTCCGCACCCGATGGTACGTTGGGTTTTTATTTTCCTTCCCTGATTCACAATTTCAATTACCTTGATCTTATACGTCTTGTGCTCTGGGGCCATATTTTTTATTATGATTACCGTACCGGTCCAGGATGAAGAATCGGTATCGCGCAACGAACTGCTGCGGAGTTCATGCCCCGCCGGTGTGTATGATACGCACCGCTCAAATTGGTGCTGTTTTCTTTCGAGGCCACCCCGGCGGGAAAATATCGTTTAGGTTTCTGTTGCCGCCGTCCACAGTCCGTATCCTCGTTTCGATCTAAGTAACCACCGATGTATATATACTGCTCTGGTGAGTTCACCTACCGGTCTGTTCGTCCAGATGAACAAACCGAATGTATCAAGACTCCCCCAGGCGGCAAAGCACCGTTTCGCTATATCCTGCCGCCATCCACAGCAGCGGCCGTTGCGCTTTCGGATGCCACCGCCGTCTTATCATACCGCTGATCTTTTACTCTCACGGTATGTGTGTACCCTACCTGCAGATATACAAGAAGGTTAAGCCGCTGATGGATGCTTTGGAGGCAGCCCAGGCGGCGAAAGCTGCAGCGATCGCCGATCTTGCCAAGGTATATACGGGGGTCTGTTGGCTGCATATTTTGCTCGAAGCGCTGGCAAAGACCACGGGCGTTGCAGTAGAAACAGCGCACTCAGCGGAGGACAGATCATGACCTGCTTGATGTACCAGGTAGATCGTATCTATCTGCAAGACCCAACCTGCGATGATGACATATACTATTGTAGACAATATCTGGACCCAAACCTGGCGTCATAAGACATTTTGTGCAGGATCTTAGGAGCTGTATAAAGTACATGGATGCCGGTGGATCAGGCAGAAGATGGTTTTCGGCTTCCCACCCGACAATCATGACGAGCTACATAGATGATACAGAAAAAGAGTATAAATTTCCCTGCAAGAGCAAGATCGTTCAGTTGGGGTTTCAACAGACATCTGCTCGTTGTTGTGGAAAAGTATGTACCACGCCCCATTCACCCTACATATACGAAGTGACTTTCTGCATCGCGTATGGGTAAGTCTCCACGCCCCATTCACCCTATATATACGAAGTGACCTTCTGCATCGCGTCTGGGTAAGTCTTATCGTACATGTTTGGTTCCCGGAGTTTTCAGACTTCCTTCAATTGCGATTTGTTCACCGAGGTTCGGAGGCGTTCTGTCCCGAGTTGTGGATTTTAACAGGGGAAAACATATCTGGAACGCTTTGGGCATTCACGTAAACATTTGGGAAGCAAAAATCAGGAAAACCTTGACAAAATTGAAATGTTGAGCGTAAAAACAAACGTAGTAGAAAACATGAACAATAGGCCAGAACCGTTTCTGCAATAGCGACCCTTATTAATAGTATGCGTTGTTATCGCAAGCGCGATATTCATGGTGATACGTTCGTGTGCTCAGGCATTGTATGAATTACGGGTGGTTCCTCCACGGAAACATCCTGTCTGACGACGCGTCTTGCGGCAGGGATGGCATCCTTTTTTTCTGCCGCTCTACCCCAAAAAGGCAAACCCGATGACGGATCCCACCCGCAGTAGGTCTATCTATGGATAAATACACCACGAAACAGAACGCCACCACTTACGAGGTCTATATGGTAAAACCTAAGGTTTGTTTTATATCACCAACGGGTGCTATAAAACACTACGTATATGTGATTAGTGGCAATCCAACGATGTTTAGATTTAGAGCCCTGTCAGTCCGAAATATGTAGGGGAAAACGTGCCACCCCCATGACACGCCTTCCTGTTCTCTGCCCTCTCGAATTATCACAAACACCAGATAAATGTGATAGGCTTAGGGTAGTATTACTGTCGATTGTCACGATGAACAAACCAAGAGATCACTTCGTCAGCCGTAAATTCCCAACGGTGCCTAGAATACCTACTGAAATACAGGAAGGTGTCCAATGAGGACTACTCCAGTACGAGTCACCAGGGTTTAGTACGAATCTGGTTCGGTTGGATCTGTTGTACGTAGCCTGTTTCCATAAAACACACGTAGTCCCAACCCACGCAAAAATGATTGCCGTGGAAAAGTAGGTGAACAAATAATGACGTTCTGTAACTCTGTGGATTGGATACCAAACCGATCAACTTCGGATTCGGCGGTTCGACCAATCAGTTCCTCGTGTTTGTCTGTTTCGAATATCCTAATCGAATCGTTCTTCGGTTGGCAAGTACACCGTTTGTCACAATCGTGCCTGAGATGAGGTGTGAAGCCAATCATGTCAAGAACCCAAGAAATATCAGGTAACCCTCCCCCTCCAAACACATCGCCGCCGCCATGAATGCGCAAGAAACCGCCCGCAATATTGTTTAAAGTCCGCCTCACAAGCGAGTGGGGCAGCTCACCCTTCATGCGATTCGCTGAACACCTCACGGCTCTTCGCGCTTGAGGCAAGCGAGAAATGTCTGCTTGTTCGGGTAAAACCCGATGTGCTCCGTCCCGGCATTGAAGGGACTCGAGGGTCTATGGTCATGCTTCGCATGATCACGGCCATGCGTGACACGAGAACACCACCCCTCTCCCATACCACTATAACGGCATGGTGTACGGAGGAGATGCACAGCAAATTTTGTTTTGCTACGTGAACATCCACGTAGCAGAACAGGGTACCCCCCGCCCCTACAGCACTATATGGGCATGATTTTGATGCCCTGGTTTGATACCCTAGGGACGCTCCTGCTCCTCCGACGCCCCCCCCCCTATAGAAACATGTTTCTCCGTCTCTTGTCTCATACCATAGGGGTAGCCTTGTTCCTCCAACCCCCCCCCCGTGCTGCACTGTTGAGGCATGGTTCCCCAGCGCTAGCTTGATTGATGGCGGTGCTCCTGCTCTTGCTCCTCTGAACCGGTCCAGGTTGAAGACGCGTTAGCTGTGATCAAGGTGCATCTGGGGAAGCTGGAGAAGTCGTTCATGGGAGCCACGGAAGAAAAGACTAGGGTGGAAGGGCAGGCCAGGGCGTGTCAAGAGCGGCTGGGCCTCGCCGAGCGGTAAGTTCGATACCCCAACGCCGAAGAAGCTCTCAAAGATCGAGTATTCATGTTGAAAGGTACCACCGTGTCCATCGTTCTACATGTGTTGCAACGGGGCTCGTACGATACTACCGTAAAACCAGCGTTGAGTTTTGAACAGGGATGTTCGATCGTTTCTTTGACAACGGCAATAAGGGTGACACGATGGGAACGGTATACTTTCGGAAGGCTCTGCCCAATGGACCGGATCATTTCCCGAAAAAACGCCTTCTTGCTTCGATATCGGCAACCTTTCTTTCCCGTTTTTGTTTTTAAGGAAACATCGAGCGATGAAAAACGATCGCAACGCCCCTGTGTGAACTCAACGCCCTTTCCAAGGGTACCCTTGGGAAGCTTAGTGGACACTTTTGGGGCGAACTGCATTTTCGTTGTGGGGACAAACAACTTCAGTTCTGAGTAGTTTTTCCACGACACGGGACTGCGGTGCTATCATAATAAAGACACAAGCGCTCTGTAGGCGGTAGGGATTACGTGCCGAAGCTTAGTTTGCCGAGGCTCCTCGATTGACCCTCTGTAGGAACCTCGGAATGGCGAATCCAAAAAGAGCGACGATTTATCGACGGGTGGATGAGATCATGTTGCTCGCCCCCGTGCCGTGGATGCGACTCCTTGCGTTAACCATTGTAACTCGGACACCAGTCCGTATCATCACCTTCAGGGGGCGTTCTACGATAGAGAGAGGTATCGCATTTGGGGGTTAAAAAACTATTCTGAGCCACCACCGCGTCCTTACCGTGGGCCACTTCGAAGGATGAGCATGTAACTCGTAGCCTATATTGTTGGGCATAATGCGTACGTATCCGTGCGAGATGCGTGTAGCATCAGTCGTATCCTTTTGTTCGTCCCCGTTGAATTCCGCGTTTTAGTTTGGAGGGGCGTAAGAGTCCCAAACAAATGAGGGTGAACCTCTATCGTAGAACGAACGCCTCCTCAATCAAGCCGTGGTCGTAGCTGTAATCGTCACTGTTGTGCTGTCGATTTTGCCGCTCTGAAGTCTCAAGGGAGTTGTAAGGGGCAGAGTAATTCGCCTAGCACGCTCGACTCCTACGAGAATCAACTGTAGGCCAAGGCTATAGCCCGACAACGTGCATTCCGATTGGTTAGCGTAGGCGTGTTTCGGCCCGAGGTATTTCTGTTCGACGAGATTGCCCCAGCAGAGGAAGCACACACGGAAACGCAAAGGCGGTTTACCCTATAAAATAATGTCCACCGATATGCAGACCAAGCGATCCAGGTACTTCAGTCGGAAGTGGCACCTACCCGAGGCATTCCTTATCGTTAGCGCTTTTAGGACACCTGTTTTGATAGGCCAAGGGGCTTGTTGGCTGTCCGTCGGGTTTCGCTGGTTCGTTCTCTCTCTTTCTCTTAAGGCCAGAGTTTGTTAGGCGTGGGGCTAAAGACATCTTCAAGTTAAGAGCCTGATGCGTTTTACGATGGCGGTAGCCAATATGTTTAGGGATTGTTTTTTATATGTGTCGGACTGACGGAGTTTTTTAGGGGCACCGAGGAATTAACCCAATAATGGTTGCGTTTGACACAATTTTCCACGTGCACCTATTTTGCTAGGCCGTAGGCGTTGCTCATCAATTTTTGCGCGCTTTCTGTTTTCTCTCGCGTGGTCCGGTTTCGGGTGGGGTGTCTACAGCTCCTCAATGAAGCGAGGAGCCTCGAAACGTACTACACGCACCTCTGTCGCACCCATGCATCGCCTCAGGAAACAGTAGGTTTAGCACCCCCTATCCTTGTATCCTGCATCATCAGGTGGTCGGGTACAAATGCATTGCCTGAATTTCACGGTTGTGGCCCCCCTGTCCTTTGAAGAAAGTCTGGGGGCTCGAACGCGTAACCACAACAAACCTGCCCTGATCGTGTATCTAGACATACCAGCACGTACGAGCGATATTTACTGCTGCATGTATCGCCGCTACGCATGTAAGTGATAATGCGGTACGCGACGGCCCCCTTAAGCTCACTATTACGGGGGGGCCATAGTAAATAGGACCTACGGCATAGACAAAAACCCATATATTCCCCGTTTTTACTGACAGTATTTTGGTCCTATTTACTATGGCCCCCCCGTAACAGTTTTCAGGCTCGAATTTGTTTACGAACATCATTAAATGTTGCCCTTTTAGACTGAAAATAGAGCACGATAGACCTCTGTCTGGCGGATGAGTTCAAGCCCGACCCCAAACTAAGAAGCAGTATATTTAGTGAAATCGCCTGCTTGTATATTTGTCAGCGACGGTTTCCATGGCTGAAAAAAACAATCAACCATTATTGTGCGGCCATTGCCGCGACGTTGTCGCACGTCGAGGACAGATTGACGAATGGCCTAGCCAGCGAGAACGAGCGATGGGGAGAAGAAGTCGAGCGACTACAGACAAGGTGGGCCAGATACACGTTTGCCTTTTTGCACCTCTGCTGCCATGAACTGCACTTAATAGTCGTCGTCGGCCTTCGTTAATCTCATGCTATTTGCTCCCCAAACAGGAATGGAGTGCCGCCTGCTACAATACGAGTCGCGTCTCTTTTTCAATATTTTTTCAGTTCCTCCCACTTCCTATACTCGGCCTCCTTCTCTCCCTCCTTCCTATTGAAGGGGGACCAAAATATTGTCAGTAAAAATAGGTAAATATAGAGGTTGTTGTGTCTACCTTAGGTTCTATTTACTATGGTCCCCCCTAATAGCACTATTCCGGGGGACCATAGTTAATAGGACCTATGGTATGCATAAAAACCTATATATTTAACATTTTTTACTAACAATATTTGGTCCTTTTTACTATGGTCCCCTGGCCCTTCCCACTGCGGTTACGGCCTTTCATTGTTTTCGCGAAAAAATCACGCATTCCTTTCCTCTTCGACTGGCATCGAATTGCGCCGGGTACACATACACCGCAGCACACTGCAGTACGTCATAGTAAGACTCACGTACCCCCAAACCAAAAACCGAAATCATACGTAGGTGAAATTTGTAGGCTTATGATGACCCCCCGCCCCTTGATCAATCAAAACCATGTCCTGCTGTACGTACTGTACGTAGGTGTACACCGAAATCATAGCAGACCAGTAGTGATATATTTCAACACCGGGTACCTCAGTAGTTGCGGCAGCATTTCCTCGGCTGAGGAGGAGCTCCGTCAGCCCGGAAAATATTTCCGCCAAGAAGTGCGGCGATTCTGGGCGTAATTATAGCGACCGCTTGATGTTGATATTAGTGTATAGACGATCCTTACATTTTCATCTAGAGGGGTGCTAAACTGCCTGATCGAAACTATAAGGCACATATCGATAACCCCAACAGGTGCAAAATAACCTTATATTTACCGACAGATAGGCAATACCCCTATCGTAGCCCGCATCCCCGCACAAATACATTAAGAGAGCTGGGATAAAAAAAAAACAGTGGCAAATTCCAGCATCGAGGTTAGCGCGAGACAGTCCGGACTGCTTCCCAGGGCTGGGTGGTGACACACTATTTTCAGAGCTGTTCAAACGGCGGGCCAGGTCGGATGGAGTCAGGTCGGGTCAGGGCGACCCGACCCGACCCGACCTGTGAGAGTTACTACCTCCTGACCCGACCGATCCGACCCGCCCCGATCCGACCCGACCCGGCCTATGGAACTTTCAAAGCCGTCCTGGTCCGACTCGCGGGTCGAGTCGTGACTCGTGAAGGTCCCTTTCTGGAATTACAAGGAATGTTTGTTTAGAACGTTTATAGACGAATGGTGCTTATATTTCCAGATAGAGTGGTATTTCTCACATCAGGCAGATTACGGCCTCCCAAAATGGATGATTTAGGTGGACAGCTCAGGGCCTGTACATGCCTGATCTGATCAGTAAGAGTTTGGCCCATCTCACCATGTTGACGGGAGATGGGTCGCCGTACCATTGGCATGATCTCATCCGAGCGTTTCTTCGGTCGGATACGCACCACTGGTACATGCAGATGCCTCAGCCAGTTCATCTTAATAGCGGGATGGGAACTACTGGTGGCGTATGATATGCTATAGGCGGCACGTCAAAAAAATGTTTTTGGCGGAAAATGCGATGTATTTCTCCGGCGGGTCACACGTTTCGCTTCATGATCACCTTTGGTTCCTCGATCGCCGGGAGGGGGGGACATTAACGGCGCCTACTGTGGGTAGGAGCCGCGTTACAGCGCCGTGTCGTGCTATATACCAGGTGTCTCCCTGCTAGGGCAATCGACGATCGATCATGGTTCATGGTGTTTGTGTGAAAGCCCGGGGGGCGTGGCGTCCTTGGGAGGTGGCATAAACCGCGTGCTCGGTTGCTTCGAAAACATCAGGCATGAGCGACGCGGTTGCGCCCGCCCTAATGTTGGCGCGCATGCCGAGCGCCCAATCTGTGAACTCGGCGTGTTATTCCTCTTGATGTATGCACGGATGAGTATTTCTAGGTATTGCTCTCGAATGTAAAAATGCGGGAAGGCGATTATTTTTGTTGAGTTTTCGTCCTGTGTCTTTCACCCCCCCTCTCCGCTCCACGTTTGCAACCCCAGCACCCCCCCTGGTTTCTCTCTTTCCTTCAACCCTCTCTCCTCCCGTCCCGTCCCCTCCTCGTATGTTCCTAATCAACCCCCTCCCTTCCCCTTTGATTCCGTCCCCTCCCCGCCCTCGTATATTACTTCTCAACCCCCTCCCCTGCCTTTTTTCTCCCCTCGTCTCTCCTGCTCTCTCCTCCTCCCCCCTCCTTCACTCTCCTCCCGTACGGTCTTATCCCTTTGCCCCCCTCCTCCCCTCCCCTCCCGCCCGTTCCCGTCCCCTCTCCTCCCCTCCCCTTAACCTTTGATATAATGTGTGCGGCCATTTACATGATTTTCTCGGCCAACAGGGGCTCAAGCATAGTCGGGGACGTCCTGCTGGCGGCTGCCTTTGTGAGCTACGCGGGTGCTTTCAGCAAGGATTACCGTCAGGAGTTGTGGAGAAACAGGTTCGGTGCCGCATTCCTCGCTCTTCAAGCATATTCCACGTGTTAACCCCGTCGACGACCCTAGTGCTAGCGGCATTCCGTCAACGCTGCTGACGCTGACGCTGACGCCCACCCCGGTGCTAATGCGAACGTCAATGCTAACGCGAAAGCTAACGCCGACACTATCGCTACCACTAACACATCACGATTATTGCTATTGACCGTAGTTAATAGGACCAAGTATTGTTAGTAAAAATAGGGAAATATATAGGTTTTTGTGTGTACCGTAGGTCCTAATTACTATCGTCCACCGTAATAACACTAACGCTGTCACCGTGGCACATCCGGTATTGGGGTGAAACGTTCGAGCCCAATTCTTCTCGCCAACAGGAGATCCTCAACCGTTTGCAACATAGAAACCACCCGGACCGGAGTTGTAGTTTTGGGTGACATACGACTGACTCACTACTACGCGTAGTACAGAGCTCCAGAAGTCATGAACCTCGGAGAAACGTTGGTGCACCTTTACCGGAAGGTAGCTTGTTTCCCACCGATCAACCGCAGGCATCCGTCCGTCACGGGGGGGGGGGGGGGTTCACGTCCATGATGTTCGCCTCGTTTCCGTCGTAACCCACCCGCAAAGGTGGCTTCCCGATTTGACGGCGAAAGCTATTCCGCTTCGCGAAGGACTGGAGCCTCTCCAAATGCTCACCAGCGACAGCAAGGTATATTCCGTTCTACCGGTACCCCTTTCGTCAGAGCGTCTCAGAGTAGGATATGGAGGCATGTTGCCTACGGTATAGGAGTACAGTAGTAGCACCACAAGTATCAAATGCAAAAATGACGCAAAAGTATTATTTGCGTGTATCAGACAGGACAGGACAGGGGGAGAGGGGGGGGGGGGGGTACGAGATCCAAGTAGAATGAAAGTAATTCTGAAAAAAAAAGTTCAACGTCCTTTTTGTTCCGGCAGGACTCAGCATTCTTCGTTTCTTCTTCTCGTTCTGCTCCTTGGGAAAGAGTGTGACGTACTGCAGTCGTTGTGTTTGTATCGTGTTTTTTGTGTGCTCTCGGAAGCACCCTCTGCTAAGGTAAGTGTTAAGTTTTCTGAGGATCCTCTCGTGAGAAGGAATAAACCGTTGAACCCGACACATACGAAAACAGCTTGCAAGCAATAATATGCAATACACATTGGGTGCAAATATACTGTAGTATTCTGACTTTCTACCGTGGATCATTTAATGTGAGTATTGGATTGGATGAGGTCTCCTGCGCCGGCCTGGGGTCCCGCCCATACTTCGTTACGCCTCCTTTCAGATTACGTTTGTTTTGTTGACCGCTGGTCCGGGGCAGAACTGTCTCACCAATTTTTTATCCCCTGAACTCAGTCCTTGCCCGCACACGCCGCAATTTCCTTTCTGAACTCCGGCGACAACGGTAGCTCGCTAGCGTCCGCGTAGCTCTGGCCACGTTTCTTCTTGCTACCCCGCACTTTTGTCCGCTCGAGGTAGGTAGCCCCGACGTAGTACTTCGCAACTGACCCTGCCTTCCAGCCACCAATTTTCATGATCTCGTCCACAGCCGTCCCGGCGATATAAGCAAACGGCTTGCAAGCAATAATATGCAATACACATTGGGTGCTAATATACTGGGTAGCTAGCGTCACTGGGAAAGGATTCGGCTTAAACATGTCACCCTTACCACATCACAGCTCGAATATACTCTTAGGTACCCGGGCACCGAAGCCTGACTATGTTGGTATTACCCGGGTAGGTACTCGAGTACATCCAGAGTATATACCCTGCTATACTCTGGGTACCAGTGTACCAAAACCAAATTAAGTTGGTAAATCTCCGGTAGGTGCCCGGGTATATGCAGATTGTATACCTCAGGGTACTCGGGCATCAAAACCTGAGTCATCTCGGTCATACCCGAGTATGTACCCGGGTATAGGCAGAATTTAAACCCTACCATAGTCTCGGGTACTCAGGTACTACAGCCTGATTTTGTTGCCAATGCTCGGGTAGGTACCCGGCCACACCCGGGAGTATACACCTGACTAGGCACGCACTTGTACTTGAATCTCGCGGTCGGCAAAACTCCGGCCTCCCACAAAATTGCGATGACATCACATGGTTGGGGCGTGTTTGCGCGTGATTGTTTTTCTTCTCTTCTCTTTTATTTAGTTCGCCCTCGTTTTGTCTCTTCCCCTCTACTGTGGTCCTAACTCCGATGGTCGGGGGACACATAGCAGGCTCTCCTCCCCCCTCCCCACAGGACGGTTCTCCCCTTGCATTTTTATGCCGAGAAGACTCGGTCTCTTTGGTCCATCATCGACTCGCGCCATATCGGTGCAATGCCTTGAACATTGATTGGGTCGTGAGTGCAAATTTTCCGTCGAAATACGCTAAACTCGTTCGAACGACCCCGCACCTACGCCTGTGTGTCACCCTGTTTCGGGGGACCATGGCAAAGAAGACCAAGTATTGCTAGTAACATGAGGGAAGTGTATGGGTTTTTGTGTTTACCGTAGGTCCTACTTACTATGGTCCCGCGTAGATAGTACGAACCCGAGATGTTGTAACGGGCGGCGCTTCTCAACTCAGGGTCTGCCGAATACTTGTCCAGACTTTCTTTGTGATATGCATGCACAAACGGAATGCTTGTACCGAACATTCATCAAAGCCCCTCAATATTCTCTGGAAGGGAATATACCTATGAATGGATGAAAGATTGTGCCGGATATTGTATCGATTTTTTCGATATATCGAAGTATCGGATTTTTCGACACGTCGGAAAATATCGAACTTTCGATGTATCGTATCGAACGTGTTTAGAGTCCATCTCCTGGCACTCGCGTGATTTTTCATGCAGCCTTTGAATGAAATCTTCATGTTCAATTCTTCAGGCATCGAAAATCGACACATTTTTCACTGTTTTTTTTTGTTGATCAATATCGTATCAAGCTCGACCCGATATCCCACACGAATGAAAGCATATACCGACAAGACTTCATAAAAAAACACTACCCACACGAGACAGAAGACGTGGTGCAAAGGGCTCACAGATCATCTACAGATCATCTCCAGACCATCTACAGACCATTCCCGCAGTTCATGCGCTAGATCATTCAAGACAGACAGAAAGTCTGTTCCTGATGTTGGATTATCTACATTAGCTGGGTTGACGCCGTGCAATCCGACGCGTTCTACGATAGAGGTAGCACATTTCCGCTATTCTTTTTTTCTGAATGACGTTGTTCCTTAACCCAAAATCTTCGGAATGCCAATCTTGTTTCGAAAAATGGCGTTTTGGTATACATGAGCCATGGGATTATTCATCGGGATGCAAGATGGGTTTTTACTGAAGTCAGTTTTCGGGTTAGGTATGGAGCTCCTTAAGCGAGGAGCCTCAGAAAAAATAGAGTGAACCTCTATCCTACAACGCCTCATCCGCGTGATCCAGCACAAGTTTTCTGAGATGGATATATCCGATGCAGATTCTGCACAACCGATCACAGCGAGCGGTAGGTGAGGAACTAGATGATCTACTGTAGATAGACCAGATAGACCGTGATACATCCGAGGTGCGCATTATCTCCTTGTTGTTTTGGTTTCCCTTGGTTTTTCTCTTCTTCAGGGCAATGTTTTAACAGCGATCAATGTCGAAACTCATGCTGCGCATCGTCGGGTGGCACGCGCTAGAATGTCAACAACCTACGAAAACGTATCCGTTTCGTGTTGCTGTACCCGAAGGTGGCGGAGTGGCAGAACGAGCAGCTACCCTCCGACCAGATAAGCATAGAAAACGGCGGCATCATCACCCAGTGCCAGAGGTGGCCCTTAATCATCGACCCGCAGCTGCAAGGCATCAGGTGACCGGTTAAAAGGAACAAAAAATCAATTCCGCGGCATGTAGGAGTGGTGCCTCATGTTCTGATCTTCTCACACGTTGAGCTCAATGTATCACGCAAGACAAGAATTTCCTGAAAATGTTTAGTTAGCGCCCAGGATGGCGCGCGGTGCTACCCGTTGATTCGGATGGGTTATCTCCCCCGGCTGGGTATGCCTTACTCCGGTTTCCACACCTACACAAGAATATAGGCTCGCGAATGCTGGTGGGCGACGAAATGCTTGGTTGCTCCCCTCCATAAGGGATCCCAAGAACTCGAATTTGGGGCATCATCTTTTTCGTTAACCTTACAAAACTCTTAAAGGCAGTTTCTGGTGCGCGTTTGCGTGTGGTGCCGAGTAAACCGCCCTTCTTCCCGTGTTGTTGTTCGCCAGATGGCTTCGACGGCACGAAGAAGCCGCCACGTTACCCTTACAAAACCCTCAAAGGCAGTTTCTGGGGCGTTTTTGCGTGTGGTGCCGAGTAAACCGCCCTTCTTCCCGTGTTGTTGTTCGCCAGATGGCTTCGACGACACGAAGAAGCCGCGACGGAGGCCAGTGGGCGATCCCTTCACGTCCTTCAGATGGGGGAGGTGAGACCGGATACTTAGCTATTGATTCTGCTTGCGAACAAGTCCAAGGTATCAACGAATCGTACCACGCGGGCGAGCCATGGCCTCCCTCGGGCGTTTCCGCGCTGACGCACTACTTGTGGGTGAACCCGTCAAATCGGAGCGACCCTAATTGAAACCACCGCGTGTAAGGTGCTCGGGCAAGTAGCTCTGCACGTCTCCCTCAAAGTAGACTTCAAATTGCTTTTTTGGTGCATCGAAACAATCGCACGCCGGGTGCACAATGGCAACCAAACACATACAAAAATTATTCGCGATACCGCAAAGAAATGGGGCAGTCACTCAGCGGAGTGGCCTTTAGCAGCTGATAAACAAGAACCCAGAAGTGCCTCTCCCCGTTTGTGCTTGGTGCAAGCCATCAATGCCTGCCTGCCTGGTCGGTGAAAACCCGACGTGCTCCATCCCGGTATTGTAGGGATGTGGAGGCCAATGGGCATACGACGGTAGCCATGCATGGTATTGAGAACCCCCCCTCCGCCCCCACCGTATTTAGTCTTGGTCGATTTTTGAAAACACCAAAGAATGAGACGTAAAGCGTGTTTGTTTAAGTTGAGGCTCATCTCTGGGTCCCAAGTGGTCCTACTGTACTTTAGACGCGCTCTTGCGGTGCGGGACCTAGCATTTTTGTTTTCGAAAACAATTATTCAGGAGTGATCGTAGCGCTACCCAGCTGAGGAACCACGCCTTATATTATAAATACGTTTTTTTTTGGTTGCAGACTTAGCCCGTGGGGGTTGCTCATCCGGTTACAAGTGCGCATGTTTCATTTTTGTAAAGAAAATGTCTTTGGATGAGATATAGAGAGCTCCTCGAGCCAGGAGCCCCACTCCAAAAGATGCGTGTGTCTGTACGTATACGGAATTAGTAATCAATACATCGAGAACGTTGCAGCCTTAGCTGTGGTGAGATAATAAAAGTGTGTCCCCGCCTACGACGTGCAGTCTCGCTGGATGATGAAGGTCGTGGCGGCCATACAGCAGGGGGACTCGGTCATCGTCGAGAACTGTCCGCAGGACATCGACGCCGCGCTTAACCCTGTGCTGCAGGTGAGAGACATCGATACGATTCGTTCCCCACGGCAAGCCAGGCAATGTTCACGAGGAGTGCAAACATGCATTTTCAAGGTCCGAAAAAACAACCACAACAACAACAGCGTACCGTGATGGGAGCACCTCAGTTGAGCAGACCCTTACATACCTCTAAAAAAACTGAGTTGTGGTAGAGGCATGTGGGCTTAACCCGATAAAAACAATTCCCACGAGTTATCAAATTCTACAATGTCTGGGGCTCCTCAGTTGAGAGTTTCCATCGCCTCGCAAACCTGGTTTTTGAGAAGATGTGTAGGCTTTATCAACCCGATGAAAATAAGCCAAGACAAATATATATATAAATATTTTAGGTGCTAGCTACTAATGTTGTGCAACACAAATGCGATATGGCGTACTCGTAGTACAGTAGTTCTTCGGATGAAGAGCTCGAAACGAGCTGCCGGTGTCGTGGGCCCAGGCATCTAACATATAACGCCTACCCTGAGCAAGCCTGGAAAACTGTATTGTGATACGTCGTGCGAGCCACACACGTCGAGCCTTCAACGTAGACGGTTGATTGTAAGATTGGTGTTGATCTCGACGTACAGCATGGTCTACTCATGTTTTGGCGTCCCGTGAGCAATGGCACTCGTGTGCTCTTACTGGGTGGTACGCCTTTTCCTCGTGGGCATGTACTCTCTATTGGGAATTATGTAGTATGAAGTTCGCAGTGCATCCTTGTATGTGCAGTCACTACGATCGCTGCCGCGGGTGGGTGGGTGGACTGGCGGGTATGTGGGTTGGTCGGCAAAGAGGGGGATAAGAACATTTAGCCGATGGCGACATTTATTGAATAGATTGCCCGCTTTTCGGTGCACGTGGGAAACATAACTTCGGTCTAGCCTTGCCGACGGCCGACCAGGCACGCACACGCAAGCTCGAGCCTGTCCAGCGAATCGTCCGAAACACATCCAAGCTGTTTTCTTTGCCTGTTTCAAATTTTCAGAGGGCCGTCATCCGCAAGGGCAGCAATTTCTTCCTGCGCATGGGAGGGGAGGACTGTGAGTACGACCCGGCCTTCAAGCTCTATCTCCAGACTCGCCTCTCGAACCCCCACTACAGACCGGAGGTGTTCGCCACGTGCACCCTCATCAACTTCATCGTCACTGAAAGGCGAGCTACATGCGTGAAGCGCAGGGGGCCTTGGCAGTAGAAGAGGCGTTCCGCGGTAAGGGTTCGTAGCACATTTCGCCCGATTGGTCTCTCTGGCAGGCGGAGTGCCGTTTGATTGAAAAACGACTGTAACTACTGTAACTGATATATCGTTGGGATATCATCCGTGTTTGACAACCCAGGAGATACCATACTGAAGGAAACCACATCGGCCGAAGACTTGCAGCAGCCCCATTCAGTCGTCGTGGTTCTTGCTGCAAGCGCTGTGATTGTATTGTTGTCGTTGATGCGCCGTATTTCCTCAAACCACGCGGAGCTGTCGTCTCCCTACTGTATGGGTTGCCAACGGCGGTTACAAGTAACTATGATGACCACACTAAACCGCGACGACAATAACAACACCAACTATTAATACAACAACAGCGACAACAACTCGACCTACGAAAACAGCGACGACAACAACAATAACAAACGCAACTACAACTATCAATACAACAACTAAACCACGACCACAACATCGACCAGAACAATAGCCACAATAACAACACTACCAACACTACCAACAACAGCAACAACACCAACAACGACAACATCAACAACAACCACAACAACAACAACAACAACAACAACAACACCAACAACAACCACAACAACAACCACAACAACAACAGCAGCAGCAGCAACAACAACAGCAACAGACACGAGTTTCCGGTGAAGGGGTAGTACCTTATACTCACATCAGGCCCCTCACTTGAAGACCTCTACACCTCACTCAAAACATATTTTACTTGAGAGAAGCTAAAAGTACTCCACTGCTATTGTTGGGGTGTAGGTGTTAGGAAATAGGTACGGTACACTCCAAAAATAGCGACAATACATAGCATTTACTGTTTCAAGGGACAATAGTGAACAGGCCCTACGTTACACACACAAAAACAAAGATATTTTCCTATTTTTACTAACCCTATTTGGTCCTATTTACTATGGTCCCCCGTAATAGTGATCTTCGAACGGTACTGGGTTAGCCCTTTTACGACTGCAGTCCCCCGTGGAGGACACACTGCTCGGGATTTGACTGGTTAGGTCTCAAAACGGGACTGCAGTCCTGGAAGGGTTAACAGGACCGCAGTGTTCGAGGGTTTAGGAACCCAGCCAGTCAGAAACGTGTCGACCGCAGCGTGTTGAAGTGGTGCACTCCTTTTACGACCACGCCGTGAGAAGCCCGAAAAAACGTGGTATTGTCTCTATTACGGGAGGCCATAGTAAGCAGGACCAAATATTGTGAGAAAAAATAGGTAAATATATAGGTTTTTGTGTGTACGGTAGGTCCTGTTAACTATGGTTCACCGTAAAAGTACGGTCTTCTTGATCCCATGCAAATACTACAGAAAATCCGAGGTACTTTTTCTTGTGGTATACCTGTCGTTTTTCTCCGGTTTGGCATCGAACCGGATAGTCTTCAAATGAGATTAAGGCCACTGTATCTAGTGATACCCTTGTCAGAGCACGCGTCAACAACAACAACAACAACAACAACAGCGACAACAGCAACAACAACAACAGCAGCAACAGCGACAACAGCAACAACCACAGCAACAGCTACAGCCACAGCAACAGCAACAGCAACATCAACAGCAACAACCACAACCTTAACAACAGCAACAGCAACAATCGGTACCACAACTACGGTAACAGCAACGAAAGAAACCCAACTGTGTCAGGAGACAGCACTTTCTCACCCCTTGACAGACAGCAAGCTTGCCATGCCTCGCTTGATACCAAAATACTGGGTTTAAGTGTGGAACACTCGGTCCTGCGCCCTAGGCAGCGCACGTTTTGCGTTGCTTGGCATGTCTCCTGACATCTTTGCAGAAAAAAAACACAACCACAACCACAGCAACAGCAACAGCAACAGTAAACAACCACAGCAACAACCACAGCATTGACAACAACAAAAACAGTGAATCACAGGCAGCGCAGAGCTAACCCCCCGTCATGTTTCCATGTGCAGGGGGTTGGAAGATCAGCTGTTGGCATCGGTCGTTGGCGCCGAACAACCGGACCTGGAGAAGACGAAGAACGATCTAGTCCAGGTGAGGTTAACCCTAGTGTTGGATATGGATCAAACGATAGTCTAGCTCGATACGATACGATACCGATGGACAAAGAACGAATTAATAGTCGATACGATTTCTGTACGCGACATATATATACGCCGAAGATTTCACTCAGTATGTATTTGCATGAATTTCACTGGGATACCAGGGGATGGAGGGCAAACCACGCTCGATATTATACTTCTCGAAGTATACCAGAAGCTCGTAACTTCGATATATCGAAAATTTCGATACGATATCCGATACTGCTGTATGGTGGCCAAAAGAGCGATATTGTTTTGGCATGATCAACCATCTACGAGCAGCGTCAGCGCCCGGCAGCAGTGGGGGAAGATCCCGTCGCGCCCGGGCCGCGGGGCTCTTTGCGGTGGAAACTCGGACACCAACTTCTTGTATCATCCTCCAACCACGCAATGACCGTTGTGGCGGGGTCGCACACGTGTATCGTCGATGTTTCCCTCAGGAGTCCCGAGAGTGTTGACCGCCGCTGGCGCTGCATACACACGCGCGCGGTTTGCAGTTACGTTAATAAACGACAAGTCTCAGAGTCTAAGAGTCAACCCCAGATGGGGTGTTGATCGCGTGTTTTTGTCGTGTGTCGGTCCAAACATCCTCTGGGCGGGACTGCAAGGGCTTTTAGGTTGTGATTATGAAGAACAAACTGTCCTTGCGGGTCCGCCCAGAGCTGTGTTGACAGGCAGTGATTTTGCCCATTTTAAGACCACCTCGCAACAAGCCCAAAAACGTGGTATTATCTGGAAGCATGTTCTTACTTTTTACTTCGAAAGAAGGAATCCCATGGTAGTTCCCAGTAGTGTTTTCTCGTGACTTCAGGTCGATCTGCCTGGTCTTTTCTCTACCATGTCCTTCAACCGCGTGATCTTGAAATGGGTGTTAAGGCCACTGTACGTGCAGTTTAACCCAGTGGGTGACTGATCTTGGGGGACTCTGGACAGTATCTCACATGCCCTCCCCAATGAATCGAGCTGCTTTTGAACACACTCCATAGCTCTCTCTCGGCGAGACAAGATCGTCCGAAATAAGCCTATTCGAACGGCGAGGTTCTACGTATCTCCACTCTACCGCGTGGCGTGGCTCGTGTATGCGCCTCGCCCGTTTACCGTCTACCGCTGTGGCCGGCAATGTACGCAACATTTGGAATTTCGTATCAGTAAAAAAGGAGTTCACATTTCCGACCCTTTGGACACATTTCCGCGCTTGTTCTCGCGACAACTGGGAGGGTGCAATCGCGGCGCAACGCGTCTATGAGACGATCGCGACGAGCGGTTATCACGAAGTCGTCGTTTTCGGTTGTGTGCGCGCCCGTCACGTGCTGCGATAGAGGTAGCAGTACAGCAATTCACGGCCTAATCACTTCTGACTGGTGGGTCTTCTCAACTACTAGAAGGAACCAACCATCCAAACACCGGTTCGATAGAAAAATATGTTTCGATGCAGACCTTGGCCATGGAATTGCTTTTCTGTTGGAGCGTACGGTTTTTCATTTTTAAGAAATCGTTTTTGGGGTGGTGATGGACAGAACCCCACGAGCGAGGAGCTCTCATCAACGTCCAGGTACACCCACCCCTGCCGTCACGTAACACGCGCGCCCCTGATCTTGGAGAAAATCCGCCCTGAAACGCACTCGGCCCGGGGTGCGTGTGTTGTCTTGCGCGTCATACGGTACGAAAAAGCCTCGACGACATCGGGCGGATCACGCTACATCTTGAAAATGGTCTACTCAACTTACGCTCGATGTGTGTCCATATATTGTGAGGTGCGAAGAGAGAGAGCCGTGACATACAGATATCGCCGCCCCGCCCGGTACCAAAACCGTGCAGTGGACGCATTCTGTGGTAGATGTGCCCCTGCATCTGTTTCGTTTTATTGGGCTCATCTGAATATATCGCCCAAAAATGCAGATTCAAGATAAAGTGCGCCCTTAAGGCCGATGATGTATCTCACGCCCTAGGTCCGTATCGGTTTTTTGTTTTGTCGAAAGCAATGCGATGTTGGGTATGTACTGTGGTTCCCGGTTGAGAAGCCTCCGCCGGTAAGAAACGTTTGCCTCAGAAGGGTACCAAAGTGGCTACCTCTGTCGTAGCATGCGTCGGTGTACAAGTTTCAGGCCATGGAGGTCCCACCCGGCAATACCAATCGAGATCACGCAGATCTGTCAACGCAGCATCAGGGAGGAGACATATCTGCCCCCCCGATATGATCTAAACAACGAAATAATTGTGGGTCTTGTCTGATTTTGATATGCTTCGATCTGATATGATCTGTGTCCGGCACGTGCAGGCTTCCAACCGGTACAAGATGCAGCTGGAAGGGCTGGAGGACCAGCTGCTGCAGCGCCTCGCCGACGCCCCGGCGGACATACTCGCCGACGTCGGCCTCATCGAGGTAGGGTTGGGGTTAGGGTTAGGGTTAGGGATAGCGTTGACGTTTTGGGACGTGCTGCGACAGATACTGGGGTACAGCAGCACGTCGTGTTGGCAAAACAGAAACGATGCTTATTACGATGAGGATCGCTCTCCGTATTGCTGAGGCTCCTCGCTGGGGCAAATCCCTATCTCGCCCGACAATGGAGACGGATCAGCTGCCTCCACTTCCGAGGCGCGAAAGCGCAACCACTACGCTCGTGCAGGACAAGTGTCCTTCGACGAGCGCAGCCATAAACTTGTCACCCTCGCGGTGGAAAGCTTTGGACGCCTCGGGAAGGAAGGCAGCGATTTCATCGACCAGCTGGCAACGAACATCATCGGAGGAACGGACGGGGGATCTCCAGCAAGAAAAGGGGTTTGTAAGGAGCATCTTTTCCACATCATATCGGTGACCACCCAGGTCGCGATCTCGCGCCGGGCGCACAGATATAAGCTCGCCCTGCGAGACCGCCAGGCCGCCAGGGGGAGAAGAGAGGAGGAGGGAGGACTCCTTGCCATAGCGTGAAGATGGAATGTAGATGCGGAGTAGGACGCAGGGCGTATAGATATATTGTCGGTGAAATATATCGGCAAAAGGTGGTAGTACGTATTCAATTGAGTATACGCAAGGAAGGAGAAAAGGTTGGATAAAATTGAGGGTGTTCGACGAATTATGTTAGGTTTTTCATGAATGAATAACGCCCTGCTTATTGTCAGAAGGCCAATAATAAAAATAAATGACTAAGCTTAAACCAGGAGGGTCTACGGTAGGAGTTTGACGAATGTTCTTGCTGCAAAAATTTCAATGAGATTCCACCCGTAGGTGGGTAGTTCCTCACTTCCCTTACGAGCCAGAAATATTGCCTGGGAGGGCAAAAGAAGCGCTGGCACCTCTGTCGTAGCACGGGTCTACCGAAACGAGCGTTGGAGTTCGCACAGAAGTGGAATCGTTTTTTCAGCGCTGGTTTTCTCCCGACTTGCAAACAGAAACAAATGGGTTGCTGATAAGCTCGAAGATTCTATATTCGGATAAACCTCTCGTATCTCGAATAGATATTTTCCGAGAACGCCTCGTTTCGGTTGTGGTAACCACATTCCCTCTGTGCGGAACTCGACCTCTCGGTTGACGGGTTTCGGGTGGCACGGGTTTGCACCCAACAAAATTGGTGACCGACTGGGCGACGGCTGAGACGCATGCTACTTGTGTACGAGTGCATGACAGCACCTAATCGTTTCTCAAGGGGGTCTACGATCATGCTGGCATATACATCACTCCAAAAAACTGTAAACCTTCGGTCAAAGTGTGTCCAATGGCCTAGGTCTACAAACGGAGAAAAAAAACGTGGATTTGTACGTTAGGCGAATGAGAGTCTTTCGGCACTGTGTGGGTACAGCAGCAGTTCCTCGGATAACCCTTTCCGTATTGCACCGCACAGAAAAATCTGACACAAATTCGTTTGTACCCACACCGGGAGTGCGACCCTAACCGCCCCCCCCCCCCGCCGCAGTAGTTTTTTGTAACGAAGATAAGGTGTACCCAATAAATTTCAGTTGGAAGTGGGGAGGAGATGAATTGCCGATCGTAGACCAGTATACGTACCTTGGCGTAGAGATCTCAAAAGCCTGCTCTTGGGATATACCTATAGCAAAAGAAATAACAAGGGTAAAGCACACGTAGGCAAGATGGATGCGATCGCAACAGACTCGCACCTTGACACTAGGATTAAGAGATGTATTATGATGGATGTGATAGTACCAAAGCAAGAATGCAGGGAAAGTATGGGAAGGGAACGCAAAACTCTTAAACCAGTTGGACACAGTGCAAATGACAGCAGCTAAAAAGATCCTAAGATGCTCAAGTACGACTAGTAGTACAGTATTAAGAGCAGAACTGGGAATGCACCCACTGAAGACTAATAGAGACATGAGAAAGTTGAAAGGGCAGTATAAAGTAAGAAACATGCCAACAAAGAGGTTGTCAGCCATAGTTGATAGAGCTGTATGGGAGAAAGTAACAAAAGGGCGAGCTGGAACAAGGTAGCATGGCGTAGATGAGAAAGTATGGAAGGATATACGGGGGAATCAAGAAGAGGTGATGTCCGCAGAGACGTTTGGGAGGGACAAGGCAGAAGTAGATGAAAGGATAGAAAGAAGGGAAAGGCTAGCGCTAAGAAACAAGCTGGAATCGGAAAAGCACATAGAGATTTACGGGCTATTCAGCGAAGGAATAGGAATGAAAACGTACTTGCGCGGCCCAATGGACTTCGCGAAAACGCTGAAACTACGATTTCGTGTAGGTGACCTGGACCTGCCAGAAAGAAGAAAGAGATATACCAGTAGCCGGGAGGAGGAGGAAGTAGATGCACAGATGTGCCGGTGTGCAAATCAATAGAGAGTAGAACTCAGATAGTAGGAGAAGGTGAACTATACAAGGAGGAAAGGGATGTGTTAGAAGAGGAGATGAGAGAAATAGAGGAGTTTGATGCACTAGAGAACAACGAGAAAACGATCGCTATCCTAGGAGATAGATGGTGGCCACAGGCGGTCAAACAGGAAGGGGATAAGATTAGCAAACATTTTCTACGTAATATATGGAAACAACGTAGTGAGCGCCCAATTGTTGGAGGTGTCTCTATTAGCAGCAGGGACAGTGCTCCGTCTCGAAAGGGAATGCGTGGTCAATGGTTAAACGACTAAGGCAAGCAACAAATGAGTACGCTCCCTCTCCTCCCCTCTGTCATTCCGAATTGTTTCGGCCAAAAAATGGTACTCCTACCGCAAGAACGGCTCATTTACCACCGCTCCTCAACTGGGGAACCACAAGGAATCGGATCCCGTTTGCGTTTTGGCAATAGTTTTCTTCAGCACCTACCAAGTATACAGGTCATGTCACGGTTGTCCATCGGGTTGCTTAAGCCCTCAAATCTATCTTGTCGAACAAATCAATTTTCGGCGAGGCATATGTAACAGGCGAGGAAGGAAAACCCCAGAGGCGTTACTAGGTGCTACCCCCTATGTCTTATAGCACGTGTATGTCGTGCTGGTACGTGTAGGGTCAATGATATCGTGCTCTGGCAAATCCCAACCATTGGCATGTACAGCACTGGATCACCACTAAGAAACGCCTACTGTATTGAGAACGCCGAAAAACCTGAAAACTGCGATTCCAATTTTGAGCATACCATATACCACTATGGGGGCAAATATAAGGAACGTCTAAACTATAACAAGAATACCAATTGGTCTATATATTCACAACCAAAGCGGTACACTTAACACGCATGAAAACACAGCCCACTTGGGTGAAGTTTCCTACCGATTGCCTCTCAAAACGCAAGGAGAGAGCACACGCTGAACTCACATGGTGGTGCCTCTGGACAGCTCCCGTCAGGGGGGAGGGGGTGGACTTTTTTCCAGAGTAGACGCAACCGCTCGGCGTTTGCTCTCTCCCCCCTATTTGGAGAAAAGCAGCTTCGAAGTAAGTGCTATATCACAATGGGGGGTGCACCTGTGTACAGTACTTTCCTCTGGAGCTCCTGACTTGAGGAGCCTCCATGCCTCCCCCAACGCGCTGACTTTGAAGAGAAGAAAAACAAAAGAGGTCAACCCGAGGAAGGCGTGGGTAGGTACTCGTATACAACGGACGACGTGTAAAACACGCATGGTGTTTAGTTTTGACAGATATTCGGCAAAAGTTGTCCATCAAGTTAAGGAGGGATTGTTTTGTTTTGCCGAACAGTTCTACCCTCACCGTACGTAATACGCGCGCTTATACGGCAGCAGGTTACCGCAGCATGATACGAGGAGGAGGAACTTTGCGTAGCTCCCCTCGCTGAGCACGGTTTCATGTATGTCTAGTCGGCTTATCCCACGGCAAAGATATGAACGTTTTGTCTCAGTAGTTCATGATCGGCTGAGGTCCTCAAGTGAACAATTACTGGTACACCGGTTTGCATGGTACTTCTACTATTACGGGGTGCCATAGTAAATAGGACCAAATATTGTTAGTAAAAATAGGGAAATATATATAGGTTTTTGTGTGTGCCGTAGGTCCTATTTACTATGTCCCGCCGTAAATATATAGGTTTTTGTGTGTACCGTAGGTCTTATTTACTATCTCCCTCCTTAAATATTGTGTTTGTGGTACGGCTAGCGCATAGAAATACTGGTCGGGTGGCACGAACAATCTTCTTCAAAGCCATGTTCGGGTAAAACGTTGACGCCTCGGTATCATGAGCTCAGTGAATAAGGCACCACCCCTACAAGGGGCATTGCTCTTGACTCGCAGGTTCCATGCAAGGTCTAGACGCATCGGACCTATCGCGATCTGCAGTTGTAGACCATCTACTGTAAATGATTACCTACCGGATCGATTTGAGATGCTGTAGAGATCAACCAGAAGATATCTTATATATATATATATTGTTCCCAACCGGCAATAGGAACAGACAGCACATCAAATATCTACGTCAATACTTGTTTTTTGTTATTACCCAAATATAGACACACACACACTCCTTGGATTCTGCATGAGACCATATAAAACGTGTAGTACGCGCGATGGAAGTAACACTCGTATAGTATGACACACCACATGCAAAGATGAGCTTCGAGGAAATCCTCCATCTCACAGCTGTTTTTTTTTAATTAAATAAATATATACGAACCAGGGATATGTTTGTCCCGGAAGTATCTACGTCACGGAGTGGTACTTGATAGACAACCTGTTCGACAATCCGCACCGACGCAGGGCTTGGAAGAGATGAAGGAGACCGCTCGAGAGATCAACGAGGCGGTGGCGCTGGGGAAGGAGACGGAGGCGGGCATCAACGAGGCAAGTCAGCTCTTAGTACGGCACCGCTGTGAAGAGACGTGTGTCTAACTGTGACTCCAAATTATTTGTCCTCCGAACGGGAGTGCAGTCCGAACAACACATCGTACAGACCATGATCTGTCTGATCTATCTGAAGATATCCAGTTCCTCATCTGCCGTTGCGAGAAGTTGCGCAGGTCTTATCAGCATAGTAAAGGTCCAAACCCGGTCAAGATGTGCTAGACGATGCACACAAACTATACGGGTCCCACTCGAGAACACGACCTACTGTAGGTCGTATAGGGTCGGATATAGATCTTCCTGTAAATATCAAAAATTGTCAATTGGGAATCGACTATCCGTCCAAGCTTTCGTTCTAATTGCATCCACGCATTTCGACGAGAGTCGACGAGAGGGGAGAATGTGGATGAAGCCTCCTCGCGATAAACCTCGAAGCCATGTATCGTACTTGGGGGGGGGGGATAAGAGTCTGCCATATGACCCCGGATCTGAGCTACGATAATTGCACAAGGGAGGAGAAATAAGGGCGAAGAAAAAAAATGAGATGAAAAAACAAATAGTAGCATCAAATCCCTTCTACTGGAGGCATACTTTAGATTTCTGTACAGCAGTAGAGTACTACCAATCAGGGCTCAGGATCCCGCGTCTGCCAGATATGGTTTGGCCAAAAACGTGTTGCAAGATATGCACACCCCCATCGGACGTACTCCAAAGAAAATTTCCTCGAGACCGGGAAGGGGAGCCAGGGCAGACCAGTGATGCATGTTTTTAAATAAGATATCGACCACGCTCTTTCCAGAGCCCGCCTTTGTTTGGTTCTGTGTGCTTTCTGTTACTCACGGAAAATCAGATTTGAAACCTCGCAAACGCAAGGGGGGGGGCGGTTAATATCTGGAGTGCTACCTAGTATACGGTATCCGCGGCTCTCGTGTAGTCAGCGGTTTGGAAGCAAAGCCTCCCTACCCTCTGTAGACAATCAGGCAATTTCCCCCTCAGACGTAAAAGGGACTTCGTCGAGACTACACCAAGCCACTACTTCGAAGACCAGCGTCGGTCTTAAACGTTTTCGAGTGCTATCAAAATACAGGCCTCTGCTGACAGTGGAAACCCTCACATTGGACGTGTCTGTTTTTCAATGTAAATATCAATTTTCGCCGACCTCGAGACGTGTACCGGTCTGTGGTGGCCGAGGTGACCCGTCATGTACTCCATCCTTCTCCTTAAGTTTGTGTTCCTTGGATGATTTCATGTATGAGAACCGCCTCTGCCAATGGAAACCTCACATTACTTTTGTATTTCTTGCGTTTCTTGTGATCGGTTTGACAGGCTCGTGAGGTCTACCGGCCTGTGGCGGCGGAGGCATCACTCATGTACTTCATGCTCCTCAAGCTCAGCTCAGTCGATTTCATGTATCAGTACAGCCTCGATTCTTTCACCAGGTGGGCTCACGCAGTGATGAGGTTTTAATCTTCGGATATATCTTTAAGCCTGTACGTGAGACGACGGGCTAGCTCAGGTTGTAAGGAACACACCAGAACCGTCCGCATCTCTTGGAATCTGAGCATAGAACACTCTCCACGTTTGTTTGTGCGCACATACATATACGGACATGTATGTGTGTTGTCTTTACGCCTAACTGCCCTACCCAACCACGCCAGTACGCCCTATTTACGTCCTGATGATTTGTCCAATAAAGAAATACGAACTACGTGGTCAAAGATATGTGAGAGAGAGAAAACCACGTGAATCGAACAAACGAGATAAAAAGAATGACGCGCACAAATAGCAAACCTTACCAGTTCGGAACTACCGTAAAGGGAGTGTAGTTCTCATAGGGGTGCCATTGTTTTTCGGATACCAATGTCTCCGGACAACGGCAACGGTGCTATGTATGTAAACCGAGCATTTCATTTTCGGAAAGCTCCCGAGCCGGATGTTTCCCCGAAAAAAATTCATTGTTGCAGTAATTTAGGTACGTTCCTTTTCCGAAAAATCGAGCAATGAAGGACGACCCCACCCCCGTGCAGCCCCAACGATGTTTACGGTGGCACTATAGGAAATTGGCCCTGGACGGCCGGCGCTTAATTTCAGAGAATTGACCTCTGCTCTATTGTGAGAACATCGTGATCACGACTATCAGTGCTGTCAATATGCACCATTTGGCCAATTCCAGGGGAGATATCATGGCAAATTTCCATCTACTTCAATTGCTGTCCTTTCTCGTAATAGGCTAGACATAAATGAGCTGCCTGTATGAGGAAAGCATCACGGTCGCCATCGTCAGCACTGCAGTAGTATACCCATCTGACACATCATCGTTATTTTTTCACTTGTTGGTCTATAGTGCTGGGGGGTAGGTAGTGCATCTACATCGTGTTTGCCGAGTGACATTCGTGTATTCTCATTTTGTCTGGGACCTGTTTACTGATCTGTTGCATCTTGTACTGTGCGGATCCTGCAAACGGATCCCAACGGCAGCTTGGGTTAGGATACCGACTGTTCTATCGCGATATGTTCAACGAGGGAATTGATTGGTATATCGCGTGAGGGGTATTCCAGGTGAATACAGCGTCGCGGACGGTGTGGCAGACCCGTACCCAGAGCATCCCAACGAGCAGACAGACAGATATGCTTCTGCTACTAGCGAGTCGACAGTTTGTCACCGGACCAAGACGCGTAATCGGAATGACACGTAGTCCGGTTGAAACTGGACGGTTAGATGTCCGCATGTATACGTACCGTAGGACATGTGTATTGTATGCGTGTAGTGAATGCTCATATCAGGTACTAGTAAGCATGCAACATAGAGATACACAGGGTATTAATACTGCCGAGAACGCCTCATGGCACAATTCGACGCGAGCAAACGAGGGAAGAAAGTGCTGAACTCTTCTCGCGAAAAACGAACGAGGCGAGTGCTGCAGTTAGAGGGGGGGGGGGGGGAGTGTACTCAATACCATGTACGACCGTAGTCGTGTGACCATACACCCTCGTATCCCTATATACCATGCCGAGACGGAGCACGTCGGGTTTTCACCGATCACGGATAAGCATTGCTTGTACCAAGCACGAAGCGCCGTGGGGTGCTCATCGAGTCGCATAAAGGGTGAGGTGCATCCTGCCAAGAAGCGTTTTTGAGGAGGATTTTCTTGTATTGGATGACAGCGTCAATGGATTGGTTTATTTGTCCGGTGCGGCCACTTCCAGAGTCAACACTAGGTCTAGTATGCCGTGTCCCTGCCTCATGGGTGCCTACACAAACAACATGTTAGTAATATCACCCCCCTTGTGCGGAGTTAACGTTCTCCACCGCGCGCCAAAAACGATCGAACTTAACCGGCATCCATGGTGACCGCCAAAAACAAAACACAAAAGACGGGACTCTGGTTGTCTAGCTCGCGCGATGAGAGGCGTTTGTTTTCAACGTCGTTGCCAACCGACGCCAACCCAACCTATACATTCCTAATATATACCACGTAGATATAGACATATACGGGGGGGCCTGTCGGTTTGCCCCGGATCTGGGCTACGTTACACAGGGAGAGGCGGCGGCAAAGAAGGGCGAATACAATGGATTGGATGGGAAAAAATACACCAACTATTACAGGGGGCAATAGTAAATAGGACCTACAGTACAGACAGAAACCTACATATTTACCTATTTTTACTAACAATATTTGGTCCTTATTTGCTATGGTCCCCCGTACCAATACCTAGTACCTGATAATAGCAAACAAATATGGGGGGGAGGGCGTTTGTATGGGTGAAAACCCATCCAGTTTTTCTCGTTTATGGATTTAAGAAGGAAAGGTCGACGGCAAACAGTATCGACTAAAGCAACGGCCTCTCCGCGATCGGGGGATGCTGCTTGATATTGGTGCCCGAGTTGCACCGCAAGGAGAAACCATACAGCACGGCGGCAGCAGCAGCAGCAGCATCATTCTAGCCATGCCCCTCGTCGACTCGGGTCGAATTTTACAAAAGCTCACGCTATTGGTGGGATTTTTCTGCATTTTTTTCCCAAGGAAAAGCATCCGCCTTGGCTAGACTCGGAAGCATGGCCTTGGATGTAGTGAGTCACGAGGTCTGACTGCTACTACTACTACGCAGGGAGCGCCTACTTCCTGCTTGACCAATATCTACTTCAAGTGTTGTCCTCACTTCTTCCTTCTAAATACATAATTCCCTTCCTTCTACTCGTGAACCCTACGACGCGTCCAGGCTTCATCTCAACGCCACTGGTGTGGGTCTCCCCCCCCCCAGTCCCCGACTCCTTCTCGCCACTTGCCTGAGATGGAGCATGAAGTGATTATCCGTTTGTTTTTAGAAGACGACATATCGCAACGAATGTCCCGCGATTCTTGAGTTTCACCGCTAGTACTGCTGAGGCTGCTGTTGGCACCGTGTCCCAACCTTCTGTGTTTTTCTTTGCTCCGCCCAAGGTTCTTTTTCAAAGCCATCAGCTCGAGCCAGGCAGCAGCGGACGACCAACCGCAGCGAGTCGAAAACCTCAGGTGGGTTGTTTAGTACATAAAAGAGGGGTGTTTGAGGAACCGGCATGCATTGCCCATAAGTTAGCTACTCTAGCACATAGTTATTTCTGTGAGGGTGTTCGTCATCAGTGATCGAGATGTTGGGGCTCGTCATCACGCTGCGCATCGTACGTTGCACGAGTCTACTAGCAAAAAATTATCGTACACCTGCCGTACTACTTGATTATTTCACTCGCAGCACAGTATACCGTGTGCTATCCATTGCTGGATAGTTAATGGACGGAACAAAAAAACCATATAGGAATAGAAGAATATTCTGAAAAATTCAACATCCACCTTGGCTGGGGCGTCACGACTCTCAAACTACCCAATATCAATAAAGTACAGCTCGTGTTTTTCAGCATCACCCTGGTCGATTTGATTCGTGAAGCGTGGGTCAGGAGTCAGTAGAGTCATTTCTTAGGGGACTTCAACATGGGTATAATTTTGTCAAGTATTCAGGTCCGATTGATCGCACCGTCTACGTTTCACGTCACCGAATTCTAGGTTCCCTTTATTATGTAGATAGTATGATCATAATGAGAGCTTCACATTATCAATTGGCTGACGGAATAATAATAAGCACACTAAGATTAGTATTAGCAACAGCATTCGAGATACACCTACAGTAGACCACGGGTAAGTTCTGTTCATTCAGGTTTTCATGTGAAATCAAAATCAGTATTTTTTCGTGGGTTTTTTAGCTAGCTCCCTCCGGCGAGGGACTTCAGAAATACGTTAGGGCTACGATCAACGTGTATTTTTATTGATCTAAAAGTGCTACAGAGTGGTGCCGGTCCCTCTATATTGTTGCCGGTGTGCGCCAGCCAATAACACCGACACCATCGTGGAAACCGGCACTATTCCGCACACTACCGGCACTATTCCGCGCAGCACTACAGCTTGCTGGATCCCATTCGTGCCGAGCGATGCCATGGGCACCGTAGCAGACAACCGGCACTAGTCAGCTTGCACTATAGAGGGACCACTCATTGCTATACTCATCTCCGCCGCTCGTTCTCCCAAAAATGCCGTCGCTCAACGCGTTTATTTTTTCTTCAGGAGGAGCCTCCGATTCACGGTGTACTCTTGGGTAACGAGGGGGCTTTTCGAGAAGCACCGGCTGATATTCTTGACCCAAGTGACCTTCGGGCTTTTGAAGGTACGATCGGGATGATGATGGCTGTTGTTTTTAAGGACACATTCTGCGGGACTAGAGGGGGTCTAGCGCCTACTTATTTTGACACTGCTCAGTTGGGCAGATAGAGAAGAGAGGGAGCGTCACTTGACAACCGGTCTAAAAAAATGCTACCGGCACGTACTACAGTACTCCTCCTCCAACTCCTCCATTTCTTCCTTCTGCTGCTCCTCCTCACCCTCCCCGTCGCGCTCCTCCTCCCCCCCCCCTCCTCTCCCCCTCCCTCAAACCAACACCAACCAATAAAAAATTAAACACACCTCTCTTTGATTCAACGAAGTTCGGTGCGTTCGGCTCGGAGACCGCGTTTTCCGCGGACGCGTTGGCTTTCCTCTTGAACGGAAGCCGAAGGGGGGAGGGGTCAGGGGACGATCCCCCCCCCCGGCGGACTGGCTGTCGGACGCGGCGTGGGGGATGATCTTGGCGCTGAGCTCCCTGGAAGGGTGAGACCGATGGCTGAATGTTTTCATCCGTCCCAACTGGAACTCATATTTAGGGGACAGTACGGAGCAGAACAGCTGCAACGATAGCACATAAAATACCCGAGAATATTTGGCTGGTGGCTAAGATTTACTGTGGACAGTTGAGGGTTTTCAACCGGGCCAAAAGGGTTTTTTGCGGATGAACGTGATTACGGGTGACAGAATTTCCAAGCTGGTCAATGCCGTGGTGGCGTTTGCATCCCCGTCCGCGGGTTTTCACGGCGGTGACTCTAGAATTTGTGTGTTCTTCACATTGAACCGTTCTTTCTACCCGTCGACATCCAGCACAACATGTGTCCGTCCCGATTCGTCAATCGGAGAAAGATACAAGTTCTGTGGTAAAAAAACTACGACACAGAGATACTACATTGTTACGCATACAGTAAGCACAGCAGACAATGCAATGCCCTATCATCATACTAGATATGACAAGCACGACATACATATTCTACCAAAGAGAAAAAAAAAGCAAAGAAACAAATGAAACAAAAACAAAAAACTAAAATCGAAAGAAAGAGAAAAAGGAAAAGGAAAAAAATATATATGCACAAAAAATATAAATATATAACTGTCGTTCCTCCCCGCAGGGGATGTGGCAGTGTGTGGTTCCCCCAATGATTCATCTTGCGGCATACCGGTACGATGGTAGAGTCCGCACTCCAGCCTACGGCAACACACATCCATCCCTGCTACCAGGGTTTCCAAAACTGGTGAATAGGGGTTACGGATGAATGATGTTTTGTGGTGACAGGTTTTCGAAGCTGGCCAATGATGTCGCGGAGTCGGCGCCGCGTTTTCGCGAGTGGTTCGACACCGCCGCCCCCGAGATGGAGAAGCTTCCTCTGGATTGGCGGGAGCTGGACAAGCGGCCGTTCTTGAAGCTGCTGGTCGTGAGGTGTTTGAGGCCTGATCGCGTTACACAGGTGCGCTTGCTTGCTTGCTTCCTTGCTTGGCTGTGCCGCGTGGGTGAAAAACCTCGTTTTGCCTTGACATTTCAAAATGCTGTTGTTGATGTCGGCGAAGGTGCTGGTGCTGCTGGTGTTGGTGTTGGTGTTGGTAGTAGTGTCATTCTTGTTGCTTGTGTTGGTATTACGGGGGACCATAGTAAATAGGATCAAATATTGATGGTAAAGATAGGGAAATATTTAGGCTTTGGTGTATACCGTAGGTCCTATTTACTATGGATCCCCGTAATAGTAGTGTCATTGTTGTCGGTAGTAATGTTATTGTTAGGGGTGATCTTGATGACAATGTTGGAGTTGGTGTTGGTGGTGATGTTGTTCCTGTTGTTCCTATTGGTGATGTTGTTGCTATGTTTTTGGGTTAATGTTATCGTTAGGGATACAATTAGGGTTATGGTTAGCGTTTGCGTGATCAATAGCGCTGGTGTTATCGCTAGCGCTAGCGTTAGCGTTAGCGCGTTAGCCAGTGCTGGCGTTCCCGTATTCGTCAATGTTTCTACATTGAGTGCGCGCGCAGCTCGATCACATCTTCCTTCCGCTATGATGTTCGTCTCGAGGCAAGTGATACAATAACTGGGATACGAATACCGCGCCCAGGCTCTCACTTTCTGGTATCCTTCCATAGTATCACAACAATAAATGCGTCACTCCCCTTGGTTTGCAAGGTCTCCGGGTGACTTCCTGCCCCCCACCTACCCCCCCCTCTCTTTCCTTCTTCCCACAAGAATCGATGTGCTCTTTTCCTGGCTTCCCACGAGTGTTGACGGATCCCCTCCCCCCCCCCCCCCAACCTTTCCTTGGTACCTTCTGCCGTCGAGGATGCAGGCGATCGCACATTTCGTGCGAAACAACTTGCCCGATGGCCCGTCCTTTGCCGACATTGACGCCAAGCTCAACAGCTTCCAGGTAACGTAGGCAGCCCCTGCCAAGAGACCCTAGTGTCAATAGTCGGGATTGGGAGTGCCTTACATACCAACGCCCCTTGTCAGAGTTGATATCGGCCCCTTACAGTCAGCAGTGGGCAAGACTGGTGGGCCGAAATTTGAGCTCGCACATATACCGGTTTTTCATAAAATGGGTCCCTTAAAATGGAGTATTTTCACATTTATATATCGTTTTTGCTCAAGAGGGGTCCCTTAAAAGGGGCTGTTTTCACTCTAATATTCCGTTTTGCCTCAAGAGGGGTCCCTCAAGAGAAGCTATTTTCACTCTTATGTACCGCTTTCCTACCCAGGAGTCATTTTAAATGGAGTTTTTTCACTCTTATATGCCGTTTTCCCTTAAAAAGGGTCCCGCCATGGGGGCTCTTTTCGCTCTTATATGCCAGGTACCTTTTTTTCCTTCAAAGGAGTCCTGTGAACAGGGCTACTTTGACTCTTAAAAACTGCTTTCATTTAAAATGGGTATTTGTAAGAAGAGGCTCTATTAACTCTTACATACCGTTTTCCCTCCAGAGCGGGGTACACAAATATGTCTCTCAGGTTCCGAACGCGAGTGAAAGCTCCACGCCTCACGCGTAAACCCGCCTGATAAACTTGTGCTGGAGTAGGTATGAACCCGTCAAGACTCGTCCCACGGTACGAAGGGTTGCACCGTTCCGGCTCAATGTTTTCGGACTGGTTGAGATTCTCAAGTGACTCAACCACCCGTCAGTGTGATGATTTTACTATTACGGCGGTCCATAGCTTATAGGACCCATGGTATACATAAAAACCCATATATTTGCCTATTTTTACTGACAATATTTGGTCCTATTTACTATGGACCCCCGTAATAGTATAAACTCGAGAACCAGGACAAAAATTAAAAAGCAATAGCTATGAGATCAACGATTTCGTCAAAGTGATCTTTGCAAGCTGTGTGTGATCCCTCGATCATTATGCACTGGTATGGTTGAGGACGAGCTCGTAGAAACGTTGGGCGGGTTGATAGAAACGATCTTCTTAGGAGACGTACTTTCCGGGTGAGATATTGAGCTCGGGCTCAGGCAATAGTAACATCACGCTCGGGCGGCGCCCCAATGAAGAAAAATCCGCGCTCTACGATAGGGCTTCTATTTTCATGTTTTGGGGCAAAATTATTTCTGACGGATGTGGGGCTTTTCAACTGATGAGGAACTGCCCAACATCGCCTATGTTTACAATACTTGTCGTAAGCAATAGCTTTATTCATCGGTTGAAGTGTTGTACATTGTTTCTTAAGGCCGGTTTTTCGGGCGAGACGTAAAAGGGAGGACCCTCACAATACTTTGCAGGTGCATCACCCACACCCCCACACACAGAACTTACCGTAGCTTTATGCGTTAAACAAGTATCTCGTGTTTTTCTTGGGTTACAGGTTTTGTCGGAGGCGTTCCGAGACTCAGACCCGTCGACGCCAATATACTTCATCCTGTCGGCAGGGGCTAACGTGACGGCCGACGTCGACAAACTCGCGGACAAGCACCATATGGAGAGGGGGGTCACCTACCATGACATTTCGCTCGGTCAGGTGGGCTATATCATACCATAACATCAAGATACACGTCACCTGGCTCCATCACTCTCACGGGCGTCCGGCTCAACCGTTTCGTTAGTCTTAAATGCCGCGGCAGGCAGGGGTGGCGGCTTATGGTCGGAGCCCCTCACACGTGAGGCGCTCACCATCTCACCCGAAGCGCGACTTGGAAGAAGTTTGTTCGCGTTTCCCGACCAACGTGTCTGTGCTCTACACTCATACTCCCTACATCAGACATACATGTACAGTACATGGCAAACGTATATCACTAACCGGTAGCTGCTCGCTTGAGGAACCTCTCAGTCAGGAGAGAAAATAGTGATCCAAACGGTGCAGCCTGCCTCTGCATACCCCTCCTTATTCTGTATGCGACGATAGCACGTGCTGCCGCCTGTGTTTCCGGTGAGGTTTTTGGTTGCACGTCCTCGCACTGTATGCAACACCATGTGCTGCCGTCATAGTGTCCGGTGGGTCTTTGATTTGCACGTCCTCATGTTGTATGCAACACCAACATGCTGCCGTGTTTGTTCCCGGTGGGGCTTTTATATTGCGCGTCCCCACACTGTCTGCAACACCGCATACCGCCATTGCTGTTTCCGGTGGGGCTTTGATCTGCAAGTCCTCGTACTATACGAAACGCCACCAGCCATCCGTGCTGCCGTCCCTGCTTCTTGTGGGGCTTTTCTTTGCACGTTCTCTTCTTGCTCTATGTGCACTACCGCAGACATGCTGCCTTCGTTCTGCCTGGTGAGAGCTTTGCACGTCCTCATATGATATTCACCAACACCACCACACTACATGCTTCCTGCTTATATCTCTTGTTTGGTTTCCCAGGGGCAAGAAGTAGTAGCCATGGACCGGCTGGACGCGGGAAGTGCGCAGGTGAGAGCTGACGTTATTTCTACTGTAGAACTACGGCAGAAGTTAAGGTTGAACGACCCGCGCTACGATATGGGTAGCACTGTTTGGCTTCAACATTTTCTGAATGACGAAGAAACTCTCCGTAACCCAAAATCGTCGGAAAACCATTGACTTTTCTTGGGGCGATATGATTGATCTTTAAACCTACGTAGGGCAAACATAGAAGTTGGGAGTTTTCATCGCGTTGCACTTTCAAGTCTGAAGAAAAAAGCAGTTGTCGGGTTCGAGGTACAGAGCTCACTCGCTCTAGCCGGGAAATGGTGCACCTCTGCCTCAAGCATGTGTCGCGCGTTTGACTGATGCTACGGTAGGGGGGAGGGGGAGGGGGGGCGGTATGATGCCAGTATTTTCACTACGTCAAAGTCTCAGTAATGCGGTTAGCCCTAAAAGGATTGATGCCACTCGGGCGAGTGGTTCCGTACCTCGTTCAAAATTGGGACGTTCAACACAGTAGTTTGTTGTCGTGCAGAGTAAGTAACAATCCCCATGGCGGCGCAAACCATCGCGGAAACGAAAATCTCAAAAACTGCAGACCCCCAAAGAAATGAGGTACTGTACAAATGTTGTCACTCGGCCGAGTGTCTCTGGGTGGCTGAAAACGCATGATCTAAGCGCGACCCATTCACCTTGGCACCAATCCTATGGGCCCAATCGTCTCTCGCTAACTGGGGGTCCTTGAAAGAGAAGCCACCCTTTTCGCACATTTGGATTCGAGATGTACATCGGAATATTTTTTGCAAAACGAAAGAGAGCGTTGACTTCTCAGAGGGGCGGTGCGACCGTTTTTTTTTTCGTCGCTCGATTTCTCCGGAATGGGGTAAGTCAGTCTCTGCCGAATATCCGAACGAGGTGTTTTCGGAACGATCCGGTCAAGAGCAGAGTCTGGCGAAAATACAATTTTTGTTTATGACTCTTAGCGCCCCTTAAGGACCGTTCTCGAGAACGAAAACGGGCGCTGAAAACCGATCGCGCCCACTTGCGAACTCCACGGTCCTTAAGGTTTGTGAATGTATCTTGCACGCTTTCTAGACAACGTGTGCTGTTGGGTGAGGCGTCCGAGTGGAGCTCCTCAACCTCTGTGGGGGAAAAAAGTGCGACGCGCTTCTGCGCAGTGCAGTGCTTACAGGGTGAAGTCAGGAGTACCTCGCCGTAGCGCGCGTCGAAACCCCGAACAAGGTTAAACGGGGAAGCTATAAATGAAGATTGCGATGAACGTTACACTTGTATCATATCGTGATTTCGACATTTACGATCATATATATAGTGGGGATTAAAAGGAATCCCCCCCCCCCCCCCCCCACTGGCGGACCGGCCAGAACTTGCCTTCAGCAGTTCGTTCGCGCGGAATACGAAAAGCACGAGAAACATGTATATATACGAACCGTCAACGCTATATCCTGAATAACTCCCCCTACGGAATCGGGTGACATTTTAGCTATAGTGTGTCGGTATGATACATGTATCCTGCATTATATAACATATAACCCGTATATGCACGAGCGATCGAAGTATCACACGCAACTTATGAGACGATTGGTTTCAACGAAGTTCTCGATCCCACAGCCGGTGTGATGTGATAGATTTTCATAAAAGCAAAATTCACCGGTTAACGTAGTTGTGTAGTTCCCCCCGAACGAACGAAATGCATCCGTGTGCTGGTGTCCAGTTTACTTACACACTAAAGATCGGACCGCTTTCCTAAAAACAACCCAGGGTCACTGGGTCGTTCTCAACAACATCCACCTCATGCCGAGATGGTTGCCTAGCCTGGACAAACGGCTGGACTACTTCAAAGAGACGGGGTCCAACCCCGCGTTTCGAGTGATGTTGTCCTCCGACCCTTCCAACATGATACCCGTGGGCATTCTGCAAAGGTATAAACGGGGTTTCCATTCGTAATGCGGGGTTGGTTTAGTAGGATTAGCCCCGGGTTCCGGTAAATGCTGTATATTTCAACCCTGCCAACATGATACCCCGTTGAGGTTATGCAAAGGTGTTATCTGGGTCCTCATCTTGGTATAGTAGTTGTAAGGGGGGGGGGGTGTACTCATCATCATGCATGACCGTAGTCGTATGACCGTAGATCCTCGCATTCCTACATTGCGGGACTGAGCACGTCGGGTTTTCACCGATCAGGTAGACGTTGATTGCTCATACTAAGCGCTAGGTGCCGTTGGGTGTTCGGCGAATCGCCTAGGCTGCATCCTGGTAACAACCAACCACTTATGATGCGGACTTTCTCGGATATTAATGACACCGTCGAAGTAACAGCCAGTGGGGGGGTAGGGGTGGGGGGGGTAGCTTCACGCGGGGGGAGGGGCAGTGCACTCGTTATCATGCATGGCCGTAGTCGTATGGCCATGGACCCTCGCATCACTAGAATGCTGGGACAGAGCACGTCGGGTTTTCGCCGACCAGGCAGGCACTGCTTGCACCAAGCACGAAGCGCCGTGAGGTGTTGGGCGAGTCGTATGAAGGGTGAGCTGTATCCTACTAAGAACCGCTTTTGAGGCGTATTTTCTTGCATATGGATGACAGCGTCCGTGAACTGATGATTTTTTTTGTGTGGCCACTTCTAGGGACAACAATGGGTTCGCTATGTAACTGCCTCATAAGTGCTTTACCGTATACACAGTACGTTATGCGACCATTCCCCTTGTGAAGAGTAGAGTTTTCCCCGCAACAAAACTCATCTAATTCGACCAGCCGCCGTAGTAACCGCCAAAAACAAAAACGATGCAAAATAACTCACGCAGCGAGAGGCGTGTTTTACAGCATCGTCGCCAACCACCACCAATCCAACCCATATTTATACCAGGTATATAATATAGCACGGGGTGGGTATTGCGTGCTCACATTTCCCTATGTTGTGGCGGCAATGGGTTTGCACGGGAAAGGTGGTGAGAGTCATGTCAACGTTCTTATCGTACTCAGATTTGGACTTAATCGTGGCAGGGGTAGCGCTCGTTGGCCTTAAATTCATGCCTACCGGAAGTCCTCAACTGAGGAATCACCCCGGTAGCCCATTCTTATTGCAGCAATAAGTTTTGTTGCACACCTATCTGGTAGGCCATGAGATGTTTCATTGGGCTTAAGCGTGCATATGTAAGGTTTCCCCGTCAGTTTTTGCTGTGATACCGAGGCCTTCACGTGAGGAGGCTCACAACCGTGGTATTAATATGGACTACCTTTATCGTAGCACGAGTCTTACTCCAGCTGATGTTCGCTGCAGGACCTGGGGAGATGCCGGTTTGGGATGATGCCGTCCGCCGACCCTTCCAACATGACACCAGCCGGGGGCTCCACATATAAAATGACGCGTTCTACGATAGAGGGAGCACATTTCCGCTCAAATGTTTCCTGAATGACGGGGTTCCTTAGCCCAAAACCGTCGGAGTGCCAATCTTGTTTCGAAAAATGATGTTTTGGTATCCTTGACCCATAGGATTATTCATCGAGATATGAGATTTAATTTTTGCTGACGTCAGTTTTCGGGTGACTTGCTAATAGTATGGAGCTCCTTAAGTGAGGAACCTCAGAAGTATTAGCTTGAACCTCTGTCGTAGAACGCCTCAAAGGGTAGACTGGGTTTCCTTTTCGTAGCGTTGAGCGTTTTCATCGCCATTAATCCCGGGTTCCGGATGGTGATCCTACTTTTCCGCGATCTCAACGCAGGTGCATCAAGCTGACCAACGATCCGCCGTCGGGGCTAAGGGCAAACCTGAAGCAGGCGTTCGCCTCCTTTTCGAGAGAGGAATACGGAGATCTAGAGCCAAGGTACCAGTACCGCATACATATACATTACACTAGCGATAAACACACCCCGTCAGACGAATGTCACTGGGACTATAACTGGTTTTCTCGACAACGGGGATTGTGCAAACGCCGAGTAACGCCTGTATGGAACGAACTCCTCGAGACCTCACCAACGGTCACCATTTTCGGTGCGTGTTTCACTCAAGGGGGTGCGTTGTATTTCGCGTTAACTGTTTCACGATAAGACATCAGAAGGGCTCCAATAAGCTACAAACCATGCTACTGAATGATGTGAGTGCGAGCTGTTGGGTTGGGTTTAACGTGTAAATATCGTTTGTGTTGCCCTCGAAGGCATGTATGATAAGGTCCACGATTTGAAGTACACGAAAAGACGGCGTATGAATTCGAAGGCGTGTTCGTGTTTGAAACAGGGTAGGTAAAGCAAGATAACACATGTAGCAGTTATTCGCGGCCTTCTCGAGAGAGGGATGCGGGGATCTAGACCCAAGGTCCAACATCAGCAAACTTTATGACTTAAAAAATATCCGTGTACACTCTGCTACTGCAGCTCTCCGCGATGTAGTTCACACGTCGGTGATGCAGAAGGTAAGAACAATTGGTGTGCACGCACCCTGAGTTCCACAGCTGCCCTGTTTAGTTACCATAAATGCGTAAGGAATGGATACCTTCCATGAGGTCATACAAAAAAACCACAGTACGTTCGATTGAAGCACAGTATAATATGCAGCATGGAGGGTACCCTTGCGGCAAAGCGAGGAACCCATGGGTGGCAAATGTACCCTCTGGCGCCAACGGCATCGTACCGAGGCAGTTGATTCATTATGTAAAATTGACAGTACGCAGAGCCCATCAGGTCGAGGAACCCGTTGCGCGTTTGGTCAGCCCGTGTGCAGAGCCCATCCGACCGAGAACTCGGTTGCTCGTTTGGTAGCCTGGATGCAGAATCTATGATACGGGGGAATCCGGCCGCTCTGTGGTCAGCCCACGTCAAGAGCCCATCGGATCCGGGAACATCTTGCTCGTTTGGTTGGCACGTGCGCAGAGCCCATCGGATCGGCAGCTTGTTGACATTTGGTTGCACGGTGTTAACCAGCTCTCATGACATCGAAGAGCGGCCCGCGTGCTATGTGATGGTTCCTTGTGGTCGGTTGACTCCCGTGTTACAGACTCCAATTTCCTCAGTCCCTCCCTCGGTGGAAATTTCGATAGGCACGTTCGTGTCGTGCTTCCTGGTGCTGTGGCGCTACGGTAGCTTCGACCATTCAGTTTTATTGGCTTTAGTACTATTGTTTTCCTGGTGATCGTCGCATGGGACCTTCACTTGCAGGGTGTTACGGATAGAGTAAGGCTCCGTGTACTCCAGGATGCCTTGTCAATTCCCGCTCTCAGACTAAGTGTACTTGCTTCCGTCCTTTTGCTGTGGCGCGATCCCCTTGTTGGTTTTTCATGTTTGGCAGGACACAAGGCATTTTGTTCGGCTTGTGCCACTTTCACGCGCTGATGCTCGAGCGAAGAAAGTTCGGGCCAAAGGTGAGGTCACACCGCCAACACACCGTACACCTCACGCCACCTCATCACCACACAACACAACGCAACACAACACGACACGGCACAACACAGCATAGCACAGCACAGCATACCACAGCATAACACAACGCAATAACGCCACGTTTCATTTTTTGGCTCGTTTAGGTGTAAATATATGTGCGGCATTCTGCTAGCTGTGGTGTAGACGCGATACTTTGGGACCCAAACATATCCTATTTTGTCGAGGGGCTCCTCAACTAAACAATAGCCCTATTAATATTACCTTTATGTAGCCGGCGTCTCCGGTGGCTAGGTAGGTGGTCCGCATGCCTATCAAGATCAATTGCGTGGGTTCGAGTCTCACCGAGTGCATGCTCGTAGGGATTTTTTCATCCGTAAAAAAATGATGAGCGGAAAGCGCGAGGGCGTGAGTTAGCTACATCCAATGAAAATCGACGAGTACTGGGAATGCTGAACCCTATGCGCGACAAAAAATAAAGGCACGTACCGGGGGGGAGAAGGGACGACACCTGTGACCACGGCTTGTCCAGAAGATCGCCGGGGGAAAAAACCTCCTACGAGTTAGCCTGGAAAGTAAAAGTGATGATTCAACAAAACAAAACACAACAAAAGTCCCACTATCTCCGCTGAGGTTGTGGGGTGGGGGGGTGCAATTTTTAGAGACCAAATATGTCTACGTGACGACCTTCCCCTTTTTGAAGTGTTTTTGAAAAGCCTTACAATCAACCCCTCCCCGGCCATCAACACTCCCATACGCACATCTGCCCTCAGACGCGTCCCTATTGACGTTAGGGGTAGCCCTTGGTTTTTCTGGGGCTCTTTGGTCTGTCGACTCTTTTAGTACTGCAGTCCCGTTTAGGGGACAAACCAGTCAAATTGTGAGTAAGTTATCCCCAAAACGGAACTACACTCCTAGCAGGAGACAGGAGCTGTAAACCTGAAGAAAAAAGGAAAGTGCAACCGGATACCCTAGGTGTACGAGTCATGCTTTTTTCGTGAAGCACGCCTCAGAATGGCGTTTCAAAAACGATGGGTACCAGAGTTCTTCGGTTAATTCCTGTGGAACCCCGAGCATCGATTGGTGGTATCAACGGTCTACGAGCAGCGCGAGGGGGTCACAGCACGGGTAGCATCTTGTAGGGCCCACTCCGTACAACTTCTCAGCGCTGGTCGAACTTGTGCACCGATCTGTATGATCCCCCAACCACGCAACGGAGTGGCCGTTTTCTCTTCAATGGGGTGTGTTGTCGCATCGTGAAGTTTCCCTCCCTGTGGTCCCAAGAAGGTTGAAGAGCCCCGGCAGTCCGAAAGTCTTTTTCGCAACAAAAAAAATCTACGTATCGTAGCACGCTTTCGCACGTGTGGCGCTTCCTTCCTTCCTTCCTTCCTTTCGTCTCGGGTGTTCACCATGCTGCGGCGAGTTTCGTTTCATCGGATTTCAGAGATATCGTCCGGCGCCCCTCGCCCATCTAACGTCCGTACACCGCATCGCACCTAATGTTTTGTTTTTTTTTCGTCCCCCGCCCCAAGGGTTGGTTGTGTTTCCTCTCGCGCGCGCCTCGGGGCATTTTTAAATGATGTCACGTCTCTTCAGGGTGCCCTCCAATATGATAGCTCTCACCCCCGCCGAAAGAATGCCATGGTGAAGACCAAACGGTCAATATATGTCTGCCCAGAGTCGTACTTCCGAGCGATACGTATGTATGTGCCATCAACTCCGCGACCGTCATGATTCATAGTTGGCCTGTCTAGCGCGTGTTCAAAAGGCTCGAAATGAAAAGTGCAGTATCATCACTACGCCCACCCTGCTTGACCCTCTCCCCCGCTTGTGGTTTCTCTCTTTGTATGGGTTCAACCTGGTTGTATCCCTTCCGCTCATCGGGTGCTGTGGTACTTCCCGCTCGGTTTCCCAATAGCTATATCAAACGTTTCAGGTGTCAAATACCCCCCTCCCCCCTGATCATCTACGGTCATGCATGACATGAGTACCACCCCCTTCCCTGTCCAAGCATCGTCCTGATTTGGGTGTTGCACGCGTACTTTCTCGTGCGTTGTCACTTTATCGTGCGCCTCAGGGGTTCAACATGATGTACCCTTTCAGCTCGTCCGATTTGACGTGCAGCGTAGCGGTCCTGAAGAACTACATGGAGAACGCCCCAGTAAAGGTGAAAACCCAATGTAAAAAACAATTAACCGCTGTTGCCCTGTTGACAAGTGAACATGCAGATGGGTTTCTGATTTTATTTCTCCGTCTCCAGTTGTTCCCTTCGCCTTCCGTTTTCTCGCTCGCCTCCCACTGTAATTGTAGCTCAGATCTGGGAGCAAGCAACAGGCCCTTATCCCCCCTTCCCCACTACCATACGTACGTACGGTTTCGTGCCTTGAATTCGTATCTTGAGAAGCCCTCCGCCCTTTTAATCCCTCGTCGACTCGCGTCGAAATGCGATATCAACAAGCAGGATTAGATAGCCAAAGCCCCCCAGGAAAAAACAATCAGAAACTTTAAAAAAATACAGTCTTCAATTTTGCAGAGGAGGGCGCGCCCGCATCGGCCCGAAATGTTAGGAACCCCAAGAGTGGCTCCTCAGATCGTTGCCCTGCTGACGATGTTAGTGCCTGTATGGACGCTATCGACGATCCTTGGGCGACAAAACTACGTTGTGCAGCCGAAGTATGTACTATAGAGACATGCTACAACAGGGGCAGTACCGAAGGTGTCCTGTCGAGGATACTATTACCGGGGAGCATAGTAAATAGAACCTACGGTACACCCAAAAACCTACATATTTCCCGATTTTTATTAACAACAGTACCCCGTAATATCGTGTGTTTGACGGTAGCGGCCGCGTCCTTGGGCGATAAAGCTAGGTTTTGCAGCCGACGCAGGAGCGCGCCTACGCTAGGGGCAACACGGAAGGTGTCCTGTTGACGTCTTTACGTGTGCCCGCTCAGATCGTCTCGCCCCGCTTTTTTTCTCGTGTCCTGCTCCGCGTCAGGTACCGTGGGCAGACCTTCGCTATTTGTTTGGCGAGATCATGTACGGAGGTCACATCGTCAACGACTTCGACAGGTGAGTGACTGACGGGGGCCAATAACAATAGTCCTACATAGCGTTTGATATCGAACGAGGTTTGGGTTCGATGCGACACCAAAAGACAATTATCGATACTATTCGATACGTGTACTTGATACATCGAAGCTTTCGTTCGTATTACGGGCGACCATAGTTAATAGGGCCTATGGTATGCATAAAAACCTATATATTTACCTATTTTTACTAAGAAAATTTGGTCCCAGTAATAGTAGATTTTACCTGCCTGAAAAAAACGAAAAAACGGGGACGTCAAGGAATGGAGGGCGACAAACTACTTTCTGGTATCTCTAAAAGTCGACATTTCAACATGTCGATACTTTCGATTCGATGATCAACACTGCATACTGCAAACCCCTTTGACCACGAATATAAGCCTCGTGCCAACTCGTATGTTACTGTCAAACGGAGCTCATATTCCCGTTTAGAGTAGTGATCAACAGACACACGACTCAAGGTAATGGTGTACGAGAAGCATTCGCTATGGGGTAAGGGTATCGTAGCGTCTTCGACCCCTCGCTCGAGGAGTTCTACGGCAATCGTTACTATTCTGTCCATAAATACGAGGACCGTTTTTTACTTCGGTACAGAGTGTTATGCCACCCAAAATAAATACCGCTTTTTTGTGTCTGAAAAACAAATGTACGCGTATTAACCCGGTCAGAAATCCCGCGACCGCGGTAGGTCTTGACAGTAGACAGCAGTATATCAATACGAACGTATAACGGAGACTATTTTTTTTAGACGAACGACAGCGTACAGCAGCACTCAGAGGAAATACGAAGGGACGCCCGGTGATGATCCTGCTGCCCCTTTTCAACTAGCGACACCCCCGAGAGTTGAAGCCAACCACATCCGAAGGTGGAACCTGGAATATACATATGTATGCCAATATATCTAGACGTAATGCTATATGCCCCCTCTCGAAAATACCTAACGCCTGCTGCTGCTGCCGCGTGTCGACAGGCTGATGTGCAGCACGTACCTCGTGTTCTTCATGCGAGACGACCTCCTCGACGAGATGCCACTCTTCCCCTACCCGGACCCCCCTGCGCAAGGGGGCAGCGGCGACCATGCGGCGGAGAGCTTCATGGCACCTTCGGTTTCCTACTCTTACGACCAGGTACGGCCACGCGTCGTGCAGTTGTTGTTGTTGCGATTGCTGGTGGTGGTGGAGCAGGTGGTGGTGATGGTGGTGGAGGACCAAGTGGTGGTGGTGGTGGTGGTGGTGGACCAAGTGGTGGACCGGGTAGTGGACTAGGTGGTGGTGCTGGTGCTGGTGGTTGTGGTGGAACAGGTGGTGGAGCAGGTGGTGATGACGGTGGACCAGGTGGTGGTGGTGGTTGTGGTGGAGCAGGTGGCGGAGCAGGTGGTGATGACGGTGGACCAGGTGGTGGTGGTGGTGGTGGACCAGCTGTTGTTGTCGCGGTTGCTGATGACGGTGATGGTGTACAGTAAGAAGCGTGCAAGACGCGTGCTACGATAGAGGTAGCACATTTAAGGCCGACGTATCTCTCACGGAGGAGCCTCCTTAGCTGAGGAACCGTCCGGTACACAGTATGCCATACCCCGTGTACGGTACACGGTATAAAGTATACCGTATACGGTACGGCGTACAGCAGTATATCCCCTTCTTTTTACGATGCACAACAACAGCAGTGTTCGTTGTGCACCAATCATCCATTCGCATAGACCATGGGGATGGTTCATCGGCTCAAGCCTAACTACATACTATCCCCGCAGTAGATGTTCGGGGTGATGTACGGGAGAGTCCCCACAGGAGGAGCCCCGTCAAATTTAGCTGGGCCCTCGTACCCCTGTCGTATCTCGCGTTACGAAGCTTTTGTCCCTGTAAACCTCAGCCTGTCTCTCTTACCGACTGTACGCCGCAGTTCGTATCTTGTAGCGCTGTTTGTATTCGCAGGTGCCATGCCCGACGCTGCTCTAGTTGACGTAGTGCCAGTCCATGGTCCTCGGCCTTGTGTGAAAACTAACGACTGGGCTGACACTGTCCTCCTCCTGTAACGGTCGCGATTGTGGCCGCGATTGTCGTTGGCCGTTTCTTGCTTTTATTTGTTGTATTCAACCTACAACGAACCGGCAGATCCTGGATCATATTGACGCCACCCTACACGGGAACTCCCCTGTGGCATTCGGGCTGCACCCCAACGCCGAGATTGGCTTTCGAACGGTGAGGAACCTGTGCTATTGTTTCTACTCCATCTGCTCCACGCGTAGCACGAAACAAGTGGCGGAAATTACATGGTGTACTTCAACCCATACCTAATCAGGTATTTCGTGGCGCTCTGTACCAAACATGTGAACGAGTTCATTTTAATTTTCGATCCAAACGGTCCCTCTATTTCAAGGCAGAGTGGCATTTTTTAGTTGGATACCTGGTGCATATCTTCAACTTTTTCGTGGGGTCTTGATATACTGTAGTGTTCCTTCATTACGGTTGTTGGTTTCGGATACTCCCGCTATTACAGGGGTCCATAGTTAATAGGACCTATGGTATGCATAAAAACCTATATATTTACCTATTTCTGCTAACAATATTTGGTCCTATTTACTATGGTCCCCCGCAATAGCAAAACGAACTATCAATAAATAGACAAGGGAGGCTTCGCCCAGGGACTTGGAGGGCCACCGGTCGGCGGCTTGCGTGCCGCTCAAATGTTAGCAGTTGTTGGGAACGGTGGAGGTGTGACTTAGGAAAATGCCAGGAGATGACACAGCGCTTTGCACGCTGCTGTGAGTGGAGGAAAGTGGCAGGCGTGTGTGTTTGTGATGACTATCATAGGTATGTTTATGTCGTCCAAAACTAGTAATATTGTCGCATAGCAACCGTGCTACTGTATTCATAGAGTCAGTGCGCCACAGCACATAACCCTCTTGGAGCTTCAGAGAGGAATATTGGCGATAACACGTGACGATAACAGTTTCGGCCACTGCGTGAGTGGGGGGTGATACAAGATGGTGCCCGAGATACAACGCAAGAAGGAGTCGTATGGCACAGGCACGCTGTGACCGTCTACCTGTATACTGCTTGGTGGGCCCGCTGCTCGTAGACGGCTGAAACTACCAACATTATCACTGCCTAATGTCGCTATCCGGAGGCTTTGATCGCCTTTAGGGCTACACTCACGTTGTTTGGTGAGACTGCTCGAAAGTAAAGTTGTTGTGGGATATTGGTCGCACTTCCGAACGGGTTTCGAAGACGAGAGTTGCTTACCACTGATTCGAGAAACCGATTGGCGCGCACTGTGTACGAGATGAATAGAGGTAACGCTAACCTAGCCCTACGCCAATCGGAGCAACCTTAACCGCGACCCTGAGCCAATCAGACTGAATCTCGAATGAACGGTAAGGTCTGCTGAAGAATTCTGAAGCAAAGCATGTACATCGATCGGCTCCAGCGTTCCGCGGCAAACAAATATGGAAACCAGGTTTTGTACTGAAAGTTGTTCAGGCCGCACCCTTGTCCCCTGAATTCGATTTCATCAAGTGGTGTCTCCCCTAATAGTATAGCCAAGATAACTTACCGGTCGAGGCTTGCGTGTGACCGACGATTCTCAGATAATTCGAGCGCCGCATGTGTAGACATCGGCTTAGCTTCGGCAAAAAAGGGTTTGTAACGAACGATAAGTGGCGCACGGAGGTAACTTTCTGCGCTCGTTTTCTCTGAACTATGGCGTATAGGGCGCTATCTGAGGTCGAACACCACAGATGTTTTTGGGACGCTCTCTTAGCCGGATATTTAACCAAAAACGCCTTGTTGTTCGGTGTTCGGTATCCCTTCCGGTTTTAGTGGAAAAAACCAAGCGGCGATGAAAACGGTCCGACCCCTATTACGGGGGTCCATAGTTAATAGGACCTATGGTATACATCAAAATCTATATATTTATCTATTTTTACCAACAATATTTGGTCCTATTTACTATGGTCCCCCGTAATAGTACGCGAACATCTTCGATCTTTACTGTAATGCCCGTTTGATATCCACATCAATCAGAGTCCTGACCGGAAGTATACTATGTTACACCCTAACTATGTGCCTGGTATTGTCTTATTTCCAGAATTTCCTGTGTGGTTATTCGCGCAATATGTTTATCTGCCAGGATTTCCTGATTACTTTTTCCAAGTATGTGAAAAGTTATTTTTGGGTATTTTTCCTCTCTGAATACTTTCACAAATCGCGACAGAACGCCTCCGTATTGTCACAAAATTTCCAAGGCTAGCACAATTTGGAAAAATGAAAACAAGCTCTCCGATAGCAACAGCCCCCAAACGCTACCCTAACGCTCACCGCCTGAGAAATGATATGGCAATGAGTACTCAATGGAATAACTTCCCGTATAGATGGCGTAGACGTTCAGCCGGTTTGTTGAAACTGACAGAAAAAAATCGCAAACCCTACACACACCAAACAGCTCAGGAGCTAGGGTTAGGCTGTTAATAGGCTGGTTATCCCTCATTGATCAACCCCAGCAACTATGTGTACAGGAGAGCTGCCTGCCATCTACATCAGTCGTAGCCAATAGCAGCTCATATTGGGCAAAACATGTCGTAGCCCAGGTGGCTCTTATTACATATAGATTCGTCTACAAGTGTATATATTGAAAAAACCTCGCTGATCTGTCCTGCGTATGTAGGCATATTCCCGAAATCGGTGAGCTATAAGAGCTGCGTGACTTGAGCGAGCTCCCGTGTAGCTCAGCCCGGGTGAACATGTAGAAAAGAGCTACTATTACGGGGGTCCATAGTTAACGGGACCAAATTTTGTTGGTAAAAATAGGTAAATATATAGGTTTTTATGTATACCATAGATCCTACTAACTATGGACCCCCGTAATAGCATATATCTACTATTGTAAGAGAAGTCCGTGCACCTGTTATAGATGTTGGTCAATGTTTCCCTAAATGGGTTTGTACATAACTCTGAGCCGCGGTGGACTGACATCTATGCCTTACGTGTGAAAGCACAAGTTCTGGAGAGCCACGTGCGTGCGAATGATTGTCCCCCTCGTATAATGTATACCCGCCAGGAAACATCGGAGCATCTTCTTTCGGCCATCCTGAATCTCTCCGCGCGCGACTCCCCTACCGGACACGGCGCCGTCAATGGGGGGGTCAACTTTGCGGAACAGACCAGCCAGGACATCCTTGAGGTACAGTACAGGCAATGCCGACTTGTATCCACTAAAAAAAGTTGAAAGTGAGTGAACTGCTCACAGACACTGCGTCGTCTCCCACGAAAACAAAACATTAGGGTCTGGGTTTTGGTTTGGGTTAGGGGTCTTATTGGGTCTACGCCCGTAACCTGACCCCACCAGGAAGTGAATCCTAGCCCCCAAGCAACGAACAGCCCGGCCCCTGGAATATCGTACCGGACGATGGGTTAATAGCTCTCAAACAACAAGGCAAAAAACGATAAACTTGATAGCTACCGCAGTACCTGGGGCAATCAACAGCCCGCGAATAGCTTGCGGCATTTTCTATCTTCTCCGGTGCCACCACGAGCGGACAAGCAAGCGAAGAGCGCGGGACCTGAACCGGAACACCGACCTCATTTTTTACACCAGTAATAGTTGAGATCTACCTGGTACTGTATGCGGGATCAATACCTTTCACGGGTGTGTTGCGTAGGGAATATATATACTCGACCATATACCCGAGTATACCCCTGGGTATATCGTAAGGAGCATTGAGTTTGCCCAGGGATGTGACCGTTTTCAGCACTTATTTTCTCGGCGAGGGTAAGGATGCAGAAGTCGACCACTATATTTCCCGAAAACACCTTGGGCGGTATTGGAAACCCCTGTGATAATTCATCGTTGTTTACGGTATACCCGGGTATATACCAGGGTATAACCAACATAACCAGTTGTTTTACCCGCGTAACCCACACAAAGTAGGTACCCTTTCAAGCACGCCCTTGCGGACGGATGTTCACCAGCGTGGCGAATAGAACAGCGAAGACGATAGACGGGGGGAGTTGCCAAAACGAAATGCCCACTGGTTGGCGGCGCACCCATATATACAGACGAGGTCTTGCTTCTCTCTTCCCTTGGGAGGGGGGGGAGAACGACAGAGAGAGACGTCACATTAAGCGCAACCTTTCATTCCCGCTGAGCATATTTCGTCCCTGCGAATCGTTCGGTGAGGGAGCGATGCTCTAGTATCCCCATCGCGCTGCCTCTCTTCTCGAAAGGGATGCGTGGTCAATGGCTAAACGACTAAGCCAAGCAACAACTGACCCCCCTCTCCGGTCATACGACTACGGCCATGCATGATAATGAGTATCCCCCCCCCCCCCCCCCCCCCCCTGCAATGGATGTGAGAGTCTACGATCATAAAACTATTACATATTTAATAGGGCCATGCATGACATTGTACCCCGCCCCCACCCAAAAAAAAAACACGTCCCTCCCTCCCTCCGCACTCTCTTCCCTCGTTCTAACTTCTCCCCCACCCTCTGACCTCCCTCTATACCAATTGCCTCCCGCCACCCTATCATACTGTACCTTCCACTCCCCTACCCCCTCTACCCTCTCCCCTCTCCCGTCTCTCCACTCTCTTACAGTGGCGGCGTTACGGTTCGTGCTCCTACGATAGGGGTGTGGGTAGCACGTTTCTTTTCCAAGACAAATATTTCTGACTGGCGGAGCTCCTTAAGGGCACTGAGACAACACCGACAGCGCTGACCAGTAATAAACCAATGAGGCATGCCTTATCACTTGAACATGGTTGGTGTTTAACACGGTTTAGAGCTGGACTCCCCTTGTGGGCACAAAACACTTAGAATTATATTCAGATGTAAGTACATGCACACTGCAGTGCTAAAAGAGTTAAATCATCGCCATGCCTGCTTATCGGGGGCGCGTTGCACTTCTTTCAGCATTTACCTTCGCGGACAGGGTTTGAGTGATTTACTACTAGTATTAAGCCCCAGCGAGGACCCTCAGAAGATGCGTTAGATCAGTACTATAGTTGCTGTCACGCCTCTAGAGCGTGCATCCATCTCACCTGTGCGTTTCGAACGCGTACGCGTATTGGCTTGGATGGGTGTTTCATCGTGTGCTGTGTCAGGTGGTTCGAGACGCAAAGTTTGACCTGGAAGCAATAGCTTTGGCTTGCGACAACGACCTGGGTCCTTACGAGAACATCCTCATGCAGGTAAAGTCAAAACTAATAGGTTGATATGTTGTGTGAGTTCGGACCCCCGTCCTCGAAACCAAACTGCTCCTGTGTTGCTGATGTCGTCGAAATGCCTGAGACGCGGTGTGCATGCAATACGGTACGCGAGAGGGCTTGTATACGAAATGTTTGAGTCACGAGTTTTTTTTTTTAAACGTTGTTCGTTTTTTGCACGAATGTGCCTACCCACACCGACAGCAGGCAGCGTCGTACCGTTCGCCCGTGTGCGTCTGCTCTGCTCACGTAGCTGTGAGCAAGACGCTGGGAGCAGACGGGTAGATGTTCTCTTTCACATGCATGTTGGTGTACATTTAGTTCCAGACCTCCTTCGGTGTGCCCTTCCGTCGATATGAGAATCAACCATGAATTTCGTCCTTTAGGAATGAAACGCATGCAATTGATTCGCTTCATTATGCTTCGCTCGAATTCAAAACTGTGGAGTTTCGACGCTTTGAACAAAATGGCTCGAGTTTGAATTAAACGTTCAATTTACGTGGGACCATAGTGAATAGGATCAAATATTGTTAGTAAAAATAGGTAAACATATTGTTTTTTGTGTGTACCTCGGGTCCTATTTACTATGGTCCCCCGTACTAATCAAATATATGTGATATGTACGGAAACTGCAAGTCCTAACGAGAGCTATGCTGCGGCTGGGGGGGGGGGGGGGGGTACCCATGTTATGCATGGCCGTAGTCGTATGCATGCCCATAGACCCCCGCATACCTACAATACCGGGACGGAGCACGTCGGGCTTCACAGATCAGACAGGCATTGCTTGAACTCAAAGTGAAAGCGCCCCTGAGGTGTTCGCCAAGTCACATGAAGGGTAAGCTGCCGCATCGTACTGCCAATCGCTTGTGCGGCGGATCTTCTTGCAGATGGCTGACAGCGTCGATGTAGCTATGACTACTTTTACCGTAATCTCTTACCCCTTAACTGGGAAGGGGGGGGACACCCCAACAAACAAGCAATCACAATGGTTCGGTTCCGTACGCACATTGCAAGCAATAGGTTTGTTGTATGATGCGAAAAGCATTCGCACACTTGACATCGGTTGCCCCGTTGAGAACCCCCCCCCCTCCCCCTCCCGTCAGTCGGAGTATCGCGCCCAACACCAATGAGCGGGATTGGTTTTCCGTACCGAACAAGGCGTTTTAGCAAAGATTTTGGTCGAGAAAGTATCCAGAAATATAATGTTCCGACTCTATATGTAGCACCCTTATGGCTGTCGAGAAAACAACCGCTGAGAAATGATCGACACCCCTGGGCGAACCGTTGGGGTTTACGGTATATCACCCTTGCTTATGGTCATGGTAATTATCCTTAACTATGGTATGACCCGGGAGGAGGGGTGTACTCGAGAGGAGCGATGTACTCGATACCATGCATGGTTGTAGTCGTATGACCATTGGCCCTCGCATCCCTACAATGCCGGGACGGAGCACGCCGGGTTTTCACCGACCTGGCAGACGTTGCTTGCACCAAGCGCAAAGCGCCGTGAGGTGTCCGGCGAGTCGCATGAAGGGTGAGCTGCATCCTGCTAAGAACCGCTTGTGAGGCGGACTTGCATATGGATGACAGCTTCAATGAGTTAATTTAATTTCCGGCGTGGCCACTTCCAGGCACAGCAATGGAAGTACTATGTGGCTGCCTCCTGGGTGCCGTACCATAAACACTACGCGATACGATCATTTACCTTGTGCGGAGTGAAGTTTTTTCACCTGGCACAAATGGTCTAACTCGACCATCAGCTGTGACCGCCCGCCAAAAAACAAAATAAGCGATGCCTTGGTTGTCGAGCCCAAGTAGTGAGCGCAATGTTTTACGGTGTCGTTGCCAACCGACGCCAAACCAGCCTATATATAATATGAAGGGTGGGGGGGGGGGGGGGGCGTACTCATTTGCTACTTGCCGAAGTCATTTGACCGTTGATTGTTCATCCCCTTCGACACAAAGCATGGTAGGGGGGGGGGGTACACTCGTCAAACAAAAAGACTAATCTTAAACAAGGAAAAATTGTTTCAGCAAAACAAAGCGTTCTAAGGAAGGCAGGCATCCGAATAGGGGGTGGAGGGGGGGGTGGTTTCCCAGCTGTTAGATACTGCATTGTTCTCCCGCAAACAGCATATCGAAATACGACAAAAACCTCGTACTGCGTAAAGCCTGAACGTTAGGGTCAGGGGTGTTAGACCTTGGGCGTAGGCTTCCTTACCGTTTTTTAATTCCCTTCGTTTTGTTCTCCTTTCCGGGATTGTTTAGGAATGCTTCTGAGCGAACAGCGTTGAAGCTCATTCTGCATCACATTGTTGAGGACTGCTAACAAGCGCATCAACCGTAACAATGTAACGACTGCTGTTTTTTGTCTGACTCTGTCTGCCCCTATGTACGACGCTCTACCTGCGCAGGAGTGCGAGCGCATGAATCTTCTGGTCGGGGAGATCGTCAGGACGCTGACGGACCTGTGCCTCGCCTTCAAGGTGACCGAAAACGCGCATTCGCACAAAACGAAACCCCGGCCGAACGAAGCGGTCGATATTGTCTCCTCCAAAATATAAAGTTGGGCAATTGTTTCACCCTCCTGTTCATCGCCGGATGGACGCGAGTCGACAAGGGCAGAAAGGGATGAAGTCTTCTCGCGAAAAAAACGCAAGGCACGAACCGCAGTATGGAAGGAACCAATAGCCTGCTATGTGGCCCCTGATCTGAGTTGCGACTTCCAATGGGAGGGAGAGAGAAAAAGAAGGGCGAAGGTAATGAATGGGACGGAAAGAAACAAAAATAAGCGAGATTGTCGTCTTCAAAACGAAACACACACAACTCTAGACATTAACAAATTGACACGAACCCCATTCCCATATTATTACTCTTGCCATCCCCTTCCAAAACAAACGCTTGATTGATGCATGCAAATTCAAAGCATCGATGAACTAATTTCGCCCCATACATGCCCACCGCCTGGTATACCGTTATAAAACCCCAGGGCATAACCCTGCCCTATCTGGTATATACCGCTCTTGGCGCAAATATAAGGACTGTTCATACATAAGCACAAATACCAAGCGGTCCTAGTATTTGCGCCCAAAAGGATACCTTAATCATCCTTCAGGGTTTGCTGAGGGGTAGGAGTGGACGGAAAGTTATTATCTAATCACTTGAGCTGGGGTGGTCATTTAACGTATCCACAGGAGAGACAACGGCAATGCCAGAAACGTAATCTACCTTGCTGCGCCATGCGAACAGAAGAAGATCAACTATTGCACGTGGTCGCCCCCTCCTTCACCCTGGAAGGGTTGTGGGACATGCTCTTTATGTACCTGCCTTCCGTGGATTGCGCTGTGTTAAATGCTCATATTCTCTGTACTCCTTCCCTCTCATGAAGACGTGTGTCTGTTAAGGGTTTATTGAGTTTTCGTGGTGCTGGCATACCAATCCCTTTTTGTCGCAACGAACAGCCGGCTTCACTGTTCAAGAAAACGTTGAAACAGAAGCATGAGTGCCGTATTTCCGTGCTTGCCGGTCTGGTGTATGGTATGTTATTTTGTTTAATACCCGTCGTCATCGCGGCGACTTCAAATATTACCTGGTGTTCCTAGTGAGATCCTACTACTGTTCAACAACCTGATGAACGCATTTCTCAGGCCCCCAGAAATTGGAACCGCTTGATTTTGGACAAACGTCTCTCCCCAACATACCTGAATCGGCAATATGAATAGGGAGAGTGTTGCGACGCTAGTAGCTAGTAGCCCAACAGACTAGGTCTTCAACCCCATGACCTCTTGCAGTCCCACTCTCCCTTTTATTTAGGGCGTCTGTCTGCCCGAAGGTCATAACGTCGGTGGCAATACATACTGGTGGAGACATGCTGGCACCTGGTACCATATCAATGATATACTCTGTCTGACACGTTTTGTGTTCGCCGTGTTTGTTGACTTGATTATATATCGTGGTGCCCCAGCGGGATCTCACCATGACCACAAGCAGGCAGATGTTGACCGCTTGGTGGTCAGCGCTTGTGACAATGGCATACCAATCGGTGCTAGCCTGTCTGCAGTAATGTCTGGTACCTCTCCGCGGAACTTCAGAGAGACAACAAAATTGGGGATAAAAAGGGGCCATTACCGCAACGGCGGCTGCGTGATTGGAGGGTGATACAATGATTGGTGTCCGAGTTGCAGGGTTGATGCAAGGGAAGCGTACGGCTCGGAGCGCAATAGAGTGTGTCCGTGCTGCCGGCCACTCACGCGGCCAATATATGTAGATTGCTGGTAAGATCGAAGTTATCACCGTCTTGGCCGCTGTATCGGAGTCCCAAAGGGGGTTAACGTATGTTTTGTCGTCAGCCCATCGACGTAAATATTTTGATCTGGTGCTTCCAGGGAGATCTCACCACGACCGAGAAGCCAGCCGTTGAGCGTTAACGGTCAGCTTGCGCGGCAGTAGCAAAACAATCGGTGCTCAGCTGTCTAATGTCTGGTACCTGATTATGCTTTGACGTGTTTTTTCTTGTCGCCATCCCGTGGGCTTGGTCATGACCTGGTGTTCCCAGGGAGATCTGACGATGACCGAGCAGCTGGAGGAGATACAGCTGGCGGTTTCCACGGACAAGGTCAGTGGAGCCGGTGAACTCCTCTGCCACTCTTTTGCTGTGCTATTGGTTATTCGTTTGTTATCTTCAAAAATGTACAGAATGAGCTTCAGTGGTGATCACACCTAAACATTCTCCGAGAAGAAAGCAACGTGAAACCAATAACAAGGAGGTGTATGCACGAAGTTTCAACCCCTTCTGTACCTTCCTCCTGCTTGGCCTATAATCACTGATGTCGCGATCCGTGCCCTTATACTACCGCTGGACAGCTGTTTCATCCTTTTACGCAGTTGTTAGTATGGTTGTTTGTGATGTTAGACATCCGACCATGTTGCAGCATAGGAGCTTCAACTTCCATCACTCGTCCCAAACCTACCCAGAAAGAAGAAAATCGATAGAACTATATGCTCGCAGTGATAGGCAAACTCCAATGCGTACCTGCTTCCGGCTACACTCGCTTAGGACTGCAGTCCCGTTTGGGGAATAAGCTAATAAAATGTTGAAGTAGTTTGTCGTCAAATGCTGGACTGCAGTTCCAAAAAGTTTGACATTCTAGTGTTCATAAATGCTTCAGAGCCTGCATCACCGCGGAGTGGCATCATTTCCCCGAAAGCCACGATAAGTAGGCGATCGGTTCTTTCGGGAAATGTAAGGACTGATCGGTGAACATTATGCCCACCCGCCATTATTAACCGACAGAGCGGGAACTTCGTATTATTAGCCGAGCGAGAACTTTTTCAGACACCCGACAGTGCAGCATGAGCAGCTTAAACGGCGACCACTCATCACGCAGCTTTGTGTCGTTCTTTTCCCGTGTCGCGGAATGCGCGCGAGAGAGAGCGTGAGTAAAGCATCCACTTCGATGAAGTCGACGAGCACAGCAGTGGGAATGTTAAACTATCTGCGGGATCTCATCTGTGACCACGGCTTGTCTCCAGAGGGCTAGAAAGTAAAAACAGATGGTTAAAAGAGCACAAACAAAAGTTCTCTAGAAATAATAAAAGTACGGGGGGTGACATAAAAACAAACACAACCCGGTCTATCCATCTTTCCTATCCTTGCGCGGATATTTCAATATCCTACGTATGGTTTCTCGAACGGCAGGTCCCGAGCGCGTGGGAGAAGCTGGCCTATCCCTCGATGCGGTCTCTTCCTCTTTGGCTCTCCAACCTCCAGGTACAGTACCCACGGTGTACGCCACGAAACGTTGAAGAAACTCACTTCTATCATGTTTGCCGTCCGACCACAACGTGTAGCATGACCTTAAGAAGTCGCGTGCTACGGGAGGAAGACCTGGATTTTCTGGGGCTCCTCTTTCCGGCAGCCAACAACCAACCAGCTTCCAGAAAATGTTGAAACTGAAAAGCATTACACACAATCGCGCGGGCCATGATAGGCACCTACGTACGCATTCCAAGCGAGCCGGCGAGGGAACAAATAGCCGAGGTATTCTCGCGATAAAAATGCCTGCCAAGGCAAGAACCGTAGCGGGGAGGGGAGGGGGGACGAGAGCCTGATATGTGACCCAATGGTTGATCGTATGTGAGACTTGGAAGGAGAGCGAAAGTAATAAATGGGCAGAGAACAAAAACAACACACAAACGAACAGGCTGACGAACAAACAAACAAACAAACAGACCGACAGCCAAACAGACAGACAGACAGACAAAATCGAAACCACCCCGAAATTTCAGGATTGGCCCCAACGACATTGTGTCGTAGCCCTTGAGATTAACCACCTTTTGTGTGACGCCGATGCAGCGACCGAAACAATGATCGACCACTTTGGTGCTATCAATCGCATCCAACGATACGAGAAGCAGCATGACATGACCTCCCAGCGGTACGAGTATATATTAGACCATGCTGCGCCCGCGCCGTACGAAACCCCATGCATTCAACCATTGTAACCAGGGCAACCACCTTGTATCATCTCCCAATCACGCAGTGACCGTAGCTGTAATCGTCATTTTTTTCTCGTCGCCAATCGTTCGCCCTGAAGTCGCTAGAGGGTTGAGGGCTCGGTCAGTGAGAAAGGCGAAAACCCGGGGAAACCAATCAGTATGGTGTATTGCTGTCGATGCTCAGCTTTGCGCATAGAACTCACTGCAAGCAAAAATGCGCCCCATGACCTTGTTGAGCTACTTTTCATTCGCGCCCGCAGGCGAGGCTGTCTCAGCTGGCGGACTGGGTGGGCAGCCCGACGGAGCCTCCAGCGGTGACCTGGTTGAGCGGTCTTTTCAACCCGCAGTCGTTCCTCACGGCCATCATGCAGGCAAGCGTATGTGCACGGTTTTTCGTTACAGATCTTTCGCGCGAACCAAACTTGCGCCAATCGGGCCCTGCAGTAGCTGTCAACCGTTTTCAAGTGTTATCTGTGTCGCATGCCATCTCGCATGGTACGTCCGCTTTTGCGAGCCGAAGGCCCTCCTACGAAAACGCTGCTACTACAGTAGTACAGGTAGCTGGGACCCCCTCCCTTCCATAGTGCGGGCGTACGAGAAATTTCGCGGAGATGGTGAACAATGTAGCGCAACCACTACACGGAACGACCGAACGGAGACGTTTGTAGACGTTGTGGCGTTTTGTTAGCTACATTGTTCTACGCCTCCACAAGTTTGCTTTCCACGCCCACATTGTGCAGGGGGGGGGGTGACGGGGGCGGCGGCAAGGGGTCCCGGCCAGCTGCATATCGAACAGCCCCATTGTTTGACCCGTAAAAAAGAAGAGAGCCAGAGTAGACACGCGCTACGGTGTAGGAGTAGCTCCTAGGTTCTCGGAGGATCCTGACTTGGTGAGCTCTCGATGCGACCCAGACAAATCTGACAGCATAACTATGTATCAAGATGAACCATCCCATGGCCTACGAAGGAAAATGTTACCGGTACGAAACAAGATAAAAATACGGACGGCAATCCAACGGCATTGAGTAGGTGGTTGCCCGGCGCCCTCAAGGACGCCCCGTCGGTCAGACACGTCTCCCTTGCGAGGCCCAAACGTGCTACTGTGCTGCCTCTGTCGTACCGCGGGTCCGGCAAGGAAAATAGTTCGCCGGACTGTCCGACTACGAAATTCCTTAAGGCTGACGCGTGCTTTGGCCGCGGCATGTTCACAATCCCATTTTTTTCTTCGGCCGGGTCTCCTGGGTTGAGGAGCTCTGTGTATGTGCTTCGCCCAATACAAAAACGATTTTCAGAAGAGAGCATGTATGCGCTATTTCTCCCGATGGCCCGAGTATACGGGGGATGGTAAGAGCGTGTAATCTAACACGAACGGTTTTCCGACGGTATAGGGTTAGGAAAACCCTCTTTGGAACCCCACGATAGCCTCCCCTGTCGTCGGGTCAACACCGCAGACGATGACCGCAGAAGCATAACGCACACGATATATGGTGGCAAGGCCTCATTACCGTGAGTACGAAACGGTAGGATGGGCACACCCTTAATCTCTGAGGGTCGTCGCGTGAGGGGCTCTTTTTGAAACCAATCTAAACTCTTTTTGGGGCCCCGAGATAGCGTAGCGATCAACACTATGGTTGGAAACGTTGGTGTTATCAGTCGTCTACGAGCGGGGTGAGCGTCGAGCAGTACGAGCAGTACGTGGGTGTAGCACCACCCTGTCACGTGCGTGCCAGCCGTACGGCTTCCTTGGATTCAACCGTTGTAACTCGGATCCTGCTTGTGGATCATCCCCAAATCACGCAGTTGTCGATCGTCAGTGTTTTCCGTCTATTTCCCCCCTCCCAAGTGTTTACATCAGACTTAAGGAGCCACTCCGGGCATATTACTCTTGTGTCTTTGTTGATTAGAATATTCGGGGGGGGGAATCCTATTATTTGATTTTTCAGCGGCAGCTATACCCTTTCTACAAAACAGGTTCTAGCGGTCGGAAACATGCCTCGCGAAGAAACGGCATGCCCTCCCGAACCAAACCTGCTTTGTCTCTGCGCGTCTACCTCAGAAGAATGCTCACATTTCGCGGTGATAGTTCTCGGGTTTGATGCCGGATCACTTCGACGCATTCTTGAACCCGAACAAGACGCCTCAGAAACGAACGCTACATGCTGTCAATCCACCATCTATTGGTCGACTCGGATAGCATACGAGTGATCGCCCCAACGAAGATACTTAACACTGAACTTCGGTTTGAAAGGCCTGCAGTCTTCCCGCGATCCCAATGCAAGGCGCGGATAATAGTTAGTGGGCAGGAGGGAGGAAGGAGAAGCGCCTACAACATGACCCCGGATGTCTGGGCTACTACGATAAGATGGAGAGAGAAGAGAAGGGCGAATATCATAAATGAGATTGAGACAAAATAAAAAAAACAAAACAAACGTCCGCGACGGTGCCAAGCCTCTCACGGAGCCCGGCGTTCCGTAAAGCGCGAGCCGCCCAACGGAGTGATTTGGATTAGGGGCTGCAGATGTGACAACCCAGGATTAGATGTGCTGGGTTTGAACGCGTTAAGGGGTGCTTTGTGGTCATCTACTGGTACGGTGTGAAGTGCAAACCTTGCGAGGGCGAGCATAACCTATCTTTTTTAGATGCACTGATGCTACAAAACAGTTTTGGTTCGGGAACGTTTGCCGCTTTCCACAAGGTGTGTTTCACCGACCAGGACAATGATACGGGGTGAATGTATGCTCAATGCAGGCACACAATAGGTTTGGGTTCGAGGAATATGGCGCTTATTTTGCAACGTGGGTTTGACAGGCCACAGACAAACTGGGAAGAGAAAAACTAGCGCGTAGTTGTTGCGGAAACAAAAACACATAGGAGTAGCCGGCTTCGAAGTCCCTTAACGCCACCTTACAATTGACTTAGAGGACAAGGTAATATAAAGACGAGACTCACGCACACCGTAAAACGGACTTGCACATGAAGATAAGCAATACGTACACCTCGAAGGAAAATGTATTGGGTAGCCCCTCATTTGAAGGACCCTCCTCACTACACAGAGAGAGTGCCCCGGTTATAGCCCTCGCAGGACTGCAGTTCTAGGTTTGGGGACAAACCACTCAAGTTGTTATAAGTAGTGTGTCGCCCAAAACAGGATTGCGGCCATAAACGAGCCAAGGGTGCAACCCCAACCGTGGCTCACGGCTCCCTACCTAGACCTTGTCCGGTACCAGGTGCCTTCTGTCGTTGTCTAGGTGGATATGCATGGGCGGGCTTCAATACCTCAAGTAAGGTCAACAGGATTCCGCTCGCTCTCTCAACCTCGTGTGTGCAAACGTGCGTCGGGGCAGTAATACCTACCAGTTTGGGAGAAGATGAAAGGACCGCTTCAAGAGGGTCATTCTTATCGGAGAGCTTTTTTCCATGATTTCCATGTGTTTTAGTCGCGCAATTTTTTAATCTTTCAGATTTTCCTGATATTTTTCTTCCAAAATATGTTAAATTTAACAAACCTGATTTTTGTTTGCTTCTGGAGAACTCCACGAATAGAGGCAGAACGCCTCCTTATCTTGATACACCCCTCCAGCTATTATTTCCAAACTTTGGATATTCTGGACAAATAACTTCTCCGAGAAGAATGAGTCTTAGTATTCATGTTTATGCGTGAGCGGTCCCCCCTATTCCGCCTACTATTAATAGTGCAAAGCGTTATCGTTTTTGGGTAGTGTATGGCAGACTCCCTCCTCCCCGCTGTGGAAAAATATCTGTAATCTCTCACCCCAACATTCGGCTTTATGTATTTTCTCGAAAAGCATAAGAAACAGTCATTAACAGTACTACAATGTGAGTCGTATCACACGGGAGCTTATTATATTTCCGGAAGGAGCGGCACATGCACAAGGCTAAGCCCGGCGCACAAGTGGCCAGCCCCGTCTGCGGTACTGAGTATTCCGAAGAAAAATGATGTTAAAAAAAAAAGTAAGCACGTCGGGCTCCACGACATCCGGCACGTGGATCCCGCCCAGGCTGGTGCTTTTTCCCTGTAGTACTCTGATTCGATGTCCTGGATCCTTTGATGCAAGTATTGGACTTTTGGATGAGGCCTCCTGCGCCGACCCGTGGTCTCGCCCATACTTCGTTGCGTCCTTGGATAGTATTTTGTTGTGTGTCCTCCTAATAGACCACTGGTCGGATACGCACTTATCTCACCAAACTTCCTGACGCTTGCCTCAACCCTGTTTCGCACATGCTGCGAAATCCTTCTCAAACCCGGGTGACAGAGGAACCCGGCTAGCGTCCGCGTAGCGCTGGCCGCGTTTTCTCTTGCCACCTTGGACCCGGCCACTATTACCGTGGGACCATAGTAAATAGGACCTACGGTACACACAAAAACCTACATATTGACGCATTTTTTACTACTATTATTTGGTCCTATTTACTATGGTCCCCCGTAATAGAAGTAGCACCCGTCCAGGAGGGCGATTTTTCCCTGTAGGGGGAGCTACTGCAGCACCTTAGCGTTCGGAGACTACCGCACATTTTCACGATCTCTAAATATCTACCTCACCCACACCTACCTAACGTTTTTCATCGAAAACAAATGTGTAGGCTGAAATGGACCCTCCACTGACTCCAGAGGGAAACAAGAATCATTTGACGACAAGAAGAAAAAAAAAATGGCGACAATTACAGCCCACGGACGGCCCCCGAGGCACAACGGTTGATGCAAGGAGTACGCAGCACGGCACTGGACCAGCAAAACTATCAACCACTGGTGTGGTCGATATTCCGGGGTTCGATGAACAAATCCCATTCGACTTTCCACGATATTGTAGATGCCAACGAAAACGTTGTGCATCTCACAAATGGAGGATAGGGGGGGGGGGGGGGGTGTACTCGATAGGAGATATGTACTCGATCTCATGCATGGCCGTAGTCGCATGACCATATACCCTCGCATCCCTACAATGCGGGGACGGAGCATGTCGGGTTTTCACCGACCAGGCAGACATTGCTTGCACCAAGCGCGAAGCGCCGTGAGGTGTCCGGCGAGTCGCATGAAGGGTGAGTTGCATCCTACTAAGAACCGTTCGTGAGGCGGACTTTCTTGCATATGGATGACAGCCTCAATGAGTTAGTTTAATTTCCAGTGTAGCCACTTCCAGAGACAGCAATGGGAGTACTACGTAACTGCCTCTTGGGTGCCTTACCTTGAACACTACGTGATACGATCAATTCCCTTGTGCAGAGTAAAGGTTCTTTACTTCGCACAAATGATCTCACTCGACGACCAGCTGTGGGCGACCGCCAAAAAAAAAAAAAAAAACAAAAAAACGGTACCCTGGATGTCTAGCTCACGTAGTGAGCGGCATGTTTTACAGTGTCGTTGCCAACCGACGCCAACCCAACCGGGGGTAGTAGGGTGGGGGGGGGGGGCGTACTCATTTGTTGCTTGCCTTAGTCATTGACCATTGACCACGCATCCCTTTCGAGACGGAGCACCGTTCCTACCCCTAATAGAGACACCTCCAACAATTGGGCGCTCATTTCGTTGTTTCCATATATTACATAAAAACGTTTTGCTAATCTTATCCCCTTCCTGTTTGGCCTCCTGTGGCCACCATCTATCTCCTAGGATAGCGATCGTTTTCTCGCTGCTATTGTAGATGCCAATGAAAACGTTGTGCATCTCACAAATGGGGGGTAGTAGGGGGGTAAATGTCCTCGGTGATTCCTCGGTCGAGGAGAGGAATCTCCGTCATTACGTGGTCGGAAATATTTCGGCCTAAAAAAAACGGAATAAAATAAAACTAAAAGGGGCTGCGATTACTAATAGTAATACACAACGAACCAACCCCCTGGCATCGCACACGTTGTACTCCTGTATATATATGTATACATGTATGTATATATGTTAACGTGAGAAAAGGTTAGGTATATCCCTTCCCTTGTAGTGGGGCACTGTCCAGAAGACTTAATATGACCCCAATTCCAAGAGTGTGTGGTCTAGGGCTGGGCACTCGCTAGTTACTCCGTCGGTAGCGCTATTGCGCTTTCGCCCAAAAACAATCAAATCAGTACGTCGAATTGCAGCAGGATACTGTCTCTCTTCCTTAGCTCTCTCCTTCCCCAAACGTTTTTAGAGAGTTTCCGTGCTACAATATGGCGTATTTCTTGGGCGTTAAGGATTAAACTACAGGCGGGTAAAATAGCCAGGTCAATCAGTATTGCTACTGCCAGAAGATTACTGCCGCCAGTAGAATATTACTACCAGTAGATTATTACTGCCAGTAGATTACTACTGGCAGTAGATTACTACTGACAGTAGATTATTACTGGCAGTAGATTACTACTGACAGTATATACTGGTTGTCCCCAGAATGCGAGTGCAACCACCACCACCGCGCAGCGCGTCTCACCTCTGCTTTATTCGATTTTTGATTTTTTGTTTTTCAGGTCACAGCTAAGACAGGCGGGCTAGAGCTGGACAAGCTTTCGATCTCGACTGAGGTTACCAAGAAGGTACAAGTACAGTGGTGGGGTTGTCCGCTTCTGAACCTGTTTAGAGCCGCAGTCCTGTGTTAGGGACAAACCAGTCAAAGTATAAGTAGTTTCTCCCCAGAACGGGGAGAGCGGTTAGAAGCGCCCAAAGAAAAGAGAAAACGAGAAGAGAGCCGTGTGCCTATCGGGCGGGGCGGGGGGGGGTGTACTCATTATCGTGCATGGCCGTAGTCGTATGACCATAGACCATCGCATCCCTACAATGCCAGGACGGAGCGCTTCGGGCTTTCACCGACCAGGGATGGGGGGGGGTGTCGAATCTCGTTTCCGATATTATCTTTAGTGTTTTTTCTTGATTTCCAAATCGAAAGCCGAAAGCAAATAGCAATTCGGTATGTAGTACTTGAATGTCTGGGCTAGATTTGCTGTCAAGTACTATATTTGCTATAGCTTTGCTACCTTAGTGTGCCAGAAGATCTGCTGCCAGTAGCGCTTTGCCGATTGCTTCATTTTGCCATCCGTTTCTAGTCGGTTTAGTCAGCAGCTTCGCCAGCGCAGCTGCCAGTGGACCTGCTGCCAGTAGCTTTGATGCATATAAAGAGAGGAAGACCTTACGTGCCCGCAGTTTGTTTTTGGTGTTTTCTTTACCTGTTATTAATAGTTCGATTTGGTTCTCTGTTTGCTATGAATAGCAGCTTTGCTAGGTTTTCCTCGTCCTGTCAACGGACCCCCCCACCCCCCCTCCCGCCGTGGCAGACATGTAAACACAGCCTGTTCAGGTGCGTGAACCCGGAGGGCATAATATCGATAAGGCTGACGCGGACGTATGCGCTGATTGTGCTTGGGCCAAACACACTCACGAAACGAACCGGGCAGCGATAGATGCAAACACATTGATCATTGAGCAGGGGAAACAAACCTCTTTTCCTGTTGAATGGTTTCACCCACCCCCCCCCGTCCCGCCCCCTCGAGCGAAACAACAACGTACAGCAGTACCGCCATTCTTCGTTTATCGACGTAGCCCGCAGAGCTTAACATCAGCTTGGTGACGCCGACCAGCGCAAGAAAAAGACTGAGTAAGGGTAATTAACGGAAAGATGAGGGTCTATGGTCTTACGACTACGGTCATTCAATGTATCGAGTACACCCGCCCATCCCCTCTTGCACGCGCGAGAAAGCATACGCACAGGTGTCCAAGTCCGCCTCACGAGCGGTGTTTAGTAGAGTGCATCTCACCCTGAAGTCATTATGCGACTCGCCGAGCACCTCACGGCGCATTGTAGGGATGGAAGGATCTACGGTCATACGAATACGACCATGCATGATAAGGAACCACCCTTTTAGTTTTTGGCGGTCGCCATTGCTGGCGATCGTGTGTTGGATCATTCGTGCGAGAGGTAGAGCACCCTAACTCCGCGCCAGAAGGAAATGGTTTTATCACGTAGTTGTGTATTATGGCAAGGCATCCACGAAGCAGCTCCATAGTATACCCATTGCTGTCTCTGGAAGTGATCACAACAGAAAATAAACGCATCCATTCGACGCAGTCATCCATATGCCTACTCACTCACCCACCCCCGAGTCGGAAGTAACTCTGCTAGTAGTACGAAAGGCGTGGGCAGTCCATGGTTAAAAGACTAAGACAAGCAACAAACGAGTACTCCCCGCCCCTCATTGAAGCGGCCATTCATGTGCGAGTCCACCTCACAGGCGGTTCTTGGCAGAATGCAGCTCAACCTTAATGCGGCTCACTAAACATCTCACGGCGCTTCGCACTTGGTGCAAGCAACGTCCTCGTCCTCCTGGTCGGTGGAAATCCGACGTGTTCTGTCCCGGCATCGCAAGGATACGAGGGCATATGGTCATACGACCAATGGTCACATGATATTGAGTACCCCCCCCCCCCCCCAAGCCAAGCAAAGGTGTTCATGTATTGCTTGTCCTTACAATGCTCGACGTATCTGTGGTGTGTTATACTTTTGTGCAAGATGGATGTGGGAGACATATCGGCCCCAAGCCGGGACGGAGCGTACGTCAACGGCCTCAGCTTGGACGGAGCGCGGTGGAACTTGCAGGCACGTGTGAAAAACGTTATGTATGCACATGCATGTATTACGAGTAAAAGATACTCGTAGGAGGCGCGAGTTGGATATTCATGACTTGGCGGGGTACTGGTAGTAGTACCGTTCTGGGAATGCGACGGTAACCTCCACCGAAATTCTAAGTTACGGTGTCCTCGTTTGCAGAGAGGCAGCGTGTAACGTCAAAGAGGTGACAAAAAAACGGTTTAAAAAATAAATTTCAACGCGCCCGCCTTTCGCTGATGATTTTCTCGGTACAACCAACAGACTACAGGCCGTACAAATATATAGAGTTTGTGTCGTGTACTATACTATTTGTCAGGCAAGCGGCGTTCAGGCTGGGTTACTCAAAAGTCAAGAAATTCATGGTTGCACTTGCGGATAGGCAGGCGAAAACCAATACAAGTACGCGTGCACCGAGTTTCTCCCGCCTGTTTTGCTTGTTTGTTTTCCGCTAGTGATGTTCAGGAGCCTCGTCTCTTGCATATGTATCGTCCCCTGATAAAGCACAATTAATGAATTGACACCACTAGTAGACCAACCCACATCATTATTTGATGAAGCAATTCCAGGGAAGGCTTCAATACCTGGTAGACTATTTTCACGCACGGTGGGATTTTACAGATATGCAGACAGGTGTATGAGAATACGCGCAGTTACGGGGAAAACAGGATTATTATCGAAGTCACTCGTGAGTATGCACGTCTGCTGTCAGGGGATGTTTGCTGATGTCTCCCAGGGATGAAAAGAGGCGTTATCCTCGGGGAAACCCATTATGTTTGTTGTAGTGCTGGACCTCTGTTTGGCCTGTTTAAACACTAAGACATTCTACACATAACGCACCCTGTACTGCCGGTGGGTGTGTATCACATATAAAAAAAAGGTTTTATGTACCTGGTATGTATAAAATATATACATATTGGTTTTCCACTCACTTAAGTGGGGTGTCTTTATAGGGGTATGGGGACACACGAAACTACAGGGGGGGGGGGGAAGTTACGTTCGCCCCTGTGTGGCTACTCGATGATACGTTTTTCCGCCGCAACCGCAGCCCTTACCCCCCAACCCACCCCCCTCTTATCGTCATTCCCCACCTGTCCCCCTCCGCTCCCCATCGGCACACTTCGGCCAAACGTCACTTCAGGCGCAGCACTTGGAGAGCTCGAAGCCGCGAGAGATGTACTGCCCGATGCCCGTGATAACTTGCGTCGCAATTGTCAGCGCGAGGTTGGACAACAGCACGTTCATGTGAGCCCCCCTACCACGCCCCTGCCTTCCCCACCGGCAACAGCATGCTCCGTAAAAAAAAAAAAGAATGTGACAGGGGGGATTGGTACACTACATCGCAGCGAGAGAATAATCGCTCTCCTAGGAGATAGATGGTGGCCACAGGCGGCGAAACAGGAAAAGGGGAAGGTTAGCAAAACGTTTCCGTGTGATATATGGCAAGAGCGTGGTGAGCGCCCAGCCGTTGGGGGTGTGTGTCTCTCTTAGGAGTAGAAGCGATGCTCCGTCTCGAAAGGGGTGCTGGTCTGGTCGATGGTCAAATGGCTAAGGGAAGCAAAAAGTGGGTACACCCCCCCCCCCCCCCTTCCCCCATCATCACCCCCACTCCCACCCTCACCCCCATCCCCACCTCCACCCCCACCCGAGCTGACCACCCACAAAAAGCGAACGAAACCCCTGCGCCGTCCCCACCTTCACCTCCCACCCCCCACAACCCCCGATCCCAACACCGCCACCACCTTCACCTAATTGTTCTCTGCCTAGGTGCCCCGTGTACAAGACCCAGCAGCGAGGACCGACTTACGTGTTTGATGCGGGGTTGCGCACCAAAGCACCCACGGCCAAGTGGGTTTTAGCCGGGGTAGTTCTCGTGATGGACATAGTTTGATCGTGATGGGTATAGTTTGATCTAGCTTGTGTGGCACAGCGTCGTCGGGCGTATATAGCTGAGCTGTGATGGGCACAGGTTTAGCCGTACTCGTGAAAGACATACCAGGCACAGCAGTCATATGCTGCGCGAGTAGTGTACAGTATGCAGGCAACATGCCGAGGACAGCATGGTGAGCGTTCGCACGGACGTTTGCTCTCCTGGCTCCTGCACGCGGCAACCGACCTTCAATGCCAAAGGCATCAGAGCGACGGCATCAATAGGTCGAGCAGTCGTTTAGGAACGGAGAATTTTTATTGACACACGGAAAAAAAAAAGACGAGATGAAGAAACTAAATACCTGATGTACGTCGTTCGAGCTAGCTGTTCGTTTATGTCCCTCGTGGCGTTTATCGCTTCGACGGCGTCGTCGTTGAGTTGGACCTACATCGTGGTCCACGCTATAGGACCGCTTGAGTAGTTCCGGTATCCCGTTGTAGTGCCTGTGAAAAAGCACTTGGCACTGATGGGATTCACCGGTGTGGGTTATTCGCAGTTTGCGGAGTAGTGCCGGTTGCCGCCATAGTGCCGGCAGTGTTGACTGGTATTACGGCACTATGGATGGATCACTACTTACTGCTGTGTGCCAAACTCAGGGGCCGGTCCTCGGGATGGAAGTAGGTATTCCGTTTGGGGTATCGTCGTGCTCATTCGAGGAACCATGAGCTACACAGCTAGTGTTGAACGTCGTATCGAAAGCTTCGATGCATCGAACTTTCGATAAATCGTATCGAACGTTTTAATGTATCGGAAATTCGATGCATCGTATTGAATTTTTCGATATATCGAAATTTCGATGTATCGTATCGAACGTGCTTCGCCCTCCATCCCCTGGGACCCCCCCGGTGTTTTATGCTGACACTGAAGGAAAGCAACGATATCCCGGTATCAACTATCGAACTCTTGGATATCGATAGTTGTTTTTTTCATCATTATCGTGTAGAACTCAAATCTCGTTCGAAATCCAAAACCAGCCACACCAAAAATAGATGCGTTCGAGCGTAAACACTGTACAGGTAGTGATGCTGCTTTCGTATGCTTCTTGGGAAAAGTATGAATACTAGTTCGGACAAAAAAAACACGAAAAGGATCCCAAACAAATACGCTAAAAATAACTGGCACTACTGCTGTAGCCCCACTCTGAAGAAGTTTATTCCCGTGACTACAGCGATAGGCGTCATCTATAGCTCTAACCGCAACGGACGTGAGATATTCATGCTGCCACGGTCGGGGCGAGGGATACCAATTTTGCCGCAGGTCCCGTGTAAGAGGCAGCGCCATGGGTTTGACCGCGATAAGCAGCAAACTCTAGCGCTAACCGCAACGGACATTGAGAGGGCGAGTCGTGCTACACGGTCTGGGGGCGGTATGAGGACATGAAAGGTTTATCAGGCTCCTTCGATGTGAACAACATGAACCTGAGATCACCTCGACCCCAACGATGGTTGATTACAGGACGATTCGCGGGTCCGTTCGGGTCGGGTGAGATCAGGGTGGCCCGACCCGTGAGATTTTTAAGACCTCCTGACCCGACCCGACCCGACCCGACCGGACCGGACCCGACCCCACCCGACCCCACCCGACCCGATTCGACCCGTAAGAGTCTGAAGTATTCTTGGCTCGACCCGCGAGTCTGATCACGACCCGTGGAGAGCCCTGAAAAATACCAGAATACTGCATTGGGTGGGTGCAATAACAAGCAAGAGGGCAAACGGTCAAGGTGATGCCGAGTCTTGTAGAAAAACACAAATGTGCCAGTCGTTCTGATTGAAACCAGCAGGCCACAATACTACTGTGTGCATCTATCTATTGTACTGCCGTACTACAGCTATTGAAGTCGATGTGCAGTCTATTCAGTCCACTTCGCTCTTTCTTTGCGCTTTAGAGAAGAGTGTCGCCGGAAAAAAAGTGCCAGCAACGCTCGTCTCTGGTAAGTGAGGTGAAGGTGCAAGATGATGAGGTGATATATGAGGGGGTGAAGGTGCAAAGGGAGAGCGATGGCACCAGGGAGAAGCAGCAGCCGCAACGGCAACAGCAGCTCCAGCAGGCACGTCTGCAACGGCAGCTGTGAACTTCGCAAATCGAAACAGTCTTCCACTCCATACGGAAAAATCGGATTTACTGTGCACGTACAAATTCGAGCAAACGCCGAGACCAACTGCTATTGTTGTGGTCTGATGCCAGGAATAGACGCGCTGGGTGCTGCGAGTAGGACCCAAGCGTCCGAGCCAACTCTGACCGCCTTTCTTTGATCTAGCGGCGGAGAGACGTGCCGAGTGTGCTTTAAAAGTCAACTTGTCTTGGTGTTTTGTGCTTCACAATGTGACTGACTGCTGCTGCTGATGATGATGCTGCTGTGCCGCTGCTGTAGTCTACGAGTACGAATCCACCGAGAGGTGCGCGCCGAGTGCGCTCCTCTTGGTCTCTAGATCCACACCCGCGCCAGCTGACTCTAGTCTGGCCACGGAGAGATGCACCGCCCGCTTACCGCGCGTCGGGCGCGAAGCAATGGCGCTATGCAGTTGTGTCACCATCCAACTCATCGATCGTTCTGCTGCGGTTTGGTGTCGTGGATAACCTCTTGAATTCAGAGAGCTTGCCATTTTTCGATACGAAAAGCTGATCACCCAAGTCGTCGGATTCTGTGCCTAGGATAAGGCATGGACACTGGATGTCCTGGATGTTCACGGGTGGAAATAGCAGTCTTCTATCTGATTCCATCGGTCTCCCTTTGCTCCTTCACTTCTTCATATATCACCTCACCACCTTGCATCTTCACCTCACTCATCACCTTGCACCTTCAGCGCATGCTCTTCTTGTGTGCTAGATGTGATATCGTATGTTGGTACATGGTAAGATGGTACTACACGGTTTGCTATACTACGTGGAAAAACACGGTACATGATAATATGGTAAATGTTGGTATGGTATATAGGAAAAACATTGTATGTGGTACGGTAAGTTGGCGATATGGTACGGGAAAAATACAGTATGTGATATGGTGCGTTAGCGGTATGGTACGATGGTACGGTTTCGTGGATGCATTATATGGCTAAATTTGCCTGATGGTATGGTATGTTTCTGTATACTATAAGGTCCGTAAGGGTCGAATACGTCGTACGAATATCATCTGTAACGACCTTATATATTATTATTACGCTTGCCTTCCGACAATATAGCGTAGATGTCGTTCCTATATACACCAAATATCCTTCCGTGTAAATCAGTAGTATTTATAGACCATTGGAAAATGTTCGAAAATATAAGCCATGCGGACCAACTGACAGACAGACAGACAGACAGACAGACAGACAGACAGGCAGGCAGACAGACAGACAGACAGACAGACAGGCAGGCAGACAGACAGACAGACACACAAGTTTGCAATTTACCGCAGCTTAGACTCAGTTTTACAAACTGAGAATTTAACCTACGAGTACGCGGATTCGCCCCGGAAAAGCGTCAAGGGATAGGAATTGCCGAACAAGTCGTAAGCGTGACCTAGACATAGTGGGAACTCCAGAGTCGTGGGAAAAAGATGGGGAGGGGGGATAGGATGCAAAGTTGGAGAATACGCATGGATAGGGAAAAAGAGGAAGGGACATACTACCAAGAATAAGGGGACGGGGGGCGTAGAGCTACTATTAATACAATAATATAGGTGATCAAAGACACTAAATGAGGGATGTACATTATTCGCCTTGAAAAAATCAAATAGTGTAGATTCCTGCACTAAATTCGACGAAAGCGTCTACATGGATTAATATACCAGGGGAGCGGGAAGCGAAATATGACTTCTTAGGGAACGAACGAATGCTTACCCCCAGATTCGGAGAGTACGGTATGAAGTATGCAGAGGAAGTTCGGAGACGTACCAGTAAATGTAGCGAAGAAGTACAAAGGGCAAGGAGAAGCTGAACCAGAGAAGTTTGGGAGGTACTTGACAGAAGCAGAAGAAATGATAGAATTAAAGCAAAGACTGGCGTCAAGAAACAAGGTGGAACCGGAGAAACACTAGGAGATATTCGGGGGGTCAAAAGAAGGGATAGGAAAGGGAAAGTATTCGCGCAGCCCGATGGACGTCGCGAAAACGCTGAAACCGTGATTTCGTGTAGGGGATCCGGACCAGCCCGACAGAAGAAAGAGGTACACCAGTAGCCGCGAGGACGTAGACGGCGTACGCACAATTGTTATTGCCCTCGACAAAATGCATTCGAGCGCTGTTCTCAGTTTGCTTGTCTCTTTTTTTGTGAAGTCGCAGGTGGAGTTGTTGAGAGTGACGGGAGAGGCCAGTCGGGACCAGCACGGACGGAACCCCAGAGCGCTGTGTCTTGGCTCAGGCAGAGCGCCTACTTGTTGTCTAACGGTACCACTTGTTATAGTACTCGGCGGGGATATATATCCAGCAGCAGCACACGAAGACGGAACCAGCACCCGCACCAGTACCACAGCAATGGGATCGATATCATTGAGGTGTAATTAATTGGGGTTGCAGGGGTTTACAAATACAAGACTGTTGGCCAATGAAAAACGAAACCTGAACGGGGAGAGATCTCCAACAATCAGTCAGAAAGCTGACGACGCTCTCTTGGGTTACTATTTTTGCGAGTACCGAAACATACGATGAGGATCGCAAAACACAAATAAAAGCGAAAAGTAGGAAGTAATCAATCAACTAACACTGCTGTTGTTGTAAAAAGACCTACGAGGATAGTATGCAATTTTGGGTAATTCTTTTTGCGACTACCGAAACATACGACGAGGATCGCAAAATACAAATAAAGGCGAAAAGTACGAGGAAAGTAATCAACAAACTGCTGTATAACAGTTGTTGTTGTAAAAGACCGACGATAGTTCGTATGCAAATTTTTAGCAGTAGTAGTAGTTTTCAGGCTGTACTGCTGCTGCTATAGTATGCGAGTGACGACGCTTTGTTGGCCAATGCAAAACATTTTGTGGGTTATTACACATTCGACAGATTGACATGCATTTTCATTGTACTTTATGCGAGTACGGAAAAACATACGATGACGATCGCGAACAAATAAATACTCGTAAAGTCGAAAAGTAGGAAGTAATCCACTGCTGCCGGCGGCGTCCAACGGTATCCTCCCAAACCTGAAAAAAGCCCATTTTTTGCCATTCGAGACGTTTGTTGTACTGATGATGTACTGATATGATAGACACAATGCATTTTTTTGCCATTCTGTTATGATACTACTGCTTGGATACAGCACTCTGCACTACAGCAGTACTCGTCCATAATTTTGCTCTGACACAAAAAGTAACCCACTCCTGTTGTACTCTACAAAACCTGCTATAATAGTATGCGAATGGAAACGCGAAGTTCACCAAAAAAGTACTATTTCAGCTGGTGCGACGATACACGATAGACGCTCGATCTCGACAGAGACTCAGCCCACGGGCAACCCGCGCGGTGGCGGGCAAGATCAACTAGTTCAGATGACGGGCTTGAAGAAATGAGGTGGATGCATGCTCTAGGGGGCAAGAGCTTGCCGGCGGCGTCGGCCATTGGAAAGTGTTCGAAAATATAAGCTTGCGGACAGACAGACAGACAGACAGACAGACAGACAAGATTGCAATTACCGCAGCTGAGACTCAGTTTTACAAACTGAGAATTGTGCCCGTGTGGCAAACTGTTGATTGATCTCTAAAGGTATAGGCGCAGCTGGCACGGGAACGCGTGGTTGACTCCAGACAGTAACACGGAACTCCTCTTGTATTATATCCGAGCTGTCGAGTGACAGCTCATGCATCGTATGCAGATTATTATTCAACATGACGCGGGAATAAACCTCCCGTTTATCCCCCCGAATATCCGACTAAATATCCCTCTCCTATAATCCTATGTCAATATATGGAACTCCCTAATATTAGATGTAACGTCTCCGTCGTGTTTCTGAGCACAATCAATATCCCCCCTGCTCATTATACACGACCATACTTCAATATCCCCCCAGCTCTGTACACTACAATGTACGACTCCGCTGGGTGGAAACATCTCAATATTATGACCAACTCAAACGAAATTCAGAAACATAATTTCACTCCAGAACCAAAAATCAAACTCTCAATTTCAAAAATACTATCCAAACTCTCCAACTCAGAAAACATTTTCTATGGACCGCACACGCCCCCAGGCGCTTCATAGTCTCTCTTCAACCTTATCCAAAAAAATCTCCCTCTATTTCATGAGGAATTAATGCAAATCATATAAAACATCACAGTAGTCATACTCATCAGAATAAAAATTAAGCCAAGAAAATAAATGCCAGAGATCGCAAGGAACCCCGTTCCCTCGGACAAGGGTCTCCCCTTGCCCCCTACTCCCGCCATAGATACACAGATCGCGACGGTAATGCGAGATAGCATACATTCCTTCACTTGAATTTTATTTGACGTGGGGACTACTCGAAAACACCAAAAACTCTCGAAATCCATCACCAGGAACGAAATGGTATCATCCTCGGAATTAGCCAGGGAAAAACGGCAGCATCTTCGGATTTATACGTAGTTCACACAAATCCTTCACTCAAAAATAACATAAAACCTTCCACCTCGGAAAAACCGTGTCAAATATTCATCAGAAAATCCCGGTGGTAACGAAACACCGTGTTGTTGAGCGGCTTTGTCAAGAAGTCTGCATGCTGTTTCTCCGACTCTACATGGGTAATAACAAACTCCCCCTTAAAAATAAGCTCGCGCAAAAAGTGGTGTCGTACGTCGATGTGCTTCGAATTCGACGTGCACACTGGATTTTGTGCCAGGTGCCTTGCCCCCTCGTTATCCTCGAAAACCGTAATGCATCTCTCCCCAAACCCCGGAAAAATAAAACTCCATACATAGCGCATGAACATTGCCTCCTTGATGGTGTCTGCCAGTGCTACATATTCGGCCTCAGTGGTTGAGAGTGTGACGCATGTCTGCGTCCTAGAAAACCAGCACACACACGCCCCAGCACACATGATGGCCCCACCGGAAACTGACCTCCTGTCAGTGGCTTTGTTGGCATAGTCTGCATCTGCAAACGCTACCAGCTCAAGCCCGCTACCCTTCTGGAACGTAATGCCGAAATCACTCGTAGAAAATACATACTCTAAAATACCGACTGCTGTCTTCCAGTGTACTTCCCTCGGCCTATTCGTGTACCTCGCTACCGCCCTCACCGCGTTCGCAATATCTGGTCGTGTTTGGTTCGCAAGCCACATCAAGCACCCCACCAACTCGCGGAAAGGCCAATCACCCACGGGTTCATTCTCGTCAAACTCCTCGAGCTTCACACCAGTCGAAAGCGGGTTATTCCTCCCAGAACTAACACCAAACCTCGCCGCGGTATTTTCAGCGAACGCCTGCTGCGAAATCGTCAAAGTACCAGCATCCCAATCCCTCGAAAAACAACAACCAGCATACCACCGCAACTCGCCCAGATTGTTGATCGGAACAAGGTTGTTCAGGTCGTCACAGAACTGATCGCATCTAGCCTTGAGTCCTACAGCAAAAATATCATCCACATGAACTACCGTTACAATGGAGACAGAGCCCGACTCGACCAACCTCATGACACACGCGTCAGCGGGGCTCTGCTCAAATCCTAGACTCTTCATGTGAGTGAGAAGGTGGTTGTGCCACGACCTCGACGCTTGCTTCAAGCCGTAGAGACTGCGATTCAACCTGACCACCTTACCAGACATTTCGCCGCAGCCGGGAGGTAGTCGCATGAATACATCCTCATCCAAACTCGACTGCACGAACGCCTGCTCAGCATCAAAATGACACAAATCCAAACCCAACTCGCACGCAATAGCACCCAACAAACGGAAACAAGACGCTGCAGGCGTCGGAGCAAAAGTCTCAAAGAAATCAATACCCTCACGCTGCTTGAAACCTCGTGCCACCAGCCTTGCTTTCGCCCGCACCACGTCACCATGCTCGTTGGACTTCCAGGCGAACACCCACTTCGCCGAGATGACGTTGAGCCCCTCTGGTTGCTACGTCGCTCCAAATGTCCCCGCGTCCGCCAGCCCATGGTACTCCTTGTCCATCGCCTGTCTCCAGATGGCCGAATACTCGTCCGCACACGCTTCAGCATACGAGTTCGGCGTCGAAAGCTCGCTCGCCGGGCGTGTGGGAAGGGGAGGGTTCTCGCGCGGTGGGGCTTGGTGGAAAAGTACATGTCCTATACCTTCCCGCGCTGCCATCAACGACAGCAGCCCATGCCCCATAGCCTCGCGGTTCCGCGCAGTCTCCCCTCTTGTCCGCCCCCTCAGCACATCTCCACCTTCCGGATGTCGCCCAGCTTCCCCCCTGGCCCGATCACCCTGCACACCGCCACCACCCTCCTGGTGTCGTGCGGTCTCCCCCCTAGTCCGCCCTCTCTGCACAGCGCCACCGCTCTCCTGGTGTCGTGCAGTCTCCCCCCTTGTCCGCCCTCTCTGCACAGCGCCACCGCTCTCCTGGTTGCTGTGGCGGGGAAGCTCCGGCCGAGGTATACCCACCACTGCCGTAGGGCGTCTCCTGCAGCCAGCCACCTTGAGAAGCGGCACCCGGGAAAGCGATATTCATTTGCGCGGGAGCTGCCTGGCATTCCGCGGCGTGGTGGCCCGGTCTGCCGCACCGGAAGCAGGGCCCCTTGCGCCTCCATGTGTTGTTCGGTGGGGGACCCCAGCCTGCCGGAGTCGCTGCGGGCGGCGGGGGCATCGGCGGCAACGTCCCTGGTGGTGAGCCGGTAGGTACCCAACCCATGGGGGGGACTACTCCACCCGTACCAAAGGGGTCTGGGACTGAGTCATCCCAACGGTACCTGCAGGCCACGGCATCCCAACGCCATTTGGGCCGGTTATCCCCCCCGACGAAGCTCCTCCCCGGTTGCCACGTTGCTGATGGGGACGGTGCTGCTGCTGCTGTTGAGGACGCTGCTGCTGCCGTTGCTGCTGCTGCTGCTGCTGAGGCTGCTGCTGCTGATATTGCTGCTGCTGCTGCTGATACTGTCGCTGGAGCTGCTGCTGCTGCTGCTGCTGCTGCTGCTGGGGCTGCTGCTGCTGCTGCTGCTGCTGCTGCTGGGGCTGCTGCTGCTGCTGCTGTCGTTGGGGCTGCTGCTGCTGCTGTTGTTGCCCATCCTTGAGCCTCCCACCTCTCCTGTTCCTCCTTCCCCCTCCTGGACCCGCACCTCCGCCACCGGCAGGCTGCGCACCTCCGGCGTACAAGGCATGCTGATCTACCACTCCCTGCACGCCCAACGCCCTAGAAACCATCTCCTTCTCTACCTTGTCGTTAGCATACGCGTCACGGATGATCTCATCGATCTCGGAGCGGGGGATGGAAGGGCGGGAAAGAATGGACTTGCTTTGAATAGTATACAAAGATGAGAGGTTGGTGACAATGTGGCGGTTCACTTCCTCCGTACTCTTACCACATCCTAGCATTGCCAGCTCATCTGCAGCCTTGTCTACCCTTCCTAGGAATAGCAAGGGGTTTTCATCCTCGGCCATTCGGATTGTATCAAATTCCCTCCTCAATCTATGAGTTGCGGCTATCGTCTTCGGCATATAATAGTCTTCCAACTCCTTCCAAGCACCACTCGGAGACATTGCCTTTTGCATTCTAAACTCAGCCATATCGTATCCTGTCATGGCCTCCATCATCAATCCATACACCAATCTCGCGTCCCTAATCTCCTGGGGGGAATGTCTGGAGGCTAATTCCTCCGGCGAAACCCTCATGTCACCCACCATAACTGGGTTTGCTGTGCTACTGAGTACATGCAAGCACCCAAGCGATGATAGGTATGCCAAAAACTTACTACGCCACATGCTAAAGTGGGCCTCTACGTTATCGAACTTCGGGGGTCTCGACTGGGACAAACTTGGGCGGTACAAAGAAGGTAGTGACATGCCTGATCGGGCCTCCAGCCCAGGTGTCGGCACCGTCGACGCTGCTTGTTGTCTTCCAGCAGTTCCTTCTCCTCTCGTCCCCCCACCGGCCCCCCCTTCCTTTCCTGCTCCCTGCGCGTCCCTCTCGGCGCGCAGTCTCTGCTCCTCCATCGTCCTTTCCAGGACCTCTATTTTCTTCTTCATCTCCTCCATGGTCTTTTCACTCTCCACGCTGGCTTCTTGACTGGGCATGTCCTCGAAACTAGGCATGCCGAAGCAGGTTCCCACCTCTCTAGGTTGGCCTTGGCTACGCTTGCCAATAGAAGATCGCCGGACTCACTAGTGTGTTGATTGATCTCTAAAGGTATAGGCGCAGCTGGCACGGGAACGCGTGGTTGACTCCAGACAGTAACACGGAACTCCTCTTGTATTATATCCGAGCTGTCGAGTGACAGCTCATGCATCGTATGCAGATTATTATTCAACATGACGCGGGAATAAACCTCCCGTTTGTCCCCCCGAATATCCGACTAAATATCCCTCTCCTATAATCCTATGTCAATATATGGAACTCCCTAATATTAGATGTAACGTCTCCGTCGTGTTTCTGAGCACAATCAATACAAACCAATGGAGAGTAGAACTCACAGAGCAGAAAGTGAAATGCACAAGGAGGAACGGGGCGTGTTTGAAGAAGAGGTGGGGAAAATAGACGAATGTGACATGGAGGAATTTCGTACACCATACAGCAACGAGAAAACGATCGCTATCTTAGGAGGTAGATAGATGTTGACCACAGGTGGCGAAACAGGAGAGGGATGAGGATAGTAAAACGTTTTACGTCATATACATATGGAAACAACGTCATGAGCACCCAACTGTTGGAGGTGTCTCCATTCAAAATAGGAACGGTGCTCGCGGCTTCAAAGGGGTTCCTAGTCAATGGTCACATGCAAGCAATGAATGAGTACGCCCCCCCCCCACCCCCGAGCCAACTAACCAAGGCCCTATCACAACAGGCTCGGAAGACCGAGACCTCCTACGTAGAAAGCCACTCACATATGTAATTCCGTCCCGACTAGTTCGGCTGGCTTACGACCGGCTGGCTTACGACCGATACCACATGGGGATGTTTTGTGTCACGGTCGGATACCTCCACAGTAACTAACTCCACCACGAGCGTGACGGCACCTTCGCCCACGTTCGTCCTGAACGCGCCCCCCAGCCCCCAGGCCTACCAGTCGCGTGCATATGCGTGCAATAACCGCCCCTGTTTTTGGACCTGGTTGCCTTTATGGCCTACACTAAATAGAAAACAGACTTCGAGACTCGTAGCTCATCGCACCACCGCTATGCGCCGAGATCATCAACAACAGCCGTACCTCCCCCCGCGAAGCAAGTAAATGCTACATCCCCCGTGTTGAAAAAAATGCCCCCGCGATTCACGGCGCTAGTGGAAGAGGGGAACATATTGTCGAACCATGCCACAAAACGAATGCCCCAACGTGAGCAGTGTCTGTCTGGATTCTACTGTACGAATTCTCGGACGACCGAGACACCCAACAGTGCAACACCCTTGTACTCCCGCAACAATCGAGGTTGCTCCGAGACTTCTACAATGTACCCCATACAGTATCTTGACCTGGCTGTCTTTGCAAACCTTTGTCAAATACCAGGTTACAAGACACATATCCCGAACTATGCCGGGTGCACTCGCTACCTGCGCTTGGTATGATGCGCTCCACCTCCGAGGTGCTTTATCTGTCGCCAGCCTGAAGCGATGAGCCCGTGACATCGCGAGAATTCACGACTACCTGGCCCAGCGAGCGACCGCTGTCTAGGTGCAAAAGCCACAGCCCTGCCTTTTCGCGTGTTCCACCAGTCTGCTAGCACCGTTCCGCGCGGTATCCACTTCGAACTCCGACGAACGCGATCAACCAAACAACGGCAGCTGGTCCTGTCAGGGTGGGGTACGTACTACTGATACGTACTCAAGCAAAGAATATGAACCATAACGCCCAATTATCTCTAGAACAAGAAACTGCGGAATACTCTCGACACCTGATAACATGTTCCTTTTTCAGCTTTTTTCGGGAAAAGTGAAATGTCACGAATCGCGACTTTTTTTCCGGTAGGCTAGAAACAGCCCTTACTCACGCACACAAAACCAAACAATCGTGACGTGTTTTCTGTGTGCAGACGACTATCCCGCGTACGTAATATATTCGTGCCTATGGGAGGTACGAGATCAGCCTGAAAAACACAACGACAAAAAAGGGAATACGACCAAAAGACGCATGCTACGGTAGCAAGGGGGGGACGCACGAACTGTGTCCCCGCGTGTAAAAAAAAAAGCCTCCGGATGGTACAGAGAACGAGAGTTTTCAGCACTGACCCCAAAGCTATATACCCTTTTTATGGTGTCGACAGAATTTTACCCGAGGTTCCTCACTTGAATATAGTACAGGAGCTCAACACGTCTCACCCTGACACCAGCGTCGAGATAAAAAAAAGTTTTGTAGGCTACACCCGACATACCAAAACTCCCACGAACTATATACGCACATCATGTAAAAAAATACAAATCGCTAATTTTTTGGTTCGTTAAAAATGGCGTTTACTCACACATACAAAAACAAACAATCCTAACATGTTTTCCATGTGCAGACGACTATCCCCCGAACGTATGCGTACGTGTCTACGGGTGTAGGAGATGAGCCTGAAAAACACAACACAAAAGGGAAATTGAACAAAAGACGCATGCTAGCAAAAGGGAGGGAAGCATGAAGTGTGTCCCCCCGGGTGTGAGAAAAAGCCTCCGGATGGTACAGAGAACGAGAATGTTCAACACTGACCCCCACACTACGGCAGTATATGCGAATTAATGCTACGGACGGAATGTTACCGGAGGTTCCTCACTTGATTATAGTACAGGAGCCCAACACCTGTCACCCTGCCACCAGCGTCGAGACGAGATAAAAAAAAAAATAGTAGGCCACGCCCGACACACCGAAAAAGCCCCATGAGCTACATAGGCACCTCACGAAAAGTGAATACCAAGTACACAAATCGGATTCGTGCGAAAGTGCTTCGGCAAAAAATATACACCGCTTCAAGAACGACTCCCCCCCCGCCTCTTGAGTCCAAGTAATTTGTCCGCCAAAACGTTTTTGGTAATTCTACGGGGTTAAGGAGCGCCCCCCCCCCTATCAGCCAAAACAAAAATTGGGCTCCAAAAAGTGCCATCCCTACCGTACGGTGGCAAAAAGGGCTTCAAAATCGTCGTGTCCCTCTGTGCTCTACGCATGAGTCATAATAATACCTAAACGACACACCCCCTTCCACAAAAGCGGACGAATTTCCGACCCGGTGTTTTCGAAAACAGGGGGAGCGGGGGTGGGAGCGGGGGTGGGGGGGGGGGGGGGATACACACAAAATAAATTAGACGTTGACTTTGGAAGCGATACCACACCGTCCGAGACCTTTCAAATATAATACTTTGGCTTTAGCAAAAGATCCTTCGTCGATATATATGTTTTCGCAGACCACGCATCGGTCGGCAGCGTTTGCACCCACACCCCCTCCGCTGTTGGAGGGGAAAAAAAAAAAAAAAAAACAGCTTTATATTGTTGAGGATAAACACACTCGTCTGATGTAGTGTGCTCTATCTTCGTAGAAACTGAAATAAACAAAATATCAGAGCTGAGAGAGCGAGGAGGATTATTCCGTCGAACCTCATCTATGAAAGCGGCGTACTCGTAAGGATACCTGGTGCATACTTTCTATCACGCGTGCCATGAGTACCCCCGGGATTCGTAGGGTGTTTGTCGTGTATATTGCGTGTGTCGTTAAACGGAGTGGTCACTGGCGAGCTTCCCAAACCACGGAGTCATCCACCAGCCATGGGCCTTCCAGAACTCGTAGCTTTCCATGTTGACTTCATTGTAAGCAGATTTCGCGTACTCCGAGAACACCACCTCCTCGGCGCGTTTCTTCAAGCGGGCGGCGATCTGATTGGTCAATTCAAATAAAGGGAAAGAATGGGGGAGGGATGCAAATAATATTATTACGGGGGGCCACAGTAAATAGGACCTACGGTACACACGAAAACCTATATATTTGCCGATTTTTACTCACAATATTGGTCCTATTTACTATGGTTCCCCGTAATAGTGTACCAGCAGTAGGGATAATTCTTGAACATTTAGCGAAAGGAAAGTAGCCCATATCAAGTGCTACATCATACTAGACATATATAAAACTCAACAGAGGGTGATGTTTCGACTCTTTGCGCAGATTCCAATATCGCGATTTTCGTACACGCAAATCCCTCGATATAAAACTCAATATCGGGTTTTTGCCAGAACAACGTGAGATAAAACATGGGTGAAATAACAATAGGCGGCAGGTGCACAAACACGTAGAACATCGCATGGGCTGGAGGACGTCGCTGCTGCTGCTGCTGCAGCTGCTTCTCTACGTAGCTCGGCAGGCTACAGCGCCCGCGTACACCATGGATTTGGCTCTTGGCATAGACGATGGCGCGTCTCGTGCTCGTGCTGAGACGTGTCCGCCAAAAACTAAAGGTCGGGTTGGCGCTACCCGCTTGTTCCTGGATGAGGTGGGGCGTGCGGTGTTGGGGACATGGGTTTGGGGCAACTCCGTCCGGCAGAAAGACGCCCAGCCAGAGCACTGGGTGATGTGCTGGTGCCGCTGAACCGGGACATCCCGTGCGTCCGCCTCTCCCCGACCAAGGGAGCACCCGTCTGCCGTACTCATTCAACCAAGTCGTGGCGGCCACCACTGCTGCTGCTGCCGTAACAGTTGTGGTGCTTGCTGGCAGGGTAATGATCGGATGACCGAGTGGAGGGGACAGACTGTTTCTAATTTTGTCTGCCAAATTCGGCTCTACCAACAAAAAAGAGAATACAAATATATGCTTGGGGTAAAAATACCCCAAGCATATACTTGTGTGTTGCGGACCACGTATGGCGTATGGCGAAAATATCGCTATACCCGACGTCCGTATAAAACTCGTGAGGCACATAATTTGGCTCTAAATGTCAAATATCGCGATATTCTTGAGTTTTATGTATGTCTACTAGCAGGTGGCCTCAACTGACCGCCGTCTCATTGGCGCGTTCCCAGCACCGGCCCGCGTTCTGATTGGCCAATACAAAATAAAAATAATGACGAGGGTGCATACTCATTTCATGCATGGCGTAGTCGTACGACGATCGACCCTCGCATCCCTACACACGGAGTACGTCGGGTTTTCACGGATGAGGCCTAAACACATTTGCTTGCACCAAGCGCGAAGCTCCGTGCGGTTTTGGACGAGTCGCATGAATGGTGAGGTGCGTTCGGGACGGGAAACTAGAGCTCTAGTCTACAGAGTCGATTTTGGTATTTCCCAAAAAAGGAAGTTGGGGCTTACAAAATATAGTGTCTGGTATACATGAAGCCCAGCAGTACCACCGGGTACAAGGTATCCCAACTGAACGCCACCGCATTGGCCCGTTCTCTCATAAGCGGGTCGCGATCATACTGGGCAATTAAAAAAAAAAAAAAAAAACGAAGACTAATATTCTCAGCCTTTCCCGATTTATCTTTTCCCCGAATGACGAAAAACAATTTCTTGTCAGCTAAGGATACAAATAATAAAAACAATCGAAACCCCACGTTTTTTCTTTTTGTGGTCATCACATGGGAGCGTTGGAAGCGAGAGGGTACGGCCGGGTCCAGGCCCCTATTCCTGAAGAACTTTTTTCCTTGCCAATTCATCCTGTTCAGCCCGACTGATGTGAACCATATTCGGTTCTGATTGACAGGTCAAGAAATACAAATAGTTACTGTTTTCCGAATTCGGGGTGACGAAAAGACAAACATCCCAACCCACTCGGGCGGTATGGTGGTGAGCCTGGCTCCATTTTGTTTTGTTTTTTTTTTTGTGCGAATCCCGTGAGAATCACCAGCTATAACTATTTACGGGGGAACATAGAAAATAGAACCAAATGTTGCTAGTAAAAATAGGCAAATACATAGGTTTTGTGTGTACCGTAGGTCCTACTTACTACAGCCCCCCATACTAGTATCACACACAGCCTGCAATTACAACGATGGGTTAACGGATGTTCATGAACTACTATACTCGTACTACGTATGAATAGTATTATAGTATTATAGTGTGGAGTTTGCCGAAAACGTTGCGCGTAGGCAAAGGTGGCGTTACGTCGTGGTGGAGATAGGACGACAACCGAGTCCGATACCACGAGTTGTCCGGGAATTGTAATCCGTATTTGGAATCTTACTTCGAATCTGAAACCCAAACTTGGAATCTGATTTGAATGTGAATTCGGTTTGGAACCTGATTCGAGCATATGAGGCACTTTCCTTTTAAGTATCACACTCGTACTACAGCGAAAGCGTGGACAGTAAAATGGCGATCCAATCGATCGGCCCAAATTTGGTACAACTAAGGGAACCATCGATGATGTCGAAACGTCTCGGATGTTTTTTTACGCGGCGAGGTCACTTCTTGTCGCTCCCGAAACCTCGTGCGTAAGCTTTACGAGTTGGTCGCGAAAGTCTTGAGAGCATTGAGTATGCCGAGAACCACACGCTCGACACCAGCCCCTCCAGCAGACGCGGCTACCGCAATCGGGTCGCCAAGGTCCAAACCCGAACCGGGCGTCGGCGACCTGTGTGGACCCCTCCACCCCTCTCGAACAGCTTCCTTGATTTAGCCAAGGGGCCTTGGGAGCCGGCGCGGTGCTGGACCTTACCCGCGTCTTCCTAGAAATGGGCAGCACCTGCGCGGTGGGCTCGCGGCATATGAGGTTGTGCGCACGCTCGGCTGGGTGGGGTCCAAGGTGCCTCCTCGCCCTGGCGCCAAGACATGGCTCGAAGTGCTGGAGGCCGCGGAGAAAAAGACCACCATCGTTCGGGTCGGCGCCTCCCGGGCGCACCGCGAACTGGAAGCTACGCGACTTTTTCGTCTGGTATATTGTGGACCTGCTCCGGTCCTATCGGATCCTCCTGGAGTCGGAGCACTGTGTCTTGCTCCCCGGAGCATCCGAGGGAGGTTCTGCGCGTCAGCTAGGCGACGGGGCGGGTGCTGCGGGAACTGAGGGACTGGCGGCTCAAATCGAGACGGCCGAGATCGCCGGTGGGGCGAACGCTGGTGAGAGTGCCTCAGCTGGAGCGAGCTCGGGTGGGGCTGGCGGAGCTGGTGCGGATCGAGCCGAGCAGCAGCGACCGCTGAGCACGGAAGCGCGGAGCAAGGACAACCGGGAGCTGATTGGGCTCACCACAAAGATGCACCCCCCCCCCCCCCCCAAAGGTACGAGTGTGTTTCGAATAAAAGGATACGGCTGCAGCCCTTTCTCTCTCCCTCTTTTACCGCTGACTCACGTATACGAGGTTGGGAGGTCTAGCGTCGCTGTGCCCGCGGGCCGTAGAGCCTGGAAATGGGGTGTATCGTTGTGACACAGATATGGATGCAAGGAGTTGCAGTAGTGCCGTGCCTTCTCACTCGCTGCAACAAATGGCCGTGCGTACGCTGAGTGTACTCGAGTTGCGCGATACTGCTGTACACTCTCGTTTTTGACCGCTGAGTCGAGTGTCTGAGGCCGCGGTGTCTGATGCTGCTGTGCCCGCTCACTCTCGGCAACTGTACGTGCACACGCGTCGATCCTGCTACATACCCTCTTGTTTAGCATACGAGCCGCGTGTACGATGTTGCGGTGGAGTATGGCACGGCCGTGAATGCGCTCTCGGCTTACCTACCCCTCACCCCGCTGCTACGACCACCGCTTTATCTCGCTGCTACGACCGTTGCTTCGGCTACAGTTCCAGCAACTTCATCGTGCATATGACGCGGACCCGGAGGAACTCTGCCGGAGAATACAGTTGGTTCGACTTCGCGTACACATTGACCGCGGCAGACGCTCTTGCTCACGACACGGGACTGTCCTACGAACAGGCGATTTCGGAGCGAACGCTCACCGGGGGGCAGTTTGTGCTCCGGCGCTTCGGCTGTCCTGCCGCGACCTCGGGGGTCTTTACCCACAAACTCAAACTCCTTAACACGAGCGGCCTGACGAAGAGACAGATCGATCAGGACCTCAAGGACGGACGCGCGGCCCAGGCTCGGTTGCACGTCCGTCCTTGAGGTCCTGATCGATCTGGCTCTTCGTCAGGCCGCTCGTGTTAAGGAGTTTGAGTTTGTGGGTAAAGACCCCCAAGGTCGCGGCAGGACAGCCGAAGCGCCTGAGCACAAACTGCCCCCCGGTGAGCGCCCGCTCCGAAATCGCATGTTCGTAGGACAGCCTCACGTAGCGGGCGAGAGCGGCTGCCGCGCGCAGGGTGTATCGTACGCGGACGCTAGCGAGCTACCACTGCCGCCAGAGTTCCCAAAGGATTTTGCGGCGTGTGCGGGAAAGGACTGAGCTTGGGTGAGACAACTCTGCCCTTGACCAGCGCTCAACTACAATACAATCTAAAAGAGGCGCAACGAAGTATGGGCGGGACCATAGGCCGGCGCGGGAGGCCTCATCCAATTCATACAACAGCAAAATGGCCATCCAATCGATGGGCTCAAATTTGGCACAAAATAATGGAACCATCGATGACATCGAAAAGTATAGGAAATTTGTACCGTGCAAAGGGGTCACTTCTTCTTTTGGCCTCCGAAACCTCGGCGGTAGATTTGGTCGCAACATTCTTGAGACCACCTCACCCACTCGGCAGTAGGATTAGTACGGGAGACCATAGTAAATGGGACCTACGGTGCACATAAAAACCTATATATTTACCTATTATTACTAACAATATTTGGTCCTATTTACTATGGTCTCCCCCCGTAATGTTGGTATTCGTATGCTCACAGGTACAAACTCCGCGCAGAGTATGTGATACGCTAGGGGGGGGGGGGGGGGGGTGGGGGGGGGGGGGGGGGGGGGGGGGGGGGGGGGGGGTACCAGACGAGACCTCCTGCCCGGCGCAGGAGGCCTCATCCAATCCATTACTTGCAATGAATGATTCACGGTAGATAGAGACAGAATACAACAGCTTTATAGTGTGGAGTTGGCCGAAAACGTTGAGTGTGTGATACGCTACTCTACTCAGCGCGGGGGGGGGGAGGGGGGGGGGGGTACCAGACGAGACCTCCTGCCCGGCGCAGGAGGCCTCATCCAATCCATTACTTACAATGAATGATTCGCGGTAGAGAGAGACAGAATACAACAGCTTTATAGTGTGGAGTTTGCCGAAAACGTTGCGCGTCAAGAAATGTGGCATGAAGCGGTGATGGACAACCGAAGTCCCAGACAACGCTGAAAGGAAATTGTATTCCGTATTTGCAATCTCACTTTGAATCGAAAACCGAAATTTAGAATCTACTTCGAACGTATACTGGATTCTAGTTTCCCTTTTATACGTGGATGGCGTCATTGGAATAAGCGCTGCTCATTGTCGGATGGCAAGAGGAATAGTGATACACACATGTTACCCCATTCGGTAAAAAACTAAAATTCCAAGAAACAAACACGGGAAAAAGCAACAACAACAACAACAACGTGTCCCGAGATGATTTTCATCCGTACCACTTACGTTCCGAACTTTTATCACCGCATGGATTGAATATTCAAATACAAGATGTTCTTACATTTCGAAACACGGTGGAACGCACCTCGGAGAACTGCGCCGTGTTCGGGGTGTAAATCGGAGCCCATTCGCCCAATCAATCGGAGCGATTGAAATCGGTATCCGCAAATCCGAACGGCGATTTTCTTACCAGCGAAACTTCGAAAAAAAAAAAAACACACACACGCATCCATTTGCATTCCTTAGAGTTAAGATTGACTTAAATCTATCGCACAGAGATTCAAAACAAGGATTCAATCACACGCCGAAATCGCCAATGTATCGGATATCGTCCGCGCACCGAAAGCCAATATCGGTTAACACAGCCGACTCGCAGCCCTAGGTTGTGTGCCTCAAGAGGGTCATCGCCTACTGCATTCGCGAGAAAGTCGTCGGGAAAAAAAAGACAAAACTAATACCGGAAAAAAGCAAATAACAAAACAGAACAAAAAAGACGAAACGAAACGAAAAAAAAAACAAACAAAAAAACAAAAAGACGGAACAAAACAAACAAAAAAACACGCACACGCAAAACTCGACCCCTCTCCCCCGCTCCCCCCCCCCCCCCCCCCCCCCCCCGCCGGGACGTTTTTCATCAAAATTGAAAAAAAAAAAAAAGTACGAATCCCAACCATCGTACCTCGGGGTACTCTTCCAAGACATTGCGTTCTTCCCTAGGGTCATCGTCTAGATTGACGAGGAAGTCTCCATACCCGTAGCGAGGGTCCCCTACGCAAACGTCACCGCATTCGTTGCACAGGAGTGTGGTGCTGCAGGTAACCTGCGCGTCGATGGTGGCATCGCTCTGCGGGGATGCGCGGGGGGGAGGGGGGGGGGGGGGGGAGAAGCGGGTTCAGCATGGCGCAAAGACTACCGGTATATGCATAGAAGAACGTCGTGACAGTCTGGAGTGTGGCGGATCGGGAAAGAAAACTACAGAAAAACGAGGTAGGGGGGGGGGGGGGGGGGGGCAGTATCGGGAGATACCTGGTTACGGTTTTTTTTTTACCTACTGTGAAAACTTGCCAAATTGGCAATTTTTTGGAAATTTGGACTTCAAAGTCTTGGTAAAAACTTGCCGAATGAAACGGCGGGTTCAAATTTCCGTAAACTTACCACCGAAGGGCTTGGGGAACATCCATTTAAAAGCTTGGCAAAAAACTTGCTAAAAATTGGCAAAATTTCAAATTCCCAAAAACAAATCGCCAACTTGGAAAAAAGTTTGTTGCCAAACACATGCCGTTCAAAACGACCCTGTAGAGATCACAGCAGCAGCACCACCAGCTACACGTACATACGGGGCAGGCATACGCAGCAGGATCGGTACAGCAACAGCAGCAGCAGCAGCAGCAGCAGCAGCAGCACTGCCGTAGGCTGGTGTCTGGCAGAGAAAGCCAACGGTAGATAACACGGGGAAGTAGGGATGTAGGAAAGCGGCGACATCGTTGCATACTAGTTTTTTCGAGGGGCGTTCTTATCACTCATGTTGCGTTGTACTTTTGCCAGAGCGACGACTTCTCCGCACAGAGGGAGCGAGGCGTGCGATCGGTGTTTCAGCGCGCTCGTGTTCTCTCTCGACGACGGTAGAGGGAGCTGAAGGTAAAGACATAAAAAATTCCTCTCTCTCTCTCTCCCTCCCACCCTCCTTTCCTCCCTCCCTCTCTCTGTTTCTGTTTCTGTCTCTGTCTCTGTCTCTCTCTGTCTCTCTCTCTCTCTCTGTCTCTCTCTCTCTCTCTCCGATCGATCGATCGACCGACCGAATATTTCCCGAAAAACAACTTGTTCGGTATTTTTCGGGAAAACATTCCCCGTCCGGGAACATCGAGCTCTTCTGCGATACTCGACCAAAAAAAAAAACGCTGGCCGCTTGACGCCAGCCCTCGAGCTTTGCTGCGGCCGACCCTCTCGTTCGTTGGTCGGCGTAGCATCAGGGTGTAGCCCGGTGAGCCCTGCCTGCGGGCGGCTAACCACATTTACATATTTGAAAAAAAAAAACATACAGCTGTGCGACATCTTGGATAATTCTAGTGTACGATCGATTTCCACTCCAAGATAGATCTACATTACAGTAGGTGTTTCGAGCAGATAGATAGATCCCTGATATACACTCCGTATCATCAATAGCTCACGGTACCGGTATATGCGGTACACGAGCCGGGCCAGCCAAGCCTCTGTCACGACGGACTTAAGGCGATGCCGCACACTCAATTTTGAGCAATTGGACATGGAATTTTGCACACGGAGTTCTTCATGCAACAACAAACACATGTTCATTTCGTGCTGTTTTTTTTTTTTTTTTTTCATTTTTTGCTTCTATCCGAGATCTGTCTGCGCAAAGCTGCGTGCGACTCTTCGATCGCGCGCACCCCTGGTTTTCCTTATCGAGAGTAACAAAATCTGACAGCTACGGGCCGTACGCAACAGCAGTACGTATGCACATAAAATATTTGCACGCAAGTATGTACAGAACACATGTGAACACAAGTAGCGGAGCACGTAACACCGCCCACAGCCCAAGCGAGTTTTATAGTTAGACATCATGCACAAGACATGTGTGCCGAGCACACGTACAGAACATACGCGACAGCAAGATACTGAAACCTCACCAGAAATAAAACAAAAACACACACACACGTACGCATCATAAATGCAACAAGAAGAAAATAATCAGGCATGACAAAAAAAAAAAAAAAAGAAGCAGAGCATCACCTTGAGGACGCTTTGGTCAAAGGAGTAGTATCCCGAGCACCACACGTTTACTAAAAGCTTCCAGCTTCCCTGTCTAAACGCTCCCTGCACGAGGTCCAGGTTTTCCGTCCTGCGCCGGCATGATTCGATTGGGGGGGGGGGGGGGGGGGGGGGGGGGGGGGGCGCGTACTGATGTCATGCGTGGCCATAATGCCCACAAGTTGTATTTCCACACACTCTCGTATCCCTACAATGCCGGGACGGAGCCGCGGACAAATATCCTTCATGTAGACAACAAATTGTAAGGGTTGGTGGGTGGGTGGGTGGGTGGGTGGGTGCGGGGGGGACTCGTAACCGTAAATGGACTTTAAGGTTGGGGGGGGGACTACTTATTTTCTGGATTCGGGGGGACGAAATACTTCGAACGCGGGTTCTATCAGTAGTATAGGATGCTGTTCGCGCCACCAAAAAGGGGTACCTGGTAACTGCGTCGTTGGAACTCGTTCAGCCCTGGATACGTTCAACTGTGGTCAATCTGGGGTGTGCGATGGTGGGGATGGTGGGACGGTAGTTCCAGTATTTCTGGAGTGTAGTTCCAGTATTTCTAGAATGTAGTTTCAGTATTTCTGGAGTGTACAAAGAAGAAAAAAAAAAACGAGAATCATAAACAACAAAAAAGCAAGGCTGTACGCGGGTCAGGTCGAACCTCACGGGTCCGGTCCGGTCCGGTCGGGTCGGGGGTCGGGTCGGGTCGGGTCGGGTAAGGAAAATCCGACCGGACCCGTGAGAGTTTGAAAAGCTCTGGAGCTGACTCGACCAGTGAGCTAGTACATATCCAACCCAGTGAACCTGTCCTAGATTAGGCAGCCAACACAGTTCCCACGCGGCAACCTGAGCTACTGTATTCAACACAGATCATACAGATCACACAGATCATTCGTCTATCTGCACTGAACGATTTACAGTAGATTATCAAGTCGAAATCGATTGCTTTGTTGTTCGAGGTGTGAACTCTTGCCAGCGACTCCCGGTGGTCGAGGTACAAGAAAAAATAACAGGACAGAACGCAACAGAACAAGACGCACGAAAAAAAAAAAGCAGACTACAGTAAGATCCAACAACAAACGAAAAAAAAAAAAACGAAATACGCAACACAAAACGAACACACCCAAGAAAAAAAACACAAACGAAACAAAAAATCGAAGCAAAAAAAGACTCACAATGTGTCTATGGATGAAAGCAGGTACGCATCCCAGTTGTAGAGCATTTCTGTGCGGGGACCGTCTCCGCTGTCCCCTGTTCCCTCCACCGCAACGCTTGTCAGCGAGTCCCAGTGGTCGATCCCATCCAGGGCACCAGCGCTATATAGTCGGGTTTCCAAGGTGTAGGAAGGGAACACCAAACGGGAGAGTCGGAGAACAGTACAAATGGTACATATATTAGTCGAGGTATCTATAATATCATACTAATCTATTGTAGCCAGGGTGTTGACAGGTTCTTTTTAGGGGTTTACCTAGGATTTCGTGTGGAATGTCACATCTTGTGCGAGAGTGATGTAGAGCAGCGCAAGCAACAGGGTCTACGGCACATGCTTCATTCGCCGTGTCGCAGTCGACCGTCGTTGCGCTTGCTACGACGAACGAAGGTCCGCATCGACGACGGTCGCGCACGTACTCCTATGACTTCGGCGCCTGCCTGCTTTGTGTGAAAGTGTGAGGGTGTTGTACATATTCACCAGAGTACCAGTTTACATCCATCGGTCACATTCAACACTTTTTGCGGTCCAATACCACAATAGAATACGTGACTCGAATCAACCCATGCGCAGCATCAACAACAAAAGCAGCACTGAAGCAGCACAGCAGTAGCACCTATAGCACCACCAGCGGTATTCAACAGCAGCATCTTCGGGTACTCTACGTAACAGCTACTGATGATGCTGCATGACGGGGACACCGGACGCGCGTCCCCTTGCTTCGACGCGGTCTCGCGTGCTGCTAGTACCGCTGCTACTGCTGCTGCATAACCCGGGGACACTGGTCGTGCGTTCCCGGTTTTCAGGGAGATTCGCACAGAACGACGCGATAACGTACCTGCCGGTTACCTCGCCCCCCGCGGCGGATACGAGGGTGGGCACCCAATCCGTGGCGTGCATCATGTAGTCGTACGACGTGCCCCACAGAGATTCCGGGAGGTGGCTCTTCGACCAGATTAGACCCGGTACCTGACCATAGATACGTTACGGGTAACGGTAACACGACGGAAACTTAGCTGGAGTTGCGGTAACTAACTGGAGTTGCGGCAACAAACTGGAGATGCCGTAACCTAACTGGAGCTGCGGTAACTAACTGCGGTTGCGGTAATTAACTGGAGCTGCGGTAGCCAACTGCAGCTGCGGTAACCAACTGGAGTTGCGGTAACTAAAGGGAGGTGCGGCAACATAAATTGCCATAGCGCCGCACGAACAGAAACGTCTTTACTCTCCGGGAGGTGGCTCTTCGACAAGATCACACCCGGCAACTGACTAGACAGGGAAGTAGATACGTTAACTGTTTACACTATTTTAGGCGATTTTTTCTCACGCCAGCAATCAAGTTTTCGTGTGTCGGAGGTGCTTAAGAAATACTTCAAATGACTGCAAGAAACCCAACCCACCCGAAATCTTCGTCAACAGGCTGTTGTTGGTGTCTGTATCTGTTTTTGTTTCAAGTTGTTGTAGTTTTTTCTGTGTCGTACGAGCCCCCTCACCTTTGTCCCGCCTTCGTACATGGACTTCTTATTGTGTTTCGTCACTGATATTGCTATTGCTACTGCTATTGCTACTGCTATTGCTACTGCTACTGCTATTGCTACTGCTATTGCCATTGCTATTGCTATTGCTACTGTTATTGCTATTGCTACTGCTATCGCGACTGCTATTGCCATTGCTATTGCTATTGCTATTGCTACTGCTATTGCTACTGCAATTGCTACTGCCAAGGACACTGTTACGTTGTTGTTGTTGTTATTGTTACCGGGAGGTAATACTAATTGTTGGTGATAATGCAAGTGTTATTGCTACTGTTGTTCCTATTGATGTTGCTATTGCTATTGTTGTTGATGTTGAGATTGCTATTACGGGGGGCCATAGTTAACAGGACCTACGGTACACACACAAACTAAAACGTTCCTATATTTTTACCAACGATATTTACGCCTATTTACTACGGTCCCCCGTCATATTGTCGTTGACATTCTTATTGTTCTTGTCGTCGCTACTGTTGCTGTTACTGTTATTGCTAACGTTACTGCTGACGTTACCGCTAGAATAGTTACCGGTATTCTTATTGTGATTGGTGCTGTTCTATGTCACCGTTGTTGTCTCACGTTGCTGCCGTCTTTTGTGGTATGCCCCCCCCCCGCTCCTCACCTTTGTCCCGCCCTCGTACATGGACGTCTTCACCCCCCTGAGCGGATAATTGCAGCCGCCACCCCAGAAAGGACAGCCCCCGTTATCGCTAGCCACCACGATAATCGAGTTTTCCAGCCACCCCTCGGCCTCGAGCAAGTCCATGAGCTGGCCTATCCTCTTGTCCAAGTAGAGCAGCACCTGTTCACAGCGTTATACGGCGTGGTCGGGGGAGGGAGTTCGTTGTGGAGGCGGCGGCATATTATTGACGGTTCTTGTGGTCGTTGCTTTTACTTTCCAGCCCAACTCGTAGGAGGTTTCACCCTCAGCGGTCTTATTCTGGACAAGCCGTGGTCACAGGTGTCGTCCCTTCTCCCCCCCGGTACGTGCCTTTATTTTTTGTCGCGCATAGGGTTCAGCATTTCCACTGCTCGTCGATTCTCATCGAATATTAGCTAACTCACGCTCTCGCGCTTTCCGCTACTCAACTTTTTATGAAAGAAAAAGTCCCTACGAGCATGCACTCGGTGAGACTCGAACCCACGAAATTGATCTTGATAGGCACGCGGACAACCTACCAAGCCACCGGGGACGCCGGCTTGCTGTTGCCGATATATCGCTCTGACCGACAAAATAGAAAACAGTTGGACGACGATACGAACATGTTGTAGTTGTTGCTGTTGTCTGCACATTAACTCGTCCTCTTCTACCCAGCTTCATCAGTACACCCAGTGTCCGTCCTGATTCCTTATCCCAGAGAGATACTGATTCTGTGAGACAGAGGAAGACCAAAAAAAAAAATTAAAAAAAAAAATAATCACCATTTCGACTCTGATGTGAACATCGAACAGGTCTTATATTTCCGTTCAAGAGTGTTGAATAAAAACGAACAAAACCATTTGGACTCTGATGTAAATATCGAACACATCTTGTATTTCCGTTCAAGAGTGTTAAATAAAAAAAAAAAAAAAAGCCTCCCGTGACATCACGGGGGGCGCACGGAAAAAAAAAATAAAATCCGGCAGCACCCCACTGCGTGCCCCTGCTCGGGCCCCAGACACAGGGGTACGTTATACCTATAAGATTAATATTAATAAACAACAAGTATATATACGAAAATTAATAAATAAAACCAAGTAACCGAATAAATATAAATACAAGAATACAAAAATACGAAAATACAAAAAAAAAAAAAAAAATCGTGAAATCCGTCCCGAAAATCTCACCGCTCTGGTTTTGTGTTTTCATGTTTTTGTTTTGTCTTGTTATTACGGGGGGCCACAGCAGTAAGCAGGACCAAATATTGTGAGTAAAAATATGGAAATATATAGGTTTTTATGTACCTTAGGTCCTATTTACTGTGGCCCTCCGTAATAGGAGCGTGGTGTCATTTTCTTGTTTCGGTCGAAATCAATGCTTCCAAATTCTGGGGCACACACAGCTCGGACAGATGATGATCTACCTGATATATCTGTCTACAGTAGATCATCTAGTTCGTCACCTGCCGCTGCGAGAGGTTGTGCGGGATCTGCCTTATGGCAGATCCAACCCAAGAATCATGTGCTACATAGATTATGCACAAGAGTAGTTCATACACAGCTAGCTCCCACCCGGCAACATGCACAACTAATAGAGTGGATCAGAAACACAAAAAACTCGGGAATGATCAGCATCGAAAGATATCTACACACTATCACGAGGAACCATAGTAAATTCGACCGAATACTGTTAGAAAAAATAGGTAAATATATGCTGGTAGGTTTTTATGTATGCCATAGGTCCTAGTAACTATGGACCCCCGTAATACTATACTAATAACATATCATGATGTGGTGATCGGTTTTTATTTTATTTTTGTTATTCCTCCGGCGGATTGGTAAAAATAAAAGTTTATTTGAAGTCACCGCACTTTCACGTTCTATATAATAGCCCACAGCTCCCGTTGCAACATCAGAACCGGCTGCTGCTGTCGATCATCAGCCGAGGGCGGGAAACATTGTGCCATGTATGCTTCGATCTCGCGCGCACCACGGGTCATCGACATTACCTACCGCTTTATGTGAACTACAGCAGTAGTTCATGCCTCAGACTGACCAACGACAGCCCATGATCTTTGAACAAGCTACTGCTGTAGGTCGTGTCGACGGGCGGGGTGGGAGCCGTACAAGTACACAAAAAAATCTGCGTGATCTCTAGCGCATGTTTCCTGGGCTGGATCTGCGCAATGATGGTCCCGTACAAGCCCCTCACAGCAGCGGAGGGTGAGGAACTAGATCATCTCTTAATACGTCGTCTAGATTATCTACTTTTACGGGGGACCATATTAAATAGGACCTACGTTACACACAAAAACCTACCTGGTATATATTTACCTATTTTTACTGACAATATTTGGTTCTATGTACTACTAATATGGTTCCCCGCAAATGGTAGCGTAAATAACTCACAGAAGCTTCGGGTAGGGGTATATGACATCGTACAGAATTTACAGAACGTTTTGGTAGAGTAATACTCGGGGAAAATGCCGTAGTCATGGTTTTGTATGCACCTTACACAACGGAACCTTGCAAAAAAAATAAATACCTTAAAATGTAACCCTAATACACAGCATTGCATACCAATACCCTAGAAATCTATTCGGCGGTGCGTATGGCAAAGCCCCCCCCCCCCCCCGTATATAGTATATATGGGTTGGGTTGGCGTCGGTTGGCAACGACACTGTAAAACATGCTGCTCACTACGTGAACTAGACAACCAGGGTACCGTTTTTTGTTTTTTTTGTTTTTTTTGGGTCGCCCACAGCTGGTTGTCGAGTTAGATCATTTGTGCGAGGTAAATAACCTTTGCTCTGCACAAGGGAATTGATCGTATTACGTAGTGTTCAAGGTAAGGCACCCAAGAGGCAGTTACATAGTACTCCCATTGCTGTCACTGGAAGTGGCTACACCGGAAATTATACTAACTCATTGAAGCTGTCATCCATATGCAAGTCCGCCTCACAAGCGGTTCCTAGTAGGATGCAGCTCACCCTTCATGCGACTCGCCCAACACCTCACGGCGCTTCGCGCTTGGTGCGAGCAATGTCTGCCTAGTCCGTGAAAACCCGACGTGCTCCGTCCCAGCATTGTAGGGATGCAAGGGTCTATGGTCATACGACTACGGACATGCATGACAATGAGTACACCCCCCACCCCCCCCACACCCCGCTCCGCCCGCCCTCCCTCCCTCCCGTCACCTCTCTGCCTCACTCACCCCCGCGAATTGAGTCTTAAGTCTGACCCAGTTTCGTCCTTGACGGCGTCAAGCAGCAACTGCTCCTCCTTGGTGAAGGCCTCTTTTGACCACGCAAAGCGGAACACGCGCGACCGCAAGGGCAGCATGGAGGAGGAGGGCGCATACGAGGTGCGGGGGGGAGGGGGGAGGGGGGGGGGGGGGGGGTACTCATTTGTTGCTTGCCTTAGCCATTTGACCCTTGACCACGCATCCCTTTCGAGACGGAGAAGGGGCGATGGGGGGGGGGGGGGGGGGTGGGGGGGTAATCATTTGTTGCTTGCCTTAGTCATTTGACCATTGACCAGGGAGGGGGAGGAGGTAGGTACTCGATAGGAGAGATGTATTCGATCAGGCGGCAGGCAAATCTCGCACTACCCAGGAAAAAGACAGAGCAAAATGAGCTGTTGAGTCCTGGGTGGCTATCCCTACCTCTTGGTCGAACCTAAAGGAGGTCGACTAAAGAGGTCCGGCAAGTTCATGACATGAACACTGGTGGAGTGTGTCACGTTAAATCTGTGTTCTACAGATGGACAAGAACCGGTACACAAATAAGAAAGTGTATTGGGCGTAAGCTTTTTTTTCCCAGATCTCCAAGGAGGAAAAAAAAAAAAAAAAAAAAAAAAAGATCTCACGCATGGCCGTAGTCGGATGAATTTGTAACCCAGCTACAGCGAGGTATTGTGTGTGCCAGCAAGTTTCTCTATGCGCAAGCTACAGCAGCGTACTGCAAGCTGCTGCAACCTACTGCAACCTGCTGCCAAGCTACTGCAAGTCACTGCAAGCCAAGCAACTAGTAGACTACTGCCTGGAACGCGATCGAACGTTGCTCCAAGCTATCGCTCGCTGCAGCACGCAATTGATAGCGGGCGATTGCTCGGTCTGCAAACCCATTCACACTGCAGGTCCTTGTTCGCAAGTGCAAAAGCCAGCGCTCGTCACCGCAGGCGAACGTAAGCTGCTGCGAGCTATACATACAGGTGTCTGTTACTGACTGCAACCTACCGGAGGACCCTCCACGCAAAACTGTGAGCTATTGATTGCCCTGCAAGCTGTTAATAGCTACTGCGCCATTTTGAATAAAGTGCAGCAGTAGCGAGCTATACCTGGGCACTGACTGCAAGCTCGCGGTAAGAAAGCGGGGCTCCATACCTCGGTCAGATGGACAGATAGATCATGATCTATCTACAGGATTTGCATCCTTTTTGGCCGATACGGAACTGAGGTGCATAAGATCCACACACCATGCAGACCCTACAGATCGCACCCCGCAAAAACGTGGGTAGATCATGCAGGTCATAAGAGACCCCACCTAGGCAAGTACGTACGAGTATGCTTCTGCTGGGTGCAGGACTGGTCGGCGAAAAACTTTGTGCAAGACGTGGGTCATCAACTGCAACCTTGCCCGTCGACCCAGGCCGACTCGAACTCGAACCCTACCGCTAACCCCAACCCCAACCGGAACCCAACCCTACCGCTAACCCGAGGTCGGCAGGGGCAGTCAGTCACGCGGCTCCACCGCGTGTTTTTGAGGCGTTTCCCCCCCAAAAAAAACATCGGGGCGGCCAAAAGGTCAGCCTTGACCAATAAATAAGACCCGCATCCTGCACAAAAAATTGTGCCGACCCGTCCTGCACATAGGGCAAGTCTGTATGTACACTTGGGTTGAATCATACATATTCCACACCCAGCAAACTGAAGTAGATATAACATGGATCAGGGATCTATCGTTCCAAGGGCAAGGGCAGACAATGAGATAAGGGATAACAAGCGCCTGTGGTGTGCAAAGCCCGGGAGGGCGTTCTACGACACAGGTCTCACCCCAACTTTTCTCGAGGCTCCTACGTCTCCCCAAGGTAAAAACAACGCGGAATTCAACGGGGACGAAGCATATTAACACGACCGACTGATGCTTGGGATGTGTGGGGCGCACGCATTCAATACTTAGACACAGATATCTCCACGAACTGCGGTACCTGCACCTCCTTCCACTGCCGCTCGGTAGGGACGCCGCATTGGGTCAGCAACTTTTATCCCTCCTCCAAAATGTGATACCCCTGTCGTAGAACGCCTCAGGGGTTTCTTCCTTCCCTTCACCTTTGGGGGTGGGACCAACGGGGGAGTGAACCGATTGGTACGCCAGGTAGAGAAAAAGAGGCTCCTCGTCCCACGGCGTCTTCTCCTTGATCACCTTTTCGACAACGGAAAAAAAAAAGAGATACATATCAGATAGTTACACATCGCATAACGTCAGAACCGATATATAGATCATCTAACAGATAGATCATCTACAAGATAGATCATCTACCAGATAGGTCATCTACAAGATAGATCGTCTACCAGATAGATCATCTACAGATAGATCATCTACAGATAGATCATCTACCAGATAGATCGTCTACCAGATAGATCATCTACAGATATATCATCTACAGATAGATCATCTACCAGACAGATCATCTACCAAATAGATCATCTACCAAATAGATCATCTACAGATAGATCATCTACAGATAGATCATCTACCAGATAGATCATCTACCAGATAGATCATCTACCAGATAGATCATCTACCAGATAGATCATCTATGGCATGTTGCGCAAGAAACATGTTCTAGATGGTATATATTGGGGACATGCCTGCCCCTCAAACACGTAAATTATGGGGTGGCAATCGATCTATCTGTACTCAGATGTATGTGTTGACACTTAAAACTGCGCGGAAATATATGGACATTTTATACATTAATATCTCAGACCACTATTTCCTTATATTGGCGGCCAGAGCGGTGCACCGAATCGCACAAAATAAGCTTTCTACAAGTAGACCATACAGATTTCTATAGATAGATCGTACAGATCATGTCTGCTCTGAGAGATCTAGACTATGCGGTGGGTCCACCGATCTATCTGTCCACCCATGTATGTGTAAATCATTTTAACTGCGCGGAAATAGAAGGACCTTTTACGCATTGATATGAAGACCAGTACCAGGTATGTTCTTATATTGGCGGCCAGATTGGTAGGTACAATAGCTTTTTTTTTTGTCAATGGGACACATTATTCGACATTTTTTGTCAATGGGACACATTATTCGACATCCACGAACGCGCCATCAATCATAACACTACAGAAAAAAGAAAATCACGCAAAATTACCACAGGCCACAATTAGCCTCATGAAACTACAGGAGTAAAATACCTGGGCCGATCAAAACACTATTACGGGGGTCCATAGTTAATACCTGGTAGGACCTATGGTATACATAAAAACCTATATACTTACCTATTTTTACTAACAATATTTGGTCCTATTTACTAGGGTCGCCCGTAATAGTGGCATGCGACCAAAGACACGCAAAGTCACGCAACTCGCAGCCGTAGCAACGAGGCACTATCAGGTAGACCTAATAATATGTCCAAAACAACACAGCACAGCCTCAGCACGTGCAGCGTGTGTCCTGTACACACTAGGGTGGCATGGGTGTGTTTTTTTTTCGAGATTTGTGTCAGGTGAGAGTGATTTCGACTATCGGGAGGTTTGCAGACGAAAAAAAAAAGGACCATTACGGGGGACCATAGTTAAGAGGACCAAATCTTGTCAGTAAAAATAGGGAAATGAATAGGTTTTTATGTACACCATAGGTCCTATTAACTATGGACCCCCGTAATACAAGTAAATAAAAAAAAAAAAAAAAAAAAAATGACACCGCCCTCCTAAAAACAAGGTTGGTTGAAAAAAAAACACGGGAAACAGCCCAGCGCGGTGGGATTTTCTGGACGAAATTACGAAAAGTTTTTTTTTTTTTTTTTTCTCGCGTCTAAAATGGTCCTACTAAATTGGCTCAAGTATTTACACACCCTCTGTCTGGGTCTCGAAAATTAGTACCAGGCATGTCTAGCGAGGTGTCGTTGTGTATGTGCACCCTCTGCCATGTGTGCTGTTTTGTATCATTTCATACCATACCTGGAAAGAAATGTCTCGGCGCACGCAGGAAACCAAAAATCTCGAATCAGGCCGACTGTTTTTGTCATGGGGAGGCAAATCCAGCACACAGGCATTGTCCAACATCTCCGCAGGCATTTTTTTTTCAGTCTCCCGGGGGATAACAAAGAGTTGTCCCCAGCCACCTGAACGAGCCAATTGGCTAGTTTTCGAGAGGAGGAAGAAAAGCTATTACGGGGGTCCGTAGTTAATAGGACCTATGGGGGTCCATAGTCGTCCCCGGTGGCTTGGTAGGTGGTCCGCGAGCCTATCGAGATCAATTTCGTGAGTTCGAGTCTCACCGAGTGCATGCTCACAGGGACTTTTTCTTGCATAAAATTGATTAGCGCAAATCGCGAGAGCGTGAGTTAGCTGTACATCAGATGAAAATCGACGAGCAGTGGGAATGCTGAAGCCTATGCGCGATAAAAAAACTAAAGGCACGTACCGGGGGGGAGAAGGGACGACACCTGTGACCACGGCTTGTCCAGAAGATCGTCGAGGGTAAAACCTCCTACGAGTGGGCTGGAAAGTAAAAGTGATGATAAAAAAAAAAAAAAAAAAATGGTATACATAAAAACCTTTACGTTCACCTATTTTTACTAACATTTTTTGGTCCTATTTACTATGGTCCCCCGTAATAGTGTGATATTGACCGACTGCTGCAGGCTCGACAAAATTGACGTTAAAAAAAGTGATGATTGTGTGTCATGAGATACGAATCGGTGTCCCGAGTTACAATGGTTGACTGCAAGGCGTCGTCCGGTACCTTTTACCCGCGTACCGCTGGGCGTTTCGGTTATCAACAATTGTGTTGTTCACTGTCTGGGTGTGTACCACAGCAAGGTACGCAAGGTCCACGAAAAAAAAAAAAAAACACACACACACGCAAACGCACAACACACATTAAGCCGCAAACAAAAACCCCCCATAAAACTACTGATGTAGAACACACAAAATATTAAAATGAACATACGTCACACTACACAAACATCAAATCGCATGAAATATATGATGAAATACATTGAAAAAAAAAAAAAACACACACACACACATATGGCAAGTGGCGCGGAACACGACTAAACCGAATTGTATCCAATGCTCCCAAAAAAGGGATGCAAGCACACACAAGCGAAGCACAAAACACGACGCACCTCGCCAGCGCTTACGAGGAAAAGCGCCTATGGGGCAAGGAAGTACCCATGTAGCACTCACGCTAGCAGGGTCGGGCATGCCGCCGTGCCCTTCGCTCCCTTCTCGAACACACGAAAATAGCACACAGAAAAAAAAAAAACAAAAACACACACACACAAAAATACAACGACACACACACAAAAAAAAAGCACACAGAACAAACACAACAAAAAAGGCGACACACACACAAAAAAAAAACAGACTTGTACACCAAAAAAAACACCCAAAACAAAATTAACACAACGAAAAAAAGGGGGGGAACAAAAAAAACTACGTAGACGCACCCTCTTCCCGAGCCCAACTGGCGAAAAAAACGCCTCTCTATGCGGGAAAAATGAGCGCTATCAAACGTTGTAAAATAGCGTAGGCCAGCAGGGGGAGACGTAGAGTCTTCTCCGCGTCCTCCAAAAATGCGCAAAAACAAAAAAAAAAAAACACACACACACACACACACACACAGAAAACACAAAAGAACCCACCTCCATAGCGCGCCCGACAAAGGCATCCGTCGAGTACGTGCCGATGTAGCACGCGTCAGCAGGGTCGCGTACGGCACCCTGCTCCTCCTCCTCTTCCTTCCAGGCGACACGCTCCTCCGAGCCCTCGAGCTCGGAGCACGGCACGCCATCCTCCACTTTCGTGACGTCGTAGTAGCCTGTCTCGTTTCCGAACCCGAAGTCGTAGAACCCCACCCCATCTTCCATCGTCTCGAGGTCCTGGGGATATATATATATATATAATATGTTCATCAATATTCAAGTTTTATGCAAGAAAAGTCCTTACGAGTATGCACTGGGTGAGACTTGAACCAACGAAACTGATCTCTAGTAGGCACGCGGACCACCTGCCAAGCCACCCTATACGACAGTACTGCGCTCTTACCAGGATAGTTTTGGGGACAAACCCCTGAGAGTAGAACTATCTACGGGGGAACATAGTAAATAGGACCAATTATTGGTAGCAAAAATAGGAAAATATATAGGTCTTTATGCACACCAGAGGTCCTACTAACTATGGCCCCCCGTAATAGTTTGTCGCCGACACGGGACCGCCGTACTAAACGCGTTGTATCTCTCGCGGCAACTGCGCGCTGTACCGGAACCTTGATCTCGCTCTAGTTCCGAGTGTTCTGTCCTCCGAAGCGGGAGTGGGTGCAGTCCTCAAGGCCAAATACGGGGGACCATGGTAAATAGGACCTACGGTGTAAACAAAAACCTATAGATTTTTTTCTATATTTACTACTACTGTAGCAATATTTAGTCCTATTTACTATGGTCCCCCGGAATGGCGCAGGCCCAAAGGGATCAATCGTGCGTACGGAAGAAATACGCCGTCGCATCACCGCTTGGGATCCCAACACCGTCGCATCACCGCTCGGGGCCCTCTCCTAGAGAGGAAGGGGCTTCATAGATACTGGTAACTGTTTCTTCTAACCTTTGCCGGCGACAGAACGGCAGAGAGATGTTTCGACTTTTTTCCTGAAGCGTTCGATGTACCCCGTCCACCAATGCAAACAGCAAGTTGACAACATACAACAAGTACCCTCTCAGAGCGAGTTCCTGCCCATCGACAGCTACACAGCAGTAGTGCCAGGAAGCGCGCCGGTGCCTGTATCCTGCCGGTATGCGCCAGCCAACAACGCCGGCCCTATTCTGTTCACGGGGGGATCATAGTAAAAAAGGGACCAAAAGGGACCAAACTTTGTTAGCTAAAAATGGTCCAATATATAGGCTTTTGTGTGTACCGTAGGTCCTGTTTACTATGCCCCTTCCGTCATCGCGGCAACCGGCACTATTTACTCCGCGCACTGCCACGCCGATTAGTCCCATCTTCGGCGTCGAGCGCTTTCACCCGGCAATATAATAGAGGGACCACTACTGATGTACCACCTTTTCTGTTGTCGCAGTGTTTTATTACGGGGGTGGTCCATAGTTAACAGGACCTACGGTACACATAAAAACCTATATATTTACCTATTTTTACCAACAATACTTGGTCCCATTAACTACGGACCACCCCCGTAATAGTGCGTGCCCCCCCTGTCCCCAAATCTCGTGAAAAGGATACTGGTACGTACGCAGCGGTGTCCAGATATTGACTTCGGGTAAAAACCCTCGATTACATCAGCAGTGGTCGATAAAAACGCCGTTGTGTGGCAGAGGCCAATACGACCGGCATAACCGTAACAGGGCACCGCCAAAATTCCGCACGCTATTACGGAAGGCCATAGTTAACAGGACCCCGGTACACACAAAAATATATATATTTGCCTGTTTTTACTAAAACAATATTTGGTCCTGTTTACTATGGTTCCCCGTAGTGCCACATTGGTTAAATCCAATCCCATCCTTTTCAAGCGATATCGGCGGCATTATATCGGGCACCGGCATAAAAAAAATCGGCGTTGTAGAGAGACCCCTGCTTTATCACGATTCGGAAGACAGGGGAATATCGCGGACCATCTCCCGGGGGGGGGGGGGGGGTTCCCTCTTTTCCGCCAAATAAATATTTTCCTTTTTTGCGCTTCAAAAGCACCAAATACAACCGGAAGGCTGTCCGTTTCCTATGCGGTTCGATTTCGAGCTTCAGATATGTATGTTTCGATCCAAAAAAAGGAATGTCCCTGCTTATGCAGTCCGAAAAGGCTAAATAAAGCCAATCGGGGTTTTTTTCGACTTGAGAATCGGATGACCCAAGTCGTCGGATTTTGGGCCCAAAATCCGCAAAAAATCCGCAAATCCGACGGACATGGGCCGTCAGATTTTCGAATCGAAAAAAGGTAGGGTCTCTAAATTCAAGATGTATTCCACGCCAGCAAGCAGCAGCAGCAGAACGATCGATGAGTCGAATGGTGAAACAGTTGTATAGCGACGTTGCTTCGCGCCCGACGCGCAGTCGGCGGGCGGCGTGTCTCCCCGTGGCCAGACGACAGTCGATTGGCGCGGGCTCGGGCCTAGAGACCGAGAGAAGCGCACTCGGCGCGCACCTGTGCGTGGATACGTTCTTGTAGACTACAGCAGCAGCAGCAGCAGCAGCAGCAGCAGCAGTCAGCCACATTGCGGAATACAAAATACCACGACAGGTTGAATCTACGTGTAGCATTCGGCACGTCTCTTCGCCGCCAGACCCGAGGTAGTCAGCGTGAGCTCGAACGCTTGGGTCCTACGCGCAGTGCGGCGCACTCGGCGCGTCTCTTTGAGGCACCAGACCACAACAACAGCAGTTGGTCCCGGGGTTTGCTCGAATCTCTGCACGCGCAATAACTCCGATGCTTTCGCATAGTAAAAGACTGTTCCGGTTAGCGAACTTCACGGCTGAAAACGTGATCGGGTCAAAATCTGAAGCTCAAAACCTGAACCGCATAGGAAAACAGCCCAAGTACTCCTCCGCGATCCACGTGGCTGAACGGCTCAGAACACACATTATCGAAAATTCTCGCATCTTACGTACGTAGAACACCATTGTTGGCCTCTAGGAAAAAAAAAAAATGAGAAAAAAAAAACATGTGTTGGCCCTCTAGAAAAAAAACAATGCAAATAAAACAGACACGCGCAACCGCGGACGGCGCCTTGTACGTAGCAGGAAGATGGCGACATATAGAATACAGGCAATTAGCCAAAAAAAGGTACACCTACGCCTTTTGGGTCACTAACACGTACACTGCGCGTTGTACCCCTGAAAAAGCTTCCTGGCGCCGCCTGATATGTGGCCTGCGCTCCATCGTACCTACGAATGGCTCAAAAGATCAAGGTACACCTATTACCAGCTGTATCTGCGTCCTGTGTCAATGAAATTTCGCTTAGCATATTGTAACCAGTCTGCCAGGAAAACAAAAGGAAATTTCGTACATTATTTTGTCGCCTTCGTCAATGACAGCCGTAGCGCTTTCCGCGATGAGTTGGTGTATATGTACTCGCGTCTGAATCCCTCCGGAAGATTGTCGCAAGTTATTCAATAACGCCTCTTCTTGCGAATCGAGTCCAAAGAATGTCAGCAGCACGGAGCCAATTCACTCCGTTACTTCAAAACTTAGGCCTGCTTGCTTGTGACGCCGAGGACAATTTGCTCAAAAGCCCATATCAGAGCCCATGTCCCATTCCAATACAGCATGTCATGGCAGGCTTCTGCGGGCCCTCAATGACGGGAGTAACAAGCGCATAGGTCGTAGCTCGGAACGGTTTCGGTATTGCGGGGGCAGAGTGGGATATATACTGCTGCAAGTATACTTATATACACACGGTATAATATGTAGATACAGTTTGTGCAAGTGGGACACCACGAGTGTTTTGTCCCGTCCCCTCACCACGTGCGAGTAGTATTCCTCCTCCCCGTTGAGATATCCCAAATAGGTCTTGAAACCCCTGCGGAATGGGAGCGACTCGTCGTTGTAACTGCCGAGATGCCACTTGCCAACCATATGAGATTCGTACCCGGCCTCGTTCATGTACTCGGGCAAAACCTGTGTCGGAGACGAGAGATACCAGTAGGCAGACAAAAAGTAGAGGATGTTTCCTAGAAGGAAATTACTTGGTCGGTTTTCGTTTTGTAAGCACCCCACCTACACCACCCCCCCCCCGTCCAACGTATCCCGCTTTCTCAGCAGGAAACCCCTGGCAGGCTGCATATTTTCGGAACGGGACGGGCCCACGGTATACTATTAATATCTAATTTTTAGTACATACTCGTACTGTTTTACCTATCTAGCTAGCCCCCCTCCGCCCGACGCATGCCGACTACTCTGCAGGCAACCCTTACCCGACTCACTTTTTCAGAGAGGGAAAGGCCTCCCCTGTGACCCTCTACACCCATCGTTACCCTTTGAACCAAGTCCCCCCCCTCCCTACCCCGACCCAACGCATGCCAACCTACACGTAGGAAACCTTCCGCCGTCCCACCCTTTCAGAGAAGGAAAGGCCTCTAGGTTCCCGCGGCGAGATGACGCCGTATTGCATACTGGTGCAACGCATTTAGCCAAGCCACCCCCCCCCCCCCCCCCCCCCCCCCCCCCAATCGCCGCTCAACGCATGCCAACAAATATGTAGGAAACCCTTCGCCGACTCACCTTTTCAGAGAGGGAAAGGCCCCAAGGTTCTCCCGGCGAGATGATGCTGTACTGCATACCGTAGCGGACGGGATATCGTCCGGTCATCAGGCTTGCCCTGGCTGGCGTGCAGACCGACATGCTGTAGTAGTTGCTCAGCTGTGAAAGGGTTTCAGGAGGCGGGATAGAGGCTAGGCGTCAGCAAAGACAGATTCGTTGACGTGTAAAGCCATGGCAAAACTTGTTGTAAAACACGTAAAATAAAAACTAGCCGTATCATATCACACGATTACCGCTATCATTACCATCACGATGACCAAACTAACCAAACAATGCCATTCCTTTCTAACGCCGGGTGCCGAGGCGTCCACAGGATCGGCGTCAGCGAGGACAGGACTGTCGACGTTCAACACAAAATAAACACTACAGGTCACCAAGAAAATACAAAATAACCACCCAATGCCGTACCGTGCCAATACTACTGCTGACACAATTACTGCTATAACCGGGTCAAGAACCGGGTCAGGAGGTCTTAAAAAACTCATGGGTCGGGTCGGGTCGGGTCGGGTGGGGTCAGGTCAGGTCAGGAGGTACCTCAATACCATACCATACCATCACTATCGCCAATACAATGACCACGTCAACCGGGTCAGGACCCGGGTCATGAGGTTTTCAAAAACTCACGGGTCGGGCCGGGTCGGGTCAGGAGGTATATATATACTAGAAATATCACCCTTCGGGATGGGTTGGCTTGACACGAACCGTGAGCAGCCCCGTAGATAGCCGTACCATACCTTCCTCCCGCCCGACATCAAGGCGTCCAGGTTGGGTGTCATCGAAGACAGATCTGTGGACTGGTACCCGATATCCCCGTACCCCATATCATCGATCAGAAGGAAAAACACGTTCGGTTTTCTGCCGCTGTCCGCCCCGGCCGAGACAAAAGGCGCGGTCTCCCCCAAACCTCCTAGCCCACCACCGCCTTCGACAGCGTCAGCAAAACCTGTCAAGCGTGATGCAACAGCAGGGGCGGGAAGTACGAGCGAGTGTTCGACGAGTAGTGTTGGAGATCGTATCCAAAAAAAAAATATTTCACATGGCCAAATATCTAACTTTCCACATACATATCGTACTCGTACGTAAAAGAAGCGTGTTTTTGGAACTCTCGATATATCGTACGTATCGAGCAATGTTTTTTGGGGCTTTCGAAAATGTCATATCGGATCTGTCTTGCCCTTAATCCCCTGGCATCACGTCGTGTGTGTTATGCCGACACTTAACGAAAGTTTCCACGTATATACCTGGTATTAAATTATCGAAATCGTTCCGAGTACCGAGTACGAAGTGTTATCGGTACAGAAAACCGAAATCGATCATTAATATCCATCCGGCATCCTACACTCCCTTCGTGATAGGTGCCTGGTACAACACAAATAAGTCGCGTACGGTGGTAACACAGAACAAGGGAAGAGGAGTAGTCTGCGGTACTCTACTGCTGTTGCTGGACACCCGGTACGGCCTACTGAGGGCAGCTACCTGCGGTGCGGTCTCTCTCTAGAGCCTTGCTGCATGTCGGGAGCAGTGCACCTCGTACGTCGGTCGAGCAGCATGCTCGTCCAGCCTGTGGCTTGTAGTACCTTTCACTTCTCATCATGCACGACGGCAGGATCAACACTCGTACCCGAAAAAAAAAAGGAAACTATTTACGGGGGACCATAATTATTAGGACCAAGTGTTGTTAGCAAAAATAGGTAAATATAGAGGTTTTTATGTGCACCATAGGTCCTGTTAACTATGGACCCCCGTACTACGTCTTAGGTTGGGTACCAATAATGCGACGTGATGAGAAAATACGCTCCCTCTGTCCGGCCGCTTCGCCAAAATGAGGCCAAGGAGGCCGGCTGGGCTCCATCTTTGCTTTTCGCTCTCGTTAAAAACCATTTTTTTTAATGAAACTAAAAGCTACTGCTGTAGGAACAAGCTGCTACAATACCTGGTACGTACGTGAGGTGAGTAGAAACGAACAACCCAGGCGAGAAGCGAGACCAAGGCGACAAGCGCATCTGCGAAACACCCCATGTAGATTATTAATAGACAGCCAGAGTACAGAGACCACATAACACACGAACCCTATGTCGCTGATGCCAGTCAGTCAATACAGCTTTCCATCACCCCAGCCAAAATCCGTGGCCCATGCGGCCGTCTCCGATCGAATTGAGTGCTGCTGCACATCCAAAAATCGTCTGTTTGACCAGCACCCGTACTTTTTCGCCATTATTGCAGATATCCCGCTTCAGAACAGTACCGCTGCCATTGCAGAGGCGGCGTACGGTCGGACGGCCTTGTGGGCACGACAGCAACAGATAGTGTGGGCATAGTGGACACTCCCCTCTGTTTTCAGGGCTGGGGCCTCCTCTGCCACTGCTGGGTTGCGTGCATCAGTGCCGGTGCTCCACCTAGACGGTCGGCTCGTTTTCGTTTCGGATCTTAGCTTCAGTGTTTCACGCGTATTATATGTGCAAGCACACATCCTGCGTTTGTACGACTCCATCCTCCGAAAATACCCAAGTAATTTTTTTTTTTCGTTCTCCTCCTCGCTATCGTCTTCTGTGCTGCCCTTTTTTTTCACGCAATTTTTTTCTTCTCCTCGTTTGGACATACTACGTAGGTTTTTTTTTCCCTATATTTTCACCCAAGGACTGAAAAAAAAGAAAGCCTGCGGAATTAAAAAACCTCGCCACTCCGACTTAAACCCCCGTCTACCAGGCTCTTCGCAACCCCCTTCCCCCGCCCCCCCCCCCCCCCCCCCCCCCCCCCCCCCCTTCCCCCCAAAAAAAAGGAAGCCGCGGGAGAAAGAAACGAGTGAACGAAACGTACACATCGAACCGGTTTGGAAAGCACCAAGCTGCCTATTAACAGAGCACGAAACACAAGACAAGACACCCGTACTTGGCACAGCGGCGACCTACAGCAAGTACTACGGGGGGCCAGAGTAAATGGGACCTACGGTATACACAAAACCCTCTACGTTTACCTGTTTTTACCAACAATATTTGGTCATATTAACTATGGTCCCCGGTAACAGTAGAAGCACGACGTAAGCTGTTTCTAAAAAGCAATGGCGAGCGGCGCGACAGCTTCCGTACTCGTCAGGGGCGTGAAACGACCTCTCAAAAGAGGCGTTTATCTTCTGCTCCGCGGCACACGCACAGCAAAATTCGTTTGAGAGCTCAAAGCAGCGTTTCCGTGACCGCCGAGCGATTTGGCTATTACGGGGGACCATAGCAGATAGACCCAAACAGTGTCACTAAAAATAGGTAAATATATAGATTTTTGTGTGCACCGTAGGTCCCACTCACTACGGTCCTCCGTACTAGGACACAATAGGCAAGACAAGACGAACCCTACGCGCTTGGTACGGCGGCGGCAGGGGTAGCAGAAGCACGACGCTGCTGCTGTTCAGTAGTCGTGGGCTCGGCAGCTGCCGTAGTCGTGACCGAGTGTGAGGTTGGTCTCTTCGCACAATCGAGCCAAACAGCACGAACGAAATCATGAGATCGAATCATTTTTTTTTTTCAGAACGACCGAGCTCGCTCGGACACCACACAAAGAGATAACACCAGCCTTATTACCCCCTTGATGCGGCAACGGCATCATGAGTAAGTAGTGGGAGCAAGGGGCTGCTGAGTTTCAGTGGTTGGGGGAGGTGATAGCTGCCGCATTCGCTTGCGTTGTCTGCTGCTGCTGCTGCTGCTGCTGCTGTCGCCGTGACTCAAAAGCACAAAAAATGCAGGAACGCCGATCGGGCTACCCGGCGGTAGACGCTCCCCTGCACTTGTCTCGGAAGGAGAAAAATATCGAACCGATCGAACCTCGCAGATTAATCTGGGATCGGGAATCGATTAGGAATATTTTCACAGCCGATTCAGGGGCGCCCGCAGACTGGAATATCATACACCTGACCCCCCCCCCCCCCTTCTCTTTTACTTTCCAGCGTATAGGAGGTTTTTACCCTCAGCGATCTGCTTGACAAGCCGTGGTCGAAGCAGCAGGCCTTACGGTGTCGGAAAAGAAGACAGAGACTATGCTTCTACAAACGCCAGACCAGAAAACCCTCGCACCACCGCTCGTTCTCGAAGCAGCAGGCCAGAGGTATAAGCAGACGGCCCAGTTTTTGTACCTAGGCGGCGTTATCCACGAAAATGCTGACCTCTCGCTCGAAATCGACCGACGGATCCGTCTCATGCGAGCATGCCTCAAACGGTTCGGCCCGGAGCTGTATGATAGGACGACCGCCCCCCTTAGCCTGAAAGTCCGAATGCTGAAGGCCGAGGTGATTGAGACCCTGCTCTACGGGTGTGTGACGTGGACCCTCAGAGCGGAACACTTTGCCAAGCTTCGAACGGCTCACCACCAAGTTCTGTTGCGAGTCATTGGCTTCCAACGCCGACTTCGTACTGACCATGCCACCCTCTCGTACGCGAAGGCCCTCAAGATGACACGTTGCGAGAGCATCGAAACGACCATCCGCAAACGGCGTCTCTTCTTCGCGGGGGGGTGGCACGGCAAAGCAAGGATCGATTACCTAGCCGGGTGATGTTCGGGACGATTGCTGGTGGGGAGAACCCGAGACCTGGCGGACAGGTTAAGACTTGGCATAGATGCGTAGTCGAAGACCTTAGGGAGTTCCGCGCCACCGAAGGGTCAACGGAACTTGCTCCCTTGGTGTTTGGAGTTGAGACCGCACTGTGGCCCACTGCTGCAAAAAAGGCGGGGAAGTGGTACCGGGGGATCCTGGAAGCAGCCGAACGGTTCATGGTGAGGTGGCACGAGGCTGAGGCTGAGCTGAGCAGGCAGCGCCGCGCATCCGCCGTGGGTGGTGTCCAAGGGAATGGGGGGAGGAGGGGCAACAAGAGGAGTAGCAGAAAACCCGACCAAGGGAATGCGGAGAGGGGGGGGAAGAGGAGTAGCAGGGAAACTGCAGTGGACGAAAGTAGGAAGGAGATGGCAGATAGGGTAGCCAGGTACCGGGCAGACTAAGAAGTAGAATATGCCTATACTACTCGTACCACCAACTGGTGCAGCTGGTTCGAACGTGGTCTTCCTTTGTCTTCCTGTTGTTTTTGTTTATTTTTATTTCATTTTATTGTCTTCTTTGCGGTGACCCTATGTGATTTTCATTTCTTCCTTTCTCCGATTGATAAGCCTTATTGAAGGAGTCGTGTGGCGTGGGTGGATGACGAGCCTGCTCTGCTTGTTTCGTACTGTCTGACGCCGAGGGGCCGGGCATAGTTGACGAACGCTGGACGATGGTGGCAGACAGGGTAGCAAGGTACCAGGCGGGCCAGCAGGGATACCCTGGCTGTGCTACTCGTACCATAAACTGCTGCCGCTACCTGGAGCATGCCTTGTGCTTTGTTTGGTTTGACTGTTATTTTACCTTGGTTCTTAGTCTTACTCTGTTGACGACTAGTGGTGTTTTCTTCTTTTTCTTTTTCTTTTTCCAGCTCGTTCTTTTCAAGTGTCTGCCACGTCCCCTACGTGGGGGTACGATGGTTTGTTGCTATACTGAAGTATATACATATACCAGGTATATTTTGGTTTCTTTTTTTTGTTTCTTTTCTCTTTCGAATTGTCTTTGTTTTTGTTTTTGTTTTTTTCTCTTTTTTTCGTTTTTGTTTCTCTAGGTCATGGAATGTGTATGTCGTGCCTGTCGTACGCAGTATGATGACATGGCATTGCATTACATACGTGGCAACGTAGTATCTCTGTGGCGTAGCTTTGTGACCACAGAACTTGTATCTCTCTAGGTGTGAAGAATCGGCACGGACACTGGTTGTGCTGGATGTCGACGCGTAGAAAGAACGGTTTAATGTGAAGAAAACAACAACAACAAAACAACATATGGGGAGAGGGGGGGCAACAAGAGGAATAGCAGAAAACCCGACCAAGGGAATGCGGAGAGGGGAGGGAACAGGAGTAGAAGGGAAACTGCAGTGGACGAAAGTAGGAAGGAGATGGCAGACAGGGTAGCAAGGTACCGGGCAGACTAGGAAGTAGAACATGGCTATACTACTCGTACCACCAACTGGTGCAGCTGGTTTGAACGTGGTCTTCCTTTGTCTTCCTGTTCATTTGTGTTGTTTTTGTTTATTTTTGCTTCATTATATTTTCTTTTTGCGCTGGCCCTATGTGATTTTCAATTTATTTCTTTCTCTTCCTTTCTCCGATTGATAAGCCTTACAAAGAACGGTTTAATGTGAAGAAAACACAACAAAACAACATATGGGGAGAGGGGGGGCAACAAGAGGAATAGCAGAAAACCCGACCAAGGGAATGCGGAGAGGGGAGGGAACAGGAGTAGAAGGGAAACTGCAGTGGACGAAAGTAGGAAGGAGATGGCAGACAGGGTAGCAAGGTACCGGGCAGACTAGGAAGTAGAACATGGCTATACTACTCGTACCACCAACTGGTGCAGCTGGTTCGAACGTGGTCTTCCTTTGTCTTCCTGTTCATTTGTGTTGTTTTTGTTTATTTTTGCTTCATTTTATTTTTTCTTTTTGCGCTGGCCCTATGTGATTTTCATTTTATTTCTTTCTCTTCCTTTCTCCGATCGATAAGCCTTATTGGAGGAGTCGTGTGGCGTGGGTGGATGACGAGCCTGCTTTGCTTGTTTCGTATTTTCTGACGCCCAGGGGCCGGGCATAGTTGACGAACGCTGGACGGAGGCGGTAGACAGGGTAGCAAGGTATCAGGCGGACCAGCAGGGAGACCTTGGCTGTGCTACTCGTACCATAAACTGCTGCCGCTACCTGGAGGGTGCTTTGTGCTTTGTATGGTTTACCTGTTATTTTGTTATTTTCCCTTGGTTCTTAAGTCTTACTCTGTTGACGACTACTAATATTGTGTGTTTCTTCTTTTTCCTTTGTTTTCCAGTTCGTTTTTTTCAAGTGTCTGCCAGATCCCCTGCGGGGGGGGCACGATGGTTTGTTTATTATATATATATATTTTTTCTTGTTTCTTTTTCTCTTTCGAATTGTCTTGTCTGTTTTTTTTTTTTTTTTCTTTGTTTCGTTCTTGTTTCTCTAGGGCATGGAATGGGTATGTCGTGCCTGTCGTACGCAGTATGATGACATGGCATTGCATTACATACGTGGCAACGTCGTATCTCTGTGGCGTAGCTTTGAGACCACAGCGCTTGTGTCTCTCTAGGAGTGAAGAATCGGCACGGACACTGACTGGTTGTGCTGGATGTCGACGGGTAGAAAGAACGGTTTAATGTGAAGAAAACAGCAACAGCAACAACAACAACAAATCTAAATACGTACCAGGTACGTACCACCTACGTACGAGTACAGAACTTATACGTACACAAGAATTGTTGCAACTTGAGGGATAGCCCCAAAAGTCCTACTGCGTAAGGGTCGATGTTCACGAGAATGTTTTCCGTTTTTTTTCAGTATTTTCCCGAAATTTCGGTATCGGGAAAATACTGAAAAAAACAATACCGCGAAATACCGAAACTTCGGGAAAATACTTCAGTATTTTCCCGAAATTTCGGTATCGGGAAAATACTGTAAAAACAATACCGCGAAATACCGAAACTTCGGGAAAATACCGAAAAAAAAAAAAAAACCTTGCGACCCAAAAGACCCTTTTTGTTCGGTTTTTAGAGCCCAAAAACAAGGGATTAAAAAAGAAGTGTACAAAAAATATACTGCTGTACGACATGGAGCCTATTTTTCGGGGACGGGACCTTTTTTTATGTTCACCCCCGGGAGCAATTAATCAATCAATCAGCATTTTTTTATCCGACCCCTCTGTAATAACGCCCATAAATGAGATGTAGACATATATTCATGTCTAATTTTTTGTGTCGAGTGATCCATATTATCGTCGCCGGTTACTTGCCCGGACGTTTGTTCGTTTTGCGTTTGTTTATGTTCGAATTTTGTATGTCGGGTAGTGTTCTTGAAAAATTCACTCAATTTGTTTGAACTTTGTGAAGTTTGCCGCATTCGAAGCCTTCCCGCTTTTCTTTTCTTAAAAAAAAAACCTTTAGAAGTTTAGGCGTATTTTTACCGGCCGCTTTCGAAGCTTTCCCGCCTTTCTTTTCTCTTTCAAAACTGCTCTTGTTTTGCGTTTAGGTGTATTTTACCAGCTACTTTTTCGTGTGAATGTTGCGTGCGAACTCTTCTGGTGGCGTGTGCGTGACAGCCGCATAGTTGTCGACAAAAAAAGTACTGCGCTGCTCTTATTTACCCTTGATATTCGAGACTTTTTTTCCCCTGTAGCTAGATGCTTTTTTCTTACAACGCTGATATCGCCTTTTTGCCTGTAGCTACCATTAAATAATATTATTATTGTTACATGTTGTCAACATGAACGAGCAAATTATATTTTTTCTTCCTTAACGCTGCCCGCTGTCGTCGTGTTGTGTTGCAACTCTTCTTTTTATTCTATTAATAGATCACCCACAAGGTGTTAATTAGCCACTACTGCTGCCGATCCTGCTGCCACACTGCTCATCATATAGTTTGCTGCTGCTACTATAGCTGTTGCCTATATAATAGGGTTTTTGCCGAAATCAGGTATAGCCGGCGTCCCCGGTGGCTTGGTAGGTGGTCCGCGAGCCTATCAAGATCAATTTCGTGAGTTCGAGTCTCACCGAGTGCATGCTCATAGGGACTTTTTCTTGCATAAAATTGATTATTAGCGGAAAGCGCGAGAGCGTGAGTTAGCTGTACATTCGATGAAAATCGAAGAGCAGTGGGAATGCTGAACCCTATACGCGATAAAAAATAAAGGCACGTACCGGGGGGGAGAAGGGACGACACCTGTGACCACGGCTTGTCCAGAAGATCGTCGAGGGTAAAACCTCCTACGAGTGGGCTGGAAAGTAAAAGTGATGATGAAAAAATAAATTAAAAAAAAAAAAAAAAAAAAATACCTGGCCACTTTCGTGCCAAAAAAAGTTACATACTGAAATCAAGTACAAAACACACACCAGGAGCCCTGCTATTGGCCAAGCTGACATTGTAACTGATTTTGGCACGAAAAGGCCAAGGTACACCTGATTTTTTCTACTCTCTCTAGCTTTCAACTGATTTTGGCCAACTTTGAACCAATCAGAGAGGCCATACGTACACTGTGTTTTCTCTCCGTATGGGCTGCCCTCCCTCCGTTGAAATTCTTCTGTACGGTCGTATAAACTCTGTACTCGTACGTCGTACGTCAAAGTACGTATATACACATGCATACATGCATAGTACGCTGGTTTCACTTTTTCTCCTTTGGGGTGTGCGATGTGCTTCAGTTAGTTGTTGTGTGTACTCTGTTGTTTTCTATGTAGTCTTTACAGCACCGTGGACACTCGGCGTTTCGTCTGCACCACCCCGCGTCGAGGTGGTCTCAGGTTTGGTACGGCAAGATAATTTCGTGCCGAGCAGGCGGTTCCGCGAGGACGGTCTGGAGGCTTTAAAGCTGTCAACGGGGGGGGGGCGCCAGAGCAAATAATACTCTTGGCGCTCCCGCCGTGGCGAAACAAACGAAGCGTATTGATAGTCTACACCCTGAAGAAAACAAAACAATTCAGATTTTGGAGGCCATGGGGCACGCTTGATGCTTTAGGCGCATTACGTAGGCGCATTCTTTTTTTTACCGGACTGTCATCATGGACATACACACCGCTCGTGGCGCGCGTTTTTTACTTGGTTTTAGCATGTACCTGATTTTGGTCAAACGGATCAGGTATACCTGATTTTGGCATTTGCCTTATATAATACCTGGTATATATTATGCTCTCTGGTTTTGTTGTTGGGTTTTGGCGAGTGCTGCTTTTTAGGCTAACATTAATAATAGTTGTAGTTGCTGGTTATATGTACAGATTTTCGTATACACCGGACGTCATCAACATGCAAGTGAACAAGCTTTTTTTTTTTTTTTTTTTTTTATCCTCCGGCGGATTGGTAAAAATAAAGCTTGAGCTCACCACACTTCCACGTTCCCAATTTCGTGTCGTGTGTTTCGTGAACAAGCAGCAACTTATTTTTTTCTTCTGCATGCACTCTGCCGTTAAGTTGAGTTTTTGCGGGTACGACGATTTTTTTTTTTTTTTTGCCTGCATGCTCGGTGCTTTTTTTCCTACGTAATACATGCCTGGTACCTTGATATCACAGCGCGCACGTCCAACATGAACAAGCAACTTTCCTTTCTTTTTTCGAGATCACCCTGTCTGTGTTCATTAGCTGCTGCCGCGGTGCTGCTGTTAGCAGTTGCTGCCACTGCTCACATATATGCTCTGTCTTCTGTTGTTGGGGTTTTGCGAGTGCTGCTTATTTTTTGCCTGTAGCTGCTGCTTATTATTACTACCTGATAGTTAGACGGGGGTTAACCCGCACTTCGCGAACAAGCGCGAACGAACGTCATCAACATCAACAAGCAACTTATTTTTTTTCTTCTTTCAACAAGCAGCAGTTCAGTGTACTCTGTCGTATTGCTGCAACATTATTTGTTTTCGAGATCAAACTGTCTGTGTTCATTAGCTATTGGTAGCTACTACGAGTACTGCCGATGCTGCTGCTGCTGCTGCTGCTGCCACTGCTCATCATATAGTCTGCTGCTGTGTTGTTGCCTATACAAGTCCTGTCGTTTTCGTTGGACTTTTGCGAGTACTGTTTTTTATTCGCCTGTACCTGCTGGTTATATGTACACATCTTGATATTCAGGTGTTAACCAGCGCACGTCATCAACAACATGTACGTGAACAAGCAGCAACTTTTTTTTTTTTGTCGTCTTTAACGGTGTACTCTGCCCGCACTTACCAGCAAACAACCGGGGCCTGAAACAGCGCTCACTCACGTCATCAACATCAAAAAGGCGCGTAATGCAGCCAGCCTACCTGCCTGGTATAACAGGATATTTTCGGACTTCAGGCTGAAAGATTACTCCAAAAATAACAAGGAAGCCAACTTTTTTTTTTTCGTTTCTGGGGTGGGTAGATATCACCACAAGGCACCACCTCACGGATTTTTGGGGTCCTAGGACCCAGCGTCGCCGCTTACTGTCGCAAACGGATTTTCACCTATTTCCGCCGTTCTCGGTGCGGGTAAGAATTCGATTTTTCGTTTTTTCGGTGGTGAGAGGCGTTGCGAGATCGTATGACACCAAAAATTCGCGAGGTGGTGCTTCGTGGTGACTTCTACCCGCCCTAGAAAAGGGAAAAGACAAAACAATGTTTCCTTGGTATCTTTCATTTTTTTTCGTTTTTTTTAATTATTATTACTATTACTATTTTTTGCCTTCTGACAATGTGCAGGGCGTTCGTTATTCATTCAAGATGAAAAAACTAACATAATTCGTCGAACACCCTCAATTTTATCCAACCTTTTCTCCTTCCTTGCCTATACTCAACTGAATACGTACTACCTTTTACCGATATATTTTCACCGACGATGTGCGTATCTATACGCCCTGCGTCCTACTCCGCATCTACATTCCATCCCCACGCCATGGGCATTGAGCGCGAACAGCATTATCATCAGCACGAAAAAAGGCAAAAGCTCCCTCCTCCTCTCTTCTTTTCATCGATTTCTATATTTTTATGTTTTATCCTGAAGTAAAATTTCATCCTCAAGTCCGAAAATATCCTGCTTCTATTTTTTTTTTGCCTTTTTTCGTGCTGATGATAATGCTGTTCGCGCTCAATGATCGTGTTCCTGCTGCTGCTGCTGCTGCTGCTGCTGCTGCCGCACATGGACAAGCAAGTTGTTTTCTTCTTTATTTTCGTATCATACAACGTACTGCTGCACGAAGAAGAGTAAATATGCAGCATTTTATTCTCAGCTTTTTTTTTGTGCTGATGGTGCTGTTCGTGCCCATCATGCTCCTCCTGCTGCTTGCTGCTTGCTGCTGCTGCTTGCTGCTGCTGCTGCTGCTGCCACCACTGCTTATACGAACTATATATATTACGGGGGACCATATTAAATAGGACCACATATTGTTATTACGGGAGTCCATAGTTAATAGGACCTATGGTGTACATAAAAACCTATATGTTTACCTATTTTTACTAACAATATTTGGTCCTGTTTACTATGGTCCCCCGTAATAGTAAAAATAGCGAAATATACGTACGAGTACATATTTTTGCGTGTACCGTAGGTCCTATTTACGATGCCCCCCCCCCCCCTAATAGTATATATATATGCTGCTGCTAGTAGTAGTGTTGCGTCTATTCCACCTCCCAATATACGCAACGGGTACATATATATATATATATACTCGTTCGTTGGTGTGGAGTTTTTGCGAGCACTCTTTTCTGCTCACCGGTGCGGTGATTTGTCGTATGTCCCATTGCGACAGCAGTATTGAACTCAGTCCAACACCAAAACTTACACCTTACACACCGGGTTCAAACCGCATTCTGGCGCCACCTACTACTTATCCCTTACACACCGGGTCCAACCCGTAAGCTTGCGTCACCTACAGTGCTTGATATTATTATCCTGATATATTGAGTACTCCTATGTAAATCAAACATTATATCACTTCACCTTTTCTTACACACATACAATTTGCTTTAGTCGGCTTTTAGGCTATTGGTCCAATAATTGCAGCATTTAACTGAAAAAATTTAGACAGGCCTAGCTAGCCCCAAGCCGACCAAACAAATTGTGTATGTGTAAAGAAACGGCGATTCCGAAGGAAAGCCTTCCACACCCTACTTTTTCGAGCGCACAGCAGCACCGCAACAACACCGCAACCCAGCATCCAGCTCAACAGCAGTTACTAGCACTCACACAGCAGCAGCAGCAGCAGCAGCAGCAGCAGCAGCAGCAGCAGCAGCAGCGGTCAGCAATATATTGTACAGCGGACAGAGTCCACACACGCGCGCTCCAACCAGCGACGGTACTAAAGCCTGTCTGACAGCAGTGCATCCCCAGGGGTAGCGAAATACGGTGACGATTGAGTAGAAGAGGAAAAAGGAGAGAAAAAAAACGCTCGATTGTCAAGATCCAGATCGGACGAGGAAGGAGGGGGAGGATGATGATGACTGTGAGGTGCTGGATATATCAATCCTGACCGTCGTACCGATACAGGTGCCAGTGCTTCTCCAGCTCCTCCTGCTCCTGCTGCTGCGGGTGCTGGTGCTGACCGGCTGCGCTTCCACCAGCCCTACTGCTCCGTCGTACCGAGACAGGTGCCAGTGCTTCTCCAGCTCTTCCTTCTCCTGCTGCTGCGGGTGCTGGTGCTGACCGGCTGCGCTTCCACCAGCCCTACTGCTGCGGGTGGGTGCAGGTGGTGGTGCCGTCGGCTCGGCTGCGGAGTTCCTCCGGCAGCGACGATCCAATCTAACATAATGAGCTTTTTTCGGCGAGGCTTCAGATCCGCGGGCGCGCGAAGGTGCCCAGCGGCGGGCCGCGACCAGAGCAAAAAAACGTAGAACAGATCCCTTACGAACCCTAACCCTAAGCAGGCGCACGGGGACCACATATATACACAGCAGTATGTTATTCCGTAATGCTCATGTACAACCGCGCCAAGGACAGGGATGGTCTTGTTGAGTTGAAGGGGGAGGAGTGGATAGTTGAGGTTGAGGTGCAGCATATCTGTATACCAGGTACCAGGTACCAGATATTGATGGCGGTGGACGAACATTTCTGTCTTTGCCTACAGTAAGGAATAATAATATACTTTGGTATTTATTGCTGTGTGAGTGTTTATCAGTTATCGACGTTACAGCATATTACTACGCTGCACTTCATCGGAGTAGAAGGTAATGCCAAGTACTGACCAGGACCTCATATGTATTGCCAATCACTACGGGGATGCCTTGCTGGCCTCTGGGTAGCGCGGCAGCGCTGCTGCCACGATTAGCGCTGATTGGGCCTGCCTCCCATCAACAAACCCATTTCCTTGTGATCTCGCACATTTTTCAAAATCCGAACTAAACGTGCCGAAAACATTTTTTTTTTTTTGTTCGTACGCCTATTTTTTTTTGTTTTTTCGAGCCTAAAACAAGCCCAAAACACCAGAGCCTTTCTTGTTTTTATTTCAGCCCCAAAATCTGGGAAAAGCGAGCCCACGGAGGCTCAGCCTACCGAGGAACCGCAGACGCATCCCCAGAGAAAAAACAATGTACGTTTGGCCTCTCTGATTGGTTCAAAATTGGCCAAAATCAGTTGAAAGCTAGACAGAGTAGACAAAGCCAGGTATCCCCAGGCCTTTTCCACCCAAAATCAGGTACGCTGTCAGTCTGGCCAACAGCAGGGCTCCTGGAGTGTGATTTGTACTTGTTGCTAGTATGTAACTGATTTCGGCCCAAAAGTGGCCACGTACACCTGATTAAGGCCCTAAAACCCTATTTTTCCTCCGTCGATTTGTTTGTTTTCTGTTGACGTTTTTTTTTTTTTTGTTTCTCTTGTTTTTTCTCTTCAATAGAATCTTGTTTACGTATAAATGTCGTGCCCGTCGTATCCAGTGAAACACTCTGCTTACTGCATAATAACAATCTACGAGTAGCATCTCTGGGGCGTATAGGCCCTGGCCTTTAAGGCAAGTCAAAAAGACATTCAGGCAAGTGGAGATAGGCACGCCGCAGGCGAAAAAAAAAAAAATGAGATACGTAGGCACTATATAAGGCAAATGACTGAAAGCCCTAAACGTGCCTGAAACGTGCCTACCTATTTCAGCAGGCAAATGCCTGACAAAAATGCCTTATCATAGAGGTGCCTGAAATCTGATGAGCCGGCTAAGGCACACCCCACACTAATTTCAAGTAGTTAATGATTTCAGGCAAAAATACCTATCTCGCCCAACCATGGCTGTAACACACATGCTTAGACAACTGCGCTTACGTTGTTGTAGACGACCCACTTGACGACCTACTTGGAATTAGCGTGCTTTTTTTCCCTTCGGAACGGCACGGCACGCCTTCGTTTCTGGGGACACACTACTCGTACGCACTATGCATATACGAGTATAATACTAGATTTTAGTTTGGGAGCAACAAAATGAAATAATAGACATACAACTGCTGTTACAGCAGATGGAGGATTGAGGTATGACATGTGTATTATCTACTACAGCAGTAACAGTCAGCAAGTCCACAAACACGTATTAATAGCAAGAACACCGCATGGGCTGGAGGACTTCGCTGCTGCGGCTGCTTCTCTAGGTAGCTCGGCAGGCCACAGCGCACTACTCGTACACGATGGACTTGGCTCTTGGCATAGAGGAGGGCGCAGCTCGGACGCGTCTCGTGCTCGTGCTGAAACGTGACCGTCAACAACTAATAAAGATTTGGTTGGCGCTGCGCTCTTGTTCCCGGATAAGATAGGGCGTGCCGTGTTGGGGACATGGGTTTGGGGAAACTCCGGCAGAAAGACGCCCAGCCAGAGCACTGGATGATGTGCTGGTGCCGCTGAATCGGGGCATCCCGTGCATCCGCCTCTCCGCGACCTAGGGAGCACCCGTCTGCCGTACTCATTCAACCAAGTCGTGGCGGTCACCACTGCTGCTGTTGTGGTCCTTGCTCTGGCAGGGTAATGATCGGATGACCGAGTAGAGGGGGCAGGCTGTTTCCGATTTTGTCTGCCAAATTCGGCTCTGCCTACGAAAAGAGAACACAAATATATGCTTGGGCAAAAATACCCCAAGCATATATTGTGTGCTGCGGGTCACGCATCGCGAAAATATCGCCTATACCTGAGTCTAAAAAATGGTCAAATATCGCGATTTTCTTGAGTTTTTTATATATATATATACAAGAGCTTCGCATGGGTGCCTGCCGGCACCCATGCTCCGGATAGGGAAATGTACCTCAGTGCCAATTCGTGATTTTACTTTTTTTCGCAGTATAAATACGCCATTCGATCTTATAAATAGTACGAACATGATCTGATCACATGATCAGGTCAATGCCAAGTGATGCAGGAAAAAGGCAATGCCGAGTTTTCAGTTCTCAGCTTTGTCTCACTCGCATTAATATTGACCAACTTTTACTTGACTTTCAGGATTTTAGGGAATTCTCAAGGGGGTCCGCGGTATATATAGACCCCCCTACCTGAGGGGGGGGCACGTTCACAGAACAGCAGCAGCATAGGAAATAGAAACACAACACAGGTAGCGGTGGTGCCTTGCGCTCAAAATATTGAAAATCGCTGGGCGGCGTGTACACACGTACACACAACAGTCGACGATACAACGTTGGGGGCTTTTGTTGGGCTTCATTTGCGCTTTTCCGGAGGCTGCCATGAGGATACAGAAGAAAAAACACCACTAATAGCTGAGATTCTGCGGGGCCCCCTCGATAATCTGGGCCCCCCCGTGTCTGCCGGAATTGCCGGTTGGAACTGGAATTTCCCAAAACACGGAATTCCACGGCCGGAACTATAGGTCAAATCGCCGGAATTGCCATCTGTGACCCGACCCGTGAACAGCCCTGAAAAATTTGGACGGGGAAACCCTCACACACAATCCTCCATATATTTTGCATGTTTGGTGGCTTGGTAGGTGGTCCGCGTGCCTGTCAAGATCAATTTCGTGGGTTCAAGTCCCACCGAGTGCACATGCTCATAGGGACTTTTTCTTGCATAAAAAATTGATAAGCGGAAAGCGCGAAAGCGTGAGTTGGCTACATTCGATGAAAATCGACGAGCAGTGGGAATGCTGAACCCTATGCGCGACAAAAATAAAAGGCACGTACCGAAGGGACGACACCTGTGACCACGGCTTGTCCAGAAGATCGTCGAGGGTAAAACCTCCTACGAGTGGGCTGGGAAGTAAAAGTGATGGATAAAAAAATAAATAAATAAATAAAAAATACCAGGTATATCATGGACTCTGGTACAGAAATCCTCGCACCTCTTTTTTTTCTATCGCCAGTCGATCGCCAGCCTCCACCAGCTCGCGCTCCAAGCCCGCCCGAGAACACCGCCCCGTTCCCTTGGGCCTCTCCCTCTCCGACTCCATCGGTCATACCTACGTGTACGTCGACTGCGGCCATTGGATCCTCGCCTCCTCCCAATCCCTGCCCAGTACTGCCAGATTCAGGTCCGTTCAAGGTAGCAGCAGCACCACCTCCAGGGGCGGAAGCAGCTGTATCACCAGGGGGGCGAGAGATGCTGTCTTGTTGTTGTTGCTGTGCTGTAACAAGCCCCTGCCCTTGCGAAAACATGCTAACCAGAGCCGGCGGCGGCTCGTCGTTTTTGTGCACATTCCTGGCCAGGTTTTTTGCTCTCGAACCTGATCCTCCTGCTCCTGCACCTCCTCCGGCTTGCTTCTGCTGCAGGAATGGTTGTTGTCGGAATCGCTCGATCGTCTGCGTCGTCGAGATGAACCCCGCGGTTATTGCCACCCCGAAGCCCAGCAGTGCCAGAAGCACCCGATCCGAGGTCCAAGACCTAGGCCGATGAGCCTGCGACCCCTGGTTACGCCCGCCTCCCTCTCCCTCCTCTTCCTTCTCCGAGGGTGTCCGCGGGCCGGAGCCTCGCCCTCCCATCAAAGGGGTAGCTTCTGTGCTCGGCATGATAATTAATCTTCTGCTGCCGCTGTTGCTACGATGGTTGCTCTCTTGTGACTCCCCCCCACGCCGCTCCGAGGGTAGTTTACGGCGGATTCGACACCCTGGCTGCTGCTCCCTCCGCGGTCGAGCCGTGGACCCTCAGCTGTGCTGGTCACTCTTTTATGATCTTGACTCAAATAGTGCAAAGAGTCGGCGACAACGTGGTATGAACTCTGGTCAAATTTCAGGTGGATTTTTCACACAGTCCGCACCGGGGCCACCAGTGGCAGATAGGCTGACCGGCCTGCTAGAAATCCAAGGGAGGCGATGTTGGCGTCGGGCGCCGGATCACCTCGCTTATTGCTCTAGCGGAAGAGGTTGATGCAGTAGTCGCGAGACGCGGAGGAAAAAATATCAAGAAAATGTTAGGTTAACGGAGGAGTTGCAGATAAATGTATATGCTGGTATATATGATTCCTTCGGGGGATAGGGGTTAAACATCCAAGCCAATTTTTTTCAAAATTTTACGCATAGTATTTTTGTTTATCAAGGATTTCCGTCGGAAAGATAATCATAATCGAAAGCCTTTCGGCATGCGCATAATCGTAGACGAAAAACAGCTCAATATTGGATTCTTTAGACCTATGCCAATGGGAAAGCGAAGTATCAATAAAAAGTTTGAATTCCAAAGATGCCCGCCAAACAAAATTAGAACACGCTTCCAAGAGCCGGCGTCCCCGGGGCTGTTTCTTGCATTAAAGAGATTGATTAGCGGAAAGCGCGAGAGCGTGAGTTAGCTACATTCGATGAAAAGCACAGTATGCACGCGCCAGCCAGCAGTCCAGTCACATGACGAGAGAGATTTTGACTCGATTCGCTCATTCGAACCATCCTACCTGGTGCACGTACTGCTGTAACGATAATACGAAAAACAGCGTCATATTTTTTATCTCTCGCATCATCATCATCAGGTGAGTTGAACGTAACGGCGAGCAAACAATGGCTTTTCCATGAGTTCTTTCACGGTGTACTGCAGCAGCAAGCATCTAATGCCTTTTGGGAAAAAAAATGAAAAAAATCACATGTATTGCAGCACATCGCGCTTAAAAGAAAAAATGAAGTTCGACTGACTAAATTGCTATGGCATGTGCTGAACCATTTTTTGCAACAATTATTTATTTTCCGGATTCGGGGAGAACAAATGGAGAGGTTTTTATTCCGCGAACAGCAGTATATTATTGTATTTTGTGGCGTGTATCCTGGTATTTTTTTTTATTTTTATAAATTCTGAAATACGTCAGCTGTGAGTTCGACTGATTAAATTGCTATGGCATGTGCTGAACCATTTTTTGGAACAATTATTTATTTTCCGGATTCGGGGAGAACAAATTGACCCCAATTTCAATTTAATTATTTCGTACTGGAAATAGAGAGAATTCTTTATTTTCCGTCTTCGAGCACACGAAAGTGGCCAGAGACTCCCCTGGATGCCACCAGGGTCGACGAGACGATAATACTTACAGCTGGTTCGATTTCCAATTGATTTCGGCCAGTACCATTTCGCGCACTGAAACAGCAGATCGACACGTGAGGCATATATAAAATCTTCGAGGAACCTTTCGGTAATTATTTATTTTTCGATTCGGAACTGCTATCTGACCAAAACAATTAAATAAATTGACCCCAATTTCAATTTAATTATTTCGTACTGGAAATAGAGAGAATTATTTATTTTCCGTCTTCGGGCACACGAAAAAAAATCGACGAGCAGTGGGAATGCTGAACCCTATGCGCGATAAAAAATAAAGGCACGTACCGGGGGGGGAGAGAAGGGAAGACACCTGTGACCACGGCTTGTCCAGAAGGTCGTCGAGGGTAACACCTCTTACGAATTAGGCTGGAAAGTGAAAGTGATGAGTAAAAAAAAAAAAATAATAAAAAAAATGGGCACGTTCAGAAAAAAAAAAGTTCCCAACTTACAACCTTTGGAATAGCCCGAAAAAAGCAAATTTGGGGCCGATGTTGGGCCAAGATCGGCCTGATAAAAACTCAGGCCGATCTTTGGTTCGAAGCGGCGAGATTCCGAGTCCTCGACAGACATCGATCGACCAAACCAACGATTGCGTCATGAATTCTGAACGGAGTGCGCTCGTTAGGGGCTCCGACCCACCCTTGGGTGACTGTCTTCACACAATGGCCAGTGATGTGCGGCGGGCGCTGGCCAGGCGTACAATAAAAAAACAAATAGCCGCTGGTGTGTACAAAACAGAAGACAAAATTTCTCGATCCGTCTCGAATGGCAAAAAACAGGCTATTTTTCAGGTTTGGGAGGATACCGCAGGACGCCGCCGGCAAGCTCTCGCCCCCTAGAGCATGTATTCACTTTCTATCTTCGATGCCGTCATCTATACTCGTTGTCCTTGCCCGACACCAAGCGGGTTGGCCTTGGGCTGAGTCTACATCGAGATCGAGCATCTATCGTCGCACGAGTTGATTTTTATCAGCGTGTTGACAATTTGGAACGAGAGAAAACAAATTTCGCCGCCTGCAGCCGTTGGGAAAAAAAGAAGGAAAAATCAAACATTTTTTCCCTTTTTTCCCACAGCGGCGGTACGAGGATATTTTCGGCTGTTTCTTTAAAGCAATTTTTTTGAAAAAAAAGTTTCGGACTTCGCGTTGCCATTGGCATAGGTCTTAGACCAACTATACTTCGCGTTGCCATTGGCATAGGTCTTAGACCAACTATTATGGGAAATTTTTGAGACGTTATTTCTGGATTTTTCAGCGATCTCCGACGCTCAGAAATAAGAACCATCTATTATGGGTCAGAAAAACATCGATATTTTTGGTCTCAGTTCCTGGAGGGGGCAGAAATCAGCAAATCCTCTCAGAACTGATGAGCCCACTTCTGAGCGGTGTCGCGTACCTCTAGGAACTGAGAAATTTGGATTTTGGGTGCTCTGCCTTCTGCTGCCCACCTGCCTGTCCACCACAGCAGTACATACACCTTCCACTCACACCAACGGCTAGCTGTACCTACGGCCTACGGTGCTCGTGAGGGAGATGGCCTCTCCATCACCTAGAAGCGATAGCAGCGGCAGCGTCAGCAGCAGTTACTAGCTAGCAGCAGCAGCAGCAGCAGCAGCAGCAGCAGCAGCAGAGCAGCAGCAGCAGGAGGAGCAACAGCAGCGATGCCGATTCGACATGGCCGGCGATGATCCTCTAGTACCCGGTGGCTTGGTAGGTGGTCCGCGAGCCTATCAAGATCAATTTCGTGAGTTCGAGTCTCACCGAGTGCATGCTCACAGGGACTTTTTCTTGCATAAAATTGATTAGCGGAAAGCGCGAGAGCGTGAGTTAGCTGTACATTCGGTGAAAATCGACGAGCAGTGGGAATGCTAAACCCTATGCGCGATAAAAACTAAAGGCACGTACCGGGGGGGAGAAGGAACGACACCTGTGACCACGGCTTGTCCAGAAGATCGTCGAGGGTAAAACCTCCTACGAGTGGGCTGGGAAGTAAAAGTGATGATAAAAAAAAAAAAAAAAAAAAAAAAAAAGTACTATGAATATGAAACCACGCTCGCGGCCGCCGCTGCAATCGCGGACCTCGATGACGACGAGGAGGACGACTTGCCCGATATGAAACGTTCGCGACGAGCGAAGCCGCGCCGAGACAACCGAGAAACAACTTGGATGAAAAAGTCGCGGGCCACAGCCATAGAGGTCGGTATCATATCACAAAATGTGATATATTATACGATATGTGATATGATATAAGCGTATCAATATCACAAAAAAAACGTGATATGATATATCATATCGTTTGATATGCGATATGATATGGAATAAAAGTCACGATTTCAACTTTCTTTGAGGCCACACAGTAGCCAAGGACGGTGGGGTGTATAATGCTCTTCTTGCACTGCTGGTAAGCACATATTTCAATAGTCAAACATGTGTCCAGCGTCAGTAATAGAAAAAGGCGAACCGTATATATTACTCGTATAACGTTTTCGAGCACAAGCTGGGTCGAAAGGTGGGTGATGATGCACACACAGCCAGCGAGAAGAGCAGTATAAAGTAGCATCAGTAATAATAATAATTAATGTATTCATGGTATGAGGCCGAATTATTAGTTGTTAGAAACCTAAAACCTTTACATTTTTTTAATTGGTATTTAATTGGCGCTTTCTGGGAATGGAGGAGCCCATAGCGACGAGGTGCCCCTGCTGCGAAGCGACGGATGTCACGACGCGTCACGCGCGCACATGCCACCGAGCAGGCGCGCAGGTAAACCAGCATCAGCCGCTAGTCCACGCGCTGTCCCGCACCTTCAAGCGATTGTCCATCCGCCATCAAACGGAAAGCGGAGCGCCCTTCAACGCCGACAGAAACCTCCGCATGGATATAGTGATCGAGAGGGGAGGCCTCCGAGACGCTACGTCGTCAGAGTACCGTAACAAGGCGATACTCCTCGACATCACGCACGCAGACCCCCAAGCGAGAGTCCACATGCGGGCTGGCAGCGCTGATCGAGACGGATCAGCTGCCTCCACTTCCGAGGCGCGAAAGCGCAACCACTACGCTCGTGCAGGACAAGTGTCCTTCGACGAGCGCAGCCATAAACTTGTCACCCTCGCGGTGGAAAGCTTTGGACGCCTCGGGAAGGAAGGCAGCGATTTCATTGACCAGCTGGCAACGAGCATCATCGGAGGAACGGACGGGGGATCTTTAGCAAGAAATGGGGTTTGTAAGGAGCATATTTTCCAGATCATATCGGTGACCACCCAGGTCGCGATCTCGCGCCGGGTGCACGATATAAGCTCGACCTTCGAGACCGACAGGCCGCCAGGGGGAGAAGAGAGGAGGAGGGAGGACTACTTCCAATGGCGTGGGGATGGAATGTAGATACGGAGTAGGACGCAGGGCGTATAGATACATAGTCAATGAAAATATATCGGTAAAAGGTAGTGCGTATTCGATTGAGTATACGCAAGGAAGGAGAAAAGGTTGGATAAAATTGAGGGTGTTCGACGAATTATGTTAGTTTTTTCATCTTGAATGAATAACGCCCTGCACATTGTCAGAAGGCAAATATTAAAAAAAAAAAAAAAAAATGGTATTTAGTAGTATATTTTAACTCCTCTACCAGGCTCTACTCGCCCACAACACCTATACTATATACAGCAGTATAGTACCTGGTAGGCTATATTATTATAACCAACGTGCTTTCTTAGTTTTTTATAAAATACCAGCTATACCAGGGGTACGTACGTACCACGTACGTACGTACATGGTGCACTGACGACACCACACATACTAGAATCTTCACCCTGAAATCAACAGCGGCACTCCGCCTTTCTTTGTACAGCAGTATTAATTACTAATATTAACACAAAAGCAAGCTGAAATACGAAAATCATCGTTATAAAGATTAAACAATGACAACTCCAACTTCAACGCGAACCACAAAGAAGTGACGACTGCTGCTGTGGACTACAGCAGACAAGCTATGATGGCTCTCTCCAGCTATGATGGCTCCTTGTGTGCGAGCTACATTAGCTAGAGCCATGTCAGGGTATTTCGAAGAACTCGGATCCTCGAATAAAAAAGTGGATCTCGGGAGATTCTCGGGCGCTTGGGAGGGTTTTCTGTCATATCATATCATATGTTATATGATATATCATATCATATCATATATCACTTTTTTTTTTACAAATATATCATACATCATATCAGAGCGTTTTCAGAAGTGATACCGACCTCTAACAGCCATGTAAAAAAAGAACAGCTCTCGGACGCCTCGTCACGAAAACCAACCAATCAATACTACCTGGTACTGTATATAAAACCAGTTTTGACGATCAGAAGCCATAATAGATGGTTCTCATTTTTCATCCACATATTTTTGGAACCTCAGAACTAGAAAAATAATCTCCAGATATAAATATATATAGAATGATTCCCGACGCCTGAGAGCGCAGCATTCGCTTCCGATTTCGTCTTGAATTTAGGCTCGGATTCCACACGCCTTCGCTTGCCTGGCTTCGTGCTTGCTTTTTCGACCGCTTTCCTCGACGGTCGCGCGAGCCGGCCTCCGACCGGTGTTCTCCCGTGCGCGCGTCTCGGAGTCTCGCGCCGCCGACGAGCGTGGCGACCCCGAACTCGAGGGATATTTGCTGCGGAGAGGAGACACGGACGTTCTATTTTCTTCCCTCCTGGAATTTGAGTTCCCTATCGTTCTAAAAGGTCCAAGGGTGGCACGCATGAACGCGTGAACAGCAGTCGCGTACTCAGGATCTGAACGATTTTTTATTGGTTCAAACTGACAGGCCCGTTTTCGACCACGAACTCGAAGAATATGGAGAGGAGGCACGGACGTTCTATTTTTCGCGGTCTGGAGATTTGTTTTGCTGTTGTTGCTCCGCAAAGAGAGACAGACTTGATCTTATTGTATTTTATAAATTTTGAAATACGTCAGCTGTGAGTTCGACTGATTAAATAGTTGATACTCAACTTTGCAAGCTGCGTAATACGCCTCGTCTATATTCCATTTTTACCTAATTTTATACTTATTGTATTGTAGTTCTGTTATGGATCGGGAGCGTATAGGTCATGAGGTCTTGGGTCAGGATAAGGCAAGCAGCACGGGCATGAGCCTATTTGAAGGATCTGCCGTTGACAGTCCGCTTCAGATACAGGATAGAACAGGATTACAACACATGCCTACAATATACAAATAATCATGAATAACAAGACCAACCTCAAGTCTGGCCACGCTCCAACCGAGTCGAGACGTGGACTCGCACGTGTCTCAGAGGGGTATAGCGTGCTTCTGATGCTAGGGAGAAGGTCTCCCAGGTATGTAGATGGTAAACTGATTGCTTTGAGCCTCCGGTCGAGAGCGATGACCGAGGCAACACGTAGGACCGCCGAAGAAGATAGAGAGAGAGTGGCAATCCACAAATGGGGGAGGGGCCGTAAATGACGCGGCCCCTGCTGATACAAAAACGCAAGTCGTCGTAACTCCTGAAACGGTCTAAAACCATAACATCCCCCCTAGCATAATGCGAATAACTGAGCAATATGCTATAGCAATCTTTGACTATAACCAAGGGTAAGAAACCGCAAGGCTCTATACAGAAATAATGATCTCGGGGATAGGCAAAAACAAACCGAAAACGCAGGGGCCATCAGCGGGAAATCCCCGATAAAAACCCTCACCCCCGCCTTTTCACTGCGAGTTTGACTGCCTGACCAATAATCAATGGTTTATAGTCATCCTACCACACTTCTTCAACAATGAATAAGCGCAGTACACTAACGCCTAAGCTTAAACCGCCATCTCTGCGTTCTCTGAACGGGTCAAAAGTCAATACCCGTGGGATTTGAGTCCCCCAAATCGGATGAAAACATACGAGGAAGCCGAATCGTCAAAACAAGTTAGCCCACTACCAGGCACGGAAGAGCAAACCCCCATACAAAAATACCCAACTAATCCACGCCAGACCGACTGGCTGTAACAAGCAGGTACCTCTCAATCTCACACAAAAACACGTAGCCTCGAACAACAGAACCAGAGATATTTGGGTCCTCGGCGAACGCTCATTATCGCTGCCGATCTGGAACTGCTCCTCACATCACTTAACTATGAAATTGTAACCCCACCATTCACGGAAGAGTACGCCTCCTCCCAACCCAACCATAAAAAACATTCAAGCAGTCACAACGTATATCCAACACCCCACAAGTTTATACCCAACAGTTTCACGCCCAAACGACTAGCTGTTGCGGGTAGGACCCCCACCGTTTCATACAAAAACACAAATGAACGAAGGGCAGAAGTCGAAGATCTTCGCCTCTTCGGCGATCGCACAGTATCGCTTTAGGTCTTCGACCGCTCCGTATAGCGGCTGGTCAACTCCTTCCAATTCTGGTCGTTGGGCAGTACCTCGTACGATCAAGGCATCGGGGCAAGAAAGCAGCGCACGGGCGCAAGCGAGCGATGGACGGACGAGATACCGGAGCGAGGGAACGCACGGTGCCGGAGCGAGGGACGGGCAAGACACCGGAGCGAGACAACGCACAGCGTCAAAGCGAGGGAGTGGCGCACGGACAAGAGATCGGTGCAAGAGAGCGGTACACGGGAAAGCGAGGCAATAGCGTACGCCGAGTATAGAGGGAACGGCGCGCGGAAAAGCGAGGGAATGGTGTACCGGCAAGCGAGACAGAAAGGAAACGGCGCACGGGAAGCGAGGAAGCGGTCCACTGCGCTTGATGCTCGATAATCGCTTCCGCTCTTCAACTGCTCCATCTCGCAGCGGGTCAGCTCCTCCCAGTTCTGGTTGCTGTAGCGTATTCGCCGGTAGCGGTCTCTGCAATCGTACACCTGATTCTGCCGTCTGAGATCGCCATTAAAGTATTTTCATAGAGCGACACCTACTGCTTAACGGAAACAGGGGCAAGGCTGACCCAGATGGGTATCGTTCCGGTGCCTTCGCGTGAAGGATACCGGGTTGGTGATATTTGAGCCACTTGGTTGATCTCGGTGACTTCATGCCGTTGCAGGCTTCCGACGAACGCGTCGCCCTCCCCCCGTCAACGAGAGTGGAAACGAAAAAGGACGCGAACGGGAGAAACAAAGAGAACTGGAGAACCTGACAGTCAGGTCCAGGCAACTGGCGAGCCTAACAGTCAGGTCCAGGCTATAACACACATGTCAGGGCAATAGTTTCCTTGATGTGTCCTTCACCCGCCAAAAAATGAACAGAAAAGAACGTAGTGTTAAGGAACTAAATAACCACGATGGACACGCACGCACAGCGCACACGGGACGGCATCAAACTGCGGGACACATGCGACGGAGTGCGGGCGTCCGTAAAGGTCACAGTTTGTGCGAGCGGATGCACGGGCAAGCGGGTTCGCAAGAAACAAACACACAAGCAAAACAAACGACCAAACAAACAATAAAAGCGAATAGAACAAACAAGAACAATCAGAGGAGCAAAGAAACAAACGGACGAACGACATAAAACTGAACGACAAACAGGTAAAAGCCCCGTGGCTAAGGCACAGACCTAGAGGGGCCTGGTTGCCGTCTCCCTTTAGCATGGGAGGCAGCAACAACGGTCCCAATAGGCGCAGACCCAACAACTCTGGACATCCACTCTCCATCCGAGGAATGAACAAACAGTCAAACAGACAGACAAACGAAAAAAACAAACAAGCATAAAACAAGAGATGCCGCGTTCGCAGCGACGTAGAGTCACGCGTCGCGACATCGACGAGCGGCGTACGGCGACAGCAGCGGATACGAAGACAGGCAAATGGCAAGCGAATGTCAAGATAAGACAAAGAACGCGGACAGTGGAACACGGGAACGTCGGCAAACTAGCAGCTGGTAAGCACATTAATATACGCGGTAATACGAGAGTGTTTATCTTTAGCTGCCCGCACAGCATGCTGGAAGCCGTGGGGTATATTAGCCGAACGTTTCAGTATTCCAGAGACCTTGTTGCTATCTCTCTGCCTAATGGAGACAGCAACAACGGTCCTCCCAAGCTGAGACAAACCCATACAATATGCATGCACCCACAAGATAAATTAGGAAAACTATTAATGCATGCGGCCGTTCCTGTCTCCCGCTCGCCCGTCGTTGCAGAAACATGTTGCGATGACGGAACATAAAAAATATGAAATTATCAGTACCGATGAAAGCAGGAAAATTAGTGCAACCAGCAGCAGAGCCGCATAACGAGATGAGCGCAAATATCAGCACCGATACACGCGGGAAATCAGTGCAACCAGCAGCAGAGCAGCATATCGAGACAAGCGCAAATATCAGCACCGATACACGCGGGAAATCAGTGGAACCAGCAGCAGAGCAGCATAGCGCACCAAGAATAAAGAAACGAATCGGCAAGCAATAAAAATCCCGGTGGGAAGTGCATAAACTGGATAGGCGCAGCAACTACACACCCAAAAAATAAAATAAGTAAAATTGTCGAGAACATACTAACAGACCGTGTAGGTAGGACAGGCGCAGACCTCGTAGAACTTCGTTTCTGTCTCCCGCGACGGGTGAAGACACAGCACCACTTCCACGAGGCACATACCTGTCTCTCCTATACAATATTAAACAGGTACAGGTAGGACAGGCACAGACCCTGTGGAGGCTCGGTTCAAGACCATAGCCATATCCCCACAAGGCACAGACCCATCTCAACAACAGGTGCAAGTAGGACAGGCACAGACCTTGTGGAGGCTCGGTTCAAGACCATAATTATGTCCCCACAAGGCACAGATCCATCTCCAATAAAAACAAAACGCATGCCAGATAGGTAGGATAGGCGCAGACCTCGTGGAAGCTCGTGGTTGTCTCCCACGACTGAAAATGCATCACTACCATTCCCACGAGGTACAGGCCCATCTCTTTTCATCCATCATAATGCAAGCACAGGTAGGACTGGCGCAGACCCCGTGTAAGCTTAGTTGACGAAACCATTCGCTTTCCACGAGGCACTGGCCTATCTCTCCTTTCTGACACCATGAGGGCATAAAGGTATAGCGCGAAAACAAGAGGAAACACATAATAAAACAAACAGGGACCAACAGCGACAAACAACACGTACCAGGTACCAGGTACCGGGTATAATACTATTTATTGAAGAAGACGTACTTTCCGCCGAGCGTATCATCTCGATGCAATTTCTTGGCGTCCTTGAAACAGTGAGCTTCTTGTTTCCATCAGGTTCATATTGGTGGGTCTATACTGCTGTATACTTGAGTAATAATTAACAAGTGCCTTGCCGAGGTACCAGGTATTCTCGTGTCCTGCGACCTCGAACTGCATTGTTTCTAATTATGGCGATGAATTAGATGTGATAACAACGACAACAACTTTGACGAAGTAGGTCGCTCCTACTTGTCACTTGTACCACTGGAAAGCAAGATATCTGTAGGATCTTGACGTCGTAGTCATTTTTCTGTCGTGTTGATACGTAACAACTCGACCCAAAAGGTACGTCGTACGAGCTGGATATTTGATATTATATTCACGTCGAACGCAATCAACAACATTTCGAGACCTGACCTCGATCTACAGCAGTAGTAGTACCTCGCAAAACATAAATATATGCATACCTGGTACAGAGTAACTACTCTGTAAAAAGAATCGTACATTAGACCAAGAGGTATCTCCCCGTGAATCCTGCTGCAGGCACTTGTGGGTAGTGCCCACAGCAGAGAAAGTGGGGCAAGTGCCGCGTTCGCAGCAATGCAGAGCCACGCGTCGCGATAGCGACGAGTGGCGTACGGCGACAGCAGCGGACGCGCAGACAGACAGATGGCAAGTGGATACCCGGCCCGGGAGTCACTAAAGCGAGCACACTCGGGCGCGCTGCACAAACCACAGGTCACATCACGTTCGGGCTTTTGCTTTTCATTCATTTTTATCGCTGCCGGTGGAAAGAAAAGGGCGGGGGCCTAACGAGTGTGCTGCAAGCTTTGGACTCCCACCTGTGCCATCCCAACAAAGCCTCAAAGTGCGAAGGGGCAAACAGAACTGGATAGGGTAGCCGTTAGAGCCAAGAGATAAGACACACGCCAGGGCATTATATGCTCCTGAGTGTGTCCGTTGCCTCCCCCGAAAAACAAAGCGAAAACATTCGAGGCAAAACGAAAAAAAATAAAAAACAAAACAGCAGGACTGCTATTTTAATACTGCTGTAGTGTTGTTGTTGTTGTTGTTTTCTTCACATTAAACCGTTCTTTCTACGCGTCGACATCCAGCACAACCAGTGTCCGTGCCGATTCTTCAAACCTAGAGAGATACAAGTTCTGTGGTCACAAAGCTACGCCACAGAGATACTACGTTGCCACGTATGTAATGCAATGCCATGTCATCATACTGCGTACGACAGGCACGACATACACATTCCATGACCTAGAGAAACAAAAACGAAACAAAGAGAAAAAACAAAAACAAAAACAAAGACAATTCGAAAGAGAAAAGAAACAAAAAAAGAAACTAGATATACCTGGTATATGTATATACTTCAGTATAGCAGCAAACCATCGTACCCCCACGTAGGGGACGTGGCAGACACTTGAAAAGAACGAGCTGGAAAAAAAAAGAAAAAGAAGAAAACACCACTAGTCGTCAACAGAGTAAGACTAAGAACCAAGGGAAAAATAACAGGCAAACCAAACAAAGCACAAGGCATGCTCCAGGTAGCGGCAGCAGTTTATGGTACGAGTAGCACAGCCAGGGTCTCCCTGCTGGCCCGCCTGGTACCTTGTTACCCTGTCTGCCACCATCGTCCAGCGTTCGTCAACTATGCCCGGCCCCTCGGCGTCAGACAGTACGAAACAAGCAGAGCAGGCTCGTCATCCACCCACGCCACACGACTCCTTCAATAAGGCTTATCAATCGGAGAAAGGAAGAGAAATGAAAATCACATAGGGTCACCGCAAAGAAGACAACAAAATGAAATAAAAATAAACAGAAACAACAGGAAGACAAAGGAAGACCACGTTCGAACCAGCTGCACCAGTTGGTGGTACGAGTAGTATAGGCATCTTCTACTTCTTAGTCTGCCCGGTACCTGGCTACCCTATCTGCCATCTCCTTCCTACTTTCGTCCACTGCAGTTTCCCTGCTACTCCTCTTCCCCCCCCTCTCCGCATTCCCTTGGTCGGGTTTTCTGCTACTCCTCTTGTTGCCCCTCCTCCCCCCATTCCCTTGGACACCACCCACGGCGGATGCGCGGCGCTGCCTGCTCAGCTCAGCCTCAGCCTCGTGCCACCTCACCATGAACCGTTCGGCTGCTTCCAGGATCCCCCGGTACCACTTCCCCGCCTTTTTTGCAGCAGTGGGCCACAGTGCGGTCTCAACTCCAAACACCAAGGGAGCAAGTTCCGTTGACCCTTCGGTGGCGCGGAACTCCCTAAGGTCTTCGACTACGCATCTATGCCAAGTCTTAACCTGTCCGCCAGGTCTCGGGTTCTGCCCACCAGCAATCGTCCCGAACATCACCCGGCTGGGTAATCGATCCTTGCTTTGCCGTGCCACCCCCCCCGCGAAGAAGAGACGCCGTTTGCGGATGGTCGTTTCGATGCTCTCGCAACGTGTCATCTTGAGGGCCTTCGCGTACGAGAGGGTGGCATGGTCAGTACGAAGTCGGCGTTGGAAGCCAATGGCTCGCAACAGGACTTGGTGGTGAGCCGTTCGAAGCTTGGCAAAGTGTTCCGCTCTGAGGGTCCACCACGTCACACACCCGTAGAGCAGGGTCTCAATTACCTCGGCCTTCAGCATTCGGACTTTCAGGCTAAGGGGGGCGGTCGTCCTATCATACAGCTCCGGGCCGAACCGTTTGAGGCATGCTCGCATGAGACGGATCCGTCGGTCGATTTCGAGCGAGAGGTCAGCATTTTCGTGGATAACGCCGCCTAGGTACAAGAACTGGGCCGTCTGCTTATACCTCTGGCCTGCTGCTTCGATAACGAGCGGTGGTGCGAGGGTTTTCTGGTCTGGCGTTTGTAGAAGCATAGTCTCTGTCTTCTTTTCCGACACCGTAAGGCCTGCTGCTTCGAAGACAGTCACGATGACTGTCATCATTTTCGCGAGCCCTTCAGCCGACTTCGAGACAATCCCTGCGTCATCGGCGTAGTACAGCAGCACAGCAGCAAGTATCGCATGCTATACGTATTGCTGCTGTACGTATCCTCGTGTGCATAAAACCCACAGAGATCTCAGGGTCCCGCACAAATAAAAAAACAAAACAGAGTGGGATGCGTAGAACGATCCCCAGTGCGTGCAAGCGCGTGTCTCGGATTGGACACCATGTTATGGATCGGGAGCGTATAGGTCATGAGGTCTTGGGTCAGGATAAGGCAAGCAGCACGGGCATGAGCCTATTTGAAGGATCAGCCGTTGACAGTCCGCTTCAGATACAGGATAGAACAGGATTACAACACATGCCTACAATATACAAATAATCATGAATAACAAGACCAACCTCAAGCCTGGCCACGCTCCAACCGAGTCGAGACGTGGACTCGCACGTGTCTCAGAGGGGTATAGCGTGCTTCTGACGCTAGGGAGAAGGTCTCCCAGGTATGCAGATGGTAAACTGATTGCTTTGAGCCTCCGGTCGAGAGCGATGACCGAGGCAACACGTAGGACCGCCGAAGAAGATAGAGAGAGAGTGGCAATCCACAAATGGGGGAGGGGCCGTAAATGACGCGGCCCCTGCTGATACAAAAACGCAAGTCGTCGTAACTCCTGAAACGGTCTAAAACCACAACAGTTCTTTCCTATCCGAGGTTCGATTCTCGGCCTTGCTGATGCTACCGGTTTATACTCCCGACTCCTTTATTCTCCAGACTCTTTTGGTTTGCGGGCCGCCATCGGCCTGTTCGACCCCCCCGGTCTTGCCTTACTCGGTGGCTGTCTTCCCTTGCCCCTCTCTCTTCGCGAGTCGACTACACGCGCCTTCCCGGGGTATCGCGCCGCTCTTGCTATCAGATTGTTGGATAAAAATCGGCACGTCATTTGTTTTCGCCGGAGGAATGGGATGGAGGTTGTTGGAGAGTATGAATTCGACCGAGTGTGGTCGATAAGAAAAACCGACCAATCACATCGGAGGATATCATACAGGTGGTCGTACGTGCCCGGACTGTCTACTGCTGCTGCAAAGTCTGATCTCTGGAGGCGCATTGAAATACGAGTACTACTACGGCAGCAACAGTACAGAGGTAGTAGTTCAGAGGTATTCTACTTGGAAGATGTACAAAGCAAAACCACATATCCATAACACGCGCGCCCGATGAGCGTGTCTGACGTCTCACGCAATAACGCAGCTTCCAAACTTGAGTTTCAACCACTTAATCGGTCGTACTCACAGCAGACGGTTTTCACTTTTTTCAATCATATCCAGCTGCCAGGTATCTACCGTTTACCTAAAAATAAAGAAATTTAAGATACTATTTCATACAGTCCCGCTTTAAGATACGATCCTTCGTTACCAGATACCGGTATACGACTACCGCGAGATAAGGTGTTCGCCTTACCATTTTCTGGTGAAAACACGCCACAAGTTACTTCGGCGAGCACTACTACTGGAGGTTATCGAGGGTTCGAGACTGTTTGCTTCCACTGCGAGTACTGACTGGCAGTATATCGGGGTTGTGTGGTGCTGTGGATATTGTGCTGCGTGTGCTTCGCGTGTATCCGACCTGAATTCGGGGTTCACACTGAGAATTCAGCAAAATTTGTTAGCAGTATATTTTGCGGTTGTCAGGTTGTTCTGTATTGCCGATCGATATCACGTACCAAGTATCAGGTATCAGGTGTTTGATACTGCTCTTACTATTGATAGCAGCATCTCGGAATATATGCTGCGATTACTGCCTGTAGTCATGATGGAGTATTTCATACCAGTGTAGAAAATGCGCGTATACTGGTTGGTAAAAATACGCGTAACGCGTCCTGTACTCGCAGTAATTTGGGCGGATGCTGCAAGCTGACATGTTGTCTGCTCCTGCTGCTGCTGCTGCTTCGGTAGTGCTGCTGCTGATGTTGCGGCTGCATCTGCACACAGCAGCAGCAGCAATGAATGGTGCTGTTGTGCTGCTGCTGCTGCTGCTGCTGCTGCTACTGCTGCTATCGCTTTCATGTGCAAATGAGAGGCCGTCTCTCCTGCACAAGCACCGTAGGCAGTACGTACAACTCGCCGTAGATAGGTTGGTATGATACTTCGGCGTGGGTATGGGGTACTACTTGGCAACTGGGCAGATAAAGGGCAGCAGTACTATGGTCCACAAAATGCAAGTAATCTCAGTTCTGAGCAATGTGATAAACCTCTCAGATCTGAGCAGACTTCTGCCCCCTCCAGGACAAAGATCAATAGTATCGATGGTTTCCTGCCCCATAATAGTAGACGGTTCTGATTTTTCGGCTTCAGAGATCGCTGAAAAAAAAAAAACGAAACAACGTCGCAAAAAAAAAAATCCTGGAAGGCCATTCCTAACGAACCGAAAAAAAAATCACGATTCGTGATTTTTGGCATCACGATCCGTGACATTTGAGTTCTAACGAAAAAAGACGAAAAACGTCGCGTTTCGTGATATTTTCAAGTAGTTAAAGTTCTGATATTTCAAACCCAACGTTTTTTGGAGGTGTGGAGCAAACTCTCGAGAGTGGGGCACGGCCAGGCCGGGCTGGGCCGTCCGCACCTGGCCCAGCCCGTGACATATTTGAATCACGGGCCGAAGCCTGACCCAACCTGCGAGATTCCAACTTCACCGGTCGTCGGCCAAGCTCGTTTCGCGAGATTTCATCTCGCAGGCCGTCTGCTCGGCCTGGCCTGTGACATCCCCAGGTCATTTTCGCGTTTGCCTTCCAGCAGTGGCTCCTCCTTCTGGAAATTTCGAGGCCACAACCTTCACGTTAGCCCACGCCCAGCGGTGTCTTTGGGTAGCCGCCCGTTGTTTACAAGCGGCGTACGAAGCAGAGTCTGCAATGCCCCCATTGCCGACCATCGGATACCAGTGGTGCACATGGGTTGCGTAGTGCCTTGATCAGGCGTATTTTGATACACGACAAATGTCACGAATCGTGATTTTGTTTTTTTTTAGGGCGTAAGGCCAGATCTTATGCAATATTTTTAGGGTGATTGAAAAAGGCAGGAAGTCGGATTTTCCTGCGGCAAAAAGCCACACCAGATCGGTACGCCATGTGCCGTCTTATGATGTTTTTGGTTTTATTTCATGGGAGAACAAAAAAAAAAGAACAGAACCGAGATCTTGAAGTTTCCTTGAACTCTACGTACGTGGACCACGACACGAACGAGTCGTTCACGCCGGGTTGGGCGATCAACCTTCACCACCAGCTCCTCCAAGGAAGGAGCGGAACGTGGAACCTCCTGGGGAGCTGCGTAAGGGGTCGCAAGGAGCTCTCGCTCTCGCGGAGCATGAGCTGCTTGCGGCCGTCGTAGTCAGAAAAGAAGAACGTTAGATTGTTTTGATACTGCTGTAGTCTCGTCCTATTCGTATCCAAAGTTGTTTTGCCTAGAGCAGCTGCAGTTGGGCGGCCGCAAGGGACGCGATGGTGGCCAAGGTATTGATGCCCTCTCTCTCCGTAGTGACCGATGCACAAGTGCTGGAGCCCAGCTGTGTACAAGAGTAACCAAGCATGTAGCGTCGTGACCCATCATGAGCCCTGTCTGTAACATATACAAAATTGTACAATGCCTCCGAGGTCTTGTGCAAAAGCAAATTTTATCACTTTCAGAGTTGATCAGAAAAGGCTGTCAAAAAAAAATCACTTCCTGGAATTTCATGAGTGATAAAATCTCGGAGGAACATTTTTTCCACCAAACAGGCCCCATAAGACATGATTTTGATAAAATCTGATCAGAAACGGGACTAGATACCCCGAAGCCTCCGTAAACAGCCATATAATCACCTCAAAACAAATTGCATAAGATGCCAGAATTTTTTTTTTTCCACCAAACAGGCCCCATAAGACATGATTTTGATAAAATCTGATCAGAAACGGGACTAGATACCCCGAAGCCTCCGTAAACAGCCATATAATCACCTCAAAAAAAATTGCATAAGACCTCAAAAAAAATTGCATAAGATGCCAGATCTTATGCAATTTTTTTTGAGGTGATTATATGGCTGTTTACGGAGGCTTCGGGGTATCTAGTCCCGTTTCTGATCAGATTTTATCAAAATCATGTCTTATGGGGCCTGTTTGGTGGAAAAAATGTTCCTCCGAGATTTTATCACTCATGAAATTCCAGGAAGTGATTTTTTTTGACAGCCTTTTCTGATCAACTCTGAAAGTGATAAAATTTGCTTTTGCACAAGACCTCGGAGGCATTGTACAATTTTGTATATGTTACAGACAGGGCTCATGATGGGTCACGACGCTACATGCTTGGTTACTCTTGTACACAGCTGGGCTCCAGCACTTGTGCATCGGTCACTACGGAGAGAGAGGGCATCAATACCTTGGCCACCATCGCGTCCCTTGCGGCCGCCCAACTGCAGCTGCTCTAGGCAAAACAACTTTGGATACGAATAGGACACGAGACTACAGCAGTATCAAAACAATCTAACGTTCTTCTTTTCTGACTACGACGGCCGCAAGCAGCTCATGCTCCGCGAGAGCGAGAGCTCCTTGCTGGTCCAGCGACCCCTTACGCAGCTCCCCAGGAGGTTCCACGTTCCGCTCCTTCCTTGGAGGAGCTGGTGGTGAAGGTTGATCGCCCAACCCGGCATGAACGACTCGTTCGTGTCGTGGTCCACGTACGTAGAGTTCAAGGAAACTTCAAGATCTCGGTTCTGTTCTTTTTTTTTTGTTCTCCCATGAAATAAAACCAAAAACACCATAAGACGGCACATGGCGCACCGATCTGGTGTGGCTTTTTGCCGCAGGAAAATCCGACTTCCTGCCTTTTTCAATCACTCAAAAAATATTGCATAAGATCTGGCCTAATAACGAACCGAAAAAAAATCACGATTCGTGACTTTTAGGCATGCCAATAGATCACGATCCGTGACATTTCAGTTCTAACGAAAAAAGCCGAAAAACGTCGCGTTTCGTGATATTTTCAAATAGTTCAAGTTCTGATATTTCAAACCCAACGTTTTTTGGGGGTGTGGAGTGTGGAGCAAACTCTCGAGAGTGGGGCACGGCCAGGCCGGGCTGGGCCGTCCGCACCTGGCCCAGCCCGTGACATATTCGAATTGCGGGCCGAAGCCTGACCCAGCCTACGAGATTCCAACTTCGCCGGTCGTCGGCCAAGCTCGTTTCGCGAGATTCCATCTCGCACGCCCCGTCGGCCCGGCCTGGCCAGTGACATCCCCAGGTCATTTTCGCGTTTGTCTTCCAGCAGTGGCTCCTCCTCCTGGAAATTTCGAGGCCACAACCTCCTCGTTAGCCCGCGCTCAGCGGTGTCTTTGGGTAGCCGCCCGTTGTCCACAAGCGGCGTACGAAGCAGAGTCTGCCATGCCCCTATGCCGACCATCGGATACCGTTGGTGCACGTGGGTTGCGTAGTGCCTTGATCAGGCGTATTTTGAGACACGACAAATGTCACGAATCGTGATTTTGTTTTTTTTAGGGAAAAGCTAAAAAAATTGGCGTCATGAATCGTGATTTTTTTTGTCGTGATTCACGACAAAAAAATCACGATTCACGACAAAAATCTCACGAATCGTGATTTTTTTGTTCGTTAGGAGTGGCCTTTAAAGGGCCATTCCTAACGAACCGAAAAAAAATCACGATTCGTGATTTTTAGGCATGCCAATAGATCACGATCCGTGACATTTCAGTTCTAACGAAAAAAGCCGAAAAACGTCGCGTTTCGTGATATTTTCAAATAGTTATTAAAGTTCTGATATTTCAAACCCAACGTTTTTTGGGGGGTGTGGCGCAAACTCTCGAGAGTGGGGCACGGCCAGGCCGGGCTGGGCCGTCCGCACCTGGCCCAGCCCGTGACATACTCGAATCGCGGGCCGAAGCCTGACCCAGCCTGCGAGATTCCAACTTCACCGGCCGTCGGCCAAGCTCGTTTCGCGAGATTCCATCTCGCAGGCCGTCTGCCCCGCCTGGCCTGTGACATCCCCAGGTCATTTTCGCTTTTGTCTTCCAGCAGTGGCTCCTCCTCCTGGAAATTTCGAGGCCACAACCTCCTCGTTAGCCCGCGCCCAGCGGTATCTTTGGGCAGCCGCCCGTTGTCCACAAGCGGCGTACGAAGCAGAGTCTGCCATGCCCCTATGCCGACCATCGGATACCGTTGGTGCACGTGGGTTGCGTAGTGCCTTGATCAGGCGTATTTTGAGACACGACAAATGTCACGAATCGTGATTTTGTTTTTTTTAGGGAAAAGCTAAAAAAATTGGTGTCATGAATCGTGATTTTTTTTGTCGTGAATCACGACAAAAAAATCACGATTCACGACAAAAATATCACGAATCGTGATTTTTTTTGTTCGTTAGGAGTGGCCCAGCCCTGCATTTTTACCTTTGCGCTGCTTCATGCCCACAGTGGGGTTTTACTATAGAGTACCGAAATATGTGTCACGAGGTACCACCATTGGCAAACATTTATTTTTTTTTATTTTTATAAATTTTGAAATACGTCAGCTGTGAGTTCGACTGATTAAATTGCTATGGCATGTGCTGAACCATTTTTTGCAACAATTATTTATTTTCCGGATTCGGGAGAAAAATTATGCCGAATTTCGAGTTCAAAATCAACACAGGACAAAGTAATTTATCGTGTCCCGTGACGTTTAAAATTTGCCGTATGTATGTCTGTGATGTGGCTGTCTGTTGTGCTGTCGTCCTGGAACCCCGAGATTTTTCTGTTTGGGTTGTTTTCTGCCTATTTGTTTGTTGTTTTTAGAGACCTTGTGTGTGAGCTTTCATCGTGACCACACGCGATCACGGGCTAGATTACGTATGTTTTATAAATTTTAAAATACGTCAGCCGTGAGTTCGACTGATTAAACACCAGTACCACAGCAATGGCATCGATATCATTGAGGTGTAATCTATATGTATTGTTCGTATTGTGTATGTAGAGGTACGAGTATAGACATTAATAGTAAATAAATAATTATTTATTTTCCGGATTCGGGGAGAACAAAATAGTTGATACTCAACTTTGCAAGCTGCGTAATACGCCTCGTCTATATTCCATTTTTACCTAATTTTACAATAATTGTTGTCACGTGTGAACTGCTGTAAACCAACTTTCGACTGTCTTGTGTACCCCGGCCCTCACGTGTCGATCTGCTGTTTCAGTGCGCGAAATGGTACTGGCCGAAATCAATTGGAAATCGAACCAGCTGTAAGTATTATCGTCTCGTCGACCCTGGTGGCATCCAGGGGAGTCTCTGGCCAGTAGTCAATCGCGAGGGAACTAATAATGTGGATGTGTACAAAGGGTTCAAGGGTTAGATTGACAAGCCGAGCCGCCGAGCGTACATCGACGCTGACCCTGGCCTCGTGCGTCCCACTGCTACTGCTGCTGCTGCTGCTGCTGTTTTTGTTGCTGGAGAAACACAGCTGCTGTATGTAGATGTCGTACATCAGTACAAGCAAGTAGTGGTGGCACCTGCTACGAGAAAGAAGCGTCTTCTGTTGGACAAATATTTTCAGATGCAGATTTTTCGTGTTCAAATTAATTATGCCGAATTTCAACCAGAAAACACTTGCTGTTGGAAAAACGGAAAAAGAAAAAATATATATCATTGTCGTCTTGTTCTTTCCACCCGTCGACAGCCAGTTCCGTGGTCACACAGCAGTAGTACATATTTTCGTCTTCAAATCACTATGCCGGATTTCGAGGTGGAAATACCAGGATACACACGACAAAATCCAGTACCTGGTATTTGTTACAGGTGTGTCCGTACTGCTGTGCTGTCTGTGTTTTTCAAGAGCAGGATATGATGCCAAGAATATTTACGGTTATGAGATTCACCAACGACGGCGTATAGGTAGTAGGTACAGCAGCAGCAGCAGTAGATGTTCGTTCGTGTTGGTTCAGCACAAATCAAATGTTGTGCATGATGCATCGCAGATATGACTACTGCAGGTATTGCTGAGGTCGCGCCTCATTACCACCAATTACTAGTAAATAGTACGAACATGATCTGATCAGGTCAATGCCAAGTGATGCAGGAAAAAGACAATGCCGAGTTTTCAGTTCTCAGCTTTGTCTCACTCGCATTACTATTGACCAACTTTTAGGGCCACTCCTAACGAACAAAAAAAATCACGATTCGTGAGATTTTTGTCGTGAATCGTGATTTTTTTGTCGTAATTCACGACAAAAAAATCACGATTCATGACGCCAATTTTTGTAGCTTTTCCCTAATTTCAGTCGAACTCACAGCTGACGTATTTCAAAATTTTTATAAAATTAAAATAAAAAAAAAAATGTTGAAATACGTCCCGCAGCTTGCAAAGTTGAGTATCAACTATTTAATCAGTCGAACTCACAGCTGACGTATTTCAAAATTTATAAAATACGTCAGCTGTGACTTCGACTGATTTAATAGTTGATACTTAAGATTCGTAGTCGATCCGGGGACATGGTATCCACATATTATGTACTCAACTTTAAAAAAAGTGAAAAATTGTAATCGACAGTCCCGCCGCGAAAGGTGCTTCAAGCAAGAGAGCGTGTGTTAGGTTAACCGTTTGGGAACTGCAGTACCGTTTCGGGGACTAACTACTTTTAGGATTTGACTGATTTGTCCCCCAAAAGGGACTGCAGGAAGGACTTTATTAGGACCGCAGTCCCGTTTTCAGGACAAACTGAACTTCTTTCAAATTGAGTGGTTTGTCCCCCAAACAGGACTGACTGCCGTTGGTTTTAAAAGGCATGATGACAACGGGCGGAACGGAACGAGGCTGCTCGTGGACATTCTCGTTCCGTGCCTGTGTAAAAAAACGTGTTTGGGTCCGTGCTTGAATCCTGGGCCTCGCCAGCCGAATAGAACGAACGGTATGTTTTGCACATACATACATGCCACGCAAAATTGGTGTCTACAATCTACGGAGGCGAGGATCGAATGGCCGCAGTCGACTCAGATGGGGATATCATCACCAGTGGACTTGAAGAGGGTGTAGCCCGTGGGAGCGGGGAGGTGCTCTCGAACGCGGGTTGGGAGTGCGAGCTGGGGAGGCTGGCGATCAAATGGCATTCGAAAAACATAGGTGTGCGAATACTTCTTTACAGGATCGTTGTGGTATCTGGGTATCCAAATGTCATGAAGAGAAGCAAAAACGAAATACGAAAACAAAGCCTCTTTATATCCTCGCTATTTTCGGGGTAACAAGGATGGAGTGTATGCCGGCGTCCCCGGTGGCTTGGTAGGTGGTGGTCCGCGTGCCTGTCAAGATCAATTTCGTGGGTTCAAGCCCCACCGAGTGCATGCTCATTGGGACTTTTTCTTGCATAAAAAATTGATAAGCGGAAAGCGCGAAAGCGTGAGTTGGCTGCATTCGATGAAAATCGACGAGCAGTGGGAATGAATGCTGAACCCATTGCGCGACAAAAAATAACGGCACGTACCAGGGGGGAGAAGGGACGACACCTGTGACCACGGCTTGTCCAGAAGATCGTCGAGGGTAAAACCTCCTACGAGTGGGCTGGGAAGTAAAAGTGATGGATAAAAATAATTAAAAAAAAAAAATGCCGGCGTCCCCGGTGACCTGGTAGGTGGTCCGCGTGCCTATCAAGATCAATTTCATGGGTTCCAATCTCACCGTGTGCATGCTCGTAGGGACTTTTTCTTGCATAAAAAAATGGTAAGCGGAAAGCGCGAGAGCGCGAGTCAGCTTACAAAAAGGCACGTACCGGGGGGGAGAGAAGGGACGACACGTGTGACCACGGCTTGTCCTGAAGATCGTCGAGGGTAAAACCTCCAACGAGTGGGCTGGAAAGCAAAAGTGATGATGAAAAAAGAGAATAATAATACAACGTGCGTGCCAGGGCGACACGCGGAACAATTACCAGGTATTAATAATAGGAGACTGCGTCCAAACAGAATCGAAAAGCGAAATCGAAAATTGGATTCAATTCGATTTCGATAAAAGTTTTTAGCCGAGAGGCGTCCAAACAGAATCGGAAAGTGAAAATAGAAATCCCCACAGGCGAAAAGCAACTGAGAGCATGTTGCCAACCTACTTGGGGTCTTTCGCGACTGCTTGCTGTGCGCACATGCCGGCAAACTAGCGCTCGGCAACACAGGTCCACCACAGGAGGAGCAGGCAAACGCGACGGCAATTTGATTCCGGGACGTCGTTGGGTCTCCCATGGAGGTGGTGGCGCGTCCGACGTTGACACCCCGGGTTCAAACTTTACACTTGAGAACAAACTTCCGACCTCGTTCTCGAGGGCATCATCCTGAATTTTCCTCAAAATATGTTCGCTTTGGCTCGAACGCGGGGAAACAAAGGCCCGATAACGTCGGGGCTGGTGTTGTAAGGTTCGCGTGCTGGCTGTGTACGGGGGGGGTCTGTGCGGTTGTGTTGCCGTGATAGCTGTGGGTTAGATGCTGTGTATACGGCGGTCCTGATGTAATGTTTTGACGTGGCTGCGTTGACCAGCAGGACCCGCTGAATTGTTGCTGTTCGTGTTTTCGATTTGCTTCTCGATTTCCAACCGTCAACTTTTTTGTTTTGGCATTGGGTTTTATAAATTGTGAAATACGTCAGCTGTGAGAGAATTCGACTGCTTCAATAGTTGATACTCAACTTTGCAAGCTGCGTACCCCTTGTCTATACGCCATTTTTCACTGAAAATTTTAAAGTTGTATGTAGCTGCTGTATCATGAACCGTTCGCACTCATTCTAGATTTAATTCCTATAGGTCAGTGACTGCTGTGGGTGCTACCCGCGGGTCAACAGGACAATTTTCATAATAATTCTGCGCACTGATACTACTGCTGTAGTATTATAACATATAACACTTAGAACCATACCTTCCTAAAAAATCAATAACACTCATCAATCTGTAAATCTTTGTGAAATGAAAAAGTTAAGGTTTCAACATGTTGCAATATCGTATCAATAATATCCCTTGTTCGGGTTATATAGTATCAGTGCGCAGAATGATTATTTAAAATTGTCCTGTTGACCCGGGCAGCATCCAGGGGAGCCGCTGGCCTATATCTTTGACAAGGAACCACATATAGAATACGCGCGTTCGGTTTATCACAATAATACTTGTACAATTCGGTAAAAATGGAATATAGACGAGGCGTACTACGCAGCTTGCAAAGTTGATTATCAACTATTTAATCAGTCGAACTCACAGCTGGCGTGCAGAACATTCTCGGAAGAATGAGAGAATGTGAGTTTTGTACGTACGTAAGAAGTTCAAGCCAATCAGATGACTGCGGTGATTCATGGTAGCATGAATCGTAGCCCTTGGTAAACACACCTTGTCTGGTACGTAGCCGCAACCTACACGTATCAGCGCAGTGATGCGGAGGCAGAGCTACAGGTCCAAGGTGTGAGACTAGTTTGAGTTGAGCGTTCGATCTGATCTGTTTGAACGCTGAGCAGGCAGGGTTTTCGCCAGCCAGACACTTTTTTTTATTTTATTTTCTTGATCGAGGGACATTCCTTGGAGAGACTCGTTCGTGGTGTCTTGTGAGTGTACAAGAGGTGCTAGCTGGGAGTGTGGACGGAAGACCTTGGGGACTATGTCGGAGGGCATGGCAAGCGTGGCCGGACAAGCCAGCACAGGAACGAATCGGCAAGATCGGTACCTCTGGTATGTCGTAGCACAGTGAGACGTTACAGGGGATGTGTACTGCTGTAGCACAGCAGTGTGACTTTACCCGGGATGTTGCGCCCTCGGTGGTATCATTATGTTCGCAAATTGCAAACGCATGCGTACAGCAGCGATGGGCCGGTAGTGTGTGCTTGCGGGAATATTAAACCAGACGCATCCCCTCGTACTTTTGCTTGGTACCAAACTCGAGGAAAGGCACGATTATTGATAGTAAATATGAAGGGTTCAGCAGAAGTGCGGATACAGCAGCAGGGTTTGTGCAGCAGTGGTCGTACGTTCTTTCAAGTGCTCGTACTTTTATTAATAATATTAATGCGAAATATCATACCTCATGCGAGACTTTTATCGGTGGTACCAAACTCGAGAAAAGGTTATGTGAGTATAACTGGTACAGCCATGCGTATACAGCAGTGTTCGTGCAGCAGTGGTTGTATGTACGATATGTCAAATGCTCGTACCGGGGTATACTACCAATGTATGGGATAGCGGTTTCCCGAAACTAGGGCCTGTGCAGTATTCTGGTAGAGCGTACTCTGAGCTATTGGTGCTCTGATTGTTTCTTGGTGGTATGAGATTATCAGAGCATACAGGCTGTGTAGCTGGTAGCGGTGGTAACTGGTATTTTATTGTCCTTCGCTACAATAATACGTGGATTGGGGTCTAACTGGTACCGGTTGCTCCACTGTAGCTTAACCACCTATGGTGGTACAAGTTGCTGGTCGCGAATCGGGGGGGTCGCGTCGGCTTCCTCGTGCATATTACGTTAGCCGTTAATCCGGGAGAAGTTCCACGAGCGGGTTCGTGACCTCCGTGGGTACACCTCGTATCGCCGCCGAAGCGGATTTCGTCGGTTCTCGTTTCTTCGTCTGCGTAGCACCCGTCCACAGGGGGGTCGGGGGTGCTGTCGCAGGGTGTGCGCCTGCTTCAGCGAAACAGGTTGCATCTTGTTGACTTCCTCGTCCATGTTTCGTGTGCGGTTCATTGGGAGCGTGTGCCACAAGTTGGACCATGTGCTATTGTAGTGCGCGCGTCTGTTTCAGCGAAGCAGGTGTCGCAACTCCTTGACTCCAGTGTCCGTGTCTCGTGTGCCGTTCATCCGGGGAAGCATGTGTCACAAGTTGGACTGTATGCTGTTGCAGCATGTGCGTCTGCTTCAGCACTACAGGTGTCGTGCATATCACCAGTCGACAGGGGGGGACGGTGTGCTGTCGCAGTGTGTGCGCCTGCTTCAGCGAAGCAGGTGTCGTATCTTATTTATTTCCTTGTCCATGTTTCGTGGTGCTATTGCAGTGCGTACTTCTGTTTCAGCGAAGCAGGTGTCACTCTTTGGCTCCCCGTCCATGTTTCGTGTGCCGTTCATCTGGGGAAACATGTGTCACAAGTTGGACAGTGTGATGATGCAGCATGTGCATTTGCTCCAGCGCTACGCGCCCATGTTTCGTGTGCGTTTGTCGTTCATCCGGGGAAGCGTGTGCCACAAGTTGGACCGTGTGCTATTGCAGTGCGTACGTCTGTTTCAGCGAAGCAGGTGTCACTCTTTGGCTCCCCGTCCGTGTTTCGTGTGCCGTTCATCCGGGAATCCGGGGAAGCGTGTGCCACAGGTTGACACCGTGTGCTATTGCAGTGCGTACGTCTGTTTCAGCGAAGCAGGTGTCACTCTTTGGCTCCCCGTCCGTATTTCGTGTGCCGTTCACCCGGGGAAGCGTGTGCCACAAGTTGGACCGTGTGCTATCGCAGTGCGTACGTCTGTTTCAGCGAAGCAGGTGTCACTCTTTGGCTCCCCGTCCGTTTCGTGTGCCGTTCATCCGGGGAGGCGTGCGCCACAAGGTGGACCGTGTGCTATTGCAGTGCGTACGTCTGTTTCAGCGAAGCAGGTGTCACTCTTTGGCACCCCGTCCGTGTTTCGTGTGCTGTTCATCCGGGAATCCGGGGAAGCGTGTGCCACAAGTTAGACCGTGTGCTATTGCAGTGCGTACGTCTGTTTCAGCGAAGCAGGTGTCACTCTTTGGCTCCCCGTCCGTGTTTCGTGTGCCGTTCATTCGGGGAGGCGTGTGCCGCAAGTTGGACCGTGTGCTATTGCAGTGCGTACGTCTGTTTCAGCGAAGCAGGTGTCACTCTTTGGCTCCCCGTCCGTGTTTCGTGTGCCGTTTATCCGGGGAAGCGTGTGCCACAAGCTGGACCGTGTGCTATTGCAGTGCGTACGTCTGTTTCAGCGAAGCAGGTGTCACTCTTTGGCTCCCCGTCCGTGTTTCGTGTTTCGTGTGCCGTTTATCCGGGGGAGCGTGTGCCACAAGTTGGACCGTGTGCTATTGCAGTGCGTACGTCTGTTCCAGAGAAGCAGGTGTCACTCTTTGGCTCCCCGTCCGTGTTTCGTGTGCCGTTTATCCGGGGAAGCGTGTGCCACAAGTTGGACCGTGTGCTATTGCAGTGCGTACGTCTGTTTCAGCGAAGCAGGTGTCACTCTTTGGCTCCCCGTCCATGTTTCGTGCGGCGTTCATCCGGGAATCCGGGGGAGCGTGTGCCACAAGTTGGACCGTGTGCTATTGCAGTGCGTACGTCTGTTCCAGCGAAGCAGGTGTCACTCTTTGGCTCCCCGTCCGTGCTTCGTGTGCCGTTCATCCGGGCAAGCATGTGTCACAAGTTGGACAGTGTGCTGATGCAGCATGTGCGTCTGCTCCTGCGCTACGCGTCCATGTTTCGTGTGCGTTTGTCGTTCATCCGGGGGAGCGTGTGCCACAAGTTGGACCATAGTGCGTACGTCTGTTTCAGCGAAGCAGGTGTCGCAACTCTTTGGCTCCCCCGTCCATGTTTCGCGTGCCGTTCATCCGGGGAAGTATGTGGCACAAGTTGGACTGTATGCTGTTGCAGAATGAGCATCTGCTCCAGCGCTACAGGTGTCGCGACTCGTCGGCTTCCTCGTGCATGCTTCGTTAGCTGTTCGTCCGGGGGAAGGTTTTTTGCGATATGTTTGGTGACCTCCGCGGGCACACCGCGTATCGCCGCCAAAGCGACTTGCGTCGGTTCTCGTTTCTTCGTCTGCGTACCACCCGTCCACAGCGGGGACGGTGTGCTGTCGCAGCGTGTGCGCCTGCTTCAGCGATGCAGGCGTCGCGTTTGTTGGCGCCCTCGTCCGTGTTTCATGTGGCGTTCATTCGCGGAAGTGTTTGCCACAGGTTGGACCGGGTGCTGTTGCAGTGTGTGGGTGTGCTTCAGCGCTGCATGTCAGATATTTGCAGATGCCGCACTTCGTCGGCTTCCTCGTGCATGTTTTGTTTGCCGTTCGTCCGGGGAAGCATGTGATACACGTTGGACTGTGTGCCGTTGCAGTGTGTGCAGTGTGTGCATCTGGTTCAGCGCCGCGCAGGCGTCGCAACTCGTCGGCTTCCTCGCGCATGTCCGTGTGCCGGTCATCTGGGGGGGTTCTTCGCAACGCGTTTCGTGGTGTCCATGGGTACACCGCGTATCTCCGCCGCCGCGGATTTTCATGGGTACCTGTTTCTTCGTATGCGTAACAGCCGCCTAGAAGGTGGGACGGTGTGCTGTTGCAGTGTGTGCGTCTGCTTCAGCGAAGCAGGTGTCGCATCTTGGTGTTTCTTCGTGTGCTTAACACCCGTCCACAGGGGGAGGCAGTATCCTGTTGCAGTGTGTGCATCTGCTTTAGCGAAGCAAGTGTCGCAACTTGTTGACTTCGTCGCCCTTATTTCGTGTATCGTTCATCTGGGGAAGTATGAGCCACACGTTGGTTTGTGTGCTGTTGCAGTGCGTGTGCGCAGCACCCGTCCATGGGCGGGGAAGGTGTGTTTTTTCAGTCAGTCAGTGATTTTCTGTCCTGATCCGCGAGCATTCTTGGGCAATTTTTTTTCCCAGGTGGTTTTTTTTTCTTTTTTTTCCACCTGGTTATTTTTTCCCCTTGTGTTCTGCGAGTTGGGCTGTTTATACCGTCCGTGTGCGACGGACTGATGTTGACCTCAATCGCGAAACCGTTCAACTTGCAGCGCAGCGCAGCCCGCGTTGAGGTGTGGTTTCGTGAGTTGAAAGGTGACCTGCTTGGGAAAGGGGCAGTTTCTACGTGTGTTCGGGTGTGGGTTCGTTGCGCACCTTCGCACGTTCGCGTGTATGTCTTGTTACTACCTTTTTTTTTCCTCGCCGGACCCCTCGTTACGTGCTGCGTATGCAGCGGCGGATGCTCTATGCGGACGCCGCTTCATCGGCCGATAACCCAGCGACGAGTGGTTGCGTTGGCGAGAGTGTGCGCACGAGTACGCTCGGCACTCCCGAGGATTGGAGGCGCAACGAACTCGTCGAAAGGGGGAGCTGTACCAGAGGGGTTGCAGCCCGGCGGTTGATGGACGTGTTTCGCCACGGGGCGGGACGCCATCTGGATAGCAAACGGATTGGCCTAGGAGGGTCGTGACAATGGGATCCCGCCGGACCTGGGCGGGAGCGGGTTGATCCACCTAAGGTGTTGCAGCGTGAGGGTCGATGGGCGTCCGATGCGTACAAGGCGTATGTTCGCAGTCACGGAAAGGATGCCAGTTGGGTAGCGGACGTTATGGCCCACGAAGGGATGAGCGGTGGGATCCAGCCGGGCCAGGGCACTGAATGGGGGCGAGTTAATTCACTCTTAGAGGTGAACAGGCAGAAGTAAATAATGGTGAAGTGTGTTATCACATGCGTTCCCTACGAGATTGCAAGTGGGACGGGGAAGGGGTCGTAAGAATACATCAGTAAATAGGGTCAACTCCCATGTGTGATGGAGGCTGGCGTCGAGAGTTCTGTGTCGCCAGTTGGGTTGGGAGTTGACTCGAGTATACGGATGTTAGCGCGGGGTTGCCGTTGGGGCAGCCCCGGGGGGTCACCCCTTCTCCAACCCCCCTTTCCGGGCGGGGGGGGTTGCGCATTAATATAATACAACTTCGAAAGCAAAGTGCAAAGCAGAACATTCTCGGAAGAATGAGAGAATGTGAGTTTTGTACGTACGTAAGAAGTTCAAGCCAATCAGATGACTGCGGTGATTCATGGTAGCATGAATCGTAGCCCTTGGTAAACACACCTTGTCTGGTACGTAGCCGCAACCTACACGTATCAGCGCAGTGATGCGGAGGCAGAGCTACAGGTCCAAGGTGTGAGACTAGTTTGAGTTCCCACCCACCCGCCCGTGCTTTTGAGGGAGTCAGTGGGGGGGAGTTCAATAGTCGCAGTAACGTTTACGTTTGTTGCTGTATGTTATACGTACCCGGTAATTTCGCTGATGGTGCGACCGGGTGTCGTAGATTGCGCGAGTGGCGGCGTGGGCTAGCCGCCTTCTTTGGCGTTTGGGATTGTTCGATGCAAGTGGGGTTTCTTTATATCATACTATTATAGTTGATGAAAGTAAGCGTGGCGTTGACGTGGTGTTGCATCGGCTCGGATTTTGCCCGCAATCTGAAAGTATCGGAGAAGGGGGTTATCCGTATATTAACATTGAAGTGCATCGTGAGTTTAAATGTACTTGTGTTATTTGTGTATGCCTGGTACAAGTGCGTGTCGATTTTCTCACATGTGAGGTTATCTTGTACTTGGTGTGGTTTCTCGAGTTATTTGTCAGAAACGGCTTTTCTGATAGCGGCTTGGTAGGCTGGCGTCGAGAGTTCTGTGTCGCCAGTTGGGTTGGAGGCTGGCGTCGAGAGTTCTGTGTCGCCAGTTGGGTTGGGAGTTGACTCGAGTATACGGATGTTAGCGCGGGGTTGCCGTTGGGGCAGCCCCGGGGGGGTCACCCCTTCTCCAACCCCCCTTTCCGGGCGGGGGGTTGCGCATTAATATAATACAACTTCGAAAGCAAAGTGCAAAATTTCAAATTTTATAAAAACATATAACCCGAACAAGGGAGAGTAATAAATTATGACGATGCAATACGTAGAAACGTTTTCGGAACAAGTAACTTTACATTTTTTTTAGGTACATCCACGCAAGGGTCTGCAAACTCCTCCAGTCAAGATCCGGGCCATATTCAACAGAAAGGAGAGTCGAAATAATCACCACAACAGGAGGCTGTAAAGTGATGCGCACGTTCAGTTCTAACTTTTGTTCCCATCCTCTTCGCATCGTGTGCAGGGCGAGCTTTGGGATCCAGCTCTCGTGATCGTTTTGCCTGGCAGAACGTCTTGAGATGGAACAAGGAGGTGTAGGATCAAAATGCGCCACTCGCTACCAGTGATGTCGGATTACCGCATTACCTCCTTACGGCGAGGCTGATTTGGCGGTAAGTAGTTAGGATGGGCCGCAGTAGTTACTGTAAGCCGCATGTCCCCTGTTCATACATTTCTATAGGAAACCCTTGCATGTTTTGTTCCCAAGGGGCAATGGGAATGACTAGGCATTCCAATGGGAATGACTAGGCATTCCCATTACCTCTTGGCAATGGGAATGAGGGGCAGCTCCTGCCTTCCGTATTTCCATTTTTGAGCTTCATATGCTGCTGTGGCCCTGCGACCTGCTGTGCGACTCCCCGTCCATGTTATCCACGACCAGGAGCACGGCGGGCTCCGCTAAGGCTTTCACCTTACATGCAGCAGTGTCGAGTGCCGAGGCGCTACATACAGCAGGAAGCAAAATGGTACATACCTGGTGTATTGGGTAAATCAACTAAAAAAAATAAACAAACAAAAACAAGAAAAAAAATATTTCGTTTTTTTCCACATTTATTTCTATACCAGGCACCTCATACATAAAACTTGACTTGTATAAATAACCCCAAAAAGGTAAATTAGTTTTGGGAATGCCGGTACCTGATTTACGTGCCACCTCGAGCCATATCAAATACAATCTATCAATAGGTATCACAGCAGCAGCACCAACAGCAGCAGCAACAACAGAAGCTCATCCCCTTCAAAAATCGTCATACAGTATTTAGAAAAACCACCTCATACAACAACTCAACGTCATTCAATCAGGATTTTTGAATTTACGTAGTCGGAAAACAATTAATTCAACATGTTGCAACGCCATATTACTCTCCCTTGTTCGGGTAATATAGGCAGTAGTATCAGCGCACAGAATGATAGTGAAAATTGTCCCGACTCGGGCAGCTTCCACGGGAGTCACTGACCTACCAAGGTCCAAGGAAATACATTCAAGCACTAGGTACGATATAGAATACGCGCGAGCGGCTTATTATCATACAGAGAAATTCAGTAAAAAATAGGGTACCGACGAGGCGTATTACGCAGCTTGCAAAGTTGAGTGTCAACTATTTTCACGGCGTGTGTCGACCTCCGCTCGCACAAAAGCCACAGCAGCATGAGCATTTACCTTCGCTTGTGCTTTGCAGCAATCAAAGCGGCATGGGCCTCTCGCGCAGCAGTAGCCTCGTTAGCCTCGGCCTCCGGCGATTTGCTGCCATTGGACATCCCGAATTCAAAACTATTACGTACGGGGACCATAGTAAATAGGACCAAACGTTGTTAGTAAAATAGGTAAAAATATAGGTTTTAGTGTGTACCGTAGGTCCTATTTACTATGGTCCCCCTTAATATTCTGTATAACACCTTGGACCTGTAGCTCTGCTTCTGCTTCACTGTGCTATCACGTTTAGGTTGCTACTTACCGGACAAGGTGTGTGTACCAACCAGGCTGAGCCTCCTTGGGCTCGCTTTTGCCATTTTTTTTTGTCTTGAATAAAAAACGAAAAAGGCTCTCTGGTAGAATATCCGCCTGTTTTAATGAAAATCAAAAACGGTTTTTGGGCTCGTTTTAATGTCGACAAAACAAAAAAGGCGAACAAAAAAAAAAACGTTTTCGGCACTTTTAGCTCGGATTTTGAAAAATCGGCGAGATCTCAAGGAAATGGATTTGCTGGTGGGAGGCAGGACCAATCAGCGCTATTCGTGGCAACAGTGCTGCTGCGCTACTCACAGGCCAGCAAGGCATCCCCGTAGTGATTAGCAATACATATCAGGTCCTGGTCAATACTTGGCAATACCTTGAACATCCAACAGTTTGCAGCATAATAATATGCTACGTATAACGTCGATAATTGATAAAACACTCACACAACAATAAATACAGGTATATTATTCTTCCTTAGGCAAAGACAGAAATGTTGATCCACCGTCATCAATATCTAGTACCTGGTACTTTGTATACATATATTGTATGCTGCGCCTCAACCTCAACTATCCACTCCTCCCCCTTCATCTCAACAAGACCATCCCTGTCCCTCGCGTGGTTGTACATGAGCCTTACGGAACAACATATATTATATATATATATGCGAACAACATATATTATATATATATGCGGTCCCCGTACGCCTGCTTAGGGTTAGGGTTCGGGTTACGGTAAGGAATCTGTTCCACGTTTTTTTTGAGCTGGCCACGGCCAGCCGCTGGGCACCTTTGCGCGCTTAACAGGCCCGCGGATCAATAGCCTCGCCGAAAAAGCTCGTTATTATGTTAGATTGGATCGTCGCTGCCGGAGGAATTGCGCAGACGACGGCACCACCACCTGCACCCACCCGCACCCGCAGCAGTGGGGCTGGTGGAAACGCAGCCGGCAGCACCAGCACCAGCACCCGCTGCATCAGGAGCTGGAGAAGCACTGGCACCAGTATCGGTGCGACGGTCAGGAGGATCCAGCACCTGACAGCCATCATCCTCCTCATCTCATCTGGATCTTGACAATCGAGCGGTTTTCTCCTTTTTCTCCTTTTACTTGCGCCGTCGTCACCGTATCCCGCTACTCCAGGGGATGCACTGTCAGGCATGCTTTAGTGGACTCTGTACGTTGTACTGATATACTGCTGACTTCTGCTGCTGCCGTGAGTACTGCTGTTGAGCTGGGTTCTGACTTGCGGTGTTGTTGCGGTGCTGCTGCGCTCGAAAGAACACGGTTTGTATCTCAATTGTTGGCGTTATTACAGAGGGGTCGGATAGAAAAATGTTGATTGATTGAATGATTGCTGGCGGGGGTGAAAATAGAAAATAGGTCCCGTCCCCCCAAAAATAGGCTTCAAATCATACGAAATATTTTTTCAACCCCCGGTTTTTTTGCTCCAAAAACCGAAAAAAAGGCTCTTTGGGGCTTTTTGGGCTAAAGCCCACGGAGGCTCAGCGTTGTACCAAGGGTAGGCTTTCAGGCATGCGGAGATATTATTATGCAGGCATGTTAAGATATGCAAACAATTGAGATAGGCGAAAGTATAGGCACCTGACGTGCCTTAAGTTGACTTACACATGCCTATCTATTTGAGGCATTTACCTTAAAAAAATGCGGGAGACGTGTCTGAAACCTTTTGGGCGCCCCAAGACGAACCCTATACCTGGTACTAATTTCAATTGGTTTTGCGTGAACGGGCAAAATACCTGAAAAAATGCCTGAAACTGTTCGGCGCCCCAACGCGAGTCCTGAACTATTTTCAAGTAGTTTGGTTTCAAGTAGTAAAATGCGTGAAAAGGTGCCTGAAACCTGTTCAGCGCCGCAAGGAAAATTCCTATACCAAAAAAAAAAGGTTAGTTTGGTTTCAAGAGGTAAAACGCCTGAAGAAATTGGAAAGTGGCTCGGTCGGTTTTACTGTTTTCCCCGAAAAAGTCGTTCGGTTCCGGTCGGGTTCGTTTAAAAATTGAAAGAAAACGAAACCGAAACAATTTTTTTTTCGGTCGATTTCTCGGCCGGCTTCTCGTCAAAAGCAACCAAATGGTCCAGTATTTAGAAGGGTGCATGTGTTGGCATAATGCGACATGATCGTATGGTGTCAAGTGGCCTTCCTGCAGTACCTGCATCTGCTGCGTCCCACGGTACAAGGCCGACAAACGCCATACTGGTAGGTCAGACGTGCTTATAATCGACAGCAAACAGTAACTGCAGATATAGCAGTTTCAATAGTAAAAATCGTTTAGAAGGATAGTGCGAGGGTACTCGGCTGGATTATCATATCGTAGATGACATAATGTATCGTTGCGTAGTTACACTATTACGGGGGACCATAGTATATAGGACCTACGATACACACAAAAACGTACATATTGTCCTATTTTTACAACAAGATTTGGTCCTATTTGCTATGATCCCCCGTATTACGTATTTTATGAAGAAACAACTTGCAGCATGCAGCTAACGCCACGAAAGAATCTACGTTGCTGAAGGGGGGGCTGTGAGCACGAACTAGCCCTGTGTGGCTGCTACGGGCTACGAGGACCCTACGAAAAACACGTCTGCTTAAAACCCAGTCGTGTCTCGCCAAGGGCAGGCTGCCGTAGCGCACGTCGTACTCACCCCGCCGCGGAGAGGGTCGGTCGAACCGGGGGATTTCAACTCCTGCCTGGCACGGGGGGGAATACCGGGAGTACTTTTTTCGTGCGGTACTACGTCGACGACGGCATCCTTGTTGAGCTGCAGTGGTGGCCGGACGGCCGCTGTTGCCGGCGGGCGGTGCAGTCGCTCGCGTCGAACCACGTTCGCCTGCTGAGCAAACGCGGGGCATCTGATCCTCCCCTTTCGTCTGCCCGAAAGACCACTAGCTGGGATACTCGATTGGAGGTGTGGGGTAGCATCATTGACACTGAAGCCCTTACGATTACGCTACCACCGAATAAGCGAATCAAGATGCACGAGCTTATCGCAGCGTGGCCTCCGTCTAGTCTTTACCACACCTTGGACCTGTCTTGACGACCCTGCCTCGCTGCGTCCTCTCGATCGCGAGTCAACTGCCGCAGCAGAGCTGGTCCCAGGTGCCCTTCTGGACTATACGGGCACAAAAAAAAGCAGGGCGTAATCCTCCGCGCGCACGCCCGCCAACGCAACCACTGTTCGCAGCGCAGCCGTCGCTTGCTGCTTGGTCCACATGGACCATCTGCCGTTACCGTTACCGAACGCAACCAGGTGGGCCGACGAGGGAAGGAACAGATGACAAGACATCAACTCAACCAGAAGATCGACGGCGCCCCCCCCAGCCCCTACGGGCCTCGACGGGCCCTTCCGCACGGGGTCAGAACAGCCCCCTTTCGCAACTGATCACCCTTAGACCCGCGAAAGCGGATCTCATCACGACCAGCGGTCGACCACCGCGCTTCAGCCAGCTAAAAATCACCGCGAAAAAACTCTGCGTCGGTCCGCCGCAAACAATGCGACTCGTGATTTCGCGACCTCGTTTCCGCAAACATTTCCGACGCGCGGGTCAGGAAACAACACGATGCACACAGAGCAAGCCACAGAACCCGACCCCCGGCGTGCCACGAAGGGATCAGAGCCTCGCCAGCAAGCAACATTACACGTGAAATGGGCCAGCGCACGTTTGCTCGCTTGTCCGCGTCGGCGTGCGAACGAGCAGCGCCTTCGAGGGCCCTAGCGATAACGGGGTGGGTAGTGTCGAGATCGAAACCGCGCGGACTGAGGTGAAAGTATTTGATCGCCGACAAAATCCTCTCGATGGTCGCCGACCGCAGTTTCTTGGTGTCAAACGCGTACATCACATTCTCAAACAAGCACCACACGTTGACCATATCATCACTACCATGGTGGAGAAACACCGGCACCCCACAACGCACCCGGAAGTCTACCCAGGTGCCAAAATTCCCCAGATAAGTCTGTTCAGACGAGGCCGCAACTGCGTTGCGCATGAGCTCGAGGCCAACACCGAAGTACAGAGAGACGTCCCGGCCTCCCCCAAGTCCTGGGCCTGCCGCGGAACATCAGGGCGCACGGAGTGCAGGTTACGGAGGACAAAGTCGCGACCCCCATCGTGATATACCATCAGCAATACCATCAGCAACGAAGTTAAAAATTCCCCGCGCGTGGTTCGCGTCAAAATAACGACAGGATGACAATTCTAACGCCCCGAGAAGGCGCATCAGTGCACCTGATCGCGACTCCTTGCCCCCACGACACCGCCGCATCCATCCACGGCGGATTCGTTGTCCCCTCGCAACAAAACACAGTCGGCCCCGTCGCCGACGGTCGCTCCTCGCGGAGACACAAATACCCACGCCGACACCACCATCATCCTCAACAGTTCAAGGACATTGATGGAAATATCATTCTCGCCTGGGACTGCCTTGCTCGAGCCGCAGAAACGAGACTGTTCGGCGGGGGCGAGCTCGTAGCGCCAGTACACCCCAGTTTCGAGACAGAAACTCCCGAGAGTGGTTTTGGAAGCATCCGAAAACAGAGTACATGGACCGGGCGCTCAAGCAAGTGGTACATCGGAGCCGACAAGCTACCCGCCAGCACGTTAAGCCCCTCAGCAATAAACCACCGCCAAACTCGAGGGCCCCGTGGGATTCGAGCCCGAGGGCGACACGCCTCCGGGGGTCGGCTGTGCGGCACGCGAAGTCAGCGCCAGCGGTGATGCGCGGCATCCCCACCGAGGCCAGCATGCGCTGCACGACGAACGACCGCGGACGGACGGTCAACGATACGTTCAGGAGGAACCCGACGAGCTTCGACACCTGCTTCGCGGAAGCGGACGCCCGAGATGGAGGCCACGCCGCGATAAGCTCACGCCGCTTGCCTCGCTTATGCGGCGGTAGCATAACCGTAAGGGCCTCAGTGTCAATGATCCAACCCAACACCTCCAATCGAGTACCCCAGCTTGTGGTTTTACGGGCAGACAAAAGGGAAGGGTCAGATGCCCCACGTTCGCCCAGCAGGCGAAAGTGGTCCGACGCGAGTGACTGCACCGCCCGCCGGCAAGGGCGGTCGTCCGGCCACCATTGCAGCTCAACGAGGATGACGTCGTCGACGTAATGCCGTACGAAAAAAAAACAACTCCCGGTATTACCCCCCGTGCCAGGCAAGAGCTTACAATCTCCCGGGAGCGGCACGACCGGCCCGCCTCGCGGCGGGGCGACTACGACGTGTGCGACGGCAGTCTCCCCTTGGCGGGACACGACTGCATTTTGGAACGTGGAACGAGTGTGAGAATGTTCGAGCGCTGACGCAACCAAAACCCAGAACCCGGGACTGTTGCGCCACCCGAACTGCAAACGCAAGTCCACAACCACGTGACCGCCGGCCACATACCCAAGACGGGCGCCCCGGCAGGGTCCATCAGAACCTGCCGAAACGCCTCTTTGACGTCTACCCGACATAAGACAATCCGAGCGTCCCTACCGTGTGTCTTGGCGCAAGAACAGAACCCGCATCAGCACATCGCGAAGCACGCTGCCGAGGCGCAAGTCGATGCTGAGGAAAACATATTGTCGTTGTTGACGCTGGTCCGTCCGCCCGCGCGCGCGAAAGTGAGGTCGTGAACGATACGAAAATTGGGTTTTAGTACGACAGCCAAGGGTTAGCGACGGAACACAAACCAAACACCAGGGCACGCCCGAACGCCACATCCTCCCGCACCTTATCGAGAATAGCACCTGTGTGCGGGAGCGAGCTAGGTTGATTGCCGTATGCAAGTTCAGTAGTTAAATCACCCCCGCGGACAACGCATACCAGCGAGCCCGGAGACAACACGCAAATAAGCTGAGTAATCTCTAGAAACTACTTAACGGTTCCGAACCAGTGGCGTACGGTGTCAGGGAAGATATGCGGAGCAAGACAAGGCGGCCCGACGGTGGCCACAAAAGAGGCTATGCTGCCGTGACAACTACGCAAAAGGGAAGTAGGTACCTACGACAGCGACCCGATCTAGGCTCGCCGAGCCTAGACTCGACATGGACTGCGCTACACTAGCCTTCGCGGAAAGCCACGAGTCGACCTCAACGCTCTGATGCGAATTGCGCAATGGATCACCCTGTAAAACCTTCGCAGATACACAAATTTTTCCTCTGTCTTCGAAGGAGACGGATCCCGGAGACAAGGCGATGCGCTCGCGCCCAACGCCGCCGTCGCCAGCTAGAGCATCCAACGCCCGACCCCGCAGCCCCCTCACGGCACCGAGCTTAGTCGTCTGCTCCGGAGTATCTCAGCGTGCAATGCGCGCCGTGACCGCCCCACCGGCGGTAGGAGCGGCCAAAGTCCCCCCGATTGATGTTGGCGAGAGGAAGGCCCCATATCCTCATCCGGAGCTGGGATCGCCGACCCCAGAGGCCCCACCGCTACCCGCAGCCCTTGAAGCGTTGCCCGCGCGCAGGGCCAAAGTACGTGACCCAGTCGCCGCCGACGCCGATAGGCCGCCACCCCTAACGCTGAGAGCGGCGGGAGACGACGAGTCCGCCGGGGGAGAGCCATGCACATAAAGACAATCGCGCCATTTGCACCTCTCAGTAGCTGCAAACATATTGCAGGGCTAGGGGCTCTTTTTTCTGGTGTGCCCGGCGCCGAGCGATGAAAGCCCGGCAACGGCCTTGCGTTTGAAAGACTCCTCCCCGCCGGCGCAGCTGCCCCGGGCGGTTTCTTCAACGATCTTCAGGAGTTCCCCCCCGCCTCGGCAGAAGGTGGACGTCCGGCCGAAGACCAGGATCGGGGGTGAAGGTCGTGATTAACCATCTCGCACGTATCGCTCCTCGCCTTGGCACTCGATAAGCTGGCGTGGTTGCACAGAGTGTGAGTCCGCAAGCCGAGGACGCCGTCGTGAGAGCTGCGCTGAGAGGGGCCAACCGCTCCAGGCCAGGCCGATCGGTATCGTCTGACGGCAACAGCCCAATGGACAGCACCCTGATGAGCGCCGATCGTACGAACTCGAGGCGGTCGGCGACCACTATACACCTTTTAGGGGACCGTCCGTACGTGGCCCGAGCTGGGCCACATCGAAGTCGCTAACGGAGCGGAGATGGGCGGCAGCGCGTGAAGTAACGTTGACCAACTCCCCCACGAAGGCCTGGATGTCGGCCGGAGAATCACCGAGCAGATGGAGGATACGGCCCCGGAGAATCCAGTGCCGTTGTGAGCCCGACGTTTTTCGAAGGGCAGCATCATCAACGAGCTGCGACCTCTGCATCTGCCGCTCCCGCGCGTCTCGGTTGTCTCGAGAAGCGTCCCCCTGGGCGACCTGGTTCGTCACAAGCTGCGGAAGAACGGTGTCCAGATGGGCGCACTGCGCCGCGCAGGTTGACACCGAGTCCTGGATGCCCGCGATCGAAGCGTCTGTTCTTGACGCTGCTGCTTGCATCTCGTCCCGAACAAGACCGAATTGGCTTTCCACCTGCCCCAGCCACAGGACCATGTTGGCCGACCGGATGAATTCACACCCAGCGCCAACAGGGCGGGCGTCGGTCGCAGAGCTCCCGGAACCAGTCGCAGTGCTCCGGTACGGCAAGCAACAACAGCCGAATGAAAACCCGAGAAAACCGAATGACAACGCCACGCCGATCAGCGAAGAAGACTTCAGCTCCCACCAGTACAAAGCTAAGCCAGCAAGCCGAACCAGTCTTCACCACACCTTGGACCTGTCTTGACGACCCTGCCTCGCTTCGTCCTCTCGATCGCGAGTTAACTGCTACAGCAGAGCTGGTCCCAGGTGCGCTTCTGGACTATGCGGATACAGCAACCCGTGTTGATCTGATTGGTCAACTTCTCCCGTACAAAGAAAACACATATTTTCTCGTACCTCGATATTCCTCAGCATTCCCATTATTTTTAGGAGTTCCAGACTAACGGCGTTATTTATTTATGCCTTAAACGCCTGGAAGCGTGTCTGACGCGTGCCTGGCATAAGATAGGCAAGATATGCATGAATGAAATAGTAGTTCAGGCATTCTTTCAGGCACGTCTTAAAGGCTAGGGCCTAACCAAGGGCTACGATTCATGCAACCAGGTATCACCGCTTTCGGTTGAGTGGCTAAATTCTCACCTACGTCCAAAACTCACATTCTCTCGTTCTTCCGAGAACATTTGGCATTTAATCAGTCGAATGCACAGCTGACGTATTTCGTATTTTTTTCTAATTACGAAATTTTTCAAAGTCGAAGTTTTTTTTGTTTACCCCTTTAGGACCGCATTACCAGGTATCGCTTTAGAGGTTGAGTACCTACCAGGTACTAGGTACCACGGAGAGTACAAGAAAGCAAGCATGGGGGGGCTGCTGGTATGGAAGGAGGAGAGAGAGAGGGAGGGGGGGGGGGGGGGAGGGAGGGAGGGCGAGGGAGGGAAGGAGAGAGGAAGGGAGGAAGGGAGGAAGGGAGGGAGGGAGGGAGGGAGGGAGGGAGAGAAGGAGCAAGGGAAGGATGGGGAGAGGGAGGGAGGGAGAGAGGGACGGAAAGAGGAGGAACGGAGGAAAGGCTATGCCACTGCTGCGCCGCTAATCGCTCCTAGCACAGGTCCAGAATTCCGCGTGAAATCAGAGTTGACAAAAAAAAATTATGCTGGCCTTGAGCGATCTCACGTCCCGTCACCCCAATTGGGATGCTGGGAGTCAACTCTGATAACTCCGTACCCAGGGCACCCGATGAGGTTGGTTTGGACCATGACGATTGCCTCCGCGAGGGCTTTGGCCTGATGCGTGCGGCATGGGCGTAGCTGTTTCGAAAGAAATTTCCGTAGGTGACCATAGAGTGACCCTCATCGGACAGACACTTTTTCTGGATCCGTTCTAGACCACAAGTGTACCACTTACTTGTGGAATTTCGATTTTCGATTTGATTTTCGATTATGTTTGGACACGCCCAGAGCAGGGTGAAAAACGTTGTGTTATGTCACAATTTTTGCTCTGCTCGCTTTGGCCAGAAGGCGTTTCGGGAGTCGTATGTTGGTAAGAGCAAGTTCGCAGTGATATGGTGGCTCGCTTTTGCGAGAAAACACTTTTAATTTGGGATTGCGTGTCGGTAGTCACATGGTTTTGGTGGCTCGCTTTGGCGAGAAGGCAGTTCTAAGGAGACGTATATTGGTAAGAGCTTAGTCGCAGTGATTCCGAGGTAGCTCTCTTCGGCGATGAGGCGTTCTTAGGGATTACATCTTGGTTCAAGAGCTCAGTCAGTCACATGAATTGGTAGTCCTTGAGAAAATCTTAAGTAAGCTGGTCATCGAAGACCGATACACGTTTCCTGTTGTTGTCGAATCCCTTTGAACGAGCCCTTGCCCCCTCTAGAGATGAAGGAAGGCGAAAGGCAAGTGGGGTGGATATGTGTTGAAGATGGGCGGCAGTCATCACACGGCCTACGGTGACATGGCACACGATGGCGTCGGCGATCTCGCTCCGAACATGCGCGAGCGTGTGAAAACACCTGGTAACCTGCGAGAGAGAAAAATAGACGGTACGAAGTGCAATGCACGGTATAATATGTCACCCAATCAGCAGAGATAGAAGGCGAAAGGTGTGAATCCATTCTTACTAATAGTAGAGTACCATAGCAGCAGCGGTTAAAATTGCAGGAACAGCAGCAGCGACAGAGCTCCCCTAGACCAGCACTACTGGTGTAGTACATTTTCTGCAGTTACTGCACAGCAGTGCGTTCGGGAATACATTGTATCGATGGTTCAGTTTGTTCAATTCTTGCAAAATGTGCTTACCTTTCGTGCAGGAGGTAGGTACAGACCTATACTGGTACACCAGGACCACGAGCATGAGGCAGTACCGACAGGGTGCAAAAGCACACCGAGATGATCCAGCTCAGCCATGTTGCTCTGATAATGCGTGGCATCTACTCCAGATACTGCACGCAGCCAGCACGAGCCATGGCGTCGATAGTCCGAAGCGGTATGTAGAACGGTAGCCAAGAGATAGAAAAGAGAGAAGAGCAGCGACAAAAGCACCCGCAGCAGTGCGAGGAGCAAACCTCATGATAGACAATGCACAATGAATAGGCTGGATTTGTTCACGGGGTTACCGCCAGTTTTTATTTAAAAAATCCATGACGGGAACTTTGTCCGTAGCGTCCCACATTGCATGTTTTTCTGGGAGAGATGCTTCGATGTAATAATGTGAGATCCCGTATCCCTCAACGTGCGACGCCTGAACATCACGTGGAAACCCCTGTGACGTGAACAGCAGATACACAGCACGTATCACATATTTTGTGATATGATGTAGTATCGGGCTATCGAAGTGGTTATGAGATAGCCTGAAATGTCAAAGCCCTGCTGAATACCCTAAGAATGAAGTTCCCTTTGGTAGACTAGAATCCAAGCCCTGAATACCTGAAGAGTATTCCTGGGGCTCTGAAGTTTCTCTCGGTAGATAAGACAGCCAGTAGTATTTAGGCTTTCGTAAGGACACAAGGGATGTTCCTAGATCAGGCCTCCCTTAAAGACAGGATAACCGGTTGAATTGGGTTAGTAGACTACGGAAGTATCCTAGGGTGTGGCTACTCCCTTGATTAGGATCGCCGTTCCGAGAACAGTAGACTAGTGTCCGAGGAAAATTCCTCGGGCAAGTGCGTTTACCCATCTGGCGGGTTAATGGAAGAGAGCAGAGTGGGCTTGATGCCTTGAATCAAGCCCCTATCGAATAACTCTCAAACTGCCCCCTGTTCTCTCATCATGAACGGGAATAACTCGACGACCAAAAAAAAGTTTCCTGAACAAGAGAAGCTACCTTCCGAGTCAGCTCCTGCATTCCACTTCCCTTACCACAATAATCCGGTTCTACTACACTTTCCCACAAAGCAGCGCGGCACAGCGGAGATGATGAAAGCACAGCTCGCCCCACTCAATCCACGGCTCAACCCACCAACCAAGCCATCTTCCGGCGCCGGTGCATGTGAGAGGGTGTGTGCGTTGGAGATGAAAGACTTGTTCTACAGGAGGAACAGGACACACAGCGGGCAGTACAAACTGTTTTTTTTTTTTCTCGTGTTTTTTTCTCGTCGGGCTGACTCTTAGGCCGTGTCCAAACAGAATCGAAAAAGCGAAATCGAAAATCAAATTCGTTGGATTTCGATGAAAATTAGCCGAGGTGTCCAAACAGAATCGAAAAGTGAAAATAGAAATCCATGTGAAAAGAAACGGAGAGCACAACCTAACGAGCCGTTCGCAACTCTGCACACATGCTGGCAATCCAGCGCTCGGCAACACAGATCCACCACGGAAGCAAGAAACCTCAACCGCAGTTCGATTCCGTGACGCCGTTGGGCCTCCCATGGAGATGGTGGCGCGTCCAACGTTGACGCCTCGCGATCAAACTTTGAAATACTATACTGAGATCGAACCTCCGACCTCGTTCTGGAAGGCATCATCCTGAATTTCCCTGAGAATATGTCCGCTTTGGCTCGAGAGTCGGGAAACGAAGGCCCGAGAACGTCGGAACTGGTGTTGTAAGGTTCGCGTGCTGGCTCTTTACGGGGGTCTGTCCGGCTGTTGCCGTGATAGCTGTGGGTTGGATGCTGTGTACGGCGGTCGTGATGTGATGTTTTGACGTGGCTGCGCTGACCAATAGGACACATTAAATTGTTGCCGTTCGTGTTTTCGAAATGCTTTTTTCGATTTTCAGCCGTCAACGGTTTTGTTTTGGCATTGGGATGTAAATCGTTTACTTTTTCGGAACCTAAAAAACGAAGGGGGGCATGTTTGGACCGGGGACCAATCAGCGCCTTGTTCATTATCATTTCGATTTTCGAGTTCGATTTTCGGTTCTGTTTGGACACGCCCTAAATAGAAGTATGTAGCATAGAGGGCAATGTTGGGGCCTTTTCCTCGCTGAAAAGGTGGGTCGGCGGGGATTTCCTGCAGGGTAATCTGCATGCGTTGGGAGGGGGGATGGGGGGGGGGGAGGCTCGATCAAGTTGGTAACGATATGTGAGGGTCACCGGGGAGCAGACCTTCCCTCTCGTAAAACGTGGGTCGGTTGAGGGTTTCCTGTAGAGTAGTCGTCATGTGTCGGTCGGAGGGGGCTTAGCTGGATGTGTGCAACGGTAGTACCAGGTAAACTGATATCTGGCAGGTGCACATCTACACACCATAGACAGCCCCAAAGTCACAAGAATACATGCGCGACCGTCGTCGTTGCGGACCTTCGTTCGTGCTAACAAGAGCAACGATAGTCGACGGCGACACAAACAAGCCTGTGCCGTAGGCCCTGTTGCTCGCGGTGCTCTACATCGCTCTCGCACGAGGTGTGATATTCCACACGAAATCTTAAGGTAAACCCCTAGAAAGGATCGGTCGGAATCCCGGCTACATCAAATTGGCATGTTTTGTGTGTGTGTGTGTGTTCTTCACATTAAACCTTCTTTCTAACTGTCGACATACAGCAAAGCCAGTGTCCGTGCCGATTCTTCAATCCTAGAAAGATAAGCTCTGTGGCGCCACAACATTATGACACAGCAGAGATACCACTAACTACTTGGTAATGCAGTAAGCAGAGTACACAGCAAGGCAATGCCATGTCATGATACTGGATACGACAGCCACGGCATACACATTCTATGAAAGCGAGAAAACAAAAGAACGAGGGGAAAATAAAACGGGGGGGGGAAAGGGTCGTGCCCTCAAGAAAGGAGACGTGGCGGACAACACAAAAACAACCAGAGGAAACTGTACCACCAAATATAGACAGAGTGAGACTGAGAACGCAAGGAAACAACAGGCAACAACCCGAAGCACAACCCAAAACAAACAAAACACGAAGCACCCTCCAGGCAACCCTAGCAGTAAAACACTATACAAACCTCAATTCATTCACGTACGGTTTCGACGCCGTTGCTTGCAGTGCTCTACATCACTCTCGAACAATATGCGATATCACGCTAACTCCTAGGGAAAACCCTATCAAGAACCGGTCAAGGTCCTATAAATAGCTACAACAGATTTGCATAATTTTATATGTATACACCCCGACTAATATATACCAGGTACCATTAATACCATTTCTCCTGTTCCCGACGCTCCCGTTCGGTGTTCCTTTCCAATACAATGGGAACCCGACTATGTAGCGCTGGTCCCCTGAAGGGTATCGACCACTAGGACTTGCTGACAAGCGTTGCCGTGGAGGGAACAGGGGACAGCGGAGACGGTCCCCGCAGAGAAATGCTCTACTCCACATCTGAGATGCGTACAAGCTTTCATCCGCATTTACATGGTGGGTCTTCCTTTTTTTATCGGTTTTTGTTTCGGTTTCGTGTGTTGCGTTGATTTTTTTTTTCGTTTTGTTTTCGTTTGTTGTTCGTTTTGCTCTGTTTTTTTCTTGCGTTTTCGTTCTGTTTGTTATGTTGTTCTGTCTTGCATTTCGACCGCTGGGAATCGCTGGCAAGTGTTCACACCTCGAACACATCATCGATTCCCACTTCGGGATCTATTAATAGCTTGTTCAGGGCAGATACATGAATCGCCTGAATGACCTGTGTGATCTGTATTGATTCAGCTCAGATTGCCGCGTGAGAGCCGTATGATCCGCCTGATCTAGGGCGGGTTTACTGGGTTAGATGTGTGCTATCTCTTTGGTCGGTTCAAGCTCCTAGAAATACTAGAACTACAGTCCCACCACCCCCCACCAACGCGCAGCACGGGTTGACGACAGTTGGAAAGCAATATCCTGCGCTGAGCGAGTTCCTAGCTACAACTAACTGTACTATATTCCCGTACTCGTATACATTCATCCCAACGTAGCTATCCGTTTTGGCGCCTCGAACAGCACCCCCACACTTCAGGTGATTTGCAATTTGTTATCTACATGAGGGATTGTTGCCCACGGCTCCGTCCGGGCATTGCCGGGATGCGAGGGTCTATGGAAATGCGACTTGTAAGCATTGTGACCATGCATGACATCGGTACACATCCTCCCCCCCCTCCCCCAAGTCTGTGGTCATACGACCACGGCTATGCATGATAATGAGTACCCCTACCAACCCCCCCCCCCCCCCCCCCCCCAATTGAAACATGCCTACACAGGACAGAAACCTGAACCTCGTGCAGGGGGCGCTCACACACGGAAGCTCGAGGCTTCTGACTAACGTGTGGTGCGCGGGGTACTGCTCCCTGGACCGAGATGCCGCCATGGTGAGCTTTGGCAGTTTTCTTTAATCCCTACGCACTACCAGGTATGTTTTTTTTGTTTTGTTTTGTTTTTTTCGTCTCGCATGATTTTTGTTTCTGTTTTTTAATACTTGCGTTTCTATTTCTTGCTGTCTTATGTGTTCCGTACTAATGCTCTTCACATTTGTTCCACAGCTGTCAGATTGTGTTCCCCTCAATGAGCGATATATATATATGTATTATTTATATATTTTTTCATACACTTCATTATGAAGCCCCTATTCTCGTACCGTAGGGTCCCGACAGAAGTGGAAGCTTTGACCATCTACTGAGGGCTGTAGTTTTATTCCTTTACATGTACTGTAGGGCAACGAGAGAGCCCTCGCGCGATAACGAGGGGACGAGAGAAGATGAGTGCAGATGGAGCTCGGGCGGACAAGCAAGGCTCGCCTCGACTTTACGGAGACTCCGGTTACTACGGCGAGCTCTCCCCATTCTCTGGGAAACCCTTAGATAGGATAATACTTCTCGTGAATCGTCCATGGGTGCATGTGTGACGACCGTTCTAACGAACCGCTCCCAAAACGTGTCCTCTACATCATGGTGTCATATAAAACCTGGAGCACGCGCGATCTGAGTATGCTTCTTGGTTTGTCTTTTTTGTTTTGCTGTTCTTCGACTTCCCTGTTCTTTCCTTATGTCCGTAGCCATACTCCGTTTATGCGTGCTGTGTGTATTCACATCAAACCGTTCTTTCTAACAGTCGACGTCCAGCACACCCAGAGTCTGTGCCGATTTTTCAATCCTAGAGAAACACAAGCTCTGTGGTCACAAAACTACGCCACAGAGATACTACATTGTTATGCAGCAAGCAGAGTAGACAGTGCAATGCCATGTCATCGTACTGTATACGACAGGCACGACATACACATTCTATGAAAGAGAGAAAACAAAAGAGTCAAAGAATGAAAAGAAAACCGAAAGAGAAAAGAAACATGAAAACAACAATGTGTCGAGCCCCCCGTAGGGGATGTGGCAGGCAGCGCAAAACGAGCTGAAGAAACAATACCACTACAAATAAGCCGAGTAAGACTGAGAACCAAGGGAAATAGCAGGCAAACCGAGGCAAGAAAAAAAAAAAGTCCAGGTAGCCGCAGCAGTTTGTGGTACGAGTAGCATATTCAGGTTCTACCGACTACAGCAGTCGGTTTGATACCTTGCTCCCCTGTCTGCCGTCTCCGTCCTGCTTTCGTCAACTATGCCCCACCCCTGGAGAGAAAGCGTCGGACAATAACGAAACAAGCAAAGCAGGCTTGTCATCCACCCACGCCGCAAAAGGACTGCTGCTGTCATGAGGACAAAAGCACAGAAAGATGAAAGTAACGATAAGAAAAACACGGAGGACCAAAGCGTAAAAATAAAGTAGAAAACAAAGGGAAGGCCGCGTTCGAACCAGCTGCAGCAGTTGGCGGCACGAGTAGTATAGACAACATGTTCCACTTGCTAGTCGGCCTGGTGCCTTGCCACCCTGTCTGCCGTCTCCCTCCTACTACTTTTCGTCTACCGCGGTTTCCCTTCTACTCCTCCTGTTGTTCCCCCTCCCCTCATTCCTTTGATCGAGTTTCCTTACACTCCTCCTGTTGCCCCCCCTCCTCCCATTCCCTTAGGCCCCACTCATGGCCGATGCGTGGCGCTGCCTACTCAGCTGTGCGTCATCCTCGTGCCACTTCGCCATGAACCGTTCGGCTGCTTGAAGGACCCCCCGGTATCACTTCCCCGTATTTACTGCGGTGGGCCACAGCGCGGTCTCTACTCCAGACACCAAGGGGTTGTGTTCCAATGATCCTTCGTGGGCCCGTAACTCCCTAAGGTCTTCGACTATGCATCTATGCCAAGTCTTGAACTGTCTGCCAGGTCCCGGGATCTCCCCGCCAGCCATTGTCCCGAACACTCCCCGACTGGGTAATTTCTCCTTGATTTGCCGTGCCACGGCCCCCGCAAATACGAGCCGCCGTGTAAGGATGGTCGTTTCGATTTTCTCGCTACGTGTCATCTTTAGAGCCTTCGTGTACGAGAGGGTGGCGTGGTCGGTACGATATCGGCGCTGGAAGCCAATGACTGGCAAGATTACTTTTCTTTTTTCGTCATCGCTTTTACTTAGGGCATTCGTACTATCGTACAACTCCGGGCGGAACCGTTTGAGGCATGCCCGCATAAGACATATACGTCGGTCGATTTCGGGCGAGAGGTCAGCGTTTTCGTGTGGATAGTGCCGCCTAGGTACAAGAACTGGGCCGCCTGTTTATACCTCTGGCCTGCTGCTTCGATGACGAGCGGTAGGGCGAGGTTTGTCTGGTCTGGTGTTCGTAGAATCATCGTCTCCGTCTTGGGTTGCGACACCGTGAGACCTGCTGCTTCGAAGACAGTCACGATGACTGTCATCATTTTAGCGAGTCCTTTTAGCCGATTTCGAGACAATTCCTGCGTCATCGGCGTACAACTTGCCCCATACAGCCCTTCGCACACATGCCAACGGCTCCGGCTCCTCTGTTCCGACTACTCCAGCATCATTGAGTTGAACCAAATCCCTTAGGATGGCTTCGTCTTGGCTGAAGCGTACTAATAGTACGACGTGTAACGCAGCAGCGAATAACACGTTGCACAGTAACGGTTTATAGCGCGCAGCCTTGCCGCAGTCCCTGAGTGTCATCGAAAACCATTCCGAGTGTTCTCCGTCATCCGTACCCACGCGAGCCCACATGCCTTGTTGGAAATTACGGGTCATTGTAAGCGTCTTGGTTGGTCACGCCAGAGCATGTGAGTACCTCTCACAGCAGCTCTCGGTCGATAGAGTCGTAAGCTTCTGTGGAATCGCTTGGCGCACCATGGAACTAATCAGTGTGGCAGTGCGCGAAATATCGCCCATTTGCCGCTACAATGCCTATATTATTGGCTGGCGCATACCGGCACTATGGAGGGAGCCGGAACTACTGTATTCCAAAACGTTTTTATTTAGTGTGAAGTGCCCGGTAGGAAGCGTTCTACGTTAGAGGTTCACGCTAATTTTTTCTGAGGCTCCTTATTTGGCCTTAAGGAGCTCCACTCACCTGACCCGAAAACTGACTTCAGCTTAAATCAAATTGCATCCCGATGAATAATTCCGTGGCCCAAGTACACCAAAACGTCATTTTTCGAGACAAAAATTGACCTCCCGACGATTTTGGGTCAAGGAGCCCCGTCATTCAGAAAAAAAAAATAGCGGAAATGTGCTACCTCTATCGCAGAAACGCGTCGTATGTTGTATTTATTTTGAAACGATGACGAGATGATCCTCTGCGGTAAAAATCCCCTCGAAGCACGAAAATCAACGTGTACTTGGTATGTTCAGTTGGCGTGATTCCGTATGAACACGTACATGCCTTGTCTCTTGTTTCTTGTTTTTTGTTTATGGCCCACCGCAGGGCGATCCCGCCCTTGACGCGAAGTTAACCTGCAGCGACACACTCGTGTGTCACGGCAGCGGTGACGCTTCCGAGAGCAGCAGGAGCTACGGCTACGGAGACTTCCACCTCCATCATGACGGTGAACCCGCGGGAAACACGCAATCAATGTCTCGAAACGCTTCACAGAAGTATGATGACAGAAACACGTACCATTTAGTTTTATTTTTTGATGAAAAACGTCCTGGGAGGAGAAGCCGGGGGAGGAGAGGGGGTCGTTTGTTTAGTGTGTTTTTTGTTTGTTTCATTTTGTCTTATTCTGTCATGTGTTTTTTAAAGGACTTTTCGCGGGTGAGGTCGAACCTCACGGGTCGGGTCGGGTCGGGACCCGACCCGACCCGACCCGCGAGATTCAAAAAAATGTTGACCCGACCAGACCCTACCCGTGAGATTTTAAAACCTCCTGATCCGACCCGACCCGACCCGGGAGATTTCAAAACCTCCTGATCCAACCCGACCCAGCCCGATTCGCCGCCTTCCGATTCCTGCGTGAGACACGGGCTTCAGACGGGTCGGGTCACCTTGACCCGCGAGACAATTTATTTTGACCGACCCGCGGATCCGACCCATGGGTAGACAAATCAAAAACAATTTAATATTCATTTTTGTGCCCCGCAGTGATATATGGCTTGGCTGTAGTGGGTATGGTTGGATGCGGGTTGTGCGCATATGGATTTGGCGATGCTTAAATGTTTGAATACGATACTAAAGGAGGATAATTGAGTGTTGGTACGAGAGAAGCCTTTGGGTAAAATAGAGCGGAAAGTGTTTCACGTGTCGGATCCGCGAGGCGGATCCGTGGGTCCGACTCACGGGTCAGCAGAAAGCAACTCACGGGTCGGGACCGCCCGACCGGCGAATGACCCGTTTCTTCCTCGCGGGTCATGACTCGACCCGACCCGTGAGATTTTCATCACTTTTTGACCCGACCTGACACCACCCGTGAGATTTGAATTTTTTGACCCGACCCGACCAGATCCGTGAGTTTTGAAAAACTCTTGATCCGACCTGACCCGACCCGTGATATTTGAAAAAAATTCTTGACCCGACCCGACCCTACCCAGCCCTTGAGATTTGGAAACACTCTTGACCAGACCTGACCCGACCCGGGAGATCTGAAAACCTCTTGACCTGTCCCGACCCGACCCGTGACGTTTTGAACACCCCTACGGGTCGGGTCATGACCCGCGAAAAACCCTGTTTTTCGTTGTTTTGTCCTCTTTGACGTCTTTTTTTAAATCTAATGTTTGTATCCCCCACCTTTACTTTCCGTATTGTTCATCCACTGCAAATGCTGGTCGTACTTTTGTCCCCCCCACCCCTCCACCATTTTATCCTGTTTAGTTATAAGGACCAAATATCGTTAGTAAAAATATGAACATATATAGGCTTTTGTGTGTAACGTGCGTCCTATTTACTATGGCCCCCCGGAATAGTACCGGATACGCTCGAAGTACTTGTTATGCCCCCCACGGTGCCCCGTCTCGAAAGGGATGCGTCGTCAAAGGCCGAATGACTTGAGGCAAGCAACAAATTAGGCAAGCCCCCCCCCCCCCCCCCCCCCCCCCCCCCCCCCCCCCCCCCCCCCCCCCCCCCCCCCCCCCCCCCCCCCCCCCCCCCCCCCCCCCCCCCCCCCCCCCCCCCCCCCCCCCCCCCCCCCCTGCTGTCTCTGGAAGTGGCCACACCGGAAATTAAATCAATTCATGGAAGCTGTCATCCCTATGCAAGAAAATTCGCCTCGAGAGCGGTTTTTAGTAGGATGCAGCTCAACCTTCATGCGACTCGCCCAATACCTCACAGCGCTTCGCGCTTAGTGCAAGCAATGTCTGCCTGGTCGGTGACAACCCGACGTGCTCCGTCCCGGCATTGTAGGGATGCGAGGGTCTATGGTCATACGACTACGACTACGCATGATAATGAGTACCCCCCCCCCCCCCCCCCTCCCCTCGTTACTACCCGCTTTTCAATTTACTGTGTGTAACTTAACATTTGTTTCCCCCCGCCGCCTCGTTTTTCTCCTCTTTTAGTTTATTGGCCAATCAGATCGCGGCCCGTTTGAGGGAGCACGCCGAGGAGGTGGCGCTCTCGGAGTACTCTAAATCCGCGCACATCGAAGCCAACACGGAAAGCTACGGCTTCTGGAAAGCCCATGGCTGGTGGATGACTCCGTGATTTGGGAAGCTCCCCGGTGACCAATCCGACTACCCCTTTCTGGATATCCGTCTCGTGTTGGGGGAAGAAACGCCTCCATAATCGTCAGTAGTTTGTTCCCCGAAACGGGGCTGCCGCCCTAAGAGACTTATATCCTTTTTTTGACTCCATGCACGGCACCGCTGCACACAAACCTGTATCTTACTCTAAACTCCAACGGGAGAGAGGGCAGTCCCCGAAGGTTAACTCTTCAAAGGGGTGACACTTTGGGAATCCAATTTTGTTTCCACTGATATTATACGGGGGTGCTCCTTACTTAACCCCTTCAGAACCATGTACCGAAAGCGTTTTTGGGTCAAACTACTCTGAATTAGACGGGGGGGGGGGGTCGTTTCTGCAGTGGCTGGCGTACATTACCAAAGTTCGCAATGTACGTATCCGATTTTTTTTTGTCGTGAGATCCCTGTGTATTAGCCTGTGGGATGTTTTGCGTGTCGGTCGTGTCTCGAAGCCGGCCTTTTGTTCGTTGGGTGAACGGATTGTTGAGCTCCTATACTATGATCAAGTGGGAAACCTCATACTTTTTAGAAGCCTGTGATTGGGTGAGGTGTTGAGCTCCTACACTTGATCAAGCGAGGAACCTCACATAATGTTCCGGTCTGATCGTAAATATTATCATTAAAAATAGGGAAATTTAGATGGTGACCAAAATGTCGAAATATACCTTGCAGTTTAGGAGTCACCGGCACGTGCCCCTTCCCATAGCGCGCGCCTTTGTTCAATTCGCCCTTTTTTTTGGCGTTTTGTTTTGGCTCGTCTCCCACCTCCCACAGACAACGTACAATGCGCACGACGGGACAGCAAGGTGTGTGTGTTTTGTAAAAAAAAAAATAAAAAAATATTTCGTTTCAATTTTTGTTTGTGTGTGATGGTAATGCGTATAGGCCGGCACAGCGCACAGCGAGAGATACAGTGTGTACTATAGGCAAGATGCGACAGAAGTAACGTACGTCTCGCAGCGGAGTGTAATTTATGCGATAAAATGTATACGTAACGGCAATTGATCTACAAAGATTGCGGCGGGTTTGTGTTTCTCCCAATGGAAGCCTTTTATAGGGGCCCACGGATTTGTTGATTGCTGAGGCTTTCTCATGCATGCCCCACTTCCCACAGACATGAACAAGGGGTATTTGTTTTCGTCAATCTGAAAGAGAAACAAATCGCGATCGTTTCGAAATTTGCTTGTGTGAGTATAGAATGAGTAGGCCGGCAGCGCGCACAGCTTGCTAGAACAGCGAGGTCGTCATGGGCCCGGGTGCCTTTGTGTGGTGCATTGAGCAGTGGTAGGTTTTACAGTATGTGAGCTCGGATCTTTAGAGGTGTCTTTGACTTATAAACTGCCTCGCGCGGTCTGCACTTCAGAATTGTCGTCCGCAATTGAGAAGTTTCCTGATTCGATGCAAACGCGGCGCAGCCGCGTTTATGGCCAGTTTGGCCCTTTTAGGCTGCGGTTTGGGGTCAGGCTTTGGGTTAGGGCTAGGGTTTGGTCTTCGGCCATACCTTGATCCCAACAGGAACCAAAATGCCTGAACAGCTTACCAACCTGAAGATATGAGCTCACAGATTGTAAAAAGACCTCGTTGTATTGCAGGCCAGGCAAGCGACGACTTCTTCTTTAAGATTTTCGAAAAATCTGATTGGTGGGATACTACAAGCAAGTACGTGAAACTGCAATCAATCTACGGAGATTGCGGCGGGTTTGTGTTTGCCGAAGGGTAACCTCTCACGCCTTGGCCAGATCGTCGACTCCCAGTTTGATGATCTATTTGATCTGGACCTCTCAAGGCAGATCGTACAGCATAGCAGTAGATTCCTGATCTATTCCCGTACGAACCTATCTACCTTCGTGTTTGTGGCGGTGATTTGAGTTCAACGAGGATGTCCTATTACTGGGGTCCATAGTTAATATGACCTATGGAATACACTAAAACCTATATATTTACCTACTTTTACTAACAGTATTTGGTCCTGTTTACTATGGTCCCCCGTAATAGTCCGCGCACGGTTGGTTAGTCGGTTGGTTGGTTGGTTGCGCGTGCGTGCATGTCATTATGAGCGATCGTGAAGACCCGTCGATTTATGGCGTGGTCGGACATTTCTGATGCGAGCTCTCAATATGTATCACCCGACTCAGTACTACTTCGCAGGAGTTTGTTCGCCTTCCGAAAACCAACGTTTCTATACGCTACTATTACGGGGGACCATATTAAATAGGACCTACGGTGCATACAAAACCCTATACATTTCCCCATTTTTACTTACAATATCTAGTCCTATTAACTTTGGCCCCCGTAATACTATTAATACTGTATTACGGTGCTCAACCAATTACACGACAACAGCAGCAGTAAAATATAAAAAATATAGTCACAACCGCTAAAGAGTTTGTGACTCGAAGAGCTTAACCCTTGAAGGACTGCAGCCCCGTTTTGTGGACAAACCCCTCTAAATCCAAGTAGTTTGTCCCCGAAACGGGACTGCAGCACTAAAAGGCCTGACAGGTCAGAAAAATATTGAGCAAGAAAACGGTATATATGCCGCTTAAGTGGGATGAGTCCGAGGCCTCTTCGTGGGAGCACTTACTTCTCTCGCCAGGTGGCAGAGTGTCAAGTGTAAGGAAATACGGACCTAGGGACCGACTACTGCTAGCAGGTTGATGCCTTTGGCTCTGTTCTGGTCACTCGCACAAGGTCCTTGACGATGTTATAAGCTCTTGTACGAGTTGCTGCTTGCCTCGCCAGATGTCTTCTGGACGAAGGGGCGAGGCGCTCATCAGAAAGGTAGGCGATAACGCCTGCCAGGTATGAGGAGGGGATGATTGCTACAAACCATAGTTCTGCAACAGGGGAGAGAGGATACCATAACACTAGCCCACCCTGAAGGGCTTTATATGCAGATTCATAGAAAACTCAGGCACGAGCCAACCAATCCGGAGAATTCGGAGAATGGATCGAAGATGCGGCGCTTCACAACCGACTCCCACACCTTTAACTTGCAAAGCTGTAGCCGATTACACGTGGACACTACGAATCATACCACAAGTACAAACGTAGGGATACGCGCAAGCAGGAAAAGCAAGCTAGAACTATCCGGGTGCTGTATCGAGGAGAACAACTTGAGGAAACGGTGTGGCTCGCGTAACCAGGAGGGACATAAGCTAAGGCTAGTCGAGCAATGTACCCTTCGAAAGTACCTTAGAGCGAAAAACAAACGCAAAAAACAAACCTATTAAACTACCCACTGCGAAGGCACGAGGTGCTGGGAAGAAATGAAAAACGAACGGAGGGGGTAACGCAACGGAACGAGTACTGGCGCGACGGAGCTCATTCGAATAGTGAGAGCAGTGCCGGAATACATGAACTCACGCAATGAGAGGGCCCAAGACCGTCAAGACCCTATATCATAAAAAGAGGGCGGTAAGGACGCGTGCGAGATTACTTCGACACTGAACGCGCTAAACCACTAAACACACAATGAGCAGACACCGTTACGGCCTATGCAATATCGCGCGGGATAGGGCGGAATGACAATTGCCGCTAAAGAACAAAATCTATCACCTCGGCCTGCTTGGGGATATTATGAAGGCGGAGGGGGGACGCATGAACGGCAATTGTAGTCAGACAGAAACCTAGGGCAACCAGTAAGATGCGTACAAAAGGCTCACGAACATGACCTCGGGAAAACCAGAGAAAGGCCAAGAGATACAACGTAAACAACTAAAAACACTGGCACGACTGGTTGGGTCGTAAGGGCTATCTTCCGAGAGAAGAGTGTCGCCTGCGTCCAAGAGGTGGGTTCGGATCGCCGGGTGTTGAGCGAACTTCGCGTAAGAGCCGACAAGCGCGATATCTTCTCGCTCGGGTTCCCACATGGCGAGATCGAAGTTCCGGACTTCCATATTGCTTTTGAAGGCGGGGGTCAGACACGCGCATGATTTGTTGTAGGGTCTGATGGTCTCTGAAGAGGCTCCTCTTTTTCGCAGCGAAGAAGTGTTAGCCGCAGGAATTAGGTATGCTTTTAACTGTAAAACGGGAAGGCGTTCATTGCGAAAAGCAAGAGGGGGGCTGCCAAAAGAACACAATATCGCGCGTGCAGTACTCTAGGGTGGGATTATACGCGGTTGTGTCCATCGTCGCGGGAGGAGAAGCGGGGTGTGTATCAAACACATCCCCGGAGAAGCAGTTGGGGGTTTCTGTCTCTCTGGGAGACGGATCCCAGCCCGCTTCTTGTAGTGCCAGGGCCTTGTCATCGAGGCCGAGGTGGGAGACCCATTCGCCTAGACTGATCGTGTCTGCGAGATATTCCGGGGAAAGGCAGGGGGCTTCCGACCAGTCCACCTTGACTAGGTGGGCGAGACATCTGCCATGTTGGCGGGAGACACTTGAAGCGGGTCCACAGCAGATGGTGTCGTCAGCACGGTCCGGGCGGCACGCGGGGTCTGGTGTCTTGAATCACCTCGTCGAAACTCGTCCGGGTAAGGAGGGGCGCATTTTGGCGCCAAGGGCGTAGCGATGGTTAAGCCCTGTGGGGGACACTTGCTCTTCACCAGCTCAGTGGCCTTCGGCGAAACGCCGTGGGTCAAAGAAGAACCCCTCGCTACGCTCTGGTCAGGATGAAAATCGGAGCTGAAAACACTCCGACCGTCTTCGTAAATAGTGCGCAGTGGGAGATCCCGACTGGTCTTGCGTAAGGATCTCGAGCGGAGCGCCCGTGGTGTTCTCGAAGGGCTTGTGTTGCCGTACCTGCACCTCAAGGCAACCCTCACATCCTGGGAGTCACTCCTCGAGTTGGTGGGTGCCTCAAACGATGAATTCGGAGAAGAAGCACGCGGAAAATTTCGACTAGTGTCGTTTACGCGGGGACCACGAGTGCCAGACACTCCTGATGCTCGTGGAGGAGAAGCTACGGCGGCAATCATGTGATCGTCGTCGGGAGGACCAGGAGCGGCAAGCATGCCTGGTGCCGGCGGGGAAGAGCCTACGGCAGCAGAGAGGCGGCCGTCTCCGCGAGAACTACGGGCGGTACGCATACCTGGCGCCGGTGGTGAGGAAAATGTAGTATCTACAGTTTCTACCAGGGGACCGTCTTGGCGGGGATCGGGGGCGGCAAGCATATCTGGTACAGGGAGATGAAGAACACGTGGCACCTACGGTCTCAACTAGGAGACTGTCTCCGCGGGGGGCTTGCGCGATAAACGTACCTGGTGCTGGCGGTGAAGGACACGTAGAACCTACGGCCTCAACCAGGGGACCGTCTTCGCGGGGACCAGGGGCGGTGCGCATATCTGGTGCCGGCAGTGAAGGGGCAACGCTTTCGCCGGGGAGGCGATGGTCAGTGCCTGGGCCAGACGTGCTTCCCGTGAGAGCTATCAGGGGGAAGTGAAGTGCAAACGCACCGCTGTTGGGCAGTGAATTGCTGCGGAAGGTCCCGGGCTGGCGTCTGTTGAGGTTGGAGTCAGGAGCAGATCCGTGGCGCATACCCGGCGTTTGGGGGCCAGAAGAAGACGCCGGGGGAACGCCGTGCTGGGGTTGGAAAACCGTCAGCGAAGTGACCGCTTGGCCACCGCTTTGAGCGCCCCCTTGTTGTTGGGCGCCACCGTGACGAGACTGACCAGAGTTAGAGTGCCCGTTGTTGCTACGGCAGTTGTTGCCGTAGCGACGAGACGATTTTTTGTGGTGATACGATACGACGAAGTCGATCAGCGATTATTTTCGCCGCCAACGTGGGTAGGACCACAGTTTGCCTGTATGCCGCGCTGTCAACGACGGTAGGTTTCACCGTTATCGCCAAATCGGCCTAGCTCAGGCTTGAGACAATTACTAGAGTAGGTGAAGGGGGAAGCGCAAGTCTTAAATAAGTGAACCGTGCCATAGCAGTTGAAGCAGTGGCCCTTGATCTCCCTAAATACTTGGCGCCCTTCTTCGGGAGTAGTAAAGGGTGTCCATAATGGAATGTCATTTGTTGAGAAGGATTTGGATACTTGAAATACCTCGTCCCAATCAGTCGATTTAGCTGGTCATTCGGCCACGGACGGCCCAATGGATCAGGGGGACGAGCTGATACTGCGACATCCATCACGATAGGGTTGCGAGATGACGAAATGACCCCGATGAGCCTTTGAAAGTGTGCGGCGCGGCCGATCGGCCCTGTGTGCGACCGCTTGCATGCGAGTGCAAATAAAGACCCGCGAGGAGTGGACGAGTGAGATGTTTTTTCGCCGTTGATGGCGAGAGCCTTGTTAGTTGAAAGTCCACCAAATGCCAACCACATTTCGTCGACAGGCCCAAAGGGTTTCGACGCCGTTGCTAAGTATCCCGGGTACCAAACTGGCATGAGACTCGGGTACTGATGGCTAACGCTGTTGCGAACAACCCCTAGCACAACCTCAATGACTGGCGCCAGGACCCGGTCACTGTCCGTAGTGGACGCTATCAACAAGCGAACAGCCCGAGAATAATCCGCGAAAGGCGCCTTGGTGGCTACCGCAAAAGAACGGAGCTTGACCATGTCTGCACTTTGGTCGCCGTGGTCTAAGTGGGAGCTAATGAGGCGGAGTAGCAACTTGAAGGCGTCCGGGCCGCTGGCTCCTTTCAGGAGACTCCGTTTCACCTGGGAGTTTTCAGCTAAGCGACGTCCGAGTCGGTGTCGTTGTCCGCTGTTTTGGCGGAGGACGAGTGCTGGCGGGGGCCCTCGCCCAGTTTGCTTGACTTCGGTCCTGTCGAGGACGAAAGGTTACGCGAAGAGGAGCCACGAGAGGAGGAGGTGCCGCCGCTGTGGTCGCGGCGACCCTTGAAGTCAACGCTGCGCGAGCCCCTTTTGGTATCTAGGGCGGGGTCCTTGGCGGGGAGAGTGCCGTCCGGCCAGGAGGGAGTGGCTAAGGCGTCTATGTACGCGTTGCAGAGGGCGAAGAGGAGGTCATAGGTCGCGTCAATAGTCGCCGTCGGCAACGAAGTGGCAGGGTTCGCCAAGACCATGCCTATAGTACCTTTCCGGAGAGCTTTCATGTAGGGCAACAGGGAGTGTCCCGCCGAATAGACCACCTTCGCATCCGCCGGGCGGACGGCGGTCGGGTGCGCGTAGCGATCGTCGACGCCGGCAGATGCATGAACACGAAATCAAAGGGAGACGGCGTGCATACGAAAGGGCACTTCGGGATGCTATACGAGGGGCGCGGGAACGATGTATTTAAGCGCAGTCGCTCTCCAGGGCCTCGCGGTCGATGGCCACCTTTACCTTGCGGGATTTATCCCGGGCGTAAGAGGCGTCCGTTTTGGCACGCTCCGCGATGTCTAGTTCTTGTCGGAGGTGCGTGACGTGGGCCGTGCAAGGCTAGACGGCCAAGCGGCATTCGTCGTTCGTGGTAGCAGAGGCGGCCTCCGCGTTCGCACGAAAAGCCGTGTCGTTACGCACCTTGCGGCGGCAGCGGCGGCAGCGGCGGCGACTTGGTACGCCCGACGAGTCGACGCCTCATTGGCAATGAGGCTGTTGCGGACGTGAGGTTGCAGCTCGGACCATGCCTCCAGGGATATGGAGGGCATGTAAATGAAAGGGATAGGGGGCAAACCAGAGTGATCTCCTGCTGCCGCTGGGGAAGCCTGGCCGCTCCCCGCCGCTGTCCGAGAAGAAACGTGTCGCTCCCCGCCGCTGTCCGAGAAGAAATCGTGTCGCTCCCGCCGCTGCCCGAGAAGACCTGAAAGGACCGCCATCGGTTGGAGCCGAGGTCGAAGGGATGTCCATGGGGGCGGGCCAATCGGAGATGTTGTCCGAGCCAACCAGTAGTAACTCGTCTTCCTCGCCGAGCTCGAGGTCAGGCTCTTGGCTCGGCTCCGCGGTCGAACGACGGGTCCCGCTCATGGTTCATGGCAGACGAGGCGGCGTCCTGAGAGGTAGAGCAGGAGGGAACCAAACAAACGGCCACAAGAGCGGGGGAAGGGTCAAGATCGTCGTCGGTACGAGTGTATTGCGTCGAAACTCGATCGGAGAAACGAGAATCTACGCCTGCACCGGCAACGACGTTCACTGTAAGAGAAGTGCAGCGGCCGCGACGTCGTATAAACACACGAGTGGAAGTAGCTGGGGAGCGATAGACTGGAAGCATGACTCGGGTGGGTCGTGAGACTTCGGTTCCGTTCACGACAAAGGAATCCGCATTGCGCGAAAAACAAAACGGCGGGCGAAGGGAGTGACCCATCACCCACTGAAAAATCGATATTCTTAATTGGTGCTGCCATATTATACGGGGGATATCCGAAAAACGCAGTAGATACGTCTACCTTGTCCGAAACCTACATAGTCGGGACGCGCAAATAATAAATCTGCAGCACGCAAAAAAAATGTCTGGCACTCAGTAGATAATTTGTGGCGTCCGAACAAAATACGGGACGCTCCACGAATAGGTCTGAATCGCGCGAAAATGTTCAGAGCGCAGTACAGATGCCCCGAATGGTCGCAAAAATTAATCATCGCGCCCTGCGAGAGGACGCGATGTCAAATCGCAAGCAGTGGGTGGTGAATCGATGTCTCTCTCGAAAAACACGAGGAGCGACGGATTCTGCGGCAGAAAGGAAATACCATGCCCTACTAGAGGGGGTATATTCAAATCGCAAACACTGGGTGGTCGCACAAAGGAAATACCATGCCCTACTTAGGGGGGGTATATTCAAAGCGCAAACGATAGTTGGCCGCAGAAGAGAATCTCCAAACCCTTTCGGGTGAGGCAGATTCTTATCGCAAACAGTGGTTCGCCGCAGAAGAGAATCCCCAAGGTCTTCCGGGCGAAGCAAACTCATGTCGCAAACAGTAGTTCGCCGGAGAAGAGAACCACCAAACCCTTCCCGGTGAGGCAGATTCATATTGCAAGCAGTGGTTCGCTGCAGAATAGGATCACCAAGCCCTTCCGGACGAGGCAGATTCAAATCGCTAACAGTGGTTCGCCGCAGAAGAGAATCACCTAGCCCTTCCGGGCGAGGCAAACTCAAGTCGCAAGCAGCAGGTCGAAGGCGGATGTGTCACACTCGGGAAAGTTGGGCGGTCGAAGGGGTCGACCCCGCGGCTCGAAAAAGGGGAATACGTGTAGGTATAACCAACCAATCAACCCTTGGAAAGTCACCGAGCGTCGAATTGAGACCAACGTCTTGTGAATCTGTCGTCCCCATGGATAACGCGGGCACTTGTACGGGTGGAGAGAAAATGGTCGGTACATTGGAATTCCCATAACTACCGTGCTCCAAGTCGTACAGGGGTACACATGCGTATGCAAGATCCCAAAAAATGACACGCATGTAACGTAGGGGAACTGGATGCGCACGTACGTCAACGAGAGGCATGAAAAAGTCGTGCTCGCTGGTTGAGACGAAAACTGAGCCTCAGATTCGTACATACTGTCTACATCGAGTCGAGCATTCTCGCTGTACTCAGCTGTCGGCACGTAGAGCTCTGGCCAGGCGCCAGGCACGGACGAAGAACCAGACAGGTTTTTACGTTCGCTTTGACCACCGGTGGCAACAAAAAAAACGTACTCAGAGCAACATGAAAATCACTGCACGGTGGTTCAGAAGTAAAGACTGATAGCTCTGCTGCCGTACCAACGTTTTCGCTGTCGGCTGTGTCATGAACAAAACCACTGCTGCATGACGACACATCCGTGGTTTGCTGGACGTGTAGCGTAGTAAAATTATCGATAACAACAAAGGAAATGATTTGGTAAAAATCATGCTACCACGGGTGCCATAAAAAATTTCTTGAATTTGTATTGTGGAGTGGGCTCACGATCACTTGTCATTTTTGTTCCCAAAACCTCGTGAGCAGAGGTGGGTACGACAAACAAGTCCTTGAGAGGTAGTACGAGTATGCCTAGGTCCACGCAGTCGACACCGACCCCAACACCTCCGGAGGACGCGACGGCTCCGGTCCTGGAGTCGCCCGCGTCGCCCTTGACCCGGCCCCAATCGGGCATCGGCTACGTTTGTGGACTCCGCGACTCCTCGCGAGGATCTTCCCTGCTTCATGCAGCGTGCCTGGGGCCGGGATGGTGCTCGATCTGGAGCGCGTGTTTTGGTCGACGGGAAACAGCTGTGCCGTCGGCTCGCGCTTCCAAGTACCGTGCGCCCTGCGCTGGGTGGCCATACAGATACATCCTCGCACAGGCGCGGACACCTGGCCTCAAGCGCTCGAGCCCGCGGAAAAACGGACGAACATCTCGGGCAGATAATTCTCGTGCGTATCGGGAAGTGGAGGCGACTCGCTTGATGGTACAACACATTTTGGACCTGCTGCAGTTCCACGGCCTTCTTATGCAGTCCAAGCACGGCGTCCTGCTGCACGGGGCCTCCGAGATGGGGGACTCGGGTGGCTCTGCGGGTAGGCCAGTGGAGGGGGCAGGGGCTGAAGGAACGGCGGAGCTCGCGGCCCATATGACTGCGGTGGAAGTCACCCCAGATGGAGCGACCTCAGCCGGAGCTGGGACTGGTGGGGCGAGCGCCGCAGCTGGAACGGCCCCAGCCGGAGCTGAGACTGGTGGGGTGAGTGCCGCGGGTGCCTCGGTGGGCACGGGCTCTGCGGGAGTGAACGCTGGTGGGCCGGGCGTCTTGGGCGCAACAGAGTCGGAGCAGCACGACGAGCAGACCCAGGCCGACACGGACCTGCGCAGGCTCATCACCGAGACGCACTCTCCCGAGATACTCGCAGGGTGTACGAGTACTGCTCTGCTGTATTACTGCATGTTTACATTTCATCTTCATACGATAATTCTTCTTGTACTGCTGTACGAGTATTGCTTTAACGCGCTGACCTTTTGTTTCATACGATAGCTTTTTTGGCTGTAGTACTCTAATGTCCTGACCCGAAGAGTATACCAGGTTTCTAGTATCTGATATACGGTATTGCAGCGCACGCCGGTGGACGAGGTTGAACAGTCTTGGCCGTTTGGGAGTGACTTGTCTGTTGTTGCCGTTTGGGAGTGTACGACGCCCATACAACAGCCGCGGGTACGACTGTGCCCGTGAGTTTCTCCGCAAACTTCGTGCCCACGTCGTTGTGTAGTTGAGCGTTGGACGCTGCGCTCTCGCTATCTCTGGGTCACGGAACGGCTTTGTCTGTTGCTGTGGTTTGGAGTATACGAGGCTCTTGAGTCTGGCCCGCTCATTCTTCTCTGGCCCGTTTGCTTCCCTGCGAAGTTAGTGCACACGCTGTTCGGTATTTGAGCGTTGGACGCTACGCTCTGGCTCACTCTTGTCACGAAGTGGATTGGTCCGTCGCTACTGTTTCTGGCCCGTTTGGGAATGTACGACGCCCATAGCCTGGTACGACTGTGCCCGGGAGTTTCTCTTCTAATTTCGTGCACACTCCGCTGTATACTCGAGTGTTTGAAGCTGAGGTGTCCGGTGCCGCGGTGCCCGCTAGTTTCCAGCTACATTTCTTGCACATGCCATTGTGTACGCGATTATTTGTTGCTGAGGTGTCAGATACGGCTGTGCCCGCTTGTGCATCTGCTTATTTCGTCCACACCCCGTTGTACACTCGAGTGTTTGGGGCTGAGGTGTCTGGTGCCGCGGTGCCCGCTCGTGTTCGGTTAAATTTCGTGCACACGCCGTGGTGTGCTGGAGCGTTTGATGCCGAGGTGCCTGGCATGGCTGTGCCCGCTCGTTGCTTGGTTGCGAGTTTTGATATGTCCGTTGTGGCTTTATAGGAGTGCATGATGCCGCGGCGTCGGGATCGGGCGTGCTCCTTTCTCGGCTAATTTAGTGCACACGCCGTTGTGTACTGTAGCGTTGAATGCTGCTCTTTCGCTCGCTCTTGTCGCGGAGTGGCTTTGTCCGTTCATGTTGTTTGGAGCATGTTGGAGGATACGAGGTACTTGCGTCTGGCCCGCTTGGTTCGTTTGCAATTAGTGCACACGCCAGACGAGGCACGTGAATCTGGCCCGATCGTTTCTCTGCTAAGTTAGTGCACACGCGGTTGTGTACTTGAGCTTTGGACGCGCCGCCTTCGCTCGCTCTTGTCACGGAGTGGCTTTGTCCGTCGCTGCTGTTTGGAGTATGTTGGGAGTATACGAGGCACTTCGGTCTGGCCCGCTCGTTTCTCTACTAAATAGTGCACACGCCGTTGTGTGTGAGCGTTTGACGATGCTGCGGCGTCGAGATCAGACGCGCCGCCTTGTTTCTGGTGATATCGTGCACACGCCGTTGTGCATTCGAGTGTCCGACGCTACGCTCTCGCTCAATATGGGCACCATTTGATGTGGCCCGATACCCGCGTTTTGAAGTGTACGGTGCGTCGGGTACGATTGTGCCTGCTCTCCGGGCGATGTTTCTGAAGGGAGTGAATGGTGCTGACGGGTCTAGTACGGTGGTGCTCGCGTGCTTACCTATATCGTTCCGCGCGGCCTTGTTGTTATTCGGCGACAGTTCCGGCAGGGCATCGTCGACATGACAATGTTTTGGCGCAATTCGGACGGGACTTACAGCTGGTTCCACTTCGAGCACCCGTGCGCAGGGCAGCCGATCTCGCCAACGATTTGGGGCTGTTGACAGCGAAGAATATTCTTGTTAGCTTTATATTTCCGTTCTGGCTGGGCATGCGTCACCCGACCTGCGTCGACAGTGACTTACGATCATCGTGTCCAATTTCACATTGTCTGTTCCATAGAAAGCTTTCGTTTCGCTCAGTCACCGCGCTGACGTGGGCTCCGACACATCGAGACAAGGGGCCGGCTCTGGTTGAGGTTAACCTGGGTTTTCACCTGACTCACGTCAGCATTGATTTACGATCATATTGCCTACCTTTATTTCACATGGGCTACGTGGTTGCGACCGCCGGCTGTCTCGTAAGAGTTTTAGAGCTCGTGGGGTAGGTGGCTGCGGCCGCTTGGCTGTTCCATAGGAAGCTTCTGTTTCTCCAGAAGTGACTCCAGCTTCGGTGTTGATCCAGGAGGGGCGTGGGCTCCCTTCGACTCACGTCAATTTTGATTCGCGATCATCTCGCCTTTCTTTATTTTTACATGGGTTACATGGTTGCGACCGTCGGGCTGCCCTGTAAGAGTGCTAGAGTTGGGTGTATGCCGTGCTCCCTTGGTTGGCGGCTTTAGCGCTCCCCTCTTCAGGGTTTTGGCTTTGAATAGCGTCCGTTGGACGTCGGGGGGATGAGAGAGAGAAGACAACTGATTCGCTTGACTCTCGTTACTATTGGCTCACCGGAATGTCCCCGTTTTTATTTACGACTTAAGACACGCCCACATTCACTCTGTCCCTAACGTGCCTTGTTTTCTTGGTTTCTGGTGACAGACCTAACGTACTCAGACACCAACGCAACTCGTTATCAACAATTTCATGCTCACTGTAATGACATACTTGTATATTCGCCAGGAGTTGCGTTGTCAGTGTCCGTGGAATCGTCGTGTTTTCTTGACGACCCGCCTGGATGCACAGCATCGCTTCGACGTTTAGTTCAAAATAAGAACGTGCCAAGGGTGCATAATCCCGCCGCTGCGTGAAACCGATATACCTCACCGCGATATACACGTAGAGGATACGATATTTCGTTTACTCTAGGGTCGCATTGGCTCCCAGAGTCTAGGGGCTTGATATTTAATTTTCAGTTTGGCAAGACTCTTCGGGCTTCTAGCGAGGCGGTCATAGTATTGACAGACAGGGACTGCCCGGAGACGTGCGCATGCCGAGCGGTTACGGTGTACATTTCCGCCGCGCAGCGTATTGGGTGGGATTTAACCGCCGGGCATCTTTTCCCCGTCGTTACGACGGAGGGCGCCCGGGGTTCTCGGCCCCTCTCCGCAGTCCGAATGACCGCTTCCCTGCAAGTCCATTTGCGGGAGGCCGGCCCGCCGAACCATTTCACGATGTACTCCTTTCGAGTGGGAGGCTCCCTCACCAGATCCCTGATGGGGACGGCCATGGACGAGATCATGAAGATAGGTGGTTGGAAAACGGAGTCAATAGCAAAGTACTGCATCGACGCTAATTCTAGTGGCCGGGTCCGAGGTGGCAAGAGAAAACGCGGCCAGAGCTACGCGGACGCTAGCCGGCTTCCTCTGTCGCCTGAGTTGAAGAAAGATTCGCAGCATGCGCGACAAAGGGTTGAGGCAAGAGTAAGGAAGTTTGGGTACGACAACTACGTATCCGACCAGTGGTCCATTAAGAGCACAAAACAAAATACTATCCAACAACACAACGAAGTATAGGCTAGACCACGGGTCAGCGCAGGAGGCCTCATCCAAAAATCCAATTCTTGCATGAAATGATCCAGGACATCGAGACAGACAACTACCGCATGGTGCGAATAGCGGAGCAATATGCTAGAGCATTCCCTGACTATAACCAAGGGTGCAAGGCTCTACACAGAAAAATGGTCCAGGGGACAGGTAATAACAAACTCAAAACGCAGGGACCATCAGCGGGAAATGCCCGATAAAAAACCCTCACCCTTGCCTTTTCACTGCGAGTCTGACTGCCTGACCAATATTCAATGGTTTATAGTCTCCCTACCACACTTTGTCGGCTATGAAGAAGCGCAGTTCACTAACGTCTATGCTTAAATCGCCATATCTGCGTTCTCTGAACGGTTCAAAAGTCAATACCCGTGGGATTTGAGTCCGCCAAATCGAATGCAAACAAATGAAGAAGTCGAATCATCAACACAAATCTGCGCACTACCAGGCACAGAAGATTAAACCCCCACACACAAGTACCCAACTGATCGACGCCAGACCGACTGGCTGTTATGCTAGTTCCGTGTTTTGTTATTTTGTTTATTTGTTTAATTTTTTTCCGTCCAGTGATGTCTGCGCCCCAAGAGCAGATCAGACAGGGGAAAAAAAAAAAAACGGCTCGGGGGACCCGTTCCAACGCGGGCAAGTCAGACAGAGTGCAGGTGGCCCTGGGCACCCGTCCCAACGTGGGCGCTATCGCTCCGGCGAGGGTCGCCGCAGCACCCGCTCTAGTTCAACGGATAACTCCAGCAGCAGCAGCAGCCTCAGCCGCAGCCGCAGCAGCAGCGGCAGCAGTAGTAGGAACAGCAGCAGCAGCAGCAGCAATAACAGCAGCAGCAGCGACTCCAAATCTGACCGCCGTCGTTCGGAGAGCCACCGCCGCCGCCGTTCCCGCTCACTCCCAACTATGACCCCAGAGGCGCGCCTCCTTAAACGCGCCGGAGCTCTCGACATGCACGCCAGTGCCGCAACGACCACGAGCAGGATGCACCGGTGGGAGGGGACGACAGCAACCAAAGAGGACACGGTCACGGGCAGGGGGGGGGCGCAGCTGCGCCCCAGCCACGCGTGCAAGCCATCGCCGTCATATAACAGCAACTCTCCGAGCCCGGTAAGCAATTTGGTGCGGAGTCTAACCTGGCAGCGAAATAGGTTAAAGTGCGTAAGCGCATCGCAGGTACTCTCCCTTGTCCAGTATTTGGCGGCCCCACTGCCCGGACGCTGCCGATCGTGAACTCTGCCGGTGCTGAACAGCCTACGCAACGTGGTTTCCGGAGCCATGAGGCTTGAGTCTGACTAGTACATCGAAGGTAAATGGATCACAGTGGCCGACGCACGGACACCCCGCCGCGTAGGGCTGCTCACGGATCTGACCCATGCCTTCTTGTCAGTTAGTCACCAGCTTGCGTCCGTCGAGTTTGTCCCCGTGTATCTCATCACGGGTGAGGCCGTTGAGAAGGAGCACCGTGAGGTCACTGCTACAAGCAGGAACCACACAATCTCGCACAAAAGCACATATCCTCGAAAAACAGAACCAAAGATATTCTCATCCTCGGCGATCGCTCATTACAGGTCTGGAACTGCTCCTCACGCAATTGCGAAATCGGCACGCCACCAGGCACGGAAGATTACCACTCCTCGTAACCCCAACACACAAGCATCCACGAAGTCACAACACCTCATAAGTGTCTACCCAACTGTCCCACGCCAGGCGCACACCATCCCCGGCTTGCGGTTGTCTCCGCTAGCCGTGATTGTATCCCCGTCGAAAACTCGGATCATCCACGATCTGACGTTTTCATCGTCGCAGTACGCCCACGGCGTCAACGCGGATACTGACGTCGAGCGAGCCCCCCCCGTGGCGCTGGGCAACGTGTTACGAGACGTTATTTGGCGCATTTTGTACCTGCGTCGGCGGTTTGGACCGAGCGCGCGTATTGTTTTGAGTAAAATCGATGTCACTGAGGCGTTCCGTCAGGTTAGCGTACAGTGGGCAGGGGCGCCCGTATTTGGATACGGATTTCGCGAGTGGATTGTGACCGACCGCCGGCTCCAGTTCGGATGGCGCAGTTCACCGGTGCTCTTTTGTATGTTTTCGGCAGCCCCCGAACACGCGCATCGCCACACGTCGTACGAGGATGCCGTAGGGATGGATCAGGGGCGTATCACGACGCAGCACGTCGCGGTCACCCCGCCGAGGGAAACCGACCGGCCGGCCCCCTTTCCACCCGGGTGCCGGGTCCCCGTCGCGAAGGGGGGGGGGAGGCGTAGCCAATTTTTCGAGCGGTATTATGTAGATGACGGGATACTAGTGAAGGTATAATGGTGGCCCGACGGTCGGCGCTGTAGACGCGCGTCCGCATCTCTGGCGTCGGACCATTTTCGGCTTTTCGGGGAGAGATCCTCACGGGACCCCCCTCTGCTGTCTTCTCGAAAGATATCACAGTGGGACACCGTGCTGTGCGTGCTGGGGTGGGAAATTGACATCATGGCAATGACTATTTCTGTTCCCGTAGCCAAGCTGGAGCAACTCCGCGACACGCTGAACGAGTGGCCTTCGGACCGCGCGTTCGCGTCCGAGGGAGAGCTCCGCTCTCTGACCGGCCGGTTACTGCACCTGTGCGAAGTCGTGCGACCAGGAAAATACTTTGTTCGACGCATGCTCAACCAAGTAGGCTTGGCCCCTGTTCGCGCGTGTAGCGAGAAGTTCCACGTGCCGCACGCGCGCGCGGCGTCGTCCTCACGGGTTCAATTGGGCCCTGAGTTCCACACCGATGTATCCTTCTGGCGTCTGTAAGTAGAACGAGGGCTAGGCTCCGTGGCAGGTCGCCTCTCTGCCCCCCTGTGCCGAAGCTACATGCAGCCGCCGGCGTTTACACTGTGGTCAGACGCTTCCGGCGACGCCATGGGGGTTATTGTTTGGGGCCCGTTCCCGGGGCCGGCGTGTGGTGGCGTGTCGAATTTAACACCGACGTTCGTGCTCGCCTGCGCGAGAAGGTCTTGGGTCCAACGCGCGTCGCGCTATGCTCAGGAGTGCTGGCAGCCAGCTCATCCGCCAGTCCGTTGTGCCGTCGTCTCACCGAGCTTATACGTCAGGTTTCCTGTCTAGGACCGCTTTTCGGGGGTTGATAAGGGAGGCTCTGTATTTCGACACGTCAGCCTCCAATTCGGATAAGATTCAGGCGTTTCTTGAGTTCGTAGCGTGGTGCGCGTCAGAGGGCAATCAAACCGGTACTATAGCCAGTAAACTATCAGCCGTGTTGCGCTTTCACCGCGTGAACGCGCAGATGGAGTTGCCCACGTCGTCGCCGCTTGTTAAATGCGCTTTGAAAGGGGTGGCACGGACACACGTTGTCGCCGGTACCCCGAAAACAATTCGGCGCCCTATATCGTGGGACACGTTGTTGGAAGGACAGGTCCTGGCCCTTCCGTGGGGCCCGGGTGGCCGAGTGCTTTGGCTGTCGCTAGCGTTGGGCTATTTTTTCATGGCGAGGTCTGACGAAATATTCGCCTCCTCGTCCGGAGTAGTACACCCCGAGCATTGCTTGATGAGGGGGGACATAACGTTGTTCGCGAGGGGGCGGCGGATGAACTCGTTGCAGTGGCATCACGCTACCAGCATCAAGGTTCTATTTCGAGGCCATAAAGGCGACCAGGCTCAGCAAGGATCGGTTATCGTGCGCACGCGCGACGACGCCTTCGGGGCGCGTTCCGGGGTAGGAGCAGGCGGCGGTGCCGTCGCTCTCATGGTGGAGTTGTTGTCGGGATATCCGACGTTGCCAGAAAGCGCCCCCCTGTCGTCGTATCGGTACGGTAATGAGGTCAGAGTGTTGGGGTACACGAAGGCCCTCGGGGCACTCCGCGAAGTGGTAGCGGAAGCAGGAGACGACCCCAGCGAAGTCAGCCTCCATTCATTGCGTATCGGCGCAACCACTACTCTAGCGGCGGGGGCGGGAAGTGCTGCAGAGGGTGATTCAGAGAGAAGGTAAATAGAAGTCCCCAGAGTCTTCCAAGACGTACACCCGCAATAACCCAGAGGACGCGGGTATCGTATCTCGTAAACTAGCAGAGACGGGTAACATAGGGCAGAGGCAGCCAGGTCAGGGGCCGAACACCGTAGTATCGACACGACCGCGGTATGGGGGTATGTCAATGGTTTTCTACTATTGAGGGTCTCGGTCGTCCGAGACTGCGTTTGTTAGAGCCCCGGCCAGTCGGCTGGGGGGGGGAACTCCCGAGTACTGGCAGTACGATAAGGCAACGAGAGTCAGCGGCCGGTGCCGCGGCTCTCGTACCACGCCAGGAGACTCCCCCCCCGACGTCGGAGAGAATAATAATAACATGACAATTCCAAGGATATACAGCAAAGCGTAGTATCTCTAAGTTCACGAGAGATGCATGTTTTGTTCACAACCGACGGAATTAATTATTTATAGTCATGGGCTCTACCGACGGAAACTAATAGCTGAAGTTGCCCAGAGGCAGAGAGAAGAGAAGAACGGCCACACTCGTCCCGCGCCCCCGCCTAGCTTCTCGTGATAGGTGCACAAGCAGAGCACGGCACTGCTCGCTGCCGATTGATAGGCTTAGAGGCTAGGTCTACTGTTGTGGTTTCTCCCGCCCACCCGCCCCTTTCTTCTTTCGAAGGTGGGTGGAACGGAGCGGCCACAGGGTGCTAGCCACACCGTATTATACTTGTATTATTATTATCTGCGATTAACTGGTAGCGATTCGGGGCTCTCACCAGGAGAGTGGGGTATGTCAATGGTTTTCTACCATTGGGGGTCTCGGTCGTCCGAGACACTACGTTTGTTAGAGCCCCGGCCAGTCGGCTGGGGGGGGGAACTCCCGGGTACTGGCAGTACGATAAGGCAACGAGAGTCAGCGGCCGGTGCCGCGGCTCTCGTACCACGCCAGGAGACTCCCCCCTCGACGTCGGAGAGAATGATAATAACATGACAATTCCAAGGATATACAACAAATGATTGATTATATTTTTTTTCACGGCTTTTCATACAACTGAACTCGTAAAATTCAGAATAAACAGTACTTCCCGTATAAATACATACCTGGTACTAAGTAGTAAATTGTGCAACATCCCGCATACTATAAATAAAAATATAGAACAGTCGCGCAGTCGCATTACGCATTTTGCTATCATGTTATTGCGCACCCCCCCGCTCGGAGACAAGGGGGGCGGAGAGAAGGGCAAGCCCCCCAGGCTGGTCCAACAGCAACGGCACGCCAGCATCCGTAAACTCGAGTCAACTTGCATCCCAACTGGCCATGTCGATTGCCAGCCTCACAACAAATGGGATTGACCCGATTTACGAACCCATGCTAGCGCCCTTTCCCCCCCCCCCTTGTTGCCACCATGGGGAACGCGCATGATAACCCAACTCCTCCATACTCTCTTCACTTGGCACAAACGGACACGCTGCATGACCGGAATATGCATTTGGCTACGGCTGCCTGTCCAAATCACCAGGTGGATCAACCCGCTCCCACCTAGGTCCGACGAGATCCCATTGTCACGACCCTCCTAGGCCATTCCGTTTGCTGCCCAGCTGGCGTTCTGCCCCGTGGCGAAACACGTCCATCGACCGAAGGACTGCAACCCCTCTGGTACAGCTCCCCTTTTCGACGAGTTCGTTGCGCCTCCGATCCTCAGGGAGTGCCGAGCGTACTCCTCCGCGCGCACACTCCCGCCAACGAAACCACTCGTCGCTGGGTTGTCGGCCGTTGAAACAGAGTCCACATAGAGCACCGGCCGCTGCAGAGGCAGCACGCAACTAGGGTTTCGGCGAGGAAAAACAAAGGTAGCAACAAGCCATACACGCCAACGTGAAAAGGTGGATTCGCCACCGACATAACGAAACCACACCGGAACACACGTAGGAACTGCCCCTTTTCCAAGCAGGTCACCCTTCAACTCACGAAACTGCACCTCAACGCGGGCTGCACTGCGCTGCAAGTTGAACGGTTCCGCGATTGAGGTAAGCATCAGTTCGCCGCTCACGGACGGGATAAACAGCCCAACTCACGGACGGGAAAAAGTAACCAGGTGGAAAAAAAAAATGAAAAACCACCTGGGAAAAAACTTGCCCAAGAATACTCGCGAATCAGGACAGAAAATCACTGACTGACTGAAAAAGCACACCGTCTCCGCCTGTGGACGGGTGCTGCGCACACGCACTGCGACAGCACACAATCCAACGTGTGGCTCACGCTTTTCCCAGATGAACGACACACGAAACAAGGACGATGAAATCAACAAGATGCGAGACCTGCTTCGCTGAAGCATCCGCACACCGGCACATTCTCCCCTGCAGACGGCTGCTACGCATACGAAGAAACGAGTAATCATGCAGTCCGCTTCGGTGGAGATAGGCAGCGCACCCACGGACACTACGAAACGTATCGCGAACAATTTCCCTGGATGAGCGGCTGACGAGCATGCGCGAGGAAGTCGACTAGTTGCGACACCTGCAGCGCTGAAGCCGACGCACTTACTGCAACAGCACACCATCCAACGTATAGCTCACGCTTTCTCGGATGAACGCCACACGAAACGTGGATGAAGAAGTCAAATAGTAACGACGCCTGCTTCGCTGAAGCAAACGCACACACTGCAACAGGACACCACCTCCCCGTGTGGACAGGTGCTATGCAGCACACACGGAGAACACGAAGCGTCTCGCGAAAAACTTCCCCGGATGAACGGCTGACAAACATGCGCGAGGAAGCCAACGAGTTGCGACACCTGCTTCGCCGAAGCAGATGCATACACTGCAACAGGACGCTGCCTCCCCGTGTGGACGGATGCTACGCATACGAAGAAACACCAAGATGCGACACCTGCTTCGCTGAAGCAGACGCACATACTGTATCAGCATAACGTCCTCCCCTCTAGACGGCTGTTACGCATACGAAGAAACAGGTACCCATGAAATGCGCGACGGCGGAGATACGCGGCGTACCCGCAGACACCACAAAACGCCTTGCGAAAAACTTCCCAAGATGAACGGCACACGGACATGCGCGAGGAAGCCGACGAGTTGCGACGCCTGCGGCGCTGAACCAGATGCTCACACTGCAAAAGCACACAGTCCAACTTGTGACACATGCTTCCCCGGACGAACGGCAAACAAAACATGCACGAGGAAGCCGACGAGTTGCGACATCGGCAGCGCTGAAGCACACCCACACACTGCAACCGCACACGGTCCAACTAGTGGCACACGCTTCCGCGGATGAACGCCACACGAAACATGGACGAGGACGCCAACAAAACGCGACACCTGCATCGCTGAAGCAGGCGCACACACTGTGACAGCACACCGTCCCCCCTGTGGACGGGTGCTACGCAAACGAAGAAACGAGAACCGACGCAAAAGGCGGCGATACGCGATGTGCCCACGGAGGCCACCAAATATATCGCAAAAAACTTCCCCCGGATGCACAGCTAACGAAACATGTATGAGGAAGCCGACGAGTCGCGACACCTGTAGCGCTGGAACAAATGCACATGCTGCAACAGCACACAGTCCAACTTGTAGGTACATGCTTCCCCGGATGAACGGCACACGAAACACAGACAAGGGAGCCAAAGAGTTGCGACACCTGCTTCGCTGAAACAGGCGTACACACTACAATAGCACACGATCCAACTTGTGGCACACGCTCCCCCGAATGAACCGCACACGAAACATGGACGCATAGCACTCGAGCAGATGCACATGCTGCATCAGCACACTGTCCAACTTGTGACACATGCTTCCCCGGATGAACGGCACACAAAACATAGACGGGGAGCCAAAGAGTTGCGACACCTGCTTCGTTGAAACAGACGTACGCACTGCAATAGCACACGGTCCAACTTGTGGCACACGCTTCCTCGGATGAACGGCACACTAAAGATGGACGAGGAAGTCAACAAGATGTGACACCTGCGTCGCTGAAGGAGGAGCACACACTGCGACAGCACACCGTCCCCCCTGTGGACAGGTGCTACGCACACGAAGAAACGAGAACCGACGAAATCCGTGTCGGCGGCGATACGCGGTGTACCCACGGAGGTCACGAAACCACTCGTAAAAAACTTCCCCCGGATGAACGGATAACGCAATATGTACGAAGAAGCCGACGAGTCGCGACACCTGTAGTGCTAAAGCAGACACTCATGTTGCAGCAGCACACAGTCCAACTTGTGGCACATGCTTCTCCGGATAAACCGCACACGAAACACGGACAAGGGAGTCAAAGAGTTGCGACACCTGCTTCGCTGAAACAGACGCGCGCACTGCAACATGATACCGTCCCCTCCTGTGGATGGGTGCTACGCACAACAAGAAACGAGTACCCACGCAAGCCGCTTCGGCGACGATACACGGCGCACCAACGGAGGCCACTAACCGGCGCGACACAATTTCCCACGAATGAACGACACGGAACATGCCGGGGGAAGCAACATACTAGCAGAACAGCAGTGGGTGGACCCATTTCGGCCCCTGCGCTGTGATTGACCTTTTACAAACATCCGCGCGCGACCCCCCCGGAACGCGACCAGCTAATTGTACTACCATAGGTAGTTAAGCTACAGTGGAGCAACCGGTACCAGTTAGACACCAAATCCACGTAATATAGCGAAGGACAATATAGTGCCAGTTACCACCGCTGCCGGATACACAGCCTGTATACCCTGATCATCTCATACCACCAAGCAACAATCAAAGCACCAGTAGCCCAGAGTACGCTCTACCAGACTACTGCACACGCCCCAGTTCCCGGAAAACGCTACGCCATACGTTCGTAGTATGCCCCGGTACGAGCATTTGACATGTCGTACGCACAATCACTCCTGCACGAACACTGCTGTATACGCATGGCTGCATCAGTCATGCTCATATAACCCTTTCTCGAGTTTGGTACGACAAATGAAAGTCTCGCATGAGGTATGATAGTTCGCATTAATATTCATGGTCTGCCCCGGTACGAGCACTTGAAAGATCGTACAACCACTGCTGCTGCACGAACACTGCTGCTGATGTATCCGCACCGCTGCTGAACCAGTCATACTTATTAATCGTGTCTTTCTCGAGTTTGATACCAAGCAAAAGTACGAGAGTATGCATACTCGCGTCTGGTATAATATTCCCGCAAGCACACGCTACCGGGCCATCACAGTGCTGTATGCATGTGTTTGCAACCTGCGAACATAACGATACCATCGAGGGTGCAACATCCCGGGTAACATCACGCTGTGCTACACATCCCCGGTAACGTGCCACTGTGCTAAGACATACCAGAGGTATCGATCTTGGCGATTCGCTCCTGTGTTAGCTTGTCCGGCCACGCTTGCCATGCCCTCCGACATGGTCCCCAAGGGTTTTCGTCCACACTCGCAGCTAGCTGCTCTCGTCCACGTGATCACAAGATACCACGAACGAGTCTCTCCAAGCAAGGTCTCTCGATCAAGAAAATATTTTTGGGAACAAAATTCTGGCTGGCGAAAACCCCTGCTTGCTCAGCATTCAAACAGATCAGATCGAACGCTCAACACAGAGCCCTCTTCAATTCAAACTAATCTGCATAACACCTTTACTGTTGTAGCTCTGACTCTGTTTGACAACGTGCTTAGCTCGCTGGTCAGCAACTGCAAACTACAGTAGGCAAGGTGTATCTCAAGGCTATATCCAACAGTTATGTATAATTAACCCGCGTTGATCTGATTGGTTGCCCAAGCTTATGCTTCCGTACGTAGGTGTAAAACTCGCTTTTTCTCGTGCCTCGATAACACTATGCATTACGCAGCTTGCATCGTTCAGTATCAACGAACTCACAGCTGACGTATTTCATCATTTATGAAATAAGTACGACTAAAATCGTGATCAATAAATTTTTCTTTCGTTGATTCCCAACACGGCGTCCCCGGTGGCTTGGTAGGTGGTCCGCGAGCCTATCAAGATCAATTTCGTGAGTTTGAGTCTCACCGAGTGCATGCTCGTAGGGACTTTTTCTTGCATAAAATTGACTACAAAGCGCGAGAGCGTGAGTTAGCTGTACATTCGATGAAAATCGACGAGCAGTGGGAATGCTGAACCCTATGCGCGATAAAAACTAAAGGCACGTACCGGGGGGGAGAAGGGACGACACCTGTGACCGCGGCTTGTCCAGAAGATCGTCGAGGGTAAAACCTCGTACGAGTGGGCTGGAAAGTAAAAGTGATGATGAAAAAAAAAAAAAAAAAAAAACACACACACACACACACACACACAAAGTCGGACGTCGTTCTTTGTTTTATGAGGCTTAGATTGGGTGGGCGATTGGTTAACCTTTTACCTTTAGCCCAACGGACTAAGACCTTGACAAATGGCGACGACGGCAGGACATGGGTCGTTGGTCGTGAGTTCGAATCTCACGTCCACCATGAAATCGCTTGTTAAAGAAAAGTGAATTTCCTCATGTCAAGAATCTGAAAAAATACTCCTGGATCCCCAGAAATTGGAACCGCGTGTTGGTGCCACGCGTCGACCCGTATATCCGGTCCGTTCCGAGGGGGGAGAGTGTTATGAGGCTTAGGTTGGGTGGGCGATTGGTTAACATTTTACCTTTAGCCCAACGGACTAAGGCCTTAACATTTGCTACTACACTACCAGGTACATACTATTGATAAAAGGTTTCAACGATAATATCTCTTCTTTCAGGGACGGTTTGACTGATCAACGGTGAAGCTCATGCGGCACATTGTCGGATGGCCAGCCTAATCATATCGATAACGGATGCTTTACCACCACTTAGAAACCGGCTACTATTCAACCGTTTTTCGGTTAATCAATCGGTTAAAACCGGCAGAAAAAAAAAAAAACGGTCGAACCGAAGACGTCCGGAACTGTAACAATCTTTTTTCGACACCCCGATTCGAGTTCACAAAGCTCCGGTTTGTATTAATAGTCCTTTTTGGACGTGGGGCGTCAAAAAAATATTTTTCCGGGGGTGTTACAACCTGTTTTTTTCTTTCTAGAATCACGCCACCTACTACCCGGTTTTCGTTTTTTTCGAAAACACTATGTTCGTATCTCATTGTTATTGCCCTCGAAGAAATGCGTTCGAGCGCTGTTCTCAGTTCGCTTGTCTTTTTTCTGTGAAGTCGCAGTTGGAGTTGGTGAGAGAGACGAGAGAAACCAGTCGGCACGGTGATCCCCAACAAGCAGTTCCGCAACAAAGGGATCTTTTCGGGCGTATTTTGTGGACAGGCACATTCTGCCTATACGAGTACTCGTAGAGTTGAGTGTTGTTTCGTTAGGTAGAACAAAAAAAAAACAAAACCGTTATGACACGTGCCACCACTATACTACTATAGTTTACTAAAACAACTACTGCTGCCACTACAGCAGTATATTACTACTGCTGTACCGACATCTACAACAACAGCAGATCTTCTCCTGCTTCTCCGTCCCCTCATCAGTAGTAGGAGGATGGGCCTGACAACGCCACACCTGCAGCATATCTTCTGACACGGGCCCGTACGTTGCTGCTGCGGACAGGCGCACAGTCTTCCTACGAGTAGTCGATAACATATAGGTAGAACTAAAAAAACCAAACCGTTTGATGTTTTTCGGTTATTCTGTTTGGCCCAGCCATGTGTGCCTGCACACGTTGACGCATCTGCTGTTATTTTGTTGTAGCTCGACCGACTCGCGCTTCGCAGTCAGTCGCGCTCCTCATTCATTGCAATATTATTTGGTAGCAAGCCTTTTGGCAAATTATTTTGCATGCATTTTCGTCTCCCCGGATTCGGAAAATAAATAATTACCTCTATTTTCAGTACGATTTTTGTTTATGCGTCCCACCAGGTCCCACCGAAGTCCCGTCGTGCCAGCGGACACGTATAATATGTATCAAGGTACCAGGTATTCATTACTCGGATATACGTATGTACGAAGTACGAGTTTATTTATTATTATTATCATCATTATGCTTGCCTTCCGACAATATTTATATAGCGCAGATGCCGTTCCTATATAAGCCAAATATCCTTCCCTAAATCAGTAGTATCCGTCATACTCTTCTCTGCCAGTCGTTTCCCAATTTCCATTCCCCAAATCATTTCATTTTAGCTACCGGTATAATGTATCCTATTCCTCATCAACGTTCCATCCCCAGATCATTGGCCGCATTCCTCCGGCTTCTTCCTCCCTTCCCCTAGCGGCCTGGCGGTCCCTCAGGGCTAGTTTATACATGTTTACTCGGCACGAAATCGCGACCTGTGTGTTCACCGAGATGATCTGGAAGTGCAGTTCTTTGCAGACGTCCTTCCGCGCCAGGAACGATCCGTCCGTCCCTCCGACTATACTTGCCGCCAACTGATCAATTGGATGGCTGCTTTCTTTCCCGAGGCGCCCAAAGCTTTCCACAGCGAGGTTGGCGAGTCTATAGCTGCGCTTGTCGAAGGACACCTGTCCCGGACGAGCGTAGCGACTGCTCTTGCGCGCCTCGGAAGTGGAAGCAGCTGATCCGCCTCGGTCAGCGCTGCCTGCCAGCATGTGGATCCCCGCTTGTGGATCCGCATACGTGACGTCGAAGAGTATCGCTATATCGCGATACTCTGAGGCCGTAGCATCTCGGAGTCCTCCTGCCTCGATGACGATGTCCATGCGGAGATCCCTGTTTGGGTGGAAGGGGACTCCGCTTTCCATTTGGTGACGGATGGACATCCTCTTAAAGGTGCGGGAAAGCGCGTGCACCAGAGACTGGTGCAGGTTTACTTGCGCGCCCGATCGATGACATAATCGTGCATGTCGCGTATTAGCCTCCGCTGATCCGCAGCAGGGGCACTTTGTCGCCAGGAACTCCTCAATCCCCAGAAACCGCCGTCCCGCAGCCACGAGCTCTGACGGTGGGATGACTCTGGCCGAGTCGGCAGGTCTCGCCCTTAGGAATGCAGTAGCCCCTGGTCCCGATTGGCTCCGTTGCCGGGCCTTGGCCAGACCCCTCGACTCTTTCTCTCATTTGAAAAAGACTGCAGAAGAGAAGGGGAATGTGGGGAGAGGGCACTCGCTCGCGTGTCATATACAGTACACATGATCGATATCGGAGATAATAAGTAAGCGTGAAACATGATGTGCATAGTATTCATATCAATAGCATACGCCTGCGGACTGCCTGTCGAGAATCGAACCCGAATTACTACGGCGTGCAGAGCTGGATTATTGGCACGAGTACACCTGTAGTACATAGCTTACTGCATAACACAGTACAGGAATAGTTTCTCTGTGCCGTAGTTTTGTGACAGCAGAAGAACTTGTATCTATCTAGGATTGAAGAATCGGCTCGGAGACGTGTTGTACTGGATGTCGACGGCTAGAAAGAACGGTTAAATGTGAAGAACACACGCACAGTTCACAGACCACGTCATATTTGCTGGTCTCTGCGGTCTTCAGTCTCGAGTTTCGAACCTTGAGCAGCAGCAGTGTACGGCGGTGGCAAATATCTGCGATACTTCTGCTCACGATGAGTTAAAGAGTATCTTTCGGAGTTCTGCGTTCACCGGTTTGTTTTGTTTTTTTTTTAGTTGCACATCCTGGCCCAGCAAAAACGAACAGCACACCGCACAGCTCTGCAGCAGCATGCAACAGGAGCAGCTACACCGCTCTGCAGCAACAGCGCATGTACAGCACCGCCATACAATCCGAACCTTCAACCCAAGTACATCCCGCCTCGCGGTGGTACACTAGCATGAGGGATAAGAGATCCCCAAAAAGCGGTCAGAGAGCTGAGGACTCTCTGTTGGCCAAAAAAAAAAACGTGTCGGTTGAGATAAACGGCAGACTGACAAGAGATTTCTGTACCTCGAAATATTAGAGATCCCCAACAAGCAGTTCCGCAACGACAGTCCGATGTATTTTCAACCGTGGGGTTATTGTTTTAGTACCGAAACATGCGATGAGGATCGCAAAATGAAGAAAACATTACACAATGAAGAGGCACACAAACATGGACGGGGATAAGAGATCCCCAACAAGCGGCCAGAGAGCTGACGACGCTCTGTTGGCCAATGAAAAAAATGTCGTCGGTTGTTTACTACAAGGTGTTGAAATACAGATATGACAAGAGATCCCTCAAGGAATGCTCTTCTCGTGTTGGAACAGCAGATGATATCTACACTCGTTCCTGCTCTGTCACCCTGAAGGCGTAAGCTCTTTTTGTGCACTTGTCGCTCTATCTATACTCGTTCCTGCTCTGTCGCCCTGAAGGCATATATATGCTCTTGTACACTTGACTTATTTTCAACAGCGGGACCATTAGAGTTGGTACAGCAGTAGCTATACTCGTTCCTGCTCTGTCGCCCTGAAGGCATATGCTCTTTTTGTGCACTTGACGCTCTGCCATCGCTCGTCATGTAAGAGATACCCAACAAGCTGTTGCCGTTGTGGCTGCTGCTGCTCCCTGGTGCCATCGCTCTCCCTTTGCACCTTCACCTCCTCATATATCACCTCATCACCTTGCACCTTCACCCCACTTATCACCTCATCACATTACACCTTCAACGTATGCTCTGCTTGTGTACTTGATATGTTATCATTTGTTGGTATATGGTACCTGGTATAATGGTACTACGGGTTGATATACATTATGGGGAAACCCGGTATGGGATATGGGATATGTTGGTATGATGTATGGGAAAACACCGTACGGTATGGTATGTTGGCGGTATGGTACGATGGTACGATGTCGTGCATATATTACATGAACTTTGCCTGGTGTTATGGTATGTTTCAGTATATAAGGTTCATAAGGGTCAAATACGTCGTACGAATATCATCTGTAACGACCTTATATATCGACCATTGGAAAATGTTTGAAAATATAAGCCATGCGGACAGACACACGGACAGACAGACAGACCGACAGACAGACAAGTTTGCAATTACCGCGGCTGAGACTTAGTTTTAAAAGCTGGGAACTGTTTGGTCGTTAGAGCCGATCCTAAAGAAGAAAAAAAAGCAGAAACAAAACGAAATTAACGAACAGACTTTCGCTTTTTTTCTGTAAAAAACAGGGTTGAGTTCTCACGAGAAAAAAAAAACTTGGAAAAAAAAAAAAACGAAAAACTAATGAGAAACCGAGTCAAACTTGTACGCGGTGCAATTTTTCAGAATAAATCAATCGCCACAGCACGTGATTCCCGGCTACGGTGCTCATCGACGACGGTGGATGGACGCAACTCGCACATGTTATGATACTGCCTTGAATTAGGTTGAAAGCCCGGTGATTACCTAGGTTCAGTCACTGGGATTGTATTGTAAAAACTTGGAAAGCGTATCTTCGGTGGAAAACCAGGGGTTTTCCAGAGGGGCACGAGCTTGGTCTCAGTTTCCGCGTGCACGAAAGGAACAAAGCTGCTCTTCTTCTATCTCTCAGCAACCAGGGTACGTGAGTACCAACAAGTACCGACTTAATAGGCCAACCTGTCCAGGCATACAATGTGTCCCGTCTGCTCGATCTTCACACACACGCGAGGCACCCTCCACAGCAGGCACTTCTCGTGGTCCAACCCGCTCCCTCCAAAGTGCTCTAGAAGTTGTGTATCGGCCATCGCTGTTCGATGGCAGGCGTTTGAATGTTGAGTGGCATTCATGTCGAAACGTATACAGCATCAGCCAACTCCTTATCCACTCTACCCATACATCATCTTCCGAGGGCACCCCTTGGTCATACCCTACCCATATACTTTGTATCATATTATTATGCTCGCGCCGTCAACAGTCAAGCTGCGTGGCAGCCACATCATGTGTAATACCTCGGGCATCGTGCGATTGCCAACCGGCAGCAGAAACATTATCGGAACTTCATCCCAACGCTCTGCGTTCCTCCTGCGTTCCTCTTCGCCCCTGGGCGACCAATATATGTCTCGTTTTTATTTGATACCTATTTCGTAAAAAATAACGCGGTCTGGGCCTTCAAAAGAAGAAATATGAAAACGGAGACATCGGGATTTCTACTTGTTTTTTCATATTTGACCAATAAAAATCATGTGCTTTTAGTCCTGCACTTGGTTTTTTCTTTTCGTCCTCTGTTTCGATGTTTTTTCCTTGATATAGGGCCGGTCCAATATAGGGCCGGTCCAAGTTAGGGTCGTTATTATTAACTGGATATATATTTTTTCTTGACACGCGGAAAATTCACGCGTAAACGCGAAAAAGATGCGGTGGGTCCTGTTATTACCTGGTACCAGGTATCATCGTGTTTCACGAGGTTGCAACGCTCGTAAGCTCGTCCATCTGATCGAATCGTCCAAACCAGTGGTGCACGCGCAGGCCGTCCGGATGATCGTGTTGTTGGAAGTGCCCCGACTCCTAGAAAGGGGACCGTACCTCGCCGTGCCCCGCGAGCGTAGCATAAACTCAACTTCAGAATCTGGAGCGACGACTTCCTCCCCGACATGAAAGTAGCTGGCGACCTCCGTGTGTGTCTCGCCTATATATGTCTGTGAGTCGGCTTTGTCAACTGGACGAATAGAAGAGCTCTCGTTGTGCAGGGCACTTTCTGTGACCAGCCACGGCGGCCTAGGAACAACGCTGGTGGGGATGACCCTGATCTATTCTGTGCAGTGCCGAGTGGCGACATGGCGCACACGGCTCACGCCGTGCGCCTGCCCGATGTTCTGCGACGATGCGGGACTTTTCCGATATACGGAAATTGATGTTTTGGTATTTTGCGACTGAAAAAATTCCGAGACACGCGAAAAAACTCTGAGATCCGGCAAATTTCCTCGAAAGACGAAAAAGAACGTCCGGTTAACAGCGAACCTAAGTACCAGACTGTCCCCTAAACCGTGCACCTTCATACATGTACCATCTACTAAGACGTCGCCGTTACTTGCTCGTCACGTTATCGCATGCGCGTAGTACGTACTTGCCTATCTTCTCATATTTACTGGTGCGTACTGCACCCTCTCATAGCTACGTGATACAATCACATTAGCCCACGCTGAATAGTCGTAGATAGATAGATAGACGCAGATCACACGACAATGAAAAGATGATGGCCATATCATCCCAGATATCGGAAAGGGAAGTCGAAGGTGCGGCTAATCGAAACAACATAAGTGAGTATAAATATACCCGACACCTCGTGATGAAGCTCGACTCTTTCGAAGGTTTTTGGTCATTTTTTTTTAACCAATCAGAGAAACCGTACGTACACTGTTTTTCCTCTGCGTATCTGTTGTGGCCGGCAATTGCTATCGATGGACACCGTTGAGAATCGATTGTGGTGGACAATGTCTATCGATGGACACCATCACCAGCCTATTTCCACGCCTACAATGCACTCTGATTTACTAAGCAACGCAATATTTTGTTCCGCAGCAATGTCATATTTTCACCTTGTGATCACCACCAGTATGGAATGACTGCTGTGTGGTATATCGTGACGAGCAGCAATGTCGGTGCAAGACATATAGCGTGAAGGAGGGCTGGAACGTTGCGTGTCTCAACAAGGCAGTGGGCATAACGGGGGTTAAGTGTGTGTTGCATTGTCGGCTGTGTTGTTGTGGTTAGTACTCTGTGTTATTAATAGTGATTCCAAATCGGTTACACTCTGTACGGATAAGATAGATGAGGTAAGATGTGCATATACCCTGGACAATAGAAAGGAAATAGAACATTGCTGCTACAGTAGCCCCGAAAAAGCGTGTGTCAATGGATATTGTTAACGACAATAGACTGGCAACGCTGGCTAACGATAGACATTGTGAACCACAATAGACTGGCAACACTCTCTATCGATAGACACTGCTAACCACAATAGACTGGCAACGCTGCCTATCGATAGATGTTGTTAACGACAATAGACTGGCAACGCTGTCTATCGATAGATATTGTCAGGGAACAATACTTTTTCGGCAATGGAGACAATATGCCTTTGCCCTAACAATAGAGTCACAAGGTTGTCCCTAGATGGCCATTGTCCTGAACAATAGATGTTGGGGAAGCAACCGTGATAGATATTGTTCGAACAATATACCAAAACGTTTGCCTATCGATGGCTATTGCCGCCAACAATATACACGCAATTGTATCCATCAATAGCCATCGTCACCCACAATAGACTGCCGGGCGTGTTTTCGTAATAGACTATTACCTCAACCTATTGTATATACCGTGGAATGATGTAAGTCGATGACCATTCTTGACGACCGCCGAAGCTTCTATTGCCGCCAACAATAGGTACGCGATTGTGTCCAACAATAGCCATCGCCACCCACAATAGATTGTTGGCCGGGCCCGAAAAATATGAATCTGACTTACTTCGTTTCAGTACGAGACAAAAATCTCGAGTTAAGAAACGGAAAGCTGATAATTTTATTGTCAAGGTGGTTCTATTTTTAATATCCAGATTATTTTGAAAGTGCAGTTAATCGAGGCCAATGTAAGGGTAGCAAATCGAATTTAAATCCGAACAAAAAAATAAGGGCAAATGCCAAAATCAGGTATACCTGATCCGTTAGAGCCAAAATCAGGTACATCCTAATACCAAGTAAAAAACGCGCGCCACGAGCGGTGTCATGTCCATGACAATCCGGAAAAAAAAAAAATAATGCTAAAGCATCAAGCGTGCCACATGGCCTCAAAAATCTGAATTGTTTTGTTTTCTTCAGGGTGTAGGTACCACGGGCTCCACTTGGACCTGCAGAGAGTCACTATTAATATGCTTCGTTTGTTTTGTCACGGAGGGAGCGCCAAGTGTATTTACTCTGGCGCCCCCCCCCCGTTGACAGCTATAAAGCTTCCAGACCGTCCTCGCGGAACCGCCTGCTCGGCACGAAATTATCTTGCCGTACCAAACCTGAGACCACCTCGACCCTGGGTGGTGCAGACGAAACGCCGAGTGTCCACGGTGCTGTAAAGACTACATAGAAAACAACAGAGCACACACAACAACTAACTGAAGCACATCGCACACCCCAAAGGAGAAAAGGTGAAACCAGCGTACTATGCATGTATACTCGTATACATACGTACTTTTGCGTACGACGTACGAGTACAGAGTTCACACCCCAAAGGAGAAAAAGTAAAACCAGCGTACGCATGTATGCATGTATACTCGTATACGTACTTTTGCGTACGACGTACGAGTACAGAGTTTATACGTCAATACAGAAGAATAGAAGAATTTCAACCGAGGGAGGGCAGACGCATACGGAGAGAAAACAGAGTGTACGTATGGCCTCTCTGATTGGTTCAAAGTTGGCCAAAATCAGTTGAAAGCTAGACAGAGTAGAAAAAATCCAAGGCTTACCACAGTGACTGAGAATCGTGACGGGACGGGACGGGATGGTGTTAAGATATGGTCTTGTATGAGATTGAAAGCCCGGTAGCTACCTGGGTTTAGTCACTGGGAACGTATTTGTAGTACTTGGAAGGCGTATCTTAGATGGAAAACCAGGGGTTTACGAGCTTGGTCTCAGTCTCCGCGTGCACAAAAGGAATAAAACTGCTCTCAGCAGAAACGCCGCGGGTAGCCACAGTAGCGGGCACTCCGGTACTGGGGGGCCTATCAAAAGCATCGTCCTCCGTGTTATTTTTCTTTTGTTCCCGTACGCACTTTTCGCTTTTCCGTGCATCTTCCTCGCCCCCCCCGTGCGGGCGGTATGGCGATGGCTTTCACCGACGTTTTTCTTCCTGCCCCTTAAGGCTAAGTTTTCCCTTTATTTTTTTTTACGTACTTGGCCGGCTTCGTTGCCTCGCCGTTCAGAGGTGTGGGAGTGGGTTTTGAGGAGCCGCATCTTCGACTCATGTTCTATTACGGGGGTCCATAGTTAACAGGACCTATGGTGTACATAAAAACCTATATATTTGCCTATTTTTACTAACAAAATTTGGTCCCGTTAACTATGGACCCCCGTAATAGCTCGTGGAATCGGGGGTTTCCACGAATTTCCCACAATTCTGCATATACGGCTCATCAGAGTGGGCTAGTGTTAAGATATGGTCTTGTATGAGATTGAAAGCCCGGTAACTACCTGGGTTTAGTCACTGGGAACGTACTTGTAGTACTTGGAAGGCGTATCTTAGATGGAAAACGGGTTTTCTAGAGGAGCACGAGCTTGGTCTCAGTCTCCGCGTGCACGAAAGGAATAAAACTGCTCTTCTTCCATAGCTAAGCAAACAACACATGTGAGTGCAATGTTTACCGACTTAAAAGGCAGACCTGTCCAGGGATACAAAGTGTCCCGCAACCCGGGAACTTAACAACAGTTTTATTGTTTGGCGGGAAAAAAAAAAAAATGACGACGGGACGGGACGGGACGGTAAAATTACGAGAAAAAATAGTCGGCGGGACGGGACAGCGGGTGCATAATTTCTCGACGGGACGGGACGGTAACAGTTCAACGGATTTTTTTTTCGCGGCGGGACGGGACGGTGAGTATTTTTTTTTTCCCTCGGCGGGACGGGACGGTATTTATTTTTTCTTCGGCGGGACGGGACGGTAAATATTTTTTTCCTCGGCGGGACGGGACGGTATTTTTTTTTCCTCGGCGGGACGGGACGGTAATTATTTTTTTCCTCGGCAGGACGGGACGGTAAATATTTTTTTCCTCGGCGGGACGGGACGGTATATACTTTCTTCCTCGGCGGGACGGGACGGTAAATATTTTTTTCCTCGGCGGGACGGAACGATACCTGCAGTTTTTCGTGACCGGACGGGACAGTATAGGAAAAACTCGACGTGACGGGAGTTATTCATTAAAACACCTATCCTATGTATTCCAGAACAACCGGGGAAAAAAAAAACTGAACTTCCTTCACATTTCCACTATACAGTATACTCGCACATTAAGTAAATCGGCACGGCGAACGCACACCACGAAGTACACGCCACGTTTTGCGCTGAGAAATACCACATATCATGATTCTACCGAAATAACCTCCCCAGCCGAAGCATTCTGGGGTCGTCCCGAGGCAGGTAACTTTGTGAACACCGTGCACTTGACGTTTTTCTTCCCGACCGGCGGCTCAAACCCCGAGAAGTATTGCCACAAAGGCGACGTCTTCTGATTCCTTCCCACCCCTGCCCCAAGCACTGTTGCGGTCCCAGCTGATGGCTGTTCTGATGTTTGTGCTTGCGGTGTGTCGCTGGTGGGTGTGGAGGTGGAGGTGGTGGGTGATGGAGGTGGTGGCGGCGGTGGTGACGCTAGTGCCGCTGCTGGTTGATCGACCACGCCCGTGAGATAGGCATCCATGGCGTCCGTGCCGGCCACACCAGTATTGGTTGCCGTGAGTTGAGGGGTCGGTGTTTGTGCGTGGCAACTGGTGGCTGTGGCAGGTGTTGCGCGTGGAAATATTAAAAATGAAGATTCATGAAAAACCAAAAGCTAAAATTGAAAAAAATTAAAAAATACCAGATATCAACTAAATTTTGTAATTCGCAAGTTTGTAGTTACGATTTTTTCAACATTCGCACTTCGTGATTTGTGATTAATACTTTCAGTTAATTATGTAAATGAAAATACATCAACACCAGCACCACAGCTTCTGCCACAAAATAGAAAATGAAACTAATTTCTAATTTCATATTTATGAAACTCGAAATTACGTAATTTCGTAATTTCGGGTGGGCATGTGAACGGGAGCAGACGACCACCAGTGTATCTTGGACATGAAGAGGCAAGTTGTGTCGGCGGGACGGGACTATTCTGTATGTGACAGCGGTGTAGCTTTTTTTGGCGGGACGGGACGGTAAATTCACGGAGTCACGGCGGGACGGGACGGTAAATTTACGGAGTCACGGCGGGACGGGACTGTAATTTTCAACGGTAGAGATTTTCTCGGCGGGACGGGACGGTAATTGACGGCGGTCAGGGAATTTGTCGGCGGGACGGGACGGGACGGGACGGCGGTACGATTTTGACGGCGGTTTTACTATCCCGTCCCTCCGTTACCGCCGTTACCGTCCCGCCGAAATTACCGTGATGAGCCTGGAAAAAATCAGGTGTACCTTGGCCTTTTCGTGCCAAAATCAGTTACAATGTCAGCTTGGCCAATAGCAAGGCTCCTGGTGTGTGTTTTGTACTTGATTTCAGTATGTAACTGTTTTTGGCACGAAAGTGGCCAGGTATACCTGATTTTGGCAAAAACCAAAAAATAATCTAAATTATAGATGACCAGCACCCGAAAAAAATATCTCTTGTTTACTTGGTTTCAGTATGGGACAAACAAACTCGAGATGAGAAACGGAAAGAATAGAATTTTCAGCGTAAGGTGGCTTGAGTTTAATGATCCACGTTTTATTCAAAGTGGAGTTAGTAGACGTGTAGGACAAAGCAAGGGTATTAAATCGAGTCAATTTCCAAAACTAAGTGCGCACACAAGTTGGTGACAGTTACCAATATCTTGGTGCGCGAGTTTCTTTTGATGGCGACATCTGTATATAATGTATTCTTCAAATGAGTGTGACAGCGTATGGTGTCCACCACATTCTGGACAATGGACACAACAATAGTCTATTGCTTCGACAATAGACGAGGAGGGGAATCTATCGATGTACATTATCTGCGACTGACAGTAGATTGTGGAAGGTTTCTATCTATAGGTATTGTCGGCGACAATGGACTGGTGATATTGTCGATCGATAGACATTGTCTAACACAATAGATATGGTGAACTTTGCCCATCGATGGCCACTGCAGGCCACAATAGAATGTGCGAGATGTCGATCGATGGCCATTGCCGGCCACGATAGATTGTGCGAGATGTCTATCGATAGCTATTGGTGACCACAATTGATTGTGCGAGAGGTATATCGATGGCCATTGCGGGCCACAGTAGATAGTGCGAGAGGTCTATCGACGGTCATTGTCGACCACAATAGATTGTGCGATTTGTCTATCGATGGCCGTTGCCGGCCACAATAGATTGTACGAGATGTCTATCGATGGCCATTGCCGGCCATATAGATTGTAGAAGCTCTCCATCGATAGCCATCTCGAGGATATTTTGCACTCATCCCACGATATACGAGGTATGTCATGTTCTGCATGTATGTGGTAATTTGAACCGACGTCATCATGTTGTGGACACCATACGCTCTCACACTCTTTTGAAGAGTACAATATATACAGAAGGAAGGAGAAAAGGTTGGATAAAATTGAGGGTGTTCGACGAATTATGTTAGTTTTTTCATCTTGAATGAATAACGCCCTGCACATTGTCAGAAGGCAAATAATAATAAAAAAAAATATATATATATATATATATATATACAGATGTCGCCACTAATAGAAACTCGAGCACCAAGATATTGGTAGCTGTCATCAACTTGTGTGCGCTCTTAGTTTCGGAAATTGACTCGATTTAATACCCTTGCTTTGTCCTACAAGTCTATTAACTCACTTTGAATGAAACGTGGATCATTAAACTCAAACCACCTTACGCTGAAAATTCGATTTTTTCCGTTTCTCATCTCGAGTTTGTTTGTCCCATACTAAAACCAAGCGAGTAAGAGTTATTTTTTCGGATGCTGGTCATCTATAATTTAGAGTATTTTTTTGTTCGGAAATAAATTCGATTTGCTACCCTTACATTGTCCTCGATTAACTGCACTTTCAAAATAATCTGGATACTAAAAATAAAACCACATTGACAAGAAAATTATCAGCTTTCCATTTCTTAACTCGAGATTTTTGTCTCGTACTGAAATGAAGCAAGTCAGATTCATATTTTTCGGAGCCCGGCCAACAATCTATTGTGGGTGGCGATGGCTATTGTTCGACGCAATCGCGTACCTATTGTTGGCGGCAATAGAAGCTTCGGCGGTCGTCAAGAATGGTCATCGACTTACATCATTCCACGGTATACAATAGGTTTAGGTAATAGTTTCGAAAACACGCCCGACAGTCTATTGTGGGTGACGATGGCTATTGATGGATACAATTGCGTGTATGTATACTGTTGGCGGCAGTAGCCATCGATAGGTAAACGCTTTGGTCTATTGTTCGAACAATATATATCACGGTTGCTTCCCCAACATCTATTGTTCAGGACGATGGCCATCTAGGGACAACCTTGCGACTCCATTGTTAGGGCAAAGGCATATCGTCTCCATTGCCGAAAAAGTATTGTTCCCTGACAATATCTATCGATAAACAGCGTTGCCAGTCTATTGTCGGTAACAACATCTATCGATAGACAGCGTTGCCAGTCCATTGTGGTTAGTAGTGTCTATCGATAGAGAGTGTTGCCAGTCTATTGTGGTTCACAATGTCTATCGTTAGCCAGCGTTGCCAGTCTATTGTCGTTAACAATATCCATTGACACACGCTTTTTCGGGGCTACTGTAGCGGCAATGTTCTATTTCCTTTCTATTGTCCAGGGTATATGCACATCTTACCTCATCTATCTTATCCGTACAGAGTGTAACCGATTTGGAATCACTATTAATAACACAGAGTACTAACCACAACAACACAGCCGACAAAGCAACACACTTAACCCCCATGATGCCCACTGCCTTGTTGAGACACACAACGTTGCAGCCCTCCTTCACGCTATGCCATGCACCGACATTGCTGCGCATCACGATATCATACACCATACACTCATTCCATACTGGTGGTGATCACAAGATGAAACTATGACATTGCTGCGGAACAAAATATTGCGTTGCTTAGTAAATCAGAGTGCATTGTAGGCGTGGAAATAGGCTGGTGATGGTGTCCATCGATAGACATTGTCCACCACAATCGATTCTCAACGGTGTCCATCGATAGCAATTGCCGGCCACAATAGATTAGAAACGTATCTATCGATAGCCATTGCTGGTCACAATAGATTCAGAAACATATCTATCGATAGCCATTACCGGTCACAATAGATCAAGCAATGCATCTATCGATAGCCGTTGCCGGCCACAATAGATCAAGAAATGTGTCCATCGATAGCCTCTCTGTGGACCGCAGTAGATTCTGCAAGCTATCCGTCGATAGCCATTGTCGGTGACAATAGCTTCCAACCCAGGTACTTCAGCACACTCCTGCCTGAACAATATGTTGGGGACGCAACCTATCGATAGGCAGTACCGACCACAATGGATCGAGGAACGTGCCAATCGATAGCCTTTGCCGACGACAATAGACCTGTCCATTGCACCAAATTATATTGCCACTGCAGGGGCCATTGTCTATTGTCCAGAGTGTGGTGTCCACAACATGATGACGTCGGTTCAAATTACCACATACCTAGTACATACAGAACTTGATATACCTCGTATATCGTGGGATGAGTGCAAAATATCGTCGAGATGGCCATCGATGGATAGCTTGTACAACCTATATGGCCGCGGCAATGGCATCTCGCACAATCTATTGTAGCCGGCAACGGCCATCGATAGACATATCGCTCAAGCTATTGTGGTCGACAATGGCCGTCGATAGACCTCTTGCACAATCTACTGTGGCCCGCAATGGCCATCGATATACCTCTCGCACAATCTATTATATTGTGGTCACCGATGGCTATCGATAGACATCTCGCACAATCTATCGTGGCCGGCATTCGCCATCGATCGACATCTCGCACATTTTATTGTGGCCTGCAGTGGCCATCGATGGACGAAGTTCACCATCTGTTGTGTTAGACGATGTCTATCGATCGACAATATCACCAGTCCATTGTCGCCGACAATACCTATCGATAGATACCTTCCACAATCTATTGTCGCAGATAATGTACATCGATAGATTCCCCTCCTCGTCTATTGTCGAAGCAATAGACTGTTGTTGTATCCATTGTCCAGAGTGTGGTCGGGCATACATTACCCCGATATCCCAATACCCAACCGCCGGAATCCCTTTCCAGCTTGGAACTCCCCAATCTACCATGGATCTTATATGTCGTGTATCTGAGTACAATCAACATGTTCATACGTTGTGTGGGTAATTTGTTTTTAACTGGTATTCGCCTCTGTATTGTCATTCGAGTCGGCTGGCATCGAGAGATCGACGTCGCTAGTTAAGTTGGGGATGGAGTTTAACTCAGGTTTACGGATGTTAGCAGGGGGTTGCTACTGGAGCAGCCCCGGGGGTCTGCCCCTCTCTCCACCCCCCTTCGCTCCGAGCGGGGGGGGTGCGCACTAATATAAGACAACTTCGAAAGCAAAATGCAAAAGATCAAGATTGCTTCTTTTCGCCAAGACTGCCGAAAAGATCAAGATTGCCTTTTTTTCGGGCAATCTTTTTCAAGAATTGATCGGCACTATTTTCGAGGCAATCCCCAACAATACTCGATACTCATCTTGCAAAATGAAGGCAACATTATAAAAATTCCGTGCTTGTTCCGTTTTCTTCGCGATTGACCACACTGGCCGATGGCTCCCCTGGATGCCATACCTGGGTCGACATAAACGCTGACGTATATATACGTTCATACGTAGTTCGTGCCTGTCGCTTTGCTATTTAGCCGCGGGACTGTTGCTTTTGGGGTGTCTGATTGGCTTGAACGTACCACCCCTATCCCTCAAAAATATATGTTTTTTTTAACCTGCAACTCCGCGGGACTGTTTCTTTAATCAGTGCAGGCGCCGGCAGGGTGCCAATGGGTGAACCATACAGAGCGAAGAGCTCCAAGGTTACCGGATGAAGGCAGTTGGGTGCTTCGGTCCTACCGGGAACTACCCATTACCCACTGGCCACACACCATCCATCATCGTAGTGCCGAGTAATTGGGAAGCTCCCCTTCCTCGAGCGGGTGGCGAGCGAGAGGAGTGACCATCGTAGCAGCAGCAGCATCGTAGCAGCAGGTCAGGAACAACAGCAGCAGGAGCAACAGCAGCACCAGCACCAGCACCAGCACCAGCACCAGCGACAGCAGTAGCAGTAGCAGGTCGCCACCATGTCAAGCACAGAAGCCACACCTTTGATGCGAGGGCGAGGGTCCGGCCCGCGTGTACCTTCGGAGGTGGAAAAGGAGGGGGGGAACGGCGGGCGTAGACGGGGGTCGCAGGCTCATCAGCCTACGACTTGGACCTCGGATCGGGTGCTTTTGACACTGCTAGGCTTCGGGATGGCGATGGTTGCGGGATTCATCTCGGCGACGCAGACGATCGAGCGATTCCGGCCACCTCCCCAGCAGCAGCAACAACAGCAGCAAGGAGGAGCAGGAAGAGGGGGGGCAGCTTCCAGCGTTAACAACCTGGCCAGCACGATCCATGAAGAAAACGGCGCTGGGTCAGCTCGGCTCGGGGTGTTGTCGGGAAGGGAAGGGCTTGTTTTTTCCGCACAACAGCCACCGCAACAGGAGGACGGCAGCTTTTTCCCCCGCTCTGCCCACTGCTGATGATGATAACGCAGCCACAGCAGAAGCATCTTCTTCTACTACTCTTGCTGCTGCTTCTGCCGCTTCTACTGCTGATGCCACTACTACAACCAATACCGTGAACGAACCTCGTTCTGGCAGCAGCAGCAGCAGCAGCAGCAGCAGCAGCAGCAGCAGCGCCCGTGGGCACGGATTCGATGAAACGACCGCCGTGGACCCAGAGGGGGGTATCGATGTCAACGTTGCGGGGGGCGGGGGCGACAGGAGCGGGGTGGTGCTCTCGGACGGGTTTGGGGCACGGCCTGGGGTGGGCTGGCGTTCAATCGGCAAGAGAACACAATCATCAGGTGTGTGCGTGTTTGTACGTTCCTCACAATCCTCCGTTTTTAGGACCCCACATGCCCAACAGGAAGAACAAAATACAGCGACTTTTGGTGATCGATACCGATCGTGTACGAGCGGCAAGCAGCGTTACGACGCCATCCAGCTACGGGATACATAAGGGTGTACCTGGTAATTGTTATTATTATGGTGCGTTCGGGCCGTACTGACTGTACGACTCCTTGCTTTGTAACTCGGACACCGATTTGTGTTTCGCCCCTACCGAACGGTGGCCTTTTTGCTTCAAGTAGTGTCACTTCTTGTCGTACAATTTCCCCTCTGAAGCCCAAGAATAGCGCTGTTGAAAAGGAAAGCAACCTCCACAACAATTGTGAGGTTGCTTTGCTTATTATGAGACCTATGCCGATGGGAAAGCTAAGTATCAGTAAAAGGGTTGAATTCCGAAGATACCCGCCAGAAAAAAAATTGGAACACGCTTCCTATGGGCACGTTGGAAAAAAAAAAAAAATCCCAACTTTTGGAAAAGCCCGAAAAAAGCAAATCTGGGGCCGATGTTCGGCCAAGATCGGCTTGAGAAAAACTCAGGCCGATCTTTGGTTCGAAGCGGCGAGATTCCGAGTCCTCGACAGACATCCATCGACAAAACCATCGCTTGCGTCATGAATTCTGAACGGAGTGCGGTCGTTAGGGGATCCGACCCACCCTTGGGTCACCGCCTTCACACAATGGCCAGTGACGTGTGGCGGGCGCTGGCCAGGCGTAAGATAAAAGAATAATTAGCTCCTGGTGTGTAGGAAACAGAAGACAAAATATTTTATTTTATTTTATTTTATCCTCCTTGGAGATCTGGGTAAAAAAAGCTTACGCCCAACACACGATCCGTCTCGAATGGCAAAAAACAGGCTTTTTTTCAGGTTTGGGAGGATATCGTACCGCAGGACGCCGCCGGCAAGCTCTCGCCCCCTAGAGCACGTATTCACTTTCTATCTTCGATGCCGTCATCTATACTCGTTGGCCTTGCCCGACACCAAGCGGGTTGGCCGTGGGCTGAGTATTTATCTAGATCGAGCATCTATCGTCGCACGAGCTGATTTATATCAGCGTGTTGACAATTTGCAACGAGAGAAAACAAATTGCGCCGCCTGCAGCCGTTAGAAAAAAAAGGAAAAAAAATCGGTAAAAATGGAAGATGGACGAGACGTATTACGCAGCTTGCAAAGTTGAGCATCAACTATTTAATCAGTCGAACTCACACCTGACGTATTTCAAAATTTATAAAAAAAAAAGAAGAAAAAGTCAAAAGCATTTAGTCCCTTTTTTCCCACAGCGGCGGTACGAGGATGTATTCGGCTGTTTTTTTAAAGCGATATTTTAGAAAGAAAACTTTAGGACTTCGCGTTTTCTGACTGCTTTTTTTTTTGTCTTTTTTTTTGTCTTTTTTTTTCTTATTGGGCACACTGCAGTCCCGTTTTGGGGACAAACCACTCAAACTCTTGAGTAGTTTGTCCCACATTAAACGGGGCTGTAGTACAAACAAGGTTTTGGCATGCTCAGTTTTTTTTCGAGCAAGTTTTGTTGTTAGCTCTTGTGGGATTGCAGTCTTGTTGTGGGGACAAATTATTAGTATAACGGAGGTCCATATTAAATAGCACCTACGGTACACACAAAAACCTATATATTTCCCCATTTTTACTACGTATTAATACCAATATTTGGTCCCATTTACTATATGGTCCCCCGTAATACGTAGATTTTGGCTGGTTTGTCCCTATAATAGAATGGGACTGCAGTCCTGAAAGGGACATTCTAAAAGGTTGCGTTAAGCATTATTAATAGCGCATGCTATTACGGAGGGCCATAATAAATAGGACCAAATATTGTCCGTAAAAATAGCGAAATATATAGGTTTTTGTGTGTACCGCAGGTCCTATCAACTATGTCCCCCCGCAGACTGCAGTATTTGATTAGACGTAGACTAACATAAGGCGTTTTCATGGTGGCAATGTTCTATCAATAGCGCCCACAAAACCGCAATCCCCGAGCAGCAAATACGTCGAAAGACAGCTCTCTCACTCGTTGACAGACAACGTTAAGACATGCCTCGTAAACTGACCGAGGACTCGATCGAAAAATCCCCGGTTTGGGGGAAACGCCCGACCTTTTTTTTTTTTTCAAGACATTTTTGGTTCATCATGCGCCATGGACCCATGTTTTAATTTTTGCATCTGAAAAACAAAATCGATCTGCAGCAAGAAGTATCTATCGCGAGGAAGCTAAAAAGTGTCCAGTGATATCTCAACGAGCTATCGGTCAATTTTCGGTGAAAATGTAGTGGTATTCGCCGAATTTGCGGGCTCGAAACTCCAACGGATGGCCAACTCAGGCCAACTGGCCCAGTTTCGCTTTTTTTTTATCGCATCCGGGTGAAAAACGAAACAGGCCGCCAGAGCCGTTTTTTTTTTGTCGAAAACGGATGCAAAATCGCAACTGGGCCACTTGACCATCGGTTGGAATTTCGAACCTGCAAAATTGGCCAATACCATTAAATTCCTCTCGAAAATTGACCAATTGCTGCTGGAGATGGCTTCCCGGGGGAAAAAGCGTAGGAAGGTGTTTTCAATCTAAAATCCTGTTCTAGTCTTCCGTCTCCCGTAAATTGGCCCAAGTTTGCTGCGTACGTACAGCAGCTGCCGCACCGAAAAAAATAAACGCAGGATTTTCCACACATATTACCTCGCTTTTTATACCAGGAGGTTAGGTGGCATATGTCTAGACAGATGGATATGCCGCGAGAGACAGCCTAGACAGACAGACAGACAGACAGCTTGACGTATTATTAGTCTCCTGGCGTATTTGCCAAGCAGTAGCCAAGCACTCACGGCACATCACACACAGACCACATAACAGCTCGACCACACCGCGGTGGTGGTTCCTTCGGCCTCCGGGTTTCTTCGTCATGAAAGGCGCCGAGGAAGGCAACAGTGCAGCCGCTGACCACAGATCCCGCTTGACGCTCAGCACCCTGGGGGCCGTCCTAGGCACGCGCGTTCCATGAGTCAACCCGTTACTGACGGGAAAATGATTCGCGGGCAACCACCATCCGCCATAGGGGTTTTTTGTCAAACACATTTATTTTTGCCCGAAGAAACCTTCGCACAAGCCACATAGACTTGCATCCTTTTTTGTTTCTTGTTTTTTTCAATCATCACTTTTACTTTCCAGCCCAACTCGTAGGAGGTTTTATCTTCAGCAATCTTGTGGACAAGCCGCGGTCACAGGTGTCGTCCCTTCTCCCCCACGGTACGTGCCTTTATTTTCTGGGTTCAGCATTCCCACTGCTCGTCGATTTTCATCGAATGTAGCTAACTCACGCTCTCGCGCTTTCCGCTAATCATTTTTTTATGCAAGAAAAAAGTCCCTGCGAGCATGCACTCGGTGAGACTCGAGCCTGGAATTACTTTGTCGAATTGTTTACCACCTCTTCCCCCGTCCATGCTATTGACGGCATGAAGCCAAACGCCTCCGCTGTTCCTGTTTGTGCTGACGGAGGTATACAGCAGAGTGCCGAGGCGCTAAATTGCGAAGCAAAATATGACATAAAAAGAAGCAAACACGAAGTACTCGTAGTCAAATTTAGGTTGCTTGGCATGCTTAATTTGAAACAAGCAAATGAGCACGGGCCTTGTTTGCTTTCAGTATGCTACTATTATAAAAAACAGCATCCAAAATAAGCAACAATAGGCATCCTTATTTCGTTACCCACCAACACTACCCGATTAATGCTTGTGCTCGTAGTATCATCAGGAATTCGTCGGTACCCACCCGCAGTATTAATAGTACGGGGGACCATAGTAAATAGGACAAAATATGGTGAACCAAAATGTTTAATATGTAGATTTTTGTGTGTACCGTAGGTCCTATTAACTATGGCCCCCCGTAACAGGCGTTTCGGCATCATGTACATCCGACTTGGAAATTAAAGTAAGGAGTTGGCAGCCAAGGTTCGTATCTCGAAGTTTTGGAATAATTGATTGAAATATACGATAACCTTCGTAGAACTTTTTAGCCCTTTTTATTTTTTTTTTTTTTATAATTTTTGAAATACGTCAGCTGTGAGTTCGACTGATTAAATAGTTGATAATCAACTTTGCAAGCTGCGTAATACGCCTCGTCAATATTCCATTTTTTTACCGAATTTTACAAGTATTATTGTGATAAACCGAGCAATTATAGCCCTTGCAACCTCATGACCTATGGTGGGAACATATTATACGTAGTTTTGTTGCCCGCAGCATCTCCGACGACCGCTCGAAAAGAGATATATCACCCCGCCCTGGAGAATACTTCGAAGTAGCAATAGTAGTCGAGGCCAGTCAACAGTTCGTCATCGTCGGTAATGATGTAGCTGCTGTAACGCATTGTTGTGCTATGCTCCCACGCGTGAAATTAAAACCTTCTTGTGTGTTTTGGGGGGGGGGGGTTGTGCAACTCGCTCGCAACTTCGAGTACAAGAAAGTACCTCACGAGTCGTATCTGGCTGCCTACGACCGCTGTCTGGCGCACCCGACGCCCCCATAGACCCCATCAGGAACATCCCTCAGTTTCGCGGGTTGTAGTTTGCCGTGAGGAACTGGGGCTTTTGTTTTCCGAAAGTGAAGCACAAACGTTCGATTGGGGGTTTTTTTTTTCGTTTTTTTTCTCATGTTTTTTGCACCTCAAAGTTTCGATAATTACATACAACTGCCGACGCGTACCGGGGGGGGGAAGGGACGACACCTGTGACCACAGCTTGTCCAGAAGATGGCTGAGGGTAAAACCTCTCCTACGAGTTGGGCTGGAAAGTAAAAGTGATGATGAAAAAAATAAAATAAAACTGCAGTCCTAAAAGGTACTATTACAGGGGACCATAGTAAATAGGACCAAATATTGCTAGCAAAAGTAGGGAAATATTTATTTTCCGGATTCGGGGAGAACAAATGGCGGCACACTGCAGGCAACTGGTTAAGCATCACCAGTAACCGAACACGGTTGAAAGCCAAGCACAACCGTCCGTGATGAACAGGTGTGTGTTGTTCACATATTCTACCGTTTTTTTTCCTGCCGTCCGCCTCCAGCACAACCAGAGAGTGCGTGCCGATTCTTCAAACCTATTCTTCAACCCTATAATACAAGCTATTTTTCTATTTTTTTTCCTTATTTTCGTTCATCACTTTTACTTTTCGGCAGAAGGTTTTTTTTTACCCCCAGCGATCTTCCGGACAAGGCCGTTTTCGCAGGTGTCCCCCGACGATACATGCGTTCGATTTTATCGCGGTTAGGGTTCAATATTCCCTCGCACTGCTCGTCGATTTTGATTGAATGTTGCTACTAGTGGCTCACGCTCTCGCGCTATCCGCTGTTTTTGATCAACTTTCATGCAAGAACAATGTCCCTGCGAGTATGCACTCGGTGAGACTCGAACCCACGAAATTGATTTTAGTAGGCACGCGGACCACCTATCAAGCCACTGGGGACGCCGGCTACGGGTTAAGTATCGCTGCCGTTCCCGACTGGAGGATCTCTCACGGACAACACAATAAACAGAGGAATCAAAACCAAATTCGGCACGCCGCCCAAAGTCGCCGACTAGTTATTAGTCGGACCAATGATCAGTCGTGAAACGGAGGTGCCGACTGCCGAGTGTTCCACGTCTCTGGTTTCCTCGATTGCAGCTGCAGCGTTCGGCGGGAGATCCCACACGCATGTAGACGCGCACACGTAGCGGGACGGCCCGTCTCACGCAACCGTGCCGACGGCGAAACGCTTTGTCTTTCGTGCGTGTAATACGAATTAAATTGTTGACGGACTCGCCGTCGTTACATCGACAGGCGCGTTTGGCGCAAATAAAGTTAGGAGAGACGAATAACATCGCCGAGGGAGCCACGCCTAATTTAGGGGTGCAGTCCCGATTTGGGGACAAACCACTCTAATTCCAAGTAAGTTTGTAACCAAAACGGGACTTGAGTTCTAGAAGGGTTAATTAACTGACCCCTTGATTTAAGGGTTGGGGTGTAGAACCGCCTATTACGGGGGACCGTAGTAAATAGGACCAATTATTGTTAGTGAAAATAGGTAAATATATAGGTTTTTATGTGCACGATATGTCCTATTTACTATGGACCCCCCGTAATACCTGACCACAACAAACAATAACAACACCAGCAACAACCTCGAATACTACTATTAATAGCGTTGGTGTCGGGGGTTCGATTATCCGAATCTACGAGAGTGGAAGTTGTGTTTCTCAAATGACACCAACTGCACCGAGAGCGCCTGTTTATCGCGTGGGTTGGCAAAATTCGTCGTGAGAAGAGTTGAATGCTGCTTCTCGCGATAAAGAGACTCAAGGCAACTTACCCGTAGTCAAAAGATGTCGGTATACAGAATTCTCGCGATAAAGAGACTCAAGGCGACTTACCCGTAGTCAAAAGATGTTGGTATACAGAATTCTCGCGATAAAGAGACTCAAGGCAACTTACCCGTAGTCAAAAGATCGTCGGTATACAGAATTATCGCGATAAAAAGACTCAAGACAACTTACCCGTAGTCAAAAGATGTCGGTGTGAAATTCTGTATACCGACATATTTTGACTGCAAGTAAGTTGCCTTTAGTCTCTTTATCGCGAGAAGCAGCTTCACTCCTTGGCAGACAGCAACTTTTCCTTGACGTGCCTTGACTGACACCAAACCACTAGGTTTTAGTGTGAACACTCGGCCCTGCACCCGTGACAGCACGTTTTGCCTTGCTCGACACGTCTCCTGAAATATTTGCCCGTAGTGGTGAGGGGTGAGAACGGCGTACTGTCACGGGGGACCATAGTAAATAGGACCGAATATTGTCAGTAAAAGTAGGTATATATATAGGCTTTTATGTATACCATAGGTCCTATTAACTATGGCCCCCGTAATATTAATATTAATAAACATAATATTCTTGAAACGAAGAATAAACTTTTGGCGAACAGGAAGTCGATATTAGCAGCTTTTCGTTTTTTTAGAACGACGATAATTTTTTCTGAGGTTTCCTGTCTGATCAATACTAATAGTCAGAAGTGATCGCGGTCGACGTGCAATCCTCGGGGGGGGGGGGGAAACGGTCATTATTCGGGGAATAAGTCGTTGAGTCTTACAAAAGTCGGCCTCGACACACGAAAATAGCCCAAAAAACATTTTGGCCGATTTTTCATTTAATAATCCAGATTTGAACCAAAAAAAAAAAAAAAAAACATGGAGATCCCACGCCGACGTCGATCGAATAGCATTGAGAAGGGTAAACCAACATTTCAGTTGTCGATCATCGGCTCCAAAATCACGATATTAAAGTATAATCGTACTGGAAATAGAGGTAATTATTTATTTTCCGAATCCGGGGAGACGACGTTGCCTTAGTCTTCTTGGGCGAGTTAGTCCTTCGTTCCACGAATATGCTGTTACTATTAATACTACTGCTGGTATGACCCAAGGCTGTGTGCTGTCACCGTTACTGTTTAATGTATTCTTCGCTGCTGCGTTGCACGTCGTACTATTAATAGTACGCTTTAGCCATGACGAAGCCATCGTAAGGGATTTGGTCCAACTCAGTGATGCTGGAGTAGTCGGAGCGGAGGAGCAGGAGCCGTTGGCGTGCGTGCGAAGGGCTGTATGGGGCATGTTGTACTCCGATGACGCAGGGATTGCCTCGAAGTCGGCTGAAGGGCTCGCGAAAATGATGACAGTCATCGTGACTGTCTTCGAAGCGGCAGGCCTTACGGTGTCGGAAAAGAAGACAGAGACTATGCTTCTACAAACGCCAGACCAGAAACCCTCGCACCACCGCTCGTTATCGAAGCAGCAGGCCAGAGGTATAAGCAGACGGCCCAGTTCTTGTACCTAGGCGGCGTTATCCACGAAAACGCTGACCTCTCGCTCGAAATCGACCGACGGATCCGTCTCATGCGGGCATGCCTCAAACGGTTCGGCCCGGAGCTGTATGATAGGACGATCGCCCCCCGTAGCCTGAAAGTCCGAATGCTGAAGGCCGAGGTGATTTGAGACCCTGCTGTACGGGTGTGTGACGTGGACCCTCAGAGCGGAACACTTTGCCAAGCTTCGAACGGTTCACCACCAAGTCCTGTTGCGAGTCATTGGCTTCCAGCGCCGACTTCGTACTGACCATGCCACCCTCTCGTACGCGAAGGCCCTCAAGATGACACGTTGCGAGAGCATCGAAACGACCATCCGCAAACGGCGTCTCTTCTTCGCGGGGGGGGTGGCACGGCAAAGCAAGGATCGATTACCCAGCCGGGTGATGTTCGGGACGATTGCTGGTGGGGAGAACCCGAGACCTGGCGGACAGGTTAAGACTTGGCATAGATGCGTAGTCGAAGACCTTAGGGAGTTCGGCGCCACCGAAGGGTCAACGGAACTTGCTCCCTTGGTGTTTGGAGTTGAGACCGTACTGTGGCCCACTGCTGCAAAAAAGGCGGGGAAGTGGTACCGGGGGATCCTGGAAGCAGCCGAACGGTTCATGGCGAGGTGGCACGAGGCTGAGGCTGAGCTGAGTAGACAGCGCCGCGCATCCGCCGTGGGTGGTGTCCAAGGGAATGGGGGGAGGAGGGGCAACAAGAGGAATAGCAGAAAACCCGACCAAGGGAATGCGGAGAGGGGGGGGGAAGAGGAGTAGAAGGGAAACTGCAGTGGACGAAAGTAGGAAGGAGATTGCAGATAGGGTAGCCAGGTACCGGGCAGACTAAGAAGTAGAACATGCCTATACTACTCGTACCACCAACTGGTGCAGCTGGTTCGAACGTGGTCTTCCTTTGTCTTCCTGTTGTTTTTGTTTATTTTTGTTTCATTTTATGTTCTTTGCGCTGACCCTATGTGATTTTCATTCTATTTTTCTTTCTCTTCCTTTCTCCGATTGATAAACCTTATTGAAGGAGCCGTGTGGCGTGGGTGGATGACGAGCCTGCTTTGCTTGTTTCGTATTATCTGACGCCGAGGGACCGGGCATAGTTGACGAACGCTGGACGATGGTGGCAGACAGGGTAGCAAGGTACCAGGCGGGCCAGCAGGGAGACCCTGGCTGTGCTACTCGTACCATAAACTGCTGCCTGCCGCTACCTGGAGCATGCCTCGTGCTTTGTTTGGTTTGCCTGTTATTTTTCCCTTGGTTCTTAGTCTTACCCTGTTGACGGCTAGTGGTGCTTTCTTCTTTTTCCTTATTTTCTAGCTCCTTATTTTCAAGTATCTGCCAGATCCCCTGCGAGGGGGGTACGATGGTTTGTTGCTATATATACATATACCAGGTATCGTATATATTTGTTTCTTTTTTCTCTTTGTTTCGTTTTAGTTTCTCTAGGTCATGGAATGGGTATGTCGTGCCTGTCGTACGCAGTATGATGGCATGGCATTACATTGCATACGTGGCAACGTAGTATCTCTATATCTGTGGCGTAGCTTTGTGACCACAGAACTTGTATCTCTCTAGGATTGAAGAATCGGCACGGACACTGGTTGTGCTGGATGTCGACGGGTAGAAAGAACGGTTTAATGTGAAGAAAACAACAACAACAACAACAACAACAACAGGATCTGAGTTACGACCGGGAGGGAGTAGGAGCAAGAAGGACGAAGAGAATATATGAGATAAAAACAACATGGATCTTCTTGGAAAAATCGTATGCTGTGAAATGTTGTTCCAGCACAACCAGGGTCTGCGCCGATTCTTTAATCCAATTAATAGAAGTTACAAGTTGTGTGGTCTCAAAACTACGACACGGAGGCTCTACACCGGTAGGCTGAAAGCAGAGTAGACAAATGAAATGCCATGTCGTCATGGTGGATACGACAGGCACGACATTGTCTGAAAGGGAGAAACAAAAGAAACAAAAGGCAGCAGCGAAGGAAAGACAAAACAAATCGAACGAGAAGATGAGAAAAAAAAAAAAAAAAAAAAATGTCGTGCCCCCCCCGCAGAGATCTCACTTGTAAAAGAACGAGTTAAAGAACATTACAACCACATGTAAATAGACTAAAAGACCCTGATATACAAGGACCAAGGAAAAAACAGGCAAACGAAAGCGCAACAGAAAAAAAAAACACCCTCCAGGTAGCCGGTACGTTTAGTTGTACGAGTTGCTTAGCTAGGTTCTACCTACTACAGCATTCGTCGGTCTGGTACCTTGCTACCCTGTCTGCCGTCTCCGTCCTGCTTTCGTCGACTATGCTCCAACCTCGGAGAGGATGCGTCAGACAATACGAAGCAAGCAAGGCAGGCTTGTCATCCACCCACGCCACAAGAGGAGTACGGCTGTCATAAGGACAAGAAGAAAGAAAGATGAAAGTATACAATAAGAAAAACACGGAGGACCAGAACGTGAAAAGTAGTAGGGCACAAAGGGAAGACCACGTTCGAACCAGCTGCAGCACTTGGTGGCATGAGTCGCATCGACATTTTTTCCAGTTACTAGTCGGCGTCGTGCCTTGCTACCCTGTCCGCCGTCTCCTTCCTATATTCGTCCACCGCGGTTTCCCTTCCAATTGTGTCGCCCCCCCCCTCTCCCGCCCATTCCTTTGGTCGAATTTCCTTCGACTCCTCCTATTGCCCCCCCTTCCCTTGGGCACCACTCACGGCGGATGCGCGGCTCTGCCTACTCAGCTGTGCTTCATCCACGTGCCAATTCGCCATGAATCGTTCGGCTGCTTCAACAACCCCCTGTTACCACTTGCCCGTTTTTTTGCTGCAGTGGACAGTGGACCACAGCTCGGTCTCAACTCCAAACACCCAGGGGGAAAGTTCCGTTGACCCTTTGGTGACTCGGAACTCCCTATCTAAGGTCCTCGGCTTTGCATCTATGCCAAGTCTTGAACTGCCCGCCAGGTCCCGGGTTCTCCCCGCCAGCAATCGTCCCGAATATTTTACCCCGACTGGGTAAGCGCTCCTTGCTTTGCCGTGCCACGGCCCCCGCAAAGAGGGGCCTTACGGATGGTCGTTTCGATGCTCTCGCAACGTGTCATCTTGAGGGCCTTCGCGTACGAGAGGGTGGCATGGTCAGTACGAAGTCAACGCTGGAAGCCAATGACTCGCAAGATGACTTGGTGAGCCGTGCGAATCTTGGCAAAGTGTTCCGCTCTGTGGGTCCACGTCACACACCCGTACAGCAGGGTCTCAAAATCACCTCAGCCTTCAGCATTCGGACTCTCAGACTAACCGGGGCGGTCGCCCTATCATACAACTCCGGGCCGAACCGTTTGAGGCATGCCCGCATGAGACGGATCCGTCGGTCGATTTCGAGCGAGAGGCCAGCGTTTTCGTGTATAGTCCCGCCTAGGTGTAAGAAGAACTGGACCTTCTGTCTGTTTATACCCCTGGCCTGCTGCTTCGATGACGAGCGGTGGGGCGAGGGTTGTGTGGTCTGGTGTTCGTAGGATCATCTTCTCTTTCTTCTTTTCCGATACCGTGAGACCTTCTACTCCGAAGACAAGTCACGATGACAGTCATTATTCTAGCGAGTCCTTTTCGCCGATTTCGAGACAATTCCTGCGGCATCGGCGTACAACGACATGTCCGATACAGCCCTTCGCACGCACGCCAACGGCTCCTGCTCCTCCGCTCCGACTACTTCTCCAGCGTCATTGAGTTGAACCCAATCCTTTACGATGGCAGGTACGCCTTAATGGTTGAACGCGTAGATATGGCGTGAAAGACCTCAGAAAAGAAGCTAGACAATAGAGCGACAGTCTGCAGGCAAGTATTGCACAGGTGTACCCGGGCTATTATCCTGGAAAAACGAGTACAATTTGTTCCTGGAAAATCGCGTGGCTCATGGCGTGTGTTTATTAACTTGGTTTCAGCATGTACCCTTTTCTACTCAGAACCGATCGGGTATGTTGTTTTCTTCACATTAAACCGTTCTTTCTACCCGTCGACATCCAGCACAACCAGTGTCCGTGCCGATTCTTCAATCCTAGAGAATAAACAAAAACAACAGGAAGACAAAGGAAGACCATGGTGGTACGAGTAGTATAGGCATGTTCTACTTCTTAGTCTGCCCGGTACCTGGCTACCCTATCTGCCATCTCCTTCCTACTTTCATCCACTCCAGTTTCCCCTCTACTCCTCTTCCCCCCCCCCTCTCCGCATTCCCTTGGTCGGGTTTTCTGCTACTCCTCCTGTTGCCCCTCCTCCCCCCATTCCCTTGGACACCACCCACGGCGGATGCGCGGCGCTGCCTACTCAGCTCAGCCTCAGCCTCGTGCCACCTCGCCATGAACCGTTTCGGCTGCTTCCAGGATCCCCCGGTACCACTTCCCCGCCTTTTTTGCAGTACCCAGTTAGGGTTACTTACCTTTTCTATACACCTCGTCGTATCTATTATTTCGTTCTTAACCTCATGAAAGAACTGCTGCTGTTGTTTCGCGGGTGGACGGCAAGCCTGTTGGTTGAGAATTGCCTGAATGACGTATCCTCTCTACGTAGGGGTCCGGGGACGGTTGAAGAAAACAGCAAGGGACGGCAGACAGGGTAGCCGAGGGTACCAGATCGACTTGTGGGTAGAACCTGCCTACACCACACGTACCAACGACCTGCTTGCTGCGGCTGCCTGGAGGACTGTTTTTTGCTTTTTTTTTCGTTGTTGTGCTTCGGCTTGCTAACTGTTTCCTTTGGTTCTTAACAATTGTCTTTCACATGAAGGTGCCAGGGTGACTAGTAATAGTAGGGAGGACCTGTCTAGCCGACTCCTTCCCCAAAACCTCTGCGGCCGCTTGGAACTCGACGATGTTGTGCTTCGTTTTGTTTTGTTTTTTTTTCTTTTTCTTTTCCTCGGCGTTCTTGTTCTTGCCTGACATGGCTCTTACGGGGGGCGATAGTAAATAGGACCAATTATTGTGAGTAGAAATAGGTAAATATTTAGGTTTTTGTGTAAACCGTAGGTCCTATTTACTGTGGTCCCCCGCAATAGTGTGTGTGCCGGGAAGTCGTTTCTTGCTGTTTTTCTCCGTGGTATATTTCCACATTTATCGGGCTGAGTTCACTAGGCAGCAGACTCGCCGGCTTATGTCAGGCGAGCGAAGCAGCCCCCCCCCCCCCCCCCCCCCCCCCCCCCCCCCCCCCCCCCCCCCCCCCCCCCCCCCCCCCCCCCCCGGAGGCAAAAATCCTGCTCTTTGGCGTCATTTTACAAGAATTTTCCCAAGTTTTCTACACAACGAAAAAAACAAATGGCCTCAGCATACCCAGCAAGAAAGGTGACCAAACGAGAAGTACAAGAATGGAACACGTAGTTCTGTACACCGGACTGGGAGGACCGTGACAGCGCTCGGTTCAGTCGCGGTGTTACCGACGGACCGCGACAAAAAAAAAGAATTCGGGGAAGGGGGCGCAACAGGAAGAGTAGAAGGGAAACCGCGGTAGACGAAAAGTAGTAGGAGGGAGACGGCGGACAGGGTAGCAAGGCACCAGGCCGACTTGAAAGTGGAACATGTTGTCTGTGCTACTCGTGCAGCCAACTGCTGCAAGCTGGTTCGAGCGTGGTCTTCCCTTTGTTTTCTTTTTCTTTTTGTTTTTGCGCTCTGATCCTCCCGTGATTTTTTTTTTTTTTTTTTATGATTGCTTTATCTTTCTTTCTGCTTGTCCTTACGAAAGGAGTCGTGCGGCGTGGGTGGATGATGAGCCTGCTTTGCTTGTTTCGTATTGCCTGACGCATCCTCTCCGGGGGTGGGGGTATAGTTGACGAAATCAGGACGGAGACGGCAGACAGGTTAGCAAGGTACAAGACCGACAGAGTAGCAAGGTAGAACCTGGCTATGCTACTCGTACCACAAACTGCTGAGGCTACCTGGAGGGATTTTTTTTTTCCTGTTATTTCCCCAAAGATTCTGAATTTAGAGAGCATGCCATTTTTCGATTTTAAAATCTGATGACCCAAGTCGTCGGATTTTGGCCACCAAAAGTCCGACGGCTTGCCTATATGGGTCATCGGATTCTCAAGTCGCAAACTTTCCGGTCGGATTTTGCTTATTTGGACTGCATAAGCAGGGTCATTTCCTTTTCGAGATCGGAAAATACAAATCTGAAGCTCGAAATCGAACCGCATAGGAAACAGCCTTATTACAAGGTAGAACCTTTCTGTTCTACTCGCACCACAAACTGCCGCGGCTACCCTGAGGGTTCTCTTCTGTTTTAATCTAATGGTATCGTTTGTTTTGCTTGTTTTTGTACTGCTGTCTCGGACATTGTGGCTTCGAGGGGCACGACACTTTTTGTTTTGTTTTATTTTCCGACTTGATTTGCGTACTACTGCTGTAGTTTATTTCGATTCTTCTCTCTTCAATAAAATCTGTATGTCGTGCCTGTCGTATCCTGTATCATGAGCATGGCATTGCCTTGCTGTGTACTCCGCTTACTGCATCGCTACAATATGTAGTATATCGCTGTATCGTAGCTTTGCGACCACAGAACTTGTGTCTCCTGGGATTGGAGAACTGGTGTTGCTGGTTGTCCACCATACCTTGTATAGCTAGCATGTACCTTACAGCTGTGCTCTTGATGGAGCGAAAGCGACATCAATGGAATGGACTATTAACGGGGGACCATAGTAAACAAGACCTACGGTACACACAAAAACTTGTACGTTTACCTATTTTTACTAACAATATTTGGTCCAATTTACCATGGACCCCCGTGATAATTCTATGGACGAGTATCCCAGCACCGACACACCCGCACTTTTAGAATTACCTGAAAATTACAAGCTGAACAAAAAAAAACTTAATTTTATGTCATCCCAAACCTCGAATTGCGGTACGTGTATATATGTATATGCATACCAGTGTATCATATGAATACGAGAGTTTATCTTACATCATACCTTTATCATATGTAAACGTACCTGATAGGTACGAGTACTCGTAGCGTCATTCGATCCCACGCACGATGAAGACGCGTGAAAAATTCGCACGCGAATCTTTTTTTTTTAACAGTTTTGGTCTGCCCCGGATTTGGGAAATCTATATTTCCACGGGATTCAATGACGCGAGAACGGAAAACCGCGGGAAATCAGACCTTTTCACGGGAACTGTTTGGATGGGAACGGGAAATCAAGATTTCTTCTGGGACTGTTTGGATGGTACCACGGGAACGATAATTGCACGGGAACGGGAAAAAAAATATCCCTTTTCCCGTGAAATCCCGCGGGACTTTTCTCGTGTAAGGCCCTGGATATTTCCTATCGAAATTCTACGTTTTTGTCGAGCCACGTTGTTTCTGTTCGTACTGCGCAAGTTTCCGACCGAACTCTAACCTTAGCTACGAAAAAAGTACCCGGTGATGGGCGCGAAACATGCTGCGCAGATTTGAGGATTTTCCGCTGCTGCCGCTGTTGCTGCTGCTGCTGCTGCTGCTGCTGCTGCTGCTGCTGCTCCTGCTGCTGCTGGCTTCTTAACGCCAACATTTGTAAAATCACGGTGTGTGTGTTTCGACCCCTTCACAGAAACATGTACCTTGCTCTAGCTTTTAGTGATTTGTGGAGGAGTGCAGTCCATAACCCTTTTATACCTGCAGTCCCGTTTGGGGACAAACCACTCTAATTTCAAGTAATTTGTCCCCAAAACGGGACTGCGGTACTAAAAGGGTTTAAGGGCCGTTGTTTTCGGAGACTCCCCCCCCCCCCCCAGAATTCCCATATATGTGAACAAAAATATTTACTGTACTTGCGCATTAAAAATAATATTTGTAAAACAATTGCCTTAGACATGAAGTTCAACATCAGAGGGCTATAAATATCAGGAAAATTAAATTTCACGGTTTTCGGAAATTTCCTAAAAACGTAAAATTCAACCTGTAGGGCAAAATATCAGGAAAATTAAATTGCCCAAATTTGGAAGTGTTACATCGTGTCGGGAAAGTTAGATTTCGCCAATATGAGGAAAAAGCTCTTCGATAACAACGCCCCTAACTGCTGTCGCGTTCTGCTTCTGAATTTTTTGCATCTGTGAGTCGCCTGGACTTCGCGACTACTAACTATTACTAGTCGGTAGGCAGGTGCCGCTATGGCCAACCAACTGACTTTTTTAGTCGGCAAGTTTGGCTGTCGAATCCATCAGCGGATGACCAGCCGGCTTTGCCGACCTGGAATCAGGCGAGCGAAAAGCGAGCCAAGTTAGCCCACTCCCTCCCCGGCAGAGGGGGTCTCACCCAATCGAGGGAAAATATATCCCGCCTCCAACAATCCTTCCTACGATCATGGAAACCCATTAGGTCGGATAGTCGCCACCTCCGGGGCGCGAATAATAAAGTAATTATTGCGGGACCATGGTAAGTAGGACCTACGGTACACACAAAAACCTATATATTTCCTATTTTTACAAACAATATTTGGTCCTACATTTACTATGGCCCCCCCGTAATAGCCCCGCGAATAACTGCAGGAAGTTGGAGACTTGACCCCTGTAAAACTCTAAAACTCCCATTTCCGTAACGAGGGCAAAACATTTGCAACTATTTAATAGAGTCAAAAAGTTAGGTACATGTACACTGCAGCTCAAAAGAAGCCGAATCGCAGCTCAAACACTGCTTCGCGCTATGTACGCGCGTAAACCGCACCACGCTTCACAGGCTCTGCTGCGGATGCCGTTGAAGGCGGCGGGCTGGGGGGGTTGGGGCGGAGCGGGCCTTCTGTCTCGGCCGAGGGGGCGGCGGGCAGCGACAGAAAGCCGAACGTCTTCTTCTTGTTTATCGATGACATGGGGTACGGGGATATCGGGTACCAGTCCACGGATCTGTCTCGGATGACGCCGAACCTGGACGCCTTGATGTCGGGAGGTAGAAAGGTACGGTTTGGTGACTTTTTATGGCATGGTACATGTTGTCGCGATGTCAGATGGTATGGATATTGTATGACATTGTGGGATACAATGTATGGTATGGTACAGCAGCCGTTTTTATGCAACTCTTGTGATCGCATTGTCCACGTCAATAGTATGGTATGGTGTGGTGTCGTATGGTACCCTATGTGTTGATAAATCCTGCATTTTTTTCATGGCGCAATCTGAGCTTGGGTCAGCGGCGCGATGAAACCGTCATCCTTTTTTTTTCGGCCGGTTGCGCCGGGGTTCGAATCTCGGCTACAACAGCAGTAATGTATTTTAGTTCGCAGGGGACTTTTCACTATGTCCGGGCCTTTTTTTAGGGCTCTTCACGGGTCATGGCCCCAACCCGCGGGTCGGGTCAGGACAGTTTCGATATATCACGGGCCGGGTCAGGTCGGGTCGAGTCGGGTCGGGTCAGGAGGTTTTCAAATAACCACGGATCGGGTCCAGTTTCCGTTGTACCCGAACCGACCCGACCCGACCCGACCCGACCTGACCCGCGAGATCTGACCCGACTCGTGAACAACCCCGAGTCTTCTCCTGGGTCTTCTTTGCGTCGTCGAAATGAGTGGGAATCAGGGTTCGATATCGTAATATATCGTATCGAACGTTTGTTGCCGTTCACATACACCCCCCTGGCGTCCCCCGTGTTTTTTATGCAGATACCGAACGTAAGCTTAGATGTATCAGATATCGAAACCGTATTGATTTGTGTTTTTTTTTTTCGTTTTTCGGTATCGTATCGATTAGTTTCTTTTGATTGTCGGTATTAAATCGAATAGCTTTTTTTTCAAATTATCGGTGTCGTATCGAATATTTTTTTTGTTATTATCGGTATTACATCGATTAGTTTTTTTTCTCCATGATCGATGTCGAATCGATTATATTATTATTTACGGGGGTCCATAGTTAGTAGGACCTATGGTACACACAAAGACCTATATATTTACGTATTTTTACTGACAAAATTTGGTCCCATTAACTATGGACCCCCGTAATAGTTTCTTTCGATCATCAAAAACAGTGTCGTGCCGACTACAGCAGTAGTTTCTTTTCGTTACCGGTATCGCATCGACTACTGCTGTACCTGGTAGTTCCTTTCGATTGTCAGTATCGTATCGGTTAGTTCTCTTTCGGCTCATCGGTATCGTATCGATTAGTTTCTTTTTTTCATCCGGGATTGTATCGCAATCGATTCCGATATCGAGATCCAACACACAAACAGTCACTGGGAAATGCTGAATGAACCCTCTGCGCGATGAAAATGAACATGCGTACCGGGTATGATGATATGGCTTAACGGGGGGGGGGGGGGGGGGGCGTACTCATTTGTTGCTTGCCTTAGTCATTTGACCATTGACCACGCATCCCTTTCGAGACGGAACACCGTTCCTACTCCTAATAGAGACACCTCCAACAATCGGGCGCTCATGACGTTGTTTCCATATATTACATAGAAATGTTTTGCTAATCTTATCCCCTTCCTGTTTGGCCTCCTGTGGCCACCATCTATCTCCTAGGATAGCGATCGTTTTCTCGCTGCTGTTCAGTGTGTCAAACTCCTCCGTGTTACATTCGTCTATTTTCCTCACCTCCTCTTCTAACACATCCCGTTCCTCCTTGTATATTTCACATTCTCCTACTATGTGAGTTCTACTCTCTATTGCTTTGCCACACGGGCACATCTGTGCGTCCTCTTCCCGGCTACTGGTGTACCTCTTTCTTCTTTCTGGCAGGTCCAGGTCCCCTACACGAAAGCGCAGTTTCAGCGTTTTCGCGAAGTCCATTGGGCCATGCAAATACGTTTTCATTCCTATTCCTTCCCTCAATCCCCCGTATATCTCTTAAGTGTTTTTTCCGATTCCACCTTGTTTCTTAGCGCTAGCCTTTCCCTTCTTTCTATCCTTTCTTCTACTTCTGCCTTGTACCTCCTAAACTTCCCGGCGGACATCATGTCTACTTGGTTTCCCCCTAGATCCTTCCATACTTTCTCAACTACGCCATCCCACCTTATTCCAGCTCGTCCTTTTGATACTTTCTCCCATACAACTCTATCAACTATGGCTGGCAACCTCTTTTTTGGGATGTTCCTTACTTTATATTGCCACTTCAACTTTCTCATGTCTCTATTTGTCTTGAGTGGGCGCATTCCCATTCCTGTATTACTAGTCGTACTTGAGCATCTTCGGATTTTTTTAGCTGCTGTCATTTGTACTGTTTCCAACTGTTTTACGAGTTTCGCGTTCCCTTCCCATACTTCTCCTGCATATTCTGGCTTTGGTATTATCACATTCATCAAGATACATCTCCTAATCCTAGTGTCAAGGTTCGGGTCTGTTAGGATCGCATCCATCTTGCCTACTTGTGCCTTACCCTTTCCTATTACTTTTGCTATATGTGTATCCCAAGAGCAGTCTTTTGAGATCTCTACGCCAAGGTATGTATACTGGTCTACGATTGGCAATGCATCTTCTCCCCACTTCCAACTGAAATTCACCGGGTTTACCTTATCTTCGTTGCAAACAACTACTGCGCATTTCTTGACGTTCGCCGTCACCCTCCATTTCCTAGTGTATTCTAGCGCCTTCTCTATTTGTTTCTGCAATCCTTCGGGTGTTTCTGTTATCCCCACAAAGTCATCCGCAAACATCAATCCCGACACCGTATCTTCCCCTACCGTGACTCCCTGCCTTGCTCCCTCGACTGCTACTATCAGGTCGTTAATATATATCTTGAATAAGTTAGGTGACAACGTACATCCCTGTGCAACACCTTGTAAAATATCAACGTACTTCGATATTTCCCCGTCCATCATCACGGCACTTCTCGCACATTCCGTCATATTTTTCATCATTCTCCACATCTTTCCTCTGATTCCTATTTCCCACAGTTTTTTCCACAATCCATTTCTCCATGCTGTGTCGTAGGCTTTCTGCACATCTAGAAAGAAACAGTACGTTGTTAGTCCCGCGTCTTTCCTACCTTGAATAACGGGGGGGGGGAAGAAGTCACGTGCTACGATAACTTACTCATAGGCAGTGTTGGGCAACGGAACCGTTTTTTTTTTTTCGGTTTTTCAACCGGTTCTTGGGAGCGGTTTTTGGGACCGGTTCCACACCGGTTATTCGGTTATTTCAAAATAACCGGCCGGGCATAACCGGCTCGGTTATTTCCGGTCGGTTGTTACGTCCCCTATCCCCTACCCCCATATGCCGCCTCTGTATCTGTATGGAAACTCCTACATTTTATTTTAGCACATGCACAGCCCACAGCCCGCACTAATATATGAGTCAATGAACCCAACACGAGCATGCTGCAGTGCGCTCTCCTGTGCATTGTTTTCTCCTTTGTACCGCGTCAAGTTCGACGATGATTTCATTTTTCTTCCTCGGAGAAGAACTTAAACCTCGAGCAATTACCTTCCTCGTCCATTTTGTATTGGGAACAACAAGCAGACTCCGCTTATTGCCGTCCTGCTACATGCGTTTTTTTTAGCCATTGATGCTCCCGCCTGCTCGCCTGCTATTATTTACGGGGGTCCATAGATAATAGGGCCTATAGTATACATAAAAACCTATATATTTACCTATTTTTACTATTAATATTAGCTGTACTCCAATGTGACCAATGACTCGTGCCGAACGGCAGAACAACCTATGTCCCGTTTTCACATGTGGTTTGTGTTGTGCGCCTTGCAATGCTTGCAATTCCGTTTTATGGTATGTGCCGATGTGCCGGCCGACCCGCACTCGAACATTACTTTTTTTTTTTTTCCCCGTAAGGGTGCGAAATTGGCGCAAAAAATCCATTTATGTGAAATAAGCGACCGAATAACCGACCGGAAAAGCCCGCGGTTTCGGTTTCGGTTTCGGTTTCGGTTATTTGGTGTCAAATTCCCGATAACCGAAGACATTCTTCGGCCGGTTATCCAACAACCGACCGAACCCAAAATGGGCTTCGGTGCCCAACACTGCTCATATAGGGGCAACGACAGTTTTTCGGACTAAAACAAGCTGGCTGCCGAGGCCCGCTCCTGAACCGAGGACGTCTACCCAAAATACTCTACACGCAGGGTTGGAACAAGGTTTGTGTACCACTGTGTCCCTGAATATAGTGATCTTTTGTGATGAATATTAGTTTATAAATGGTGCCTATATTTCGGGGCAGAGTGGTGTGAGTTACCTGCTGTTCGTTGCCTGCCTACTGCTGCTGCAATAGTAAGCCATCGGGCTGCGGTGTCAATTTTTGGGCAATAACCGGAAATGGGAATACCCGGTCGGTCTAAAGTCGAAAACGGATACACGCTGGAACCTTTTATTTTTATCGGGGGACCATAGTGAATAGGACCTACTGTACGTACAAAAACTTATATATAAACCTATTTTTACTATTACTGGGGTCCATAGTTAATAGCACCTATGGTATACATAAAAACCTACCAGCATATATTTACCTATTTTTACTAACAAAATTTGGTCCTATTAACTATGGTCTCCCGTAATAGCAATATTTGGTCCTATTTACTATGGTCCCTCGTAATAATAGGGCCATAGTCCCGTTCTGGTGACTTATGTTACAGGGGGGCCATAGTAAATGGGACCAAATACTGTTAGTGAAAATAGGGAAATATGTAGGTTTTTGAGTGCACCGTAGGTCCTATTTTATATGGCCCCCCGTACTGCTTAGAACTTGAGTGGATTGTCGCCAAAACAGGACTGCAGTTCTGAGGCTAATAACGCACCCCGCGAGCCACACGATTGGCCAAAAACAAAGCGAGCACGTTTTTTCAGGCAACAATAGCCCGGGTATACCTACCTGTAAATGACTGTCAGTTGCTATGGATGGCTTTCAACCGTTTTTGGTTGTAGGCTTGCTTAATTATTATTACGGGGAACCATAGTAATTGGGACCAAATTTTGTTAGTAAAAGTAGGTAAATATATAGGTTTTTGTGTGTAACGTAGGTGCTATTTACCATCACTTGTACTTTCCAGCCCACTCGTAGGAGGTTTTACCCTCGACGACCTTCTGGACAAGCCGTGGTCACAGGTGTCGTCCCTTCTCCCCCCCGGTACGTGCCTTTAGTTTTCGCGCTATTTTTTTATTTTTTTATTTTTTTATTTTTTATCACTTTTACTTTCCAGCCCACTCGTAGGAGGTTTTACCCTCGACGATCTTCTGGACAAGCCGTGGCCACAGGTATCGTCCCTTCTCCCCCACGGTACGTGCCTTTATTTTTTTTGTCGCGCATAGGGTTCAGCATTCCCCCACTGCTCGTCGATTTTCATCGAATGTACAGCTAGCTCACGCTCTCGCGCTTTCCGCTTATCAATTTTTTTATGCAAGAAAAAGTCCCTACGTACGAGCATGCACTCGGTGAGATTTGAACCCACGAAATTGATCTTGATAGGCACGCGGGCCACCTGCCAAGCCACGGGGGACGCCGGCTATGTATGGCCCTCCGTAAATATAACCACTGCTGCTTGCAAGTGAAGTATTTCATATCAATAGTAGTGTGCCTCTCTGTTGTTGCTCCGTTCTATTCCTAGACCTCCTTTAACTTTCGCCATCATATTTCAATGCCGTCAACCGTTGGGCGTACCTCCGCACGTTGTTGTTGTTGTGTTTGTTTTCTTTAAAACCGCAGCAGTCCAGTTTTGGGGACAAACTACCTGAAATTAAACGGGACTGCGGCTCTCGAAGGGTTACTAAACCGTTCTTTCTTTCTACCCGTTGACACATCCATTGTTGACACCAATGATGTCGGATTACGGCCGGAAAAGTTAATTCTTACGCGTTTTACGGCAAAATGAGAAAATTGCGTACTTACGTGTAATTACGGCAAAAGCAGGGGACGTTTAAGAAACATCCCCGCTAGGATCAGAACGCACGTCCAAAATTGTGCAGAACTTTATTTTATATGTTTGTTCGCAATTTATGTGAATTTATAACCTATTATTTAGGTTCGTGCTGTAGCGCCGTGGCACTGCTGCTGTAAGCTGTAAGCCTCCGTCAGTCCGTCAGCATGACACCAACAACGGAGGCCACCCTGATTGTGGCTTGTAGTTTGTAGTCGTGAGTCGTGAATAACATAGGTTGAATTTATCCGTAGGTCGTGAGTCGTGAATAACATAGCAGGTCGCAGGGTCACAGCGCAAGCTCAGAGTCCAAATGCGGCTGCTGGGAAGGAAAAAGGCGGGGGTTTCCTAGAGATTTTTACGATTTTTGTTTATAGGGGACTGGGGGCGTAGCGTAATTTCGCCGGCCCAGTCCTATTACGTACCGCCAAAACGGCTCGCCGTAAGGACGCAATGCCGTAATCCGACATCATTGGTTGACACAGGTGCACTGCCCTGCTGCTGTTAGGCCAAGTAGAAATACACGACACGCTTGACACCAGAACTCCGCTCCTAACTCTTACGGGGGGCCATAGTTAACAGGACCTACGGTACGCACAAAAACCTGTATATTTTACTCTTTTTGCTAACTATATTTGGCCCTATTTACTATGGACCCCCGTTATTTTAATAGCCTCGCTTGGTCTCCCGATGCCAAACAGACCGGATCTCACCAGGACCCCTCTCTCCAGATTGAACCTGGATGCGTCGAAAAACACTATTATCAGGCAGCAAGTAAGTGTATTGTCTGTAGGTAAATCTGTAAATCTCCCTCCGAAACCGGATGCGGCGTGCTGTTGGTTGTTGGTCAGTCGATAGCATGGCGGCTCGTATGGTGATTTTCGCTTTTGCTCACGGGCTCGACCCGTTTTTTGTTCGAAATGGACCGTCTGTACGTACCCGTTTCTGCTTCCTGCTGCCTTTCCTTTTTTTCTCGAAGTCAGTTTTCTTTTGGTGCTCCATAGAGCGCATGGTCCCCGGTGGCTTGGTAGGTGGTCCGCGAGCCTATCAAGATCAATTTCGTGAGTTTGAGTCTCACCGAGTGCATGCTCGTAGGGACTTTTTCTTGCATAAAATTGATTAGCGGAAAGCGCGAGAGCGTGAGCTAGCTGTACATTCGATGAAAATCGACGAGCAGTGGGAATGCTGAACCTTATGCGCGATAAAAAAACTAAAGGCACGTGCCGGGGGGGAGAAGGGACGACACCTGTGACCACACCTGTGACCACGGCTTGTCCAGAAGATCGTCGAAGGTAAAATCTCCTACGAGTGGGCTGGAAAGTAAAAGTGGTGATGAAAAAAAAAAAAAAAAAAAAAAAAAAAAAATGGTGCTCATGACGGGGGGTACGCTAGATACCACACACCCCTATAAAAGATGATATTTTCGAAGGTCAATAATTTATCGCACCCCCCAGCTGCGGGGCTCCTGTGCATGGTGCTTTTAACCAACGATACCCTAGATACCACCCCCCCCCTATAAAACAATCTCCGGTGATGATTTTTCCAAAGGTCCAAACGTTTTCACACCCCCTATAATTATCACACCCCCTCGATATTGCACCCCCCAGGGCTCCCGTGCATAGTGCGTATCACCGGGGGTAAGCTAGATACCACCCCCCGCCTATAAAAGTACCCCCGGTGATGATTTTGCGAAGGTCCAAACGTTTATCACACCCCCTATAATTATCACACCCCCTCGATATCACACCTCGATATTACACCCCCCGGTTGCGGAGCTCCTGTGCACAGTGCTTATCACCGGGGGTAAGCTAGATACCACCCCCCCCTGAAAAGCACCCCCGGTGATGATATTTTCAAAGGTCAAAATATTATTAGTATCACACCCTATAATATCACACCCCGGCAACAAAACGCCTCCATCCAGTAGTGAAAACCCCCAAGTTTTCGCAATTTTTATCGGCGGCGGTTTTTGCCAGGGGTTTCCGCATATGGCGGCTTTGCGGTGTTGCTGGTACGTTCTCACTTAAATCTGCGGAATGCTGTACTACAGCATTCATTCCTGGAACCCAGCCCCGGCTCGGCGAAGAAATCAGCCATGCCAACTTCAAGCGCGGTGAGATTTATAGAGGAAAATTACCGAAAAAGCGAGCTTTGTTTTTTTTTTGTAAGTTTGTGTGTCACTTGGTTTTAAAGTAGTATGCCCCCCCCCCCCCCCCCCCCCGCCCCTGCGCCCTGCCTGGTCGGTGAAAACCCGACGTGGTCCGTCCCGGCAGTGTAGGGATGCGAGGGTCTATGGTCGTATGACTACGGCCATGCGCGAAAATGAGTACAGCTTGGTGCAAGCAATGTCTGCCTGGTCGGTGAAAACCCGACGTGCTCCGTCCCGGCATTGTAGGGATGCGAGGGTCTATGGCCATACGACTACGGCCATGCGTGAGATCGAGTACATCTCTGCTATCGAGTACACCCCCCCCTTCGCCCGTCTGGGACTTGGCCAAGAGGGGAAGCTTACCACTTGCACGAGACAGTTTTTGTTGAGAGTCACCGCTGCTTACGAGACGAACAGCACCAACCCTATAATCCTGACCCTAGCCCCAAGCCAATCAGATCCAGTCAACCATTGGTTAGCCTTCTCTGGTCGAAAAAACGTAAGGGCCACGTTGGTTTTCAGAGCAAACTCCACACGCTCCTCATGTTTCCGCTCATAGTTGGTGGTATGTTCCATCTTGTCTCGCAACACAACGCGTTCCAACCTATTTTTTTCTGAACACAAACGGTGAGCGCTCTATGCTGCTTGCAAATCGGGGAAGGCTTTTCATATTTCCGTGTACTCCCTCGGTTCACGGCGGGGTCGTCGGGGAAGGCCTTTATTTGTTCGTGTGCTCACTCGGTTCGTGACGGGGTGGTGGGGTTGTCAGGGGACGGCGTTTATTTATGTTCGTACACCCTCTGTGCTGTCTGGGAAGGGGACAGACACTACAGCAGCAGCAGCAGCTCCAGTTGATGCTCATGTAAAAGAGAGCACAAACGAGGACTACGGCCGTCAATCTGTCCCTACACGAAAATATAAGGATTGCTTGGATTGAACATGAATCTACAGAAGGTAACTATATTTTTAGCACAGAGTTGGAACACATCGCGGCGGTGTTTCCGAAAAAAAAAAACTTGGTGGGAACCAAACTTTGGTTGGGATTTCTTGTGGGTCTGTTTTTTCCGTACTATAATATTCCCAAACCCATGGAGTCTTCTCCCTTTAGAGCTGACCCAACAAACCCAAGAACCTCGAATCTGGCGTTTTGGCCACTTTTGGCCCCCAACCATCGTACGTAGGACTATCCTGAAATTTCGTGGGTTGGGGTCATTTGAAAAACGAGGGAAACAGACCAACGAAAAAACCCGAGCAACCTGTTTTCAACCTAATTCTTCGAAACCAATCTACCAGTATTACATAGTCCCCGTTCAGACTCTGAGATGAAGACCGAACGGGTTCTATATTTTCGGCCAGAGTGGGCCGACCGGAGCGTGATTGATACTATTACGGGGGTACATAGTTAATAGGACCTATGGTATACATAAAAACCTATATATTTACCTATTTTTATTGACAATATTTGGTCCTGTTTATTATGGTCCTCCGTAATACAAGGCACTACGTGTTCTCGTTTTTTTTTTTTTTTTTTTCAACCCCATCACAGTTTTTTACTTTCCAGGTCAACTCGTACATACAAGTGTACGGGAGGAGGCTTTGCTCTCGGTGGGCCTTCTGCAGCAATAAGCTGCACGTGCACGTACGTGGCCGCACAGCAGGTGTCGTCCTTACCTGCTACGGCCGTCTAAGGCACTCTGTACGCGATATAGGGGGCACAAAAACGCATCGCTCTGTACGTCAATATAAGGATATTTTGTACATTAATTTTATATTAAAAAGTTCCGCTTTATTAAGGGACAGACCGGTATTAATATTAATAGTACTTTTGCCTTCTGGGGCTCCTTCCTCACTTGAGTGAGCCAGTACTCGAGTCACTTGAAAGAAATAAATTTGAGAAACAAAAAGTGAGGGCACAAAACCCGATGGCTTACCGTACAACGGGGATGAAAGAACACGCCGGTGATAAATCTTTGACCCTTGGAAAAACCATCACCGGGGGTGCTTTTATTGGGGGGGGGGGGGGGGGTGGTATCTAGAGTGCCCCCGGTGATAGGCACCATGCACAGGAGCCCCCGCAGCTGGAGGGTGCGATAACGAGGGAGTGTGATAACGAGGGGGTGTGATAAATTTTGGACCTGTGGAAAAAATCATCGCCGGGGGTGCTTTTATAGGGGGGGGGGGGTGGTATCTAGCTTACCCCCGGTGATAAGCACTATGCACAGGAGCCCCGGAGCTGGGGGGTGTAATATCGAGGGAGTGTGATACCGTTTGAACCTTTGGAAAAATCATCACCGGGGGTGCTTTTATAGGGGGGGGGGGGGGGGTATCTAGCTTACCCCCGGTGATAAGCACTATGCACAGGAGCCCCGGAGCTGGGGGGTGTGTAATATCGAGGGGGTGTGATACCGTTTGAACCTTTGGAAAAATCATCACCGGGGGTGCTTTTATAGGGGGGGGGGGGTGGTATCTAGCTTACCCCCGGTGATACGCGCTATGCACAGGAGCCCTGGGGGGTGCAGTATCGAGGGGGGTGTGGGTGGGTGTTTGAGGGAGAGCGCAGAACGACATGTTGCTCAGCTGCAAAACTATCGGGGTTATGATTAGAGGTGAGGGAGGAGGAGGGGGGGGGGGGGGGGGGGGGTGTACTCATGCCATGCATGGCTGTGGTACTACGGCAATAGATCCTCGCATCTCTTCAATGCCGGGACGGAGCACCTAGTGTTTCCACCGACCAGGCATGAACATTGCTTGCACCAAGCGCGAAGCGCCTCCGTGGAGTGTTCGGCGAGTTGCAAGAAGGTCGAGCTGCATCTCATTGGACACCGCTTGTTGGGCATACTTGCACACGGATGACAGCGTCGACCGAATAATTCTAGTTTCAGGTGGGGGGGGGGGGGGGGGGGGGGGGGGGGGGGCGAGAGTGCAGAGCGCCAAGCTGCGGTAGTTGCTCAGCTACGAAAGGAGTTGACGGAGGCGGGGGCGAGGGGGGCGAGGGGGGGGGTAATCTTATCGCAGTCACAACCGCAGAAAAACCCAATATAGATGCGACGTAAAAAAAAAAAAAAAATACTACTCTGGGCGTAAACATAAGGACCGCTTGAAAAATATTATGAATACCAAGCGATCCTTATATTTTGCGACCAGAGCCTTTAACCCCTTTTAGTTAGTACCGCAGTGCCGTTTTGGGGACAAATCACTTGGAATTAGACTGGTTTGTCCCCAAATCGGGACTGCGGTACTAAAGGAGGTTAAGGGCGATCAGGTAAGACCATGAGAGTGCGGCCCCCCGCGGATAAAGGTTGTCGTTCAGGTGCATGCCGCAGTCAGGCGTGGCCACAACGTCGAACAGTAGCCCAAAGACAGCCGGCTGGCGGCTTCAAGAGAGAAGAGCACCAGCGAACGAAGCACAAGCAGCGATGATGGCAGGAAGCCACATGGCTGCACGACGGCAAGACTACAGCGGCAGGTCGCCGATCGCTGAAATATTTTTTGTCGATTTCACAGCGCACAGCGCACAGCAAACACAAGCACAGCGCGCACCAAATTCCCAGAGCGTACGGCACAAACAGCAAGCACAGAGCAACAGCGCTGGTACATTGGTGGGTCGCTTCCGCTCCAAATCAGTGCACGGAATCCTAGGCTAGCGGGACTGCGCTGGTAAAAAACTGGTGGGTCAGTACCGCTCCAAATTCAGTGTAGGGAATCCTAGGTTGGTGGGGCTGCGCTGGTGGCATACTGGTGGGAGCAAATCCGAAAGTGCTCAGGTAAGATTTTTTCAAAATCCCAATCCAACTCACAATCGAAACAACGCCCATTAGACCAACTATATATCATGGGGAATTTTTTGAAGGGCTCTAAAAACTGGGCTTCTTTGCCGAAAACCAGCGATTTGCTCGACGGGACTGCCCAAAACGCCAGTAAATTCCTCAGGATGCTCCCCTCAGTTTTCCGATAGCTAGCTGCCTTGAACAGTTTTCCGTTTCTCCAGAGCCGTGACCGCGCCGCTGTTCGCTCATGTCGCCAGCTCTGAGGACGTCATGATTTTTCAATAAAAATCTTGTTGTAAGAAAAAAAAAATCCATTATTTCTGGCCCCAGTTCTCACAAACGGATTATTTTTGGCCCTCCCGAGATTACTGATCGGCTGCTCCCAAAAAATCAAGCTAGGACTCTGGAGAAACGGAAAACTGTTCCAAAAAACTCTCGGAAAATTCCGGGGAGCATTCTGAGCAGTGTACCGGTGTTTCCGACTGTCCCGCGGAGAAAAACGGGGATATTCGGCCTAAAAACTCCGTTCCTGGAGGTCAGAAATAACTTCCGATTATATTATTACGGGCGGCCATAGTACATAGTAAATAGGACCTACGGTACGCCCAAAATCCTACATATTTACGTGTTTTTTACTGCCAATATTTGGTCCTGTTTACTATGGTCCTCCGTGATAGTTGGCCTTTATTAATGCCGTGGGCAGAGAATCGATCACTAACTGATGATCCGAGTCTTGAACCCTTCTAGGGCTCGCAGTCTCCTTTCGGGGGGAAAGGATTGCGGGGGTCCATAGTAAATAGGACCAAATATTGTTAGTAAAAATAGGGAAATATGTAGGTTTTTGTGTGTACCGTAGGTCCTGTTTACTATGCCCCCCCCCCTATCCCCCCTGGCCCCTCCCCCCCCCCCCCCCCCCCGTAGTAGTCAAATTCCAAGTAGTTTGTCGCCAAAAAGGAACTGCAATTCTAAAACGGTTAAGAGAGGGCAGATATTTAATATATATATATATGTATATATATATATCCTGATATTTTGTGTGTGGTTTGTTTATGGCTCATGTTGCGAGGTGGGAACCGTACGCTCCCTGCTTGATCTAAGACTTTTGTCTCCTGCACCATGCATCAAAACCGCAGACAGGTGAGGTAGGCCCTAGATTGTGACATGGACGACTTGTGGCACATGTCCACCGCCGGATTATCAAGGCATTCAGGTCGCGCGTCTGCGACTAGTTATTTTATTTCCGTCGTGTTCAAAAAAAAAAAAAAACATGAAGAACCACACTGTAAGTACCATTTTTGGGGTAGTGTCAGAGGGGGGCGCTCGACAAAAAGAAAAAAACGGCACGCTACTGAACTGCACGTGCACTCCTTCCTTCAAAATTGACCAATGAAAAAAAAAACAAAAAAAAACAGGGCGGTGGGATTTAAGGACGAAATCACGACGCAAAAAAAGCGACTTTTAATTTTTTTTCAAATATTATTTTGATTGCGGGGAGGCCTCTCTCACCCCCCCCCCTCCCCCCGACTCCGTCCCGGCATTGTAGGGATACGAGGGTCTGTGCTATGGTCATACGACTACGGCCATGCATGATAAGGAGTACACCCCCTCCCCCCTCCACCTTAATCCCAACTCTCATCCCCTCCCCGCCCTCTCCTCCCCTCCCCCCGCTCTCCCCCCCTCCCCCCGCTCTCCAAAACTATTTTCTTACTGCCGTGTTTCCTCCATTAAGGCCATACCCAATGCCGCACTGATCCCTCTAGTGGTGTTGGTTGAGTATGGCCCGCTTCCCGCTATAGTCCCTGTCAGAGCGCTCGGCACTGATAGGACTAAGCGGTGTGGCAGTATGCGTGGTAGTGCTGGTCACCGCTGTGTACAGGGCAGGTATTGTTTGCTGGCTGACGCATACTGGCTGGCACTATAGAGGGACCGGCACTGCTATTTCGATAATATTCATGTTTTGTCTTTTCAATTTTTTTTCGAAGAATACCTACACGATAGTTAAGAGCCCATCTTAACGGGGAACACTAAATTTCGTTCAATCAGATGTAAATTAAACTAGAAAAAAAAAATCTAGTCAAATTGAGAGGACCGAAAGTCCTCGGTAAGATGGGCCCTTGAATTAAATTCGAAAAAAAAAAATCAAGTCAAATTGAAAGAGCCGAAAGTCCCCGTTAAGATGGGCCCTAAAGTCCCGAGGTCTAATTTTTCCGTTTTTTTTTTTTTTTTTTTTTTTTTCTCGAAATCAGTTTTCAGGGGAGGAGATACACGAGATGTCCTCAAAAGACGTGCTACCCCTATGAGATAAACACAAATTATTACGGGGGTCCATAGTTAACAGGACCTATGGTATACAGAAAAACCCATGTATTTACCTATTTTTCCTAACAATTTTGGTCCTATTTACTATGGTCCTCCGTAAGTAGGTGCTACCCCTAGAAGGCAAGATTATAGGTGCTACCGCTATCACGGAGGACCATGGCAAATAGGACCTACGGTACACACAAAAACCTAAATATTTACGTATTTTTCCTAACAATATTTGGTCCTATTTACTGTGGTCCCCCGTAATAGAAGGCAAAATTTAGTGCTGCCCCTGCGGGGCAAACACGCGTCTCGTAGCTGGCGTCTCCCCTTCCGTCTATGGTCGTGCTACTACCGTCTATGGTCGTGCTACTACCGTCTATGGTCGTGTGCTACTACCGTCTATGGTCGTGCTACTACCGTCTATGGTCGTGCTACTACCGTCTATGGTCGTGCTACTACAGCCATGCATGACATCGAGTACCCCGCCTCGGGATGTGTTAGAAGAGGAGATGAGGAAAATAGACGAAATGTGACATGGAGGAGTTTGATACCATGAATAGCAGCGAGAAAACGATCGCTATCCTAGGAGATCTAGATGGTGGCCACAGGAGGCCAAACAGGAAGGGGATAAGATTAGCGAAACGTTTCTATGCAATTTATGGAAACCAACGTAATGAGCGCCCAATTGTTGGAGGTGTCCCTATTAGGAGTAGGAACGGTGCTCCGTCTCGAAAGGGATGCGTGGTCAATGGTCAAATGACTAAGGCAAGCAACAAATGAGTACGCCCCACCCCCCCCCCCCCCCCCCCCCCCCCCCTCCGCCTCGAAAGCGATGCGTGGTCAACGGTCGAATGACTAAGGCAAGCATCAAATGAGTACACCCCCCCCCCCCCCCCCCCCCCCCTCTTCCCTTAGCCCCCCCCCCCCTCCCCCCTAATCCCAACTCCCCCCCCCCCTGGTATATACCTGGTATATATATATATGTTGGGTTGGCGTTGGTTGGCGACGACGCTGTAACACACGCCTCTCACTGCGTGAGCTAGACAGCCTAGGTAAAGTCTCTTTTTTTTTTGGCGGTTACCACGGCTGGCGGTCAAGTGAGCTCGTTTTTGTGCGGGGAGAACCTTTACTCCGCACAAGGGGGATGATCGTATCACGTAGTGTGTATATGATGAGGCACCCATGAAGCAGTTACATCGCGAACCCATTGCTGTCCCTGGAAGTGGCCACGCCAGAAATTAGATCAATTCGTTGACGCTATCATCCATATGCAAGAATACGCAAGAAAAATCGCCTCAAAAGCGGTTCTTACTAGGATGCAGCTCACCCTTCATGCGACTCGCCCAACTCCTCACGGCGCCTCGCGCTTAGTGCAAGCAATGTCTGCCTGGTCGGTGAACACCCGACGTGCTCCGTCCCGGCATTGTAGGGGTGCGAGGGTCTATGGTTATACGACTACGGCAATGCTTGATAATGAGTACACCCCCCCCCCCCCCCCCTCCCCTTCTATGGTCGTACGACTACAGCCATGCATGATATCGAGTACCTACCCCCCCCCCTCCGCCTCGAAAGCGATGCATGGTCAATGGTCGAGTGACTATGGCAGGCAACAAATGAGTACGCGCCCCCCCCTCCTCCCACCCCCGCCCCCCTCCCTTAGCCTCCCCTCCCCCCTAATCCCAACTCCCCCCCTACCCCCCCACCTATTGCGTCTCGAAAGGGATGCGTGGTCAATGGTCAAACGACCAAGGCAAGCAACAAATGAGTACGCGCCCCCCCCCCCCCCCCCCCCAACTGTATGCCGCCTCCTGATATCCTTTCGTAGCTGAGCAACTACTACAGCATGTATCTCTGCACGCCAGCTAGGGCAAGCCTGATGACCGGACGATATCCCGTCCGCTACGGTATGCAATACAGCGTCATCTCGACGGGAGAACCTTGGGGTCTTTCCCTCTCTGAAAAGGTGGGTCGGCGGAGGGTTTCCTGTAGAGCAGCCGGCATGCGTTGAGTGGGGAGGGGGGGGGCTTATGTAGATGGGGAACATATGTGTACGTAGCTAGTATATGCGGGGGCGTTTTCCTCTCTGAAAAGGTGGGTCGGCCAGGGTTTTCCTGCAGAACAGTCGGCATGCGTTGAGTGGGGAGGGGGGGCTTAGCTAGATGGGGAACATATGTGTACATAGGTAGTATACCCTGGAATATTTCCCTCTGAAAAGGTGGGTCGGCCGAGGTTTTCCTTTAGGGCAGTCGGCATGCGTTGAGCGGGGGTGCCGGGACGGGCGCTTAGCTAGATGGTTAAAAACATTGTTAGTAGCTATTACAGGTAGTAGTATGCCGTGTCGCCTTTCCCTCTCTGAAACATTGTGTCGGTGGAGGGTTTCCTGCAGACTGGTAGGCATGCGTTGGGCGGCGGGACGCTTGGACCAGTACCGTGGGGCGCTTGCCTCGTTGAAAAGATTAGTCGGTGAAGGGTTTCCTGCAGAGTAGTAGGAATGTATTGGACGGAGGTGCCGAGGTTGGGGGGGGATAATGCAAAAGTAGACCAAGCAGTCGCTCCATCATGTTTTCTCGTTTGTTTTTCTGCCTGCTGGTACCCCTCGGTCTCCATCGACAGGTTTTGCCCGAGTACATGAACGAGGCCGGATACGTGTCTCACATGGTCGGCAAGTGGCATCTCGGCGGCTACAACGACCAGTCGCTCCCATCTCGGAGGGGTTTCGACACTTTCTTGGGATACCTTGGCGGGGATGAGGATTACTACACGCACTCGGTGAGTAGAGGGAAGAAGACGGCTTCGTGTACTGTTGTAGGACTCACCGGGCAGGATCACCCATCGATCCCAACCCAGCAAGGGTCTGTAGACATTCCGCGGCAGATTTGGTTTTTGAACACGAACAGCTGCGGTATCAGCTGAGGTAAGGGGCGCACGGAATAATGAGAACACGCAGCCGCCACACCCGCCACCGTGTCTGAATTGACAACAAACTATAACAGCGGGCTAGGAATTTTGTCAGAAATTGGGTTTTTTGTTTTTTCGGTCTGTTTTACTTGATTTTACTGTGGTAGCCCCCCCCCCCCCCCCCCCCCCCCCCCCCACCCCCCCCCCCCCCCCCCCCCCCCCCCCCCCCCCCCCCCCACCCCCGTCTGGGACTCAGCACTCAGCAAAAAATAAAGTGGGAGTGTCGATTTCGTTTTTTTTTTTCGGGTACCCCTCTCGCTGAGATCGAAATTTTTCCTCGAAACTCAATTTATCTTTGTAAATTTGTGTGCGATGCTCCAATCCAAGCGTACTTCGGAGTGTGTTGGTTGCTGTAAACCATGGTAATCGGAACCCGTCATATACACTAAAATCTATATACTACGGTATTTTTACTATTACGGGGGACCATGGTTGACAGGACCAAATTTTTTATTACGGGGGTCCATAGTTAACAGGACCTATGGTGTACATAAAAACCTATATATTTGCCTATTTTTACTAACAAAATTTGGTCCCGTTAACTATGGACCCCCGTAATAGTAAAAATAGGTAAATATGTAGGTTTTTGTGTGGACCGTGGGTCCCATTTACTGCTGTGGTTCCCCGTAGTAAGCATGTGTTGATATTTTTGTTTTTTATCCTCCGGCGGATTGGTAAAAATGTAGCTTGAGCTCACCACACTTCGACGTTCCAATTTCGTGTCTTGTGTCAGTTTAGCCCACAGCTCCTGTTGCAACATCAGAACTAAGCATGTTTGGTCCTGGCTACTATTACGGGGGGGCCATAGTAAATAGGGCCAAATATTGTTAGTAAAAATAGGTAAATATGTAGGTTTTTTATGTGTACCGTAGATCTTATTAACTATGGACCCCCGTAATTGGCAACAAACTCGGAGGCCCTTAAGGAGGATTTAGTTGGCACAAGGGAGGTAGGTGCGTGCGGCGCTCATGTTCTCTCAAGAGCAGAAAAGGGGTGGTCTGGTGCTGAAAGTCGGGCGTTCTGTTTTCGCAAGGCTCTCTCTCTCTATCTCTCTCGCGACCAGATATTTCTCTCTCGCGACCAGATATTTCCCCAAACACACCTTCTTCGGTAGTCGGCAGCCTTGACCCTCCCGTTCTTTCCGGAAACATCGAGCGCTGGAAAAAAAAAAAAAAAAAAAAAACGATCGCGGCACACCCCTGCGTGTAGTCAATATTCTTTTTTTTTTTTTTAATCTTGACTTTTTTTTTTTTTTTTTTTTTTGCCTGGTTGGAAAACCGCACAAAATCTGCGTAAAATAACACACAAAACACATCACATTTTTCATTGGGTTGGGTCTGTCTGTATTACAGTACTTATATCTCACACAACGTGTCGTGGTGGCAAGTGAGGATCTAGATGATCAACCTATCTATAGATGATCTATCTGCCTGTAGATGATCTGTTCCACGTGATCTGATATAGAGTGCCCTCTCTTGAGGACGATGCACCCACGGTAAACAAACACCACCCTGCCTCTCTCCCCTGTGCCCAACTCTTCGAGTCATCGGACAACGGAAATTTGTTTTACGACTTCGGATTCGGGAACGAGACGGGCTACTACGATGTCACGCGAGTGAGAGGTGGCGTCCCGTGCAACGGACTTGAGGGCTCGGAGCGTGCTCCATGGGGAGAGGCGGAGGAGGAGGAGGCCATGCGCGACCCTGCCGGCGTATGCTACACGGGGACTTATCCGACCGACGCTTTCGTGGGGCGCGCTATGGAGGTGTCTTTTTTTTTTCGTGTTTTGCTAGTTTGTTTCGACTGTATGTTTGTGTCTATGCGTCGTTTGTTTGTTTTGGTTTGTTTAGTTGTGTGTGTTTGCGTTTTGTTTGTGTTTTGTGCATTTTTTTTTTTTCTTTTTAGAGTTTGTTTTGTGTGTGTATTTTTTTTTTTTTTTTTTTTTTTTCTTGAGTGTTTTTTTTCGTGTGCTCGTTGTTGGTGTTTCGTGGTGTTTTCTATATATGTTTTTGCGTTCTGTTTGTTTTCATTTTTATTTTTTTCGTGCGTCTTCGTGGATTGTTTTCTTGTGTGTACGCGTGTGTGCGTGTATGTGTCTTTTTTTGTTGTCGCTGTTGCTAGTATTTTGTAGAGGTAGTCGTGGATGATACTGTACGCGAGCGACCCTGCTGGCTGGCGTTACGTTGGCACTCAGCCTTACCGACGCTTTCGCCGACCGCGGTCGGTACGAAGGTGAGTTTTGTTTTTCGTTTTTTTTTTTTTTTTTTCGTGTGTGTGTGTGCGTTTTGTTGTTTTGTTTTTGTTGTTTTGTTTTTGTGTTTTGTTTGTGTGTGTTTTCGTGTTTTTTTTTTTTTTTTTCCAGATTGTACGGGTCCCACCCCCCGGCAACATGAGCTGGATCATACAGATCATACAGATAATATAAAATCGGAAATATATATATATATATATGCCTTGAAAGATCTAAATCATGAACTGGGAATGATCTGTAGATGATCTGGTCATGGTGCGGGCACTTCTTTTTCGTGGGGCTACGCTGTTGCGCACTCACGTCAATGCAGTCCTTAAAAGGAGGCTGAGAAAAAGGCGCCGCACGAAACGAACGCCGCCAAAACGAACACACCCAACCAGAAGACATGCATGCGTGCCACGCGTCACGTACTCACAAACGTTGTTTTTGTACCGTCTCCTGAAGAAAACAAAAAGAGTGAATCCGCATCAATATTTGGATTGAAGCCTTTTCTTGATTCGATCCCCCCTCCCCTATATTATCTACTGACAAACGTTGTTTTTGTACCGTCTCCTGAAGAAAACAAAAAGAGTGAATCCACATTCAATATTTGGATTGAAGCCTTTTCTTGATTCGATCCCCCCTCCCCTATATTATCTACCTGGTATAAATATAGGTTGGGTTGGCGTCGGTTGGCGACGACGCTGTAAAGCACGCCTCTCACTCACTGCGTGAGCTATTAATAGACAGCCAGGGATACCGGGGTTTTTTTTTTTTGTTTGGCGGTTACCACGGCTGGCGGTCAAGTTAAATCATTTTTGTGGGGGGAGAAACCTTCACTCCGGACAAGGGGGATGATCGTATCACGTAGTGTGTACATGGTGAGGCACCCACGAGGCAGCTACATAGTAACCCCATTGCTGTCTTCATTGATGCTGTCATCCGTATGCAAGAAAATCCGCCTCAAAAAGCGGTTCTTACTAGGATGCAGCTCACCCTTCGTGCGACTCGCCCAACACCTCACGGCGCTTCGCGCTTGGTGCAAGCAATGTCTGCCTGGTCAGTGAAAACCCGACGTGCTCCGTCCCGGCATTGTAGGGATGCGAGGGTCTATGGCCATGCGACTACGGCCATGCACGATAATGAGGTACACCCCCCCCCGCTTGATATATATATATATATATTACAAGAGCTTCGCATGGGTGCCTGCCGGCACCCATGCTCCGGATAGGGAAATGTACCCCAGTGCCAATTCGTGATTAATTTTTTTAGCAATATAAATACGCCATTCGATCTTATAAATAGTACGAACATGATCAGGTCAATGCCAAGTGATGAAGGAAAAAGGCAATGCCGAGTTTTCAGTTCTCAGCTTTGTCTCACTCGCATTACTATTGACCAACTTTTACTTGACTTTCAGGATTTTTTTTTTTGCGACGTTGTTTCGTTTTATTTTCAGCGATCTCTGAAGCCAAAAAATCAGAACCGTCTACTATTATGGGGCAGGAAACCATCGATACTATTTACTGATCTTTGTCCTGGAGGGGGCAGAAGTCAGCTCAGATCTGAGAGGTTTATCACATTTCTCAGAACTGAGATTACTTGCATTTTGTGGACCATAGTACTGCTGCCCTTTATCTGCCCAGTTGCCAAGTAGTACCCCCATACCCACGCCGAAGTATCATACCAACCTATCTACGGCGAGTTGTACCTACTACTGCCAACGGTGCTTGTTGTGCAGGAGAGATGGCCTCTCATTTGCGCATGAAAGCGATAGCAGCAGCAGCAGCAGCAGCAGCACAACAGCACCATTCATTGCTGCTGCTGCTGTGTGCAGATGCAGCCGCAACATCAGCAGCAGCACTACCGAAGCAGCAGCAGCAGCAGACAACATGTCAGCTTGCAGCATCCGCCCAAATTACTGCGAGTACAGGACGCGTTACGCGTACTTTTACCAACCAATATACATAGGCGCATTATCTACACTGGTATGAAATACTCCATCATGACTACAGGCAGTAATCGCAGCATATATTCCGAGATGCTGCTATCAATAGTAGGAGCAGTATCAAACACCTGATACCTGCTACTTGGTACGTGATATCGATCGGCAATACAGAACAACCTGACAACCGCAAAGTACACTGCTAACATGGGCTGAATTCTCAGTGTGAACCCCGAATTATTCAGGTCGGATACACGAGAAGCACACGCAGCACAATATCCACAGCACCACACAACCCCGATATACTGTGAGTACTCGCAGTGGAAGCAAACAGTCTCCAACCCTCGATTACCTCCAGTAGTAGTGCTCGCCGAAATAACTTGACGTGTTTTCACCAGAAAATGGTAAGGCGAACATCTTATATCTTGCAGGAGTAGTATACCGGTACCTGGTAACGAAGGATGGTATCTTAAAGCGGGACTGTATGAAATAGTATCTTAAATTTCTTTATTAAGTAACAGTAGATACCTGGCAGCTGGATATGATTTTATAAATTTTGAAATACGGCAGCTGTGAGTTCGACTGATCAAACAGTTGATACTCAACTTTGCAAGCTGCGTAATTGAAAAAAGTGAAAACCGTCTGCTGTGGGTACCACCGATTAAGTGGTTGAAACTCAAGTAAGTTCGTAAGCTGCGTTATTGCGTGATACGTCAGACACGCTCATCGGGCGCGCTTGTTATGGATATTCGGTTTTGCTTTGTACATCTTCCAAGTAGAATACCTCTGAACTACTACTACTGCTGCTACTGCTGTACTGTTGCTGCCGTAGTAGTACTCGTATTTCAATGCGCCTCCAGAGATCAGACCTTCCTTGCAGCAGCAGTAGACAGTCCGGGCATGTATGACCACCTGTATGATATCCTCGGATGTGATTGGTCGGTTTTTCTTATCGACCACACTCGGCCGAATTCATACTCTCCAACAACCTCCATCCCATTCCTCCGGCGAAAACAAATGACGTGCCGATTTTTATCTGACGATCTGGTAGCAAGAGCGGCGCGATACCCCGGGAAGACGCGCGTGTAGTCGACTCGCGAAGAGAGAGGGGCAAGGGAAGACAGCCACCGGGTAAGGCCGAGTATGGCGAGACCGAGGGGGTCGAACAGGCCGATGGCGGCCCGCAAACCAAAGGAGTCGGGAGAATAAAGCGGCAGCATCAGCAAGGCCGAGAATCGAACCTCGGATAGGAAAGAACTACAATAATAACATCAAGTCTGTCTCTCTTTGCGGAGCAACAACAGCGAAACAAATCTCCAGGACCGCGAAAAATAGAACGTCCGTGTCTCCTCTTCGTATTCTTCGAGTTCGTGGTCGAAAACGGGACTGTCAGTTTGAACCAATAAAGAATCGTTCAGATCCTGAGCACACGACTGCTGTTGACGCGTTCATGCGTGCCACCCTTGGACCTTTTAGAACGATAGGGAACTCAATTTCCAGGAGGGAAAGGAAGAACATAGAACGTCCGTGTCTCCTCTCCGCAGCAAATATCCCTCGAGTTCGGGATCGCCGCGCTCGTCGGCGGCGCGAGACTCCGAGACGCGCGCACGGGAGAACACCCGTCGGAGGCCGGCTCGCGCGACCGTCGAGGAAAGCGGTCGAGAAAGCAAGCACGAAGCCAGGAAAGCGAAGGCGTGTGAGATCCCAGGCTAAACTCAAGACGAAATCGGAAGCGAATGCTGCGCTCTCAGGAGTCGGGAATCATTGTATATATATTTATATACGTCATGCTGGGTATATACGGATCAAACATGCGGACTGCAGGCTCCGACAAACGCACAACCAACCACAGCAACACTGCGCATAAGGGTGTGTCGCGCACGCACGGCGGGTGGGCGGGGGGGCGGCAGCGTTGGAACGTTGGGATCTGTGCATGTTGTCTGTTGTGTACCTGGCATATTGTATCTGAGCTGTGTGCTCATAGCTCGTGAGAGCCTACGTAGGGGAGAAAACAGACAGCATGACATGTATGTACCGATACGTACGTACAAAAATAAGGCCTCTTTTACTGAAACCAGGGAAATCGTCTTACCCACTCCCGCCGGAAAAAAAACTTTGAGCGCCCGCCACGCGCTTCAGAGTGCACGGATCACGCCGAGACCTAGACCAATGTGTCCGGCAGGGCTTCCCGTGTCCGTGTACTTCGTGTTTTGCCTGAAAGTGCTCGTGCGAAGAGAAAAGTTGGCAAAAGTACGAAAAATTGACAAATATACGTATACATACATGTGGGTTGGGTTGGCGTCGGTTGGCAACGACACTGTCTTGTAAAACACGCCGCTTACTACGTGAGCTAGACATCCAGGGTACGTTTTTTTTTTTTTTTTTTTTTTTTTTTTGGCGGTCGCCCGCAGCTGGTCGTCTAGTTGGATCATTTGTGCGAAGTAAAGAACCTTTACTCTGTACAAGGGAATTAATTGATCGTATCACGTAGTGTGTATAGGGTGAGGCACTCACGAGGCAGTTACGTAATACCCCCATTGCTGTCTCTGGAAGTGGCCACACCGGAAATTAAACTAACTCATTGAAGCTGTCATCCATTTATATATATGCAAGTCCGCCTCACAAGCGGTTCTTAGTAGGATGCAGCTCACCCTTCATGCGACTCGCCGGACACCTCAGGGCGCTTCGCGCTTGGTGCAAGCAATCTCTGCCTGGTCGGTGAAAGCCCGACGTGCTCCGTCCCGGCATTGTAGGGATGCGAGGGTCTATGGTTATACGACTACGGCCATGCATGAGATCGAGTGCATCTCTCTTATCGAGTACACCCCCCCCCCCCCCCCCTCGCTGGCGGTCGAGTTATGGATCATTTTTATGCGGGGAGAACCTTTACTCTGCACAAGGGGGATGATCGTATCACGTAGTGTGAATATGGTGAGGCACCCACGAGGCAGTTACATAGTAAACCCATTGCTGTCTCTGGAAGTGGCCACACCAGAAATTAAATCAATTCGTTGACGCTATCATCCATATGCAAGAAAAATCGCCTCAAAAGCGGTTCTTACTAGTATGCAGCTCGCCCTTCATGCGACTCGCCCAACACCTCTCGGCGCTTCGCGCTCGGTGTAAGCAATGTCTGCCTGGTCGGTGAACACCCGTGCTCCGTCCCGGCGTTGTAGGGATACAAGGGTATGTGCTATCGTCATACGACTACGGCAATGCTTGATAATGAGTACCCCCCCCCCCCCCCCCCCCCCCCCTCCCGCCGCCTGAACCGTCTCGAAGTGGAGGCGTAGCCAATGGTCAAAATAAATGGCTAAGGAAAACAACAAATGAGTACGCGCCTCCCCCCCCCCCCCCCCCCCCCCCCCCGCCTGGACCTACAAAATGATTTTTAGTGATGGTGAAGGTTATGCGCTGTTTAATGTTAGCCTGGTGTTCATAGTGTCTTTTGCTGTTGTTTGGTATTTCTTATGATTCCGTCGTTGAAGGTGATGAAGGAGAAGACGCCGTGGGACGAGGAGCCTCTCTTCCTCTACCTTGCCTACCAATCGGTGCACAATCCTCTAGGGCCCGCCCCAACAGGTGAAAGAAAGCCTCGCATACCCAGGTTTCAGCTTACTGGTGTGGCTTACGAAAGCCTGCAGTAGCTACCAATAGCTTGCAAGCAAATTGCTTGCCCAGTAGCTTTCAGTAGCTTGGTGGAGTTTTCCGGTAGAGTGCTGTCGGTACACCACGCTCGAAGTGGCTTTTCAGTAGCCCGCAGTAGCTTTTCAGTAGCCCGCAGTAGCTTTTCAGTAGCCCGCAGTAGCTTTTCAGTAGCCCGTAGTAGCTTTTCAGTAGCCCGTAGTAGCTTTTCAGTAGCCCACACAGTATATTTTCAGTAGCCTGCAGTAGCTTTTCAGTTGCCTGCAGTTGTTGTTGTTGTTTTTTTCACATTAAACCGTTCTTTCTACCCGTCGATATCCAGCACAACCAGTGTCCGTGCCGATTCTTCAATCCTAGAGAGATACAAGTTCTGTGGTCACAAAGCTACGCCACAGAGATACTACGTTGCCACGTATGCAATGCAATGCCATGTCATCATACTGCGTACGACAGGCACGACATACACATTCCATGACCTACAGAAACAAAAACGAAACAAAGAGAGAAAAAACAAAACAAAACACCGACAATTCGAAAGAGAAAAGAAACAAAAAAAAAGAGACAAAAATATACCTGGTATATGTATATACTTCAGTATAGCAACAAACCATCGTACCCCCCCGCAGGGGATCTGGCAGACACTTGAACAGAAGGAGCTAGCAAAAAAAAAAAAAAAACTAACAATGGCTATCGTAGCAACGAATAGATTGCAATACGTAGCTTAGAGTAACTTCCTGTAGATTTGCAGTCAGTGCCGGGTAGCTCGCAATTGCGAGCAATAACTTGTACATGGGTAAGACTCGCTTGCAGTGAGCGAGTTATTGCCTTCAGTGTATCGCTATCGGTACGTTGCGGTAACGAACAATAGCTTGGAGTAGAGCTTTATTCAATCGCTTTTAGGCAGTAGACTGCAGGGGCTTGGCTGACAATAATGGCCTTTGCCTAGCGAACAACAGCCATCACTTTCAGGCAGTAGTCTACATTCGCTTAGCTTGCAATAGCTTTTGCCGTAGCGAACAACAGCTTGCAGCAGCTTGAAATAGCTTGCTGCAGCTCGCAGTGCAGCTCGCAATAGCTCCCACCTCCACGACCTCCGATCTCGGCTCGGCTTTCGCCACGAGCACCATGGCCGCACCAGCAGGTGTCTACGAACAGATTCCGATCATGTCTAAATCGGTCCAGTGTACCCATCGCACGGTGGCGAATACCAAACCGAACTCGCCAACAGTAGCCTAACAGTAGCCTACTGATGCCTACGGCCGTAGACAGCAGTAGCCTGCAGTAGCCTGCTGGGGCTACGGTAGAGGGGCAGTAGCACCTAACAGCAAATTTTCCGAGGCTCCACACTTGATTATAGTGTAGGATTTGATGCGTTCTACGATATAGGCGTCACATTCGGGGACAAGAAAACTCTCCGAGTCACCACGTCATCTTTATCGATCGCCAGTGACAGGACGAGTAGGTGACTTGTGCTCTACAAGGTACATTCGTAGGGAATGGTGCGTTCGTACACGTACGAGATGCGTGTCGTACCATCAGCCGGTCGTATTCATGTCCCATTGAATTCCGCGTTGTTGTCCCTTGGGGGGGCATGCGAGCCTCAGACAATTTAGCAATTTAGGGGTGAGAGCCTCATTGTCTACATCTACCCCAAAAAAAAAAAAAAAACTGACTTTGAGCTACGAGCAGAAAAAGCGAGGAAAAAAAACGACGAATCCTGGTGTAGGGTATACGAAGAAAAACGTGACCATAGTAAATAGGACCAAGAATTGTTCGTAAAAACATGGAAATATATAGGTTTTATGTGTGGACCGTAGGTCCTATTTACTGTGGTCCCCCCGTGATATTGATGGTACGGGTGATCCGAGTAATCAGGACCCACCATACAAACACAAACACCTATATACTCCGGTATTTTTGCCAAGCATGGTCGGTCCTGATTGTTTGCTGCTGTAGGCCCAAAACGGGGGGGAGGGAGGCTTCCCAGTGTATATCTGAATAATACAGATGTACGTAGGATCGATGGGAAGCCTATCATCAAAAACCGCAAAATTTGCACAGACAAGGCGTTTTAGTCACGCGAAATACATAAACAAGAACGAATGCTTTTCGGGGTTATTTTGGGCCTGCTGCAGCTACTATTTTACGGGGGGCCATAGTAAGTAGGACCTACGGTACACACAAAAACCTATCTGTTTACCTATTTTTACCAACAATCTTTGGTCCTATTTACTGTGGCCCCCCGTGAATAGGGGCCTCCGTGATGCTAATATTACTGGGGACCATAGTAAATAGGACCTACGGTACACACAAAAACCTATATATTTCCTATTTTTTACTGACAGTATTTGGTCCTATTTACTATGGTTCCCCGTAAATAGTGTCTGTGTCCCTACGACACTCGGTTAACCCCTTTTAGTTAGTACCGCAGTCCCGATTTGGGGACAAACCAGTCTAATTCCAAGTGATTTGTCCCCAAAACGGGACTGCTTACACTAAAAGGGTTAAGACACACTTCTACCTTGGTGAATACCTCGGCCGAAACTTCGAACCCATGTAGTGGGGCGCGTGTGTCATCAAGTTTAGCCGGCGCATACAGCAGTAGGTTGGGGCAGAGGCTGCAGTAGATTTGCTGGCAACATACATACAGGCGTTAGCTTCAAGGGGGCTGCGTTGCAGCAGGGCTGACCGCCTCTCCTCCCCCTCCCCTTTCCTCGAACCTCCTCCCATTCTCCCACCACTCTGTACCCTTTTTTGCTAATTTCGTTTGGTCTCGTTCCGCATTCCGTGATCAGATGGGTTCACCAAGGAGGACAAGTTGTTGCTGCACGAAGTCAGCAACGGGACTACGTCTCAACGGAGGACTCAGTTCGCGGCGGTGAGCTGGAGCAGGGCCGGGGGGGGGGGGGAAGGGAGGGGGGAAGGGGGGGAAGGGTACTCGATATCATGCATGGTCGTAGTCGTATGACCGTAGACCCTCGCATCCCTAGGGATGGGGGGGGGGGGGGGGGGGGGGGGGGGGGGGCGTACTCATTTGTTGCTTGCCTTAGTCATTTGACCATTGACCACGCATCCCTTTCGAGACGGAGCACCGTTCCTACTCCTAATAGAGACACCTCCAACAATTGGGCGCTCATTACGTTGTTTCCATAAATTACATAGAAACGTTTTGCTAATCTTATGCCCTTCCTGTTTGGCCTCCTGTGGCCACCATCTATCTCCTAGGATAGCGATCGTTTTCTCGCTGCTATTCATTGTATCAAATTCCTCGATGTCACGTTCGTCTATTTTCCTCGTCTCTTCTAACGCATCCCGTTCCTCCTTGCATATTTCACTTTCTCCTACTATGTGAGTTCTACTCTCTATTGCTTTGCCACACGGGCACATCTGTGCGTCTACTTCCTCCTCTTCCCGGCTACTGGTGTACCTCTTTCTTCTTTCTGGCAGGTCCAGGTCCCCTGCACGAAAGCGCAGTTTCAGCGTTTTCGCGAAGTCCATTGGGCCATGCAAATACGTTTCATTCCTATTCCTTCCCTCAATCCCCCGTATATCTCTAAGTGTTTTTCCGATTCCACCTTGTTTCTTAGCGCTAGCCTTTCCCTTCTTTCTATCCTTTCTTCTACTTCTGCCTTGTACCTCCTAAACTTCCCGGCGGTCATCATCTCTACTTGGTTTCCCCCTAGATCCTTCCATGCTTTCTCAACTACGCCATCCCACCTTATTCCAGCTCGTCCTTTTGATACTTTCTCCCATACAACTCTATCAACTATGGCTGGCAACCTCTTTTTTGGGATGTTCCTTACTTTATATTGCCAGTTCAACGTTCTCATGTCTCTATTTGTCTTGAGTGGGCGCATTCCCATTCCTGTATTACTAGTCGTACTTGAGCATCTTAGGATTTTTTTAGCTGCTGTCATTTGTACTGTTTTACGAGTTTCGCGTTCCCTTCCCATACTTCTCCTGCATATTCTAGCTTTGGTACTATCACATTCATCAAGATGCATATCTTAATCCTAGTGTCAAGGTTCGGGTCTGTTAGGATCGCATCCATCTTGCTTCCTGGTGCCTTACCCTTTCCTATTACTTTTGCTATATGTGTATCCCAAGAGCAGTCTTTTGAGATCTCTACGCCAAGGTATGTATACTGGTCTACGATCGGCAATTCATCTTCTCCCCGCTTCCAACTGAAATTTACCGGGTTTACCTTGTCTTCGTTGCAAACAACTACTGCGCATTTCTTGACGTTCGCCGTCACCCTCCATTTCCTGGTGTATTCTAGCGCCTTCTCTATTTGTTTCTGCAATCCTTCGGGTGTTTCTGATATCCCCACGAAGTCATCCGCAAACATCAATCCCGACACCGTATCTTCCCCTACCGTGACTCCCTGCCTTGCTCCCTCGACTGCTTCTATCAGGTCGTTAATATATATCTTGAATAAGTTAGGTGACAACGTACATCCCTGTGCAACACCTTGTAAAATATCAACATGCTTCGATATTTCCCCGTCCAGCATCACAGCACTTCTCGCACATTCCGTCATCTTTTTCATCATTCTCCACATCTTTCCTCTGATTCCTATTTCCCACAGTTTTTTCCACAATCCATTTCTCCATACTGTGTCGTAGGCTTTCTGCACATCTAGAAAGAAACAGTACGTTGTTAGTCCCGCGTCTTTCCTACCTTGAATAATCTAACCTAAGGTGTACACATGGTCTACGCAGCTACGGTTTGGCCTAAACCCTGCTTGTCCTTCGCTTATTTTGTCTTCCTTCTCCATCATCGTTCCCATTCTATCGTTCAAAATCTTACAAAATGTTTTGCCTACTGTGCTTAGTAGCGTTATCCCTCTACAGTTCCCCGGGTCAGCCTTATCTCCTTTCTTGAATAAATTTACTACTACTCCTTCTCTCCACCTCCTAGGTGCGTACTCGTTTTTTCCATATCCAGTTATACAACATAACCATCATTGTAAGCATTCCTTCTCCCCCGTACTTCATAAATTCATTCACTATTTGGTCTGCCCCTGCTGCCTTTCTATTCTTAAGTTTAGCTACACACTTCTTTACCTCTTCCCTTGTGAACTCTCTCTGTAACCCTCCCGAACCACTGCCTTCCCTTTCTGATGTATCTACGAACGCCTCTGCCCACGCGTTGATCTCCTTCTCGAATTCTGCATCGAACGTTTCGTTGGCTGTGGGTGTTCCTAGCTTTCGGTAATGCTCTACTAGTACCTCCCTTTTCCCCTTCGAACTACTAGCCATTTTACCGTTCTGTGCTCTTAGAGTAGCTATTCCCGTGTCTGCCTCTCCTGCTTGTCTGCCAAGTATCCCCCTTTTACCCCTACCCACATCTGCTTCATCCCGCCCTCAAAGTCTTCATTTGTTTTATTTACTACGTCTTTCCATATCCCTTTCTTCTTCTTCTCTACCGTCTCTTTTACTTTCTTTCTAGCTATAGCATACTCCTCCCACCCTGTCGAAGTACTCGATGTATACCTTGCGTGTGCCTTTCTCCTTGCTCTTACAGCCTCTTCCACTTCTTCATCCCACCATTTTACCGCTCTGTTGCATACTATCAACTTCTTCCCTATTACTTTACTTGCTGGGGAGGGGGGATAAGCGGGGAGAAAAAGGACGAAGAAGAGAGAGAGGCATCCTTTTTGAGGCGTTCTTTTTTTTGAGCAGATACTGAACGAGATTTTAAAAAAAAATCCATGGATCAAACAATAGAAATCGTATCGATTAGGTTGTTTGTTTTTTGTAATCGGTATCGTACCGTTTGTTTTTTCGATTATCGTTCGATATCACATACCACCCCACACGTTGCACAAAATGTTCTCCGTCGGGCGTTTCGCTCAGTAGGGGCGGGGGGGGAAGCGTACTGATTTGTTGCTTGCCTTCGTCATCTGACCACTGACCACGTATCCGTTTTGAGACGGAACCCTCGGCTCGGTGTGGGCGCTTTGCTGCCAGATATACCGACTGCCGTCAGTACTGCCAGGCCCAGTACCTGGCAGTCCCAGCAAGCACAAGAGCACACCGCAGTACCTCATGGAAAATGATGTTCGAGAGCAACACATGAACAAGATTACCACCACCACAGCTATCACGACAACCACCGCCCCAAAAGACCCGCCCTTCCCCCGGCCACCATCATATCGTGAACAGGTGTTGCTCTACTTAGACAAGAAGATCGGGGAGCTGATGGACTTCCTCGAGGTCGGGGGGGGTGGCTGGAAAATTCGGTCATCGTGGTGGCTAGCGACAACGGGGGCTGTCCTGACGCCAGTGGCTGCAATTATCCGCTCAGGGGGGTGAAGCAGTCCATGTACGAGGGGGGGAACAAGGTGAAGGTCCTGCCACCACGTCAAAATATACACATACTACGGGTGACAATAGCAATGTACAGTAGTAATGGCAGTCAGTTAACAATAGCAATAGCAGTAGCAATAGCAATATACAGTAGCAGCAGCACTGACAATAGCGGTAACAATAGCAATAGCAGTTAGCAATAGCAATATAACAGTAGCAGCAGCACTGACAATAGCAGTAACAATAGCAATAGCAGTTAGCAATAGCAATATACAGTAGCAGCAGCAGTAACAATAGCAATAGCAGTTAGCAATAGCAATATACAGTAGCAGCAGCACTGACAATAGCAGTAACAATAGCAATAGCAGTTAGCAATAGCAATATACAGTAGCAGCAGCACTGACAATAGCAGTAACAATAGCAATAGCAATATACAGTAGCAGCAGCACTGACAATAGCAGTAACAATAGCAATAGCAGTAGCAATAGCAACAGCGGCAGCAGCAGCACTGACAATAGCAGTAACAATAGCAACAGCAATAGCAACAGCAATAGCAATAGCAATAACAATAACGCTGACACTATTACGGGGGGGCATGGTAAATAGGACCTACGGTAGACACTAAAACCTATATATTTCACTGTTTTTACCAACATTATTTGGTCCTATTTACTATGGCCCCCCGTGATAGCAATAGCAATAGCAATAACAAGAACAAGAACAAGAGCAACAACAGTAGCAGTAGCAACAGCAACAACAATAGCATTATCAATAACAATTACAATAACGAATATATACACGCACCCACTCCTTGACCTCTGCAGGTTCTGAAGCAATTTTTTTCTTCCTCGCATACGGACTGTGCTTCCTGCTTGAGGCCATATACAACCCGTAGTACGTGCGATGGAAGCATCACTAGTACGGGGGGCCATAGTAAACAGGACCAAATTTTGTTAGTAAAAATAGGGAGATATATAGGTTTTTGTGTGTACCGTAGGTTCTATTTACTGTGGTCCTCCCTCCGTAATAGGAGCGCTCGTTTTTTCTTTTCAAGCCTGTCACCCTTCTAGGCCTGTTGGCTTGTCACAGACAGTTTTGGGGACAAACTACTTGGGAATTTGAGTAGTTTTGTACCCCGAAATGGGACTGTAGTTTTTAACCGCCCTGTGTACGATCGGGGTAGCTGTTGTTGGGCAAACAATTTCTGACCGACGGGCGGGACGGGCGCCCACCCGGACCTGATACCTGATCCCACCCGGACCTGATCGACCCCGCCCATAAAGAGGTACAGAGACACCAGGCACACAGAATAGCCCTCCGCGGGAGCCGCCGGAGGCAACGATAGCGCGGAGCGCGAGCGTAACTGAAACACGTAACCATGTGAAGTGTTTCGACGCCGTCGGGCGTAGGCCTGACACCCCCCGTCGCCGTCGTCGTCGTCGCCCCCCCCCCCCCCTCCCCCCCCGTGCAAGCAATGCCTGCCTGGTCGGTTAAAACCCGACATGCTCCGTCCCGGCATTGTAGGGATGCGAGGGTCTATGGTCGTACGACTACGGCCATGCATGAGATCGAGTACATATCTCCTATCGAGTACCCCCCCCCGCCTCGTCTTGTACGACTACGGCCATGCATGAGATCGAAGTCCTATCCCTATCGAGTACCCCCCCCCCCCCCCCGCCGCCCCCCCCCCCCGGCGTCGGTTGGCGACGACGCCGCAAAACACGCCTCTCATTGCGTGAGTTAGACAGCCAGGGTACCGTTTTTTTTTTTTTGTTTTGTTTTATTTTTTTTTTGTGGCGGTTACCACGGCTGGCGGTCAAGTTAGATCATTTTCGTGCGGGGGGGAATATTTACTCCGCGCAAGGGGGATGGTCGTGTCTCGTAGTGTGTATATGGTGAGGCACCCACGAGGCAGGTTAAGTAGTGAACCCATTGCTGTCTCTGGAAGTGGCCACACCAGAAATTATGTCAATTCATTGATGCTGTCATCCATATGCAAGAAAATCCGCCTCTAAAGCGGTTCTTAGTAGGATGCGGCTCACCCTTCATGCGGCTCGCTCCAACGCATCACGGCGCTTCGTGCTTGATGCAAGCAGTGTCTGCCTGGCCGGTGAAAACCGGACGTGCTCCGCCCCGGCATTGTAGGGATGCGAGGGTCTATGGTCATACGACTACGGCCATGCATGATAATGAGTACCCCCCCCCCCCCCCCCCTCCCCTCCCTCTCGATATGCAAATCCGCCTCACAAGCAGTTCTTAGTAGGATGCAGCTCACCCTTCATGCGACTCGCCGGACACCTCACGGCGCTTCGCGCTTGGTCCAAGCAATGCCTGCCTGGTCGGTGAAAACCCGACATGCTCTTACCATGTACACAACGCGGGATACGATCGTCCCCCTTGTGCGGAGTGAAGGTTATCCCCGCACAAAGATGATGATTTAGCTCGACCGCCAGCCTTCGTGTGACCGCCAAACAAAAACGAAACAAAAAACGGTAACCCTGGTTGTCTAGCTCACGCAGTGAGAGGCGTGTTTCGCAGCGTCGCCGCCAACCAACGCCAACCCAACAACATATATAATATATATATAATATAGGGGGGGTGGATTAAAATCGAGTAAAACAAAAACAAAAACAAGAAAAACGTGTCTTAAATTAAATTTCTTGACAAAAAATCCCAACCCGCTAGCCTGTTTTCAATTCCGATGATGTGGCGAGTGTGGTTCCGTTTTCTCAGTTTGTTATGTGCGCCCCTTGGCCACCCCTATCCCCGTCGCGGCATATGCCTCGTTACCCGTAGCCGTACGTCCCTGTTCAGCTTACAGCACCAGTGCCCGCGGCACTACAGCACCGAGCAGAGTGGTACCGGGGGGATGTTTGGTTCAACCCCCTCCCCCAAAAAGCGCTTTCCACTTTTTTTTGGTCCAAGCGGGGACGTCGCTTAAACGTCCCCCGTTTTTGCGGTGATCACCCGCGAGCTTGCGGTAATTAATCGCCCGTAGTCAGCTCGTGTTCTGCTGTTTGCTGTACTGCGCGAAGGCACGCGCATGATTGAACGTAGGAAATATGGAGTTTGTGGAGCGGGATTCATTGTTAACATACAATATGCCTGGAAGGCATGTTTGGCCAGGGGATACCAGGTACATACGAAGCATAACCAAACACGTATATTGGGTGTAATTCGATATCGGTCCTTGCTCCTCAGGTACGTGTTGTGATCTGGTCGATGAGTCACCTCCCGGTTTTTACATATAAATAAGGCGTTTCCGTTTGAAGGGACTCTACGGCAATTTTTTGTTGCCGCGAGAAATATCACTACCCACCCGCAACTCCGGTTAGTTACCGCAGCTTCAGTGGTTACCGCAACTCCAGCTAAGTTTCCGTCGTGTTGCCGTTACCCGTAACGTATCTATGGTCAGGTACCAGGTATGATCTGGTCGAAGAGCCACCTCCCGGAGGCGGTGTGGGGAAGGTCCTACGACAACATGATGCATGTCACCGACTGGCTGCCGACCCTCATGTCCGCAGTGGGGGGCGAGATATCCGGCAGGTACGTCGTAGCGTTGTTATGTGCGAACCGCATGGAAACCCGGAGACGCACGAACTGTGTCCCCAGGCTGTTAATGGAACAGTAGCAGCAGTGGCACGCGAGACGGTATCGGAACCGGGGACGAACGACGGATGTCCCCGGGTTATGCAGCAGCAGCATCAGCAGTAGCACGCACGCCCCCTCATGTCCGCCGTGGGACGCGAGGTCAACGGCGGCTATATACACTATAGTATCGTTCTGTGCGAACCCGGGGACGCACGAAGTGTGGCCCCGGGTTTTTGCTTGGCAAGAGCAGCCGTATCGAAACCTATGGGCGAACGACCGGTGTCCCCGAGTCATGTAGCAGCAGCAGCAGCAACAGCAGCAGTAGCCCGCACGGTTTGTATACCCCCCCCTCATGCACGCCGTGAGGGGTGAAGTAGCCGCCAGGTACATTGAAGCGTCGTTCTGTGCGAACCGCATGGAAACCCGGGGACGCACAACCAGTGTCCCCGGGCTATATGCAGCAGCAGTACAAGATACCGTATCGAATCCAAGGGACGAGCGACCGGTGTCCACGTTAGGCAGCAGCAGTAGCACGTGAGGTCGCATCGAAACCCGGGGACGAATGACGTGTGTCCCCGGGTTAGGCAGCAGCAGCAGCAGCAGCGCAGCAGCAGCAGCGGCAGCAGCAGCAGCGGCAGCAGTAGCAACGCGAGGGCCTCAATGGCTCTCGCGGCCCCCATCAGCGTAGACGAGGGCCGGCGGCGGCGGTGGTGGTAGTGGTGGTGGTGGAATTGTTCGTGGTCTTGGTGGTGTCGATACATGCTTCGTTTCTGTGCACCCACCACTAACAATAGTTTCTTTTTCTTTCCTCTTGCTTGCCCATTTATTCTATCGGCTCTTCTTTTTCTTTCTCCCTGCCCTCCTCCGCCTTCCCCACTCGATGGTCGTGGTACCTTTTCAAATATCTCTGTACCAGGGCCTATGTGGATAAACGTATAGGGCCCATCTTATCGGGGACTTTCGGCTCTTTTAATTTGACTTGATTTTTTTCTTTCTAATTTAATTCAAGGGCCCATCTTATCGAGGACTTTCGGTTCTTTCAATTTGACTTGATTTTTTTTTTTTCTAGTTTAATTTGCATCTGATTAAACGAAATTTAGTTTTTTTTCCCGTTAAGATGCGCCCATACCAGTACTCGGGTATTCGTGGCAAAAAATGTTTTTGTAATCTATTCTATATCTTCGTGCATGCATCAGGCCGTCGTCCCCGGTGGCTTGGTAGGTGATCCGCGTGCCTATCAAGATTCAGTTTCGCGGGTTCGAATCTCACCGAGTGCATGCTCGTAGGGACTTTTTCTTGCATAAAAAAATGATAGGCGGAAAGCGCGCGAGCATGAGTTAGCCACATACGATGAAAATCGACGAGCAGTGGGAATGAATGCTGAACCCTATGCGCGATAAAAAACAAAGGCAACGTGCCGGGGGGGGGGAGAAGGGGCGACGACACGTGTGACCACGGCTTGTCCAGAAGATCGCTGAGGGTAAAACCTCCTACGAGTTAGGCTGGGGGAAGTAAAAGTGACGATTGTAGAAAACAAACAAACAAACAAACAAACAAAAAAAAAAAAAACGCACCGCACCGCACCGTTTGGCACAAACGCTAAGGCGGGACTCCAGACTCGACAGAAGAAAACCGTCCGGATACTGTTGTAGTCGAGGTCTGGGCGCAGTCCGTGCCTTGCGTCGCGCGTGGCACGCGCTGAAAAGTTGTGTTTTTTTGCGGCGGGATGCAGTACATACACTGTTTGTTGCTGTTGTTGTTGTTGTTGTTGTTGTTATCACGTGGTCTCTCAAAAGAGGGAGCCCGTGGTCATACAAAGGTGCTGAAGCGCTGAAGCCCTAGGAAGATCGGAAAAAAAAAAAAAAAAAAAAAAAAAAAAAAAAAAAAAACGAAAAAGAAAAAACGAAGTTCGTCTGCCTAAAAACAATACACGAGACGAAGAAGACGCGCACGAGATGAAATCAATGCGCAAACTGAACCAACGTGGCCACGGGGCATACCCTCTCAACTACACGGCGGAGTTGCCCCCAGTATATATATACAGCAGCGTCTGTGGTATTTTCTGTTATCGCGCCGATGCTGACGTTCTCTCGCCCCTGCTATTACGGGGGTCCATAGTAAACAGGACCAAATATTGTTATTAAAAATAGGTAAAGTGTATAGGTTTTTGTGTGTACCGTAGGTCCTGTTAACTATGGTCCCCCGTAATATTACGGTGGGATTGCATCACGGTGGAAGCGCCAGTACGGGCGCCGGTGCTTCACGTGTTGGCGACCGCCGAGACTTTCTGACAACAAGCGTTGCCGTGAAGGAGGCCTGTGGAAGAACTCGAAACCGCCCCGAAAAAAACAAAACCGAACGATATACAGCAGTGTATAGATTTTGTCTTTTGTCTTTTTGTCTTCTTTTTTATTCAGAAAACGAAAATTATTAATACGTGCAGCGCATCATATTATGAACGTCGACTCCTGCGTGTAACGTTTCTGATGTTACTCTGACGCTCCGTTTTGGTTCACCCTTCCAATGCCTTGGAAACCCTTACGGAATCGGTCGATGCTATTAGTATGATGTGATGCATACCACAACTAATATATGTACCATTTCTACCGTTCTCCGGCGCTCCCATTTGCTTTCCCTTCCAACACATTGGAAACCCGACTATATAGCGCTGGCGCCCTGGATGGCGTTGACCACTGGGACTTTCTGACAAGCGTTGCCGCGGAGGGAACAGGGGACAGCGGAAACGGTCCCCGCACAGAAATGCTCTACAACTGGGATCCGTACAAGCTTTCATCCGCAGTTACATTGTGGGTCTTTTTTCTTTTGTCTCGTTTTGGTTTATTTTGTTGTGTTCAGTTTGTTTGCTTTAATTTGTCGCTCTGCTCTTTTTTTTTTTTTTTTTTCCTGCACTTGTTTTCGTTTTTGAACTGATCTTTCCTCTTGCATGGTTTATTTGTGACACTACCAAAATGCGTGGTTGTTTGTGTGTATATGTTTTCTTGTGCTTTCGCGTTGGTCGTTGTATTTTTTGTTTTTTTTGCTTCGTTGGGTTGTGTTTTGATGTAGTGTGATGCTTTACCGCGGAGGGTCACCAAGTGCATGCAGAAATAAACCTCATGCCAGACAACCTGGGGACATGCAAGACTTAAGTGCCCACCTTAAGACGACACAAAAAAAAACAGACGTAAAACGGGTCCATCCAGCCCAGGCCAATACGAGTAATATACTCTGTATTGATACTATGGGTACGACTTCACCCCAACTTGAGCAAGACGGTTGGTGTTGACCGCGATCTCTTCCGCGTGTTGTCTTCATGTGTATGTTGCGCTGTCTGCACATAAAATCGTCCTTTCTACGTACCCAGCTTCATCAGTACATCCAGTGTCCGTCCTGATTCCTTATCCTAGAGAGATACTGATTCTGTGGTCACAGACTGTGAGACAAGAGAAAACCCAAAAGCAACAAAATATCGCGATTTCAAGAGTCAAGGACGTGAAATGCAGGCGTACCGGGTACGAAAACACAACGACACAAGCATGCAAGACCAGAAAAGAACTAAACTCCATGAAACCTTTCAATCCTGTTTTTTTTTTTTTTTTTTTCCCCCGAGGAGATTGTCGTCAGGGCTTTTGGGGTTTCCTGAGTCTTTTGAGTAAAAATCTTTTTTTTTCAAGCCGTACGCATGTATTTTTTTTTTTACGGTGCTAAAGCTGCGCCAAGCCAAGTAGTACGTGCACGTCTCCGTTCTGTCAGTTAATCTAATACCACTGCTGTGGACGGGAGTCTAGTCTCCGTTTGGACATTGATATATATATATATTATACGAGGTATGTACTCGTATTATACCGGCATAATATGATATAATACATTTTATACTACATTTTTGGTATATATTATAATATATACTATAATATATAAAATATATATGCCTGGTATATGGTATACACCTGGTATATTATATATTACATAAATTGTACTATTTACGGGGGTCCATAGTGAATAGGACCAAATGTTGTTGGTAAAAACAGGTAAATATGTAGGTTTTTATGTACACCATAGGTCCTACTAACTATGGACCCCCGTAATAGTATATATGTACAAGGTTCCCCTTCGGGACGTGGGTGACGTGAGATCCCGGGGGCGTCGCAAGGCGAAAAGGGAGTCATAGGTAACAAACACCCGTATATAGCTGTTCTTGGCGGAAACGGGAGCCATGCGTCACAGCGTATTGCTCGAAGGAAAGAGTAGTATGATAGTAGTCGGCAGGAACTGAGTACTGCTCTTTTTTGTGGTGGATGCTACACTCCTATTAATGCATGCACGCGGTACCTTGAGTTGACTACTACTATACCGCCACTAGACACCACTACCACTACTACGCAGATAGATGTATAGTAAAAGGTACAGACGTGTGCTGCTGTAGATTCAGCATGCACTCTCTCTACCAAATACTACCTGGTACACTACTACTACGACTACTATCCCACTATTACGGGGGTCCATAGTTAACGGGACCAATTTTTGTTAGTAAAAAAAGTTAAATATGTAGGTTTTTATGTATACCAGAAGTCCTATTATTATGGACCCCCGTAACACCAAGTACTGCTGGAACATGACGCTCATAGAATATAGACGAGGCGTATTACGCAGCTTGCAAAGTTGAGTATCAACTATTTAATCAGTCGAACTCACAGCTGACGTATTTCAAAATTTATAAAATACTTGTAAAATTTGGTAAAAATGGAATATAGACGAGGCGTATTACGCAGCTTGCAAAGTTGAGTATCAACTATTTAATCAGTCGAACTCACAGCTGACGTATTTCAAAATTTATAAAAAATATATATACAGACAACCTCAAACACAGAGGTCAAATAACCAGGCGGTACCATGGATTGGGGCATGACTGCTATATACTGTTACTATACACCACCACCAGTAATACGTGGATGCGGTACAGGTAGAAGCGGCATGAATAAATTCTGCACTACCGTTAGTACCTACTGTACTACTATTGTTTGTTCCTATTATAGTACTAAAACTTCCATACAACGGCGACGTAGCGTGCGAGCGGTACCATGAGTTGGGGGCATGACTACGTAACTATTATGTTACTCTTCATGTACACCACAACTACTACGCAGATAGATGTAGTGTAGTAAATGTACAAGCAGCATGCATGCTACAAACTACTTGGTACTGTACTACTACAACTACTCTTAGTAATGATTTTGTAAAAAAAATAATTAATTTAATTAAATGTACAGGCTATATATACCTATTCTATACGGTTGAGGGCATCTATTGGCCAGGTAGCACAGCAGCAAGCAGAGGTAGACGGGCGGAGGGAACCAGTTTTGTGTCCACGTACGTGCTCGGTGTGAGGTGTGCAGTCAAAGGTATGACCCTCGACAGATGTGTATTGCTGCTGCTGCTTTTGCTCTTTCTGCTGCTGTATCTGCTGTTGTTGCTGAGGTTGATAAAAAAACGGGCGATTTCAATTTTTTTGAGATTTTCAATGCAGAGAAAATTCAGCAGAGAAATTTCTCGTGCTCGTGCGGGGTTGATTATTGTTGACTGTTCGCCCCCCCACGACTCGCGAACTCACGGGTAGGTTTCCAAGCCCATATTGCACCCAAAAATAATAACACGAGACCACGATTATCACTCGATTGCTCGACCTGGTGAACATTGCACACACATACTATACGAACACTGCTGTTAAGTGTGCTGCTACTGCTGCTGCTGCTGCTGCTGCTGCTGCTGTAGTGCGCACCGTGACTGTACGTTGATTTTGAAATACGGAGGGAGTAAGTGTGAGTTCGTACGGATCGCCGTCCTACCCCTCAGCAGCACACCTTTCTCGAGATTATATCTATGTATGTATGTGTTCGTTCCTACTTCCTATGTTGACAGGAATCACGGCCCCCCACACACGCACACACAAAACAAAATGCGCTGTCCGTGGCCGTCACCAAAGGGGAGAGCTTGATGGGTGAACGACTGTTGCTGTGCCGTGGCTGCCTCCGTAGAAAGCTAGACGGACGGCGTGATCAGACATGATGCAGCAGCAGACAGCAGCAGACACAACAAGTCTTTGAAATCGTGAGGTCTCTAGTGTCCTGCTTTGCTCTAGCAGGTCGGAAGGACTCCCCGTACTTACTTGCCAGAATTCGTGACTTCAGACGCCCAGAGCACGCGCCACGGACCTCGGCCGGGGCTCGCATTTGCGCCGGGGTGTACACGCGGGCTCCCTCCCTGTGTGCCACGCAGCCTAGAGTGCGAGAGAAGACCCGCGACTGGACGAGAAAAGCACAACAGTATTCCGGGAAAAAAAAAAAGTCGATTTTGGAACAAAGTGACAACATATTTCCATCACATGGAAAAAAAAAGAAGTCAATTTTGGTACAAAGTGACACATATTTCCATTATTACATGGAAAAAAAAAAGAAAGTCAATTTTGGTACAAAGTGACATATGTTTCCAACACATGTATTATCTACACGCCCTTTCTTTGTTCTGTTCTCCCTGTAGCCGTGCGTAACTCAGACCCAGGGGTCACGAAGCAGGCTCTCCGCCTCCCCCCCCCCCCCCCCCCCCCCCCCCCCTCCCCCTCCCGGCTACGGTTCTTGTTCTTCGCGTTTTTTTTTTTTTTTTTTTTTTTTTCGCGAGAAGAACTCATATCGTTTCTTCCCCCGTCGGCTCCGAATTTTTTTTTTTCCGGTTCTGACTTTGGCACGAGCGTATATACGCCCGAAGGGATATGATACCGCCTATTTTTGTATGCGCGGGCTCCTTCTTCACCTCATACTGTAGGTCAAAAACTCCCGCGAAAAAAAAAAAAAAAACTGATTCATTTAGGAGAAAAACGTGGGAGCTTTACGAACCCTTTTCGGAACTGCGGTCCGTTTTTTGGGGTCCGAAAACTACCTAAGAATGAGTGTTTTGTCCCGAAAACGGGGAGACTGCAGTTTTGCCCTATTATTACCGGGGGCCATAGTAAATAGGACCAAATATTTGTTGGTAAAAAATAGCGAAGTATATAGGTTTTTGTGCGTACCGTAGGTCCTATTTAATACGGCCCCCCGTAACAGAAGCGTGGATCTTCTGGGGCTATCGTAGGTGTGTTTTGTTCGAAACTCGATATTACGAGGGACCATAGTAAATGGGACAAAATATTGTTAGTAACAATTGGGAAATGTATAGGTTTTTGTGTGTACCGTAGGTCCTATTTACTACAGCCCCCCGTATTAGTAATACTTCGTTTGCCCATAGTAAACAGGACCAAATATTGTTAGTAGAGATAGGGAAATATATACTTTTTTTTTGTATTTACCGTAGGTCCTATTTATTATGGTCCCCCGTAATAGTTCGTTTGCCGTCACCAATTTAGGTGTGATATAGGTGAAGGGGTGGATGGAATGAATTCATCAGTGACACGAGCTGGTATTACGGGGGACCATGGTAAACAGGACGAAATATTGTCAGTAAAAAAGGTAAATATATAGGGTTTCGTGTTTACCGTAGGTCCTATTAACTATGGCCCTCCGTGGTAAAAGTGTGGATTTATTAATTTCGACCAAAGAGGGAGACATACGAAATACATCACGGAAAGGGGTAGGGGTGGACGGTGATATTATTTCGGAGGGGGGCCATATAGCGAATAGCACCTACGGTACACACAAAAGCGTTTTCCTATTTTTACTATTACGGAGGACCGTAGTTAATAGGACCTACGGTACACACAAAAACCTATTATATTTACCTATTTTTACTAACAATACTTGGTCGTATTTACTGTGGACCCCCGTAATAACAACATTTGGTGCTTTTTGATATTGTCCCCAGTGATAGTAGGTAATTAATTGCTTCAGCTAGTGTGGATCAATTGATTCTGGCGAAAGAGACGGACGATCTTGTAGAGCAATATTGGGATCGACGACGTACGAAATATGGGGTAGTTTCTCAGCGCCCTTCAGGAAGCCTCGTCAGCCAGAAGAGTTTTTTTTTTTTTTTTTTTTTTTTTTTTTTTTCTTTTGACAATAAAAAATCTGAAAGGCATGCCGCCCCCATATCTTAGCAGCACGCGTCTACGAGTGGCAGAACGTTTCCGGTCAGAATTGGCACGACATTTTTTTAGATAGTATAGCCGTTGCTATACATGTAGGGACTCGTCGGGTAGGATTTTTTGTGTTATTTAGCAGGGCTGTTCATGAAGTCGGGTCAATCCTCGCGAGTCAGGCCAGGTCGAGTGGGGTAAGGGGGACCGTGCCCGACCCGACCCGGCACGACCCGGCACGACCCGACGCGTGAAGAGGTTCAAAACCTCCCGACCGGCCCGACCCGATCCGACCCGTGAGATTTCAAAACCTTCCCTGCCCGATCCGTGGGTGGGGTCGGGTAATGAAAATGACCCGTGAAGGGCCCAGGTTGTTTTTTATTTGTGACTCTCTCGTCAACTCGTGTGAATCACTCAATCCTTGTTGAGACTCGCCGAACACCTACCTGCTTCGCGCTCGGCGCAGCAAATGCCTGCCTTGATCGGTAAAAACCCTACGTGCTTTCGTCTCGCCCATGTAGGGATGTGGGAAGGTATCTACAGATCATACGACGACGTGCGGTCACGCAGGGCAATTAGCACCGAGAAAACGACCGCTATCCTGGGAGATCGATGGTGGCCACAGGCGGCCAAACAGGAAGGGAATAAGATTAGCAAAAAAAAAATCTATGTAATATATGGAAACAACGTAATGAGCGCCCAATTATTGTTGGAGGTGTCTCTATTAGGAGTGGGAACGGTGCTCCGTCTCGAAAGGGATGCGTGGTCAATGGTCAAATGACTAAGGCAAGCAACAAATGAGTACCCCCCCCCCCCCCCCCCCTCCCCCCCCCCCCCCCCCCACTCGAACATGTCCAGGAGATTCAATCAAGGGTATCGCCCAAATTTCGTCAACCACGAATGGCGCATGCAATAGCAACTCAAATGTCACCTGTTTGGTCAGTGTGTCACCTGTTTGGTATCACACTGACCGCCGCCATGACAGTGAGTGGAAGAGGGTTACATAGCCAGTTTTATTTTTTTTGAGGACCAAGGACTAGCGTTACCGCCGAAAACGGACCCGGCCAACCAACAGCATTTCAAAGAAGTCAACGCTAATAATCAGGCGTTTCCGTATAGGAAGAATAAGTTTTTTGTACCCTTTTTTGTTTCTGAACGGTTAACCGCTTCCAGGTGGTACGAGGCATGTTTGTACAAAGCTTTACGCAAATACTCGAAGATCTGACTGCGTATGACCAACGTAAAGCCATATTTGACGCCCAAAATCGTTTTTTTTTTTTTTTTTTCTTCAACTGAGACTTGAAAACTACGAGGCATTGCCGGAATTTGCACGTGAAACGCACAAAGGTCCAAATGTCCGCGCGCCGTTTTTAAGAGATGAGCCCTGGACTTTTGCACACGTATTTTGTATGCCCCTGCCGAATCAATAGTGTCTGCGCAAAAGAAAAAATAGTGCGAATTTTGCTCATCTATTCCCCCGTTACCGACGACTAATCAAAAAGCCTAATCCAATTTGCATAAAAATGACGCATTTCCGCATTTTTTGGATAGCATATTATACTACAGTAGAGCCTTATTTGTGTGATATTAGATTCGATCGCTGCATTCTGTTGGCCGAAAACTCTCCGGACGCTTTGGATTGGCCAAGCTTACCCCGAGAGTGGCCTCGGACCATGTCTGCTACCGGCGGGGTTTTGCGAGAAGAATTGATACCACTGATGCTGCATGCCGCTGATGCTGCATGCCTCTGCTGCTGCTGCTGCTGCTGCACGTCACGGACTACTGCTAGTGTGCTGCTGCTGCTGCTGCTGCTGCTGCTGCTGCAAGTACGTGTGCTGCTCACTGCAGCGCTGTTGCTGCAAGCGCTGCGGCAAGCACGCACTGCGGTGAGCAGCGCGCTGCTACTGACAAGAGCGCTGCTGCAAGCGATGAGCGCTGCTGCTGCAAGCAAGCTCTGCTGCTGCAAGCAAGAGTGCGCTGCTGCAAACGCTGTTGCTGCTGCTGCTGCTGCTGCTGCAAGCGCGTGCATCCTTGCCGCCACGCTCCTGACCTTCGCCGCTACGACTCCTTTTTTTCGGGCAGAGCGGACAAGGAAGAAGAAGGAAAGCGATCTTCTCTTTGTGGCTGCGTTGCTAGCGCAGCGAGGGTCGAGGAGCGCAAGATAGATCGCACTTCTGCCTGTTGGTGCTTACTGCTTCTGCAGCTTGCTGCTGCTGCTGCTGCTGCTGCAGGTAGATACTGCGGCTGCTTGCACGACTTCTGTTCGGCTCGTTTGGTCCTGCAAAAGTGCTGCCGCTGCTGCAAGTGTTTTTTTTTTTCAAACAGAAGATCAACTAATTTATCGGTCGAACTCACAGCTGACGTATTTCAAAATTTATAAAAACAGAAGAATCCAATATTTAGCTATTTTTTCGTCTCCGATTTATGCGCATGCCGGAAGGCCTTCGGTTATGATTATCTTTCCGACGGGAATCCTTCATGACCAAGAAGTATTGTGCGCAGACACTCTAATGACGAATATATATATATATATATTCCTTTTTTCGTCACGGAAAATTGGGATCACTTAAGGTCCCAGATCTCCCCAAACCATATTTATATATTCCTTTTTTCTTCACGGAAAATGGGGATCACTTAAGGTCCCAGATCTCCCCAAACGAAACAGAAACCAAAATATCTGTCGGAAAACGAAAAAAAAAAAAAACAACCGGTGACGGGGTCGGCAGAGGCTCATCCAACATATGTTTCAAACTTCAGCGGCGACTTCCTGAAAACGGCGTAAACATTGGACTCGTGAGGGATTTGGGACGGTATGCTTGAACCAGCCTGTACGCAGGAACGAAGACCTTGACCTCGTGCAGGGGGCGTGTACTCGTAGTCATGCATGGCCTTAGCCGCGTGACCCTAGACCCTCGCGTCCCTGCAAATGCCGGGACGGCGCACGTGAGGTTTTCACCGACCAGGCATAGACATTGCTTGCACCAAGCGCGAAGCGCCGTGAGGTGTCCGGCGATGTCGCATGGAGGGTGAGCTGCATCCTACTACTCGTAAGCACCGCGTGTGAGGCGGATTGTCTTGAATATATATGGACGACAGCTTCAATGAGTTCCTTTATTTTCCCGTGTGGCCACGTCCAGAGACAGCAATGGTATGTGACCCAGGGGGGGGTGTACTGGATAGGAGATGTGCTCGATCTCATGCATGGCCGCAGTCGTATGGCCCATATGACCCCCTCGCATCCCTACAATGCGGAGACGGAGCTTGTCGGATTTTCACCGACCAGGCAGACATTGGGGCGGGGGGCATTATTCAGGGAAGCTGGAAACTAATGGTTAGAGTCGGGTACTGTTCGTCGATGACGCATCGATATATTTATATTGTATCCGTACTTGAGCATGCCTCCCTTCCCCCAATCGAAACATGCCTACGCAGGACGGAAAACTTTAACCTCGTGCAGGGGGCCTTTAGGCAGGGAAGCTGGAAGCTACTGGTTAACGTTTGGTGCAGTGGGTTCTACTCCTTCGACAAAAGTGTCATCAACGTGAGTTGTCTGTTTTTTTCAGTTTTGATTCCTTTTTTTTCTTGTTCTTGGTGCTTTTTCCGTTTCTGATCCATGTTTTTTTTTTTACGTTTAAATTCTTTTATTACGGGGGTCCATAGTTAATGGGACCTATGGTATACACCAAAAACCTGTACATTTACCTATTTTTACGAACAAGATTTGGTCCTGTTTACTACGGTCCCCCTTAATAGGACTGCGGTACTGTTTTGACGGACAAGCTGTTACGGGGGACCATGGTTGACAGGACCAAATATTGTTATTACGGGCGTACATAGTTACTAGGACCTATGGTATACTTAAAAACCTATATATTTACGTATTTTTACTGACCAAATTTGGTCCCGTTATCTATGGACCCCCCGTAATAGTGAAAATAGGGAAATATATAGGGTTTTGTGTGTGCCGTAGGTCCTATCAACCATCGACCACCGTAGTAGGTAGACTCTTGACTATTTTTTCCCCAAACGGGACTGCAGTCTGCCCGCAAAGGGTCGACTTAACGTTTCTACTTATCAGTTATGTTTCGAATGGGTCAAGACTGACTGTTTTCTGTTGACACGCGCTATGATATAGGACTACTGCCGCAGGCCCGTGCTGCTATAGAGGTGTACGGCCTCAATACCCCTCGGAAACCCTTCGGTTTGGCTCGGTACGAAACTCGAAGGTACCGGTACTCGACATTTCGGAAACTTGGGTACGTACGCCCACCAGAAATACCCTCGGGTACGTACCCGTATACTTTACCCAACACACCCTTGAAAAATCGACTACAACCGTCTCGGACTTCATACTTGGCATGTGTATAGATACCACCCCCCCCCCCCCCCCCCCCCCCCCCCCCCCCCCCCCCCCTTCACACTAGCGTGATAAGATAACACCCTCCCCCCTATCACACGTGCAATAAGATAACACATGCCCCTATGATACGTGTGATTGGATATCACACCCCCCTAACAAGATAACACCCCCCCCCCCCCCCCTATCACACCTCCCCCGATATTATATATGGGTTGGGTTGGCGTCGGTTGGCAACGACACTGTAAAACATGCCGCTCACTACGTGAGCTAGACATCCAGGGTACCGTTTTTTTTTTTTTGTTTTTTTTTTTTGGCGGTCGCCCACAGCTGGTCGTCTAGTTAGATCATTTGTGCGAGGTAAAGAACCTTTACTCTGCACAAGGGAATTGATCGTATCACGTAGTGTTCAAGGTACGGCACCCAAGAGGCAGTTAGATAGTACTCCCATTGCTGTCTCTGGAAGTGGCCACACCGGAAATTAAACTAACTCATTGAAGCTGTCATCCATATGCAAGTCCGCCTCACAAGCGGTTCTTAGAAGGATGCAGCTCACCCTTCATGCGACTCGCCGGACACCTCACGGCGCTTCGCGCTTGGTGCAAGCAATGTCTGCCTGGTCGGTGAAAACCCGACATGCTCCGTCCCGGCATTGTAGGGATGCGAGGGTCTATGGTCATACGACTACGGCCATGCATGAGATCGAGTACATCTCTCCTATCGAGTACACCCCCCCCTATCACAAGTGTGAAAGGATAGCACCCCCCCTATCACACTGTGTGATAAGATAATACCCCCCCCCCTATCACACGTCCGATACGCTAACACCCCCCCCCTATCACACGTCCAATAAGATAACACCCCCCCCTTTCCCACTAGGGTGATAAGATATCACCCCCCCCTATCACACTAGGGTGATAAGAGGACACACCCCCCCTTATCACACTGTGTGATAAGATAACACCCCCCCTATCACACGTCCGATAAGATAACACCCCCCCCCTATCACACTAGGGTGATGAGATAACACACCCCCCTCGGACGAATTTCGAAGCTGATTTCTCGACAACGGGGAGGGCGCACCGAATGCGACGAGCGATGCGTGTGTGGAGATACCTCGACGACATACAGCCGAAACCGCCACTTGTTTTTGTGTATATATACCAGGTGTACCGTAAAGAGCGTTGGGTTTGCAGAGGAGAGGCGGTGCGATCGTTGGCTTTTTATTTCGGCGCTTCGATTTTTCCCAGAACGGGAAGGCTAAGTTTGCACCACACCGAGCAAGGGGTTTTCGGAGAAATCTGGTCGAGAGGGAGAAGAGGAGCCTCTTCCGAAAAGAAATGTAGTTGTACGGATTCTATCACTTTTTTTTTTTACTGTTTTCGAGAAAACCAGCGCTGGAAACGAGGACAACGAAAACACCGCTGTACGATTTAAGCGCCCTTCACGGTATTATATGCTGTCCAACGTTTTTGGAGGGGGGGGGGGGGGGGGGGGGGGGGGGGGGGGGGGGGGGGGGGGGGGGGGGGGGGGGGGGGGGGGGGGGGGGGGGGGGGGGGGGGGGGGGGGGGGGGGGGGGGGGGGGGGGGGGGGGGTTATCTTATCACACGGGTGACAGTGGGGTGTGTAGGGGGTGTTATCTTATCATACGTGTGATATAGAGGGGGGGGGGGGGTGTTACCTTGTGACACGTGTTCATACGGTACGCAGTACGCGACAGCAGTTAAGAAATCTCTCCTTTTCTGACCAGGGAAGGCTCGCGGCTTGCTGCTGCGACGCCATCGTTGAGCACTGGTTCTTGAAGGCTTAATAGACGTAGGGAGGTTAGGATGGCGTTACTCGCTGAGCACAAACGCTTATCAATTAATGGCTGCAATTTCTTAAAATTTCGAAATATAGCAGCCAAATTTTCAACACAGGTCGCGTGCTGCTGTGCTGCTGCTGTACCAGAGTAGTATCCCCTGCCCGATTTGCCTACTGAGCAGGTTCTCTGTTGTCGCTCAGGTGTGCTGGTTGCTTGGCTAGAGAAAAACGGAATAGCTCTATTCCATCAATACGACGACCACGGTGGAGAACTGATCCCAACACATGGCTCAGAAAAACCTCCCTCCATCATGTTTCCCCTGTTTTTTCCATCCGTGATACACATCCTGAGCATCCAAACCTCGGAAGCATCACCGGTTCCCACTTTCTTGTGATTTTGTTGTGTAACGTATTATTCATGTAAAGTGATAGGGGAAAGTTACCAGATTTTCCCCCTGGGCTAAAATCTGGACGATCATTCCCAACACCTGAGGGGAGGGGATGGTATCGATCCGATCCCCCCCGTTTTTTATTTTTTTTTTTTTTTTTTTTTTTTTTTTTTTTTTTTTTTTTTTTTTTTTTTTTTTTTTTTTTTTTTTTTTTTTTTTTTTGCCCCCCCCCCCCCGCTTCACGTATCATGTTGAAGCTTATTAAAGCAACTTTTCGGGGTTTTTCATGCGCGGAAGTCGTTTCACAATCAACGGTAATGTCAAGCTACCTTGCGTTCAGAGATGTTTGGATCTACTGCTGTACGTTGTATTCAGGGGGCAACAGAGTGGTGGGTGTTTCAAGGCTGAGAGGCATTCCCGACCTCGCATGATCTGTACCAGTTACCGGATGTTATTTGGCACATTTTCCCGGGGTGTATATCTGCTACCGTGTAGATCATGCGCTGTCTCTCGCGGCGGCAGGTGAGGAACCACACAGATGATCTAAATCGTGACCCTGTCCTAAGTGGGCAAGTATTACACGTATGTTCTCATTCATTGACCTCGTATATACTAACTGCTCGGGTATTTACCGGCCTTCCGCAGCTCTTGAAGGCAATAAATACCATAACGTTGAGCCAGGTACCTGGTGTGTATTGATCAATGACTAAGAACAATTTATTTCGTTTTTTTTCGTTTTGCTTTGGCTTCTCGTTTCTTTTGCAGCAGAGCGACGCCAACCTCGACCCGGCGGTCACCCCCTCCCGAGTGATATAAATACGTTCACGTTCCGTACTGTCTGTACGTACGTGAGGTAGTTGCCGACTTTTCAAAGGTTTTTCAAGGCAACTACCTATTACGGGGGACCATAGAAAATAGGACCAAATATATATGTTAGTAAAAATAGATAAATACATAGGTTTTGGTGTGTACCGTAGGTCCTATTTACTTTGGACCCCCGCAATAGTACCGCATGTGAGGATGTGTGTGTGTGTGTGTGTGTGTGTGTGTGTGTTTTTTTTTTTTTTTTTTTTTCCCGCAGAGCGACCCCAGCCTCCAGCCTCGACCCGGCGGTCACCTGCGAATCCCCATCTAATAAAACACGCCCCCCGAAGTGGCACAACTACCTTCCCCATCAGCTGCACTCGGGTAGTTACCGTCCTTGTGGAGGCGTTTCAAGGAAATATACCGTAAATAGTTGTTCTGCTTCGAAAGAAACCTATGTATGCGTGGATTATTCGCAGGAAAAACAGCGCTACGAGCTACATCCAGTCCTACAGGTAGCCTGACAGCTACCTACGGTTAGTGCCTTCGCGCCCGTACAGTCTGCTGCTCCGCTCCCACGTGCGCTCGTCTCACTGCACAGCACGACAGTTTTCTCTCTGGTGATAACCTTCTACCAGGAGGCTACATCACGCTAGTGTTGAGAAATGCTGACTGTATGCATGCATGCCATTTTTTCTCTACCAAACTGAAACTGTTGTTGTTGTTGTTGTTGTTTTTTGTCGCAGAGCGACCCCAACCTCGACCCTAATATTTTGAGAAATGACTGTATGCATGCCATTCTTTCTCTACCAAACTGAAACCACTTTTATGTTGTTGTTGTTGTTGTTGTTGTTGTTGTTTGTCGCAGAGCGACCCCAACCTCGACCCTAACATTTTGAGAAATTACTGTAGTATGCATGCCGTTCTTTCTCTACCAAAACTAATACCACTTTGTGTTTGTTTTTTTTTTGTTGCAGAGCGACCCCAACCTCGACCCGGCTGTGACCTGCGCGCACACGAGCCCGTGCGAAGACTGCTCAGATAGTTGCCTGGGCGACCCGAACTATGAGTACGGCGACATACTCGTCAACCTAGACGACGATCCGAGGGAGGAACACAACCTCCTGAAACAGCACCCCGAGGTACAAAAATGCCTCCTTGGGCTCGTTCTACGATAGAGGGAGCACATTTCCGCTAAAACGTTTTCTGAATGACGAGGTTCCGTAACCCGAAATCGCTGGAATACCATTCTTTTTTCGAAAAATGACGTTTTTGTATACTTGGCCCACGGGATTACTCATCGGGATGAAATTTGAGTTTTGCTGAAGTCAGTTTTCGGGTGAGGTGTCGAGCTCCTTAAGGTCAACTGAGGAGCCTCAGAAACATAAGGTGGACCTCTATCGTAGAACGCCTCCTTAGTCGGTGAAAACCCGACGCGATGCGTCCCGCCGTTGTAAGTAAGGATGCGAGGGTCTGTGGTCATGCACGCGACTATGGCCACACATGACGTGAGTAACCCTCCCCGCCCCCCTTCACGCCCCGTTTATTTGAATTGACCAATCAGATCGCAGCCCGCTTGATGGAACGCGCCGAGGAAGTTGTGTTCTCGGAGTACTCGGAATCCGCGTACGCTGAGGTCAGCCCGGAAAGTTTTGCCTACTGGGAGGCCAATAACTGGTGGATGGCTCCGTGGCTTGGGAAGCTCGCCAGCGACCACTCCAGGAACGGAAGCGAATGGTGATTTTCAGTTGGAGCCTTGCTGCTACTCCTGTACATGTAGACGGTAGTATATAGGGGCTTGCAGCTTGAGCCCCGAACTGTTCGCTCACTACGTGCGTGGGTCCCCAACTCCACTTAGAACACCATTTTTTCTTTTTTCTTTTTTCACAAACTGGTTATGAACAGCAGTGGTACGGTAGTAGGAGTTGCCCGTACTCGGCCCTCTTGAAACGTCAGAGTGGGAAATTGGCAATGTAAAGTGACGTTTACAGCGCCAACCACGACGTGATTGGGGCAAGGATACACAACATTTGTGTCCGAGTTGCAGTGGTTGATGCAAGGAGTCGTGGGGCACGGGTGTGACGTTGTCCTTGGCGCTCACGCTCCTCGTAGACGGCTCGTAATGTCAAGGTCCCTATTGGGTTTGGTCGCTCTCAGAGGGGTTCGACACTTAGGTTTAACGCGTGACACGCGCCACCACCCCGTCGCACGATTCTTTTGCAGGCTGATTTTCTCGACGAAACGACGCGGGGAGGGTGCAAACGCCGAGCGACCCCGCGTCTAGAGAAAATGCCTCGACCGAGATCTTCCCCGAAGCCGTTCTTTCGTTTGTGTGTGCTCTAAGCCCTTAAGGCTGTTGGAGGAAAATCGGCCCTACAATGTATCCCAGGGTGTGTGTTGTCTTATCGCATGCGTGATAACGGTGTGAGCCCAAACGCCCCCCGCAGTCGGGGGGGGGGGGGCAAAGGGGAACCATTATCATGCATGGTCGTAGTCGTATCGTATGACCATAGACCCTCGCATCATCCCTACAATGCCGGGACGGCGCACGTCGGGTTTTCACCGACCAGGCAGACACTGCTTGCACCAAGCGCGAAGCACCGTGAGGTGTCCGGCGAGTCGCATGAAGGGTGAGCTGCATCCTACTAAGAACTGCTTGTGAGGCGGACTTGCCTATGGATGACAACTTCAATGAGTTAATTTAATTTCCGGTGTAGCCAAGGGCGGGGGGGGGGGTAGGGGAACCATTATCATGCATGGTCGTAGTCGTATCGTATGACGATAGACCCTCGCATCCGTACAATGCCGGGACGGAGCACGTCGGGTTTTCACCGACCAGGCAGACATTGCTTGCACCAAAGCGCGAAGCACCGTGAGGTGTTGAGCGAGTCGCATGAAGGATGGGCTGTATCCTACTAAGAGCCGCTTTTGAGGCGATTTTTCTTGCATATGGACGATAGCGTCAATGAATGGATTTATTTTCTGGTGCAGCCACTTCCAGAGACGGCGATGGGTTTACTATGTAACTGCCTCGTGGGTGCCTTACCATATACACGCTACGTGATACGGTCATCCCCCTTGTGCGGAGTAAAGGTTCTCCCCGCATAAAAATAATCCACCTCGACCGCCAGCCGCGGTGACCGCCCAAAACTAAAGACAAAAACGTTACCCTGGTTGTCTAGCTCACGCAGGGAGAGGCGTGCTATACAGCGTCGTCGCCAACCGACGCCAACCCAACCTACTATAAAAATGCCAGGTATATAGTATAGTCGGGGGGGAGGGATCCTTTACTGAGAGGCTTCGTATTATAGCCAATATCTTCGCATCCTACTTTTGTGTGTATTTTAAGCTCCCATTGTTTGCAAACCCTTTTTTGTCTTTGTTTTTTTATGGTCGGGGGGGGGGGGGGGATCCTTTACTGAGAGGCTTCGTATTGTAGCCAATATCTTTGCGTCCTACTTTTATGTGTATTTTATGCTACTAGTTTGCAAACCTTTTTTTTTTTTTTGCTGTATCGGGCTTAAGGCAATGCCTTCCTCGCAGCCAGTCTTGCTGTCGCACTTGTCCACCTGCAGTGTAATTGCTGTACAGTCGGGTCGTTTTTTTCCCGTGGTGTAATTTAAACGGAGAAATTATTTACCAGGTATAGCTATAGCGTCCGTCCGATCGATGTGTGCCGTTAAGTTCCGAAGAGATACCTACGCGCAGCCCACGGATGAGATTGTTTGGCGTGTCGGGCGTAACGTAGCTTTCTTTTGTTTCTGAAAAGCCGGCAAGTGTGTTGGGTGAGAACCTCAATTACGTTTTTAGAACACACCAGGCAGTCTGTTTGAGGTGCATGGGGGTTTCACTTCACTTACAGGAGGCCGAACGCTTCCCACGAACTTGGGGTCTCCTCGACCTGGTAGTTTTATTTCTTCCTTTTTCCCTCCCTTCCCATTTGCTATCTCTGCCCTTTTTTTATTTGATCTCCCTCCTAGATCAGCACTCAGATCCGGGGACACATAGCAGTCTCTCACCCCCCCCCCCCCCTCTCCCGACTACGGCCGAGAGGTTTTATAGCCAGTATTTTGGCAGTCGATACGTATTTTCGTACTTTAGATCGCTATTTGCAGGCCCTTTTCGTTGGTGCGTCGGGCCTTAGTTTTCCAATTTATTCCCCACGGACGGATGTTCGGCGGGACACACGGAGGCGTTCGCGTGAGAAGCCTCAGAACTACTACTGCAGGCGCCTGCAGTACCCTTACACCGTACCATTTACGCCTCTACGTGAAAACAGAGGCCGTTTTTTTGCAGGGGGGGGGGTGTCAAGAAGCTGTTCTGGCACCCGCGTCGTACAATATTTTTCGTGAGGTCCCGCGATGGACCCACGAGACTGTTCCAAGTGTCGAGCTGTTCTGGCACCCGCGTCGTACAATATTTTTCGTGAGGTCCCGCGATGGACCCACGAGACTGTTCCGAGTGTCGGGAGTGTCACTTTTCTTTTTTACTCTCAAAAGAGGAGTTCTACAAGAGAGGTATCACATTTTTTTTTGGGGGGGGGGCGTTTCTGAGCCACAACCACGGATTCCTTACCAGGCGGCAGTTAAAGGATGTACAGTACCACAGTTCGTAGGGATATCTGTATCCAAGTATTGAAGGTGCGCGCCCCATTTTTCCCAAGCATCTTCGGTCGTACGCATATTTTTGTCCCCGTTGAATTCCGCGCTGTGCCTTGGGGAAACAGAGAGGCCTCGGAAATTCAGGGTAAAACATCTAAGTCGTCTATCACATCCGGAGGCGGGTGACATGTTGAGCTCAAGCGAGGAGGCTCTCATATAAATTGTGGTGCTAGATAGATAGCCTACCGTACGTAGCTTTCGCCTTTGTTTAGTTTTGCCATTTTTGATTTTGTTTTTTGGTGTTTTTTGGGTTCGTCTCCCACCTCCCATTCGCAGAAAGGAGTACCTGGTATGCTGTTTGTCAAGTACCAAGAAGATAATGCATTATGAAGTATATTGTGACGTCTTTTTCGAGCTTGTTTTTTTTGTACGTAAGCCACACGAATACTGCCGGCAGCCCGCGCGCAGCTTCCACAGCGAAATACAGGGCGTGTGTTTTATTTTCACGAAGCGATGGCAGCAGGGACTTAATGACGGCTGCCCTCCCGGCTGGGTGCAGCGATTGCGCTGTTGTTGCTGCTGCTGCTGCTGCTGCTGCTGTTGCTGCTTCTGCCACTGTGTGTGTACCAGCTCGGGCGCGGATGTGAACAAGATGGTGAGTTTCGCTTATTAGCTGATGACCAGAAAAAGACACAGCCCAGACCATCGACGAGGCAAACGCTTCTGTCAACTGCCACAAAGTGAGCTCGCGTACAGGCTTCAGAAATGAGAAGGCGGTGTTCTGGCGACCCTGGACCAGTGGCTGATTTGTTGTGCTCAACGGGGAGTGCTTTTTAGGAGCAGAAGATGAGGAGCGGTTCGAGAAGGAAAAGGCGTTTTTTTTTTGTTTTTTGTTTTTTATTTTAATCATCACTTTTACTTTCCAGCCTAACTCGTAGGAGGATTTACCCTCAGCGATCTCCTGGACAAGCCGTGGTCACAAGTGTCGTCACTTCTCCCCCCCGGTACGTGCCTTTATTTTTTGTCGCGCATAGTAGGGTTCAGCATCGAACGTAGCTAACTCACGCTCTCGCGCTTTCTGCTAATCAGTTTTTTTATGCAAGAAAAAGTCCCTGTACGCATGAGCATGCACTCGGTGAGACTTGAACCCACAAAATTGATCTTGATAGGCACGCGGACCACCTACCAAGCCACCGGGGACGCCGGCTACCAGTATGGATGCTCGCAGTTCGACGAATGAATGAAACGAAACACTCATTAATTGTTTCGGCATTTTTTAGGGCCCATCTTAACGGGGACTTTCGGCTCTATCAATTTAACTTGATTTTTATTTTTCTAATTTAATTTTAAGGGCCCATCTTATCGAGGACTTTTGGTTCTTTCAATTTGACTTGATTTTTTTTTTCCTGATTTAATTTGGATCTGATTAAACGAAATGTGGTGTTCCCCGTCAAGATGCGCCCTGAATCTCACTGAAAATATCATTTTAGTGGAAAGTGTAAGTGCTACGTCAACCCACGTTTGGCGCAACTCGCAGCGTTGATGGATGGTGTTGGTTGACGTTGTCTGTCTGCGCTCGTAGGGATATTAATACGCCTGAACGTTTTCGAAGAACAACGGGAAAGCTTCGAAAGCGGGGGTAAGAACACGCTTGAACGCCAAGAACAGTTTTCAAAGGAGAGGAAGAAAAGCGGGAAAGCTTCGAAAGCGCCAAAGTCCACAAATTCCGAACTACAAATAACAAATAACAAAGAAAAACACTACGAACTCGACATGCGCAAAACGCCGAAAAAAAAAAAGATAACAAACCTTTGGGCAAGTAACCGGGAACAACAATACGGACCACGCGACCTACCTGAAAAAAAAAGATATTCTCAGTTTTTTTTTTTATAAATTTTGAAATACGTCGGCTGTGAGTTCGACTGATTAAATAGTTGATACTCAACTTTGCAAGCTGCGGAATACGCCTCGTCTTTGTAGAGCTCGAGTCTCTGTTATGGTACAATTCAAAATCCGTCTGTGTCTGTCCGCATGACGTACTTTTTCGAACACTTTCCAATGGTTGATTTATGATGTATGGTCGTTAGACCTATGTCAATGGGAACGCGAAGTATCAATAAAAAGTTTGAATTCCAAAGATACCCGCCAAAAAAATTAGAACACGCTTCCTTTAGGCACGTTTAGAAAAAAAAAAAGTTCCCAACTGGTGGAAAAGTCCGAAAAAAGCAGAAAAAAGCAATCTGGGGCCGATGTTGGGCCAAGATCGTCTTGAGAAAAACTCAGGCCGACCTTTGGTTCGAAGCGGCGAGATTCCGAGTCCTCGACAGACATCGATCGACAAAACCAACGATTGCGTCATGAATTCTGAACGGAGTGCGCTCGTTAGAGGCTCTGACCCACCCTTGGGTCACCGTCTTCACACAATGGCCAGTGACGTGTGGCAGGCGCTGGCCAGGCGTACGATAGAAAAACAATTAGCCGCTGGTGTGTACCAAACACAAGACAAAATTTCTCGATCCGCCTCGAATGGCAAAAACAGGCTTTTTTTCAGGTTTGGGAGGATACCGCAGGACGCCGCCGGCAAGCTCTCGCCCCCTAGAGCATTTATCCACTTTCTATCTTCAATGTCGTCATCTATACTCGTTGGCCTTGCCCGACACCAAGCGGGTTGGCCGTGGGCTGAGTCTATATCGAGATCGAGCATCTATCGTCGCACGAGCTGATTTTCATCAGCGTGTTGACAATTTGCAACGAGAGGATACAAATTGCGCCGCCTGCAGCCGTTAGAAAAAAAAAAGAAAAGAAGGAAAAATCAAACATGTTTTCCCTTTTTTCCCACAGCGACGGTACGAGGATATTTTCGGCCGTTTTTTTAAAGCAAGCAATATTTTTGAAAGAAAACTTTTGAACTCCGCGTTGCCATTGGCGTAGGTCTTACAGATGATATTCGTACGGCGTATTCGACCCTTGCGGACCTTATATACTGAAACATACCATACCACCAGGCAAATTTAACCATGTAATACGTCCACGACACCGTACCATCATACCATACTACAAAATCTAACCGTACCTCTATGGGCTCCTCTATCCCTTGGACCAAAATGCGTTGGGGATCGCAGGACCACTCGACGATGTTCCCCTTGAGGATCTCCAACAACGCTTCGTCACTGCTATTAAGGTGCAATCAAGATTGGCTACTGCTCACGCCAAGCTTATCACCCACGTGCTTGGCCTCTTTAACCACGCCCTGGGAGAGCATCGCCCACACAGACAGTCGGAGACGCCGACCTCACTCTTGAGGTCAATCAAGCTTTGGTACATCCTCCCGGCTCTACTGTACTCGCAGGATGGCCGAGTGAAGCGGCGCGAAAGGTTCGCGTCTGTCGAACGCGGTGATCTCACCCTTCTACTCCCGTGGTTAATGGAGTATACCCGTCGAACATCGAGAAGACAGAGGGTTCAAGCTCGCGAGGTGACGGACGCTGATCTGTTCAAGAGGGCGTCTTCAGCATGCCGCCATCCAGGGGGGGTGACTGTCGCAGCACGCAGCCTCCGCGCAGAACCACGCGCGCCGGGGAACGAGGAAACGTGGCAGCGAGTGAACGCAAAGTTCCCGGAGGAGGATCAGACCGCCGTCTCCGAAGCAGCAGCGGCAGCGATGGCTGCAAGTTCCTGCGACCCGGAGGAAGGGACTGGGCCCAGGTGGCGCCCGGAGGAAGAATTCGACCCACAGGTGGCCCTCGAGGTCATCAACTCTCGCAACGCGCTATCAGACGCAGGAAGCGATGGCTTGCGCTTTTCGCACCTGATGTCAATCATCAGGACCGGCATTGGGTGCGAAAAATTCGGTGCTGGCATTGAAGCCTTCTGGAGAAGAATTATCGACGATCCAAACGCCTTTCCGCCGGAATTCTGGCAGCTTTCCAACCTCACTGCCTTGGGTGAAAAATGCCGCCCCGTTTGCGTAGGGATGACATAGAGACGCCTTCTCACAGCTGGGACCATGCGGCAGTGGCGACTACGACTGGAGGAGACCAACCGCGAGGCGAGACAGTTTGGGGTCGGAGTACAAGGGGGGGTGGAGCAGGTAGAGCTACGCGCGCGGGTACGCCACGAGGCAAAAAACTGGCTGATTCTGACAGACTATTCCAACGCCTTCAACACGGTAAAACGGACGGCTGTGCTTGCAGAGGTAGCCACCTGTGCGCCTGCGCTTACACCGTTTGTGACAAAGTGTTACGGGGAAAGAACTGCTCCCGTGTTCTTCCAGATGGAATCAGGAGAAAGGCGCAAGATCGAATGCTCCAGTGGGGTACAGCAAGGGGATGACATGGGGCCAGCGTTGTTCTGTATGCCTCTCTTGCCGGTGCTGAAGCGGACCCGAGCGGAGTTCGAGCCAAAAGCAGTGGAGGCATTCGCCTACTTAGACGACATCAGCATCGGAATGATGGAGATCACACCCGATACCGTGGAAGTTGTGCCTTTCCTACAGCGTGAGCTGTCCAACAATAGCATTGCAATCAATCCGAGCAAAACGGTTGCCTTGCCCCCGAAGGGGCACGTACCTACGCCGGGACAAATCGCCCTTCTTGAAGGTATTGGCGTCCGCATCGCGGAACGGGGTGGAGTAAAGGTGGTTGGGGTTCCCGTCGGTACCGACGAATACGCGATGGAGAGCGCAACGGAGATAGTCCAAAACGGGGGAGCGGAACAACTCGCGCGGATGCTACCGCGCATGCCAGACAAGCAAGCAGCCAACCTGATCGCCACCGGCTCTATGGTGCAACGGACCGCCTATATAGAAAGAGTGATGGACCCGGGAATGTCCCTGCCCGCATGCCTAAAAGCAGACGAAAACGCGATGTGGATGGTGGAGAAATTGCTTGATCTCCCGGGGACAGCAGAAGAAACGTCGTTCTTCGAGAATGGGTGCCCAACAAATCAGTTGGTCTTGCAGCCCTACCAACAGGCGCAGGCAAGACTGACCACGGGGGCCGGAGGGTTTGGACTGGCGTCGGCTGAAGCTCGGAGGATGTCATCGTCCGTCGGCAGCTTGGTGGCGACGGTGCCTGAGGTGCTTGCTGACCTGTCCGGCGCTATAGGGGACAAAGTCCGGAGGGAGCTCCCCGATTCAGACCTCGTCCGGCGCATCTGGAACAGCATCAGGGACCTCCGCGATGTGCATGGGGTTTCAGAAGAAGCCATGGCGAACATCGTGCCGGAAAGCTGGCGGGATAGAGCATTTCGAGGAGGAGAACAAGAGGCCTCAAGGTTGTCGGTTGCGGAAGTGTTGCCGGCACACGATGCCGAATCTATCAGCTCCGGCAAAGCGCAGCATAGACTGGGGAAGCTGGTGAACCGAGTCCGTTGCGAGAGATACGTTGCTTCACTGGACCAGCTCCCCGTCGAGACGACGACCCAGCGAGGCACTGGTAACCCACAAGAAGAGAAAGAGTCGAGGGGTACGGAGCCAGTCGGGATCAGGGGCTACTGCATTCCTAAGGGCGAGACCTGTCGACGCGGCCAGAGTCATCCCACCGTCAGAGTTTGTGGCTGCGGGAAGGCGGTTTCTGGGGATTGAGGAGTTCCTAGCAGCAAGGTGCCCCTGCTGCGGTGCAGCGGAGGCTAATACGCGACATGCACAATTATGTCATCGATCGGGCGCGCAAGTAAACTAGCACCAGCCTCTGGTGCACGCGCTCTCCTCTCGCACCTCTAAGAGGATGTCCATCCGCCACCAAATGGAAAGCGGAGCCCCTTTCCACGCAAACAGGGATCTCCGCATGGACATCGTCATCGAGGCAGGAGGACTCCGAGATGCTACGGCATCAGAGAATCGCGATAAAGCTTGTGGATCTACATGCGGGCAGGCAGCGCTGACCGAGACGGATCAGCTGCTTCCACTTCTGAGGCGCGCAAGCGCAGTCACTACGCTCGTCCGGGATAGGTGTCCTTCGAAGAGCGCAGCTACAAACTCGCCACCCTCGCGGTGGAAAGCTTTGGGCGCCTCGGAAAGGAAGGCAGCGATCTAATTGATCAGTTGGCGACAAGAATAGTTGGAGGGACGGACGGACCGTCCCTGGCGCAGAAGGTCGTATGCAAAGAACGCCTCTTCCAGATCATCCCCGTGACTCCACAGGTCGCAATTTCACGTAGAGTACATAGGTATAAACTTGCCCTGAGGGACCGCCAGGCCGCTAGGGGGAAGAGAGGAAGAAGCCGGAGGAATGCAGCCAATGACATGGGGATGGAACGTCGATGAGGAATAGAATATATTATACTGGTAGCTAAAATGAAATGTTGTGGGGAATGGGCATTGGAAACGACAGGAAGAGAAGTGTATGAGGGATACTACTGATTTAAGGAAGGATACTTGGTTTATATAGGAACGGCATCTACGCTATTTTGTCAGAAGGCAAGCATAATAATAATACCAATACCACCAACAACCAATAGATAATATCCTATTGTTGTTGCCCTCGAAGAAATGCATTCGAGCGCTGTTCTCAGTTCGCTTGTCTTTTTTTGGGGGAAGTCGCAGTCGGAGGTGGTGAGAGTGACGAGAGAGACCAGTCGGGACCGGCATAGACGGCACCCCAGCAGGCGGGGTTTGAACGGGACTGAGCGTCTGCGTGCTGGCTACCGATACTACTCCTGGTCGTACAGGGCATTGGATATTCGTCGTGGTTCGTAAAGGACACTCGACATACTATTACGGGGGTCCATAGTTAATAGGACCTATGGTAAACATAAAAACCTATATATTTACGTATTTTTACTAACAAAAATTGGTCCCATTAACTATGGACCCCCGTAATAGAACAAATCTACTTCGTGTTGATGGTATTGGTATTTGATAGTGGTGCACGAGACACTTTCACAGCCTACTATTCCCTAGGTTTACCTAGGGTATCTAAAAGAAAAATTAAAAACTTGTCCCATCGGACAAAATGACAAAAAACGGTACCCGAGTGTTTTTTTTTGCCAGTTTTTTATTATGGGAAGTTAGTTCTGAGCTCTCAGAACTGGGGTTCCAGGCCGAATATACGCGTTTTACTCGGCGGGAAAGCCAAAAACACCGATGGACTCCTCAAAATTCTCCCCGTACTTTTTTGCGAACTTTCAGGAACAAATATCCCGTTTCTCTAGAGTCCTATTTTAAATTTTGGAGCCAATCACTTTTCTCTGGAGGATCAGAAATAAGTATGTTGGTCAAAACTGGGGCCATAAATAGTAGATCTTCGAGGATTTTTTATGAAGAATCACGATGTCCTCAGAACTGGACATATGGACGAACAGTCCAACTACGACTCTGGAGAAACGGTAAAGTGCTCGAAAAAGCTCTCGGAAAACTAAGGGGAGCATCCTGAGGAGTCTACCGGTGGAAAACTAAGGGGAGCATCCTGAGGAGTCTACCGGTGCTTTTGGCAGTCCTGTCGCGTAAATCGCGGGTTTTCGGAAAAAAAAGCCAGTTCTGAGACCCCTTGAAAATTTTCCCATAATAGTTGGTCTTACGGTACAAAACATGAACACCAGCAAATCAGGGTACACGAAACCCAAGTTAGATGACGTTTTCTGTTCAAGGTATACCGTTTTCTGGTGAAAAGTCCATGTCCGTCCAAGCCACAAATGACAAAAAATACGGTACACCAGTTTCATTTTTCCAGTTTGCGGTACGAATAAAAGTGATCAGAGGGCACACCAAACCCAAGTTAGTTGACGTTTTATGTCAAAGTATACCAGGTACCGTTTTCTGGTAAAAAAGCATTGTCTGGTGTAGCTTATAACTACCAACAAAAACCGCGATCAAGCGCCTCCTTGTACTCGTATTCATACGACACGAACATGACCGGTACGAGTCAAGCGTAGCTTGTACTGGTATTTCTGAAGAAAATTTATTTCGTGCGCATACTCAAAGCACGGCACCGCCGCCGAGCCCGGCGCCGTCGCGGGTGTCAGCGGGTGTTGGCGGGGTAGAGGGGGAGTTGCACGGAGCGCTGTCGCCGTGTTCGCGGCTAAGCGTCGCGTATGCCTCGAGACACGAGGGAAGCACGAATGGGCTCTGTCTGGCCTCCTTGTGAGGCTTCGCTTATACCATATATATATACTATTTTTTTTTCATCGTCACTTTTACTTTCCAGCCCACTCGTAGGAGGTTTTACCCTCGACGATCTTCTGGACAAGCCGTGGTCACAGGTGTCGTCTTTTCTACCCCCGGTACGTGCCTTCATTTTTATCGCGCATAGGGTTCAGCATTCCCACTGCTCGTCGATTTTCATCGAATGTAGCTAACTCACGCTCTCGCGCTTTCCGCTATCAATTTTTTATGCAAGCAAAGGTCCCAACGAGCATGCACTCGGTGAGATTTGAACCCACGAAACTGATCTTGATAGGCACGCGGACCACCTACCAAGCCACCGGGGACGCCGGCTTCCATGTACGAGTACGAGTTTATAATGAGGCGCGCGAAGCGCGCAGCGTGAGCCTTTTTTTTTTCTTGGTTTTCCCAAGAAAATAAAAACCTCTCGGATACTACGAGGATAGGGTACCTTGCTTTGAGTTTCTCTGTATGTATGTGTGGGTGTGTGTGATTGGTAAAGAGCCCACTGTATGAGTAAATGACAGGAAAATACGAAATTTGAAAGCGGATATATTGAAGTCAGTATATAACGTACATTTCACGAATAAAAAATTCGAACTGGACCATCATTCCTGTTTCTTATTTTTCCCCACTGTTACTAAGTGTTTTGAATTGTAGCTCTCGCCCGAGAAAAACGCATTTTATATTTTTTCTACATATATTTCTTGACCCCTACCCATGGCCCCTGCGCCTTTTCGCACGTGTTCATACCAATAGCCAAGCGTAGCTTATATTTCTGAACAAATACCTCACAAATTAGAAAAATACCAAAAAAAGGACGAAACCGAGGAAAACTTTAAGAATTAGCAAAAAAAAACGAAAACGAAAGAAAATGCATCTTCAAACAAGTAAAATTCCACCTATTAATAGCAAATATCTCTATGTCGCGAGTCGCGAGAAAAATTCCAAACCTCCGCCCAACCTTTTTTAAAATGGTAACACCTAGGGAACAGCAGGGCAACCCTTGCCCTGCTCTACAATTAATTTACTAATATTGCTATTAATAGAAGCTCGACACACTATGGCATATACTCTGAAAAACATAGTATTTGATACCTGGTACCCTGGTTAGTGTGTTCTTCACATTAAATAAACCGTTTTTTCTACACGTCGACATCCAGGAAAACCAGTGTGGTGTTGTGGATATTGTGGTGCGTGTGCTTCACGTATATCCGATCTAAATAATTCCGGGTTCACACTGAGAATTCTGCTCACATGTTAGCAGTATACTTTGCGGTTGTCAGGTTGTTGTGTATTGCCAATCGATACTGTGAAGCGGAGACCGCTCTAGGGTAGTGGTAAGGGTAGTGGTAAGGGAAGCAGGTGGTTCTGGCAGCTGGAAAGCAGTGCTTCGCTTCTTCTGATTTAGATCTTCTTATTGATGGCGAGAGCTGAGGAGGTGCTCTGGTAGAGAAGTGAGAGGCAGGGGGGGCGGGACTCGACGCCCAGATATACTCGTCCCACCCCATGCCACAAGCTCTCCTAAATTCCTCTTATCTGATGTATTCCTACAGAACTTTCCTCTGGCTGCCGATCGTTCTTCTGCTAATATAAGAACTTCTCACCTCGTAGTCCTATCTGCGTCAAGGAACATTACTCTCTCTCTAACGGGCTATCCGCCCTAGGGAACATTCCTCAAAGAACGTTACTCTCGACTAACGGAATGTCCGCCGGGTTAATCCATTCTTTGGATTAGTCTCGTATTCGTGAGACTACAAGACTGCAACGTATTATCTATATTTATAGCCCATGAATACTCCACCCATATCACATTAGCCCACCCTGAGTAGTCGTATATGCAGACCACAAGATGGTCAGAGGGTGATGATAAAGTTCATCCCAAACGGCCAGGAAAAGGGTGGTGTGATGTGGTGCGAGTGGGAGAGCAGTAAGGGTTCCACGGGATGATGATCCACAGAAGAAGTGTGACACAGGTGTCTGTGCTTGGTCAAACTCATACCTAGTTCTTTTTGGAGTTCTCTTGTTTTATTGGTGCAAGGCTTGCTAAAAAGGGGCAAGTGAGAAGAGGGAGGAGAGGGGGGGGGGGGGGGGGGGAGCACGTGCTTTTTGAAGCCAGGAGAATCCTCTGGCTTCAACCGGCTATATTCTACTGGCAAGGGTGGCACTTCAATAGTGCAACGTCCCGTAAAAGTGCATGCGTTGCCCTCAACTTCAATAGTACAACGCCCCGTAAGGGTGCATGCGTTGCCCTCAACTCCAATAGTACAACACCCCGTAAGGGTGCATGCGTTACTCTAAACTGCAGTAATACAACACCCCGTAAGGGTGCATGCGTTACTCTAAGTTTCAATAGTACGATAGCCCATAAGGGAACATACGATACTCTAAACTTCAATAGTACAACACCCCGTAAGGGTGCATGCGTTATTCTTAGCTTCAATAGTACAACCTACTAAACTGCATACCAGGTATCAGATTCTACAGATATACCAGTCTGCGTGTCTACAGATATACTAACCTGCGTATCGACAGATATCAAATGGTAAACAGGGTACGACCCGACTGGAACAATAATAGCCTGCGTATCTACAGATATCAAATGGTAAACGGGATACGACCCGACTGGAACAATAATACTTAACGGCTCCTACTGATGGTTGGTCTATTGACTACCAACCAAGGTACTCTATCACATTAGCCCACCCTGAATAGCCGTAGATGCAGATCCCACGACGATATAGAGATGACTATTTAAGACATCAGAAAAATCGAAAGAGGGGGGTCGAAGATACTGCTATTCAAAACAAACGACAGACTAACGAGATCATAGACCAACCCACACCTCGTAAATGAGGCTAAGACGCCTCTGGTAGGGGCAGCAGTCGTGCCAGAGATGGAGAACGTCAAGGAAACGCGGTAGTGAAGGCACAACGGGATGTTCGTCCTGGTACAATACGTAACTAGGAATACCAAGGGGGGGGGGGGGGGGGCGGCAACTGAGGGCCCGATGCGACCCGTCGTGGCTACACGCGGTGTAAGCTACGAGAGAGGCGGGGGAGACCGAGCCAGGTAAGGTACGAACTAGTAGGCGGGAGAAAAATCCGGCAAGAATACTTGATATAGAGCGAAGTCTACATGAAGCTAGAGCGACAGGGACACAACAAAGCCCCCATGGATTGGTTGTCAAACAAAGACTATGAAGAAGAAGAGAGAAGAGAGAAAAAAAAAGAAGAGAAGCCTGGAAAGAAGAAATGGAAAAAAAAAAAAAATAATGAAGACCGAAAAACCGCCCCTATGGAAAAGCAGAAGGAGGTATAACAGAAAGGTAGGCCCTGGAGGTACAATAACACTTTCTGTTGCGAATTGCGTCCTAGCGAAACAAACGAAACGTGAGGTGTTAGATGGAATCAACACACAAAGCGGACGCGTGTCAAAGACAGCGGACGCGCAGAATATACCGGTCCCAAAACTAGTACACTACAATCTAACGCATCCGTCGACCATCAGCTACTGTTAACTGGCCGGGCGGATGAGTGGTTGGGGGGGGTGCATTAGCATTACGTAGTACTCCGCGTGCTAGTCCTCCGGCCTGATGACGCTGAAGGCACCAGGATCCTTGAGTGGCGCTCCGTGAAGTGGTGTAGAGGGACGGAAGGAGTTTGATCTTGATCGGTCCCGGGTCGTCGAGGAAGCGGACGATGTAGAAGTGAGTGGAGGAGGTGTCGGTCGAGGCGCGCGGGGCAACTTTGCCCAACCACCAGAGACCATCGCGGGCCTTGTACCAGAGGTGTGCCCCAGCAGGTAGAGGTGAGGAGCTGAAACGGTGAAGCCAGAGGGTGCGTGGTACGAGGCTGTATCCGGGAGCGAGGAAGATTTCGCCCCGGGGCCGCGAAAGTTCACGGTGAGCGGCCCCGATGCGCATCTGGCGGTATAAATGGTTGGTCTGGCGATGCTGTGAAGCGTTTCCCGACCAATAGCGGAGGATGTGGGGTCGGTGGAGCTGTAGGTCACGTTCGTGTTCCCAAGAAGGGCTAAGGAGCCCGGTCCAGTGTGTTTCGTACATCACTGCGAGAACGCCTCCCCGACCACGAACGAGTTGGTGTACTTTTCACCGACCGCTTCAGCCGCCGCGCCGACATGTACGCCACTACTGAGGCCGAGTTCACCGCATCCGGGACAGCCGATATCCTCATCGACCGCTACATCCCTCCCTGGGGATGCCCCGTTACCCTCCTTTCCGACAACGGTCCACAATTCTGCGCCAAACTCTCCCGCGCCCTCTATGAGCGGCCGTGAGGAAGATGCAAGTCCCAATCGTTTTGTAGTTCGTTTCCGACCATGGCGACCAAGGCCGCGCATAAACGTGTAAATCGAGGAGAAAAATGTTGCTAGGACGGCTCAACAAATCTCTCGCATCGCCGAATCGCCTCCCAGCTCCGAGAAAGCCGCCGTGACCGCTGGCGCTCCTGCTGGTGTGGCTTTCAGGCCACCCTTCGGTCCTGTCGACGACGCCAAGTGTGATGTGGTGCGTGAGAGTGGGAGAGCAGTAAGGGTTCCACGGGATGATGATCCACAGAAGAAGTGTGACACAGGTGTCTGTGCTTGGTCAAACTCAGGCCTAATTTCTTCCGACGACGCCAAGTGTGATGTGGTGCGAGTGGGAGAGCAGTAAGGGTTCCACGGGATGATGATCCACAGAAGAAGTGTGACACAGGTGTCTGTGCTTGGTCAAACTCAGACCTAGTTCTTTTTGGAGTTCTCTTGTTTTATTGGTGCAAGGCTTGCTAAAAAGGGGCAAGTGAGAAGAGGGGGAGGGGGGGGGGGGGGGGGGGGAGCACGTGCTTTTTGAAGCCAGGAGAATCCTCTGGCTTCAACCGGCTATATTCTACTGGCAAGGGTGCATGCGCCACCCTCACTTCAATAGTGCAACGTCCCGTAAAAGTGCATGCGTTGCCCTCAACTTTAATAGTACAACGCCCCGTAAGGGTGCATGCGTTGCCCTCAACTCCAATAGTACAACACCCCGTAAGGGTGCATGCGTTACTCTAAACTTCAGTAATACAACACCCCGTAAGGGTGCATGCGTTACTCTAAGTTTCAATAGTACGATAACCCATAAGGGAACATACGATACTCTAAACTTCAATAGTACAAACACCCCGTAAGGGTGCATGCGTTATTCTCAGCTTCAATAGTACAGCCTACTAACCTGCATACCAGGTATCAGATTCTACAGATATACCAGTCTGCGTGTCTACAGATATACTAACCTGCGTATCGACAGATATCAAATGATAAACAGGGTACGACCCGACTGGAACAATAATAGCCTGCGTATCTACAGATATCAAATGGTAAACGGGATACGACCCGACTGGAACAATAATATTTAACGGCCCCTACTGATGCCAATGGGCGAACTGGGGGGAGGATAGAAGGGTGCGGTGATGATGAATGTAGGGTGCTCGGAGCATACGGACGAGATGTTCGTAGTGATAACGGCAAACGGCTTTTGTCGTTCGCTACCAGTTGCAAGCTAGCGCTCACCAACACATTTTTCAGCACGCGCAAGGGCGGAATATCGCATACATACAACGGCACCAGCCTGAATGATCGTAAGCGAATCGACTACATCCTAACTCGTCAAGCCCACCGACCTAGAGTACATAATGTTACAGTCGTCCCACAGCCCCCACCACCTGCTAAGGCTGATTCAGACCATAACATCGTGTACATCATGGCCCGACTTAGTGGTCACTTTTCGTCTAACCGAAGATTGCTGAAACTCCCAAAACGCCGAGAATTCGACAGGCAGCTTTTCTTATCCGATGGAGAGCGTCGACACCGAATAGTCGAGAGGGTCGTTTCCACTCTTAACCAACCTACCCAGCCTCGTAACACGTCTGGCATGGTTGAGTTTTTCACCACAACTGTCATGAATGCTGTTGAGAAAAGAGGTGCCACCTCCACCACGACGCCACCACCGAAACGGTTGGTGTGAGACCCCCGAAACGGTGGCCGCTTTCAAAGTAGCATGGACAGCGAGGGAGGATGCGAGACAGCTCTTGCGTGTCTACCCCCGAGATAGTACAGCGTGGAAGAAGTTGAGATCCGCCTGTGCGAATCTGCAGGAAGTGGTCGCCGCAGGAGTCAATGCGTATTTTGAAGAGTACCTCGCTGAAACCGAGAAATTCCTCGCGAGTTCCGATCAACGAGGGTTCTACAAGCACCTGAAGAGTACGGTAGGGTTGCAAGGTACGAAAGCGAGGAGTGAACAGTTTATCATGGACGAGGATGGCACGCTGTTGCGGGATCAAGCGCGAATTCGTGAAAGATGGGCGGGGCACTACCACAAACTATTGAACACGAAATCGCTGAAACTTGACCCCACGATCATCGACCTAGTGCCACCACGACCGCTGAAACTATCCCTTGGAAATGAACCATCCATTGACGAGATGATGGAAGCAGTGAAGGGTGTGTCAAACTGGAAAGCCGTTGGACCAGATGGTCTCCCGGTCGAAGTACTGAAACTTGACCACCCCGCTTTCGTGCAGTATTTTCACAGTATCCTTGTTAACGTTTGGGTAACGGGAGAAGTCCCCCAGCAATGGAAAGATGCGATCATAAAAACCCTTCATAAAAAGAAGGATAGAACTGATTGCAACAACTACAGAGGTATTTCGCTTGTTGCTCACGCAGGCAAGGTGTTGCTGAAAATCGTTGCGTCCCGTCTAAGCAGCTACTGCGAGACCGAGCATATACTCCCTGAAGAACAGTGCGGCTTCCGCCCCGCACGGTCAACAGTCGATATGCTGTTTGTCGTGCGCGGTTGCAGCAGCTCGGGCGGCAGAAGAAAATCCCCCTGTACATGTGCTTCATCGACTTGCAGAAAGCGTACGACTCTGTCGACCGAGAACTGCTGTGGGAGGTACTCACACGCCTTGGTGTACCAACCAAGATGCTCACAATCATTCGCAGTTTGCACGAAGGCATGCGGGCTCGCGTGCGTGCGGATGACGGTGAACACTCGGACTGGTTCAATGTAACCCAGGGGCTGCGGCAAGGCTGCGTACTATCGCCGTTACTGTTCAACGTGTTCTTCGCCGCTGCGATACACATCGTGCTGGCACGCCTCAGCAAAGACGAATGCATCGTAAGGGATTTGGTTCATCTCGAAGAGGACAGGGTTGTCGGAAAAGAGGAACCGTTGGCATGCGTGCAAAGGGCTGTGTGGGGCATGTTGTATGCAGACGACGCAGGAATAGTCTCGAAGTCGGCGGAAGGCCTTGCAAGAATGATGACAGTCATCGTGACTGTCTTCGAAGCAGTAGGTCTCACGGTATCCGAGAAGAAGACAGAGACGATGCTCCCACGAACACCGGATCAGACGTTTACCACCTCACCGCTCGCGATCGAAGCTGCAGGCCAAAAGTATAAACAGACGACCCAGTTTTTGTACCTAGGAGGCATTATCCACGAGAACGCTGACCTCTCCTTCGAAATCGAGCGACGAATCCGTCTGATGCGGGCATGCCTCAAACGGTATGGTCCGGAACTGTACGATAGGACGAACGCATCGCTTAGTCTGAAAGTCCGGATGCTGAAGGCCGAGGTGATTGAGACCTTGCTGTACGGTTGCGTGACGTGGACCCTCAATGCGGACCACTTCGCCAAGCTTCGATCAGCCCACCACGAAGTCCTTCTGCGAGTCATTGGTTTCCAGCGCCGACTACGCACCGACCACACCACCCTCTCGTATGCGAAGGCGCTCAGGATAACACGATGCGAAAGTATCGAAACGACCATCCGTAAACGGCGACTCTTCTTTGCGGGGCCTGTGGTGCGGCAACACGAGGGGCGATTGCCCAGTCGGTTGATGTTCGGGACGATCGCTGGTGGGGGGAGCCCGAAACCAGGCGGGCAGCCCAAGACTTGGCCTAGGGCCATTGCTGAGGACCTTAGAGTGTTCAAAGCCACCGAGGGATCAACGGAAGACTCCCCCTTAGTCTTTGGAGTTGGGACCGCACTGTGGCCCACTGCAGCAAAACAGACGGGAAAGTGGTACCGGGGAATCCTCGAAGCAGCTGAACAGTTCATGGGCAGGTGGCACGAGGCTGAGGCAAAGCTGAGTAGACAGCGCCGTGCATCCGCTGCAGGTAGTGTTGGAGGGAATGGGAGGAGGGGTAACAGCAGGAGGGGTAGAAGGAACACCGTACAAGTGTATGGGGGCAGGGGGGGGAACAGGAGGAGTAGAAGGGAAACCGCGGTAGAAGAGAGTAGCAGAGAGACCGCAGATAGGGTAGCAAGGTACCAGGCCGACTAATAGGTTGGACTTTTCTTTGCTACTCGTACCGCCAACTGCTGCGGCCGTTCGGTATGCATTTTGATTTTTTTCTCTTCTTATCCTTATGAAAGAAGTACTACATAGTGGGTGGGTGACGAGCGTATTTTGGCCCACTCACTATTGCTCTTTTTACTTAGTTAAGTGTTCACCGGGATGCATAGTCCCCTTTTTCCTTCTCGTATCTTTCCCCTTGCACGTCCCTTTTGGCTCATGCTCGGGGTAAGTATGTATGTGTCTGAGCTTTGGCTTCCCATTTTATTTATATTTATTTGGGATTCCTCTCCTTTTCTTTTTCTTTTTCTTGTTCTTTTTCGGTTTGGTTTTTTCGTTGCTTCTCTTTCTTTATGGTGTATTTTGGTTGCTGGCGTATGTATGTATGTTGTGTCGGCCGCACCTAGTGCGAAGGCATGGTATTACGTAGGCTATTAATGCATTACGGTGTGTTATCTCTGTGTCGTAGTCTGTGACCACAGAGCTCGTATCTTTCTAGGGTGAAGAATCAGCACGGACACTGGGCTTGCTGGATGTCGACGAGTAGAAGAACGGTTTAATGTGAAGAACACACACACACACCTCGTAATAAGATCCAAACACTACGAAGAGGGGGTGTTCGCTGAGAACAACCACTGAAAGGGAGACTAAAGGAGAGAGAGAGACAGAACTCAAAGCAGGTGCCAGGTATCAGGTATCATCAGGTGTTCGATATACTGTTTATACTCGCAGCATCTCGGAATACATACTGCGATTACTACCTGTAGTCATGATGGATGGAGCATTTGATACCAGAGTGTAGATAATGCGCGTATGTATGTATACAGTAGTAGTAGTCTGGTTGGTACTAATATAATACGCGTGACGCGTCATTTGGCTGGATACTGCAAGCTGACATGTTGCCTGCTTCTACTGCTGCTGCTTCGGTAGTGCTGCAGCTGGTGTTGCGGCTGCGTCTGCACACACAGCAGCAGCAACAGTGGTGGTGCTGTGTTGTTCTGCTGCTGCTGCTGCTGCTGCTACTGTTGCTGCTGCTGCTATCGTCATCGCTTTCATGTGGAAAGGAGAGGCCATCTCTCCTGCACAAGCACCGTTGGCAGTAGGTACAGCTCGCCGTAGATGGGTGTGACACTTCGGCGTGGGTATGGGGTACTTGGCAGCTGGGTAAAGGGCAGCAGTATACTCTGGGTACACAAAATGCAAGTAATCTCAGTTCTGAGAAATGTGAGAAACCTCTGAGAACTGAGCTGACTTCAGCCCCCTTCAGGAACTAAGATCAAAGGTATCGATGATTTCCTGCCGCACACTTCGTAGACAGACTGTTGGTTCTGATTGTTCGGCTTCATAGATCGCTGAAAAAACGAAACAAGATCACTGAAAAACACGAAACAACGCGTCGCAAAAAAATCCATAAAAAAAGTCAAGTATAATAATAATAATAAAAAAAGTTGCTCAATAATACAACAAAGGAGAGTGAGACAGAGATACAAAAACTGAGAACTGAAACTCGGCCATATTGCCTTTTTCCTGTGCCACTTTTGGCATCGACCTGATCCTATTCGTACTATTAATAATATCGAATGGTGTATTTATATTGTGCATTCAAAAGTAATCACGAATTGGCATTGAGGTATACATTAAATTTCCCTAACATCTGGAGCAGGGGCACACCCATGCGGAGCCCTTACAGGATATAAAATAAATACGTTTTACGTACGACGTACGAGTACACATCATCAGAGTTTATGCGTCAATAATTACTGAAGAATTTCAACCGCGAGGGAGGGCAGAGACGCATACGGAGAGAAGAAAAATAGTGCACGTCGTATGACCTCTCTGATTTGGTTCAAGGTTGCCCAAAATCAGTTGAAAGCTGTGGACAGAGTAGAAGGAGTCACACAGGTATTATACCCTTTTCGAGACAAAGTCAGTTCAAATGTTCTAACATTATACGATGTCAGCCTGGCCAATAGCAGGGCTCCTGGGGTGTGTTTTTGTACTTGTTTTTAGGATGTAACTTGTTTTGGCCGAAAAGTGGCCAGGTATACCTGATTTTGGCTGATCCCCCCCCAAAAAAAACAGAGCTCGAGAGTTTTTAGTGATGATGTGAGGCCACTTCTTATGCAGTCGGATTTGGAGTCCAGTTGAACTAGTTCGTTTCAGCACGTTCGCATGAGCTTTTGCCCCGGAAATGTTGAAAGTTTTGTGGTCTTTCTCGCCTCAGAATGTATCCGACCTCTCTGCAAGATGCTATCTGGGGGTGTTTCCCGCTTCTCCAGGCACCCAGATACAGGAAATTGCCGACCGCACTTTTTCGATTTTTTTTTTTTTTTAATCATCACGTCTGTCTTACTTTTACAATTATTATAACTCGTAGGAGGTCTTACCCTCAGCGAGAGCTTCTTCTGGACAAAAGCCGTTGGTCACAGGTGTCGTCGTCCCTTCTTCCCCTCGGTACGTACGTGCCTATATTTTTTGTCGCGCATAGGGTTCAGCATTCCCAATGTGCTCGTCGATTTTCATCGAATGTACAGTCACTACGCTCGTCCGGGACAGGTGTCCTTCGACGAGCGCAGCTACAAACTCGCCACCCTCGCGGTGGAAAGCTTTGGACGCCTCGGAAAGGAAGGCAGCGATGTAATTGATCAGTTGGCGACAAGCAAGCATAGTTGGAGGGACGGACGGATCGTCCCGAGCGCGGAAGGGCGTCTGCAAAGAACGCCTGTTCCAGATCATCTCCGTGACTCCACAGGTCGCAATTTCACGTAGAGTACATATATATAAACTTGCCCTGAGGGACCGCCAGGCCGCTAGGGGAATTGAGGAAGAAGCCGGAGGAATGCGGCCAATGACATGGGGATGGAACGTCGATGAGGAATAGAATATATCGTACTGGTAGCTAAAATGAAATGTTGTGGGGAATGGGAATTTGGAAACGACAGGAAGAGAAGTGTATATCAGGGATATGTTGTTGTTGTTGTTTTCTTCACATTAAACGTTCTTTCTACGCGTCGACATCCAGCACAACCAGTGTCCGTGCCGATTCTTCAAACCTAGAGAGATACAAGTTCTGTGGTCACAAAGCTACGCCACAGAGATACTACGTTGCCACGTATGTAATGCAATGCCATGTCATCATACTGCGTACGACAGGCACGACATACACATTCCATGACTTAGAAAAACAAAAACGAAACAAAGAGAAAAAACAAAAACAAAAACAAAGACAATTCGAAAGAGAAAAGAAGCAAAAAAAAAAAAAAAAAAGAAACTAAAATATACCTGGTATATGTATATACTTCAGTATAGCAACAAACCATCGTACCCCCACGTAGGGGACGTGGCAGACACTTGAAAAGAACGAGCTGGAAAAAGAAAAAGAAAAAGAAGAAAAACACCACTAGTCGTCAACAGAGTAAGACTAAGAACCAAGGTAAAATAACAGTCAAACCAAACAAAGCACAAGGCATGCTCCAGGTAGCGGCAGCAGTTTATGGTACGAGTAGCACAGCCAGGGTATCCCTGCTGGCCCGCCTGGTACCTTGCTACCCTGTCTGCCACCATCGTCCAGCGTTCGTCAACTATGCCCGGCCCCTCGGCGTCAGACAGTACGAAACAAGCAGAGCAGGCTCGTCATCCACCCACGCCACACGACTCCTTCAATAAGGCTTATCAATCGGAGAAAGGAAGAAATGAAAATCACATAGGGTCACCGCAAAGAAGACAATAAAATGAAATAAAAATAAACAAAAACAACAGGAAGACAAAGGAAGACCACGTTCGAACCAGCTGCACCAGTTGGTGGTACGAGTAGTATAGGCATATTCTACTTCTTAGTCTGCCCGGTACCTGGCTACCCTATCTGCCATCTCCTTCCTACTTTCGTCCACTGCAGTTTCCCTGCTACTCCTCTTCCTCCCCCTCTCCGCATTCCCTTGGTCGGGTTTTCTGTTACTCCTCTTGTTGCCCCTCCTCCCCCCATTCCCTTGGACACCACCCACGGCGGATGCGCGGCGCTGCCTGCTCAGCTCAGCCTCAGCCTCGTGCCACCTCACCATGAACCGTTCGGCTGCTTCCAGGATCCCCCGGTACCACTTCCCCGCCTTTTTTGCAGCAGTGGGCCACAGTGCGGTCTCAACTCCAAACACCAAGGGAGCAAGTTCCGTTGACCCTTCGGTGGCGCGGAACTCCCTAAGGTCTTCGACTACGCATCTATGCCAAGTCTTAACCTGTCCGCCAGGTCTCGGGTTCTCCCCACCAGCAATCGTCCCGAACATCACCCGGCTAGGTAATCGATCCTTGCTTTGCCGTGCCACCCCCCCCGCGAAGAAGAGACGCCGTTTGCGGATGGTCGTTTCGATGCTCTCGCAACGTGTCATCTTGAGGGCCTTCGCGTACGAGAGGGTGGCATGGTCAGTACGAAGTCGGCGTTGGAAGCCAATGACTCGCAACAGGACTTGGTGGTGAGCCGTTCGAAGCTTGGCAAAGTGTTCCGCTCTGAGGGTCCACGTCACACACCCGTAGAGCAGGGTCTCAATCACCTCGGCCTTCAGCATTCGGACTTTCAGGCTAAGGGGGGCGGTCGTCCTATCATACAGCTCCGGGCCGAACCGTTTGAGGCATGCTCGCATGAGACGGATCCGTCGGTCGATTTCGAGCGAGAGGTCAGCATTTTCGTGGATAACGCCGCCTAGGTACAAAAACTGGGCCGTCTGCTTATACCTCTGGCCTGCTGCTTCGATAACGAGCGGTGGTGCGAGGGTTTTCTGGTCTGGCGTTTGTAGAAGCATAGTCTCTGTCTTCTTTTCCGACACCGTAAGGCCTGCTGCTTCGAAGACAGTCACGATGACTGTCATCATTTTCGCGAGCCCTTCAGCCGACTTCGAGACAATCCCTGCGTCATCGGCGTACAACATGCCCCATACAGCCCTTCGCACGTACGTCAACGGCTCCTGCTCCTCCGTCCCGGCTACTCCAGCATCACTAAGTTGGACCAAATCCCTTACGATTGCTTCGTCATGGCTAAAGCGTACTAGTACGACGTGCAACGCAGCAGCGAAAAATACGTTGAACAGTAACGGTGACAGCACACAGCCTTGCCGCAGCCCCTGCGTGACATCAAACCATTCCGAGTGCTCGCCGTCATCCGTACGCACGCGAGCCCGCATGCCATCGTGGAAATTACGGATAATTCTCAGCATCTTGGTTGGTACGCCAAAACGTGTGAGTACTTCCCATAACAGCTCTCGGTCGACAGAGTCGTACGCTTTCTGCAGATCGATGAAGCACAAGTACAGGGGGATTTTCCTCTGTCTTCCAAGCTCTTGCAACCGGCGCACGACGAACAACATATCAATCGTTGATCGTGCGGGGCGGAAGCCGCACTGTTCCTCCGGGGAGTAATTCCTCGGTCTCGCAGTAGTTGCTGAGGCGCGACGCGACGATTTTCAACAAGACTTTGCCTGCGTGGGCAACCAGCGAAATCCCTCTGTAGTTGTTGCAATCAGTTCGGTCCTTCTTTTTGTGAAGGACCTTGATGATCGCGTCTTTCCATTGCTGGGGGACTTCTCCTGTTACCCAAACATTGACAAGGATGTTGTGAAAGCACTGGGCGAATGCGGGGTGGTCGATTTTCAGGAGTTCGGCCGGGAGACCATCTGGCCCGACAGCTTTCCAGTTTGACATCCCCTTAAGTGCTTCCGTCATCTCGTCCATGGATGGTTCATCTCCGAGCGACAGTTTAAGCGGTCGTGGTGGCAAGAGGTCGATGATCGTGGGATCGAGTTTAAGCGATTTCGTGTTCAAAAGTTTGTGGTAAAACCTCCCCCACCGTTCACGAATTCGCACCTTATCCCGCAACAGCGTGCCATCCTCGTCCCTAATGAACTGTTCGCTTCTCGCTTTAGTCCCTTCCAATCCTACCGTACTTTTAAGGTGCTTGTAAAAGCCTCTCTGGTCGTTGTTCGCTAGTAGTCGTTCGGTTTCAGCGAGGTACGCTTCGAAGTACGCATGCAGTCCTGCGGCAATCACCTTCTGCAGGTTCGCACACGCAGATCTCAGGGTGGGCACGCAAGAATTGCCGTGCATCCTCCCTCGCTGTCCATGCTAACATGAATGCGGTCACGGTTTCGGCAGACTCACACCATCCATGTCTGCGGTGGCGACGTGGAGGGGGTGGTACCTCTTTTTCGACCGCATCAATAATAGCCGCAGTGAAAAACTCAACCATGCCAGACGTATTACGGGGATGGTTGGGCTGGGTTGAGAGTGGAGACGACCCTCGCGACTACTCGTTCACGACACTACTACTGATTTAAGGAAGGATATTTGGTTTATATAGGAACGGCATCTACGCTATTTTGTCAGAAGGCAAGCATAATAATAATGTATACCTGGTAGTTAATAACTCACGCTCTCGCGCTTTCCGCTTATCATTTTTTTACGCAAGAAAAAGTCTCTACGAGCATGCACTCGGTGACACTCGAACCCACGAAATTGACCTTGATAGGCACGCGTACCAAGCCTCACCGGGGACGCCCACCTTCAACTCGGTCAAATACCGGTGGATATGATACTACTTGACTTTTACATGGCATCTCTGCTCTCTCTGCTGACGCTTGAATCGCCCTATACGCTGATACGTACTCGGCGCTTCAGCCGCTGAGAAGCGGAGAAGCGTGCGATGATTATCTGTAGACTAACAGAGAGCAATCAATTCATCAGATCATGATGGGACATATGATGACATGCATGATAAAAAAATAGCGAAATAAATAATAAAACTGCTGTACAATTTGACCGCTCGCTACAGCTCTGTACCTGCAAACTCTTATCGTCTCGTCGACCCTGGTGGCATCCAGGGGAGAGTCTCTGGCCAGTATAGTCAATCGCGAGGGAAATAATGGAAAACGCGCGCGGTTCACGCAGCTTGCAAAGTTGAGTATCGATCGATCTGCCGATCAGTTGAACTCACAGCTGACGTGCTTTCTTAGTTTTTTTTAAAATAAATTTTGAAATACGTCAACTGTGTGTGTGTGTGTGTTCTTCACATTAAACCGTTCTTCTACTCGTCGACATCCAGCAAGCCCAGTGTCCGTGCTGATTCTTCACCCTAGGAAGATACGAGCTCTGTGGTCACAGACTACGACACAGAGATAACACACCGTAATGCATTAATAGCCTACGTAATACCATGCCTTCGCACTAGGTGCGGCCGACACAACATACATACATACGCCAGCAACCAAAATACACCATAAAGAAAGAGAAGCAACGAAAAAACCAAACCGAAACAGAACAAGAAAAAGAAAAAGAAAAGGAGAAGAATCCCAAATAAAAAATAAAATGGGAAGCTAAAGCTCAGACACATACATACTTACCCCGAGCATGAGCCAAAAGGGACGTGCAAGGGGAAAGATACGAGAAGGAAAAAGGGACTATGCATCCGGGTGAACACTTAACTAAGTAAAAAGAGTTCCACTGATTAAATAGTTGATACCAGGTACTCAACTTTGCAAGCTGCGTAGTTCTACGCCTCGTCTGTATTCCATTTTTACAGCTGACGTATTTCAAAATATATATTAAAAAAAAAAAACTTCTTCGCTTCTTCGCCATACGACTGTATATTTTTTGGTCGCGACTGGACTGTCGCTTTACAGACTTTTGATTGGCTTGTTGTTTTAACCCCTATCCCCTCAATAAAATTCTTATCGTAATTTGCAACATCTCCGTCGTCTTGTTGCGGGTGACATAAAAATAATAATTATTAATAGTGTACCTTGCACTCTATCGGCCTCTTCTCCCAGAGCGCGAAACGAGGCAGTCCTGTGCCCGGGAGCAACGCAACCTTCCCCTGCACCCCTAGCAGTCCCTTCGAAACACACCTGTCCGCTGTGGCCCTGTGACCATTTTATTGAATCAACTATACCCGAAAAAACTGACCCCAAAAAAAAAAATAGTATTGTGTGACCGGCGGTGTAGAGTAGCGTGACCGTCGAGCACGCAGCAGCATCACCAGGATGTCGGGAACAGAAGCCACGCCTTTGATGCGAGGACGTGCCCTAGGCTCCAGCCCGCGGGTACCCTCGGAGGTGGAGGAGGAATATGTGCGTGGCCAACGACTTCTTCCGTCGGCGCAGGCGCAGGCGTATCGGCCTAGGAGTTGGACCTCGAATCGACTGTTTTGGACGCTTCCAGGCTTCGGACTGGCAGTGGCCGCGGGATTCATCGCAGCAACGCAGATGATCGAGCTCTTCCGAGAGCCTTCTCGGCAACAACAGCAGGGGCAGCATCAGCAGCTGCAGCAGCAGCAGTTGCAGCAGCAAGGAGGGGCAAGATCAGGAGGAGAAGGAGGGCAAGTTTCGAGCGTCAGCGACCTGACTGCCAGGACCGTGCACGAAAGCAGTGGGCCGTCGGCTCGGCTTGAAGTCTTCTCCGGCGCGGAGGGGCTTGTTGGCAGTGCACAACAAGAACCTGACAGAATTTCCACGGAGGCTACTGTTGATTCTACTGCTGGTGCTACTAATAACGTCAACGGGCCTGATGGTCCCGACAGCGGTTGGCACGGACTAGGAAGTGAAGCCGGTGTCTCAGAGGAGGGTGTCGATGCTGGGGCCGGGGGGGAAGGGACCCATGGGATCGGGGCGATGCACTCGGACGGGCTCGGGACGCGATCGGGGGGAGGCTGGCGATCGAATGGCGCCAGCAAGAATTCAGGTATTTTACGCGAGCAGTAAGCACTCTCTGTCTGCTGATGTACGGGAAAAGGGGCGGAAGCGTACTCGTAGGAAAAGTGAGGTTTTTACTGGGCGAGGTTCCCTTTCTAGGTTGTGGCTGACTTGAAATCCCGGCGGTGAGGGTGTCTACAGTAGTATACGAAATCGAAAAGCGAAAAGCGAAAAGCGGAAATCGAAATGATAATAAACTCAGCGGTGCCTGACCCAAACATGTTCGAGTACGTTTTTTTTTTTAGGTGACGATTTATTACAACCCGATGTCAAAAATCAAAAAGTCGATGGCTGGAAATCGAAAAGCAAGTCGAAAACACGAACAGGAACAGTTCAGCGCGTCGATCATGGCTTCATCCATGGACGGGGTCCATGATGGACCCTTGTACCGACCATGGCTTCGTTCATGTGCGGGCCCATGGGCGCATGCATGGCGGCGTTGATGGGTCCGCACATAGACGAAGCCATAACCGACCTTATCCCAAACCCAAGAGCCGTACTAGGCCCGCCGATAAAGAAAGTGCCCAAGAAGAACATAACCCTCACTTTTTGGAGAACGCTAAGAAAATTGGGCTAGGAAAAACGGCTCAGTGGTGAACTCTAGACTAAATCCTACCACGTGAAAATATCACATCAGGACCGCCGCACACGGCATCCAACCCACAGCTATTTAATGGGGTCCGTAGTTAACAGGACCAAATAGTGTTTGTAAAAATACCTAAATATATAGGTTTTTATGCATGCCATAGGTCCTGTTAACTATAGACCCCCGTGATAGCACGGCAGCACAGCCGCACAGACCCCTCGTTAACAGCCAGCAGGCGAACCGCAACACCAACCCCGACGTGCTCGGGCCTTTGTTTCCCGGCGTTCGAACCAAAGCGGACATATTTTGAGGGAAATTCAGGATGATGCCCTCCAGAACGAGGTTGGAAGTTCGTTCTCCGTGTATTTTTGAGTTTGATCCCGGGGCGTCAACGTTGGACGCGCCACCACCTCGACGGGAGGCCCAACGACGTCCCAGAATCGAATTGCCGTCGCGTTTGCCTGCTTCTGTGGTGGATCTGTGTTGCCGAGCGCTACATGTAGATTGCCGGCGTGTGTGAACAGTTGCGAACGGCCCAAGTAGGCTGCTCTCTCCGTTGCTTTTCGCACGGATTTCTATTTTCACTTTTGGATTCTGTTTGGACACCACAGCTAATTTTCATCGAAATCGAAACGATTTCGATTGTCGATGGCGCCTTTCGATTCTGTTCAGACCCACCCTGACTGTCGCAAATCGTAAGCTGAAAAGGGAGTACATAAACACAGCAGGCGTTCTCGTTCCTCGTACATGCATCTACCGGGAGAACTAACGTTTCTACACGACGAGTATCGCCTCCAGCGAACAAATTGAAAAAAAAAAAAAGTAATAGTTGTTTGGCCTCGCAGCGTACATGCTCGTATACAGCAGTAAACGTATTACCAGGTTCCAAGCTATGCACGTAGCCACTGCGGGGAAGAGCGAGGCCCACATAAAAAAGCTCGAGACGTCACCACCCGGCAAGTAACACCGACAAGTAACACCGACCAACCCAAACGAGTTTACCGTATGATGTACGTGGCACGACGGTGCATATCACCCTAAACGTGTGTGTAGTACCAGGTATACCACCCCCCCCGGAGTATTTACCACGCCCGGGTGATCGAAATAAAAATTCCCTAAAACAGATGCCCGATTTATCATCGGGGTACCTACGTTGCATTCGTTTGATTGCCAGGATGACACCCCAAAATATCACCTGGATTGTTGTTGTTGTTGTTGTTGCTGCTGCTGTTCTCACATTTGCTCACGTCCAAAATGTTTTATTCCGTGGTCATAAGACAGGCTCCAAAATCTGGAGCGGAAGAAAAAATACCGCAGGGGAAGAAAAACGTAGCGAAATCAAACAATGCAAAAACACGAATGTACCGTGACCGTAAGCAATGAGCAAGCTCTATGTCAGCGGGCGCGCACCGTCAAGAGCAAGTAACCGGGCAAGCAACACCGACCACCCCTAACGAGTTTAGAGTTAGTATACAGCTCTACATAGGCAGCAGTGCCTGGTACTGATTTCTCGCTGATTTTTGGCGACAGAAGAGGCAACCCGACCCGGCGCTGCCCGACTATAGCCACGACAGGATGGTACGTCGTAGGGTGGTGATGGAGGCAATTCGGTCGATGATCTGAATTAGGTGGTAATGGATCGTCCACGGACGGGCCCATGGACGCATCCATGGCAGTGCTGTACTGATTTTCAGTATGGGCCCGCCAACCAGAAACGCCTAATCTGGGCAAACCTGAGATTCTTATTGGGGCGCCATCTTCAAACAGCCTGGAGCATAGGCTGTTTATATATATACCTGGTAGGATTTAGTCTATGGAGTTCACCACTGAGCCGTTTTTCCTAACCCAATTTTCTTAAGCGTTCTCCGAAGAGTGAGGGTTATGTTCTTCTTGGGCACTTTCTTATTGGCGGGCCTAGTATGGCTCTTGGTTTTGGGATTACGTCGGTTAGGGCTTCGTCTATGTGCGGACCCATCAACGCCGCCATGCATGCGCCCATGGGCCCGTACACGAACGAAGCCATGGTTGGTACAAGGGTCGATCATGGACCCGTCCATGGATGAAGCCATGATCGACACAAGGGTCGACCATAGACTCGCCCATGGACGGACCCATCCATCGACGCCGCCATGCATGCGCCAATGGGCCCCGTGCATGGGAGAAGCCATAATCGACCATGGCCGTGGAAATTATCCATGGCGTTGTCCACCTGCCCATGATACCGGTCATGGTGTACGCCCGTCCATGGTCGATCATGGATTAGACCATGGCGGCGTCCACGGCCTGTCCAACTAACGCAAAGCACCCAATTCGGTAGGCCCTGAGCAACATACGCTATAAAGAGTTTTACAAGCAGTAGTAGTACGGTCGCAGCAGGAAAATAGTACTTTGCGTACTACCCAGGTAAAAGACAGAGCAAAATGAGCTGTTGAGTCCTGGATGGCTATCCCTACCTCTGGTCGAACCTAAAAGGGGGTCGACTGAAGAGGTCCGGCAAGTTCATGACATGAACACTGGTGGAGTGTCACGTTAAAATCTGTGTTCTACAGATGGACAAGAACCGGTACACAAATAAGAAAGTGTGTTGGGCGTAAGCTTTTTTTACCCAAATCTCCAAGGAGGATAAAAAAAAAATAAAAAAAATTGCGTACTCTGGGTTAAAACACAAAAGTACATATATTGGTACACCATGCCAGGTATGCGCGTGCCAGCGTATATAAAATATGTGTCGCACTACTGCTGTTGTAGCTGGTACGGGACAATAGACAAGAAACATTGCATACGCACGCAGCATTACGACAATACTGTGCAATCTTGCATACGTACGCAGCAATAGGACAATACCGTGCAATGGACGAGTCTATTATTGCCGTCAGTAAAGGGTATCGATTGGCACGGTTTCTCAATCTATTGCCGTCGGTAATGTGTGTCGGTAGATTTCTTTCCCCGATATATTGTTCGGGCAACAGCAGTGTTCGTTCGGTACGAGAGCTCCTCGGCGGAGACTATTGCCCACGACGAGGGATATCGATAGACGACTAACACCATCTATGGTGCCTGGCAATGTCGATCGAAAGACGTTGTGCACCATCCATCGCTATGGTGGGCAATGTCTATCGATTCACAACAGTTCCGCCAGCATTTTGCCACACATACAACGTGCACCACTGACAGCAGTAGTATTAATAGTAATAGTACGATCGTGGTACAATAGAAAACAAGGCAATAAAATACAATCTACGTTGTGCGACAACAATTTCATGTTTTTGTCTCGTGTTGATAATTGCACAGCAATGCGTGCATGCTTTGTACATGCCTGGCGTCACGTGAGAGCAACACATTCATTCTTCGTTCCTCTCGCTGCCTCGGCAAGGCGTGCTGTAAGGCATGCCCTGTCAGGCTTACGGCGAGTGGGGTAGGTCTTTCTGGCGGGAGTAAGGCCGGACTCACCCTCAAGGAGGGACACCTTCTTGCTGCTGCATGTGGTGGTGGTGACGGGGGATGGGGGGGGGAGGGGGGAGGGAGTTGATGCTGTTGATGTTTGGTGCTGTTGAGAGTTGTTGATTTGCTGTTTTTTTTGTTTCGTTTTTTTTGTACGCTGCGCTGCTGTATCTCGCTCTCCACTTTTAGACTCGTCGCCTTTTTCTTGGCCGCGAGGCTTAGGCCTGACAGCAGTAGAGTCGGGTCATACGTGGTGCGTCAGGCACGGACACCTACGATTCGCGCGTCTTTTTTGCGCAGCAGTGGCTGAGCAGCAAATGCATAGTCGGGATGTCCGTGCGCGGAGGCAGGCACCACCACAGGCCAACTACCCCACCATCTATTGCTCCGGTAGTAGGCTGGACTTGACGAAGGAGGAGGTAGACTACAGTACTATTATTACGGGAGTCCATAGTTAATAGGACCCATGGTGTACATAAAAACCTATATATTTACCTATTTTTACTAACAATATTTGGTCCTCTTAACTGTGGACCCCCGTAATAGTGTTAATGATAAGTGTTCGAGAAGCGGGAAGAGACGGAATGGAACCCACCCTGCGCGATAATTTTGTTTTTTTAGCACCAGAACCACAAGCTGCGAGGAGCATTTTGTTTTTTTTGGGTCGGGGAGAAGGGGAAACGAATGGGAGTGGTAACGAGAGCACGTTAGAAGGAGCGGGTCGATTGGCCTGAGGCGATGAGGCGGCCATGGAGAACGGCAGCAGGACGGCACACGGAAACCCACGGCCGGCGGCCGGCGCATACCATGACGAAAACAGCAGTCATTTGTTTTTTTCTGGATTTTATATTACAGGCTATTTACCAGTACTCGACTGGTTTTTGTAATGTTGGTAGAGTGGTATGCCCTTGGTGGTGGGAAACCCTGGAAACACCCCCCGCAATTCTCAGGGTTGTGGTGGTATGATATTAATAGCTGCTGTGCTGCACCCTGTCAGACAGTCCGGCAGGATGTGGCGATCGCTGATATTTGTACAAAGCCAAGTGACTTTTCGGTTCGATCACTCTTTTTTTCACTGCTGCATGGTCCAGCTCGCGAAAAAGAGAAGACGACCCACCCCGAAAAGTCGGAATGGAAAAAAAAAATAAAATGTGATCACAATGATGAAATACGAAAAATTTTCTTCTTTTTTTCATTTGTTTTCGCTTGGTTCTAGCAACCACCTCCCCCCCTGTATTGAGGGATGATCGTATCACTCACGTAGTGTGTTTATGGTGAGGCACCCACGAACGAGGCAGATACATATTAATAGTAAACCCTTTGCTGTCTCTGATAGGGGCCATACCATAAATGAAATCAATTCATTGACGACGCTGTCTTCCGTATGCAAGCCGAAAATCTGCCTCTAAGGCGGTTTTTAGTAGGATGCTGCTCACCCTTCATGCGACTCGCCCGACACCTCACGGCGCTTCGCGCTTGGTTCGAGCAATGGTTGCCTGATCGGTGAAAACCCGACGTGCTCCGTCCCGGCATTGTAGGTATGCGAGGGTCTATGGTCATGCGACTACGGCGATAATGAGTACAACCCCCCCCCCTTGCTGTTAGTAGCGAACAAAAAAAATGTGACGCTTCACATTTGTTTTTTTCGGGCGGCCGTGGCATGTGCTGTCCGTGGGTCGTCACTCTGACAGCAAGCACCCCAGACAGCAGCAGGAGGCGTGTTTCTCTCTTGTCTTCACCACCTACCGTGCACCGTGCGTTTCGTACGGTGCAGTCAGCACTCCAGACATCAACCCCTGTCGTCAGCAGCCACGAGTTGGTGGTGGACACGGGAAAAAGGGGGGGGTCCTCTACGCTTGAAAGTTGGGTGGTAACCCACGGCCATGTTAATTCAGTTTGCACATGTAATTTCGTTTCCACGCGTGCTCCTTCTTCGCCTCGTGCGTTTTTAGGTGCGAAGGGTCGCGCTTCCCATCCGACTTTTTTTTTTTTTTTTTTTCGGGTCTTTCTAAGGCTGCAGCACCTGTGGGTAACCACGGACTCCTTGATTTTTGTGTTAATGTGAGAACAGTACCCGGAGGAGATGACTCTTCCGGGTAGCTATCTCCACTGCACATGCCCCTCGCGAGGGTCAGGTCGGGTCAACACGCTCACGCGTCAGTGGAAAGAGCGGCAGCCGGTCCTGCTGCTGCAAAGGTAGCGACGTGCTAGATTTACACACGACACGTATTCTGAGGGTGTATGTATGTATGTGTGCTGGGCTTAACTTTTTAGCTTTATCTTTTTACCAATCCACCGGAGGATGAAAAAAAAAAAAAAACAACAGGAGAAAAAAAAAACGACGCAAGGTGGTGGAGGTGGGCGCGGGGGGGCGTAATAAATGCTCTCGAAAACAGGCAGTGTACCTGGTATTCCGTATCACTGGTACGTAAACTCGATTGTTGGTTTTCTTTGCACGCACGAATACACGTGCACGAGGTATTACGGGGGGGCATAGTAAGTAGGACCAAAAATTGTCGATATAAAAATACGGAGAAATATGGATGTTTGTGTGTACCGTAGGTCCTATTAACTATGGCCCCCCGTAACAGGAGGATTGTGAGCGTGAATCCGTTTCCCATACGTACGTACTGACTGTTGTCACGATATACCCCTGGTAGCAGGCTGCAGGTACGTACGTATACCAGCTGAGCCAGTCAAGGTGATTGATGCCAGAGCGATTGACTGGTACCTGGACGATGGTGGCAGACAGAGTAGCAAGGTACCAGGCGGGCCAGCAGGGAGACCCTGGCTGTGCTACTCGTACCATAAACTGCTGCCGCTACCTGGAGCATGCCTTGTGCTTTGTTTGGTTTGACTGTTATTTTTACCTTGGTTCTTAGTCTTGCTCTGTTGACGACTAGTGGTGTTTTCTTCTTTTTTTTTTTTTTTTCCAGCTCGTTCTTTTCAAGTGTCTGCCACGTCCCCTACGTGGGGGTACGATGGTTTGCTGCTATACTGGAGTATATACATATACCAGGTATACTTTAGTTTCTTTTTTTTGTTTCTTTTCTCTTTCGAATTGTCTTTGTTTTTGTTTTTGTTTTTTCTCTTTGTTTCGTTTTTGTTTCTCTAGGTCATGGAATGTGTGTGTCGTGCCTGTCGTACGCAGGATGATGACATGGCATTGCATTACATACGTGGCAACGTAGTATCTCTGTGGCGTAGCTTTGTGACCACAGAACTTGTATCTCTCTAGGTTTGAAGAATCGGCACGGACACTGGTTGTGCTGGATGTCGACGCGTAGAAAGAACGGTTTAATGTGAAGAAAAAACAACAACAACAACTATTCTATTACGGGGGACTATAGTAAATAGGACCAGATATGGTTCGTAAAAAAATATGTAAATATATAGGTTATCGTGTGTACCGTAGATCCTATTTTACCATGGACCCCCGTAATATGACGTAATATTTTTACACTGACTGAGTTGTTATGTATGTCCCAACCAACGTTTGAGATGCCCTCCCTTTGCTTCTTCTTTTTCCCCCCCACATGGTGTATGACCGATCTGAAAATATACGTAATTTATTTAGAAAGCGGCCCTAAAAACTACAGCAGTATTTGGTGGGAAAAAACGAAGATGAAAAAGGGGTGGTTCGGAATATAGATTTTGCACGTATGGTTCAAATACCATTTTGTTTGTTTATCCTCCGGCGGATTAGTAAAAATAAAAAGCTTAAGCTCACCACACTTCCACGTTCCAATTTTCGTGTAATTGTGTCAATGTAGCCCACAGCTCCCGTTGCAACATCAGAAGAGGCTGCTGCTGTTACCCCTGGAGTTTGGGCACGTTGACCCGAGTTTTAAATTTCGGTCCGGAATTGGCAAAAATTGAACGGGGCATTGCACTATTAATAATAATGTCATTTCACGTTTATTTGTTTTTAGTATTTCTCAGTTTTTTTTTTTTATATATTGTATCTCTTTGATGGGTGATGAATTGGGTAATGCAGCAACATATTTATAACAATATAAAGCAAGAGCTGCGAGATGAACGATTTCGTCGGATTGCAGGCTGTGTCATACTATTACGGGGGGGCATAGTAAATAGGACCTATGATGTACATAAAAACCTATATATCTCCCTATTTTTACTAACAAAATTTGGTCCTATTTACTATGGCCCCCCGTAATAGTGGTACTTCGGTCGCGTGTACTACGGGTTTTACATGGCCTCATGCAGGGCATACAGCAGTAGTCCGTACATGAGGGAGACAAAATCTGCTTGAGAAGCTGCAGAGGTCAAGGAGTGGGTGCATGAATATTTGGGAAACAATGATGATTTTTTTTTGTTTTTCAGAGGTTGCATGCCGCTGGCCACGAGTGAGAACCCCCCCCCCCCCCCCCCCCCCCCCCGCCCGCCCGCCCGCCCCCCGGTGTAAAACTGAGTCTCTATTTTGATACTTGCAAATCTGTCTATCCGCAGTCACAAGGAAACTCCAATCCTCGCAAAGTCCGGTCCCAAACCGCTCCCGACGTTGACGTGTTTACCGCGCGAATCGATAGCGGACACACGTACAAGCTGCCTGGGACAACATTCCTATTCAACAGAGCCCTGCGCCTTGAGCTACGCGACCCAGCCTCACCGAGAGGACAATCGCTTGTATACAATCGCTTGGTACCAGAGTAGGTACAAGCAGCGAAATATTTCGCAAATTTGGGTACACCGCGTCGATCGCAACAAAAGTGGGCCGACAGGGCATCCAAGATCTGAATTGTTTTGTTTTCTTCAGGGTGCAGGTGCCACGGGCTCCGCTTGGACCTGCGGAGAGTCACTATTAATATGCTTCGTTTGTTTCGCCGCCGCGGGAGCGCCAAGAGTATTTACCGTGGCGCCCCCCCCCCGTTGACAGCTGTAAAGCTTCCAGACCGTCCTCGCGGAACCGCCTGCTCGGCACGAAATTATCTTGCCGTACCAAACCTGAGACTACCTCGACGCGGGTGGTGCAGACGAAATGCCGTGTGACCATGGTGCTGTATTATAGACTGCTGTGACCATAAAAAACAACAGAGCACAACACATACAACAGCTATTAATAGTAACCGACGCACGTCGCACACCCCAAAGAAGAAAAAGTGAAACCAGCGTACGCATGTATTCATGTATATATAATTAATTTTACGTACGACGTGCGACGAGTACAGAGTTTATACGTACGTCAATACAAAAGGGAGGGCAGACGCATACGGAGAGAAAAAACAGTGTACGTACGAAGGCCTCTCTGATTGGTTCAAAGTTGGCCAAGATCAGTTGAAAGCTAGGCAGTAGAAAAAGTCAGGTACGTACCCCTTGCTTGGCCTTTTCGAGCCAAAATCAGTTATTAATACGATGCCAGCCTGGCCAATGGCAGCAGGGCTTTTCGCGGGTCATGACCCGACCCGCGGGTCGGGTCACGTGGTGTTCAAAATGTCACGGGTCGGGTCGGGTCGGGTCGGGAAGTGTTCAAAATGTCACGGGTCGGGTCGGGCCGGGTCAAGAAGTTTTCAAATCTCGTGGGTCGGGTCGGGTCGGGTTAAGATTTTTTCAAATCTCACGGGTCGGGTCGGGTCTGGTCAAGAGGTAATGAAAAGCTCACGGGTCGGGTGAGGTCATGACCCGCGAGAAGCGGGTCACTCGTGGGTCGGGCCAGCATGTCCCGCGAGTTGTTTTCTTCTGACCCGCGGGTCGGACCCGCGCATTCGGCTCGCGGATCCGACACTTGAACCACTTCCCGCTCTCTTACCCAAAGGCTTCTCTCATACATATACTCAATAATACTCATTTAGTATCATATCCAAACATTAAAACACCGCCAATTCATATACGTATCCCCGCATCCATTCATATGCACTACGGCCAGGTCATACATCGCTGCGGGGCACTAAAATTAACGTTAAATTGCTTTTGAAGAGCCGACCCACGGGCCAGATCCTTGAAAAGCTCCTGACCCGACCCGACCTGACTCGCGAGAATTTAGAACCTACTGACCCGACCCGACCCGACCCGACCCGACACTTTCCGATTGACCCGTGAGACACGAGTTTCATGTGGGTCGGGTCACCCTGACCCGCGAGACAATTATTCTTGACCCAAAGGTTCGACCGGCGGATCTGGGTCAGGTCAAACCTCACGGGTCGGGTCAAGTTAACATACCTCAACATTTTCGCGGGTCGTGTCGGGTTCAGCTGACCCGACCCGACCCGACCCGTGAGGTTTGACCTGACCCCCGAAAAGCCCCGGATAGCAGGGCTCCTGGGGTGTGTTTTGTACTTGTTTTTAGCATGTAACTGATTTTGGCCGAGAAGTGGCCAGGTATACCTGATTTTGGCGAAAACCCTTTTTTTTTGTTTCACAAGATCGCGGGCATCGATGGTCTCCTTGTATATATACCAGGTATAATATATCACCAGCAGCGTTGTCTAAAGGAAAAAATGAACTTGATGGGGAAAAACGAATTTTGGAGCCGTCATACATACGAATTTAGTGTCAGGAGGGTGGGTAAAAAATCCCCCCAAGATTGTGGTACTTTTGAGTTTTCGCGGACATCTCGGCGAGATCGAGTCGAATTGCCGAAAACGTTTCTCATGTTTTTCGTTTTTCGTCTTGGACCAATACGTCGGGATCGGTGGTTCCAATTTTCAAGTCGCGAGCCGCAAATGTGGTACGTAGGTAGCGCTGTTGAGCCTTCGGGAAGAATATCCGTTTTAGGACTAGCCCAGGTCGTGCGTCATGCGTCACAATGACCTATTCTATGATGTATGTAGTCAACGGCCGCGGGCAACAGTTGGTGTGTCGCTGTCGACCACAATAGACCGACAACGCTGTCTATCGTATTCATCGATAAAAAATTGTCCGGCAACAAAACATATTTTTGATGGATATTTTGGGCGGTGGACAAACACAAAAATGAGACAGATGATGTATGGCTGAAAGCTGAAAGTGCCACGTGTGCGTGTGTTCTTAGCTGAAAGTGCCAACGTGTGTGTGTTCTTCACATTAAACCGTTCTTTCTAACCGTCGACATCCAGCACGACCGGTGTCCGTGCTGATCCTTTAATCCTGGAGAGATGCAAGCGTGGCGTCTCCCCGGCCCCCGGTTTAATGTTAATTTTAACCCCACACTGCTGTTCACCCCCCCCCCTCGACAGGCACGACATGCACATTCCATGACATCGAGAAACAAAACGAAACGAAGAGAAGAAAAAAAACAAGGAAGACAATTCGAAAGAGAAAAAGAAACAATAAAAAAAATATATAAGAAACTATCTGCTGTCGTGCCCCCCCCCGCGCAGGGGATCTGGCAGACACTTGAAAAGAACGAGCTGGAAAAAAAAAAAAGAAAAAAAAAAAGAAGAAAAATACCACTGGTCGTCGTCAAGAGAGTAAGAGACTATAAGAACCAAGGGAAAATAACAGGCCAACCAAAGCACAAAGCATCCTCCAGGTAGCGGCAGCAGTTTGTGGTACGAGTAGCACAGCCAGGGTCTCCCTGCTATTAATAGTCCGCCTGGTACCTTGCTACCCTGTCTGCCGCCTCCGTCCAGCGTCCGTCAACTATGCCCGGCCCCTCCGCGTCAGACAATACGAAACAAGCAACGCGGCCCAATCAACCTAGAATTTTCCAAGCCACAGCACCCCCAACAGGCTGAACCAACGTATTTACGGGGGGCCATAGTAAATAGGACCAAATTTTGTCAGTAAAAATAGGGAAATATATAGGTTTTTGTGTGTACGGTAGGTCCTGTTTACTATGGCCCTCCGTAATAGAGCCTGTCCACAACCACAGCAGTGTTCGAGCCGGCCGAATCGACCTATTTTCTGGGGGCCATAGTTAATAGGACCTATGGTGTACATTAAAACCTATATATTTAACTATTTGCGGTAACAATATTTGGTCCTATTTACTATGGTCCCGCGTAATAGAGGTTCGCCAAAGCACAGCATCCATCCCCAGCACTGGTCACTGCCTCAGGGACATGTGTAGGGTTCGGGTCGGCGGGGTCGGATTTTCAGGCGCCCAAGCACAAAAGCCTCCGTAGCTACTCACTATCCGGCAGATGCCCACGCCTCGATGAAAGTCGGGCGTGCCGACGCAGAACGATCTACAGAACGGTCTACAGAACGGTCTGCAGCCGTGCCCTGCTACTACGCGCTTCAGCACGACACTGCAGGGGGACAAGGGGTAAAAAATTCTCGAGTGACGGGCCTCGGAAAAAATATGACGTGCTACATGCATACGTGTAATTTATGTGCACCCTACACCTGGGCGGGCGTTTTGCGACGTTTTTTTTTTTTTTTTTTTTCGTTGCCTTGTTAAGGGCCCGTCTTATCGAGGATTTTCGGTTCTTTCAATTTGACTTGATTTTTTTTTTTTTTAGATTTAATTTAATTTAATTCAAGGGCCCATCTTATCGAGGACTTTCGGTTCTTTCAATTTGACTTTGACTTCTTTTTTTTTTTTTTTTCTAATTTAATTTGCATCTGATTGAACGAAATTTAGTGTTCCCCGTTGAGATGGGCTCTAAGCATCTTCGCCCTTGTTTTTCTCCAGCTCTCCTGCCTATTATTAGTCGTATCTCCAGGGTGGCATAGTGGGCTGGCTGTCCCTCCCCCATCCCCCCCTCCCCCCCCCACCCCATCCTTCCATATGCAAAAAATGTCCGCCTCACAAACCGTTCTGAGTAGGATGAAGCTCGCCCTTCATGGGACTCGCCGAATATCTCACGGCGCTTCGCGCTTTGTGCCAGCGAGCCTGGTCGGTGGAAGCCCGACGTGCTCCGTCCCGGCAGCGTAGGGATGTGAGAGTCTATGGTCATGCGACTACGGCCATGCATGATGATGAGTGCCCCCCCCCCCCCCCCCCCCCCCCGCTCCTTCCGCTTGGTGCAGGCAATGTCTGCCTGGTCGGTGAAAAGCCGACATGCTCCGTCCCGGCGTTGTAGGGATGCCGAGGGTCCATGGTCATACGACTGCGGCGATGCGTGACCTGAGTGCAACCCACCCCACTACGCGTTTCTTGCCGCCTGCTTCCGTGTCCGCAGGTTTTGCTGGCGCAGTTGGTGGGGATAGGATAGGGGGAGCGGGGGAGGGGGGTGGGCCTTCGTTGTCGACAGGGGTGGGCAGCGACAGGAAGCCGAACGTATTTTTCCTTCTGATTGATGACATGGGGTACGGGGATATCGGATACCAGTCGACGGATCTGTTTGCGCTGACACCCAACCTGGACGCCTTGATGTCCGGCGGTAGAAAGGTATGGTATGACATGGTGATGGGTGTGTGGTATTTTGGTGTGGTAGAGAGCGCAATGTGTGATGTACCCGTCGGTACTGCTGTACGGTGATGGTAGTATATGCTACGGTATATTGTACGGTATGGTAGGGTCTGTTTTGTTTGTTTTTTGTTTTTGTTTTTGTTTTTTTTTTTTTTTTTTTTCCGCAGCACTCGATGTTTTAGTGTAATGAAGGATTGCCTTGATGCTGGGCGGCGCTCGAAAGGCATCGTATGGTATGGTACTCGTAGTACGGATATGGTGTTTGGTGTTGTGGGTTGTTTGGTGCGGTGTAATGTTTCTATCGTTCGGTGTATTGCTTAGCGCGATACAATGACTTATGGCTCGGTATATTGTATGGTGCGCTATATTATTTATCGCTTCGGTGTATGGTATCTTGTACGGTGATGGTATCTGGTGGTATGGTATATTGTAAAGTACGGTATAATAATATGGTATGGTAATGGTACGATGATGGTATGTTGTATGGTATGGTAGAATGATGAGTGGTATAGTATGTGATACGGTGGTGATTTTCGGTCTAGATGCTATGGTACGGTATAAAAATGTATGGTATGATATTGATGGTATATATGGCAAGGCATGTTTATTTTTTACCTCCTTCTCTCCCCTGCCCCCGCCCCCCATCCGCTCGTCCCACCGCCTATCCCCCCACCTCGTCTTCAACTGTACTTTCCCAGCTAAGCAACTTCTACAGCATGGTGCTCGCAGCGCGAAGCGTAGATCGCGTGGGTTGTAACTAATGCTGCTGCTCTAGGATTCCAATTTGCCCTCTCCTGCCTGGTCGGTGAAAACCCGACGCGCTCCGTCCCGGCATTGTAGGGGTGCGAGGGTCTATGGTCATACGACTACGGCCATGCATGATAACGAGTACACACCCCCCCCCCCCCCCCCCCCCCCGTTCCCCTCGCTAACTCCATCAGTTCGCCCCACCCCTCCACCCCTGCACCATCTTCAACCATTTTTTTTCCCTGGGCGCAAAGCGCGACCAGTAATCCAGCGGGTTGCGATGAATGCTGCAGTTCTAAAATTAGCGGTTTCCCCCCCCCCCAATTAACAGGCACCTGGTAGTGTTTATGGTAAGACACCCACGAGGCAAGTTATACAGGAACCCCATTGCTGTCTCTGGAAGTGGCCACACTGGCAAACAAGCATGTGCGTTCGGCGCTGTCATCATAAAAGGCAAGAAATCCGCCTCACAAGCGGTTCTCCGTGGGGACGCAGCTCACCCTTTACGCGACTCGTCGGACACCTCACGGCGGCGCTTCGCGCTTGGTGCGAGAAGTGTTTGTGCCTGGTCGATGAAAACCCGACGTGCTCCGTCCCGGCATTGTAGGGTCGCGCTAGTCTATGGTCATACGACTACGGCCATGCATGAGCATGCATACCCCCCCCCCCCCCCTAACTCCAGTAGCCGGGAAGAGGAGGAAGTAGACGCACAGATGTGCCCGTGTGGCAAAGCAATAGAGAGTAGAACTCACATAGTAGGAGAATGTGAAATATACAAGGAGGAACGGGATGTGTTGGAAGAGGAGATGTGGAAAATAGACGAATGTGACATGGAAGAGTGTGATACAATGAATAGCAGCGAGAAAACGATCGCTATCCTAGGAGACAGATGGTGGCCACAGGAGGCCAAACAGGAAGGGGATAAGATTAACAAAACAAAACTATGTAATTTATGGAAACAACGTAATGAGCGCCCAATTGTTGGAGGTGTCTCTATTAGGAGTAGGAACGGTGCTCCGTCTCGAAAGGGATGCGTGGTCAATGGTCAAATGACTAAGGCAAGCAACAAATGAGAACCCCCCCCCCCCCCCCCCCCTATCTCCCTCTCCCCCAACCTCCATCTTCACTTTTTTTTTTTCCCCCTTCAGCTTAGCAACTACTACAGCATGGCGCTCTGCACGCCAGCCAGGGCAAGCCTGATGACGGGACGTTACCCTGTCCGCTACGGGATGCAATACGGCGTTATCGTGCCGGGGGCACCTTGGGGCCTTCCCCTCTCGGAAAAGGTGGGTTGGAGAAGGGTTTCCTACAGAGGACCTGGCAGTATGCAGACCTTGGGCAGGGAGGGGGAGTGGCGGGGAGAGGTTGCTCATGTGATCATGTGTGTGTTGCTTGCCTTATTGATAGTAATTTGACCTTCTACCGCCCATCCTTTTCGAGACGGAGCACCCTTCGGTGGATTGGGAGAGGTTTTTCTATAGAGTAAGTACCTGGTAATGGCCAGACGCTGAGGGGAGGGCGTACTCACTCGTTGCTCGCCGTAGCCGTTTGGCCATTGACTACGTATCCCTTTCGGGACAGGTGTACTCGATATCATGCATGGCCGTAGTCGTGCGACCATAGACCCTCGCATCATCTGACGGAGGGAAAAAAAAAGGTGTGATGGCCTTCACCTGATGCTGTCATTTGTCTGTCTGCATTCAGTGAGCACACAGAAAAAAAAAAGAAGGTACGTATGCAAAGTGTTTGGTTCTCGCTCTTACCGTGTTTCTTATGTCGTTTTGTTTTCGTTTGTAGTGTTTCCGGCTCTTAAATTCTATTGATGACTTTTCCTTTCTTGTCCTTGACAGGTGCTGCCCCAATACATGAACGAGGCCGGATACGAGTCTCACATGGTTGGCAAGTGGCATCTAGGCAGTTACAATAGCGAGTCGCTCCCAACTCAGCGGGGTTTCAACACCTACCTGGGATACCTCAACGGGGAAGACACGTTCTACACGCACAAGGTTGGTGTTTGGCGGCTATCACCCAAAACCTGCGAGCGGATCCTATTACGGGGGAACACAGTAAAGAGGACCTACGGTACACACAAAAACCTAGATATTTCCTTATTTTTACCAACAATTTTTGGTCCTATTTACTGTGGACCCCCGTAATACTGTTAATACATATAGACGGAGCGGGTTTGTTCGAGTACAAACCACTGAGATGTCCTTGTCGCTATCCTGTCGTATCTGAGATTTGTCTTTTTTTTTTCCGTATCCTTTCGTGCTCCCTCTCACCCCACCCTATACCCTCCCTTACCCCATATCCTATTCTGCAGTTCGCGTCCGAAGCTATCGTTTCGTGTCCTCTCGTGCTCCCTCCCACCCTACCCTCTCCCATCCTATCGTCCGTACCCGATGCTATCGTCTCGTACCCTCTCGTTCTCCCTCCAACCCTGAACCCCACCCTTTCCTACTCTATATACCCCCAATCGTGCCCCCGATATTGCTTACTTCCTTACACCATGAGAAAAACGTGTCCCACACTAATAACAAGTGTTTTTTTTCCCACCCAAAACAGGGTTGCGCAGTTCTTCCTTCAGGGTTAAAATCCTCAATCCTATCCCTGTCCTGTATGTATGTCATGTCACCTGTCGCCCCGAACCTGTCTCGAGGCGATCCTAGACGGAGAGGTGTGCTTCATACGACTTTCGAGAGAACGAAACGAAAACCGCAAGCCGACGAACAATCCCGTACGTGAGCAGTAGTGCAACGGTAGAGAGGGGTCGTGCTGTATTGTTCTCTGAGGGTGTGTCTTAATCCCCCCCAGAGAGCATTGGAACGAACCGGATGGAATATTATTTGCTGCACGAATTGATGCTGATTGGTTGTGGGAAACGAATAGATTCAGTGCAGCCCGAGAAAAGCTGTATATCTAGGAAGAGGAAGAAGTGTTGCACCCCTTTTTCTTGTTTGGGAGGACCGAACGGCCCGACCGAACGGGAACGTACAGGATCTTATTTGATGTAGATGGACACAACCGAAGATGGATGTGGACACCAATGTGCTCTAGGCGTGTTCAAAAGATAACGTTCGTACTGATTCGGCTGGCGAGGCCCAGGGTTCTGCATGGACCCAAACACGTTTTTTTTACACCGGCACGGAACGAATTACCACGAACAGCCTCGTTCCATGACGCTCGTTCCCGTGCTCTCTGGGGGGGGTTAAGACACACCCTGAGGAGCTCAAAAATATGTCGCTCGGAACGAAAATATGTTCGAAGTTACTGTGACTCGCGCATCCCCATGGACCGAATTTATTATGCGCTACGAGTACATAGTCCTAAAACTGGGACTGGACACTGGCACAGTATGTACTGGCAGTAGTAATCTACTGGCAGTAGGAATGTACTGTCAGTAGTAATCTACTGGCAGTAGTAATCTACTGGCAGTAGGAATCTACTGGCAATAGGAATCTACTGGTAGTAGTAATATACTGGCAGTAGGAATCTACTGGTAGTAGTAAACTACTGGCAGTAGTGGCAGTAGTAATCTAATGGCGGTAGTAATCTAATAGCAGTAGTAATCTACTGCCAGTAGTGATCTACTGATGGACCCGAGGCCAGTACACTTGCCAATACTTTTTTTACCGTACATACGCCCAAGAAACACGCCACAATATACAGCAGTACGGAAACCCATTCTCTGCGTTTCGGGAGGAGAGAGGAGAAAGGAGAAACGGGATGTAATACTGCTGCAATCCAGTGTACGGGTTGACGTTGTTGACGGCAATATAAAACCGTTACTGACTTCTGAGTCAGCCAGTGCCCAGCCATACCTAGAACGAACATGTTGGTGAAAGTACCGAATAGTATTCGGTAGTTGCTCACCTCAGGAGCCCCATCGGTAAAAAAAACACTGATCCCACAAGGTGCAGCCTATACGGTGGGGTAGAGTCGTGTATGGCCTGTTGGTGGGTATATGGATAGGGCTGGGCACTGGCTGATTCAGTCAGTAGCGATCATACTGTCGTTCAAAACCAATCAGTATACTGGATTGCAGCAGCACACTGGCCTGTCTCTCCCCTCTACCCACTCTCTCCTCCCGCAACGCATTGAGCGGGTTCACGTACTATAACATGGCGTGTTTCTTGGACGTACGTGAGATTAAAACTACTAGTGTAATATACCGGCCAGGTCAGTCAGTAGATTACCCCTTCCAGTACATGGTGCTGCGCCAGTGCCCAGCCTTAAACATGGACCGGAACGAGGCGTTCAACGCAAACGGTTGCCCAGTTGAGAAGCCCAAGCAGTCGCCGGCCGGTCAGTAAGAAGAAAAAAAAAAGTGTTTCGGCCGAAAAAAATGCCGCCTCTGCTGTCGCATCCTCTCCGGGTGGCTTATTTTCTCCACCGCGCCTGATCCTCTGGGGGACCGGGGTCGGGTTGACATGCTCACACGCCTCGAGCTATGACAGGACGGCAGCGGCAGCGCGGTCCCTCTGCCGTTGCGACGGGAGCGACGGGTTACATTGACACGCGATAGGTACCGTTGTGGTGAGCTTGGAATCGTACAACAAGGGTGGTAACCACTGTAAGCGTTTTTTGTTTGTTTGTTCCCCCCCCCCCCCCCCCCCCCCCCCCCCCCCCCCCCCCCCCGATTAGGCCAACCCTCTTTTGGACGCGTTCTACGATAGAGGTATCACATTTCCGAAAAAAAAAAAAAAAAACGTTTCTAACCCAAATCGTCGGAATGAATGTCAAAATCTTGTTTCGAAAAATGACGTTTTCGTAGGATTGGGCCATTGTGGATTATTCATCCGGGATGCAGTTTTTGATTTTTTGCTGAAGTCAGTTTTCGGGTCGGGTATGGAACTCCTTATAACCCTTTTAGTGCCGCAGTCCCGTTTTGGGGACAAATCACTTGGAATTAGACTGGTTTGTCCCCAAATCGGGACTGCGGTACTGAAGGGGTTAAATGAGGAGCCTCAGATTTTTTTTGGGTGAACACCTCCTTAGGACACCTCCTTAGGACTTCAAGGAAAAAAAAAATTACGATTAAAAAACAAAGCGGCGGTTGCAGCACCGAGCCGTTGCGCGAGATCGGGGATGGTACACATTGGTTGTGTCCGAGTTGCAATGGTTGATGAACGGAGTCGTACGGCGCGGCACGGGCGGAGGCAACGCGATGAAATGGCACCAGCTTTATCGACCGTTGCGCTCGGTGCTCACGCTGCGCTCGTAGAAGGCCGATATGTAGCACCAATTTTATCAACCATTGTGCTGGTAGCTATCTCGAGGGGTTTTTTTTTCGAAGGGGTTGATCGTTGTCCCATCCCATCCAATCCCGTGCGGTCTGTCTTGCTGTATTCTGCCCTGCAGCGCGCGACGCGAGTTGCTAATTTTGGGGGGTCGGATAGTGTCAAGGCTTGGATTTTTTGTTTTTTGCAGTGTCAATCAATACTCTGCAGCTACATAACATATGCACCAGGTAAGCGGTTGTGCTCATCGAGGAGCGCGACTCTAAATCCTCTACAATGTTCTTCCAAGCAACGTGGAATACCACAAGAAAGCACGAGCCTCACGATCGCCGAAGTACCGGGGGATTCTTAACTCCTGTCGCGTCCTGCATCCCCTTCACCCAGAACCTCAAGGCGGTCTCACGGCAGATACGTGGGGAGGCGTTTCTACTCACACGACTGTGTTTCCGGATGGCATCCGATGTTAAACTCCCGCGTCCGATCGTGTGTGTTCCTATCCTATCGTACCGTTTTCCTGCTTCCTCGTCCCTTTCAGGCCTGCAATGCTGTCCCATCGTGGGGAAGAAAATTACTTGGAATTTGACCGGTTTGTCCCTAAAAACTGGAGTGCGCTCCTATAAGGGTGGCTCTCATCCTGTCGTGTCCTGCCCTGTCCTATCCCAGTCTTTTCCCCCGAACCTCGAGGCGCTCCTAGACGGGGAGGCGTTCTGCGACTATCGGTCTTACGGTTGGGCTTCCCTTGTCGTACGTTGTACGCTATGGTATCCTGCCCCTGCTTTATCCTGGATACTTTGGTGTCATGTCCGTATTCTTTCGCGTCATGTCCGTATCCTTTCGTATTGAAAGTTTTGCCTTCGCACGTATCATATCCTGTCCTTCCGTGCCAGATGTAACATGTCCGTATCCTTTCGCGCCCGATGTAACATGTCCGTATCCTTTCGTATCGGAATCTTTTCTCTCGCACGTATCAGATCCTTTCCTTTCGTGCCAGATGTAACTCCTTCTCCTATCCTATCTTATCCTGTCCTCTCCAATCCTGTTTCCATGACACCCTTAACAACCAAGAACCTGGAGTCAATCCTGGACGGAGAGGCCTTCTACGACTTCGGCTACGGAAACGAGACCGGCTACTACGACGTCACGAAGATGGACGACGGCGTGCCTTGCAGCGGCGACGCGGGCTCAAAGGAGCTTTCGTGGCAGGAGGTAGAGGACACGGCTGACGGTGACCCGGCTAGCGTGTGCTACACAGGCGTTTACGCCACGGATGGTTTCATGAGACGCGCTCGTAAGGTGCGTGGTGTGTTTTCTCTTGTCTTCTGTTTTGTTTTGTTTTGTTTTTTTTTTTGTTTTTTTTGTCCAAGTTATGCCGCTACTGGTGGTTTCGTTAGACGTGTTTTTTTTTTTTTCCTGATTGGTTGTTGGTTTTTTTTAATTATGTTGTAGGAGGCGTTTTTTTTGCCCTGTAGGAGTGGCACCTAGAGAAATCATCATGAGGCTTGTCGCTTGCGGAGCTCTATCTCTACCTCAATTGAACGAACCACGTTGGGACGTCGGAGGGGAAAAAAAACATGGACAGAAAAATGGCGATGGCAGCAATGTCCACCGGGTGATTGGGAGATGAAGCACAAAGTTTGGGGGTCCGAGTTACACCCCAAGGAGTCGACCGTGCGCGATTGAGGGAAAATTGCTAATTGGTGTCCCGAGTTTTTATGTACACTGCAAGGATCGTACGCGGGCGAGGGCGCACCATGACCCTCTACCCGTACGGTGCTTCTGGGTGGTTGGTATCACCGAAGTTTATCAACCGTTGTTGTACAGCAGTCGCTATCCTGGTGTCCCGATGGTTGTCAACGAAAAAAATGGTTTTTGGTAGAGGGCCGGATGGGCACAGTGTGTGCGGGCAGTAGTAATCTACTGATTGGCCTGGCCAGTATACTGCTGCAGTCCAGTGTATGTCCTGATCGGGTTTTACGACAGTATCATCGCCACTGGCTTGAGCCAACCAGTGCCGAGCCGTAGACTTCCGAGGAAAAGGACAGTGGGGCCCGACGAAAGCAATCCACGGCTATTTGTGCAAATAAGGCGCCTAGCGAGTATCGTATTTGGATTATGATACGGTGTTTTGCGACGAATTTGCTTGTGGTTTGTTTTCCTGTTTTATGATGACCCCCAACCCATGGAAACCTACAGCACCTATACACGAGTTATATGTATAAACCCAAGAGCAATGACCTTGTGGGGGTGATGGCTTATTTTTGCTCCGAGTTCCCTCACGTGAGGAGCTCAATATCTCACGCCAAAATACGACGTCGAAGGGCGTTTGTTGGCGCATCCCGTCCTGTAGTAGCACTGTCACTGGTGTGTTGCTCGCCTGAGTAGCTCCTAACCGATCGGAAGACGTTGCCTCAAAAGGGTTAAACAAAAAAAAGTGCAATCCCTGCCGTGGGATGGGTCCGAACCCGAGAACAATCGGATAGTAAGAGCGGCAGTTTGGCCACTTTTTTTGCCACAACCTTGAGGGAAGAGACGCGTTCTGCGGTAGAGGTGTACGAGTAGCGCATTTCCGCTCATTTTTTGTTTCTGAATGACGAGGTAGGTTCCTTACCCCAAAATCGTCTGAATGCAAAAAATCCTGTTTCGAAAAAACTGACCTTTTTTTGTATTCTTGGGCCGTGAGATTATTCATCGAGATGCAGCTTGATTTTTGCTGAAGTCATTTTCGGGTGGGGTGTGGAGCTCCTTTAAGGTCAAGTGAGGAGCCTCGGAAAAATTAGGGTGAACCTCTATTATCGTAAGGACGCCTCAAGATCCTCTTTTTTTCGTGAGGTGGGATTCATTTGTACGCAGGAAAACAGAGCCACGAGAAACCAACCCCCAACCGAAACCGGTTTTAACCACTTTTCGTCTCAAAACACTCTGGCGGCAGGCATTCTGTCGATATTGCAGTAGAGTTACGGTATCTCTCCATCTCGATCCTCAAGGAAGGAAGGGGGTCTGTTACGGGGGGCCATGGTATACAGGACCTACGGTACACGCAAAAAAACATATATTTCCCTATTTTTATTGTAAATATTTGGTCCTACCTGGTATTTGCTATGCCCCCCCGCGCAGTACAAAGCAGGAAAATCAGCGCCTACTCAACGCGAAGGGAGCTTTCGTTTTGGCCCCTGAAACTGTTTTCGCCCATATGTGCCACCTCTATTGTAGCGCGTACGTACGCAAGTGACCCTTTTTGGCCTGGTACGGGGGACCATAGTAAATAGTACCAAGCATTGTCAGCAAAAATAGGCAAATATACAGGTTTTTTTAATGTACACCATAGGCCCTATTAACTATGGACCCCCCGTAATAATGGGGTCCTTTTCCTCAGTTTTTCTACAATATGTGAACACTACGTATGAGTTGATGTTTTGTGTTCCCTTTTTTTTTTTTTTTTTTTTTTTTTTTTCTTTCTTTTTCGCTGCAGAGTATATTCTCCTTTTCTCCTTTTTTTTTCACATTTTTTCTTTCTGTGTACTCGTGCGCTTCCTTCCCGTGCTCATTTCCGTCGCCGAAGGTAATCAGCCATAAGACGCCATGGGACGAGGAGCCTCTCTTCCTCTACCTCGCTCACCAATCGGTCCACGCTCCTCTAGGGCCCGCTCCCCCAGGTACAGCGGGTGCACCAACCATGGTAGGGATATTGTAGCACCCGAATTTTCCGAGAATTTTCTGTACCCCCCCCAAGATCCGATTTTGAGACGGGCAGAAAAGTTCTTAACAATCCGACGAAAAGTTCTCCAGCACTATCGTATTATGTGTGTGTATGACTGTATGACGTTACGAATACTGGTGTGACGCAAGCCATTACGGGGGACCATAGGGACCATAGTAAATAGGACCAAGTATTGTCGGTAAAAATTGGTAAATATATATAGGATTTTATCGTGTACCGTAGGTCCTATTTACTACGAGTCTCCCGTAATAATAACGATGTTTTTTTTTTTTGAACGATTCAGGGTTTATGATCTACAGCAGTAGTAGATAGCAGACTAAAAAGACAATGGTTGAGATGACTTTGGCGTTATACCCTCTACGAGCGGTATCGGTAGGATCCTACACGTTGTCCCCGTGCTTGTAAGCCTCCTCGCGTCAACCATTGGAACTCGGATACCGGTTTGTATTATGCCACCCCTCAACCAGTACCCCCCCCCCCCCCCCCCCCCCCCGCCCGCCCCGAACCACTGGGTGGCATTTCGCTATATATAGTCGTTATTTTTTTTTTCGTCAATTTTCCCGCCTCAAGCGCCAAAATATGGGTAAGGAGCACGGTCAGTCAGTCAGCTTTTTTTTTTTTTTTTTCGGCTGAAAAGTTCTACTACCCTTAATATATATTTATATATATCGTATGCACGCCTAAGGCACTCTCACGAGGCAGGTGCATAGCATGCCCATCGCTGTGTCTGGAAGTGGCCACACCAGAAAACGGATCAGTGCAGCTTTCGACGCTGCCGTTCTCGCTGCGAAGGTAGCGCGGCTCGGAAAACGGTTCTTAGTAGGATGCGGGCTCACCCTACGTGCGACTCGCCCAAAAACACCTCACGCCGGCACTTCGTTCGCGCTTGGTGGAAGCAATGCGTATGCCTGGTCGATGAAAACCTGACGTGCTCCGTCCAGATGGTGTATTTTTTGGGATGCAGGGTCTATGGTCATATGACTACGGCCATGCATAACATGAGTACCCCCCCCCCCCCTCCCCCTATATTATGTGCCGTTTTGATTCCGTTGGCTTCTTAACCATTGTTGAATATCGAATACCGATAATCGAGTTGATTTGGTACCGAGAATCGATTCCGATTAAACGATATACGATGCCGATCAACAAAAAAAATTACACGCGTTCGATGCGATTTCGGTATTCGATACGAGTACATCGGCAGAGATTTCGTTCACTACAAATCTGCATGAAAAACACGGGGAGGCCAGGAGATGGAGGAGCAAAACAGATTCGATATTTTTCGAAAGTTCGATGTTCCTATATTTCAAAACTTGGCATACGATAGATCGATACATCGAAGCTCGATATTTCTATATATCGAAAGTTTTGTTGTTTTTTATAAGTAGAAAATTCGACGTTCCGAAACTTTCGAAGCCATGTATCGAAAGTGCGTTGTTTCGATATATAGGAATTTTCGACACGATATACCAGGTGTCAATTTCGATATATCGATATGTGGGAAGCTCGATGTATCGATGTATCGAGAGTGCAATGTCTCGACATATCGGAATTTTCGATCCAATACCCAACATTGTTATATCGTATTCATGTACGTATTGTTGTTTTTTATTTTTGTTTTCCCCGATGTCCAGACGGGTTCACGGAGGAGGAGCTAGCTCTACTGGACGATGTGGACGCACGCAGTACTGACCCAATGAGGGCCCAGTTTGGGGGGGTGAGTGGAAGAGGAGGCAATAGGGAGAAGGGAGGAGGGGGGGGGGTACTCGATATCACGCATGGTTGTAGCCGTATAACCGTCGCGTATATGCTTTGTCGGGAAGGAGCACGTCGAGTTTTCACCGACCAGGCACAAACACTGGTTGGTTGCACCAAGCGCGAAGCGTCGCCGTGAGGTGTAAGGCGGGACTCATGGAGGGTGAGCTGCGTGCGTCCTGCGGGGCATGAAGAACCGCTTTCGAGGCAGGGCGTGCGGTGGATATGGCAGCTTCGAATGCAATGATTTGTTTTCTGGTGTGGCCAGTTCCAGAGACAGCAATGGGAATACCTGGTACTGATGCCCCACACGGCGGTGTCCCCGGTGGCTTGTTAGGTGGTCCGCGTGCCTGCTAGAGGTCAATTTTCGTGGGCTCGAGTTTCACCGAGTGCATGCTCGTAGGGACTTTTCTTTGCGTCGAAATTGACGAGCGGAAAACGCGAGAGCGTGAGTGAGTAAGCAACATTCGAGAGAAGATCGACGAGCACTGGGAATAATGCTGCATGCACCCCATGCGCGATAAAAGTGAAGGCGAGTGTATACCGGGGGGGAGAAGGGACGACGCACTGTGACCACGGCTTGGTGTCCAGAAGATCGCTGAGGGTAAAAATTTCCTAAGGGTTGAGCTGGAGAGTCGAAGTGATGGTAAACATTTCTATGTGTGCGTGGCGTGTGCCGTATAGGATAGAGGTACAGCAGTGGCCTTAAAAGCCTTTTTTTAAGACCACCCGGCTTAAGGCCCATGGTAGAGAGAAGATTCCAGGTAAATCGGGCTCAATCACTCTAGGACCGCGGTTTCGTTTCGGGGACGAATCGCTTGGAAGTAGAGTCAAATATCTGTGTTCTGCACGGTGCACGGTTATATGAGGGCTAAGCCGCGAGGGCTTAGTGTGGGATTATTTCTGACTAACGAGGCTCCCGAACCGAGGAATTGCCCATCCGTTGCATCGGTGGGGTGAGTGAGAGTGAGGGCATGAGGGGTACCTTATGTACATTTTTTATATGGTGTATGGTGTATGAATCACTGTACTGGTGCGCGCGCTGACGCTGTCAGTAGGCGTTTTGGCTCATAAGAGAGGGAGGGAGGGAGGGGGGGGGAGGGAGGGAGGGAGGGAGGGAGGGAGGGAGGGAGGGAGGGAAGGACGCCTCTCCCTGTCTTTTCCCCCCCCCCTCCCCCCGCCCCCCCCACTTCCCCCCTCTCTTGTGAGCCGAACCGCCTACTCACAGCGTGAGCGCGCGCACCAGTACAATTCTTCATGCATGATACGAAAAGAGAGAGCGAGAGCACGGCATTGCCTACCGAGCGAGAGGTAAGAGAAAATCAACGACCTCCCCCCCCTACCCTCCGTACTTTTGCATAGAGGTGCTAGATCATGCAGATTGTGCGGGTCCCACTCGGCCACATGAGCTAGATCGTACAGATCATGTAGGTCATACAGATCGTACAGATCATTCAAGATAGGGAATAGATCTGTCTTGAAAGCTCTCATATAGACCGTACAGATCATACAAGATAGGGAATAGATCTGTCTTGAAAGCTCCAGATCATGAACTGTGGGAATGGATTACCTATCCCAGGGATGCAAACGTGAAAGTTACCCCTATCCTAAAAAAAAATGAAAACATCCGTGCCCTCAAGAGTGTTGAGACAAACACCCGTGCGCCCTCCACTATATTGCGAAACAGGTTTTGCTGTACTTGGACAAGAAGATAGGCGAGCTAATGGACTTCCTCGAGGACGAGGGGTGGCTGGAAAATTCTATCATCGTGGTGGCTAGCGACAACGGAGGCTGTCCTTTCACAGGCGGCTGTAACTACCCGCTCAAGGGGGTTAAGCAGTCTGTCTACGAGGGCGGGATGAAGGCAAGAGGGGGGCGAGTTGTTGTGCCATGTATAGACGAAACATTTCAAGTTTTTATTAGTAGTTTCGTTTTGTGGTATGATTCCTTTTTTTTTTTTTTTTTTTTTTTTTTCTGGAGTGTGATGAAAAAAAAAAAAAACACGATACGTTTTTTTCGGGGGGCATATGACAAGTCAAGTCAAAGACGACGACGTTAGCAATGACGGCAAATAACAAAAAATCAACAGCAGTGACAACAGCGGCATCATCGCCATCGAGAGCAACCACAACAGCAAACAACAAGCAACAAGCAACAACCACAAACATCAGACAAAACAACAGATCTTGTAACACCATCGGCAACAGCGAGAGCAATAACGCTATCAACGAACAACAGCAAGTGTGCGTGCTGTCTGCCCTCAAGTGCCGAGTTAAATTGGAGAGGGTTTCCAACACGTACAGAAGGTACTACCGTTGAGAGAACTCTACATCAGCTACGTGATCGCAACAATGTCAATGTTGTGTACCCGCCCGCAACTCCAGTTGGTTACCGCAACTCCAGTCAGTTGCCGCTGTGTTACCGTTATGCGTAACGTATCTATCCTCAGGTACCGGGCATGATCTGGTCGATGAGTCACCTCCCGGTTTTAGCACATTATGAAGGCGTTTCCTTTGACGGGACGCTACGGCAATTTATGTTGCCGCAAGAAACGTTGCTATCCACCCTCAAATCCAGTTGGTTCCTGCAACTCCAGTTGGTTACCGCGGCTCCCGTTCGTAGTTACCGCTGTGTTTCCGTTACACGTAGCGTATCTATCCTCAGGTACCGGGTATGATCTGGTCGAAGAGCCACCTCCCGGAGAGCAATGAAGACGTTTCCGTTGACGGGACGCTATGGCAATTTATGTTACCACAACTCCAGCTAGTTACCTCAGCTCCAGTTATTACGGGGGACCGTAGGACCAAAAAATGTTAGTAAAATAGGTAATATATACAGGTTTTGTGGGTACCGTAGGTCCTATTTGCTATGACCCCCCGTAATAGTTACCGCAACTCCAGTTAATTACCGCAACTCCAGCTAAGTTTCCGTCGTATTACCGTTACCCGTAACTTATCTATGGTCAGGTACCGGGTATGATCTGGTCGAAGAGCCACCTCCCGGAGTCTCTGTGGGGCACGTCGTACGACCACATGATGCACGTCACGGATTGGGTGCCGACCCTCATGTCCATCGCGGGGGGCGAGGTAACCGGCAGGTACGAATTAGACGACTCGTTGCGTTTTTTCTATGCCGAACCGCATAGAAACACGGGGCCGAAATACCGGTGTCCCCGGGTTTTTTGTGTGCAGCAGCAGCAGCAGTAGCGGCAGCAGTAGCACGCGATGTCGCATCGAAACTTGCCGACCCTTGTGTCCGCCGAGGGCGAGATGAGGAAATCGGCAGGTACCTACGTCGAAGCTTTTTTGTTGTTGTCAGAACTGCATCGAAATGCGGGGACGAATGATCGGTGTCCCCGGGTATGCATGCAGCAGCAGCCCTAGATATCGCGTCGAAACTTGCCGACCCTCGTGCCTACCGCGTGTGGGGTGAGGTAACCGGTAGGTACAAACATTATGAAACTTTTCTTTGCTGTGCGAACCGCATGGAAACCCGGAGACACGCGACTGGTGTCCCGGGTTATGTATGCGGCAGCGGTGTAGCACTGGTACGTATAGCACGCAAGACCGCAGTGGGACGCACGACCGGTGTCTCCGGGTTATGCATGCAGCAGTAGGCGGAAGTAGCACGCTCGACCGCATCGAAACCCGGGGACGCACTACCGGTGTCCCCACGTTATGCAGCAGCAGTGTAACGTGAGGGCCTTGCTTGTAGCATATTCAAAAACAAAGTCGTAATCGGACGATGAGGTGTAGTTTTTCATTTTTCGTATGTACGAACTATATTGCTGTGAAAGCACGTCTTGAGGTACGAGGGCACACGAGCAAAAAATCAACACTCCAGCACAATTTCTGAGACACAGGAAGACAGGGGGGACGATGCTACAGTAAAAACCAAGCGGAAGAAAGATTCTGGAAAATAAGGTGTTGCTATATTTTCGTAGCAGGCGCGACTATTTGTTACCTGGGGCAAAAGAGGAGTACGGTGCCGTTTTCTCTTGGTTTCGTGTACCCCTGCGTATTACCGGGTACTTGGTATTGTATCAAATTATTATTTATTGCGTTGCTGCAACGGTCCCCCCCCCCCCCCCCCCCCCCCCCCCCTATATTATATACCGTGGTATATATATAGATATAGGTTGGGTTGGCGTCGGTTGGCGACGACGCTGTAAAACACGCCTCTCACTGCGTGCGAGACAGCCAGGGTACCGTTTTTTTTTTTTTTTTTGGCGGTTACCACGGCTGGCGGTCAAGTTAAATCATTTTTGTGGGGGGGGAGAACCTTCACTCCGCACAAGAGGGATGATCGTATCACGTTGTGTATATATGGCGAGGCACCCACGAGGCAGTTACATAGTAGCCCCATTGCTGTCTCTGGAAGTGGCCACACCAGAAATGAAATCAATTCATTGATGATGTCATCCACGTGCAAGAAAATTCGCCTTTAAAGCGGTGCTTAGTAGGATGCAGCTCACCCTTCATGCGACTCGCCCAACACCTCACGGCGCTTCGCGCTTGGTGCAAGCAATGTCTGCCTGGTCGGTGAAAACCCGACGTGCTCCGTCCCGGCATTGTGGGGATGCGAGGGTCTATGGTCATACGACACGACTACGGCCATGCATGAGATCGAGTACATCTCTCCTATCGAGTACACCCCCACCCCCCCCAAGCGATGGTACCGAAGCTAGAATATGTAGGAGAGTTATGGGAAGGGAACGCGAAGCTCGTAAAACAGCTGGAAACAGTACGCAGATGACAGCAGCTAAAAAAAAACTAAGATGCTCAAGTACGACTAGTAACACAGTACTAAGAGCAGAACTGGCAATGCGCCCACTCAAGACAAACGGAGACATGAGGAAGTTGAAATGGCAGTACAAAGTAAGGAACATGACAAAAAAGAGATTGTCAGCCATGGTTGATAGAGCTGTATGGGAGAAAGTAACAAAAGGGCGAGCTGGAATAAGGTGGAATGACGTAGTTGAGAAAGTATAGAAGGACATAGGGGGAAACCAAGAAGAGGTCATGTCCGCAGAGAAGTTTGGGAGGGACAAGGCAGAAGTAGCAGAGAAGATAGAAAGAAGGTAGAGGCTATAGGTAAAATCGGAGAAACACTTGGAGATATACGGGGGATTGAGGGAAGGAATAGGAATGAAAACTTATTTGCTCGGCCCAATGGACTTCGCGAAAATACTGAAACTGCGATTTCGTGTAGGTGACCTGGACCTGCCAGAAATAAGAAAGAGGTATACCAGTAGCCGGGAGGAGGAGGAAGCGGATGCACAGATGTACCCGTGTGGCAAAGCAGTAGAGAGTAGAACTCACATAGTAGGAGACTGAGTAGAACTCACATAGTAGGAGACTGTCAAATGTACAAGGAGGAACTGGATGTGTTAGAAGAGGAGATGAGGGAAATACACGGACGTGACATGGAGGAGTTTGGTACAATGAATAGCAGCGAGAAAACGATCGCTATCCTAGGAGATAGATGGTGGCCACAGGCCGCCAAACAGGAGGGGGATAAGATTGCCAAAAAAAAATCTATGCACAAATGGAAACGACGACGTAATGAGCGCCCAAATAAATGCTGGAGATTTCTCTATTCGGAGTAGGAACGGTGCTCCGTCTCGAAAGGGATGCGTGGTCAACGGTCAAAAGACGACTAAGGCAAGCAACAAATGAGTGCGCCCCCCTCCCCTGGTTCTTAGTGGGATGCAGCTCACCCTTCATGCTACTCGCCGAATATCTCACGGCGCTTCGCGCTTGGTGCAAGCATTGTCTGCCTGGTCGGTGAAAACCCGACGTGCTCCGTCCTAGCATTGTGGGGATGATGCGAAGGTCTATGGTCATACGATACGACTACGACCATGCATGAGATCGAGTACATGTCTTCTATCGAGTACGTACCCCCCACCCCCCCAAGCGATGGTACCGAAGCTAGAATATGTAGGAGAGTTATGGGAAGGGAACGCGAAGCTCGTAAAACAGCTGGAAACAGTACACAGATGACAGCAGCTAAAAAAAAACTAAGATGCTCAAGTACGACTAGTAATACAGTACTAAGAGCAGAACTGGCAATGCGCCCACTCAAGACAAACGGAGACATGAAGAAGTTGAAATGGCAGTACAAAGTAAGGAACATGACAAAAAAGAGGTTGTCAGCCATGGTTGATAGAGCTGTATGGGAGAAAGTAACAAAAGGGCGAGCTGGAATAAAAGGTGGAATGACGTAGTTGAGAAAGTATAGAAGGACATAGGGGGAAACCAAGAAGAGGTCATGTCCGCAGAGAAGTTTGGGAGGGACAAGGCAGAAGTAGCAGAGAAGATAGAAAGAAGGTAGAGGCTAGGTAAAATCGGAGAAACACTTGGAGATATACGGGGGATTGAGGGAAGGAATAGGAATGAAAACTTATTTGCTCGGCCCAATGGACTTCGCGAAAATACTGAAACTGCGATTTCGTGTAGGTGACCTGGACCTGCCAGAAAGAAGAAAGAGGTATACCAGTAGCCGGGAGGAGGAGGAAGCGGATGCACAGATGTACCCGTGTGGCAAAGCAGTAGAGAGTAGAACTCACATAGTAGGAGACTGAGTAGAACTCACATAGTAGGAGACTGTCAAATGTACAAGGAGGAACTGGATGTGTTAGAAGAGGAGATGAGGGAAATACACGGACGTGACATGGAGGAGTTTGGTACAATACATAGCAGCGAGAAAACGATCGCTATCCTAGGAGATAGATGGTGGCCACAGGCCGCCAAACAGGAGGGGGATAAGATTGCCAAAAAAAAATCTATGCACAAATGGAAACGACGACGTAATGAGCGCCCAAATAAATGCTGGAGATTTCTCTATTCGGAGTAGGAACGGTGCTCCGTCTCGAAAGGGATGCGTGGTCAACGGTCAAAAGACGACTAAGGCAAGCAACAAATGAGTGCGCCCCCCTCCCCTGGTTCTTAGTGGGATGCAGCTCACCCTTCATGCTACTCGCCGAATATCTCACGGCGCTTCGCGCTTGGTGCAAGCAATGCCTGCCTGGTCGGTGGAAACCCGACGCGCTCCGTCCCGGAACTGAAGGGATGCGAAGGTTTATGGTCATACGACTACGCCCATGTATGATAATGAGTACACTGCCCCCCCCTCCCCTTTTCTTACCCCCCGCTTCCATATGTTAGAAACCCACCCGACTATTAATAGCGCTGGTGCCTTGGATGGTGTCGACCACCGGGATTTGTTGGTAAGCGTTGACGTGGTGGGGCAGTTATGCCAATTTGAAAAAAAAAATGCTATTACGGGGGTCCGTAGTTAATAGGACCTATGGTATACATAAAAACCTATATATTTACCTATTTTTGCTAACAATATTTGGTCCTGTTTACTATGGACCCCCGTAATATTAAACCGGACGACGATACGCTTTAGTTCATCTAGAAAAGCGAATGATGAACGCATTATGTTGTTAATGGCACGTCGACTACTACGGGCAGTACGTGTAACGTTTCTTCCCGTTGCTCCGACGCTCCCGTTTGATTTCCCCTCCCAACACCTTGCAAACCTTTAAAGAATCGGTCGACATCCTAGCTACAATAGATTGACATGACATTGTGTGCACGACGACTAATATATGTGCCTTTTCTACTGTTCTCCCGACGCTCCCGTTTTGCTTTCCCTTCCAACACATTGGAAACCCGACTATATAGCGCTGGCGCCCTGGATGGTATCGATCACTGGGACTCGCTGACACGAGTTACTGTGGAGGGAACAGGGGACAGCGCAGAGGGTCCCCGCACAGAAATGCTCTACAATTGGGATGCGTATCTGATGTCGTCTAGAGATACACTGTGAGTATTTTTCTTTGGCCTGGCTCGGTGTCGGTTTCGTTTTTTTTTTTTTTTTGTTCAGCTTGGTTTGGGTTGTGTTTTTTTGGCGTTCTTCATTGTTTTGTTGCTTGCTGCTTTGTTTTGTCCGTTGTGTTTTATTTTGCGCTTTCTTTTTTTTTTTTTTTAATTTTTTTTTTTCGTTTGTTTTGTGTCGTGTGTCGTGTGTTCTGTTGCTTTCATTTTTTCGTATATTCGTGTTTTTGTTTGGCCTTAAACTGTTTCGCAACGTTTTGGGTCACCGAGATTCACGAATCACCGAAAAATGTCTCGTTAACTCTCGTAAGACTTATGGCCCGTTTTAACGAAGGGAAGTTTCGAATCGACTCGATTCCAATTCGATTTTTTTTTTTGTTATTAATCGACTTGAAGCTTGATGTGATGTTGTAAAAAAAAAGCATGAACAAGAAGGCATTTGTAAGCTGTTGGGCTAAGGGCAAGTCGATCAGGTCGAATTGAAAAAGAAATCCCGAACAGCTTTGGTGCAGATCAAATCGAATCGGTTTCAAGAATCGATTCGAACGTGAGGAGTGCATCTAACTTGCATGGCACGTCCCCGCTGGAGAAACGCCTCCGAGACGACCCAACGATATTTTTGGACATTTCTGACGACAAACCACCGAAAAAATCGTGGACCTCAACGAGGGGCGACGGGGGCGACAGTCGCACCCGCGGCTACAAACGATAGCACAGCGTACCCCGCGCGCAGTGGCTCCTCAAATATGAGTTTCGCCGTCGTAAGCCCTAGTTTTCGACCAGCTCGATCGGCCAAGCGCCACGAGAACCGGGCGATCGACCCGAAAGAAGGAAGGAAAGCTCAAGGCTTGCGATAGCTGCATCGCCGTCGCTGTCCCGTGCGCAGCGTTTAAGGGCTTCCTCCGCCCACCCGGGAGGAGCTGAGAGTGAGGGCTTCCCTAGCCTTCGCCGCCACAAATAGGCCAGAGGCTGGAGACGGCCGCGCCACGCAACGACGCGCGCCGTCGCTCTCATCTGCTCTCCTCGGTGCTTGTCGGCCGGGTGTTGTACGAGATGCTGCGTTATTCCGATCATATAGAAAAATGCGAGAAGGATCACGCTGGATACGTGGTCTCCCGCTAGGAATCAAAGAACAATTTCCCCACCAAATAGATGTGGAATCTGTTCGATTCGTGGGGAAAAAAAAAAAAAAAACTCGATTGTAAATAGATTCGATTTTGAAAAAGAGTCCTTCGTTCAAGAACGGGCGCTTGAGAAAAGGAAAAATGACGAAAGCAAGATTACGATCGTCCTCACGAAGCAACGTGATGTGCAGGGCGGTGCGCTGTCCCAACCTCAATCCGACGACTCGCCCGACGCGAGCGTGAGCGCAAGACGGCACCCGCTTGCGCGCTACGTACACGCTTACGGCTATGTAGACGGTCAATGCTGCCGCGATGATACCCAGGACTTGCACGACGCGATTTACAGGACAGTGAGGCCCCGCACGCCGCACCTCGATTGTGTTTTGGTCGAGTTTCCTGGGGCACAATGAGGGCACCTGCAACCAAGCCTTGAGGACACCGGACCCCGGTTTCGGTTTCGGCGACAAATTACTTGAAATTGAGAGGCTGACGTTTGTTTCTTTTGACACTTGCAGGTTTGAAAGGGTTATTGTACATACCGTTTCCGACTGCAGTCCCCTTTTGCGGAAAGCCTACTTTTGCGGAAAGCCTACTTAGAATTTTAGTGGTTTTTTTTTCCCAAAACGGGAATGTACAGCAGCACAGCAGTATGTAGTACAAGGGTTGACCCGTCTTCTGTAGTTTGGAGATGCTGCGGACCTGTACCCAAGTTTCCTCTGGGGACAACGAGTCCCACTTGGAATTCTGTGTGAATAAAAGTCGGACTGGAACATTTACGGTACATCTTCGGAGGACAACATACCATACCAATAAAAAAGCTGATGGGACTGCAGTAGTTCCCCCCCCCCCCCTCCATCCATATGCAAGTCCGCCTCACAAGCGGTTCTTAGTAGAGGATGCAGCTCACCCTTCATGCGACTCGCCGGACACCTCACGGCGCTTCGCGCTTGGTGCAAGCAATGTCTGCCTGGTCGGTGAAAACCCGACATGCTCCGTCCCGGCATTGTAGGGATGCGAGGGTCTATGGTCATACGACTACGGCCATGCATGAGATCGAGTACATCTCTCCTATCGAGTACACCCCCCCTCGCTCCCTCCCCAATCAGAAGATACATTTTCATGACGGAAAACCTTGACCTCGTGCAGGGGGGGGGGGAGGTCATTTGTTGCTTGCCTTAGTCATTTGACCATTGACCACGCATCCCTTTCGAGACGGAGCACCGTTCCTACTCCTAGTAGAGACACCTCCAACAATTGGGCGCTCATTACGTCGTTTCCATATGTTACTTAAAATCGTTTTGCTAATCTTATCCCCTTCCTGTTTGGCCTCCTGTGGCCACCATCTATCTCCTAGGATAGCGATCGTGTTCTCGCTGCTATTCATTGTAGCAAACTCCTCCATGTCACGTTCGCTTATTTCCCTCATCTCCTCTTCTAACACACCCCATCCCTCCTTGTACATTTCACATTCTCCTACTATGTGAGTTCTACTCTATTGCTTAGCCACTCGAGCACATCTGTGCATCTACTTCCTCCTCCTCCCGGCTACTGGTATATCTCTTTCTTCTTTCTGGAAGGTCCAGGTCACCTACGACGTACACGAAAACGCAATTTCAGCGTTTTCGCGAAGTCCATTGGGCCGTGCGAATACTTTTTCATTCCTATTCCTTCCCTCAATCCCCCCCGTATATATCTCGGTGTTTTCCCGATTCCACCTCGTTTCTTAGCGTTAGTCTTTCCCTTCTTTCTATCCATTCTTCTACTTCTGCCTTGTACCTCCCAAACTTCCCGGCGGACATCACCTCTTCTTGATCCCCCCCTATATCCTTCCATAATTTCTCAACTACGCCTTCCCACCTTATTCCAGGTCGCTCTTTTGTTACTTTCTCCCATACAGCTCTATCAACTATGGCTGGCCATCTATTTTTTGGCATGTTCCTTACTTTAAATTGCCAGTTCAACTTTCTCGTGTACCTATTTGTCTTGAATGAGGGCATTCCCAGTTCTACTCGTAGTGCTGTATTTCTAGTCATACTTGAGCATCTTAGGATTTTTTTAGCTGCTGTCATTTGTACTGTTTCAAACTGTTTTACGAGTTTCGCGTTCCCTTCTCATACTTCTCCTGCATATTCTAGCTTTGGTACTGTCACATTCATCAGGATACATCTCTTTGTCGTAGTGTCAAGGTGCGAGTCTGTTACGATCGCATCCATCTTGCCTCCTGGTGCCTTACCCTTTCCTATTACTTTTGCTATATGTGTGTCCCAAGAGCAGTCTTTTGATATATCTACGCCAAGGTATGTATACTGGTGTACGATCGGCAATTCATCTTCTCCCCACTTCCAACTGAAATTTACCGGGTTTACCTTATCTTCGTTGCAAACAACTACTGCGCATTTCTTGCCGTTCGCCGTCACCCTCCATTTCCTAGTGTATTCTAGCGCCTTCTCTAATTGTTTCTGCAATCCTTCGGGTGTTTCTGATATCCCCACGAAGTCATCCGCAAACATCAATCCCGACACCGTATCTTCCCCTACCGTGGCTCCCTGCCTTGCTGCTTCGACTGCTACTATCAGGTCGTTAATATATATCTTCAATAAGTTAGGTGACGACGTACATCCCTGTGCAACTCCTCGTACAATGTCAACACACTTCGATATTTCCCCGTCCAGCATTACAGCACTTGTCGCACATTCGGTAATATTTTTCATCAATGTCCACATCTTTCCTCTGATTCCTATTTCCCACAGTTTTTTCCACAATAAATTTTTCTCCATACTGTGTTGTAGGCTTTCTGTACATGTCGAAAAAACCGAACGCTGTCAATCCCGCGGCTTTCCTACCTTGGGTTATCTTACCTAAGGTGTACACATGGTCTACGCAGCTACGGTTTGGCCTAAACCCTGCTTGCCCTTCGCTTATTTTGTCTTCTTTCTCCATCACCGTTCCCATTCTATCGTTCAAAATCTTACAAAATGTTTTTCCTACTGTGCTTAGTAGCGTTATCCCTCTATGGTTCCCCGGGTCAGCCTTATCTCCTTTCTTGAATAAATTTACTACTACTATTTCTCTCCACCTCCTAGTGTGCGTACTCGTTTTTTCCATATCCAGTTATACAACATAACCATCAGGGTAAGCATCCCTTTCCCCCCGTACTTCATAAATTCACTCAGTATTTGGTCTGCCCCTGCTGCCTTTCTATTTTTAGGTTTAGCTACACACTTCTTTACTTCTTCCCTTGCGAACTCTCTCCGTAACTCTTCCGGACCACGGTCTCCCTTTTCTCATGCGTCCGCGTTCGCCTCTGCCCACGCGCGTTGATTTCCTTGTCGAATTCTGCGTCGACCGTTTCGTTGGTTGTGGGCGTGTTCCTAGCTTACGGTAATGCTCACGGCAATTGCCCTACTGGCTGTAGCACTTCCTTCTTCCCCTTCGAACTGCTAACCGTTTTACCGTTCTGCGCTCTCAAGGTAGCTATTTCCGTGTCTCCCTCTCCTGCTTGTTTGCCCAGCATCCCTTTTTTTCCGTCCCCACGTCTGCTTCATCGCGCCACGGGGTGGGGATTTTATAGTGGTGGCGGGAGGTTAATATTACGGGGGACGTAGTAAATGGGACCTACGGTACACACAAAACCTATATGTTTACCTATTTTTACTATCAATATTTGGTCCTGTTTACTATGTCCCCTCGTAATAATAGTTATCTGGGCGAAGTCGTACTTGAACGGGTCCTATTTGTCGATGTTTAATATAAGTATCCGTGCTTAATTGTGCCCCCCCCCCCCCCCCCCCCCTCCCGGCTCGAAACATGCCCACGCAGGACGGAAAACCTTGACCTCGTGCAGGGAGCCTTCAGGCAGGGAAGCTGGAAGCTTTTGGTTAACGTGTGGTGCTCGGGGTACTACTCCTTCGACATGAACGTCATCCATGTGAGTCTGTTTTTTTTTTTTTTTTTTTTTTTGTAGGTTCTTTGTTTTTGTTTTTTTTTCGCTGTTTGTTTTACAGTCCTTTTTTCAGTCGTTTTGACTATTAATACTGTTTCTGACTGCGGCTTTTTTGACTGATGTGTTTCTATTCCTGATTTTCGTCTCTTCCTTTTTTTTTGGGCTTTTCTTTTCCTGAGTCATTTTGCTCTCTGTTTTGATTCCTATCGTATATTCTTAGCTTGACTTCTCTCTCTTGCTTTCTATCAACTCTTATCGTTTGTATTGTTGAACCAGGCATGCAGCTTGTGTTGCTTGTGTATTTGCTCGGTTTTTCGTTGGTTGCCGTCGACCCCTCTAGTGAGTGGTTCATTGTAGTACATACATCGCTTCGTGCCGATTTCCTCTGTACAGGTTGGTTGCTCCTGGCACCGTTTCTTGGTCTCGTGTTTTTGTTGGCGGTGCTGCTGCTGCTGCTGCTGCTGCTGCTGCTGCTGCTGTTGCTGCTGTTGCTGCTGCTGCTGCTGCTGCTGCTGCTGATGCTGGTGTCGCAGTTGTAGATGAAGCCTATGCCTATATATGCACGACAAATACTTTTAGGGGGGACCGTAGTAAATAGGACCTACGGTACACACGAAAACCTATATAATTACTCTTTTTCACCAACAATATTTGGTCCTGTTTACTATGCCCCCCCGTATTTTTTGATAGTACATCACGGAGACCAGATGGTGAGTGCTTGCTTCCCCATCGCTGAAGTTCGAGGAAAGGCCGCGTCAAGGTCACACCCCTCGGTCAGATAGATCACGAGCTAGATCATCTACAGTTCCTCGCCTGCCGTTGTGCCGGGTTGCCCTCTGCCCATTAAACCTTGTTATCAATAAGACTGCAGTCCCGTATTGGGGACGAACTACTTGGAATAAGCGTGGTTTGTCCCCGGAAACGGGACTGCTGTGGTTCTAAAAGAGTTGATGGCGCATATCCAACCCAGGAAACATGCGCTATGACGGGGGACCATGGTAAAATGGGACCAAACATTGTTGGTCAGATAGAGGTAAATATATACCTGGTAGGTTTTTGTGTGTACCGTAGGTCCTATTTACTGTGGTCCCCCGTAATAGTAGATCACGCGGATTTTTTTTTTATACGGATCCCACTCGGCAACATGAGCTAACCTGAGCTCGTAAAAAAAAAAAAAAAAATAAGATTGGGAATAGATCTCATATCTGCCCCGAAAGATCTGTGCGCCATGCAACTGTGGGAACCTGATGAGCTGTTTGTTGTGAGGTGCGCAGGCTTTTACCGCGATCGACGGAAATGTTGGCGCCGTGGTACGTTGTTTTTTTTGTGGTCGCTGTTGCCGGTGGTGTGGTTTTGTCGTCATTGCTGTTAACGGGAGGTGTGGTGTAAGGTATTGATCGATGCTCTGTGTTTAGTTTGGGGCTATTCCGTGTTCTCATTTTTTTAGAACGGGCAGCCCTTGTTGCGATCACACCGCCCACATTGTTGTTTTGTTTACATGCACTTACTTCCACATCAAGGAGTTCGTGGTCACACAAAGGTGCTGGAGCCCCATGTAGGATAAAAAACCAAGAACTTTGGGGGGGGGGGGGGAGGGGTGCTCGATAGGAGAGATGTACTCGATCTCATGCGTGGCCGTAGTCGTAAGACCATAGACCCTCGCATCCCTACAATGCCGGGACGGAGCATGTCGGGTTTTCACCGACCAGGCAGACATTGCTTGCACCAAGCGCGAAGCGCCGTGAGGTGCCCGGCGAGTCGCATGAAGGGTGAGCTGCATCCTACTAAGAACCGCTTGTGAGGCGGACTTGCATATGGATGACAGCTTCAATGAGTTAGTTTAATTTCCGGCGTGGCCACTTCCAGAGACAGCAATAGGAGTACTATGTAACTGCCTCTTGGGTGCCGTACCTTGAACACTACGTGAAACGATCAATTCCCATGTGCAGAGTAAAGGTTCTTTACTTTGCGCAAATGATCTAACTAGACGACCAGCTGTGGGCGACCGCCAAAAAAAAAAAAAAAAAAAAAAAAAAACGGTACCCTGGACGTCTAGCTCACGTAGTGAGCGGCATGTTTTACAGTGTCGTTGCCAACCGACGCCAACCCAACCCATATATAATATATGGGGGGGGGGGGGGGGGGGGCGTACTCATTTGTTGCTTGCCTTAATCATTTGACCATTGACCACGCATCCCTTTCGAGACGGAGGACCGTTCCTACTCCTAGTAGAGCCACCTCCAACAATTTGGCGCTCATTACGTTGTTTCTATGTATTACATCGAAACTTTTTTGCTAAATCTTTTCTCCCCTTCCTGTCTGGCCGCCTATGGCCACCATCTATCTCCTAGGATAGCGATCGTTTTCTCGCTGCTGTTCAGTGTGTCAAACTCCTCCGTGTTACATTCGTCTATTTTCCTCATCTCCTCTTCTAACACATCCCGTTCCTCCTTGTATATTTCACATTCTCCTACTATGTGAGTTCTACTCTCATTTGTTTTGCCACACGGGCTCATCTGTGCGTCTACTTCCTCCTCTTCCCGGCTGCTGGTGTACCTTTCTTCTTTCTGGCAGGTCCAGGTCATCTACACGAAAGCGCAGTTTCAGCGTTTTCGCCAAGTCTATTGGGCCATGCAAATACGTTTTCATTCCTATTCCTTCGCTCAATCCCCCATGTATCTCTTAAAAGTGTTTCTCCGATTCCACCTTGTTTCTTAGCGCTAGCCTTGTGGGGGGGGCATAAAATGGTATAATGTGATCACTTAACGCACGGAAGCGGCGCGATCAATCAAGAGAGACCTGAACACTTGAACAAACATGCTGATTTTTTTTTTTCTCTTCTTTTTTTTTTTTTTCGTTTTCCGCAGAACGACGCCAAGCTAGACCCGCACGTGACCTGCAACGGCACATGCCAGTGCCAAGACTGCATGGACCTGTGCCAGGGGGACGAGAGCTTCAAGTACGCCGACTTCCTCGTCAATCTCGATGACGATCCGACGGAGGCGCACAACCTTCTGGAACAGCACCCCGAGGTAAAGGGGAACCGCAGTAAACAGGACCAAATATTGTTAGTAAAAATAAGTAATTATATAGGTTTTGGTATGTACCGTAGGTCCTGTTTACTATGGTCCCCCGTAATAGCGCAAACATTAATGTATCCGCTCCACACTGAGACACGACAAGATAGAGGTACGTATTACGGGGGACCATAGTTAACAGGACCTATGGTACACACAAAACCCTATATGTTTCCCTATTTTTACTAACAATATTTGGTCCTATTTACTATAGCCCCCCGTAATAGCAATTTTCGGCCGAACTATTGTTTTGGCTTGACGGCCTCCTTAAGCCGACATGGTTGGAATATCGTTCGTATTCAATCTTTTTTCTCTGTGATATATATATGCCTATTAATAGGAATATTGACATTAATAGTAGGATTTAGGACTGTTGATCGGGGGTGCTTTTTTTTCGCTTTTTCTTAAAATCGGATTCTGGGCGAGAGCCGTAGAGCTCCTGTACTATCTATATCATGGTTGGCATTTGTGTTCGGAGATTGACGGTATTTACGTACCCTGTCCTCCACATAAGGCAAGCAACAGTTGAGTACCCCCCCCCCCCCCCCCCCCCCCCCCTATCTTGTATACCTGATATATATATATATAGGTTGGGTTGGCGTCGGTTGGTGACGACGCTGTAAAACACGCCTCTCATTGCGTGAGCTAGACAGCCAGGGTACCGTTTTTTTTTTGGGGGGGGGGGGGGGGCTGGCGGTCAAGTTAGATAATTTTTGTGCCAATAGGCTAAGGCAAGCAACAATTCAGTACGCCCCCCCCCCCCCCCCCCCCCCCCCCCCCCCCCCCCCCCCCCCCCCCCCCCCCCCCCCCCCCCCCCCCCCCCCCCCCCCCCCCCACACACAAACTCAGTAGGAGATAGATGGTGGCCACAGGCGGCGAAGCAAGGGGATAAGACTAGCTAATCATAACACAGACTGGTTCAAGTCACACGACGGAAATGCATTCCCCGGCCCAAGTCCACGCCGTTCTCTCGAGTCGGGCCGTGACTTTTCGCACGTCTTTTTATGAGTCCTTCCTTGTGAACGCCTCACCTGACGTTTCTGTTTTTGTTTTGTTTTCGCCTGATTTTTCGTTTTTTTCGTGTTTATTTTGGCTCAAAGTTTGGACCAACTTTTCGACCAAATACTTTCGGCGAAATAAGTAAAAAAGATTTGAAAACACCGCCAGCCAGCCAGTCCTCGGGAAGGACATACATATCACGTGTGGTGCAAATTTTCAGGGTACTCGTATTTCTTCTCCAGGAAAAATATTTCGACTTTTGCGTGGAAAAAAAGTTCTGAAAAAGGCATTGCCTCGAATTCCCTCGGTTTCAAAACACGATGGATTTTTGCGATGTGTTTTGCTTAATATTGATGATACGCAGGTCGGTCGAGTATTCGGAGTTTTGGGCAGAAAATTGTACAGGCATATGCCTCGGAGTTCCTGCAACCGGACCGTTTCTGACGAACGAAAAAAAAGAGAACGAGTTTTTTTTTTCGATGAAAACGCCTGCTTGCTCTTACTGACCCGTGGCTGGTCGGAAGACATCTTGGCCGCTACTACTATTACGGGGGTCCATAGTTAACAGGACCTATGGTACACACAAAAACCTATTTTATTTACCTATTTTTACTGACAATATTTGGTCCTGTTTACTATGGTCCCCCGTAGTAGAGCTAGCCAGCCCCAGGACCTCGACTAAAAAAGGCGGCTACGTATGTCACCCTCTGATGTTGCTCATGACGGTCAGTACGATACTAAATACGTTCCATCCGGGTTATAGGGATAAGGTTAGATGCCCCGGCCGCGAAGGAGAAAAAAACAATCCGTCTTTTAACCCGAAACCAGGCTCGTATGGCGGGGGCCCATAGTAAATAGGACAATATTGATGGTAAAAGTTGGTAAATATATAGTTTTTTTTTGTGTGTGTGTGCGATAGGTCCTATTTACTGTGGTCCCCCGTAATACACCGTGATGGAAACGACGTGATGAGCACCCAACTGCTTGTTGGAGGTCTCTACTATTATTATTACGGGGGGCCATAGTAAATAGGACCAAATATTGTTAGTAAAAATAGGGAAATATGTAGGTTTTTGTGTTACCGTAGGTCCTATTAACTATGGCCCCCCGTAATACGAGTAGGAGCGGTGCTCCGTCTCGAAAGGGATGCGTAAGTCAAGGGTCAAATGAGTTTAAGGCAAGCAAGAAATGAGTACCGCCCCCTGCGCTTTCGTGTGGGGGACCTGGACCTGCCAGAAAGAAGAAAGAGGTACACCGGTAGCCGGGAAGAGGAGGAACTAGACGCACAGATGTGCCCGTGTGGCAAAGCAATAGAGTAGAACTCACATAGTAGGAGAATGTGGCATATACAAGGACGGCGGCGCTTTGCGCTTAGTGCAGAGCAATGGCTGGCATGGTAGGGATGCGAGGGTCTATGTTCATACGACCAAGGCAAGCAACAAACGAGTACCCCCCCCCCCCCCCCCCCCCGCGCGCGCTCCTCCCACCCTCACACGCTGTTTTTCCTTCTTATTTTGTCGGCCATCAGATCGCGGCACGCTTGAGAGCACGCGCTGAGGAAGTGGTGTTTTCCGAACTTTCGAGCTCCGTCTACTCGGCTGTGAATACCGACAGTTACTTTTACTGGAAGGAAAATGGTTGGTGGATGACCCCATGGTTTGGAAACCTCCCCAACCGACGACCTGCCTGAGAAAGGGGGGGGGGGGGGGGGGGGGGGAAATGACGAATTTCTTCTTTTTATCCTTTTCTCTTTTTTTTTCTTCCCATTTTGTTGTTGAATTGTTGTTGCTATTTTTTTTTTTTTTTTGGTTTCCGTTTTCTTTTTTCGTAAAATACCTGGCATTCCTCATGTGTATCATATCATACACACTTGGTACTTGATTTTTGGTTATTTTCTTATTTTTCGCCTTGTGTAATAGGTGATTGTGACGATTCTTTTTTTTGTTCCCCAAATATGTTCTTTTAGTACTTTTTGATTGCTTGTGTGATCCATGCTCGTACCTGGTACGATCGCGTCTTTTTCTGGCAGGTTGCATTTTGTGTCTTTCTCACCGCCATACCATACCAGTAGGTGTCATTTACACACACCAAGGGATATATGCTACATGTGTTGTTTTTTTTTTCTCCTTGGGTTCACACGGAGTACTGGCACCGTATGTGGTTGGTGTGCGTTTTTTTTTGTGTCTGGTTTTTTACTTTAGGCGTCTTCGCTTTTGTCTTTTTTTTTTTTTTTTTTTTTTTTTTTTTTTTCGTTTGCGGAGGTCGGTCGTACGCGCCGAGTGTACGGCATAACATTTTTTAGTAGCTGTGTGCGTGTGTCGTACATGCGTCGCTGCGAGACTTATCTCAACACTCTCCAGTTTCTATGGTTTGTTCCTCAAAAGGTTTGCGAAGATGCCGAAGGCATGCCTGAAACACTGGTCTATGTTGCTGACGAAACGGGAACATGCCGAAAAAAGAAAGCGTGTCGAAGACAACAGAACGAGTCCCTCTGACTTTCGTCGAAGCTGATCCGCTTTTTGCGGGCAGTAACGTGAGCCTTCTCTTATTCGGGTGTTCGAAAACATACCAGGCGTTTCGAGGGACACAGTTTCCTCGATTTGTTTTGTTTGTTCGTTTGGTTTGGTTTTCCACATTTTTGTTTTTGCTTTCTTTGAGCGACGTACCCCCCCCCCCCCCCCCCCCCCCCCCCCCCCCCCCCCCCCCCCACCAGCCTTTTGAACTTTTGCAGCCAATAACGCAAGATTTTTCTTCGGGGAGCGCGCTAGTTTCACTCTTCGTCTGCAAAATTATCTCTGCACACCCTTTGGTGCAATGCTGCTGTATACCCCGGACGAATCGTTAGCAGATCATCGATTTCCACTTCACGGTTTAGATATTTCAAGGCAGATATGTTCTCAGCCTTGTATGAGCTGTGCGGTCTGCATGATCCGTATAATCTAGCTCATGTTGCCAGGTGAGACCCGTATAATCCGCGTACTCTAGCCAATGTTTCCTGGGCTGGGTCTGTATACCGTGAAGCTCCTGCACAACCTGTCTCACCGGTAGGTGTGGAAGTAGATGATCTAGATCATGATCTATCAGTAAATGATCTAGAGCATGATCTATCAGTAGATGATCTGGCCGAGTTCTGAAGGTTTTTTTGTGGAGAGTTCCATTCCAGTTCTGTAGACTTTCAGCAGACCCAAACGAAAAAAAAAAGGAGTGCTTGCGACGTGTTCCGGTTGGCGTTTTCGCGCGCTATACGGTACAGTAGTCGGTCTACTGCTGCTGCTGTACAGTGGTGATAGACTACTGTAGTCGTAGACCACTGCAGTACTGTTGTAGTAGTAGACAACTGTGGTACTGTTGCAGGACTACTGTAGCACGGTAAACTATTGTAGTACGATGGTAGTAGACTGCTGTAGCACAGCAGACCACTGTACTACAGAGGTAGTAAACTACTGTAGCGCAGTAGGCTACTGCAGTACAGTCAGTGGTAGTAGACTACCGCAGCACAGTAGACTGCTGCGATACGGTGGGAGTAGACTAATGGTTGTGGGTAGACAGCTGGGCAGGCCCGTCTTTTTGTTTTGTTTTGTGTAGCGTGACCTCGGCGGCTAGAAAATTGAAGCCTCCACACGCCCGACAGACCACATAGATCTATCTGACATTTTGGTGCCCTAGATGATCCGCTAGTACTGTGAGCTAGATGTTTCGGGGCAGAGAGATGGCCTGGTTTTCTAATTTATATCTGCACGGCTTTACCTTGAGTATACCTGGTGTATACCATGCTTGCTCAGTGGGATTTATTTGTGTAACGCATTTGTCGCGTGTGATCCATCACGGTATTTTGTCTTTGTTCGAGTGTGTCACGACGGCAAGCATAGGATATACTTTTAAGTAGATGGTGTATGTGGTTTCCAGATCGTGGTTGCGACGCCAGATGTAGAGTGATCTAGCTTACACGATCTCTGCTGACGATCGCGGTCTGCCCGTTTGAAAGAGGAGCTTGTTTCGAGAGGGACGAAGAAAGAGAGAGGGAGGAGGAAAGCGTCGTCGTGGGTTGCCGGAATTGAGCGGATGCTTGCTTTTCATCGATCAACAGTTGTGGTCCCATTTGCGTTTGGTTTCGTTTAATTTCAAGGTGCTTGCGAGCGAACTTGAAACGTTCCTTTTCCGAGCGCCTTGATTCGCGGTTGGTCATCGAGAAAGCAAAGGTTTATTTCGAGAGGGGGAGGGAGTGTACTCACGTCATCATGCATGACCGTAGTCAGCGGCGGGGGGGGGGGGGGGGGGGGGGGGGGGGGGGGGGGGTGGTTTGCTTGTCGAAAGCCGTCCTATTGAGTTTATATTGTTTCTCACTACATAGTAGGGGGGGAGGGAGGGGGGGGGGGTGTTTGTCTTCTGGAAGTGGTAATGTTGAGTGAATCTAGTGTATCTTTCTTCATACAGTCAGTTCAGTCTGTTTCGCTTTGAATGTGCTGTCCCGAGAGAGGGGGGGGGAAGACAGGGAACTTGTTTTCCGTGCCCGGAGGTCGTCGTGCTGGGTGAGTTGATTTCTTCTATCTACTACAGTCAGTGCTTTCCGTTGCGCTTTGAGTGCAGTGCTCGCTGTTCGGAGGCCGTCGCATCGATCGATCCACACGCAGTCAGTCAGCCCAATACGTATGTTGCGCTTTTTGAATACGTCGTCTTTCGAGGGGGAGGGCGAGAGGGGGAGTGAGCGAGAGGCTCGCTCTCTCGAGATAGTCGTATTGAATGAAAATTAGTTTGTCGAATCTACAGCCGGTCCCATCCGTTCACACATGGGACAGACAGATCATTTGCAGATCATCTGTGCCCGCTTAATGATTTAGATCTTTCACAGCAGATGTATTCCTGATCTTTATCATCTAAGCTCCTGCTGTTGCCGGGTGGGCGCCATATAACCTGCAGATGATCTACAGGGGCCCCCGGGCATGTTTTCCTGGGGAGACCCTACACAAGTATCTCATAGCGGCAGTTTGAGGTCTAGATGATTTATCTGCAGATAGATCGTCTGCCGAGACGTGTGAGTGAAAGGCAGGATAGGATCTGCAGTAAATGATCTAGATCGTGATCTGTTGTAACACTTGGGATTTTGGTGGCAGGCTAGGATCTAGAGCAGATGATCTAGATCGTGATCTGTTGCAATACGTGTGATTTTGGTGGCAGGCTAGGATCTACAGCAGATGATCTACAGATAGATCGTGATCTGTTGTAACACGTGTGATTTGGTGGCAGGCTAGCATCTATAGATGATCTACGGATATATCATGATCTGTAAGACGGGTGAGAGAACGGAAGGCTAGGATCTACAGTAAATGGTCTAGATCGTGATCTGTTGTAACATATGTGATCTGGTGGCAGTCTAGGATCTTCAGCAGATGATCTACAGATGGACCGCGATCTGATGTAAGACGTGCGAATCAACAGTAAGTAGGCTAGCATCTGCGTGGTCTGAATGATCTACATGGTGATCTGTCTGGCGGATGAACGGTGCTTGTGACGAGAACCAATGTGGAAAAACTTCTGGTGAGAGAGAAGGGAGGGAGGGAGGGACGAAGGGAGGGAGGGGGGGGGGGGGGGGGGGGGGGGGGGGGGGGGGGGGGGGGGGGGGTGTACTCGATAGGAGATATGTACTCGATCTCATGCATGGCCGTAGTCGTGTGACCATTAACCCTCGCATCCCTACAATGCCGGAACGGAGCACGTCGGGTTTTCACCGACCAGGCAGACATTGCTTGCACCAAGCGCGAAGCGCCGTAGGGTGTTGGGCGAGTCGCATGAAGGGCGAGCTGCATCCTACTGAGAACCGCTTTTGGGACAGATTTTCTTGCGTATGGATGACAGCGTCAATGAATTGATTTATTTTCTGGTGTGGCCACTTCCAGAGACAGCAATGGGTTTTTACTATGTAACTGCCACGTGGGTGCCTCACCATCTACACACTACGTGATACGATCAATTAATTCCCTTGTACAGAGTAAAGGTTCTTTACTTCGAACAAATGATCCAACTCGACTGCCAGCCGTGGTGACCGCCAAAAAAAACAAAAAAGAACGGTACATTGGCTGTCTAGCTCACGCAGTGAGAGGCGTATTTTACAGCCTCGTCGCCAATCGACGCCAACCCAACCTCTATATACCAGGTATATAAAATGGACGTAGGCGGGGGGGGGGGGGGGGGGGGGGGGGGAGAGAACTGTTTTTTCGGAGGTCATCGTGTTACAGCGTCGGGATATTCGTTTGACTTGGGCGAACAACAAAAATTGCGTGTTAAAAATAAGAATACCTGTAGTTTTTTTTTTTTTTTTTTTTTTTTTTTTTTTAATCCTCCGGCGGATTGGTAAAAATAAGGTATTACGGGGGTCCATAGTTAATAGGACCTATGGTATAGATAAAAACCTATATATTTATCTATTTTTACTAACAGTATTTGGTCCCATTAACTATGGGCCCCCGCAATAGTTGTTTTTTCTGCGGGAAGGAGAAAAGGACAGCCCTGATTGGCAGAGGTCGTAGTGGACTGTCTCACCCATCGGGCAGGTCATCGATTCCCGCTTCATGCTCTACATGTTTTAAGCCAGATAGATTCCCGATTCGCGCTGGTACGATCTACGTAGCTTATGTTGTAATGTGGGACCCTTTGCTGTGCTCCGCACAATGCGCCAACTGCAGCAGTAGTAGCAGGCAGCGTACTATGCGCATGTGGAAGGTCCGCTCTGTACGCTCAGCATTAATGTTCGTTGTTGTTGTCATCGGCATTGATTGACCTATGTACGTACCTTCCGCAATGTGTGACCGGCCTTTTTTGCTCGGTACCGATCATCCCCGGATCGATATGTTCGTGGAGTCGAGTACAACAAATCGTTCGTACGTTCAAGCATCGTGTACAGCAGCATTCGTGCAACACATACTTACATTTAAACGGCTACTGACTTCAGTGTCCGACACTGCTGACCGATAGACCCTAGAGCCGGCTGAAAGGGCATCATCAGTACGTACACGTTCCTTTTTGTCGCAGTACACGTATCTTCTGCTGTCGCATCATATCACGTGGCATTTTACAGCAGTACTGCTGTGCTGTACATGCGGTTGTACCTGTACAAGCTATTATTATATTATTATATTATTGTTATTATTATTATTATTATTATTATTATTATTATTATTATTATTATTATTATTATTATTATTATTATTATTATTAGTATTATTATTATTGTTATTATTATTATTATTATTATTATTATTATTATTATTATTATTATTATTATTATTATTATTATTATTATTATTATTATTATTATTATTTTTTTTTTCAACTTTATTTAAAAGTTTTACTTTTTTGTACTACTATTATTATGCTTGCCTTCCGACAACATAGCGTAGATGCCGTTCCTATATAAACCAAATATCCTTCCTTAAATCAGTAGTATCCCTCATACACTTCTCTGCCAGTCGTTTCCAAATTCCCATTCCCCACAACATATCATTTTAGCTACCAGCACAGTATATTCTATTCCTCATCGACGTTCCGTCCCCGTGTCATTGGTCGCATTCCTCCGGCTTCTTCCTCTCTTCCCCTACCGGCCTGGCGGTCCCTCAGGGCAAGTTTATGCCTGTGTACTCGGTGCGAAATCGCGACCTGTGTAGTCACGGAGATGATCTGGAAGAGGCGTTCTTTGCAGAAGACCTTCCGCGCCAGGGACGATCCGTCCGTCCCTCCAACTATGCTTGTCGCCAACTGATCAATTACATCGCTGCCTTCCTTTCCGAGGCGCCGAAAGCTTTCCACCGCGAGGGTGGCGAGTTTGTAGCTGCGCTCTTCGAAGGACACCTGTCCCGGACGAGCGTAGTGACTGCGCTTGCGCGCCTCAGAAGTGGAAGCAGCTGATCCGTCTCGGTCAGCGCTGCTTGCCCGCATGTGGATCCCCGCTTGTGGATCCGCATACGTGACGTCGAGGAGTATCGCTTTATCGCGATACTTTTATGCCGTAGCACCTCGTAGTCCTCCTGCCTCGATGACGATGTCCTTGCGGAGATCCCTGTTTGCGTGGAAGGGGGCTCCGCTTTCCATTTGGTGGCGGATGGACATCCTCTTAAAGGTGCGGGAGAGCGCGTGCACCAGAGGCTGGTGCTAGTTTACTTGCGCGTCTGATCGATGACATAGTCGTGCATGTCGCGTATTGGCCTCCGCTGCACCGCAGCAGGGGCACCTTGCCGCCAGGAACTCCTCAATTCCCAGAAACCGCCTTCCCGCAACCACAAACTCTGACGGTGGGATGACTCTGGCCGAGTCGACAGGTCTTGCCCTTAGGAATGCAGTAGCCCCTGATCCCGATTGGCTCCGTTGCCAGGCCTTGGCCAGACCCCTCGACTCTTTCTCTGCTTGACTCTTTCTCTTCTTGTGGGTTACCCGTGCCTCGCTGGGTCGTCGCCTCGACGGGGAGCTGGTCCAGTGAAGCAACGTATCTCTCATAACGGACTCAGTTCACCAGCTTCCCCAGTCTATGCTGCGTTTTGCCGGAGCTGATAGATTCGGCATCGTGTGCCGGCAACACTTCCGCAACCGACAACCTTGAGGCCTCTTGTTCTCCTCCTCGAAATGATATATCCCGCAGCTTTCCGGCACGATGTTTGCTATGGCTTCTTCTGAAACCCCATGCACATCGCGGAGGCCCCTGATGCTGTTCCAGATGCGCCGGACGAGGTCTGAATCCGGGAGCTCCCTCCGGACTTTGTCCCCTATAGCGCCGGACAGGTCAGCAAGCACCTCAAGCACCGTCGCCACCAAGCTGCCGACGGATGATGACATCCTCCGAGCTTCAGCCGACGCCAGTCCAAACCCTCCGGCCCCCGTGGTCAGTCTTGCCTGCGTCTGTTGATAGGGCTGCAAGACCAACTGATTTGTCGGGCACCATTCTCGAAGAACGACGTTTCTTCTGCTGTCCCCGGGAGATCAAGCAATTTCTCCACCATCCACATCGCGTTTCCGTCTGCTTTTAGGCATGCGGGCAGGGACATTTCCGGGTCCATCACTCTTTCTATATAGGCGGTCCGTTGCACCATAGAGCCGGTGGCGATCAGGTTGGCTGCTTGCTTGTCTGGCGTGCGCGGTAGCATCCGCGCGAGTTGTTCCGCTCCCCCGTTTTGGACTATCTCCGTTGCGCTCTCCATCGCGTATTCGTCGGTACCGGCGGGAACCCCAACCACCTTTACTCCACCCCGTTCCGCGATGCGGACGCCAATACCTTCAAGAAGGGCGATTTGTCCCGGCGTAGGTACGTGCCCCTTCGGGGGCAACGCAACCGTTTTGCTCGGATTGATTGCAATGCTAATGTTGGACAGCTCACGCTGTAGGAAAGGCACAACTTCCACGGTATCGGGTGTGATTTCCATCATTCCGATGCCGATGTCGTCTAAGTAGGCGAATGCCTCCACTCCTTTTGGCTCGAACTCCGCTCGGGTCTGCTTCAGCACCGGTAAGGATCCTGATGCCTTCAGCGTCATCAGGCCGGAGGACTAGCACGCGGTGTACTACGTAATGCAAGGTACCCCCCCCGCCACTCGTCACTATATGATATACCTGGTATATATAGGTTGGGTTGGCGTCGGTTGGCGACGACGCTGTACAACACGCCTCTCACTGCGTGAGCTAGACAGCCAGGGTACCGTTCTTATTATTTTTTTGGCGGTTACCATGGCTAGCGGCCAAGTTAGATCATTTTTGTGCGGGGAAAACCTATACTCCGCACAAGGGGAATGGTCGTATCACGCAGTGGGCAAATGGTGAGGCACCCACGAGGCAGTTGCAGAGTAAAACCATTGCTGTCTCTGGAAGTGGTCACACCAGAAATTAAATCAATCCAATGATGCTGTCATCCATACGCAAGAAAATCCGTCTCTAAAGCGGTTCTTAGTAGGATGCAGCTCACCCTTCATGCGACTCGCCCATCACCTCAGGGCGCTTCGCGCTTGGTGCTAGCAATGTCTGCCTGGTCGGTGAAAACCCGCTCCGTCCCGGCATTGTAGGGATGCGCGGGTCTATGGTCATACGATTAGGGCCGTGCATGGTAATGCGTACACACCCCCCCCCCCCACCACCACCACTCGTCCGCCCAACCAGTTAACCGTAGCTGATGGTTGACGGATGCGTTAGATTGTCGTGTACTAGTTTCGGGACCGGTGTATTCTGTGCGTCCGCTGTCTTTGATCCAGCAGCCAAACATTGGTCGACTGCCTCTGCTTGCGCTTCAGCCCCCCGCCCCCACAACCTCGACCCCCTCCACCACTGCGTCACTCCCACCAACCCCGACACCTCTGAGTTTTGTGCGACAGGAAGTCGGCATTCATTTGCTGAGCCTTTTCGGTACTCCAGGGTGTAGGAGTTGGCGGAGAGGAATTCCAGCCAAGTTTGGACGCGACTGCTGACGACGCCAAATGTGAAGGTGTTACCTACTGAGCTATATAGGGGTAAACGATCGATCAATTACCCAGCCCAGGGTAATCCTTATAGCATCGGGTCAACAGTTTTTCAAATATCACGGATCGGGTCGGGTCTGGTCAACAGTTTTTCAAATCTCGCGGATCGGGTCCGGTCGGGTCAAGTCAACACACCTGAAAAATTTCGCGGGTCGGGTCGGGTCAGCTGACCCGCCCCGCCCCGACCCGACCCGTGAAGTTTTACCTAACCTGCGAAAAGCCCTGAAAAAAAGTAAAAAAAAATGTAAAAAAAATAAAGGCAAGGATTTTCAATAATCGAGTCAGAATCGGAAAATACCCAAAACTGAGCGTGATAGCCGGCCCCACACTACAATCAAGACAAAAACGTCCGAAATTCAAAACTGAAACCAAAGTCAGAAAAGGATTTCCGGAACTCGAACATACCAGGTTTCAAATTTCGGATCCCCATTTTTTTCATATTTTGTCATGAGCTATTTGAAGTTGAACTTGTTGTCGGCCATTTGTCTTGGACAACAGCGGCTCAAAACAGGCATACCTGGTGCGTTTTGAGGTCAAACACCGGTGTACACGGTCTAAATCAAACCAACGACGCACTCCATGAGCCCCTGCCATCGATACAAACGCGTTGCACCAGTACCTGTTTGCCTGACTTTGTCTGCTCTGCTTGACTTTAATCCGTTTTTTCGTATTTTTGAGTCAATCAGAGGGTCTTCATAGTTCCACCCTATACCCCCTATACAACTACCGACGTAGGCCCCATCCTCCCTCCACGCTATGCTGCGCTGCTGAGCGGAGATAGGGAGGAGGGGGTCTCTGTCGAACATACCGTTGCTCATAGCCAATGTCTGATGTAGTTTGATTGGCTGATTGGTGTCGTTCGTGTATGCTGTAATTCATCTATGGAGATCGCGGAGAGAGTTTCGCCTGTCCGGGCGGGATGAATTTTTATGTGTGTGAACGACTTCTCTTCTAAAGGTGCCACGGCAAGCAAAGGGATGCGAGCCCCTTTCTCGCACTTGGATTATTTGTACCAACATACTTGATATTTATATATCTCTTTCCAGCCTCATGGCTTTCAGTCTCTCCGTCCAACGCTCCGAATGATCGAGGCAACGCGGCAAGCACACGCGCACCTGGATGATCAAACATAGTGTGCGTACAATAGAATAAGGTCGATCATGATCTATCGTGCAAGAGGGTGAGCGCAAGGATGTACTACTACGGTAGCCCATGCTGAGGGAGACCCCGGTGAGAGTTTAGTTTTTTTTGGGTTTCGTGGTGAAGGATGATGCGCCGTGGATCAGAGCAAGCATTGTAGAGCAAGAGATGGCGCGAGGCAAGGGACTGACATCAGGGCGAGGCATTGGGTCGCCGAGGAATGGCGGAATCTACAGGCTGCAGCTGGGTTCCACGCCAGGGACCAGCACCAGCAGCAGCAACAACAGCAACAATACCACATTTCCCAGAGGAGCAGCAGCAGCAGCAGCAGCAGCAGCACTAGTACCACTATACCAGCAACAGCAGCAACAGCAACAGCAATAGCAACACTACCAACAGCGGCAAGTCGGCGAGATATAGCGGCAGCTGCTCAGGCCACAGCTGCCAAAGCTCAGGCAGCGGGTGCTTCTGCACACGTCCAGATGAGAATTGCCCAACTAACTGAAGCAGCGATGGGAGGTAATGAAGCAAACAACAGCGAAACACGGCCGACATCAGCAACTCACAACAAATATAAATTAGAGCAGGTAAGAGAGGAGGAGCACCAGCCAAAGAGAGGACGGACGCCCCACTATCTAGTCGCACGCTGCTTATTATTGCGCTTACGTGGAGCTGGGAGGTACTGCAAGCCCAGTAAGCCCTGGAAGCCCAGCGAGAAGCCGACGCCCGCCACGGATAAGAAGAGGTAAGGCACCGGCCCAGGAAAAACCTAGAGGCAGTGCTACTCCGTCAGTCGACCATATCATGCACAGATTGGAGCAGGTGCCCGTAGGAAATCTGGAGCAGCAGCAACGATATGCAGAGACAGGCCACGTTCGACAGACCGCAGGTGGACAACCAGGGTGATACCGCTTTTTTACTGGCGGGCGTGTACAGCTGGCGACTGGGTTATAGACCATTTGTGCGGGGTGAAGCGCCTTTGCTTCGCACAAGGGGAATGATCGTATCACGTAGTGTTTATGGTAAGGCATCCACGAGGCAGTTACGTGGTACCCCCATTGCTGTCTCTGGCAGAGTGGCCACACCCGAAAATAGACTAGCTCATCGAAGCTGTCATCCATGTGCAAGTCCGCCTCCTCTCAAGCGGTTCTTAGAAGGATGCAGCTCACCCTTCATGCAACTCGCCGAACATCTCACGGCGCTTCGCGCTCGGTGCAAGCCTTGTCCGTCTGGTCGATGAAAACTGTTATGGTATCCCCTCTCCCCTGTTGCGGTCTTTTGGGTTGTAGCAATTGTCCCCTCATCATGCCTGGCGGGCGTTATCGCCTGCCTTTTTGATGAGAGCCTAGCCTCATTGTTCAGAAGGCATCTGGCGAGGCAAGCAGCCACTGTTGCGGTATTTTGGGTTTTAGCAATTGTCCCCTCATCATAACTGGCGGGCGTTATCGCCTGCCTTTCTGATGAGAGCCTAGCACCATTGTTCAGAAGGCATCTGGCAAGGCAAGCAGCCACTAACACAAGAGCGTATAACTTCTAACATCGTCAAGCATTTCGTGTGAGTGACCAGAGCAGAGCCAAAGGTATCAATCTGCTAGCAGTAATCGGTCCCTAGGTCCATACTGCCTTACACTTAGCACTGGCGTCGTCGGCAGTGTCCAAGTGTAATCGGCTACAGCCATGCAAGTTAGAGGTGTGGGAGTGGGTTGTGAAGTGCCGCGTCTTCGATCCATTCTCTGAATTCTTCGGATTGGGGTGGTTCGTGCCTGAATTCTCTATGAATCTGCATAAACGGCCCTTCAGGGTGGGCTGATGTTATGGTATCCCCTCTCCTCTGTTGCGGCATTATCGTTTGTAGCAATTTTCCCCTCATCCTACCTGGCAGGCGCTATCGCCTGCCTTTCTGATGAGCGCCTCGCCCCTTCGTTCAGAGGACATCTGGTGAGGCAAGCAGCAACCAACACAGGCCCGTATAACGCCTAACATCGTCAAGCACCTCGTGTGAGTGACCAGAGCAGAGGCAAACGCATCAACCTGCTAGCAGTATAGTCGTCCCTAGGTCCACGCTGCCTTACACTCAACCAAACCCGACGTGCTCCGTCCCGGCATTGCATATACATACAGGCATGAGAGGGTCTATGGTCATACGACTATGGCCATGCATGACATCGAGTATACTCCCCCCCCCGCGCGTGCAACTCTAAATTTGTTGGTTTGGGTTTTTCATGTGTTTGGCACGTTGCGTTTGGACACCCCTCCGCGAAGCAAATATTCTGGATGATGGAAGCAAAAATATATACCTTTTGCTTGTTGGGGGTTATATTTTCCGTTGGAAGTTCTTTGATTTGCTTGGACGTTTCTTGTTTGTGGAGTTTTTTTTCACCTCCCCCCCCGCGCCCGTCATACAGCTTTTGGCTACCATTAATAGTGTCATTGATAGTAGATTTTTACAGCAGTGCTGCGTAAAGTTCGCCAAACGCAGGAAGAAGATCGATAGTTCATGGTACTGCATCTGCGTACTTGTGCCTTTTTTTACTACTGCTTTTAGTTTTAGTGTGGGTATTTTTGGTGATTGGCTTGTAACAATGGTGCGAGGCCGATGTCCAGGTAAGTTTTTGCAAGATGATCTTACCTGTGGTTTGGTGGTTAAAATATTGGGAATCCGGTGTCATAATGCTCAAATACAGATGATACCGTCTGTGGCTTGGTGGTTGGTCGTTAAGGAAGACACGTGGTTGGTAAGATATACTGTTCACTTTTGAAGAGTCTAGAGGTTCGAGTGGTACTGACTTGGAGGAGTATTATATTTTCGATTTGAGGGTGGCGTGCACACAGCCGACGGTCGGTTGTGTCTATGATTCTGTAGTAAGTTTGGGAACTACTGCGGTAAACACGTGTCCAACATATTTCACCAAGCTGACGACCGTTTTGGCTATCGCGGACAGAAGTCCCTAGTTACGGTAGCCGAGTGATGGAGAGAATGCTGTAGTGTACGCCTGTATGGTTCAGAAATTTGCGTTTAGTTTGAGTTTTTTTTTATTTTATTTTGGACGAGTTCGGTATTCTCACGGCAGGGAGGCAGCTAGTTGGTTCCATAATGGGTTTGGGAATTTCTGTGTTTGGAATTATATCACTACTACTTGTAGGGTCAGGACAAGAGGATATATGTTGGATGGTTGCGGACTCATTAATAGTACAGCATACCTTGGTAGACGATATCATCATGACAGTGTGCCGCGGCTAGGGGGGCTGTAGAACATAGCCGTTGCTCTCGCAGTCGTGCCAATGTATGAGGCACAGTAGTTTAATTTTGCTGGTTGGTGTTATTCATTTGGTTGCAATTCATCCATGTAGATCGCGGAGAGAGTGATGTCTCTCCAGGCGGGATGCAGATTTTTTGCGTGGGAGACTTCTAAGGGTCCCACAACAAGGGGATACGAGCCCCTGTCTCGCACTTGGACTTCTATATTGATAGGTGATTGGTATCTATCTCTTTCCAGCCTCATGCTTTTCAGTCTCTTTTTCGCCGACGCTCCGAATGAGCAAGGCAACGCGCCAAGCACCCCGTGCACTGGATGACCCAACAGTCTCCCAATACGTCGGCATTCGTATAGGAGCCATGAGTGGAACTATGAAGGGCCTTCGATAGTCTAAAAAACGACAAAAAAAAAACTGATGAAAGTCAAGCAGAGTAGACAAAGTCGGGGGTCCCTGGGTTCTAGCCGACAGAAGCAGGTGCAATGCGTTTCGCACCAATGGCTGAGCTCGTGGGAGGCGTTTTTGGCCTTATTTGAAGTTTGTGCCTGTATTTTTTACTCCCAACGGACCAGGTTTATACCTGTTTCGGGCCGCTGCTCTGTTTCGTTCTCCCGCTTTCGCACGCGGATACACACGAGTACTATCCTGGAGTACCTGTTTCTTCCGGACGCACAAGGTACACAACCCACGACCCGGAGTTCCTCAGAGCCAGCAACATGTCGTCGAGCATATACTGATGTTCACCAGTCAAGAAGGCCGAACCCACTGCGTATCTTAGATGGAAAACCAGGGGTTTCTCCATGGGTCTCTGTGTCTCCGCGTGCACGAAAGGAAGAAAGCTGAGCGGAAGAAAGCTGCTCTTCTTCTATTTCTAAGCAAACAACATACGAGTACCAACGAGTACCGTTAATAGGCAAAAACCTGTCCAGGGATACAAAGGGTCCCCACCTTTGAACATAACACCGTACAGAGCCAAAGGAACAGAGGTGGTGGAAACTCTGCCAGTGTGGCGGATGTTTGTCGGCGGTGCCCAAAAAGGAGGCTGACCGCACAACCACAAGTGTCTGCGGTATACGGGCTGAACTCCTGGAGCATGCAGTTCTTTGGCATTTGCAAGTCGTCAGTTTTTCACCCCAACGTAATTGTGGACCTCTGTCCGCTCCAATCACGTTTTTTTTTTTTTAATATTATTGCATTTTCATCGTAAGATAGCGAAGCGGGCGGAAGCTATTCCTTTTGAGCGAAGCTGACGAGCCCGCCCAACAGCGACCGGCGCCATGCATCTGGACTCTCTAGAAGGTCGCTGTTGTCGCATAGCCTTATTTCCAGAATTTCATTTTGTTCTTCACAATTTTGGAAATTTGTACGTATCGAGACACGGAGGTGTTCTGTCACGATTATAGTGAAATTTTACCAGAGAGCAATATCAGGAAATCTAAACTTTATGTTTTGGTATCCCCTCTCCCCTGTTGCGGTATTATCGTTTGTAGCAATTGTCCTCTAACTCATACTGTACCTGGCGGGCGTTATCGCCTGCCTTTCTGATGAGCGCCTCGTCCCTTCGTTCAGAAGACATCTGACGAGGCAAACAGCGACTAATACAAGAGCTTAGAACGTCGTCAAGCACCTTGTGTGAGTGACCAGAGCAGAATCAAAGGCATCAACCTGCTAGCAGTAGTCGGTAGCAGTAGTCGGTCCCTAGGTCCATGCTGCCTTACATTTAACATATGGCGTCTATCAGCAGGACGTGCACACGGGTCGTTGGTCGCGAGTTCGAATCTCACGTCCACCAGGAAAACGCTTTAAAAAAAAAAAGGTACATTTCCTCACGTCAAGAATCTGAAAAAAATACTCTTCTTTCTGGGTCCCCAAAGATTGTGAAGAACCGTGGACCATTACGGGGGACCATAGTAAATAGGACCAGATATTGTTAGCAAAAATAGGTAAATATATAGGTTTTTGTGTTTACCGTAGGTCCTATTTACTATGGACCCCGCTGTTCCCAAGGGGGGGGGGGGGGGAGTGTAATAAGGCTTAGATTGGGTAGGCGATAGGCTAACCTTCTACCAGTAGCCCAAGGGACGAAGACCTTACGTTCCACATGTAGAATAAAAAATGAAGGAGAATCTGGAAGTTGGCATAAAAAATGCCCGAACCCCCCCCACCCCCATGGTTTTAAATTCTGGGGGAAAAAATCTCCGATATTAACCGCCCCAACAGCACGTCAACCACAGCCACGATGCCACAAATGATGCGGACGCTCCGCTAAGTTTAACATGTATTATTCGTTATACCTCGGAGGCTACTACTACTACTATTACGGGGGTCCATAGTTAACAGGACCTGATGTACATAAAAACCTATATATTTGCCTATTTTTACTAACAAAATTTGGTCCCGTTAACTATGGACCCCCGTAATAATAGACTATCCCATGACATTGTTTTAAGCGTCGGATCGACCACGATCTGCAGCTCGCCTAAATCCCAGCTCGCCGTTTTGATATGTTGAGCAATACATATCTGTGTATGAAAAAATACGCACAGATCCAGCCCAGGAGAGAGTAGAACTCGCATATTATAGTGGGAGAATGTGAAACATACAAGGAGGAGCGGGATGAGTCAGAAGAGGAGATGAGGGAAATAGACGAATGTGACGTGGAGGAGTTTGATACATTGAATAGAAGCGAGAAAACGATCGCTATCTTAGGAGATAGATGGTGGCCAAAGGCGGCCAGACAGGAAGGGGATACGATTTTTACGGGGGTCTATAGTTAACAGGACCTATGGCATACATAAAAACCTATATATTTAGGTATTTTTACTAGCAATATTTGGTCCTGTTAACTATGGACCCCCGTAATAATAGCAATTTTTTCTATGTTATATATGGAAACAACGTAATGAGCGCCCAATTGTTGGAGGTGTCTCTATTGGGAGTAGAAACGGTGCTCCGTCTCGAAAGGGATACGTGGTCAATGGTCAAATGACTAAGGCGAGCAACAAATGAGTACCCCCCCTCCCGCTCCTCCACCCCGGCCCCTTTTGAAGCCTCTCGACCATTCTCGAAGAACCGCTAGCTCGGCACGAAGTTATACTTTGCCGGGCTAAAACTGAGCCCACCTCGACGCGGGGTGGGGGCGACGAACTGTGTCTGTGTCCACGGTCCTGTAGTATGACTGTGGCCACACGAAACAACACCAGTACACATCATGTAACTGAAGCACATCGTAATGCACCCCAAATAGGAAAAAGCGAATCAACGTACGCATGTACGCACCAGGTATGTACGTACAGAGTGCGCACACAATAGTAATTGCAACCGAGCGGACCGGATACCACATGCGAAGAGAAGAAACAGGTGGTACGTATGGCTTCTGTTTGGCTCAAAATCAGGCAAAAAAAAGTTGAAAGCTAGACGTAGACAAATCCAAGCGCACCTGGCCAATTTTAAGAAAAAAAACAGGTACGATGCGAGGCTGGCCTATCGCAGGGCTCCTGGCGTGTGTGTGTCTTTGGTGTGTACCCGGTTTTGGTCCAAAATGGATCAGGTACACCTGTTTTTGGCTAAAACCCTAAAAAAAGCGTAGAGCTCTTTGCCCTAAATGTCAAGAACCTGACCTGTATTAGGTAAGGCACGTACTCAGGTATACCCGGGTAGAATTACCCGCATATGTACCCGTACCCGACGCTTAGGTACGTTAGGTACTGGTTTCGATACCATACCCAAGTGTTGGGTACGTTAGGTCCGGACCACGATACCTTACCCAAGTTATAGGTGCGATGGGTGCGCTGCCCACACACTTATTACTTGGGTATCGGGTGTACCCGTCGGCGACACACTCGGGTTCAGGTACGAGCCTGGTGACGACCTCAATATCTCACCTAAGATTTAGACACGTCAGGTACGGATTCCGATACCTTACCTAAGTGTTAGGTGCGTTGGGTGTGGACCTCGTTACCTTCCCTAAGTTTCGAGAGGTACAGTAAGAACTTTGCTCCATCAACACCCCCCGGGTACAGGTATACCCGTCGAAAAAATACCCGGAGTGTATAGGTACGAGCTCAAAATACCTTACCCGAAACGCGTACGTAGTACGAAGTATTCGTGACGTCATCTGCCAAAAACATAATGCCAAATTAAAATTGCGAACTAGCATGCGGTCTCCCCGCCACACACCCAGGACACCTGCCACCTGGACACACATCCAGGACACCTGTCGCCCAGGCGTGCCCAACCGAGGGGATAAAGAGCAGCGGCGTGGACAATGAGCGAAACGGCCGGTGGAGACCACGTCGTGGAGGGCCAAGCTTCATCGAGCGAGGGGGCCAGCGCACAGGACACTCCCGAGCCAGCTCTCACAAACACACTCTAGTATACTCACGCTACTTCATGGCTCTATTTACGTGGGACCATAGTCGGCCGCACCTTGTGCGAAGGTATGGTACTGCGTAGGCTATTAATGCATTACGGTGTGTTATCTCTGTGTCGTAGTCTGTGACCATCGTATCTTTCTAGGGTGAAGAATCAGCACGGACACTGGGCTTGCTGGATGTCGACGAGTAGAAGAACGGTTTAATGTGAAGAACACACACACATAGTAAATAGGACCTAAGTTACACACAACAACCTCTATATTTTTCTATTTTTGCCAACAATATTTGGTCCTATTTACCATGGTCCCCCGTCATAGCCCTTTGGGGGGACAGAGCGGTCTTCTACATGTATTACGGGGGACCATAGTAAATAGGACTTGCGGTACAAACAAAAACCTATACATCTCCCTATTTTTACCAACAATATTTGGTCCTATTTACTATGGTCCCCCGTAATAGTAGCTTCTCACCCAGCGAAACGGATACCGGCGTAGGTGTTTCGTTCCAAGAAAAACTGAAGCGTTTCTTGGACGTACGCGAGATTAAACATACTAGCGGCATCTACTGGCAGGCTCAGTCAGTAGATAGCTGCTGCCAGTAGAGTATTACTGCCAGTACGTACTGTTCTAAGTGCCTAGTCCGATCAATATGGCGTTTTTGGTACGGGCGTGTACCCTGATACTCACCCGGGTTCGTACCCGTACCCGCACCTAGGTACGGCCTCAAAAACCTCACCGAAAGCTTAAGTACATTAGGTGCGGCCATCAATAATACTTGTCCGGTTAGCTGGTGAACCCGCCTACGAAATACCCGGGTTTGGATACGAGCCTGGAGACGACCTCAACACCTTTGACCTAAGTTTCAAGGACGATAGGTACGGACCCCGATACCCTTCTCATGTGTTTGGCACGTCAGGCACGGACTTCGATACCTTACCGAACTTTTCGGTACGATACTTATGTCGCCCCGATACTTGCCCGGGTATCGAGTAAACCCGTCTACGAAATACCCGGGTTTAGGTACGAGCCTGGGGACGACCTCCATACCCAAGTTTTAGGTACGTTGGGTACGGATCTCGATGCCTTACCCAAGAGGTGGGTACTACGTTAGGCATGGCCGTCAATACCTTACCAAAGCTTCAGCACTTACCCGGGTATAGGTGTGCCTTACTCGACAGACTCTTGAAAAACAAAGGGCACCCCCTGAAAGGTACACGAGGAAAAAAAAAAAAACGACAACCCACTTTTGTTTTTCGAGTCCTACAGCAGACCGGGGAGGGGGTGTACTAAAAACACAATCAAAAACACAAACCAGGCAATTTCTGACAAAAATCCAAAACTCCCCAACCCGCTATTATAGATCGTTTTCAATTCCGACATGGTGGCGAGTGTGGCTCTGTTTTCTCTTTTCTTTTCTTTTTCTTTTCTCGTGTACCCCTGGCACATCCCCCTTCATTTTATTTCATGTCTTAAGGTCCTCCGGCGGATTGGCGAAGAAAAAACAAAAAAAAGCTGCAGCTCACTCACCACACTTCGCCCTATAAATGTCGAGACCCTGCCAAAAACAATAATAGGCACCCCCTCAAGGCACCCCCTCTTTCTTTCGTTGGTTCAAAACCTTCCGGCAGATGGAGTGGTAGAACAATAACAACAACAACGACATAAAAAAAAACTTGAGTTCAGCTCATCACACTTTCACAAATGAAATGCGTACCGTGTTGTCAACACATTTAACCCGTCGCTCCCGTTGCAGCAGCAGAACAACCGTGCACGGACGTCCACTGGCAAGGCCTGAGCCCCTTCTCCGGCTGTCCCCCGCGAAAAAAAACACTAAAAAATTATGTTTATATCGTCACAAAACCTCTTGCGGTCGTGGAACAAAAAAAAGCAAAAAAAAAAAAATTGTTGCGAACCCACTCAATCCCGCCACGTAGCCCTGGTACAGTAAAGCACCCCTCGTGTCACTCCAAGCATCGCAGAACATCTATGTACGTACAAAAAAAAGCTAAAAAACAAAAAACGTCGCGGCTTTTTCGAGTCAGCGGCGGCGGCGGCGGCGGAGGAGGAGGAGGAGGAACCAAAGCGCTCGTTCAGAAGCGGAAACGACGACCAGTCCGAACAATCAAGCCGGTCAGATGTTGTGTTCGTGCCACAAAAGGTCTGAGAAAAAGCAAGTATGACTGCTGTAGCATTGCTGTGGTAGGGGGCCTATCGAGTGATATATGTACGGGGGCATGCAGATATATATATAGGCTTGGATAGCGTCAGGGTACTATCAGTAAACAGGACCATAGTAAACAGGACCAAATATTGCTGGTAAAAATAGGTAAACATATAGGTTTTTGTGTATACCATAGGTCCTATTAACTATGGTCCCCCGTAATAACAGCAGCTCAACTAAAACCACTAGACTGCGGGGTGATGTACATATTTGCCTTGCTCCGTCCGGAAATGTAGCGTACGTTTGGGTATTGTTAATAGTATAAAAAGAGGTCCTTACTTATCCGGACAGAGTGGGGCGAAACCTTTCAACACTCGATCGGTATCCTGTCGAAAGCCGTGTCTATCCCTACCTCGTAGTGCATCAAAGCAAGTCATCGTCACTGAACGCATCTTCCTCCCCTCCCCCGTCTCCATCCCCCCCCGACACCAGTGAACCCCCCCCCCCACCCCTCGCCCCAAATCCACCAAAACCGAAACCCTGCCCGCTTGGGAGCTCCTCAACATCCATCTCCTCTTGCCCCCACGCCTTCGCACCGCCTCCAACTAAAGGAGAGCCCTTTGCGTGGCAGTCCATATCACCCCCCTCTCGCTTGCAAGCTTCTCCACCACCACCACTCCACACCACCCACTACCACCGTCCTCCTCCTCCATCTTTTGCTTCTCCTGCATCTCCTCTTTTATCCCTCTCCATTTCTCTTGTTTTACTTCTAGTGCTTTTCTCTCCTCCCTGTCCTCTTGCTTCTCCTGCACCTCCTCTTTTATCTCTCTCCATTTCTCTTCTTCTACTTCTAGCGCTTTTCTCTCCTCCGTGCCCTCTTGCTTCTCCTGCATCTCCTCTTTTATCTCTCTCCATTTCTCTTCTTTTACTTCTAGCGCTTTTCTCTCCTCCTTGTCTCTCTCCTTCTAGCTCTTTTTCCTCGATGCTTTCTTTCTCCTTCCCCTCCCCCGCCTCCTCCTCGAGCAACCCCTGCTTCACCTCGTCCGCCTCAAGGACCTCCCCCCCCCCCGAGAGCCAGATTGTTGATGTTCCCGCCAGCCACCAAGCTCCAGACGCCTCTCCTCCGACGGCGGCGCCTCTTTCTAGGCCTGCGGCGGGTGCCTATATCGGGATAATTGGAAAGGTAGCATGTAGGGGGGGAGGGGGGGGCATGAAAGGAAGCGGGGTAGGGGTAGAGGGGGGGGAAAAGGTTGATCAACATCAATTTGGTAGGGAATTAAAGGAGGGGGGGGGGCGTGTACTTATTTGTTGCTTGCCTTAGTCATTTGGTCATTTGACCATTAACCACGCGCCCCCTTCGAGATCGGGGGGGGGGGGGGGGGGGGGGGGGGGGGGGGGGGGGGGGGGGGGGGGGGGGTACTCATTATCATGCATGGCCTTAGTCGTGTGACCGTAGACCCTCGCATCCCTACAATGCCGGGACGGAGCACGTCGGGTTTCCACCGACCGGGCAGGCATTGCTTGCACCAAGCGCGAAGCGCCCTGAGGTGTTGGGCGAGTCGCAAGAAGGGCGAGCTGCATCCTACTAAGCCGCTTTAGAAGGCGGATTTTCTTGCATATGGATGACAGCATCAATGAATTGATTTAATTTCTGGCGTGGCCACTTCCAGAGACAGCAATGGGGCTACCATGCAACTGCCTCGTGGGTGCCTCACCACATGGACACCACGTGATACGATCACCCCCTTTGTGCGGAGGGAAGGTTCTCCCCGCCCAAAAATGATCCAACTTGACCGCCAGCCCTGGTAACCGCCAAAAAAAAAAAAAACGGTGCCCTGGCTGTCTAGCTCACGCCGTGAGAGGCGTGTTTTGCAGCGCCGTCGCCAACCGACGCCAACCCAACCTATATATACCAGGTATATAATAGCGGGGGGGGGGGGGTAGGTGAAGGGTGCCTCTACAGCGGCCACACCTCTTTTGAAGTCGTTGACCGTTGTCGCTATCGTGAATGGTGGGGATGTAAGGGGGGCGGGGGGAGTGGATAGGAGGGGCTGGGGGGGCTGGAGGGGGGGGGGGGCAGGGTAGAAGGTAGGCGGGAGAAGGTGGTCACACCGGCTATATACCTAAGGTGATGACAGTGATCGACGACGATGACGACGACGGCGGTGGTGGTGGGGGTCATGGCTATCACGGAGGCGCAATTTCATCGATTTGGTATATAACCGGGAGGGAGGAGGATGTCGTTTCAAGCGCTTTTGCGCGGGCTCTTATCTCACCATCCGACCAGAGGTCACGACCGTATATACACTAGAGTAGAAAAATATCGGGTACCGAGGACCAAAAAGCAAGAACGAACGAACGAACGAAAACATTTCGTGACAAAAGACAAGAGCTACACGTCACCCAGCACCATCACCATCACCATCACCATCACCGCCATCACCACCATCAACGACCAACAACAACAACAACCCAAAAAAAAAAAAAAAAAAAACACCCGTCTACCCCCCCGCACCTTCGTCCTGATCTTCATCCTCATCATCTTCATCCTCCAGACCTTCCCCCTCATCATCGTCATCCGAAGGCGCTGTCGGAAACGCCCTCCGCTTTCCCCTCCTCTCCCCCCCACCCCCGCCCCCGTCCCCTCCCTCACCTCCGCCTCCACAACTGCCACCATCGCTGGTACCACTGCCCCCGAAAGCATCATCCTCATCGCCAGAATCGGCGTAAATTCCGGCGTTAAGCTGGTTCTCTCCTCCCATTTCCGCCCCGAATAATTCCGCGTTCGGTTCCGATTCCAATCCGTTCCCGTTGGTATCGTCTCTCGCGTTGAAACTGCCCGCCTTGGATTCGGTAATCGATTCGGTATTGTTCTTCCTTGCGGCGGAACCTCCCGCACCCCCGCAGCTGTTGCTGCCATCTCTGCCACTGCCCCCGCTGACACCGGGGGAAGGGTTTGCGTCCATGTCCATGGAGGCCAGGTTTTTATCGTCGCTGCCGGCCTTTCCGCTGCAGGCTGCTGCTGCTGCTGCTTCTGCCCCGATATGTTCTGCTGGGACGGAGCGCGAGCGTGTTAGGTTTGGTTCGGTTCGGTTCAGTTTGGTTGGGTTGGGTTGGGGTGGGTGGGGTTGGGTTGGGTTGGGATGGGTTGGATTGGGTGGGGTTGGCTAGAGTCGGGTTGGGTTGGGTTGGGTTGGGCTGGGTTCGTTATGGTTCGGTTCGGTTTATAGTTGCGGCTGGGTCGTGACTTGTACATACAACCCAAAGCAAAACAACAAAGCCTCCATATCTCTTAAGAATGATGACAAACGGTACGAATATACCTACAAAAAACACACGCAAAAAACGTCCACATCTCACAGAATACAACCACCTGGGACACTGACTGGATTTGCTGGCAGTCGCCGGAGAAAAAAAAAAAAACGGATGAAGTGCGCGAAGACAACACAACACACAACCAAAAACTAGAAGAAAAAAATTACAAGAAAAACAAAAATACCGAACCGAGCACCGCCCAAATTTTCCGAATACAACCGAATCAAGCTCAATCGGACGTGCGGTCAGCGGGGGCACTTGCCTTCTTTCCCCTCCGCGGCTTTCTTAGCGATGAGGCGTTCCTCTGATGGTGTGGGTACTTTGTCGTAGGCGTGAAGGAGTCTTCTCCAGCTACGGATCTGTTTTTGTTTTTAGGGGTCGAGGAGGGCAGGGAGTGGGGGGGGGGTGGGGGGTGGGAGAGGGGACGGGGTGGCGGTGGGGGGGGGGATGAGGAGCAGCACAAAAAAAAAAAACAAGTCCGGCGAAGGTAGAGAATATGGGGGGGAAAAACCCCCTACGAAGGATATGGAAAAAACAGGATGCCAAAGAGAGTTCCGAAAAAAAAAAAAAAAAAAACTCTTCGTGCGCCTCGTTCCTCCCGTCTCCCCCCCCCCCCCCCCCCCCCCCCCCCCCCCCCCCCCCCCCCCCCCCCCCCCCCCCCCCCCCCCCCCCCCCCCCCCCCCCCCCCCCCCCCCCCCCCCCCCCCCCCCCCCCCCCCCCCCCCCCCCCCCCCCCCCCCCCCCCCCCCCCCCCCCCTCTCTCCCCCCTTCCTCCCCACTCGCCTGTCCGAGCCCACAGGTCCAGTCCATAGAAAAAAATGCCCTCCTCTACCCACACTATCCAATAAAATAAGCACAGAAAACAGAACCCATACAAGGGCGAGTTCGGAAGGGTACGTACATACCAAAAGTATACCGGAGGGGGTTGAGTTCAATACGGCCTCCAACACCCTATTGAACAATTCAGTAGGTTGGTTCGGTACGGCCTCAACACTTAACACCCTACTGAATGAACACTCAATACCCTACTGAATGAACACTCAATACCCTACTGAATGAGCACTCAATACCCTACTGAATGAACACTCAATACCCTGCTGAATGAACACTCAACACCCTACTGAAGGAACACTCAATACCCTACTGAATGAACACTCAATACCCTACTGAATGAACACTCAATACCCTACTGAAGGAACACTCAATACCCTACTGAAGGAACACTCAATACCCTACTGAATGAACACTCAATACCCTACTGAATGAACACTCAATACCCTACTGAAGGAACACTCAATACCCTACTGAATGACCACTCCCGTACGGTTCGGCACGATCTTGACATGCCGGTGTATATATACTATACCCGACTCTTCACTGCTGTAAATTCAAAAAAACGCCTGCCAAAAAACTACCACGGGTACCGGCGCTACGCCCTACCGGAGACGTCCTTGCACACCTTGGATAGTTCAACTATAGATCATCGACAGATCATCTACAGATCATCTACAGTTCATCTACAGATCATCGACATATCATTCATCTACAGATCATAAAAATAATCGACAGATCATCTATAGATCATCGACATATCATTCATCTACAGATCATAAAAATAATCGACAGATCATCTATAGATCATCTACAGTTCATCTACAGATCATCGACATATCATTCATCTACATATCATAAAAATAATCGACAGATCATCTATAGATCATCTACAGTTCATCTACAGATCATAAAAATAATCTACAGATCATCTATAGATCATCTACAGTTCATCTACAGATCATCGACACATCATTCATCTACATATCATAAAAATAATCTACAGATCATCTGTAGATCATCTACAGTACATCTACAGATCATCGACATATCATTCATCTACATATCATAAAAATAATCGACAGATCATCTATAGATCATCTACAGTTCATCTACAGATCATAAAAATAATCTACAGATCATCTATAGATCATCTACAGTTCATCTACAGATCATCGACACATCATTCATCTACATATCATAAAAATAATCTACAGATCATCTGTAGATCATCTACAGTACATCTACAGATCATCGACATATCATTCATCTACATATCATAAAAATAATCGACAGATCATCTATAGATCATCTACAGTTCATCTACAGATCATAAAAATAATCTACATATCATCTATAGATCATCTACAGTTCATCTACAGATCATCGACACATCATTCATCTACATATCATAAAAATAATCTACAGATCATCTGTAGATCATCTACAGTACATCTACAGATCATCGACATATCATTCATCTACATATCATAAAAATAATCGACAGATCATCTATAGATCATCTACAGTTCATCTACAGATCATAAAAATAATCTACAGATCATCTATAGATCATCTACAGTTCATCTACAGATCATCGACACATCATTCATCTACATATCATAAAAATAATCGACAGATCATCTATAGATCATCTACAGTACATCTACAGATCATCGACATATCATTCATCTACATATCATAAAAATAATCGACAGATCATCTATAGATCATCTACAGTACAGATCATCTATAGATCATCTACAGTTCATAAAAATCATCTGGATTGTAAGCCGCCACTATGAGCTGCTGTGCAGGATCTGTGCAGCACAGATCAAGACTAGGAAAACACGCGCCACTCGCAGACCACGCAGATCGCACGGCTTTCCAATCCCGCCGATCTACAGAAGAATCACGCAGATCAGGAACTGATCCATCTGCCCTGACTACGTCTACATCGGTGGGTGACCCTTACAGAGCAAACTGCCCTCCCGTTCAGGAGACAAACCAATAAAATTCTCCTGACAAACGGGACTGCGGTCTGCCTCGAAAGGATCAACCATAGGTCGGTGATCTCTGTCCGGCGTGTGCGTGCAACCTTCGATCGAATATTCTGGAAAATAAATAAAAAACGAAAAAAAAAAAACGAAAAAAAAAAACGCTCAACCAAGCAATTTTTTTGCCCCCCTTGAAATCGATCACTCACTCGTCCGGCCCACTGGCGTTTGCTCATTTTGGCGTTTTTGTCCGGCGTTCGAGGGTCCGTTGGTTTCCTCCGGTAACTGCACGAGGGGAGGCGGTAGGGAGGGGGAGGGGTATAGGGGATCAGACACATCATCGTTTTTGTTTTTAGGGTGGTTCGGGGAGGGGGGGGGGTTAAAATGGGAGGGGGGATCATTTTCATTTTGGCGCATCTGTCGTGCCTTCGAGTAACTGAAATACAGACAACGACGCAAACGACAAGGAGGCGGTAGGGGGGAGTGGGACCGGGGAAGGGGGAGGACGAAGTTCATTTAGCTAGGGTGGGGTGGCGTTTCTACAGCAACGCGAAGGAAAAAGCGGCGAAAAAAAAGCACAAAAACGAACACACACGCAATACACACACCGCTATACAGAATCAAACAAAACCCACGCTGAATGAATACGTATTCGTAGGACACGCGCGAATGGCCTCTGCCATACATGCAGCACACCATGTATAACCTTAAAAAAACTGAGTATCAAACTACTGCATCGTATACATACACTTCACAACACACCGCATTTTTTAAATTCCTTGGTTCGCCTATAACCTAGAAACCAAAAATTCCAAAAAAGCCTCCGTTTCGTTAACAATGCCATAAATCGGTATCGTTGGGTTTCACGCCAGCTTAGTCCCACGTATCCGCAGGGCAAGTCCACGAAACAATAACCGAAACATCGGTACGTCCGTACCCATCCCCGGTAATTCGGTGATATCCCCAGTATTCCGTTTTATGGCAAACAACAACAGCTCAAAAGTCTCTGTTCAGCTCAAAAGTCTTCGTCCGAAAAAAAAAAAAGGTCTCCACTTCGTGTATTATGCTCAAAATCGGTACACTGTTGCGTTTTACGATGGTCTACGGCAAAATTCCCGGCAAATCCCAAGTTTTGGCACTTAAAAATTCAAGGCCACGAAAAAGTAAATCGAAAATACGGTATATATATATCCCCGGTACACCGTTTACTGGTAAAAGGTAAAACAGCTCGAAAACCAGCGATTCGTGATACACGCCATGAAGCGGTGCAGCGGTGTGTTTCACGCCGAGTTACGGTCCGAGAACACAACCCAATCGTTTGTTTCGAGGCCAAAACTAACAGCGACCCTACGCGTCACCGCCGCCACAACGAGCGAGCAGATCATCAGAGAAGGAGCCCGCCACCACACGCACCCTATGACGGAGGACCGTAGCAAATAGGACCTACGGTACATACAAAAACCTATACATTTCCCAATTTTTACATACAATATTTGGTCCTATTTACTATGGCCCCCCGTAATAGTAGCACCTATCGACCTCTTCCCGTCCTAGGACAAAAGCCTAGCGGGGAGTTTAGATGCGAGCTCCAGCAGACCACACGATTGGTCTACATACTCCGAGCTTTATTCCGGAGATCTCAAGGAGTAAACAAGGGCAAAGAGGGACAACCGGGATGCACACACACATGGGACACGCTCGGCGGCGGAGACGCAACATAAAAGCCCGAGGTTCCAACGGGGAGATAGCGGCTGCTGCTGCTGCTGCTGCTGCTGCTGCTGCTGTGGTGCTGATGTTGTCACATACGGGTACCTCTCCTCCTAAAGTCTGATGTTGCCCCGAGTCTGGTGTTGTTGCTGTGCTCCGCGACGTCAACCGATATCATTTCCAGGGCATTCCTCGGGATTTTTCCTGCGGGAGTTTGGGCAGGATTCGGGACTTTGTTCCGTGGTCCCGTGATGAAAAGCGGCATCCCGTTCCCGCACAAACGCATCCCGCGCGAAATCCTTACGTTCAAGCAAAAGCACAACGACAGCCGTCGAAATAAAATCGACCGACTGCAGAAGGTTTCAGCTTTTTTTCCCGTCGATCGCCGGCAACAAACGCTCCCACAGATATCTAAATCTCGGGTGGAGGTTCCAAAGAAAAAAAAAACAGCAAGCACATATTATCCCGTTCCCGAAACCGCCGCGGAAAAGCGTATGCATCCCGTTCCCGCACAAGACAAGCCCCCGCGCGAATACAAAAATCCCGTTCCCGCACAAACCCGTCCCGCACAATTCAGGATATATCCCGAATCCCGTGAATAGAGAAAGGTAGAAAAAAAAAAACCGCAGAAACAGGAAATGCTACGTAAACACCCCCTTCGTAGAAGGAGGAGAGGCTTGAGACCAGGGTACGAGTATATAAGCGTCGGGTTTCTACTATAGTTCTATTCTCGGGTCCATCTGTATCGTTCTTTCCTGTATACATGATATAGCTATTTTTTCTAATTTTGTTGCAAACAAAAATTGTGCCCGTGTTGTAAAACTTGATGATAAAACGCAAAATCAACATGTTGAAATTCCCGGTGACGTGCCTCCCCTCTTTAAAACGCCGCGAAAAAAAACGAGAAAACATTCCGCCCCGGGGAGTACCACGGCGCCCGGATCCCGCACAAAAAATCCCGTCGAATCCCGTCTTGGTTGAACGCCGTCCTGGGAAGTACCGCGGTGGCCGGATCCCGCACGACCAAATTCGTCGAATCCCGTCGTGGGTACTGCAGATCCCGTACAAAAAAATCCCGTTTTATCCCGTGGTGGCTGAATCCCGTCCCGGGGAGTCCCGCGGCGACCACACCCCACACAACTACAGTAGTACCGTGATATCCCGGGGTAAGTGAATCCTGCGGGATCTGGTCCCGAAGTTGAAACGGCGTCCCGAGAATGCCGTGTATATTTCCCTTTTCTCGGTGCGTACTTGTACGAGTTGTTTATTTTAAATATTTTTCGAGATCTGGTGGAATATCGGCGATTCGCTCGTCGCAACCACGGTCAAAACGATGCCGGAATGAACCTGCCCTTTTTCGACTTCGACGGAATTCCATAGGTCGAATTATTCTCGTCGCAAACACGATTATCAATACTGCTGTAAGTGCGTACTCTTAACCTTGGATTGGCGCGTGAAATAGCGACAGATTGTTCAAGTGCCGGTGGAGGGGGAAAAGCCAACTTACATGTAGAGGTATCAAATGGACCTTTTTTTGGCGCATCGGCATTTTTTTCTGTTCCGGTTGGGGGGAGTTTCTCGCGGCGTCGGCCACGGGGCACGCGGGAGCCCCGCGTGTACACACGGCTCGAGTTTGGACCCCGGCCGAGGTCCGTGGCGCGTGCTTTTGGGGGTTCAAAGTCGCCAACACTATTACGGGGGACCATAGTAAATAGGACCAAATATTGCTGAAAAAAAATAGGTAAAATACAGTTTTTGTGTGTACCGTAGGTCGTATTTACTATGGTCCTCCGTAAACAGCAAGCAACTTCGTAGGGGATCTGTTTCCACAGGGCCAGAGCCTGCCAGGACAGTGCAAACCCCACACTTTGATGCTTACTTTTTCTTCGCTCTGCTGCTGTACTAACTGCGCCGTCCTTTCCAGCTCTCACGCTTCGTGCACACCTTGCGAAAGCCACGGTACATACAGCAAGCAGCAGTCCCAACATCGAGCTTCTTCTCTCTGTGAAGGCGACGGGCCGTGCTTCCGCGTGTGTGCGCGTGTACGCTATGCTTCCTGTCCTCCTAGGAAATCGAAACGAACACGCGTATACCGGTAGTCTCGAGGAGCTGCGTGTATTTGCGGGGGCAGGATATTATTGAACCTTTTAGGGCCGCAGTACCGTTTAGGGACGACCGTTACACTTCGTTCAAACTAAAACAAAAATAGGGAAATACTAGTGCGCAACAAAAAACAGCACGGAGACCTCCACTTCTACTCCAAAAATCAGTATCTCTTCGGGTACGTACTCGTGGCCCTCGTGTAGCCTACGTTGTTACTTCAACCAGAACTAAAACTACGCTACTAGTCCCGGAGGGATACTGAACACGTCCTTTCCATTGTAGAGCCGAATTTGGCAGACAAAATTGGAAACAGCCTGTCCCCTCTACTCGGTCATCCCATCATTACCCTGCCAGCAAGCACCACAACAGCAGCAGCAGAAGTGGTGGCCGCCACGACACGGTTGAATGAGTACGGCAGACGGAGAGGCGGATGCACGGGATGTCCCGGTTCAGCGGCACCAGCACATCACCCAGTGCTCTGGCTGGGCGTCTTTCTGCCGGACGGAGTTGCCCCAAATCCATGTCCCCAACACCGCACGCCCCACCTCATCCAGGAACAAGCGGGTAGCGCCAACCCGACCTTTAGTTTTTGGCGGACACGTCTCAGCACGAGCACGAGACGCGCCATCGTCTATGCCAAGAGCCAAATCCATGGTGTACGCGGGCGCTGTAGCCTGCCGAGCTACGTAGAGAAGCAGCTGCAGCAGCAGCAGCAGCAGCAGCAGCGACGTCCTCCAGCCCATGCGATGTTGTGCTAGGTGTTTGTGCACTTGCCGCCTATTTGTATTTCACCCAGATGTTTTATCTCACCTTGTTCTGGCAAAAACACCCGATATTGAGTTTTATATCGAGGGATTTGCGTGTACGAAAATCGCGATATTGGAATCGGCGCAAAGAGTCGAAATATCACCCTCTGTTGAGTTTTATATATGTCTAATAGGATCGAAGAATCGGCACGACCACTGGTTGTGCAGGATGTCGACGGATAGAAAGAACGGTTTCATGTAAAAAACGTTTCATGTGAAAGAAAGAACGGTTTCATGTGAAGAACACCCACACTTCCCTGCATATCGGTTACGGCAGACAGATATGTCTATTCCCGATATTGCCATGATCTATAGCTCATGTCACCGGATGGGACACGTATAATCTGCGCATGATCTAGCACATCCTTTCTGGGTTGGACGATCTGCCCAACAAGGCAGATCTTGCAAACACAACCGCTGACAACGGCAGCTGAGCAACCAGATCATCTAAATGATCTGTCTCGGGAGGCGTGAACGATCTAACGAAAAGAAGAGGAAAAAAAAAAAAAGAACGCCTTGCTGTCCCCGGTTTGTTCCCGCTCACATCGGAACTTGGCTCTTGTAACGGTCGTATCCCGTCGTGTTCTTCCCGTAGTCGATCTGCTTCTGCCGCTGCGCGATGCGGTGAGGGTCCTCCTCGCGGTCGGAAGCGAACTTCAGGCCTGACGTGTACCGATAAGGAATGGGGGGGGGGGGGGGGGGGGGGGGTGTACTCGATAGGAGAGATGTACTCGATCTCATGCATGGCCGTAGTCATATGACGATAGACCCTCGCATCCCTACAATGCCGGGACGGAGCATGCCGGGTTTTCACCGACCAGGCAGACATTGCCTGCACGAAGCGCGAAGCGCCGTGAGGTGTCCGGCGAGTCGCATGAAGGGTGAGCTGCATCCTATTAAGAACCGCTTGTGAGGCGGACTTGCATATGGATGACAGCTTCAATGAGTTAGTTTAATTTCCGGTGTAGCCACTTCCAGAGACAGCAATGGGAGTACTATGTAACTGCCTCTTGGGTGCCTTACCTTGAACACTACGTGATACGATCAATTCCCTTGTGCAGAGTAAAGGTTCTTTACCTCGCACAAATGATCTAACTCGACGACCAGCTGTGGGCGACCGCCAAAAACAAACGAACCAAAAAAAACGGTACCCTGGATGTCTAGCTCACGTAGTGAGCGGCATGTTTTACAGTGCCGTTGCCAACCGACGCCAACCCAACCTGTATATAATATATATAATAGGGGGGGCGGGGGGGAGGGCACTTTTGTTGTTTAACCCTTTTAAAACCGCAGTCCCGCTTTGGGGCCAAACCACTCTAAATTCAAGTAGTTTGTGTCCCCAAAACTGATCTAAAGGGACTGCAGTCCTGAAGGGGCTAAGGGCGGGAGGGGGGACAGACGGTCAATATGTCATAGGGGATGGGGGCGTTTTTCGTGTTTATATAGGGGGGGGTTCCCCCTTTCATCTCCCTGCCCACACCACCCCATCCCACGCCATCCTCGCCCTGCCTTCACCGCCCATCTCCTCTGCCCCATATCCACACCCACGCCGCTCCTTCACCTCCAACCCAACCTCAATCCCAACCCCTCCCCACGCCACCCACGCCTACTCCCGTTGCGTTGCCTCACCGTGATCTCCTATCCCTCCCCCTTCGGCCTTGAAGTCCGGCTTGTTTCCAAGGATGTGGTTGGGTAGCTGCGGCTCCTCCTCCTCCTCCTGCTGCTGCTTACATTCGTCATTGTCCCCTCCCTTCCTTCCGTCCGCAGGGCCATCCGTTCTACCTCCTTCAATCCCCGATCCCCGCTTTTCGCGGTCCGAAAAAGCGCCTATTCTCGGGTTTCCGGCCCCGTCTTCTTGCATCCAGGATGCCGAGCTTTTCGGGTCGAACTGTTGCTGGGGGTGTAGCCGTTGTTGGGCGTATTGTTGTTGCTGCTGCTGCTGCTCCTGTTGATATCGTAGCCCCTGCCCCCCCCGCCTCTCCTCTCGCCGGTCGCTGACACGGAGGCGCCGGAATGGAGAAACGGTTTCCTCATCCCACGCGGAGGCGTTTTCATCCCGGGGATTACGACGATCGGCGGGCCCCGGAGAACAGGACCGGTCAGAGTCTGACGAAGACAGGAACCCATCCTCCACCGAAAGTAGTCTTGATGAACGGTGCCGGCGCGCCACTTCCACCGCCGCCGCTTTCTTAACGCCTTGCGTTCCCCCGACCCAGTGGCTATCCCCACGCGAAGCTTCGGAAGCGGGGCGGGTGGTAGTGGTGGCGTAGTTGTTGTTGTTATTGGTGGTGGCTGTGGATGGAGACCCTGAAGTCCGGCCGCGTTTCCTGTCCCGGCCATCACCGTCGCCGTCGCCGCCGAAGCCGAAGCCGCCGTCACCACCGCCGCTACCACCACTGCCACGATATCGCTTGCTAGCCCCGGAGTCCCGTCCTCCCTCCCCTCTTCGACCCCCTCCCTCCCGCCCTGATCTATCCCGACCCTCCCACTCGCCCTTCCCTGCAGGCCGGTCGTCGCGCTCCATTCGACTCCACCCTCGGTCTTGCTCCCGCGTGTCTCCCTTGCTCCACCCTGGGTCGCCGCCGCTACCCCCGCCATTGCTGGCCGCTCGACCGTGCACTCGCGGAGCGGCGGCCCTGGAAGGCGCTTGGGAACCAGGAGCACCCCAAAAACGGTCCCTGGAATCGTCCCTGGAACGGCTACCGTAGAGGTCTTCGGAACCGTACTGGGAGCGGCGAGCGGAGCGGTCCGGGGTGCGCTCTCGGGATGCGGGGCGGTCCTGCCGCCGGAAGGATCGGTCATCGGAGCGGTCCGCATACCGGTCCCCCAAACGATCCCCGGAACGGTAACGGTCATCGGGACGCTCCCTGGCGCGGTCTGCAGAACGGCCCCTACAACGTTCGCCGAAACGATTGTCATAACGGTGCTGATCAGCGGAACTGTCATCGGCACGGACTCCGAGACGGTCCCCGGAACGGTTTAAGAGATTATCCTTGGAACGACTATTGGATTCGATGGAGAGGTCATGCTGATCCTGGGTGAGGGCGCGCTCTTGGAGAACGGGGACGTCCCGGGAGCGATCCGATTTGGCACGGTCTTGAAAACGGTTGCCGGAATCGTCCGCGGAGCGTTTCCTCGAACCGATGGAGAGGGCGGATAGGTCCAGGGCTGTGCGCTCTCGGGAAGCGGTACCTTCCCGTCGACGAGAGTGATTCGCGGCATCCCTGGAACGGTCCGCGAAACTATCTCCCAAACGATCACCGGAATGGTAACGGTCGGTAGAACGGTCGTCCTCTGAACGTTTCTTCAAACCCACGGAGAGGGCGGGCCGATCTAGGGTGGTGGAGCGCTCTCGGGAAGCGGAACGGCCGCCCCGCTGGGAGCGATCCGCCGTGGAACGGTCCCGGGCGGGGTCCACCAAACGATCCCCGGAACGGTAACTGTCCGCGGAACGACCACCAGAACGACCCTGCGCGGCAGGCAGAGAGCGGTCTTTATTATCCTCTTTATGGCCCGGCGAGGGGGCCGCGCCTTTTCCAGCAAAGCTGCTGCCACCAACGCCACCACCACCGCTACCAGCGCCGCTGCTATGCCCGCTCACGCCTGCTCGAACCCTCGGGTCTCGCGAGTTCCTTCGACTCTCGTCACCCCCGCCACTACAACCACCATCGCTGCCACCACCACCACCACCACCACCGCTACTGCTGCCGCCGCCGATGCTGCGGCTGCTACCGCCGGCTCGGAGCCTCGGGTCTCGCGAGTTCCGCCAACTCCCGTCGCCCGCGCCACTACCACCACTGCCACTGGCACCACAACTACCACCGTCGCCGCTGCTACGGCTGCCAACACGGGCCCGAAGCCTCGGGTCTCGCGAGTTCTTTCGGGTTCCGTCACCCCCAGCACTACCGCCAACGCTGCCACTACCACCACCACCACCCACACCCCCACCACCGCTACCGCTGCCGCCTCTCGTGGTACCTCTGGTGTCGCCGCCGCCGCTGCTACGGCCGCCTCGAACCCTCGGGTCACGCGGGCTATGTCCACCCAACAGATCCCTCCTTCGATTCGCGTCGCGGCCGCCATTACTACCTCCTCCTCCGGATGCCCCTGGTCTTCCTTCTCCCCCACCTTCTACTCCTCCTCTTCCTCCTCCTCCCCCTCCTCCATAGAGTCCGTGCCCATACATTGAGCGACGCTCCCCCTCGTACCTTTCTCCCTCCTCGAAACCCCCCTCACGACCCACCGCTGCCCCCGCTGCTGATATCCCTCTCCCCCCCCCCCCCCCCCCTTGCTCCCTCCGTCCTCCCCCGTTCCCCCTCAGCTCTCGCCCCTCCCACTCCCGCTCCCGCCCGTGCTCTTCCTGTCTGTGCGCTCGTTTTCCTGTGCCTGTGTATGTTCGCGATCGCGTTTGTGCCGGGCTCTCTACTTGCGCTCTTGACGACAAACGCTGATGTTGCTGCTGGTGGCCCCCGCTCCCTCCCTCCCCCCTCCCACCCCCCCTCTCCTTCCCCTGCTCGCCTCCCCCCCCCCCCTCCCCTTCTCGCTCCCACTCCCTCTTCCCTCCTCTCTCTGCCGGTTACGCTGAGGCGATAAGGCCTTGCCTTCGTGAGGGCTGGGGGACGTCGGAGGCACGCTGTCGGGGAGAACATTTTTTTTTTTTTCATGTTGTTGGGAGGGAAGGCAAGAGGGGAGGAGGACGAGGGGAGCGAGTTTCGGGCAGGGCGCAAGATTAGTGTACGAAACACCCTGCCCAGCGTACAGTGCGAAAGCCTTGGGCCCAGCGCACGAGCTTGGGGATCCGTGCATACACACCGATGGAATGCTACGAGTCGGAAACTGTAACGACAAGCGTCTAATATACTTATACCACCCTGGCCGTCAATGTAGTCCCAGTTCCTAATTTCATACGAGTATCAAATGTTTACTATATTTTAGGACAAGAGTGGTACGTACCAGGGGGGAAGATCGTACAGCAGCACGCCTACCTGTATCCCCATGCTGTGAGCGAGGCGTACACCGCTCTCCTGCATATTTATACCTCGACAGGGACTTGACGCTCCGTGAACACTTGTTCTCCGGGATCTATTTATTGATATAGTACGAAGCGACATGACGACAGGCCTTGCCATAGAGACGTACATGTGATACGTACAGCTGTACCACGTACAGTAGGAGTGCGCCGTGTCGTATGTGATAGCCTTTCCTGCGATCACGACAGTTGTACTCGTACGAGTATCACAATTACTATCGGGTCTGCTGTACCGGTAACCTCTCTGTGAAATTAGAGCGATGTCCCCACGTCGGTCATTAGACATATATAAAACTCAAGAGAGGGCGATATTTCGAATCTTTACGTCAAATTCAATATCGCGATTTCCGTATTGGCAAATCCCTCGATATAAAACTCAATATCGCCTTTTTTGCCAGAAGCACCTGGGATATAAAACTCGGGTGTATTATGAAGAGTCTGATTAATTAGGTGACAGTCCACGTCATCCTCCAGCAAGTCAAGCACGTATGTACATCACATGGGCTAGAGGACGTGGCTGCTGCTGCTGCTGCTGTGGTAGGTAGAGTTCACACCAGAACCCATGTTACGGCGATGGCGCCGACATGAAGTGGCCGCCAAGCGGCTCCTCCTCCTGTCCGGGCATCCGGCGCGCCGACCGCTACCCGCTTGTTGCCGGATAGGGTGGGTGGCACGGCTTGTTGGGGGCATGGATTTGGGGCGACTCCATCGTCGAGACGCCTAGCCGGAACACTGGATTCTGGACTGGTGTCGCTAAACCCGGGCATCCCGGGCATCCGCCCGTCCCCGACCACGGAGAACCTGTCTGCCCTATGCATTCAACCACGTCGTCGCGTCCACCGCCGCTGTTGTTGCTCATGGCGGCGTCGTGATGATCGGATGACCGAGTACAGGAGACAGGCTATGTCTGAGGTGTGTCCAATCTTGTCTACAAAATTCGGCTCTACCAACAAAAAAAGAACACAAATATATGCTTGGGGTAAAAATACCCCAAGCATATATTTGTGTGTTGCGGACCACGTATAGCGAAAATATCGCCTACACCCGACGTCCGTACAAAACTCGTCAGGCACATAATTTGGCTCTAAAGGTCAAATACCGCGATATTCTCGAGTTTTACATGTGTCTATTAGTACCAGGTATTTTTTAAAAATAATTTTTGTAGTTGATAAAACAGCACAACAGAGACACAGCAGAGCAGCAGCAGCATGGGTTGCATCATCAAAATTGCCGTATTACATCATCATCATCATGGCATTGCAGCATCATGGCATGGGTTGCCTTGTTGCCTTCCTTGCCTATTCTACTGCTGGAAGACTGATTAGATAGGCAGATTGATGCTGGTACAGGAGTAGGAGGAGAAGAGGAGGGGGAGGAGGTGGAGGAGGAGGATAGGCCTGGGTGGGAGGGGGGCGGGGGCTGAAGAGTACCGCCATATACATCAATATAAGACCTACCCCTTTATTAATGTTCATATTAATACAATTAATACAACCAAAACGTTTCTTATATTCACGGACATACTGGAATGCGTAAGGTGCGTAAGCATTGGTTGATTCATGAAGCCTGCACGCAAAATCAATTACTCCGAGCACGCCCTGCCTCAGCGTGAAGGCCACACACTGAGGGCCGATATGCGGCAGGGCATTAACGATCGGAGCGGCCTCCTGCCATCCACGAGGGACGCCTATGGCGGCTTCGCTGGGGTGGCCAAGCCGGTACCTCGCGCCAAGACAGCGAGACTCTCGCGCCAAATTCGACTGCTGTATGATACGACCTGTACGTACTCCTATTCAAAAAAAAAAAAAACTGCTGTGGGCATCATTTCGTTTGCCAGCGAATCACGCTGACTTAGTAGGCGCCATCTCGGTAGTCTCACGTGTTGTAAGGGCCCATGCCTCCTTCGACCTCTCCAGAGAGTCTCCCTCTCTTTGCTGTCTCGCTCTCGTCCCCGACGTGCCCGGCTCGTTCAGCGATTCTGATGTTTCCTTGGGAACATCAGGGATCAGGACGAGGTTTGAACACCGAGGGGACAAATAAATTAACCGAAACAAGCCTCCTTGTCGAATCAAACCCGTCGATTACCAAGTTGCACCGCACCTAGTCATTCCCATTGCACCGCACCAAAGATGGGAATGACATTCCCATTCACCGCGCCCACACCTGTCGATGCCCCAGTTGCACCGCGTAAAGTGAGGCAGATAGCAGAGCAGATAGAGAGGTAAGCTGACAGAAGCACCTCTTAGAATATAGCGTCGGCGGGCGGATGTCAGGACAAGAAAAGGACGGTGTAGTCCTGATTGAAGTAGTGGTACCTAAGGAAGGGGTTCGCCACCACAGGTAATATACAACGACAGGTAGCAGGCAACTCCCCGGATGAATCCAGGTCAGGAGATATTTAATGCCCTCCTGTCGCTACTGCTGCTGTGCCGTATTCGAAGTAGTGCTGTACTGATAGGTCGGTGACGCTTTTCGCCGAGTACCGTAGCGTACCGGGGGGGGGGGGGAGAACCCTCCTCGTTAGACCCCGGATCTAGGGTGTAGTTCAACGAAAAGCCTTAACACTACTGCTGTACTACTGCTGCTGCTGTGACTACTATTAATAGTAGAATATAGAGGATGAAAAACAAACAAATATGACCAACCGCCCTATCCTCCGGTGATGACAGTACAGTAGTAGCAGTGCTCGTGTAGCAGCTGCGAGCTGCTTCGAATGCCACCGGCCGCGGTATGCTCGTTGCCGACTATGTACCGGTTACCGTATACCGTGCACAGCACAGCGCAGCGAGGCCAACATCAGCCGCCTTGTCCCTATACCCATACCCGCTGCTTCCGTGACGGGTATTGCGGGAAGAAGTAACCGTCCATTTTTGGTGGCGCGGAAGACAGTACTTCGTCGACGTCAGAGAGCTGCTGCTGCTGTTGCTGCTGCTGCTGCGATCGGTTTGATTCGGTATGTGCAGCTGGACCCTTGCAACAAGAAAAAGTGTTGGTCCTAAACTCGACGTGCTGAAGTCATTTTGTTGCTGTCAAATATCGCGAAGATCCTTATTTTGGGGGTGATTTAGTGTACGGCCGTGAACCGCTGCTGTCGCGGTCGCTTGTGGGTGGTAGGGTATTGAAACGGGAATTGTACGTACTTTGTTGGTGATGGGTTCTGAAATAAAAAGCCCGGCAGGGTGTAATCGTTTTTTGCACTACGCTGTGTGTCACCGCCAAGGTTGGTGTCAACCAAGTCATGGTGTGTGCGCTTCATCCTTGGTGGTTGTGAGTCTTTCCTTGCTGGAGGTGTAGTTTATGGCGCAACGTATAGACGAGTCTCGCGGAGCTGGAACTGTAGGCTTTGTGGGCGGCTTCGCCGGAGAATTGGACTCCCCTCCGCGATTGAATCTAGTTTCTAGCGACCTTTGTCGTTATTAACGAAACCTGTTCATTTTTGTGGTTGTGTCAATATTCCCCGGCGAAATCCCCTTCGGCCTCTCCTAGAGGTTCTCTCCGAAACGGGCCTACAGCACAGTAGCCATTCGCGAGGCGTGGTTCCTTCGTGTATCCCCCGGGTGCGCACATCGGTATTTTCGGTGGCACCGCGAAGTTTTCTCGTGTTTTGTTTTCTCCGATCTCCTTCCCTCTCTCCTGTCTTCTCCCTTTTCGAGATCGGCCGAGTCAGTGGTGTGAACTATCTTTTTAAACAGCACGACGCGGCGCTTGACAGTCCGGTGCAGTCTGCAAGTCGAAACACCAGTAAAACGCGTGCAACAAGGCGACTCCTCCATGAAGGGATGCCATAACTTTGTCAGAAGGAAAGCTGTGGCGTCTGTCTACCTCGTAGTGTATTTTTCGTTGTCGAGTGGTGGCGTTTTCCCTTTTTCTGCTTCCGGACCCGCCCCGTTCTGGGCCATGTCGACCCCGTCTCTCGCTTTCGGCGTGTGGGTCGGGAGGAGGTGGGTGGCGTTTTGAGCGAAAAGTATCGTCCTACGCCGCGCCGACTCGACTCACTCTCGGTTCCTCGAACGTGCTCATTGCCGGCCGTAACCGTTGCACTAACGAAAGTTACACCGGCAACGGGTCAAACGCACCATTTAGTCGCCATCACCAGTGCTATCGCCGCGGCGGGCGGTTTTTCCGCTGCGGGGTTTATCGCAGTCACGGAGAGGGTGGGACGCAATCGTTTTCTTGTTTTGTTTTTTTTCACGCGTGATGATGCCATCACGCGCTCGTTACGAGAGGAGCATGGCACATCGGTTGCGACCCTGCAGCGGCCACCGAGGTCAGACGATTCTGACCATGTTTTCGAAAACGTCCAAACGGTATGTAGAATCATTCGTAAATATAGCACGATGGTTCGAAAGACTCCGAAACATTTGTTTCGCCCTTTGCACGGTAGTTAGTTCTAAATTGCGTGCTGCGCAAAGCTGCAACACGCCTTCGGCGCGTGTTGCGCGCATGCTTGATATGGCGACAAATATTGCGCTGGCGCAACAGCAGCACAGTAGTATGTGATATGAGTGGAGTACTCATGGGCTATAGATATGCTGTAGATAATATGTTACAGTCTTGTGGTCTCACGAATACGAGAATAATCCAAAGAATGGATTAACCCGGTGGATATTCCGTTAGTCGAGAGTAACGTTCTTTTAGGAAAATTAAAGTTCCCCAGGGCGTATAATTCGTTAGACGAGAGTAATGTCCCTTAACCCTTTTAGTACCCCAGACCCGTTTTGGGGACAAATAGCTTGGAATTAGAAATGGTTTGTCCCCAAATCGGGACTGCGGCACTAAAGGGGCTGACGCAGATAGGACCTCGAAGTGAGACGTCCTTGTATTAGCGGAAGAACGATCGGTAGCCATAGGAAAGTTCTGTAGAAGTACGTCAGATAAGAGGAATTTAGGAGAGCTTGTGGCGTGGGATGGGACGAGTATATCTGGGCGTCGAGTCCCTCCCTCCTACCTCTCACTTCTCTACCAGGGCACCTCCTCCTCAACTCTCGCCATCAACAAGAAGATCCAAATCAGAAGAAACGAAGCACTGCTTCCCAGCTGCCAGAAACACCTGCGTCCCTTAGCCTTCCCCTACCTCGGTCACCACTTCACATCTGGCGTCGTCGGTCGTCATCAATAAGAAGATCTAAATAAGAAGAAGCGAAGCACTGCTTCCCAGCTGCCAGAAACATCTGCGTCCCTTACCCTTACCCTGCCTCGGTCGCCACTTCACGAGTAGCAAAGTAGGCTATGATTTGCGGACGAAGTGAAAAAAACATCACCATACAAATAAAGTCAAATTGTGAGCATGCTACGTACGATGGACCAAGTACGTACTTGGTGATATACAGTATAGGCCCACCAATAGGAAAGTGCCCAATAAGAAGATAATGCTCTCTTTTTGTAGAACGCTAAGAAAAGTGGGTTAAGAGAAACGGCTCAGTGGTGAACTCTACACTCAATCCTATACAATAGCCTATGCTCAAGGTTGTTTGAAGATGGCGCCATAAGGATCTCAGGCTTGCCCAGATTGTTAGGTGTTTCTTATCGGCGGACCCACACTGTTGTACGAGAAGTCACGTCGAGACTTCTTTGCAACAACAAATGCTTAAAACAGTATGCAAGATAGTTGCGAGTTTTACTACTGACAATAGGACATCTGGTGTTAATAAGTTTATACTCGTCGTATTGAGTACCCGCAGCATTCGTTGATCAGAATGTTTGGAGTTCGCGGCTATGTACGTAGTACTGCATATAGATACAGACGAGTATACCCGCGCGTGTTCTTACCGAAAGGTCCCCAACGTGTATATACAAGACATGACGTAAGCCCTACGCAATACCGATACGTCGCCTGTGAGTTCGAAACACATTCAGCTAACTTTGTAAGATCTCTTCCGGTTATTATATCCATACTCGGTAAAATATCATACGTACGCCATACCAGTCTTGCTCGAATTATTGTTAGGGCTGTTTGACGATTAATATGTAATGCAACAGTCCCCTAATATTTCGGGACACATAGGTACCAAATAATAAGCGTCTGTTGCGTTCGCGCGTGTTCGACGGAACTATAGACAAGCGTTATAGCAGCGACTATCTTACCACGCCACCACCCCCTCCCTCCCTGGGTGTCAACGACATAAAGGGGAGAAACTGAGCCAAAGCAGGGGAAAAGTATGGGCGGGCATAACGAGGCGTTTTACGATAGAGGTATCACATTATGGATAAAACGCTATCCGAGCAACCACGGCGTCCTTACCGGGGGCGGCAGTTGAAGGAGGTGCAGTGCCACAGTTCGTGGGGATATCTGCATCTATGTATTGAAGGTGCGCGCCCCAGCACACATTCCAAGCATCAGCCGTTTTCATATGTTTGTTCCCCTTGGATTCCGCATTATCATTCCCTCCGGGGGCTATAGGAGTCCCAGAAAAAAAAAGGCGAACCTCGATCGTAGAACGCCTCTAACCACAAAGAAATTGTCACAGCAATCATTGCACCTAAACCTGGCCAATCAATACCGGTACGTTTTGGATTTCCCCCGTTTTTTTTCCCGCACTGAGACCGCCGGGGGTCGGGGGCGATCCGCCAAGAGGTGAGTATCATATACTGTGCCTGGTATACGTGATATGGTATACCGTATCATGTACGCCCTATTTTTTTTTTTCCCAACAGGATGGCGCGGTTTTGCTGTAACAAAAGCCGCGTATTTACGTGTCATATACCAGGTGGTGTGTTGTTCACATTAAGCCGTTCTTTCTACCCGTCGACATCCAGCACAACCATTGTCCGCATGATACGACGAACAACCATCCTTGAGGGCATGTTCCCGCTTATTAGGAGTTTGGAGAAAATACCGCTGTTAATATGCTGTTACTTTTACATATACATACTTTTTTGCGCTTCAGAGATATGTCTATTTAGATGCGGGAAATCAAGCCTAAATCTGTTGTTGGCAGATAAGAAAAAGGTCCCTAATTTAGGTATTGTTAGCCTGTTCTGATGTTACAACGGGGTTATGGGCTAAATTGACACATGACACGAAGTTGGAACGTGGAAGTATTTTTACAAATCCGACGGAGGATAAAAAAAAAAAAACGTTTGATCAAGTTCTACAGCAGTTGGTTCTAGAGGTCGGGTTTGCAGTTTCTAGAAGCACGCACCCCTCCGTTTCTCTTGTCGGCTACAACCAGGGATATTTGGATGTTGAATTCTTTTGGTTTGAAACTTGAAAATTGTGGACTGACTGTGGCGGTATTTGTACACCTACGTATCATACGTATGATGTAGCTCGAATGAAATGTAAGTGTTCACAGGGCGGAGGTAAGCCGGAGTTTCGGGTTTCGGAGCTTTAGTTGTTGTTAAGAGTTGCTCGCATAGTGGCACAGCAGTCCTGATACTATTTACTTATTTTCCGTGTTGTTGCTACTGCTGCTATTGCAGTTAGGACCTGCTGGTGCCGAGTTTGACATTCTTCGTCAAGCTGTACCAGGCGTTCCGTATAACCCGAGGACCGCGGTAGGGAGAGCTACAGTACTTCGGTGCACGCGAGTAGGACCTACACCGCCAGGTATGTATTGTGGCGTGACTTACTACCTATAGATATTCCATATCGACCGTGTTACTACAGTAGCTGGAACACTCAATTAAACTTTGATGTATGCGAGCAATGGCGAAGGCCGCCTTCGAGAGTGGAGCATCCTCCAGAGCTACAAGTAGTATAGTAGTAGTGTGCGTGCCTATCGTGGCTGCCCGTCACTACCAATCGTACCGGTATCATCGAATTTTCCCTCGAGCAAGAAAGTTGAAGATCCCGACAGGCCTCCTGCCTGTAAATTACCGAGGGGCCACGCCCACATGTGAGCACCGCAACACCCATAAAACCGCCCCTCCCTCCAAACGAACGTGTTAAAGAAGCTCGAAAAGACGGGCATATATCTGCGACAACAGTACCAGGTAGGCTATATTTATCGGTGGAACAAGAAAGAGCAACTTGCTAAAGGGTATACAAATATATATATATATTATATATAATATATATTACTATACGTTTTATTCGCTGTTGTTGCTGTTCGTAGCGTGGCATCTTCGTGGTGAATGTGTTCCCGTTCATTGAGTCTGCAGACTACCGAAGAAGCCTACAACAAACAGCGGTCGTAAAATTGATGGGTGCTCGGTCCTACAAAAAGTTACTACAAACATTCAGCATGGTATTACATGAATTATATCTAAGAAACCGAGGCTCATCTCTCGGGAAAGCTACGTAAGATTGACTGTGGCACGACGATAGCCCTTTTGGAACTTTCAGCGGGAAAAAGTGAGCCAAAGGATGAGAAGACGACATCGTCCACACGTCGCAGCCTGGGCTGTTGGGTTGGGGTTGCTATCCTACGTTTAGAGCCTGAAGTATGAAGCGGAAGGCGAGGAGTTGTCATGATACTGCCTGTGCTGCTGCGTGCTCACACCCGACAGTTGCCAAGTAAGGCCATATTTCCAATTCTTCTATGGTCGACGTATCTGGGCCCCAAATCACAAGCTCAGCGGTGAACGCGACCCTAAATAAATCCTAAAATATCCCAGTACGGTCTGGTACGGCTGTACACAAACAAGTACCACTCTGATCCAAAATATAAGAACCATTTTGATTGAAAAATTATATTCCAACGGTCCCTATATTTCGGGTCAGAGTGGTAGGCTATGCCCAAGGTTGGTGCCACAGGAAGGCTGTCGCCTGCTTGCTCCGAGTACGTACGTGATTTTTGGTTGGTGGGCACTAGAGATGTGCAGCGGATAGAACCAAAACCGGATAACAGCGGTTCTTGTAAACCCCGCACAGGTGTGTGTGTGTGATCACTCGGTTTTTCAAAGCAAGAACTAAAACTGGCAGTTTTCGAGGTCCGGTTGACCGGTTAACCGGCTAAACCAACCGGATGAAAATGCCGAGTTAGCCCGTTCGAACGAAAAACTGGTTGACCAGTCTTATTACACCAAAATGTGCCTACATCAGTCAACAGCGTATTATTACAGTTTATTAGCGCACCAGCATGAAATTTGGTTGATCCAACGTCGATTGTGTCTATTTACTATTAATAGTCTACAACATGACAATCTCATAGTAGGTGAACCAGCATCGATTTCGCCGTAAACAATCGCGGTTGGATCACACCCCTTCACTCCACACCCAACACTCGCACATAGAAAGCACCCACGTCGTAGGTAGCCGTGGCGCTGATTTGTGGAGATTCGGGAGCACATGCAGCACGCGGGTTTCTGATTGTGGTGGTTTTGACGCAGTCTGACGTCGTGCTTTTAATAAGTACGTGTATGGAATAGTTGGTGTTCTTCGTTGTGAGCACTCCTCAGCATTTGTTAAGACCTAAATTTGAGCCGTTTTCGCGATGCCTCGTGATGATGGGCCCCTGGCGGAGCGCGACTTTCTCCTTGTGCTCTCCAATCTATACTCTGCTCACTCTGTCAAGGGCGGCCTCGGTTGTGTTCTAGCCGTGTCACACGGGCGTGTGTTTTTTTTAAATACGGGGGTCCATAGTTAACGGGACCAATTTGTTCTAGTAAAAACACGTGGATATATAGGTTTTTATGTCTACCATAGGTCCTATTAACTATTGACCCCCGTCATAGGATGTAATGCCATTTTCACCGGCTCGCTATGCTTACGTATGTCTTGACAGTGCCGTGCGGGATAATTATCTCTTTGAGCCTTGCGATCCACAAAAAATGTGAGCATGTATTAACTATTGACCCCCGTAATAGGATGTAATGCCATTTTCACCGGCTCGCTATGCTTACGTATGTCTTGACAGTGCCGTGCGGGATAATTACCTCTTTGAGCCTTGCGATCCACAAAAAATGTGAGCATGTCGGGAGATTTTCTCGCGAGGCGGTGAACGTTTTCGGTCGATTTAATGCGCCAAAACGTGCCAGCCGGCTTGTTTCGCACCTCGGGCAGGGCCTCGCGTGCGCTCGTGCCAAGAACACGCGGGCGGTGCGCGCTGCGACTTTCATCAACAAATTGATGACCGAGAACTTGCTTAGGTTTGTATTGGAAAAGTTCATAGTTCTACATAAGTACTCTGACTCGTACTTCACTCATAGTCTCACATGATACGATAGCAACGTCGCCGGTGGCTTGGCACAGGTGGTCCGCGTGCCTACTAAGATCAATTTCGTGAGTTCAAGTCTCATCAAGTGCAAACTCGTAAGCACTTTTCTCGCATAAAAAATGATTAGCGGAAAGGCGCGAGAACGTGAGTTAGCAACATTCGATGAAAATCGAGGAGTAGAGTGGGAATGCTGAACCCTATACGCGGTAAAAATGAAGGTACGTACCAGGAGGGAGAAGGGATCATACCTGTGACCACGGCTTGCCCAGAAGATCACTTGAGGGTAAAACCTCCTAATAATACTACCAGGTAGGTACAAGTTCAGCCGGACAGTGAAAGCGATGATAATGAACAGGTTTTTTAAAAAAAATGGTCTACACGCAAGATCTAAGATCTCGTTTTTTTCGGCGACACTGGATTTTTTAATGGACTACTCAGGGCCGTTTCTAACGAACCGAAAAAAACACGATTCGTGCCTCTTGGGCATGACCAAATTTAACGATACGTGCCATTTCAGTTCTAACGAAAAAACACGAACAACGTAACGTTTCGTGATTTTTTCAAGATTGTAAAGTTTCCGATGGTTCTTTTCCAACGGGTTTTGCGAGTGGAGCCAACTCTCGCGAGTGGGGCACGGTCAGGCTGGGCCAGACTAGGAGCGGTCGGCCCGGCCCGTGATATAATTAAATCACCGGCCGAAGCCTGACCCAGCCTCCGAGATTCCAAACTCACCCACCGTCGGCCAAGCTCGGCCCGCGAGATTCCAGTCCCACAGTAGTCCGTTTGCCCGGCCTGGACTGTGAGATTATCAGATCAGTTTCGCTTTCTCTTCGAGCTGTGGCTCCTCCTCTTCCTCCTCGAATTTTTGAGGCTGCAACGTGCTCGATAGCCCGCGCCCAGCGGTGTCTTCGGACAGCCGCCCGTTGTCCACGAGCGGCGTACGAAGCGGAGTCTGCCATGCCCCATACCGGACTCGGGACATCGTTGATGCGTGTGGGTTGCGTACGTACCTTGATCAGGCGTATTCGACACACGACAAAAGTCACGAATCGTCTTGGTTTTTTTAAGAGCTTTTGCTTTTTAGGGAAAAGCTAAATCGATCGGCGTCAAGAATCGTGACTTTTTTCGTCATGATTCTCGAGAAAAAAATCCCGATTTATGACGAAGGCATCACGATTCGTTATTTTGTTTTGTTCGTTAGAAGTGGCCCTTTCTGCCGAGACCCGTAACATACGTACCAGTACCTACCACAGCAGTATCTACACCAGTACCCGTATCATATGATGTTTACATCGTATAGTATGGTAGTGAGTATGCTTGTTCGGTACTGTGAGTTCGTAAATACCCGGTACTGGTATGTATTGTATGGTTGGTGAATCTGCGGTTGATATGTGTGCATGTGTGCATGTATACCAGGGAAATAATGAGCTGTTGCGCTAGCGCAACATTTTGATCGAAAATTTCCGCAACAGCCGCGGAGGGCCTAGTTACGCGCTGCGCAACACGCCATTTTGGTCGCGCAACGTTTTTGGCCGCAGGCCCGAAAAAATGTGGCGGTTTTTTTTTTGTTCGCCGTAGGCGAAAACATTTTTCGAGGCACTGTTTTCAAATTCGCCTTTGGCGAAAACAGTTTGAGCCCACTTTTTGAATTCGCTTTTCTTCGATTTTTTTTTAGGCCCTTTTTCTATTCGCCTTCTTCTATTTGCCTGTAGCATAACAAAAGAAAAGTAGGTTCTGATCCCGATACACGCCTTTTCGAGGTTCGGGAGGCGTTTTAAACGCACTTTGTGACTTGGTTTTCGGGCTCGCATTCGCGCATATATTGCATTTGTTTGGCCTCCGGCGGCCCTCCCTGGGGGCCCTCCGGGGGCCCTCCCGGGGAGCGCCTGTGGGGGGCTTGTGCGCCTGCGCAACACGCCTTGCGTCGCCTGTTGCCCTGCGCGCAACAAATGCCAGACCACTAATTATGTCGCTGGTGTGCATGTATTCTGTCGTTGATACTGTTGCTGATGTTCGTCATTGTGCACCGGCCGCCTGTGCCCCCCGAGGTGTTCATCATTCAGCAGTGCCTACCGTGGATATATTTTTAGTAATAACACGAACGGATTTATTCGAATGTTGAAGCACTGATGCAGCAGGGGTCAGCTCTCAACTCCTAAAAAGGATCCGCACTCGTAATATCTGAGGCCGGCTCACCTGTTGTTTGATAGTTCGAGAGGTGTCCTCGTGCAGTAATGATAGGGTCACGCAGAAAGTGAATCGATGTAAGGCGGTAATCGCAAGCAGCCAGAGTGAACAATCAACGAAACACCACAGATATGATGGCGGGCACGACAGGTAAGGCAGGGCCCAAGGGGCTGGGGGTCCATAAGACGGGTATCGCACATCACTTGGCTTTGACTTTGTTTGGTTCACTTGGTGGTGTTTACTGAACACCGGGTGGTCCCGGAACCTCGTTACTGACTCTGTACACCCGAGACCGAGGGCGTTCCCACACCGGGGATCCTCCTTGCCCCTATAGGATACGCCCAGAGGAGCTAACTAAAGCTCACCCTCTGCCCATTAAAATAGACCGGACGCGTGACACTGATTAGAGCAGTTGTCCGTATTATCCTCGTCATGACGATGGTCACGACAGTCGCAAGGCCATGAACCTTTCACCCTGGCGCCACTCGCTGTAACAGCATACCCCTTGGCAGTATAGTCGCTTTTGTGCGGCCTCGGTTTACCTACTTTTTTACTACTCTTCGTCGTTACGGTCATGCGCGAAGCCGCAAACGGGCGTCAGCCCGCCGCGGCAAAGTCCCGCTTGTATAAATTTTATTTTCCCAGCTGGTCAACTTCAATACGCGTGGCAATCCATCTCGAAGAGACGCATTGTTGGCGAACGGAACCAAAGCACGCACTTGTGAGTGTACCACAAGGTGCCACTCAACGAAAAACCAACCTGGTTTGCAATGTTGTTGATGCTTCACCATTTTAAAATCAATTCAACCGGTATCGTTCAACCGGTGAAAACCGGCAGGAAAAAAAACGGATTGTAACTTTTTTCTTTGTTAGAGAAACGCCTCCTATCCGGTTTTCGGCGTTTCGAAGATGCCATCCGGTGCCCATATATCTCTAGTGCGCACTTGCTGTATTAATGCAATACTGCTGCGTGTGCCGCTGATTGTTACCTCTCCTTCCCCCCCTTATTTCCTTGCCTATCTCTCCCCCTTTTCCCCTCCCTTCTGATGCATACATGGTATATATTAATAGGCAACTATATGCCTTCTATCCGGAATGATACTCAACTACTAAACGCCGTCAAGAAAGGAAACTGTGATTTAGTGAAGATCGCGCTTGAGGCTGGAGCGAACGTCAATGGGTCTCCGGACCATTTTTTTCCACCCATCGTGGCTGCCACCCTCTTCGATCATGCTTGCATCGTCAACTTTCTACTGGATCAAGGGGCAGATCCCGACAAGCCTGTCACGACGGGTATGCCATGCTCACATTTGGGTATTGAAACCACCATTATTGGTGAACGGGCCCTGCACATAGCGGCCAGGAACCAGAAACTCGAAATCGTTTGCTTGCTGCTGAACCGGTCCCGCGTCGATGTCAACGCCACCGACAGCAGAGGATGCACCCCACTCATGTCGGCTTGCGAGACCTCGGGCCTCTACGTGGAAGTGTGCGGCTGCTGCTCCGGGCGGGCGCCGACCCGGGCTTGCCGGAAAAACAAGGGCATATCCCTCTGCATATGGCAACACGCCGCGGCCATGCGGACTTGGTCGACATGCTGTACTTTGCAGCACCAGCCACGCTGAACCACTGCGCTGCCAAAGGCCAAACGCCGCTCTTCTTGGCGTGCGCCGGAGGTCACGAGCGCGTAGCTTCCCGACTGCTGTCTCTGGGGGCGATGGAGCGCGGAGGCCTCTACTGTAGGGACACGTGCCCGCTGACGATGGCCACATCCAGAGGCTTCGTGGGCGTGGTGGGTGTCATGATGAACGAAAGAGGCATAAGGGCGGTCGGAGGAAAGATGGCGCTGGTGCAGGCACTGTACTGTGCCGTTCTATCCCGCCAGGCGAGAGTCCTCGAAGTGCTGCTCACGGTGGACGGAGATGAGAAGCGATCGAAGTGGTCCAACACGAGTCACAAGGGCATGTCCTTGCTTCACTATAGCGCTGCCCTCTGCTATCGCGGTGCGTTGAGGGTGCTCCTCGAGGCGGGGGCGGACGAGGAGGCGCGTGATCCGGTGGGGAGGATCCCTCTAGACGTCATCGGGCGAATTTTCGGTCTGGTTGGTGAGACTCAAATAAACCACGGGCAGGGAGTCGCCATTCGCCGGATGCTGCAGCTCAGCCCAGCGTATCGAGCTCGATCGTGGGCGTGGCCCTCTGACGCAGAAGAATCGGATGCCGGTTGTTGTGGTGATAGCGATACTGCTGCTGGCGTGGATGCTGCTGTTCTGTCGTCTCCGCCAGCCATGGAAACCCCCCACAATATCCGTGTGCAAATCTTCCGACTAAAGGGAAATACCAGCAACAAGTGTTTCGTGAGGCTTGTCGGCAGGTGGGTGAATCTTTCAACTTCGCGCTTCGTGTAGTCAAAGTTGCCTCTTTTCGAGGGGGCTGTTCATCACTTCGATGAAAGTCATAATATGGTTGGCGCCGATAAGAAAATAATAATTCCAACTTAGTGTTTTTTCTGGTACTGCGGTCAGCCCTGCTCAACCCAACTCGAACCCTAATTCGAACCCTGACCCGCCTCGAAGGTGGTCGGGGCCAAAATCGGCGTGTTTGGCACCAAACCTGCTGTGCAAAACGTGTTATAATCGAATAAAAAAAGACACCTCAGCTGCAAGATCGAGGCTCCGTCGAAACAATTACTCGTAAGCTGCGTATTTCACTTCGATCACGCGTGCTACCGGTTGTATGACATAAAAATGAAGGATGTAGGCCCACAGCTCCCCTGGGGCGATAGCACCAGGGCCACCAGGATAATGAAAAAAGACGATCAACCTGTAATCATCCTGTCCACGAAGATTATTCGCCCTCTCGTCTGACAGCTGTGGAACTCAGGGGGAATACGTAGCTTTGGTGCTTGGACGTACGTAACATTGCTGCGTGTACGTGGTTTTTTGTTTGCCGTACTTGCAAAACGTGTTTCTGGTCGCTTCCGGGGACAGGCGGGTCTGCAAGACTTCCTAGGAGACTGTTCCTGACATTTCGTAGGGGCCAAACAAAGTCGAACAAGACGCGCAAGTCTTTGTGACAGTTTATCGCTCATCGTACTAGCCATAAAATATCTGTACTGTACGTACCGAAGCGCGGAGGGTGGGACGAAAAAAACCCTACTTTGAGAACTCGGGTATATTGAAAGGGTATATTACAACGAGGTAAGGGTTAGGGTCACTACGGTAGAATAAACACAGCCGAGGGCTACCATTAGTAACGAGATGAAGAATACAGAGAAACAAGCATCACAAAGGTTCCCGGTAGCAACGGGCAACATCCACTCCATCCAATGCTTACAGCACTACCATACGAAGTACATATTTTACGCCTGGTAGTACTTCTGTGTAGCAGCTGTGCGCGGCTTTTGACATTGCCGCGGTATGCTCGCTGTCGACTATCAACCATACGATCTGTAGCATAGCGAAGCCAACTTCAGCAGCCGTGTCCCTCCCGTGCCCACTGCTTCCGTGGCAGGTACTGCGCGAAGGACTAATTGCTAAAGTAAGTCTTCGGTTGATGCCGGGGGGCTGCTCTGGCTGCTGCTGCTGCTGCTGCTGCTGTTTTGACTCTGCATGGGGACCAGGACCTTCTCCGTAGGGAAGGAGGAATTTTGTTTTGTAAAAACTGTGACAAAGGCTCGTCAAAAATCGAGATATTTTATCTGATGTTCGGAGGATGGCGGTCAACGGCTGCTGTTGCGGGATATAGGGCGGTGGCAATGAGTCCTGAAATGAGTGTTGCCACTCGTGCACTCGTTGCGTAGGCACGTTTGCACTGCGGCCTGTCACTACCAAGGTCCGAGGGAGTCAACCCATGCTGTGCGCGCTCAATGTGTGTCGTTGTGAGCCTTTCCCTGCTGGAAATGTGGTGTTTTGTTTCGCAACGTGAACGAATCTCGCGGAGGTAGAATTGTCGGCTCTGTTGGCGACTCTGCCGACGACTGGGACTCTCTCCCGTTATCGAATCTGATTTCTCGCGGCGTCTGTCGCTAACGAAGCCTGGTTATATTGATTCGGTGTAAAATGCTTCCCTTGAAAATCCCTTCGCTCTCTCCAGCTTTTCCTTTGAGACCTACAGTATTCTCCTTTTGGTTTGTCTATTGCGCGTATCCCCTGGCTTTTCTACTTACTACCCCTGCTCTCGGTTCGACCTCAGGGTTTCCTGCGTTTCGCTTTCTTCAGTGTCCCTCGCCCTCCACTCGGTCCTCCATTCTCCACATCGGCCCAGTCACTCGTGGTGTTTTCTTCCACCGCATAGACCTTTTTGTAGCTCCCGAAGTATTTACTATTCTAGTTCCAAGTGATTCGTCCCGAACACGGGAGTGCGGTGGAAAAAAAGGGACAAGGACCAATCAAATATCCTCTAGAAATACGTATGTGATAGATGTCGGGGACGGCAGGAAACACAACAACCTATTTACGCTTCATAGGCGTACAGTAAAGTCTTATTCCTGTTGACCCGGCTTACGGATAACAGCCACGGCGTTCATGCCGGTGTACTCCCTCCGGGGTGTCCCGTTTCCTATTATTAATATTCGTGTTGGACCAGCTGAGGTGATCGATCCTATTCTATGCCTCAGCTCCTCTGCCTTTGCGCGTTCTTTGCATCGGTCAAGCTGTACGAGACCCCTTGCGCCGGCGCTCACTTCCAGGCGTTTCGTATGTGTATATGCAAGGGGGGCTTCGCCGCGTCGAGCTTACGCCCGCCTGCGACTCCGTGCATTTCCGTAATGACGAAGATAGATAACTTGATAGGTAAGCCGAGGCCACACAAAAGCGACTATTGTACTGTCCCCTGAGGGGCGTACTGCTACACATTGGGTGGCAGGTGTAAAATGACTAACAGCAGCAGCAAGCAGTAGCAACACCGACAGGATCTATACAAACACAGCAACAGATTCACATACACATACCTGGAACGTGGTGACAAATACAATATCGAAATAAGCATTCTCGTGGAACACTATTACTACTAGACCATAGTAAATGGGGCCAGATATTGTTTGTGAAAATAGGTACATGTAGTATAGGTTGTCGTGTGTACCGTAGGTCCTATTTACTATGGCCCCCCGTAATAGTACAGTAGCATCACATGATGATACGAAGAGCAACAACAGACATAATTAGGTATCACACTACACCATGTACGTACATAACCGCAGATCATATGATATTGGTACTGCTGTAGAGCACTGCTGTGGTATCCTGACACGTGTATCAGCTGCAAGTAGCCAATAAAAATCCAACGTCGGCATACCAAAGGGATCTTGGATCTAGCGTGTAGAATCAACCAAGAATAACCATTAATATGTTAATGCAGCACGAGTCCGAGTACGCAAATGTTTCGAAACAAATTTCGCAAAAAAAAAATAAAAGCGTGCTCTCGATCACCACATTAATGGTGGACATTGCAGCGTCCACCGCCATCATGTTCATGGCACGAGCCCACGCGAGGCCCTGCCCGGTGTAAAGCAGGTCAGCGGGTACCACATGGCGGATGAATCGACCGTTCACCGCCTCGCGAGAAAAATCCCGACATGCTCCTGAGGAACGCATGCAGTAGATATGTTTAGGTAATTATCCCGCACGGGACTGTCAAGAACTACGCCTGCGATAAACGCATGGAATCCTCGAAAAAACACACGCCCGTGAGGCATGGCTTCGGCACGGCCGAGACCGCCCTTATCAGGGTGGGAAGAGTAGGGCTCGGCAAGCACTATGAGGAAGTTGCGCGCGGCCAGGTGCAGGTATCGCGAAAACGGCCGAAATTTACGTCTAAGAAATGCTTGAGTGCGCACCGAACAGCACCCATACCTGTCATATCAACACGTGTATTTATACCCTGCCTAAGTATGTATGTGATGCATACCTAGCCCCCGTATTGTTTCGGCGGGTTGCTGCGAGCTGGTCTAGCCTACAGCAGAATAGTATGCTTACTTTATCATTCATATTCCGTCAGCGCCAACGAATTGGGCCTGTGGGTGCGCCCTGTCTAGGTAATGTCCAGTCGACGTCGACAAGTTAGGCCTTGGTATCTATGCCTGACAGCTGTCCTGTTCGTTAGTCGATCGCTGGTCAGAGACTATTATCTTTTCACGAGCTGAGGCGGTTTTTTTTCCGCCCTTCTGCAGCAACCTGTACCTGGTGCACTGTATCCGAAGTATATCATATGTACCTACTATTTTCTGTGCGCTCAAACTGTGTGTTTTTGTTCATTGATCGAGGGGGGATTTGGAATCGGCATTCTTTTGTCGTACTACTTCCGTATCAATCACCGCCGGCTCGCCCACGGGCCCACCACCGGCGAAGCCATCGGCACGCGCCCTTGGTGAAGTGGTGGGTCTGGGTGCTACCGGTACCCGGCTCGACCTGACCCTCATTCCGGAGAACGGCGATAAAACGCAGGGAAAAGTGAAAAAAACAAATCCGCCGGAAACACACGGAAAGAGCCCTTCAGGCCGCTTGCGCTAGGGTCTACCGAAGTCTTGGTTTCGAGATTGTGACCGGTCCTACAGTAATTATGTCGATGCTGTTTGTGGTTTCATGGGACTGGGGTTCATGGCAGGCCCCGCCGGCGGCTAAAAATGCACCCAGGGGCGGTGTGAAGGGCTCAGTCCGGGGCGAGGGTGGCATCAGGTCGGCATAGGATCAGGGTGCCAAGCGGAGGGGGGGGGCTCAGTTTTTGCTTGCTTTAGCCATTTAATCATTGACCACGCACCCTTTTCGAGACGTAGCGCCGTTCGTACTCCTAACAGAGACACCTCCAACAACTGGGCGCTCATTACGCTGTTTCTATATATTACATATAAACGCTTTGCTAATATTATCCCCTTCCTGTTTGGCCTCCTGTGGCTACCATCTATCTCCTAGGATAGCGATCGTTTTCTCCCTACTATCTAGTGTACCAAACTCCTCCATGTCATATTCGTTTAATTTCATCATTTCCTCACATCCCGTTCCCCCTTGTACATTTCGCAGTATCCTACTATCTGAGTTATACTCTCTGTTGCTTTGCCACACAGGCACATCTGTGCATCTACTTCCTCCTCCTCCCGGCCACTGGTATCCATCTTTCATATCTCTGGTTGGTCCAGGTCCCCTACATGAAATCACGGTTTCAGCGCTTCTGAGAAGTCTATCGGGCCGTGCAAATATGTTTTCTTTCCTTTCCCTTCGCTTAATCCCCCTTATAGTTTTTTTTTCTCCGATTTAACTTTATTTCTTACCCCAGTAGACTTTCCCTTCTCTCTATCCCTTCTGCTACTTCTGTCGTGTACCTCTCCAACTTTGCTACCAACATCAATTTTCGCTTTTTGGTTTCCTCCTACGTCCTTCCATACTTTCTCGACTACGCTATCATACCTTATTCCATCTCGCCCTTTCGACACTCTCTCCCCTACAGCTCTATCAGCTATGGCTGGCAACCTTTTGTTCGTCATCTTCCTTACCTGGTATATTATTTAGACACTTCAACTTTCTCACGGAGGGGGGGGGGGGGGGGGGGGGGGGGAGGGGGGGGGGGGGGGGGGGGGGGGGGGGGGGGGGGGGGGGGGGGGGGGGGGGGGGGGGGGGGTGCTCAGAAGCAGAGTTCTGGTATTGTGTAACCCTATACCTGTACCAGGTTTATATTCGTCGCAGGTACATGACTCATACGTGTACCCCAGCTGGTACAAAACGTCATGTCAAATAGCCAAAAGGGGGGTATACCCTCGTGCGTTTCAGCCAAACGGGGGGTGGGAATATCACGCCCCCGGGAGGTGCCTGCGCATATCCCAACCCGCCTCATGCTGTATACATGACGCGCTGGAAAGACGCCCACAGGACGTGCAGAGCACGCACGCCCCATCTCTTCTTTCGGGCATGCCATTGGGACCGGCAGAGCCGTGGCGCAGGAGATATTTCCCCTCCCTTGTAGCTACTACTTGGGGCGGGATATGCCTCCCTCGATTCTACCGCAAAATATTTAGGCCTTACCCCCTTTTTGGCCATAGAACTGCGCTCTTGACAGTGTTTTTTTTTGTCGGGAATGTACGAGCCCACGGGGAGTTGTTGTTACGCCTTTTGTTGAAACTGAAAACCAGCGCCCACCATGGCCTAATCTGTTGAATAGTGTAGCACATGGTACACCCCACTCCTTTATATGGACCGTCTATGAGTAGGAATACGTAAGGTAGTTTGAAACCGGGGTGCAGTTGAATGAGCATCCAGAGCAGACCTGCGTGCCTCTTGCCTATCGTGGCTGGCACCGTTGCCAAGCATGCCTGCGATTTCATGGGGTTTTCGCCCAGACTAGGATTCATCGAATTTTGATATTTCAAGTTTCACTCGAGCAAGGCAGCTTAGAGCAAGCGGGCAGATCCCGAAACGCCTGCCAAAACAAAGCTAAAAACATCGTACGGGTAGCTCGTCGTGCCACAACTTAATTTGAACTATTACGGGGGACCATAGTAAATAGGACCAAATATTGTTAGTAAAAATAGGTAAACATATAGGTTTTCAAGTACACCATAGGTCCTACCATGGTATTAACTATGGACCCCCGTAATAACAATATCTGGTGAGCAGGCCTTGCATTCGTTTTGTTTTTTTCTGTCCCATTTATGAATTTCGCCCTTCTTTCTTCTGCCCCCCCCCCCCCAAGCCATAACTCAGATCTGGGTTCCAATAGTTTTTAAAGTCCCCCATCACCACCACCACGGTACTGTGTGGGATTTGCACAAGCCTATCCACCAACGAAAGTAACAGACTATGCCGCCTGCCCGCCGGACTCGGCTGAGTTACGATCCACTCTACCCGTCGGGGCGTTGATCCTCCGCAACCTAAAGTGAATGATGGCGGTGTGGCGCCGATGTAGCAGCAACATACAGCAGAGCGAGAAACTTGCGAATACAAAGGTGAAATTGCTACGCTCTTACAATATTTTGTTCCTTGTTTATAATATCCTAGGCCCGAAATGGCACACACACGCGCGCAGATGCACCGTTCGGGGCTGTCACAAAGGGAAAAACTTGAAGCGCGGCTGGTGCCTTACCGTGGCAGGCTTCAAAGTATAGATACTTCGAGAACTGTATGGTACACGGCATAGCGCATGTCACATAGCAGCGCGAAGGAACAAAACAAAACTGAAAAAAATGGGTTTCTAGGGTCCTGCTCGGCTCGGCGAGGTTGAACGCAATCTGAAAAAGAGCCAGCTCGGGCGAGTTTCGGTGCCAAGAGCACGCGTCACTAAGCCCGGCCGGGGACCAAACGTGCCTCGTAAGGTACCCGTGCCCTCCCTGCCTGCCCCGCACCCGAGAGCGCGATGATAGGTCCGCGGCCAGCGTAAAAGAGCTTTAAGAAACGCCAAAAAGTTATTGTTATTCATACCTGGTATACATACAAGTAGAATAGCATGCAGCAGTATCCTATTGCGGGGGTCCGTAGTTAATAGGACCTATGGTATACATAAACATCTATATATGTACCTATTTTTACTGTCAATATTTGGTCCTATTTACTATGGACCCCCGTAATAGAGGCATACATTCGACGAAGACGAAACTACCATACGATGGAACCCTGCGTGCGGCAGGATACAATTTTTAGTCGACGCAGTGGTTATTGCGTACGGCAATACGGCAATGCACAGGTAGTACGTAATTGTTTCATGCAGTAGCGCAAAAATACCCGGTGGTCTCGTTTCGTGCTGTCCGCCGTATGTATCCCGTTTGCTCCGGCAGAGTGGTAAACAAGAAAGTGAAACATAGAAACATACTTCTAACACGAAAGTATAGTCAATCTTAAGAGTATTCGAACAGCGCCACTGCAGGCATTGGGGTCGCACTTTTACGTCCAAGCATATCATAACGGTGGAGGGGGGTGGGCTCCTCAAACTGAAGAGCTATCGTATACATACCCAATAAGCTTGCATCCGACCAGTGTTTCGTATTTTTGTTTGCAAGCCCATTTTTCCCTGTGTCGGGGTAAGCTTTACATCATTGTTTCTGAGTTATTTGTTGGGTGGGGCATTTTTCCATGTGTTTTTTTGTTTGCTCTTCCCATTTACCTGGTATTATCTTCGCCCTTCTTTCATTATCCCTGCCAGTCGTGAGTCACGCCCCGGGTCACACAGCACAGGCTCTCCTCACCCCTTCCCCCACTAAGGCTTGCGCATTTTCATTTTTATCGCGAGAGAGAAGACTTCCGCCATTTTTTCCCCTCGTCGAAGACTCGCGTCGAGTTGTGCAGAGCTCTTCAAGCGAGAAGCCTCACAAACAATAGGCGCTGAATAACCCTATCGTGGCACCCGTCTATTTTCCTGTAGATTCCGTCAAGACCGTTGAGTTCGCACAGCAGAGGTGCTGCGACCATATTTTTTTTTTTCCGCGCTCGATTTTTTCCCAGAACGGGAAGGTTTACCACTACCGAACAAAGGGAGACGTTTTTTCTGGATTATCTGGTCGAGAGAGAGAGAGCCTTCCGAAAATATAGTGTTGTCGAGAGAGAAAACAAGCACTGCAGAACGATCGCACCCACCCCTGTGCAGACTCAACGCTCTTTACGGCGAGCTTACAATATGTCATAGCTCGGACAGATCAGATAGATCATGCTCTAGATCAAGATCATATAGTTCTTCATCTGCCGTTGTGAGATGTTGTGCAGGATGTACGTGGTACGTGTCCAACCCAGGAAACGTGTCCTAGATCATTCGGATTATACGGGTCCTACCCGGAAACATGAGCTAGACCATACAATATCGGGAATAGATCTGCCTTGAAATATCTACTGTGTGTATGCAGATCATGTGCAGGAATCGATGATCTATCCAAGGTGCGCCATATTCCTCAGAGTCGACTTGGAGGGTGATTGACTATAGTATAGAACATAGCTCTTCAGGTGAGGAACCTCATAAAAGTTACCAGGTAGGTGCTACTGGTATATAACCGCCGTAGCACGCTTCTGTTATCTGGTAGACCCCTGCGCCGCGCTTGCACATCTCACAACTCTTCCTCAAATTAAATATGCAGAGTGATGTGCAGGGCTCAGGTCCAGGAAAATCAAGCTCACACTTCTTCTCAATAGCCGGTTGCTGGGTGATATGTACATGTAGGACCCATCCCAGAACGATTAGGCTCAAAATTTTCTTCTCGAAAGTTGGCTGTTGGGTGATGTGTCAGGCTCAGGCCCAGAACGTTTAGTTGCTATATACACCGATTGTGGCACGCGTGTTATGATAGAGGTAGCGTGTTCCTGAACTGAATAAGTGCCCAATGTAACTGGGAATATCATAGTTTCTACAACGGTTTTCTTCTGTCGGAGTGCTCAAGAGTGGTCCACGTTGAATCTCATGGTACACATGGTCGGATGGCAACAATAGAAAGGACGCTTTACTTGATAACAACCTTTGAAACGCCGACGTTAAGCGTCCGTTTCGTTCTTCTTCAAAACTCAATTTTTGGAAGAGACATAGACTTCCTCGTGTTGGTGAGCCTCGGACAAATCATGTGCTACCCCTGCTGTCGCCCGCGTCAGGTCTGAGTGCTAGAGAGAGTCTCACAAGGGAGGGGAGTGAGAGATAGCCCCAAGCAGCCCTGTCAGAGTTCGACACCGAGCGCGTCTCGGTGCACGACCAACAAAAAAATATACAACACAATCTGAGTCACAGCGCGCTGGCAAGAGGTGTCGAACTCGAGAACGTGTGTACGTGTTTGTCTGGACTCGTTCACCGTGCGCCCCAGGCTTCGGCAGCTGGTGGTGGGGTCGACGCGCGTGGGCGTCAGTAGGGCCCATCCCGTCGATGGTGGCGTGTCCGTCCACTGGTGTTGAGAAGGAGGAAGAGAAGGAGAACTTCCGAACGCATGAGGGCATACAACGCCCTTAGTACACACCATCGAAGTATCACACACAGCTTCCACATATGAGTTTTGGACGAAATCCTCGATCTCACAGCTGATGATTTTTCCAGCGTCAGAAACAGGCTACGGTGCTGTACATAGTTATGCCGCGTTGAAATCATCTACTCGCATCTGAGTTGGGGAGTGCGTGTAGAGGGGTACCGAACGGAGGGCAGAGTACCGAGCAGAGATCGGAAATGTTGTATAGCACACCGCGAAATGCTGAGGTACTGCATTTTTTCGACGGACATGGTGAGCCGTGAGGGGGTGTCCCGCTCGGTGCTCTATACTGTTTGACTACTTCAAAGCTCTGGTGCTATATACAACTACTTCTGATGTATACCGCTGTTTGCTGCCGCCCGCACCCTCTCCCCTCCCTCCCAATGCATGGGTACTTTACTTGTACATGCATTTTGCCCGTATTGATGTATATCTGCAAACTGCCATTAAGTATGGCAAGTTGAATGGAGTGAAGGCCGCGCTTGAGTTGGAGCGAACGTAGATGGGTTTCCAGGCGAGCCCTGCGCGCTCATCGTGGCTGCTACCATTGCCAATTATGCCGGCATCGTCTACTTGTACTGGAGCAAGGGGCACATTCCGAAAGGACTATTCCAATCGAGGTCTCATGCCCGGGTTAAACGTTGTTCCCTCAACTCCTACTGAACTGGCCCTGCATATAGCAGCGAGGAGCAGGAAAGTCGAAATCGTTCGCTTGCTTGCTTCCAAAACGGTCGCGCGCTGATCCCAATGCCAGAGACAGCAAAGGCTACACCCCTCTCTTGGCGGCTTGCGAAAGACTGCGTGTCTGCGTGGAAGTGGTGCGGTTACTGATGAAGGCGGGCATTGACCTATGCCTAACAGACGAACGTGGGTACGCCCTCATGCACTTGGTAGCCCGGAACGATCAAATCGACTTGGTCAACATGCTATACGCCGCAGCGCCCGCCCTGCTGAACCACGACAATACGAGGGGCTTCACACCGTTCTCATTGGCGTGCAGCAAAGGCCACGAGGGAGTGTGTGTCCCGGTTGCTGTAGCTGGGGCCGGCGCAGCCGATACCTCCGGCGAAATGTACCTTCTGTCCGCTTACGATGTCCGCGTACCAAGACTCCATGGAAGTTGTGAGAGTGCTGATTTACGAGGGGACGCGAGCGGTCGGGGGCAAGGTGCTGGCCTTGCCGGGGCACCTTCCATCGCAACCTCTCACCCTAAGGCGGTAATACTCCGGCTGGTGCTAGCGATGGACGGAGAAGAGGAGCGTTTGGAGTGGGCCAACACTAGTTACTGCGATATACCCCTGATTCGCTATGACGCTGGCTACTGCTTTCCTGTCGCGGTGAGCATTCTCCTCGAGGCGGGGGCGGACGAGATGGCCCGTGACTCTCTGGGGCGTATCCCTCGATACGTAGTCGGGGAGGATCTCGGTCCGGATGACGGGAATAAACGGAGTATGACTCCAGCACCTATGAGTCTGTAGCTCCACCTGTGTTGCACTCCCCATAAAAAAGCTGGTACGTATTGCCAACAGTCCCGACAACATAGACAATGGGAGCACGTCTGCCGCCGTTTTTTTTACGAGGACTTTTCGTTTTTCTACTCCAGCTCCGAACGATTACATCGAGTCAAAAATTGGCAGACCGGATATGAGCTCTTTGGTACACTCTCGGGAGTGTATCAAAGCGACAGCACTTTTCGTGTCCTCCTTCGGGTCGGACCTCGTCGCTGAAGTTTGAAAATGTGGTTCCAAGTGTTTCAATTTTCGATTTCTTGATTTCTTGTACTGTAGTCAAGTATTTTTTCTGCTATAGAACGAGAAGGATGAACGTACTTGTACGACTTCTGTACGACGTCTGGGTTCCTATGGAGAGAGAGGATGTTGTTCTTGGGCCCATAAAATCGCGCATCAGATTCGTGGCTGCTCCCCCTGGGTATTGTTTTAGGGGTTGGTGTGCAGGCTGGGTATGAGTAGCTGTTGTTGCCGATCGCTTTCGGGAGATAAGGCGGCGGTAGCTTGACGTCTCACCGACATAGGATGGGCATGGTACGAACTCCGGAGTCAAACCGGAACGTACGTCGTTGCGGTAGTGGTTGATAGAAATGATGAGTACACACTGAGATGGCTGACCGATCACGGTCTTCAGAGGCTAACACAGAGTCGTCGTGAGACGAACTCGAGCAGCACTGATGATGATGTAGACGATAGTGGACCAGTTGAAATGGGCGCTCTTGAGCCAAATAAAGCTTATGGTGCGATGAACTGTAGAGAGTTCAGATGCGGGGGTGAGGAGTGAACAGGTGGGTGTGCACACAGTCCTGTTCTGCTCGTCTCTACGGTAATATCTGCCAGCGTACGGTAATATCTATTCATACGCACGTTACTCCAGTCAACACGTACGTCAACATTCGTTACCTCAGTCAATCCGTTACTTGCTGGAATGTCGTTCCACAGGCATATCCTCTTCGAGTACTTGGCCAACTGATCGACGGGACAGCGTAGATACCATGCACGACAAGGTAGTCAGTATCCTACATACCCTTACTGACTTCCTAATGAACCTCTACCGGTGACTAGTGCATCTCTCGAGGATCTCACTCTTGAACATACCCTTGCCGGCTTCGTAATGAACATCTACTGACGACCAGTGGATCGCCCGAAGATCTCAATCTTTGACAACTCCTCCTAGATGGCATTATCATATAAAACAATTTTAGTCCTTGTACGTTCTCATCTTGCAGGTTTGTTCGTTCTTCCGAGATCGTTTTCTCACCCCTTTTCTCTGGACGCTAGCTGATCCTTTATGAACGTTTCTAGGTCTGCCCTGACATTGCGTGACACGGTAGAAGTGATGCTTAGTGATGCTACCTATTGTGCCCTCCGCAATATAAATATCGCATGCCTCATTTCGACATGACACTTGTTGGCAGCGTCCGACGGCGTATGCTTTAGGTCGGCTTCGTTGCACTCTTCGCTGTCACGTGCCACCTTATCCTTCGTCCTACTGAGGTTGTTTTCGCATTGGTCATCCCTCTCTTTACGGTTCTCAGGGAAATATTTCTTCCATGCCCCCCGCCCTTGTCAATTCCAGAATCATGCACGTTTCTAGTTAGGATTTTGCTTACGGAGTTAGGCAGTTCAAGACTGGGTGTGCCAAATTTGGTCCACGCGGTGACCAGAAAGCCAAAGTAACTTTGAACTTCCACCAAAGTGTTATGGTCCTTGCTCTCTATCACTTTCCACACGAATTATCAAAAACACTCATCAGAGTAATCTTGGATGTGGTGCTCGAGTGCCCAGTTGGAGATTTCCACCGCTCGCTCCCCCGAGTAGTCCCCTTCGAGGAATGGAAACCTGTCATACAAACAAGCGCGCCGTTCTTCTGCTGTTGTGCTTTCGTCGTCAGAGGAGACATCTCTCATACTGGCCTCCTCACGTTGCTCCTCGTACTGCTCCTTCCGCTGACCCACGTGCTACTGATCGTTAGACATGCTGTAGGCGTTCCGCTCTTGTTGGTGTGTGGCTTCGCAATACTGCCTCTCGTAGCTCCTCCGATCTGTGTCTGTTTTTCCCGAATCTTTGTGGAGGCACGTGTGTTGTCGCCATGGTATGGCCTCCTTCCAGGTCGATCTTGTATGAATTTCTTGATTTCTCTATTCCTCGTTATTTCCCGTATACCCCTTGATGAGTTCCAGTAGGTGCTGATGCGTACTCTTACTGAGGAACTTGGTCCCCATGTCAGTGAGCTGCTTCGTGGTCGCCACGTGATGGATCGTGATCCGTCCTTCCTTGACTAGCTCTTAAAGAAAGAAGAATCGTGAGCTGTACGTGCTGTTGCCCGCAACGTGTAGAGTGCCTGCATTGTCGACGAAGAGTGGTACGCTGTGGAAACATTTTCCTATTCCCAGCTCAGCCATCATATTCGAGAGATTAACCACCTCGTTGCTCGCAAGGGTCATAGAGACAAGTTGTGCTTCCATTGTTGATTGCGCTTTGACGCTCTGGAGTGCGGTCTTGAAGCTGAGTGGCCCTCAGGCCATCGTAAACAGGTATCCGGAGGTTGCCTTTCCGTGTCAGGGTTGTTTCCCCAACTCGCATCGCAGAAGCCTTTCCGTTTGAAGCATACTGTCCGGTACGTATGTGGCAGGGACATATTTCCCTTCGGGTATCGGAGGAGATGCTTGGCCGCTGTCATATGGAGCTTTGACGGCTTGTTTATGGCTCGGGTCAATTGGTTGACGGAGTAGGTGATATCGTAACGCGTGCATTGGCTCAGGAACACCAGGGATTCAGTGATGAATTGGAAAAGTTCTTTTCCTGTGGGATCTAGCAGAAGGTCGTCCGGCTGATCGGTGGAAAGTTCCGCGCCAGCCCCCGTCGTGTGCACCAGGTTGCATCTCGCCATACCAAAGCGCGCCAAGATGGACTTGGTGTAGTGTTCTTGGCTGGTCGTTAAGGTCCCGGCCTCGCGATCTCTGGTTACTTGCATGCCTAGATCCATTGATACGTCCCCCATGTGAACCGATTAATCAGCTTACGTTTGAGTTCCTGGAGTACCGGTGCGTTTCCTCCGAGCATAAGTATGTCGTCCACGTACAGAGTCAGTATGGTGAACGTTTCGCTGGTGCCGAAGGTGTAGACACATAGATCAGACGTGGTTGGTGTGAACCCCAAATCCTTAAGCGAATCGTTGATGGTATTGAGCAGTTGCGGGGACTCTGGCAGAGTCCGTGGAGACTCTTTTAGAGTTTCAATACTTGAGGAAGTCCAGCAGCAGCGTCGAATGACCCGTAGCCAGGTGGGGTCTTCACGTATACCGCTTCTTGGACGCTTGCGTTAAGGAACACTGTCTGGACGTCGAGTTTAGGTACTCCCCAATTTGCGTGCGGGGCAATGGCGAGTGTCATCCGGATACTCTGGATACGGCACACCGGAGCGTAGGTGCAACCGCAGTCAATTCCCGGCACTTGTCCCCAGCCCTGAACCACGACTCGTCCTTTCAGTGTGTGGTCGGCTTTGACAATGAACACCCATTTTGTCCTGATGACCTTCTTCTCCGAAGGAACTGACGCCGAAGACGCTAAGTCGAACACCTCGTGCTTTTCGAGGCTGGCCATCTCCCTGTCTGCCTCCTCTTTCCATTCGGCTGCTTGCGGTGTTTCCCTCGCGTCCTTGGACGTGTTCGGAGTAGTTATCACCTCCCCATCTGAACGATGCTCCGAAAGGAGGTTGCTGGTGGCCAAATCGTAGTCGAGAAGAATTTCCATTTCATGCGCTTGAGCTCCATCTGATCGGTGTTCTGTTCTGACTGCCAAGGTGTATTCCGGCAGGTTTTCCATCTCGTGGGCCGCACCTGCGTCACGTGCCACTTGGATAGCAAGCAGTCCCAGGTTTCGCAGTTCCCGGTGTTGGTGAGCGTTGAGTCCGTCTTGTGAGATGGGTGTAACTGCATCATTTGCCAGTGTTCTCATGCAAGTAGCTCCTCCTTTTTCGTTACCTATACGTTGTACTCCCGTTGCAGTTGCGACCGGTGACGGGGTGCTCTCGTCGTCGGCGGTCGGTGGTGTTCCGGATATAGCGCCGGTCCCAGGTGTCAACGCCTCTGAAATGGTTGATGTTTTGAGATCCTCATCGTGATTGGTGGTGCTGATGTCGTTAGTGTTCCCTGATATTGGATTGCCTTCTTGAGGACCGGTCGCGTCGCCGTTGTTGTTGCTGGTGTATGGGTCAATTAGCGTTGACCCTGGGGGCCTCGCTGAAGATGACATTGCGGCTCTCCGTTATTCATCTCATGTCAGGGTGGTATATGCGGTATGCCTTGCTGTTCATTATATAGCCGCATATTCGTTCTTCCCAAGCCTTGTCCTCGAGGTTCGTTGTGTGCCTTTCAATATGTCTATCGCTTGGAGGTGGTCCAGTTTGGCGTGTGCACCGAAGAGTACCGTAAACGGGGCTTGCGTTTGCAGCGCGGAGTGCGGCATGCGATTGACCAGATAAGTTGCGGTGACGAACATTTCGCCCCACAGATCTTTCGGAAACCCGGCATCTTTCGGCAAGCATCGCGCGATGTTGATGATTGTCTGTCGGTGACAATCTTGTGAGGTTTATCGAGTTCCTCGTAATTCAGGAGTTTATCCCTTAGACTTGGCCGAAGTTCATCTTCGAAGCAATGTCCTGAAGCTCCGCTCTCTACCAGCATGGTGGTGCGGTCGGCATCAGTGCTGAATTCGCAGGTAGTGGACATTCCGACTTTCGTCATCTGTGCAGTTCCCTTGATGACTTGGTGAAACAGCCCCCAGACGCCGACGAATATGATCAACACTGGCAGTGAGAAGTGCAGTAGGTTCATCCATGTGTCGATGTGTGAGACAGGCTGAGGTCTGGGCAGGGCATCCGATTCCCACTGTTAGGCTGGCGAGGACATTGTGAAAGCATAACCGAAGTGTTCTCCCTCCTTTGGCGTTGGTCCGGTCATCGTATGAGCGCTGTGGACTTCGCCCTGTGGTGGGGGGTGTTCGTGACTTGATCCTGTGGCGGGATGTTCGCGTTCTCTTTGCCTTTCTGGGCCTTACATTCGGCATCACTGTGGGTCGTCGAGTTGTGCAGCGAGCACCATTTCGATGTAGCAAAACGTTCTCGCCTAGGGTTCGTGCAGTCACGCTGAAAGTGTCCGAATTCTTGGCAGTTGTAGCACCTTACCTTTCGTGGTATCCGTGTGGTTGCCATCGCAGCTCCTCTACCGGCAATCTTGTTGGTGTTGCCTGGTCTCGACAGCCGGTCGATGTAAAGTTTTCTTATCATCGATTGGATGTCGTCGATTTTGAAGTTCGGGCTGTGGAAGCTCGTCATTTATTCGCACTGGTAGTCGTCGTTCAGTCCCTGCAGAACGATGTCTTCACAAACCTTTGGTCCGAGATCCTTTCTCCCATTTCATGAAGTCGCCCTCGCACCTCAAGTAGCTTGAAGATGTAGTCGCCAGGGTATTATCCTTGCTTCGTCCGAACGTCCACAAGCTTCTCATAGCAGGCCCTCCGTGCCTCCTTGCTGTTGGTGTGGTATTTGGCGTACAGAGCATTCCACGCTTGCTGTCCGCTTCCCAGACTTCCCGTGGAATTGCGGTTTTCCTGTTGTCTAACCAGTGTGGCAGCAGGGCTGCTAGTGATGAGGTACAGTATTGAGAAACGTTTCTCGCATGCTCGCTTCCAGCGGCTGATTTCCGCCAGATTTGCCTGGACGTCCAGGGTGTCAGTGTTTGTGAAAATCGGTATCGGTTCCGTCTAACCGTTCAGAACACCAAACACGTCTTGGTTTGACAGGGACAAGACCACACGGGTTTTCGTCCCATCGAATCTGGGAAGGTTCCTTATTAAGGATGTTACGCCGTTCACGGGTTTCTCCATGTCTACTCTTGATGTTTTCTTCTTCCAGCTCGATCTTGTGCACGATCGCCTAAAGCTTGCCGACCTGTTCTCGCCGGGTTTTCGTTTGTTCGTTCGGTTCGATCTTGTGCAGATCTGCCGACCTGTCGTCGGGCTTCCTTTTGCTCGTTCTCCATCTTGTGCGCGATCGCCTGAACCTTGCCGACCTGTTCTCGCCGGACTCTCGTTTTTTTCGTTCAGTCCGATCCTGTGCAGATCGTCTGAACCGTGCCGACCTGTCGTCGGGCTTTCTTTCCTTGTTCAGCTCGATCTTGTGCGGATCGCCTGAACCGTTCCGACCTGTACTGGCCGGGCTTCCTTTTCCTTGTTCAGCTCGATCTTGTGCGCGGACCACCTGAAGAAATGTGGTTTGAATCGACTCACGTTGAATTCCAAGCTTGTTGCGTGTGTTCCAGTACGATCACCAGCCTGTAGCTCCACCGCAGGGGAAACTCCTGAGCTGTGCGTTGCACGCTTAACGGGGCTCAACACCAGACAGAAATGATGAATACACACTCAGATGGCTGACCGTTGACGGTCTTCAGAGGCTAACACAGAGTCGTCGTGAGACGAACTCGAGCAGCACTGATGATGTAAACGAGAGTGGACCAGTTGAAATGGGCGCTCTTGGGCCAATTAAAGCCTATGGTACGATGAACTGTAGAGAGTTCAGATGCGGGGGTGAGGAGTGAACAGGTGGGTGTGCAAACACTCCTGTTCTGCTCGTCTCTACGGTAATATCTACCAGCGTACGGTAATATCTATTAATACGCACGTTTCTCCAGTCAACACGTACGTCAACATTCGTTACCTCAGTCAATCCGTTACTTGCTGGAATGTCGTTCCACAGGCATATCCTCTTCGAGTACTTGACCTACTAATCGACGGGACAGCGTAGATACCATGCACGGCAAGGTAGTCAGTATCCTGCATACCGTCCCCGGTGGCTTGGTAGGTGGTCCGCGAGCCTATCAAGATCAATTTCGTGAGTTCGAGTCTCACCGAGTGCATGCTCGTAGGGACCTTTTCTTGCATAAAATTGATTAGCGGAAAGCGCGAGAGCGTGAGTTAGCTGTACATTCGATGAAAATCGACGAGCAGTGGGAATGCTGAACCCTACGCGAGATAAAAACTAAAGGCACGTACGGGGGGGAGAAGGGACGACACCTGTGACCACGGCTTGTCCAGAAGATCGTCGAGGGTAAAACCTCCTACGAGTGGGCTGGAAAGTAAAAGTGATGAAAAAAATAAATAAATACCCTTACTGACTTCCTAATGAACCTCTACCGGTGACTAGCAATAGTGGATCTCTCGAGGATCTCACTCTTGAACGCACCCTTACTGACTTTGTAATAAACATCTACTGGTGATCAGTGGATCGCCCGAAGATCTCAATCTTTAACAGTCGTAGGTTTCGAAAGTGAACGTCCTGGGGTGTGTACTCGCCCTTTTCTTGAATTTCAAGCACTCGTTGCGTTGGTGCCTGCACTACTTCGCGTCACCATCAATTTCCGAGCCATTCAAGTCTAGGCGTGAGCCCCCCCATGCTGCGTCGTTGTGAGCCTAAGCTAAAGGGTGGCAGTTGGAGTGATAGTCGTAACCTGGTGGCGGTGCTGAAGGTCGGGGGGTTGGGGTGAGGTTCATGGAGGTGGCGGTGGTGGCGGATATAGTGTTTTTTGCCGATCGCATCCTCCACTTGGAGATGTTTGATGGCATACCCGCTACAGTACTTGGTACCGGCTGTGGTCTGCATCGCGTCTAAAGTTCGTAGTATCCGTCACAGATCAACCTTCCGCTGAGTGTACCCGCCGTTCCAATAAAATAGTGATGCTAAGCGTTTGACATGACTTCACGCCTGCAACCCGTGTAGGCAATGTTATCGATACATGGTATTTTTGTTGTAGGCACCAAGGCTGGACATGGTTGGTGCTGACCACGGACGGACGTATCATCTGGCTCGGCCAGTGCCCGTCCAGCGCTGTCTTCGTCGGGGATAGCGATCATATAGGAATGCGTGGGTGCTCTGCCCCTTCATAGTTACATGTTGACGCATATCAAACTGAACATATAGCTATCTCGGGCGAGCGGTCTCTACAATTCCACACTAGGCTCTCTCTGCATTTGTGTTTTCCCTCAATTCAACGGAAGTCCGAGCCTTCATAACAAAGAGTCCATCTACGTTGCTATGTGGATGACGTCGAAACCCTGCCGGCGTATTGGCATACGGTAGAAGCGTAACCCCCTCGTGGCTCGACCTGAATAGCCAGGCGACGACGGGGGAAAGGCGCGTTCTACGATAGAGGTAGTACACTAAAATATTTTCTGAATGACGGGGTTCCTCAACCCAAAATCGTCGGAATGTCAATCTTGTTTAAAAAATGACGTTTTTTTTATACTGGGGCCTTGAGATTATTCATCGGGATGCAATTTGATCTTTGCTGAAGTCATTTTTAGGGTGAGGTATGGAGCTCCTTAAGGTCAAGTGAGGAGCCTCGGAAAAATTATGGTGAAAACTTCGATCGTAGAATGCCTCCTTCTAATTATGCGATCGTGGGTTACGCAACCATGACACGCCAAGCTGAAATCGCACCGCCGTTCTGGGGATATGTGTATTCCGAGTTTCTAACCTTCTAACATATTCCTTGGCGGGTCCGACGGATGGCAAACACACAGACACATTGGGAATCGTACGCAGAAGCATCGTTCGTTGCTGCCACAAAGGGAAAAAATTGAAGTGAGGCTGATGTGTCGTGGCTGCCCCTGATGTCTGAGCTGTTATACACGGTAGAACGTAAGAAAACCAGTCCATGGTCATTTTGTCTGTGTTGGCTTCCATAGGCCTGCTTGGCTTTGGCTTCGTGGAAATATATATCCCGCAAAAATAACCACCTCCCCGCGACTTTGAATGCCCAGAGCACGCACCATGGAGCCCGGCCGAGTCTCGTGTTTGCTTCGGAGTGCATACGTGTAGCCCCCATGCGTTCCCCGCAGCCGAGATCGCGAGAAAAGCCCCGCGGCCGGAAGAGAAAGGCATGGCAACACCAAACAACACTAGTTCATGGAAGTACATATATTATAGTGATACATGCTTCATACTGATTTCGAGTGCTCCGAGTTAAGCACAATGCAGGAGCTCGGGCAGCTGTTTGAGTGTCTCTGCAGTAGAGCTTGTAACTTTTCCGTCTGTTGACAATTTTTTCGAGCACCATAACAGGGAGGATGGCAGGACGAACAGGACAAACAATGGCCTTGAGATAGGACCTAAGGTGTGATAACACGAAATACGAGGTCAAGGAACACTACGTACGATAGCTTAGATACAGCCACCGGCTGGATAGATGAACAAAAACATACCGCAGCACATATACATATTTTATTTGTGAATAGCTGCCCACTTTATTCCGTAAACATATCATACTACTGCACTTCGGTGCCTCATGTGTAAGCTGTGGATGGCTTCGAATGTTACAGGCCGCGCTATGCGTGCTGCCGACTACTGCATCCTACAAAGCATGCTCAGTGCAACGAGACCAACAGCAGCCGTCTCCCTTGCAACGCCCCTTCTGTCCCCGCTGCTTCCGTGACAGGTATTGCACGAATAACTGCAGTGACGGGCAAGAAGTTACCTCGGCGATGCCGAAGGGGTTGCTGCTGTTGCCGTGTATTGGCCCTACACGAGGAGCTGAAACTTGCCCCTGCGGCACAAGAAGACAACTTGTCTTAAAACAAGGAGAATTGTTTGTATCTAACATCGCGATTTCTGATGCAGGGGTGAAGCAATGGATGTCGGCGAAAGGGTGCTGTCGCTGTCGGTAGCGGGTGCTAGGGCAGCGGTGTTGAGCCCGGAGCTGTCCGGAGATTACTTTTGTTGTTCAGAGAGGTATCCATTGGAAACGCCTTCAGGGTGTACTCCCATATTTTATTCAATTCCTAGCACTCGTCGCGTTGACGCTTTTGCTCTGTTCATCGCACGCGTTCTGTTTTGTTGCCGGCCTGTGGGTAGTATTTTACGCAACATAGGCGATCCTAGTGGAGCTGAAATGGAAATGGACTTCCGGCCGTGCTCGAATATAATTTTCGTGCGGTTTTTCGTTGATAGATAAGTTAAACGTGTCTTTTGTTTTGTTATGTTTCATTCCACCTCGACAACCCCTTCGCTTTCGCCTACTGTACGTCTCTACTCGAGATCGGCCTAAATGTCCGTGTGACGCACACCCGCCCAACTTCTCTTTCCTCCTACTTTCGGTCGACCGCAGCGATTCTTGGTTACCCGGGTTACCATATAATGTTTTTGTGGTGGTCGATCTCATTCCCGCATTCAACATCGATCGGTCTCGGTCAGCAGCATCGAAATGTTGGGATTTCTCGTGATTGGTCTATCTTCTGTGGTTCATGGTAAAGTGGGGCCGCTTGCGCTGTGGTAGGGGTATCGTGTCCCTCCCTGCAATCCTGTGTGGCGTGTTGTGCGAAGGCAGGTAGGGGTATTCTCTATTCTCGATCTGTAGTTTGCAGGGGCTGGAAGCGAGAATCTAGGGTGGAGTCGAGAATATAGGGGCACAGCTGCTGCAGTGTATGTATAAATCAAGGTATGCCTTAGTCTTGGAGCCTCCGTATAGAACAATTGACGGGTACCCGGGGTAGAAATACCCGCGATTCTGTGAGTTGGACCGGGACGGTTCCGGTTCCGACGGTTCCGGGTACCCACCACCGGCTACCCGGTTCTCAGATGGGGTGCAACTCTATTTTATAAATTTTGAAATACGTCAGCTGTGAGTTCGACTGACTATAAAGGAATCACATATAGAATACGCGCGCTCGATTTATCACAATAATACTTGTAAAATTCGGTAAAAATGGAATGTAGACGTGGCGTATTACGCAGCTTGCAAAGTTGAGTATCAACTACTTAATCAGTCGAACTCACAGCTGACGTATTTCAAATTTTATAAAAAAATAGTTGATACTCAATTGTAGCAGCTCGAACTTTTGAATTTTGAATTTTGGACTTCAGGCTTCAGATCTGGGAGTTCGAAGTTACTGACGATGAATGTTTATGTCGGGGATACATCAGAGTACGTTAGAATCCGGCATCTAAGTTTCAGAATCCAGCAGCTGTCAGGTTTGTCTGTACGTAGCTGTCCACCGTTTGGTTGGCCTCCCTCCCTGGAGACTGATAGCCACGGCAGTATGTCTCCTGACATGGTATTTTATTCGGGTGTGTGCAAGGGAAACTTCAGGCAGGCGAAGGCCGCGCTTGACGCCGGAGCGAATGTGAATGGGTGGCCACCAGCCAAATCCTACGCGCCGATCGTAGCTGCCACTCTAGCCAATTGTGCCGGCATGGTCAACTTTTTACTCGAGCAAGGCGCAGATCCCGATAAGCCTGTTACTGCTGCCGAAGTTGCATCCGCAAGCTTAGGCATTGCCGCCGCTTTTCCTGGTGAACGGGCCCTGCATATAGCGACCAGAACCGGGAACGTCAAAATCGTGCGTTTGCTGCTGAACCGGTCCCGCGCCGATCCCAACACTACCGACTGCAAAGGACGCACCCCACTCATGGTAATTTGTGGATGCCCGCCTGCCTGCGAGGAAGGGGTGCGCTTGCTGCTCGAGGCGGGCGCCGATCCGGCCTTGGCAGACGAAAAGGGGTATATCCCTCTGCACGAAGCGGCCCTAAGCGGTCGCATCGACTTGGTCGACATGCTGCACTCCAGAGCACCCGCCACACTGAATTTCTCCGGTAACAAAGGCGAAACTCCGCTCTTTGCGGCGTGCTACAGAGGCGACGAGAGCATGGTGTCCAAGTTTCTGTCGTTGGGAGCGACGCAGCTGCCCCCGGACGGCAGCTTCATGTATCCGCTCGCGAAAGCTGCTGAGAAAGGCTTTTTGGGCGTGGTGCGGATCCTAATGAACGATTTAGGGATAAGGCCAGTCGCAGATGACAGGGTGCTGGTCGTGGCGTTGTGTACTGCCGCCTGCTTCCGCCAGGTGAAAAGCCTCCGGCTACTACTCACGGTGAACGGAGATGAGAGGCGGTCAGAGTGGGCGAATGCCTATCAAAATGGCGGCAGCCTGCTTCACTTTGGCGCTGGCAGCTGCTATCCAGCGGCGGTGAGCACACTTCTTGAGGCGGGGGCGGACGAGACGGCGCGTGACGCGGACGGATGGATGCCTCGAGACATCATCGGAATGAAACCCGGTCGAGATGTGAAGCGCCAGGGGGATCAGGGGCAGGAAGTTGCCATTCACCGGATGTTGCAGCGCGGCCCAGCGTATCGAGCTCGATCGTGGGCGTGGCCCTCTACTGAAGCGGAGGATGCTGATTGTAGCGGTGATGGTCACACTGCTACTGCGTCTGCTGCTGCTGCTACTGTCTTCGTTGTTCTCCCGCCGCCGCCAGCCGTAAAGACCTCCCCCGTTTTAGGTGTGCGAATCTTCAAGCCGAAGGAAAGGAGCAATAGCAAGTTCTTCGTGAGGCTCGTCGACAGGTGGGCGTTACCAAGGATCGTCGCTAGACTTTGATTGCTGTTTTCGTCATAGTTACGAGTAGCTCTTTTCGAATGGGGTGTTTACCCCCTTGCTTTGTTAATTAATGTAGGGTTGGCGCGGAAATGGACTGGAAGGTTCGAAGTCATACTATTTATTACTTTGGGAAGCCTGAACCCCACTCGCCTTCGACGTTTAACCCCGACACCCATTCATCGTCGACTTCGAAACCGCAGCGCAAAAAATGTGGCAGCATGGTTTTCTGGCTTTGCCTTGTCTCCGTCGGGCTCAGACGGATTTGTGGGAAAATCAGGGGAAGAAGACTGTTGCTACGTACTCGTAAGGATTTCGTGTGTGCCAAGTAACATTTACTGTTACCACGTCGTAAACCCGGTGCGCTGTTTCACGCGTGCTCCTAGTCGAGTGCGACGCACGAATTCGAGTTGTTGATTCAGTTTTTTTCCTAATAGCGCTCTTAATGCTGCCGTACAGTTCGTGTCAAGTACGTACAGCAGTAGCATGGAGGAGGGGGAAGCCCTGCTTTAAGACTCGGGGTCTAGAGTATGCAATGGCCGAAGAAGGGCGAAGAATCGTACGATTGGTTAGATACAGCCAAGGGCTGAAGAGATGAGCAAAAACATATTACGCATACATCACAAACAGCCTGTTAGTAGTAGTAGTGGACCAGGCATCTACTACAATGCTTATAGCAGTAAATATTTATCGTAGTATGTCGAATAGCTGTGCGTGGCTTCGAACATCACCGGCCGCGGTATGCCCATTCTCGACTATCCTCATGAACATCATCCGCAGCACAGCGAGGCGAACAGCGGCCGTGTCCCTCCCGTGTCCGTTGTTTTCGTGGCAGGTATTGCGCGAAGGACTAACTACTGAAGTCATTTTTATGGTCGGGCAAAAAGGTAGCCCATCAATGATGCCAGGGGGTTGCTGCTGGTGCTGCTGCTACTTTGTTATTTCGTGTGGAAGCGGGGGATGTTGCTCGTGTCCATAAAAGCACGCATTACTTTCGTGTCTACACGCCTAGATTTTTGTGGTGGGGGTGGTTTAGTGGGTGTCTGTGAATAAATGCTGTTGTCATCGCTCGCGAGAGATAGGGCAGCGGACGTTGCAGTGACACAGGATGGGCCTGGTACAAACCCCGGAGTCGAATCAGGAAACATATATAATTAATGACGAGTCGATCAAGCGCACTGCTATATGCAAGCTAGACCCTGCGTCTGTGAATCCCCTGAACTCAACGGAAGTCAGAGCCTTGTCTCTCTCCTCTGTTCGGCTACGAGAATGATACGACGACGCTGTAAAAACACGCCTCTAACTGCGTGAGCTAGACAGCCAGGGTACCGTTTTTTTTTTTTTTTGTTTTTTTGGCGGTTACCACGGCTGGCGGTCAAGTTAGATCGTTTTTGTGTTGGGAGAACCTTCCTTCCGCACAAGGGCTTAACTCGTGGCCAAAATACAATGCAGTCCGTGGTCGTAGGACTGGCCCCAACAACTCTGGAAGGTGTTTGTGTGGAAATCGGTGACCGATCCGTATTTTTTCCATGTATGTCCTCAAAAACGCGTAGGGTTCAGTTTTTACGGGGATAATATAAACAAGACGAAGTCCTCTACCTCTCGTACTCGTACATCTTGCTTACCTACCTCATAAACAAAAACATGTGGACTACTGCTGTTGTCACCTTCGGCGTCCACGCCTGTGGGACAGCACTACTGCTGATGTACTACTACTGTAGTCCAAGAGGACCCGCCCTCTACGGCCGCCTTCCGCGTTCGCGTATCGTGATTGCATAGCCCACCGTCTAATCGTCAGAAACGCGCATATAACTTACACTCGCCCGTTGTCACCTGGTTGTTCAGGTTGAGCCGGGGGGTACTCATTATCATGCATGGCCGTAGTCATATGACCATAGACCCTCGCATCCCTACAATGCCGGGACGGAGCACGTCGGGCTTTCACCGACAAGGCAGACATTGCTTGCACCAAGCGCCAAGCACCATGAGGTGTTGAGCCAGTTACTGTCGCTCGTATTCTCTGTCCCTCCCGCCCCCTTTTTGTCCCTTTTCTTCCTTTTCTTTTCTTTTTCTCCTCTTTCCTTTTTTCCCGCTTGCCCCGCTTTGTGTCTCTGTCTGTATCTTCTTTTTGATTTTTGCTACTGGTATCTGCTTTTCCTTTTTCTGGTGTGCGTCGTCGTCTTCCTTTTCGTTCTTGTCTATCATACGAGAAATAGTTTCCTTTTTGTTTCTCTGGTGTTCTTGATAGCGGAGTAAGCATGTTTGTGCTTTCGGTTCTTATCTCAGCTCTCCACCCTCACGTAGCTTGCGAGCCTGCAATCTGGGAAAAGATATTTGTTTTTGCGGCCAGTCACAGCTGGTTATCGAGTTAGATCATTTGTGCGAGGTGAACAACCTTTACTCCACACAAGTGGGAATGATCGTATATATCACCTAGAATTTACGTTAAGGCATCCAAGAGGCAGTTACATGGTACTCCCATTGCTGTCTCTGGAAGTGGCCACACGGGAAATTAAATTGACTCATTGAAGCTGTCATCTATAAGCAAGTCCGGCTCACAAGCAGTTCTTAGTAGGATGCAGCTCACCCTCCATGCGACTCGCCGGACACCTCACGGCGCTTCGCGCTTGGTGGAAGCAATGTCTGCCTGGTCGGTGAAAACCCGACGTGCTCCGTCCCGGCATTGTAAGGATGCGAAGGTCTATGGTCATACGACTACGGCCATGCATGAGATCGAGTACATCTCTCAAGTCGAGTACACCCCCCCTCCCCCCTCGCGCCTTTTTGCGTTATTTGTCAGACTCACCTCACGGTAGAGGTTGCACTTTTTTGGTGCAATATTTTTCGATCGGTTAAGCTCCTCGAGTGGGCAACTACCAGTATACCGGTTAGTGTCAAAAATGTATTACCACACAGTATTAGCATGTTTGTTTCAGAACTTCGACGTTTAGGTCGGGTTGCGCGAATTAACTTCTTTGAAGTTGTGTTTCGGGCGAGATATTGATGTGCTCCTCGTGTGAGCAACTCACACAGTAAGCCACCACCCACGGTGGCGTTGCTCATCGGTCGAGCTGATCTAGGTCCACCGCAACCGGCGCCCTTTTCCATGCGTTTCGTTCGATATGATAGGTTCATGGTGCCGTTAGCTTTCGGCGGATCGCTATTCATAACGTGCTCGTAGGGGCACGTATTTTGTAGACGTGTCATATTATTATCAAGCTTGCCATCCGACAATGTGCAGCATGAGCTTCACCGTTGATCGTTCAAAAATATTCCTGAAAGAATAAATCCCCGGACACAAAGGAAACCTACGCACAAGGCCTATCTATACGTGTCCTTTTGGGGCTTTGTATTCCGACTGAAAGTGACACGTACGAGCCTTGCCAACCGTCTATTAGTGCCGCAGTCCGGTTTTGGGGACAAATCACTTGGAATTAGAGTGGTTTGTCCCCAAATCGGGACTGCGGTACTAAAGGGGTTAAGGGCCTTCCTTGTCGGAGAGCTTTTTTTCCCGAATTTCCAACCTGTAGAAAAATTGAAAAAATGTATCAAGATACGGGAGCGGTCTGTCACAACTCAGATTCATGGCCATGACTGCAATCAAAGTTCCAGCCAACAAAAGAAGATATCACATGATGTAAGTATCAACGTTCCACTGTCTGCGCACACGATAGAGGGCTCTGTAAGTAACACAATAATATATTGAACACATTGGCGTCAATGACAACGATGCTCCGTAGATTTCGGATGGTAGTCGATGAAGTCCCCCGTGCGGTAGCTCCCCCGTTTTCCCGAAAGGGGTAAACAAAGAAAAAAAATATCCCAACGAAAGACCTCTGTACGCTTGATCATCCAGACGTCTCAACCTTAGGCTCTGAATTCGCTGATCAGCTTAACGAATAGGCGGTATTTGGTGCGAATGACTTAAGCACGGGCAATTCGAGAATCGGGCCTATAGCGAGGAGTGACAGCATGGTGGGCTGTCGTCCTGTGCCGCAACGTCTAGTACTATAGGACTCGTCGCCGCATGTATCCAGGCGTCTATCCTAGAAAGTCAAATACGCCGTCGCCCTGGTGTCCTAGTTTCGTCATGGTCGACCAGAGCCTGGCTGCCGCTTTGTTCAATCCTAATATTACTGAACGACAATAATGCTTTCACCGCAAGGCAAAAACCTTCGAGGCGTTTCAATCTGCTTCTTCTTGCTTCGGTCCACTGATGCCTCCTAGAAGTTTTGTCTTCCTGCCCTCTAGGCTCGCCCATATTAGAATAAATAACTACAGTAATAGCTGTCTCTCGCGGGTGTTGGAGCAGCCAAGGCATATTTTACAATGAGCAAAGTACACTCCGTTTATACTGCTGTGCAGTTGAACTCTCCGCTGTCGCGATCCACGCGGACAATTTCGTACGCAGTGGTCGGCCTGTCTTCCTCCGGCACGCCAAACTTAGCGCTAATGACGTAGAGGGAGTTCCCCTTTCGCGCTGCTGTCGTTGGCGTATCAAATAGCTCGTTCGTCAGCACGCGGGGCGCTACAGAACCGCAGCTGAGATCCGGCGAAAGCGACACCTGTCCCACGAAGGTTGCGTTTCGGGTGGGGACGCACTATTCTTGATACGTGAGGAAGATTCAACAACGTTCAGACTGCTGTCAATGTGTGGTTGATGCCACCGTTTTTACGTGTCTGTGAGGTATTTTTTCCCATAATCCGGTGGCTCTCGGCAATCAACTGACGGCTGACGGCACACTGGTCGGGGGAGCAGTGCTACAGCAGTAGGGGTGGCGCCATACTTTAAGCTATGGGTTAACATGAGGAGCTCAATCCTTCACCCGAAACATGCCTTCGAAGCACTTTGTTCGCGTAACCCGACGAACATGGCTACATGCGCTAGGCTTGAAAACATATCATATCCGTAAAATTATCGTGCTAACCGGTAGTTGCTTGCTCACTTCATGAGCGCGGCTGATCAGACTTTTTTTTAGCCAAACACTGCAAGTCCTCTGCCGTGGGATGAGGTTTGGTGTAGTGCTGAAGTTTGTATACATCGCTCCGGTATTTGCAGAGTCAATAATATTGGCAAGGACAAATCGTGGACGTTTCCGGAGAACACCCCAGAGAAGACTCAATAGCTCTTCAAGAACAACTGACCTGATTTTCCTGCCACCACTCACCTCGATGATTCGTTGAGGGCCTCCAGCATCCACCACCCAAAGAGTGTTTTTGCGCAACACCTAGCAGTGACGAATCCGAGTAGAGGCGATTGTAAAATAGTAGTCCGGACGAAAGTGGGAAACATCGTAGGCATCGCGCGAAAAAACGTGGAGAGTGCAGAGGGTCAGCGCGAAGGAGGACATCACACCGGTAACAGAGCTAACACTGAATATCTCGTGTAGTGGGGAAAACATCCCCCAGCGAAGCGGCATTTGCCGGTTCGCCTGCAGGTTGGTCGGCGGCGCTAGCAAAGTCCCAACACTTCGGTGCTTATGGTATTGTTCATTTCCCTGGAAGCATGACAGCATCTACATACACGCTCGAGCTGTGACGTGTCTCCGATTAAGCAAGGCTCTCTGTAGCCGCCTTCTCACCAGTCCGTCTCCTGGCACGACCACACCTCCCAGGTCGATGGCAGCGGCATCCCCAGTTTCGGGGTCAACGGCAAACAGCTCGCCAGCGAAACTGTTGGCCACGATGAGCATGCTGCCATCGTCGTTGGCCTGGAAACAAACGCGATCCACAAGAAACAGGTGACACATAGGAAAAGATACAGACAACACGACCCAAAAACTGTTTCGGAGAGATCCCATTAAATCACAAGCAGCATCGAGAGGATTGTTTGACACAGCCAGCTGGCAGGCTTCGTCTCCAAGACTGCGATCGGTATAGAGGGATGGATGGAACAACAAATGAAGGGCGACAGGGGAGAGGGAGTCTGTACTGTAGCTCGAACTCCGACTGACGCTATCGATTGTCGCCGTAAGCTCGTTGATGTGATCCTGTGAACGGTACACAGCCAACACCTGGTATGACTCATTCCCCGGCACGGGTTGCAGTGTCGGGTTCAATACGCCCTGACCAGATGAGCTCCTAAAGTGCAAAACTACCGGCCAACATGAAAAATTGTGAGTATGTTAGTTGTTAGGGCTAGCGCATGGAAGTCTTGGTCGGGTTACGCCAACACAATGCTTCGAACTCATGTTCTCCGGGTGATATACTAAACTCCTCATGTGAGAAAAAATTACGTCACCACCCCTATCGTGGCACCGCAGGTGAGGCGTTCTACGATAGAGGTTCACTCGAGGTTCACCATAAAAACTCTAGGCTTCTCACCTGAGGAGCTCCACATCTCACCCGAAAACTGACTTTTGCAAAGCTCAAAATCGCACCCCGATGAATAATCTCATGGCCCAAGTATGCAATTACGTCATTTTTCGAAACAAGAGCGACATTCCGACGAATTTGGGTTAAGGACCCCCGTCATTCTGAAAAAAAATAGCCGAAATGTCCTACCTCTGTTGTTGAACGCGTCGTTTTATGATACGATTCGAATAAGGGAATGCTACTGCAATCAACTTGCTTGCATTAGCTTCATGTGGTTGTTCCTTGAATGGAAAGCTACTGTAGAACCGACCGAGGCGCGACACCCCCGGCTGCGACTTGAGGGGACAAATGTGTCGTTTGACGGAAATAATCATGACTTTTGAGTTCGTATGCTCTAGCCGATAGCCTTACCCCCTGTGCTCCGTCTCGAAAGGGATACGTGGTCAATGGTCGAAGGATTAAGGCAACCAACAAATGACGACCCCCTCCCCCACCTGCCTTGCTTGTCTTGCCTGTCTTAACCCTCTTGCTTCTGCCCTGCCGCAACCTGTGCATGCCTCTCCGGCCAAGGTCGGGGGGCTGTAAGGTATGAACCTGTACAGTTTCTTGGTAAAATCTACTCTGCAGAACTATTGAGCGTTTCTTGTCTTCCGTGCTCTTCCTTGCCACGAGGAAGGTATTGCCGACACAAGAAACAGATGCACGCGATAGGTTTAAGATCCAGCGGCTTTGACGCCGGCGTCATGGATACGACACCATCTAAACCCCTCACACCGACTCGTTCCATCAACGCCGCTTTTTCCTAGGAGTGTATTTTCAGTGTAGTATTTTTATTGGATTTGCCGTCCGCCATTGTGCAGCATCAATAGCCTCGACGTTGGTCACTCCTCAACATTCGCCAAAATATGAAACCAAGGGAAATCAATGAAAAGGGAACCCATGCACGACATCACGTCTCTGGTCTATGCTGAATCGTAGCTCTGGGGATGTGTGGTCGTCTTCAATGAGCACCTCGATACCGTTGGCGTTGATCTGTCCCTCCACCACGGGAAAGTTCGAGCTTAAGGCGATGGTTTCCAGGGAACGTTCGGGTCCGTATGCCAATTCTCCGGTCTGCTCGTTTAACTTCACCTGAAATAAACGTTGTGGGAGGAGTGCATGCGATGGCCTTTGCAATGACGCAAAACCATCAGTCTCTGCTTGTCCATCTGTACACGTGTGGGAAAACTGTAGTTCATGCGCAATAGTTTATCGCTCCCCCTCATCATGAGAACATTGAAACAACCGAATACTACTATTCACTTCAGGCCTCCTTATCTTTCGCGGAAAATTCTACTTGACTACCTCGCGTCATCTCTATTTTTGTGTAGCGGTGACGTGTGTGAAAATTCCGGATAAGCTTCGTACTTCCGTAGGGATCGATCACATACATGGCAGACAGATGCCGCCTGCTACGCCTGATGTCCCTGACGGTTTCTACGTGAATCGATCGTGGCCCCTGACTGTGAAGGTCTGGGTAAACGCGTTTGCCTCGCCCTGCATTAACCCTCTCGAAAAACCACAGAGGAAAGTTTGATGACACAAAACGACGATTACACCGACGGCAACTGCGTGAGTGGGCGGTGATACTAATCGGTGTTCGAGTACCAAGGCGCAAAAAAACGGCGCAGCAAGATTATGCTCGTAATTCCGGGTGATCACGCCACTCGTGTAGACGGTTGATACCACTAGCATTGGAGGCGTTCCGTGATAGAGGTTAACCCTACATTGCCTGAGGCTCCTTTGTCCCCCCTAGGGGAATAATGATGCGGAATTCAACGGGGATAAATATATGAATACAACTGACTGATGGTACGCGCATCTCGTGCGTGTACGTATGCACTAGGCTCAACAGAATAGAGCACAAGTTACCTACTCATCCATCCTTCAACTTGCGCACGGTAAGGACGCCGTGGTGACTCAGAAAGTTTTTTTCCCCCAAATGTGACACTCCTATCGTAGAACGCCTCGATGTGTTTGTCGCTCTCTCGGGATACTTAAGGGGTTGACCAGGCGCCAAGTTAAACATACTCACCGAGTAGATCTTCCCCTGATACGAATCGGTGAAGTACGCCGAGGTCTTCGTGACGATGACGTCGTTCACCAGAGATGTCGTTGTGTTGGCATCGTTGAACGCGTACTCGGCAACGAGATCAAATTGGTCGTCATAGACACGAGCCCCTGAAAAAAAAACAAAGGGATAGGAACGGGTGAGGTACAAGTACGGGTCCACGAATGGCACATGACCTGAGAAAAATACAAGGCTCATGTTTCGAGGAAAGCTAAGAAAAATGGATTAAAAAGATGTCTTTAGCAGCGAGCGCTACACTAAACCCTATATATTAGTCTATGTTCTAGTTTAAACAAGGATGGGTGTCACGATAAGATTATGAGACTTGATCAGATTGGGGGGGGGGGGGTTGTTGGTGGTCCATACTGTAATCAAGTAACTGAAGGGGGGGTGAGTTCGGTCGATGCTACTTCAGCATGCCGAGTGTGATCAATGCCATAACGGGCGTTTCGGTATGAGCTCAACGAAACAGCGACAACTTGAGTCGAAGACGCTTCAAGCACGTCTTTTACCCTTGCGATGTGGCACAACTGTCTCGCGCCTGACTTCAACGCACCATAATTTGCGTGCCTGGTATGTACAGCCGATGCATCTACGTAGATGCTGGCGCGGGGACGCGTGCTACCACGGGGGGGGGGGGGGGCGTTTTCGTCGCCAAAATATTTCCGAAATTGCTTGGGAAAACATGAGTGACTTGTCCCCAAAACGGGGCTGCAGTCGACGCGTTCTACGATAAAGCTAGCACATTTGCGCTAAAATATTTCCACGATGACGTGGTTCCATAATCTAAAATCGTCGGAATGCCAATCTTGTCTGGAAAAAAACGACGTTTTTTGTATGCTTGGGCCATGGGATTATTCGCCGGGATGCAATTTGACTTTTGCTGAAGTCAGTTTTCGGGTGAGGTGTGGAGCTCCTTAAGGACAAGTGAGGAGCCTCAGAAAATGTAGGGTGAACCTCTATCGTACAACGCCTCAGTCCTAAAACTCTACCCAATGTCCTTGGAAAGGCATTTTGATGCTGTGCGTTTGAATTATGTACATGTTGTGTACCTAGGCCATCGAGTTGCGCTTTCACTTGTTCTCAAAGTCAGCTCTTAACAGAGCTCCTCAAGTCAGGAGCCCCCTAAAAACGAAACACGGCCCCCCGGTATCGTGCCATGCGCCGAGGGCGTAAAGTCAGCGCTACGAGGCGGGGCTTGTATCTAAGTACACCACCGAGCAAACTCCCCACCTAGGGGACACTGCTGAGATTATATTATATTATTCTATTTGCCTTCCGACAATGTATAGGACAGGGTTCAGGCAGAACAGCTGACACATTCCGCTAATATCACCAAGCTCATCCAACCAGTTATCCGTCCCTGCGTGCGCTCAATTGAAGACGCACTACCCCCCTTTTACCCAATCTTATTGGCTTGCGGTGTTCTGTATCAATCCTCCGTGCGAGTGCAAACCGCCAGCTTGCTGTAAGCTCAGTACACAACATAACCACTCACACAACACTCAACGTAACCACTCACGCAAGAGTAGGGCTTGAAGATGAATACATTGCGCCCTGAGCGCCACTCACTCTGTCCCGATGTCTAAGGATATGTTGGATTAAATATTAACATACAAAAAACTGACCTTACATACAGGGACAGAGTTTTACCTACCTGAAGTGCCGGCGGCGGCGAAAAGATAGCCCGACCGCTTGTCGTGGTTCAACCCGATGGTCATGCCGCCGTCCCCAGGCACCACCACTTCACCAACTCCGGTAAGGAGGTCGCCCTTCCAGATGGACCCATCTGTCGCATTCGCATAAACGTGAGCACACGAGTTTTGAAAGCAGCCTCCAGAACGTTCGAAGCGGCAAAGTTTGGATGGTTTGGGCGCAACCCTCTGCCTCCATCGGCATTTACTATCAAACTGAAAAATAAACATGTTACACTCTAGTTCCAAGTGGTTTGTCCGAGGTCGCAGTTCTTAAAGGGTTGACGTTGACATTGCGCGAGGCTTGTGGCAGTATGTTTCAGTCTGCAGCAGGTGGCGGACAGGTGGCGCGTTCACGGTCATCGTGTTGCCACCATGCAGACAACGGTCTCAGTGAGTGAAAAAGCTCACACAGATCACGGCATAAGATGAGTCCCGTCGATCGCACGGAGTCAGATATTGGCGAACCCAAGGCGTGGCGCAGTTAGTCGGCGCCGACGGCCCCAAAACCACTACAGCACTCGTACGCGACAGATGCAGTTACCCTCCCCGCCTTATGCAGGTCATCACCAGCGAGCGATCCAACAAAGGCTGTCGAATTGTCGCCAAGCGCAATCCCCTCGGGGAAAAATCCCATTGGCAGGTCGATCACGTCCAGTTTCGCAGTCGCAATCTCCGATCCGATGCACACCAAGGAGGCGAGTAGTCCAACCCAGCGCGTCACCCCAAGCGGGATCCCCATGACGTCAAAATTAACCCGTACCTGAGCGAGAGAACGAACGCCACCGTTGGGGTTGCGGAGGGGTCGAGATCCGAAAAGTATCAAGTGGAAACGTGCACAAATACTATATCAACAGGCTGATATATGTCGCGGAGTACACCAAGAATCATTGGGTGCCTTTTGGATATAGCGATGGGTATCGCTCAATTTGCCCCTTTGATCGCACACAAAAGCGCAAACATGTCACAAAGCTGACACACAACTTGCTAAACACGTGGTATCTGCTGTGGGTTGTAGGGAACTCGGACATAACAAGATCACAACTGAAGCTGACGAACCGAGTCACCACTTGATTCGGCGAGCCCGTGGCTGGTAGCTTCAAAACTGAATCGGCGAGTACGTTTTCGTGACCGCACTACAGCCGCGAAGGACCCTCGCTCTAGGCACAAAGTCTGCGGTCATTCTCTTCGCTCTCCACCGGCGTTTTAGAAGTATAAAACAGCCGTAAACACTCGCGAATACCCTGGATTTTACTTCCCACATTTGGCAAAGTACTCGTTGGCTGCGAGTACTCGTAGGGGTGCAACTCTACTGCGCAGCAACAAGGTGATATACGGATCGTTGCGTAGGTCAACGAACCCATGAACGACCCCACCCGCTTCGACCCGGATGTGCGTGTACGTTTATCCGTCGAAAGGTTCGACCATGCGCGCTAGCTTCGCGAAACTGAAGAAGGCAACAATCAGTACGCTGGAAAAATATCGATATTCGTGGAGGGCAGAACTAAACTCTCCGAGAAGAACAGTATATATATATATGGAAAAAGTCGCAGCTGTTACAACGAAACCCTCCCTGTTCATAGAGGGGCCAGGTCAAGCTCGTACCAGCATCCATCGAAGCAATTATTACGCGAGCTTCGCAAAATTGAAGATGGCAACAAGTCAGTACAATACCCGAAAAATAGGCCACAGATAAATAAATTCTCCGAGGAGAATATTCGACAGCAAAAGTTGCAGTTGCTACTATTAAAACCTCTTGTTGTTGAAGGAGTGAGGCAAAACTTCGTGCCAGTATTAGTTCTGAAACGATTTTTTTTGGCCCGATGATCAAAAACAAGTTTGACATGTTTTGCCGCTGCATATCTGACCCCCCCGAGCGCGCGCTTTCTTGTGCACAACTACACGCTAACCATTTTAGCACCGCACTGCGGTGCTTAACATATAGCTGAAAATAATTACAAGCCGTTGGTCTCCAAAACGGGAGGGCGGTCCTAAGAGGGCTTACAATCGGGAAGAATATATAGATATTTTGGTCCTGACTGTTCGAATACGGACTTACTTGTTTCTGGGGCATTCTTGTAGGCGGTCCCGACCGCGATATACCCCTTCGGGTTTCACGAGTGATCTCCAATATTACTCATCAGTACGAGTACCTCTTTAGGACTGCACTTCCGATTCGTTGGCACAACATACTTGGAATCAAAGTTGAATAGGTGTGCCTGTGCACTGCAGCACTAAACGGCTTAAGTCTATTACGGAGGTCCATAGTAGATAGGACCTACGGTACACACAAAAAAACTATATATATATACCTATTATTACTAACAAAATTTGGTCCCATTTACTATGGTCCTCCTTAATAGTTATTTCGTAGGTAGCGCCCGCTCAATGACAAGGTGATCGAATATGCCCCGGGAGTAAAAACTCTGATTATTACGGGGGACATAGTAAATAGGACCTACGGTAAACACAAAAACCTATATATTTGCCTATTTTTACTAACAATATTTGGTCCTATTTACTATGGCCCCCCGTAATAGTTGAAATATCGGATCTACAACTATTGATTGGGCGGAAATTGCGAAGGTTGTCGTATTTTTCTTGGGAGAATTTACGCAATAATTCTTCCTTCGCCGCCACTTATGAATGAAAGCAGTTAACCTGATGTTGTGTGAACTGCAGTGTCCTTCCCTTATTATCAACCCTTCGGCATAGAGGTTTTGTATATAAGCCTCCCACATGCTCTTCAGACTCTGCGTGCTCCATCGCGGCCCTACTATACCGCCGTGGGTAGAACACAAACTTTTTAACTTGGAAAATACCGTAGTAAGTAGAAGAAGTTATGTTTTCTGTAACAATATGTTTCTCCGGACAGTGCTTGTACACAGAGCAGTAGTAGGTAAAAGCGTATCATTAAAAACTTAACGGCATCGTCAATGATGAGCCAGCGCGTGCGGCGGCTTTTTGATTTCGGGCAAGACATTCGTTCGTTGATGCCATTCACGCCCGGTATATACCAATTAATTGCCACACGGGCGGTCAATGACCACTCTGTCCCTAATTATACGGACGTTTTGTATGTTCACGCTGAATACAGAGGCGTCCTACAATAGATTGTATCACGTTTGGGGGGGGGGAAATATGTATACGTATAATTGTCAAATTTTCGTACTTTTGCCAACTTTTCTCTTCGCACGAGCACTTTTAGGCAAAATAGTAAGTACACGGACACGAGAAGCCCTGCCGGACACATTGGTCTAGGTCTCGGCGCGATCCGTGCACTCTGAAGCGCGTGGCAGGCGCTTAAAAATTTTTTCGGCGGGAGTGGATAAGACGATTTCCCTGGTTTCAGTAAAGAGGCCTTATTTTGTACGTACGTATCGGTACATTGTCATGCTCTCTGTGTTCTCCCCAAGGCTCTCATGAGCTGTGAGCACACAGCTCAGGCATGTACCAGGTACACAACAGACAACATGCACAGATCCCATCGTTCCAACGCTGCCGCCCACACGCCGTGCGTGTTCGGCACGCCCATATGCGCAGTGTTGCTGTGGTTGGTTGAGTTTGTTGGAGCCCGCCGTCCGCATTCCACGGTCTGTTTTTTTATGCGTATGTATCCAGGATGACGTACAATATCCCTGTACATTTTTTTTGGGTTGTCGCACGGAGCACGGACCACCGCCTAGAGAACAATACCCACAGCAGCAGTGCACAGAGCGTGCCTACCTCCAGCTTCCTACAGCACCACAACCAACCCTGCTGCCCAGCAGCAGCAGTGGGCACACCTTGCGCGTGTGGATGATCGTACTGCGGCCTATTCGTACAGCAGCGTTCGCACAAAGTATACTTACAGCAGTACAGTATAGTTCTGATTGCAGTGTGTCCTAAATTGCTGGCCGATAGATCCTAGAGCCAGCTGAAAGGGGATCAGTACACGTACCTACGTTCCTCGCGTTGCATTGTACAGAAGTACTGCTGAATATGCAGTCGTACCTGTACAAGCTACTCTACTGCTGCAGGAGATCGTGCAAAGTGTTTTAGATTGCGTAAAAAACACGACAAGCCAATTGTACGAGCACTGTTCTAGCGTACGTACACGTTTATACTGCGCTGGATATATAACATTTTCGTTTCCGAGGTTCGACTCGCACCATCCACGCTTTTTTTTTTTTAGTTTCACTTTTGACTATTTTTGTACCAGGACTACAACAAAGTACTACAGGGAGTAATAAAAATAATACATTCGTCCACACCTTGCTTTTCTGAACGTATAATATGATAGTCTAAGAGTACATGTTACTTGTGTGTTTTAGCCCAAATTGAAGAGTTTGGGCGCGCTTGCGTGTGGCGTGCGTTCATACCTCAACATTTCACAGCTACTCCGAATACTTGGGAGTAAAGCAAAGTATGTTCGAGAAGATACTGCTGCTATTATTACCGTAGGTACTTCGTACACTCGCAGTATTTCGGGTTTTTTGTACTCGAGATACTGCGAGTACTCGCAGTATTTTGAGGTTCCGTAGATACTACTGCGTATACTTTCTTCGGGCTTCTGTACGGCGGGTACTACAAGCATACTAGCAGTATTTCGTCCGTTGGTAGTGTTCGTGCTGCTGCTTCTTCTGCGAGACTCAGTACTCGCAGAAATGAAATATACTCTCAATATGCCCAGTATCCTTCGAGTATGAAGTATACTTCAACCGTTTGTGCACCGTGTCGACAAGTCTCAGGCCCAGCGTTCGGCACAAAACACACCCAGATAGTCCCACACGAGTGGGAGTTGGAGCAAAAAACTACTTTCGCTGGAGACAACTTGAGCACTCAGAGCAGTCTGCCAGTATTTCGATAGAATATTATGCATGACGGCGAATGCTCTCAGTATCTCGAGGTTCTGTACTGCGCATATATTGCCTTCACCCCAAGTATTTATTTCGTGTTTCGATACTACTGCGGGTACATACTTTAAGCAACCTGTATTCTCGGGGTTCGGTACTGCTCACACTCTCATTACTCTCAGTATTTCGGCCTTCTCAGTACTCGCAGTAGTTTTGCCGCCAGTACTCCAATACTCTCAGTACTCGGACTACGATTTGTTCTCGAGCATTTACCTGTGAAACCTTGATATTATACCCTGAGCACCAAGAAACTTTTATTTTGGGGGACAACATATATATATATATATATATTGTAGTACCAGTATGTATGTATGTGCTGCACCTTATTACTCAGCCGGTCACAAATTATGGCGCAACCCCGACCTCGCGCAACTTTGATGTACTTACGAATTCATCGCCGCGAGTCAGCTGGATCAATATTTCTCCACTTACCGATACCCTATTATATATTATTGTAGTAATGATCCCACACTAATTCCGCGAACAGCAGTATAATATAGTCTGTCCTCAAAAATATGTTGTGTGTGTTCTTCACGTTAAAATGATGGGTGAGTGCAGATGCTACTTCTAAACAAGTGTGCAGGGTTTCATACGAGTATTACAATTTCGCTCTTGCGCCACTTCCCTATAAATACGGCACCTCCCGGAGGGGAACCTTGTATTTATTATATGTTTGCTACCACGACGTCCTCTTGCCGGGCGCCTCATGTTTCAGTCCTCGATAGATCCTGGCCGCGTATAAACATGTAGCTTGTGTTCTTCATTGTTGGTCATAACGCATACGCACACTTACGAGATGCGTGTATAATAGCATCCTTGGTATTCATGTACATGTCTTTGTGCCCCGTTGAATTCCGCATCATGCCTCGGGGGGGACATAGGAGCCTAGGATAAAACAGGGCGAACCTCTATCGTAAAACGCCTGTACAATCGCTCTTTTTTGGTTTCGTTACAAAACTGTACCAGGTAGTGTGGTTGACTCCAAACGCTGATAGCGTTAGGTGTCGAGGGTTCGATTCTCCGCGACACGGAGTTTTTCCTTGTCGAAAGGCAGTCACCAACAACTATGCCGAGAGCGCCTATCTTTTGCGAGAGGGTAAGCGCAATTCGATGCGAGTCGACGGGGGAAGAAAGTGATGAACCCTTCTCGCGATCATAAAATAAGGCGTGTGCCGTAGGGGGGAGAACCAGTTATGTGACCCCTGATCTGAGTTACGACTACGTGCGAGGAGGCGAGAAAGAAGGACGACGACATTAATCGGGATGGGGAAAAATATATACCCGTGATGAAACTACGAGTCTACTCCTAGGGCGAGATTCCAGGCCGCGTGGGAAGTCCGGCAGCACTCTAAATCCCAACGAGTTCAAAGTATGCTGGGTAGCTTCCCAGAGATTCGAGGGGTCGCTTCATTGAAACATTGTAGAAGTGTTTGACATCGCTCGTCGGAGTGCAGCCAATTGCCGGTAGGGGTTGGGTGTTCATCTTCCACAAGCGACGACTCATCCCACGGTCGGTAGGGGTTTTCGTTTCAATATTTTCGGACCGGTTGAGCTCCACAAGCAAGTAACTATTGTTAATAGTATCCCGGCTAGTTTGTAACTCTCGGTAGAGCGTAGGATATTTTTTTTTTTGTACGAGACAAGCGCGTCGAAATAGTACCGTAGTTCAGATTGCGCGGGTAAAGACGTTTGAAGTCATAATAGTATCCCCGTTGGCGAAGACTGTAATCGAGGTACGCTGCCTGCGTAGTTTGTAACTACTGTAACGCTTCAAAGCCGAGTCGCAGCATAATTTTAACGAATATTAGATATATGGCCTCAGATATCAGCAAGAGGGCTTTTAGTCTCCTATAGTTTTTTTTGTACGAGACAAGGCGTCGTACAGGATGGGGAAATAAGTACCCGTGATTCGGGTAAAGACGTTTGAAGTCATGTTTCAGGTGAAATATTGAGCTCCTAATGTGTGAAGCTCGGAAAATAAGGCACTGTTCCTACTCGTACCCTGGGCGAGTCCGTCCAACTAAGCAATCGAAAGACCTTCCCTCGACACTGCTCTACAACACAGTACTCTAGATAGAACGGTCGACGATGAAATACTTGGCCAACAATTCTGGCGATAACTTTATTTGAATCGACTTGGGGGAGCAGAGCGAGGATGGACGTTGGCGACCAGGGACACAAGCAGCCAATGCTGATGCTGTACACCTGTCTTGTCCTTCTCCAGCTTCTCGTCTGCCCGGCTGCGCCATGTTCTACAGTAGTATGTGTTGAGATGTTCAGATCGGCGTGTGTGAGGAACAGACATAGCTAAAAGTTGAAGTTTACTACAGTACTGTAGTCGCGCTCGCCCTCGCCGGCAACTCGAGGCCCATCCCCGCCGGCCCCTCTGTTTTCAAGTGGAACGAAGTCCCGCCGCATCCGACACGCCCACATCCCGCGCCCGCGACGCCACGAGCGCGAACCGCCGCGGCGCGAGAGGGCCGCTTCCGTCCTGTGTAGACCCCGGCCCACACACCTGCGGCGAGATCCAGGGCGGGAACTCTCCAGGGAGGTTCGCCATCGAGACCACACTATTCCTAGATGCGTGATGCCTTCAGACGATGCATGTTTCGATAGAGGCGAACCCAATATTTTCCGAGGACATGTACAGGCTCCTCGCTTGAAGGAGGAGCTCTGTACCCCGGGCAAAATCGACCCCGAGAAAACTGAAAGTGCAAAACGATGAACACTCCCATGGCTTATAGGGCCATTTTTATCGACACGCAATCTAGCAAATTGTTCTGCCAAAATCGGCAAGGTTTTATGGCAAAACTGGGCTTGCAAAAATAGCAAGTTTTTTTTTAGCCAAAATTCGTTTTGGATATTTCCGTAGTCCTTCGGTTTGGCGAGTTTATGGAGAAAAAAAAAAAACGTTTTTTTTTTTTTTTTGCTATTTGGACTTGTTTCGAGACTTGGAAAAAAAAAAGGCAAAACCTCGTGCCAAGTTTGGCAAGTTTCTTTACGTATCGTTAAAACGGGCCCTAGACATTTCTCGAAAAAATGATTAAACACAATGATTTTGTAGCGGAATAATATCCCGCCGACGACGCCTCTTGTTAAGTTCAAGGTCGGGACACTTTGTATCTCTTGTTAGGTTTACTTATTGAGCACAGGTACTCGTTGGTACTCACGTGTGAAGTTTGCTTAGAGATAGAAAAAGAGCAGTTGTATTCATTTCGTGCACGATGGAGACTTGCTCCCAGAAAAACCCTGGTTTTCCATCTAAGATACGCCTCCCAAGTACTACAAGTACTATCCCAACACCTGAACCCAGGTAATTACCGGCCTGTTCAACCGCACTCAAAACAGTACCGCAACAATGTTGGGTATTTCTTTGGTTGAAAAGCGCCGTCGGCCAGAGACATTTTGCCCAAAAGTGCTATTACGGGGGACCATAGTTAATAGGACCAGATACTCTTAGTAAAAATAAGTAGATAAAATATACATATTTTTGTGTGTACCGTAGGTCCTATTTACCATGGCCCCCCGTAATATACACCCTTTATCGTAACACTCGCCAGACACAAAACTACCTATTAATACTATAAACCACTACGAGTACGTCCACAGGGTTCTGTTGACCGAAATGGTACGGTAGGGGTGTGGTGCCATATTTTTTTTCAAGATCCTCACATACTTCTTGATGAGCTCCGTAGCTCAACTGAAACATGACGTCGAAGACGTTTGTTCGCTCAACTCAAGCAACGTTTCTCTGCGCTAAGCCCCAACCCAAAACAAGCGTGCAACTAAAAATGATCACATCCCCCGGTAGTTGCTCGCTCGGGGGTCTCCGCCGGTCAGAAAATACTGAGTGAGACAAAAAAAAAAGAGTGCTACAGCTGTACCCCTGTCGAGTGTTGGGTCTGTTTTATATATCTACGGTATCAGGTACCGGAAGCGCAAAGCATGCCTCGCCAGGAAAGAAAGGAAGGGCCATGGTAACACTCCTATATACATATGGCAAGGGCTGGCTCACCCGCGGTGTTGACGCCCAGGCCTTTCGCTGTGTGTGGTGCGTGGCTTGCGCTCGGACCTTGACAAGGTGCAGACAAAAGCGAAGTACAGCAGGAGGAGCGGCAGTACACCAGACAGACAGCGGGCAATTTTTCGCAGATGTGGGATGGGGATTTCAGCTCGTGTAATTTGTAAACCAGTGTTCGTTTTGGTTTGTTTCGCCGCACAGTGCGCGCTCGAAGTATCACACACAGCTAGCAAATATGACTTTCGGCGAAATGCTCGATCTCACGGCTGACGTTACAGTTTAGTATAAAAAACAAAATTGCTGACGGATCGTTCGACGGGATACAGGATACCCCTTCCATCCGCAATTGTCCGTATCGTGTCAAATTGTCCGCCTCGAGGTGTTTGCCACAGACGGTACTGGTTCCGACTGAAATGCTCAGGGGGCATACTCTGTATTCGTCTCCGAAGGAACACATTTGTCCCTCTCTCTCTCCCGCGCGTGCGCCCGGTTCGCTCGAAGCTAAACAACAAATCTACCACGAACGATGGATGATCGTGCTCGGTATTTTGATAATCTTGTTTTGTCCCTAAAGCTCGAGAGCTCTTATCACAGGCGGGGGCTGAGGAGAGGAGCAGAGGCTCGGGCGGTAGATCACATAAACCAGTTTGTAAATATGCGTATCTTCACGCAAACTCCCCCGTCAGCCCCAGCAGATGAAGAGAGCGCTCACAGAAGCCTCACCAACAAAGTCATCCACCCATACCAAGTTCCTGATGTATCGTATCAAGTGGATATCGGAGCATGGATGAACCCCACACGCGGTTCCCGACATCTCCCTACCACAAATTCCATACCCGTGGAAGTTTTCAATCTTCGGCGACCCGGTATATCTTACTACGAGCATCAACCAATATCCTCATTGCTCTGTACCAGGTAAACGATACGACACGAGATACCGCAACAATAATGTGTGTCTGTGCGGCATACAACTGACGAAATAGACTTTCCTGCGTGCACAGCAGTTATTTTTCAACTCACCGATCTCCCACCCAGTGCCAGACTCCTGCTCATCCACGCCCATCATGAGTAGAGCCCAGTAGTACTAGATGATGATATTCCTTTCTATCCCAACCCGTCCCAGCCTCTGTTTGCCCAGTTCAACCAACCAATTGCACCCATCGTTAATTAAGCTGATGGCCCTCTTCCCCATCCCTTCTTCTTACACATGCCAACGATTCCGTACCTCTCCACAAACTCCAGATTTCCTTCGTTCAATATTGCACTTGCTACAACAGAGCACCGCAATAACGTGATCACTTCAAAAATCCCATCCGAAAAACAGCAACCAAATTCCAGGACGAACTCCTTCAATTCCAAACCATCGCCCAGGTAGTGTCTAATAAATACCACAGAGGAGCATGCATCCATTCTAAATAAAGTGTTCATAGGAAAGTCCCATCTATCTGTAATTTCAAGTCGCCACGGTATCCCACGGGGCGTATACAACTACAACAACTCTACTAAGCGCTATTTTAATACGTACGTACTGATCAAGGTTGATGTGACGGTGTTGTGGTGACAACGATGTCCGCCAGTCTTCGCCCCAGCAATATTCCGGGAAGCGTCCTGCTACCAACTCATTCGTAAGACTGTCTTATAGATATATCTCCCCCTTCGGAGGACAACCACGCCACAATTATCTCGCCTCTGAGGATAATATCCTCAGCTCTACGTTGCTGACGGGGAAAATCTTTTTTCGAGGGCTTGTCGTCGCAGGTCAGGTCAAACCTCACGGGTCGGGTCGGGTCGAGTAGGGTCGGGTCAGCTGACCCAACCCGACCCGCGGAAAATTTGCGGTGTGTGTTGACTTGACCCGACCCAACCCGCGAGATTTTGAACGCCTCTTTTGACCCGACCCGACCCGACCCGACCCGACCCGCGAGATTAAAAACCTATTGACCCGACCCGACCCCACCCGTGAGATTTAAAATCTCCTGACCCGACACGACCCGACCGGCGGGATTAAAAACCTCCTGACCCGACCTGACTCGACCCGCCACCCTCCGATTGACCCTTGAGACGCGGGTTTCATGCGGGTCGGGTCACCTTGATCCGCGAGACCATTTCTCTTGACCCGCGGGTTCGACCCGCGGATCCGACCCGTGGGTCGACACTTCAAAACCTATTTAACCCTTTTAGTACCGCAGTCCCGTTTTGGGGACAAATCACTTGGAATTAGACTGGTTTGTCCCCAAATCGGGACTGCGGTTCTGAAGGGGTTAATATTCAGTTTCCTGCCCAGCAGCGATATGTGGCCTGACTGTCGTGGGTATGGATGGTTGTGGACATGCGTATATTGATTTGGTGGTATTTTAATGTTTGAATATGATGCCAAAGGAGTATTATGGAGTGTTGGTACGAGAGAAGCCTTTGGGTAAGCAGAAAAGTTGTTTTAAGTGCCTGATCCGCGAGCCGGATGCGAGGATCCGACCCGCGGGTAAGCAGAAAACGACTCGCTGGCCCGACCGGGAGGTGACCCGTTTCTCGCGGGTCATGACCTGACCCGGCTCGAGAGCTTTTCATCACCTCTTGACCGGACCTGACCCGACCCGTGAGATTTGAAAGACTCTTGACCCGACCTGACCCGACCCGCGGGATTTCAAAACCACTCGACCCGACCCGACCCGACCCGTGAGATTTTGAACGATAATTAATTCCTGGCCCGAGTCGACCCGCGAAATGCCCTGCTTTTTTCAGGATCGATCTTCGAGTTTTTATTGCCGATTTGGACATATCGTTTCTCAGGATTGATCGTACAGGTTCTTTATTTTCCCTTTTTCATTTATTTGGTGTCCCGCGTTGAACTTCGTGTTTTATGACCGACCACATGCAGCTGGTTGAGGCTGGTGGAATCACCCGCACATACAGCAGCAGTCGTAGTCGACCTTCAACTTTTTCAACAAACAACAAACAGCACACTCACAGGCCACGCCATCGTTCCAAGGCCCACAACTAAGCTGTAGCGAGGACACGAACAGGCCCGACATGGTTTTCTATATGCACCACTGTGAGGTCTCGTCATTTACATGTCGCCCAATCATTACACCAAGTCGTGAGCTTTCTCTGCCCACCTGTCTACTCTACACTTTGTTTTCTAATCAATGTGCTCCCTTGAGCGAGCGCAGCGCTGGGCGGCCTAAAGAACAAGCGTCCACACATCCGACCACACACACGATCTACAGTAGTAGACCACCGACAACTATTACGGGGGACCATACTAAATAGGACCAAATATTGTCCGTAAAAATAAGTAAATATACAGGTTTTCGTGTGTACCGTAGGTACTATTTACTATGGTCCCCCGTAAATAGACATGGTCTACAATGTAACGTTCGTTGTGAGTTGTGATGTGTTTTTCATGATCTGCTAAATAGTTGTTTCAGTAGTCATCACGGATCCAATTCAGGAAAAATGTTGTTACTACTACTACTACTACTATCGCTGCTGTAGATCATATGCACGTTGTACGGCTCCCACCCGACAACATGGTGAGCTACCAGGTATGTATGTCATACGTACAGATCAGGAATAAATCCGCCCCGAAAGGCCTACGCAGATCGTGAATGAAGCGGGGATCGATGATCTGTCGGAGGTGTGAAACGTTTTTCTCGAGTACCTTTGACTTCTGCATGACAGAGGTGTCTACAGCCAGACTGCACACTCATCGTATGTACGCATCGGTAACACTGGTACTTGTCGCCACGACCACGAATGAAGGCCCCCTCCCTGCGTCTCGCTTCGTGCAGAAGATCAACAGCATCAGATCAACGGCAGACCTGGTGTAGGCTATACGAATAGAACGCCAGAGATGCGTACGTACGGTACTGCTGTGGTAGTCTGCATGCTATTTTTGAATCTTGAGTTTTGAACTTGGAAAATTCAGAAAAATGAAATTGTGAACCAAGTTTATCAAACCATTCCCATTGAACCAAAGCTCAAATTTCCACGGCTTATCACGGTATTTTGGCGGGACGGTAACGGCGGCAACGGCGGGACGGGACGGGATCAAAATGGTCCCGCCGTCCCGTCCCGCCGACAAATTCCCTGACCGTCGTCACTTACCGTTCCGCCCCGCCGATGAAATATCTCCCGCCAGAAATACCGTCCCGACCCGTCGTGACACCGTAAATTTACCGTCCCTTCCCCCCGATCAAATATCTCCCGTTAGAAATTACCAGGGCTTTCCACGGGTCGGGTCAAACCTCACGGGTCGGGTCGGACCCACGAAAAAATTGAGGTATGTCGACTTGACCCGACCCGACCCGCCAGATGTTGAAAGCCTCTTGACCCGACCTGACCCGACCCGCGGATCTGACCCGTGGGTCGACACTTCAAAAACAACTAAATAATCAGTTTTGCGCTCCGCAGTGATATGTAACCTGGCTGTCGTGGGTATGGATGGATGTGGGCATGCATATATGGATTTGGCGGTGTTTTAACGTTCAAATATGATACCAAAGGAGTATTATTGAGTATTTGTGGAAGGGAAGCCTTTAGGTAAGAGAGCGGGAATTGTTTCAAGTGTCGGATCCGCGAGCCGGATGCGCGGGTCCGACCCGCGGGTCAGCAGAAAACAACTCGCGGGTCATGCTGGCCTGACCCGCGAGTGACCCGTTTCTCACGGGTCATGACCTGACCCGACCCGTGAGTTTTTCATCACCTCTTGACCCGACCTGACCCGACCGGTGAGATTTTAAAAATTCTTGACTCGACCCGACCCGACCCGTGAAATTTTGAACACTTCCTGACCCGACCCGAACCTACCCGTGACATTTTGGAACACCCGGTGACCCGACCCGCAGGTCGGGTCATGACCCGCGACAAGCCCTGGAAATTACCGTCCCGTCCCGTCATCATAAACTGCACCGTTGTCACATACAGTCCCCTCCCCCGCCGACACGTCTTGCCTCTTCCCGTGCAAGATACACTGAGTATCTCGTGATCATCTGTTCCCATCCATTCCCACCGCGGATTACGAAAGTGAATACGAAATTTCGAGTTTTACAAAAAATCAGTAGTCCTTCCTATATAAACACATGTCATCATACATTGTGCACAACCCCCGTACTACAAAAGAAACATAGGACAGGGGTGTCACGCAGCTTGCAAAGTTGAGTGTCAACTATTTAATCAGTCGAACTCACAGCAAGAGGGGTGGGGGTGAGAAAGTGTCGACGGAAAAGCGAAAGGTTAGTTGCAGCGGAGATGCGAAAATCAGCTATCCACGGCTGCGCGTCGAGATTCATCTACATTGCGCTAAACGCGTTAGCCAAGTGTATATTGTAGACACCAAGAACCTCGTGCAGCTCTCGTTCGAACTCGCGTAGCGCGCTGCAGAAAGAGGAAGCTTGATCGGTCCCGGGTCATCCAAAATTCGACCAACCTAATATACCGCTTCCGTCGGTGTAGCCGGGCTGATTTTCCGAGCAGTACCGTAGCACTCCCCCCCCTCTGTCTTTTCCCTCTCTTCGAGGTCGGCCCAGACTGGTGGGTGGATGGGAAACATTCATTTAATTATTTGTTATCATATTTCTGTTTGTTTGCTTCGCCCTCCTTTTATCTCCCCCTCCTATTAACAGCCGTCCTAATTGTAGTCGTAACTCAGATCCTGGGTCACACAGCAGGCTCACCTCCCCCCTCCCCACTATGGCCTGTTGGTACATGTCGCCTAACGAGAGCAAACGGAAGCTGCTGCCGGGCGTGCTGATGAGAGACTTTGAGGCGGCGAAGGCTGCGCTTGCGGTGGGAGCGAACGTGAGCGGATCTTCAGAGGAACCCGTTCCCGCCCTCGCGGCTGCCGCCATGGCCAATCGGTTTCGACATGACTTATTGCTCTTTGACTCTGAAATGTGGCAGATCCCGACAGACTTGTTCTAGTGGACATCGCACGCCCAGAGCTGGGCAATGCATCCCACCCTGGTGAACGAACCCTGCTTATAGCGGCCAGGAGCGGGAGGTCGGTAGTTGTTCGCTTGCTGCTGAAGCGAGCCAGCGCCGATCCCAATACCATCGATAACACAGGCTCCACCCCGCTGTGGTCAACTTACGACAGCACCCACGTCCACGTGGAAGCGGTGCGGTTGCTTCTCGAGGCGGGCGCCGACCCGCCCATGGCACGCGCGAAAGATGGCTGAACCCCACTTGCATGCGGTGGCCGTGAACGGTTACGTGGGGTTGGTGGACATGTTGTACGCAACGGCACCCGCCGCGCTGAACCGTCACACAAACAGGGGCATAACGCCGCGCTGTGCGGCGTGCACCCGCGGCCGCGAAGCATGGTCTCCCGGCTGTTGTTGCTGGGGGCGATGGAACCGATGCCCCTGGACGAATCGACCGTGTTACCGCTCTCGGTGGCCGCGGGCGACGGATTCGTGGGCGTAGTGTAGATCCTACTCGAGGATGCAGGACTTCGAGCGATCGAAGGCGGGACGGCCTTGCCGAGCGGGCTGTTCACCGCCGTGTGCTCCCGCTAGGCGAGAAATCCTCCGGCTGCTGCTCGCGGCGGAAGGAGAGGAGAAGCGGTCGGAGTGGGCCAACGGTAGGATCGGCGATAGCAGGCACCTGCTGTGCATCGGCGCTGCCTACTGATATCCCGCCGCGGTGAGCGTTCTCCTCGAGGTGGGAGCGGACGAGGCGGCGCTTGGCTCGCAAGGGAGTATTCCGCGAGACGTCATCGGGGTGAAACTCGGTCGGGACGGTAAGGCTCAAGTGGGTCGGGGGCAGGACGTCACCATTCTGCGGATACTTCAGCGCGGCGATGCTTACCGAGCTCGATCGTGGGCGTGGCACTTCGAGAGAGGAGTAGATGCCGGTGATAGCGGCGACACAACAGCTGCTGAAAATGAGCATGATCATGATGATGATGATGATGATGATGATGAGCATGATCATTGTGATGATGATGATATTGATGATGGCGATACTGCTGATGCTCGCCTCTCGTCTCCTCCAGCCGCGAAGAACCCCCCTGCCGTTGGTAGGCGAACCTTCCGGCCGAAGGAGAAGAGCACAGTGGACTGTTCTTCGCGGATCTTATCGGCAGATGAGCGCGACTGTGCTGTATATGCCAAACTGAGGTGCAACATATAGCCGTTGTCGGGCCTAGTACGCAATTGCAGGCTTGGGCTTCAGCCTTCTTCGGACTTCAGAGGGAAAAATTAACGATCAAAAGTGACGATTTCACCGACGGGTCACAACGTGATTGGTGGATGATAGAAGTTGGTGTCCGGGCTACAATGCATGGAGAGGCGTTCTACGATAGAGGTTTACCCTAAACTTTCCGAGGCTCTCCTCGCTTGACCTTAAGGAGCTCCACTCACCTCACCCGAAAACTGACTTAAGCACAAATCATATTGCATCCCGATGAACAATCCCATGGTCCACGCATACAAAAACGTCATTTTTCGAAACAAGATTTTTGGCATTCAGACGATTTTGAGTCAAGGAACCCCGTCATCCAGAAACAAAAATAACGGAAATGTGCTACTTCTATCGTTGAACGAGTCTGGAGTCGTACGGCACGGCCGCGACATGGTCTACCTCTACTGCTAGGGGAGTGCTGCTCGTGGACGATTGACAAGTTATCAATGCTTACAGGTCGCTGTCTCGGGGGCCCAAAGGTGGTAAATTTTATTTTTTGAACGAGGAAGAGCGTCCTGTTGGGCCAATAAGCAAGCTCCGCGGCCTGCAAGGGAGGCGTAGGCCGGGCTGTGATAATACTTCGAAATGACTGATTTTTTTAGTTGTAAGGTAACTAATATACGACAGCACTCACATGCCGGCACGCGTGAACGATCGGCGGCGAGGCATCATGCTATAGAGCAGTAGTCTGACGAGGCTGTCTCGTACCTGCCGCCACCACAGACAGCCAGCTCATGACAGATTTGACCATTTGCAATGGAACCAACCCAAAGAGTTCAACCTTTGCGCTTTCGTTTTTGGTAGATTCCGTATTTGTCGGAATCTATATTCAGCAGCTCTCGCGATGATGTAAAACGTATCTCGAAACACAACCCACGAACCAACGGCGGACAGATGAAAACAGACAGACGAATGCTACCACTCTCACACGCCCCACCATCAAGAGGCATTATTTTTCTACGGTAAGTTCTCTCGTCCTACCCGGATGTGGTACGCCTTCCTACCACGCTTGCTCCCGTCCGGAGGGTGGTGTGTCTCGCAGGGAGCAGCCGCAGCTTAGTCCTCATGGGACTTTAAGAGGAACGATTGACAATAAAATTTGACGATTTCAGCAACAACGGCCGCTGTGCGTGTGATTGGGAGATTCATACAGATTGGTGTCCGCAGTTATACGGCAAGGAATCGTACGGCACGGGGCGCAGCAAGACCCTACCCGTACTCACAACCCTCGTAGACGGCTGATAAATAACACCAAAGTTGTCACCCATTGCTTTGGTGGCTATCTCGGGGGTCCCAACGAAAGCTACCAATCATTGTATTGGTCGCGGTCTCGGGGGTCCCAACCAAAGTTGACCGACTTTGTATTGGTCACACTATCTCGGGGGTCCCAATCAAAGCTACCAACCATTATATTGGTCGTTATGTCGGGAATCCCAACCAAAGCTACCCACCTATGTATTGGTCGCTATCTCGGGGTTCCCAACCAAAGTTAACACCCATTGTATTGGTCGCTATCTCGCGGGTCCCAACCAAAGTTACCAACCACTGCTTTGGTCGCTCGGGGGTCCAAACCAATGTTACCGATCGTTGTATTGGTCGCTATCTCGGGGTTCCCAACCAAAAATACCAACCATTGTATTGGTCACTATCTCGGGGGTCCCAGAGGGGTTAATCGAAGCGAATGCTACAGATGTGGTGCCCGTTCTGACGCGAGAGCCTCGCGGAGATCACCGATTTTTTCCGCATATATCCGCCGGTCACGTTTCAGGAAGTCGGCGCGGCCGGATGTTTCAATCAATGAAATCGTAGTACGAGCATCGCGAGGCCCGACGACGGCTCATGTTCTCACGCCAAAAGCCAGACGGAAAAGTCCGCGTGCGACATGAAAATAAATGCGCTTCTTGCCGGTTTCAATCGGAGCAGTGGCCAAAAAGCACCAACGCAATACGAGAACAGCCTCGCCACCTATCCTGTGGGGTGAGCAACGGGGGGGGCTGGGAGCATGCATGTGTAGGTGGGTCAAAATGGCGTAAAACAAATCGTGCCTGCAATATGGTACACAAACATATCATATCGCAGGGGGGCGAGACCCTCCCCCTTGCACAATCAATGCGAGCGCAAAACAGCAATGCTTGTGCAGTCGTTGAACAATGCAGCAAACTCCACGAGGTGTCGACAGACTCTCAATTCGGTACGCCTAACGGTGTCCTGTGCTACATTGCTCAATGTCTCTACAAAGATTTGTATACGTGCCCACATTGTGCAGGGTGGGGAGGGTCCCTGCCACCGCGATGTTAACACAGGAGGACCCAAAACTGGTACGTACGGAATCCAACGACCCGTCTGCTGCTGCAACTGTTAACCTTCCTTCCTGCCGAAGCAGGCGATACTCTTCATGCCCGGGATCGGGAGCAGCGACGCCCCCGGTGCGCCGTAGGTGACCGTTTTCCAGAACGCGGCATACCGGGGAGATGCACACGGCTCTGTGTACCGTACCTGGCATGCTTCATTGCGTCTGAGCTGCCGATACGCATAACTCCTACCGCAAAACTGGCGTAAAACCACATTGAACCACTGGTATACCCCTTCATGGCTTTTTTCGAGACAGGTGGGTTCGGATTTTCCGTCTTAAATGACCCCTACCACGCGAATTGGACAGCTACTTAGTCACAGGACCAAACGGTGCTTCGCGATTAACATTACGGGAGACCATAGTAACCGGGACCAAATTTTGTTAGTAAAAATAGGTAAATATATAGGTTTTTGTGTGTACCGTAGGTCCTATTTACTATGGCCCACCGTAATAGTGAGTTAACCCCCGTTCCGGCAGGGGGGGTGAGTGTTATGAGGCTTAGATTGGGTAGGCGATTGGTTAACCTTTTACCTTTAGCCCAACGGACTAAGACCTTAACAGATGGCGTCGACGGCAGGGCATGGGTCGTTGGTCGTGAGTTCGAATCTCACGTCCATCATGAAATCGCTTTTTAAAGAAAAGTGAATTTCCTCACGTCAAGAATCTGAAAAAATACTCCTGGATCCCCAGAAATTGGAACCGCGTGTTGGTGTCACGCGTCGACCCGTATATCCGGTCCGTTCCAGGGGGGGAGAGTGTTATGAGGCTTAGATTGGGTAGGCGATTGGTTAACCTTTTACCTTTAGCTCAACGGACTAAGACCTTAACATGAGCCCGCAATTCTCTGAGACCCACTTTTATGTTCCTTGTTTTTTATTTTTTCTCTTCCCATTTATAATATTGTAGAGCAGGGCAAGGGTTGCCCTGCTGTTCCCTAGGTGTTACCATTTAATACAAGGTTGGACTGAGGTATGGAAATTCTCTCGCGACGTAGATGCTTGCCAGGTAGAATGTTACTTGTTTCAGTATGCTACTGTTGTTGACGCTATTTATTGTCCATTGCGTGGCTTTTCAGAAGAAAGAAGTGACAACAGCAGGAGATACCAGGCATGCTTATACAGTGGACGCTGATCACCCTACCCGAACTCTAACCCGAACCCTAACCCGAACGCTATGGGTGGGGTGACCTGTGCTTGGATGCAGAAAAGATACCGCGGGTTGTGGGTATGGAGACGTCAGTAGTATATCACTGTGTTGCAGTCTTGTTTCGACCTGGTGTAGAAGGGTAGGTTGTCTGTCGTCCTTTGTTGTTGTAGGCACTCTTCCCATTTATAATATCCGCCATTATTTCCGTCCTCCCTCACCTAGTAGTCGTAACTCAGATCCGGTGTCACAGATATGGCAGGCTCTCTCCCCCTTCCCCCCCCCCCTCCTCCCCACTGCGAGGGTTCGTATCTTTCGCATTTGTTTTTCGCGCGAAGACTTTACTTCAACCCTTCCGTTTCCCTCGTCGACTCGCGTCGGGTTAAGGAGCTCTGCATGTTTCACCCAAAAACTGCTACTTCTGAATCATAACGCTGGATTTTATAGCTTGAGAAAATGACAAGTAGTTGAGGGAAAAAAAAAAAACGTCTTACGAAGCGGCTAACTTCTTCAATTCGGAAAATAAATCAAGTCCGACAGGCTCAAAAAAACTATGTACTCTTCTTCACCAGCAACCGAACGCACTTTCTCTTGATAAAATCGAACCGGCACAGTCGGAGTTACAGTAAAAACAACATATATACCGCGGATTCTTCATTTTTCGTTTCAAATGATTGTTTTTTTGCTGTACCTCCGGCTGCACTCGTTCGATTTTATTAAGAGTAAGTGCGTTCGGTTGCTGTTGAATAGTGCATACATGTAGTTTTTGAGCCTTGTGTCAGACTTGAAAAAAAATACGAATTGAAGAAGTCAGCCTTAGACGTTTTTTTTCCCAACTTTCAAAATCCTTCCTGCTGTAGGTATGTCAGCAACGAAAAACGACGGAAAAAGCAAACGGTGCACGAGAGCAGTTCCGGACTTGAGAAGCCCCATCTTACGACGTCGTCAGAAATAATATGGGCCGAAAAGAAGTGCTACATGCATCGTATGCTACGAGAGAACGACTGAAAAAACCAACGGTGTTGAGTAGTTCCCGAGTTGAGAAGCCCCATCATGAGTCAGAAATTTAGGCCAAAAGGTGCTATTACGGGGGACCATAGTAAATAAGACCAAATATTGTGAGTAAAAATGAGGAAATATATAGGTTTTGGTGTGTATCGTAGGCCCTATTTACTATGGACCCCCATTATACATGGATAGGCGGTCCGCGTGCCAACTACTGTTTCGTGAGTTCGAATGAGGAGATATATAGGGTTCGAGTCTCACCGAGGGCATACTCGCAAGGACTTTTATTATTGCATAAAAATGGATCAGCGGAAAGCGCGAGTTAGCAACCTTCGATGAAACTCGACGAGCAGTGGGAAAGCTGAATGAACCCTATGCGCGATAAAAATGAAGGCACGTATCGGGGGGGGGGGGGGGGGGGGGGGGGGGGGGGGGGGAAAGGCGACCACCCATGACCACGGCTTGTCCAGAAGATCGCTGAGGGTAAAACCTCCAACGAATGATGCAAAATATCTATGTATGTACCTGTCGTCGTATTATAGCAACCGTTTATATTGAATATTAGTGTATAAACGGTCCCTATATTTCCGCTCAGAGGTACGTATACCACTATGACCGGGAATATGGGAACATTTTGATATTTATATCAGAGTTCAAATGGTGCTTATATTCCCGCGTCATATATTCCTGTCCTGACCAGGAATATAAGCCCCTTTTGATATCCATTATATCGGAATATATCGGAGTGACGCGTTCTACGATAGAGGTAGCACATTTCCGCCATTCTGTTTTCTGAAGACGGGGCTCCTTAACCCAAAATCGTCGGAATATCAATCTCGTTTCGAAAAATGACGTTTTTGTATGCTTGGGCCATGGGATTGTTCATCCGGATGCAATTTGATTCCTGCTGCAATCAGTTTTCGGGTCAGGTGATTGGAGCTCCTTAAGGTCCAGTGAGGAGCTCAGTTTTCGGGTCAGGTGAGTGGAGCTCCTTAAGGTCAAGTGAGGAGTCTCGGAAAAATTAGGGTGAACCTCTATCTAGAACGCCTCGAGTCCGTATGGTGTTTATATTACCGTTCGTTTGATGCTCATATCGGAGTCCAAATGGTGCATATATTACCATTCATGACCGGGAACATAAGCCCCGTTGATTTTCATATCGGAGGCTTATATTACCGTTCATGAACGGAATTATAAGATCCATTAGATATTCCGAGTCCAAACGGTGCTTATATTACCGTTCATGACCGGGGATATAAGACCCATTTGATTTTCATATCGGAGTCAAATGATGTTTATATTCCCGGTCAGCTCCGTTTGATATTCGTATCGGAATATACCGGAGTTCAAATGGTGCTTATATTCCCAGTCATAGTGATTTATCCCTATCGTGGAACACGCCTGTCTCCGTTCTTGTGCTTAATGCAGTTTCCACTGCTCGTCGATTTTCATACAACACTGACTTCCAAGGTAGTGTTTCCATCAGTTTGGACTCAAGGACAAGAAACACGCAAAAAAAAAGGAAATGATGCAGTTGCAGGTCGCAAAACGGTTAAGGAGTGGTTTGGCCTCAAAGCAGGCAAAACAAAAAGAAAAGGACGCAGATACAAGTTGTAAAACGGTTCTAAATTAATCATGTATACTTCGTAAAACTAAACACAGGAAATAACCAAGTTTTTCGGCCCCGACTCCCTCATCAACATCACCTGAGCGGAACATTCTCCGGAACTTTTTCCTGGTGGAACGTTCTTCGGAACGTTTCCCACGTCTCCCCCACAGTGGCTAATATGGGGAGAGTTTCTTCGTCCCTCCTTCCCCTCCACGACCCCTCTTCATCATCACGACCCGCCTCCTCTCCCCTACACGCCTCCCTCAATCCTACGAAATCCCCTTCGTTGGTCTGCCCCCCCCCCCCCCTTCCCATTCTCGCGCTGACGCGCATGATGAGAGAGCCGCGATGCTGCTGCGTCTGCTGCTGCTTCTGCTACTGCTGCCGCTGCCGCTGCTACTGGTCGTGGTGGCGGCGGTGGCGCGTCGCTGCTGCTGCTGCTGCTACTGCTGCTGCTGCTGTCGCTGTCGCTACTGCTTATTGATCGGCTGTTACCCCTGCTGCCGGCGCTATTCCAACTACTGTCTGCGGCGCTGACGCCTAAACCAACGCCTGGAGCTACAGCCCCCGCCCTTCCCCTCCCTCTCATGACGTCGCCGTCACCTTCGCCAGTGACGAAAAGGTCACAGTCACCCTTACTATTACTATTACTATTACCATTACCGTTACCATTACCGTTACCGTTACCGTTACCGTTACCGCTACCGATTTCATTACCGCTACCGATACCGTCGTTGTTTCCGATACCGTTGCCGTTGCCGCTACCGATACCAATACCGATTCCACTACCGCTACCGACACCGTCGCCGTTTCCGATACCGTTGCCTTTGCCGCAACCGATGCCGATGTCGACAGCGATACCGATTTCATTACCGATACCGATACCGTCGCCATTTCCGATACCGCCACCGTTGCTATTACCGTTTCCGATACCGATTTCATTACCGCTACCGATACCGTCTTCATCACCGTTACCGCTACCGCTGCCGCCCCCGCTTCCGACATCGTCAGCGGTTCCGACACCCCTTTCGCTTCCGACACCGCCGACGTTGCCGTGTCGGTGTTGGTGTTGGTGTTGGTACTGGTCGTCGCCGATGTTGTCGATGCGGACGCAGTAGTCCGCTAGGGGCGCGAGGGCCTCGACGGACCTGGGGACGGCGTCGATGGTCTCGCGGAGGATGGAGGGCGGGATGACGCGCCCCGTCTGGACAGCCCGTCGCGCGGCTCTAGCCTGCACTTCTTCCTCGGGGGCCCAGACCTGGCGTGAGTGGAAGGGAGGGCGGTACATAGGGGGGGGGAACGAGTTCACACCTCGGACAAATTATTATCTATCTATATACAGATCATCTAGATGATCTAGTTCCTCGCCTGCTGTTGTGAGAGGTTGTGCAGGATCTGCCTTATAGGGCAGAGATCATCCAACCCAGGAAACATGCGGAAAGATAGATCATGCAGAATATACGGATCCCACCCGGCAACATGAGCTAGACCATACGAAAGACCGGGAATACATGTGCCTTGAAAGATCTAGATCATGATCTGTTACATGATCTGTACATGATGATCTGTCCGAGGTTTGAACGAGTTCGACAAGAGTAAGATTTAGACGGAAGATAGGGAACGGGGGTTGGGGGTGGGGGAGGGCGTGCTCATATCATGCATGGCCGTGGTCGTATGACCATAGACACCTCGCACCCCTACAATGCCGGGGTGGAGCACGTTGGGATTTCACCGACCAGGCAGACATCGCCTGCACCATGCGTGAAGCGAAAATGACGAATTTGGTCGAGTCGTATGAAGAGTGAGCTGCATCCTACGAGGCACCGTCATTTTGGTGAGGGGGGCTTTCTTGAATATGGGTCACTCTTCAAATTGATCATATTTTCTGGTGCGACCACACTTCTAGAGACAGCGATGGGTAGGTAAACCATGCACCGTAACAGAGCGTTGAGTTGGCGCAGGGGCACGATCGTTTTTCAGCGCTCGAATTTTCATCCAGAAAGGGAAGGTTGCCAAAATAACGAACAACGGAGGCGTTTTCGGAAAGATTTGGCCGAGAGAGCCTTCCGACAATATAAACTTTCGACTTTAGCACCCTTGGCGTTGTCGAGAGAAAGCCACCGCCGAAAAAAAACGATCGAACCCCCTTTGCGAACTCAACGCTCCTGACGGGTAACTGCCTCGTGGTAAAATCACGGGTAACTGTCCGTGGTCGAATTACGGGTAACTTCCTCGTGGGTAAATTACGGGTAACTGCATCGTGGGAAAATTACGGGTAACTGCCTCGTGGGAAAATTACGGGTAACTGCCTCGTGGGAAAATTACGGGTAACTGCTTCGTGGGAAAATTACGGATAACTGCCTCGTGGGATAGTTACGGGTAACTGCCTCGTGGGATAATTACGGGTAACTGCCTCTTGAGAAAATTACGGGTAACTGCCTCATGGGTGAAGAGAGACCAAAAAAATAAAACGGACACGCCGCTCGCTGAGAGTGAAAAAAGAAAGGGCAGCTGCCAAACAACAACAAAAAAAAATTGAGCCAACTCACGTGTATGATGGCTACCCTCAGCCTGGGAAAACGCTGTCTCAGGTCTCGAATGTGGTACTTGTACCACTCGCCGTCCCTCATCGACCCGTCCACCAAAATATTCCTCCGCTGCAACAGCGCCGTCGTCTGCAGTACTTCCGCCATCAGGCCCGCCTAGAATGAGAGGTGGGGGACGGGGGGATCGGGGGGGGGGGGGGGGGTGTACTCATTATCGTGCTTGGCCGTAGTCTAATGACCATAGACCCTCGCATCCCTACAATGCCGGGACGGAGCACGTCGGGTCTTCACCAACCAGGCAGACATTGCTTGTACCAAGCGCGAAGCGCCGTGAGGTGTTGGGCGAGTCGCATGAAGGGTGAGCTGCATGCTACAAAGAACCGCTTTAGAGGCGGATTTTCTTGCGTATGGATGACAGCATCAATGAATTGATTTAATTTCTGGTGTGGTCACTTCCAGAGACAGCAATGGGGCTACTATGTAACTGCCTCGTGGGTGCCTCACCATATACACACTACGTTATACGATCATTCCCCTTGTGCGGAGCGAAGGTTCTCCCCGCACAAAAATTATCTAACTTGACCGTCAGCCGTGGTAACCGCCAAACAAAAAAAAAAAAAAAAAAAAAAAAAAACGGTACCCTGGCTGTCTAGCTCACGCAGTGAGAGACGGGTACTCATTATCATGCATGTGCATGTCCGCAGTAGTTTGATCATAGACCCTCGCTGGGGGAATAGGGGGGGGGGGGGGGGGGGGGGCGGGGGAGTACTCATTCGTTGCATGCCTTAAGTCATTTGACCATTGACCACGCATCCCTTTCGAGATGGAGCGCACCGTTCCTACTCCTATTATTAATAATAGTAGAGACACCTCTCAACAATATGGGTGCTCATAAGTGTTGTATACACAGTACCAGGTATAAAATAAAACGTATCGCTTATCTTATCCCCTTCCTGTTTCGCCAATTGTGGTCATCAACAATCTCGGGGATGGGGGGGGGGGGGGGGTACTCATTTGTTGCTTGCCTTAGTCATTCGACCATTGCCCATGCATCCCTTTCGGGACGGAGCAGGGGGGTGGGGGGGGATGGGGGCCGGGGGGGTGGGGGGAGGGAGAGTGGGGGGGAGGAGGAGAGGGGGGGGGGGGGGGGGGGGGGGGGTGTAGTCATTATCATGCATGGCCGTAGTCGTATGACCATGATGGGGGGGGGGGGGGGGGGGGGGGGGGGGGGGGGGGGGTACTCGGTAGGAGAGATGTACTCGATCTCATGCATGGCCGTAGTCGTATGTCCATAGACCCTCGCATCCCTACAATGCCGGGACGGAGCATGTCGGGTTTTCACCGACTACAAGGCAGACATTGCTTGCAACGAGGGCGAAGCGCCGTGCGGTGTCTGGCGAGTCGCATGAAGGGTGAGCTGCATCCTACTAAGAACCACTTGTGAGGCGGACTTGCATAGGGATGGCAGCTTCAATGAGTTATTTTAATTTACGGTGTGGCCACTTCCAGAGGCAGTAATGGGAGTACTATGTAACTGCTTACTTGCCATAAACACTACCTGGTACCTTGGATGTGATACGATCATTCCTCCTGTGCGGAGTGAAGGTTCTCCACCCCCGCACAAATGATCGACAACTCGACCACCAACAGCGACCAACCGCCAAAAAAAAAAAAAAAAAAAGCGGTACCCTGGTTGTCTACCGTGGCTCAAGTAGTAAGAGGCGTGTTTCACAAGCGTCGTTGCCAACCGACGCCAACCCAACCTACGGGGGGAGGGGGGAGGGCGGGGGGGAGGGGTAGGGGAGGCACGTGGGTGGTTTTCGAAACCGTCAGAAAATCTGAAGGACAAATCTGCCCGAAGCCCGTCAAAAATCCGTCGAAGACCCGCGAAAAATCCCGGCCGAAAATGTGTTGGAGAAGTCGCCAGACATTCGTCAATCAAAAATCAGTCAGTCACTAAGCCGTCACGAAACCACAAAATACACGATGGCGTCCGGAGAAAAAGTTGGATAGTCGCTCTGTCTGTGACGGATGAGAGCCGCCTGGAGGCGCGGCGGGGGGGGGGGGGGGGGGGGGTATTCGATAGGAGAGATGTACTCGAAATAATGCCATGACCGTAGTCGTATGACCATAGACCCTCGCATCCCTACAATGTCGGGTGCGGAGCACATCGACGTTTATCGACCAGGCAGACATTGCTTGCTTGCACCAAGCGTGACGCGCCGTGAGGTGTCCGGCGAGTCGCATGAAGGGTGAGCTGCATCCTATTGAGAACCGCTTTAGAGGCGGACTTCCAGAGACAGCAATGGGACTGGAGTACTGCCTCGTCCGTGTCTTACCATACACACACTACGTGATATGATCATCCCCCTTGTACGGAGTTAAGGTTCTCCCCGCACGAAAATGACCTTTACTCGACCGCCAGTCGTGGTGACCGCCAGACAGAAAAAGAAAAAAAAAAAAAACGGCATCCTGGTTGTCTAGGTCACGCTGTGAGAGGCGTGCTTTACAGCGTCGTCGCCAACTGACGATAACCCAACCTATATATATATACAAGGTACAAAAAATAGTGGGGGGGGGGGGGGGTGGGGGAGGGTGGGGGGGGGTACTCATCTGTTACTTGCCTTAGTTATTTAACCATTCACCACGCATCACTTTGAAGAGGTGGGGATGGGGAGGGTGGGGGGGTGGGGGGGGGGGGGGTACTCACTTGTTGCTTGCCTTAGTCATTTGACCATTGACCACGCATCCCTTCCGAGACGGGGGTGTGTGTGTGAATAGGTGAGGGGTTGGGGGTTGGGGTGGGGGGAGGGTCCATTGACGGAGGTTCTTGGACCAAACGGGAGTGGAGGGTAGGGGAGGCGGGGGGAGGGGTGGGGAGGCAAGGGTTCAATTGAGTAGGCTATCGGGCGACGGGGGGGGGGGGGGGGGGGGGGGGGCGGGTGGGACCATCGGACGAAATGGGAGTGGCGGGGGGGGGGGCGTTCCATTGTCGGAAGCGATCGGACCCAATGGAAGGGGGGGGGGGGGCGAAGGGGGGGGGGGGGGGGGGGGGGGGGGGGGGGGGGGGGGGTCCGTTGACGGTTGATGAAACGGGAGTGGGGGGGGAGAGTAGGGGGGGGGGGGGAGAGGGAGTATTCCATCGGCAGAGGCCACTGGAGTTCCATGAAATGTTGGGGGGGGGGGGGGGGGGGGGAGGAGAACTGGCCGAAGGCACGTCAAGTGGGCGGTTCACAGTCCCTCAGAGATACGTCAGCATCCAAAGGTTTGGTCCACCGCACCTCTTTGTGGGTGAGGGAACCAGCCGTCTCCGGATCCCTCTGCACATACGCCTGCATCTCCGGCAACTCCCTGCGGAGGCGGTCGGGGTCGACTCGCACGAAGGCATCCATCGGGAAAATCCCTCGCTCGCTCAGCAGCCCCATCACGTGGCTCTTGCCCGCGCCCTAGAGAAATAGGAGGGGGGAATCAAGAAACGGGGGGGGGGGGGGGGGGGGGGGGGGGGGGGGCAGGAGGGGGGAGGGGGGGGGAGAGGCAAGGGGGGGCGGGGGGGGGGTTGGTTGCCTTAGTCATTTGACAATTGACCACGCATCCCTTTCGAGACGGAGCACCGTTCCTACTCTTATTAGAGACACCTTCAATATTTAAGGGGGGGGTGTACTCGATAGGAGAGATGTACTCGATCTCATGCATGGCCGTAATCGTATGACCATAGACCCTCGCATCCCTACAATGCCGGGACGGAGCATGTCGGGTTTTCACCGACCAGGCAGACATTGCTTGCACCAAGCGTGAAGCGCCGTGAGGTGTCTGGCGAGTCGCATGAAGGGTGAGCTGCATCCTACAAAGAACCGCTTGCGAGGCGGACTTGCATAGGGATGACAGCTTCAATGGGTTAGTTTAATTTCCGGTGTGCGAGCCACTTCCAGAGACAGCAATGGGAGTACTATGTAACTGCCTCTTGGGTGCCTTACCTTGAACACTACGTGATACGATCAATTCCCTTGTGCAGAGCAAAGGTTGTTTACTTCGCACAAAGGATCTAACTAGACGACCAGCTGTGGGAGACCGCCAAAAAAAAAAAAAAAAAAAAAAAAAAAAAAAAAAAAACGGTACCCTGGATGTCTAGCTCACGTAGTGAGCGGCATGTTTTACAGTGTCGTTGCCAACCGACGCCAACCCAACCCATATATATAATATATATGGGGGGGAAACATTTAAGGGGGGGGGCTTAAGAAACAAGTACAAGTAGTTCAGAGCTACGAATATACCCACGATTTTGGGATAAACTGTCAAAATGCCGTAGGCTTTGGGAGGGTTGTTCGTACAATACTAGTATTCGTGGCGTCCATATAATTAATTGGCTTTCGGGCAGTCAGTTTATCGGATTTTGCACTTCTTAGCTTTTCTCAAAATCAGTTTCTAGGTGAAGATAGAGGCCCTACACCATAATCAAGTGGGAAGCCTCACAAAAAATGCAGGTGCCACCGCTACCGGTAGAGCTTACCACTTACCGTATTCTAGATTGGGTCTGATTGGCTCAGGGTCGGGGCTAGGATTGCTCTGATTGGCTCAGACCTGGGGTTAGTTGTAGTCGTCTCGTACACAGTGTGTGTCAACCGTTTCCTCGAAAAAATAGTAGGCAAATCTCACCGCCAGCGAGGCGTTCTACGATAGAGATTCACCCCAAATTTTCTGAGGCTCCTCACTTGACCTTAACGAGCTCCATACCTAACCCAAAAACTGACTTCAGCAAAAATCAAATTACAACCCGATGAAGAATCCCATGGCCCATGTATACAAAAAAAGTCATTTTTCGAAACAAGATCGAGATTGGGAATCCGACGATTTCGGGTTAAGGAACCCGGTCATTCAGAAAAAAAAAAAAACGAAAATGTTCTACCTCTATCGTAGAACGCCTCCACCTTAGCATGCCGCAAAAAACAAAATGACATCAGCCGCTGACTTGAGTCCAACACTACTACAGTGCAGGGGAAATACAGTGGGGCATTTGGTCGAATTTTAAAAAGAACCAAAACTTTAGTTAAAATTGGTCTTAAATCCGGGCAATACCATTGATTCGACATAATAACAATAGCAACCAACGGCGTAGTTAGTAGCAATCAGAACCGTTCACGGGTCAGGCCAAAACCCTCGCGGGTCGGGTCGGGTCAGGTCGGGTCGGGTCGGGTCGGGTATGGTATGGTCGGGTCAGGGTGACCTGGCCCAACCAACCCGTGAGACTTCGACAACCTCCTGACCCGACCCGACCCTCCTGACCCGACCCGACCCGACCCGACCCGACCCGACCGACCGGACCCGACCGGACCCGACCCGACCCGACCCGACCCGACCCGACCCGACCCGACCCGACCCGAACCGACCGGACCGACCGGACCCGACCCCGTGAGATTCTGAAAACCTTCTGAACCGACCCGCGGGTCAGGTCATGCCCCGTCGAGAGCCCTGCTTCGAAATACGCTGTGTAAAAAAATAAAAAGGTACCAGTCTGATCGAAATTACAAGGGACGTTTAGATGGTGACAAAATGTCGAGATGTACCTTATATTTAAAGTCAGACTGGTGCATGCTTTTGGGCAGGGCTGTTCACGGGTCAGGGGTCAAACCTCGCGGGTCGGGTCGGGTCGAGTCGGATCGGGCAAGGGTGACCCGACCCAACCCGACTCGAACCGTGATATTTTGAATGCCTCCTGACCCGACCCAGCCCGACCCGACCCGACCCAACCACGACCCGACCCGTGAGGTTTTGAAGACATCCTGACCCGGCCCGCGGGTCGGGTCATGACCCGTGAACAGCCCTGCTTTTGAGGCCCATCTTTGGGTTCTGATTATCATGTATCACTATGCCCCCCCTGTAATAATACTGTTCACTAATAGCTCACTCGGCGGAAATAAAGGGACTGTTTAGATTTTTAATATGAATACCAAGCCGGTTTTTACATATTCGCCCACAGTGGACGTAACTATTACGGAGGGCCGTAGTAAATAGGACCTGCGGTACACACAAAAACCTATATATTTATCTTTTTTTAATAACAATATTTGGTGCTATTTACTATGGTCCCCCGTAAAAAACAGTAAGAGTACCAGCAGATACCACTTACACATTAAGTAGCACACGAATCCCCAGGGAAGCAAAATCCGTGAGCTAGACCTATGACAATGGGAACGCGAAGTCAAAAACTTTTTGTTCTTTCAAAAAGATTGATTTCAAAGAACAGTCGAAGAGATCCTCGTACCGCGGCTGTATGAAAAAAGAGGGGGGGGAAGTTCGATGTGTTTCTTCCTTCTTGTCTAACGGCTGCAGGCGGCGCAGTTTGTTTTGTCTCGTTGCGAATTGTCAAAAAGCCGATAAAAATCAGCTCGTGCGACGATATATGCTCGATCTCGGCATATAGACTCAGTCCACGGTCAACCCGCTTGGTGTCGGGCAGCCCGAGTAGAGATGACGGCCACGAAGATATCAGGTGGATCTGTGGTCTAGGGGGCGAGAGCTCGCCGGTGGTGTCCTACGGTGTCCTCCCAAACCTGAAATGAAGCCTATTTTTTGCTATTCGAGACGGATCGAGCAATTTTGTCATCTGTTTTTTGTGCACACCAGCGGCCAAATGTTGTTTTTCATCATACGCCTTGCCAGCTCCCGCCACATTTCACCGGCCATTGTGTGAACAAGGTGACCCTAGGGTGGGTCGGAGCCCCTAACGAGCGCACTCCGTTCAGAATTCATGACGCAGTCGTTGGTTTTGCCGATCGATGTCTGTCGAGGACTCGGAATCTCGCCGCTTCGAACTAAACATCCGCCCGAGTTTTTCTGAAGTCGATCTTGGCCCAACATCGGGGTAGTCCCAAAGTTTGGAACTTTCCGTTTGAAGAATCGTGCTCATAGCAAGCTGTGCCTGAAAAATTCTGACGGGGATCTTTGGAACTCAAAGTTTATGTGGAAACTTTGCGTTTCCATTGGCATAGGTCTTACCAGTAATTTTCCATGACAATGGGCGATTTTGGTATTTACGGATATCACTACTGTAACTGTGATAACGGGTTGTATGATGATTTTAGAGGCGTTGTGTAAAGGTGTTACCATACGGTGAAGGGATGTCGGTGCTGGCAGTTAGTTACTCATCCGTTACTACCCTGCCCCGAAATATACACATCTTTTGTACATTAACATGCAATCAAAATGTTCATTAAATTTCGGGACAAGGAGGCACGTATTAGTTCTTTTGATCGCTACCGCTCCATCCCCGAACATAGCTATTAATAGGGTACAAAAGCAAAGATGTCCCCAGGAGACAGCGCGCCTTCACCCCTTGACAGACAGCAACTGTGCCTCGACATGCCGTCACTGACGCCAAAATACTAGGCTTTAGTGTAGAACACTCGGCCCTAAACCCTTGACAGCGCACGTCTTGCGTTGCTTGATGTGTCTCCTGGCATCTTTGTACAGTAGTAGAGAAACAGGATGCAAGACGCAGTGCTAGACAGAGGGCAACCCGCAGACTAATCGTTACGGTTCCCCCATGTCTCGACATGCGTACCGACTAGACTGTCAGATGCGTGACAGGACTGTACGCTAACAATGCTGTCCCTATCTTGTGACGTATATATATATACAATATGCAGATTTATACGGCTCCTACTCGGCAACACGAGCTGTAAGATCGGACAGGTCAGGGATCTATCTATTACGGGGGGGGGGGGGGGGGGGGGCATAGTAAACAGGACCTACGGTACACACTAAAACCTACGTATTTACCTATTTTTACTAACAATATTTGGTCCTATTTACTACGGTCCCCCGTAATATCTAGCTGTTCGGAAAGATCTAGATCATCAACAGTGGGAATCGATCACGTGTCCACAACTTGTGCGCCGTCGACAACCCCGATACCTGGCACTTCGTATCAAAATCCTTACCCTGAACGTACACCAAATGTCTGCGCAATCAATCCCACTACCCACCATCGCTCCGGCTGTAAACACCACCCACGGCCTCTCTAGAGATCCCGAGGTATCAGCACGCAGCGCCCCCTGGATTATGTCGTCCTGCACCTGATCGGTTGTTTTCCCGGCACACCACGTTGACCAAAACACATACAACGAAAAAAAAAAACAGAACGAAACGATTGAAGTAGCTTCGAGACGGTGTTGAATCGGTTTGAGATTATTATGGCTGAGAACAGCTTCGCGAAACGACATTGAAACGGTTTCAAAAACACCACCCACAGAATCACGGTATCTCTAGAGACCTTGAAAAAAAAAAAAAAAACCAAGCCCCGCGAGGTCTCTAGAGATCTCGGGGTGTCATCTCTCAGGCACACGACGTCGACAAGATACAACTGGTTGGAATTGTTTTTGAAACCATTTTGTTTGAAACTGCCACGAAACTCTTTTAGAAGGGACATCTATAGGCACGGCATAGGTGCTGTTGGATATTGTATCGCCCTCTCTACCCGTTACAGATCGCCTTGTTCTTTTCAACAGACAACGCTTTTCAAAACCATGTAACGCGCAAAGCCTTTCAAGCATGCCATGTCTCTATACCGAGCAACGCCTACACACGGGCAATGCCTATGCACGGGACAACGCCTTGTAAACGGACAAATCCTCTGAAGTGTGCAACGCTTTTTAAACGTGCAACGCCTTTTCTTCCCCCTTACCTCTTGCCGCGCCAGTGAATAGTTGGAGTGATACCTGTAGTCCAACAAGGAGCGAGCCTCGCGAAACCTGAGGTCAAGGGGGGGGGGATTAGGTTTTGTTCAGGTCGGCTCGGCTCGGTGCGGTTCGGTTGCGTTGGTTGGGGGTTGGATTTGGTTCGGTTGGGTTGGGTTGCGTTGGGTTGGGTTGGGTTGGGTTGGGTTGGGTTGGGTTAGGTTGGGTTGGGTTGGGTTGGGTTGGGTTGGGGCTGGGTCGGGTTTGATTGGGTTGGGTTGGGTTGGGTTGGGTTGGGTTGGGCTGGGTTGGGTTGGGTTGTGCTGGGTTAGCTTGGGTCGGGTCGGGTCGGGTTGGTTTGGCTTTGTTTGGGTTGGGTTGGGTTGGGTTGGGTTAGCTTGGGTTGGGTTGGGTTGGGTTGGGTTGGGCTAGGCTGGGTTGGTTGGTTGGGTTCGGTTGGGTGGGGTGCGTTGGGCTGGGTTTGATCAATTTGACCAAGTTGGATTCAAGCTCATAGGTTTGGTTGTGTTCGGTTCGAAACGAATCGGGTGGGGATGGGTTGGGTTGGGTTCGGTGGTGGAGGCGGTGCCTGGTGTGACGCGGTTCGGTAAGCTTGGTTCGGTTCGATGTGTTTCGTATATATGTACACTCCAAAAATCGTTAGTTTCGAAACGGTTGTTACACAGGTTGTTTCAAAGTACGACTGTGGTTTCGCATACTTGAACAATACTGAGTTAACGCCACGTTCATACGAACCACGGTTATGTAAAGGCATCGCGTCGATGTAACCAGCGAGTAAAATCCATGCAAAACCCATATACAATTGTTTCGTGTTCGTATACTCGGTATGACACGCATGCACCGCTTACGCAACAAACTTGCGTAAAAAAACGCTCCTACAATGCCTATTCAGCGACCATACACCGACCATTCCACGGGTATTTCACGCTCATTTCATGCACAGGCGACGATGGGACGTTTGTGGAATGCCTCGCTCTACCGTTTAGGGGGGCTCGTGATCATGCAATGTTCCCTCGCGAAAGGTCGTTCAAGTTAACGCTCAGCCGGCCCCGAATTGGAACCAGGACCGAAACGCTCTCGAGACTTTGTCGCTTTCGTACCACTCCCAAAATCGGCCGGATGCAGGTTTGAAAAAAGGCGGCGCGCGCGTTTACACTGCCGCCAGCGCGAAAAGGGATGGAGAGAAAAGAACAAAGAAGAAAAAAAGTCATGAGACTCGCCGAGCACCTCACGGCGCTTCGCGCTTGGTGCAATCAATGTCTGTCTGGTCGGTGAAAAAACGACGTGCTCCGTCCCGGCATTGTAGAGATGCAAGGGTCTATGGTCATACGACTACGGCCGCATGATAATGAGTGCACCCCTCCGCTTCCTCCTCGCGCCCCCCCTCCTCTCCCCCCTCCCCCTTCACTCCCCACCCCCCTTCCTCCCCGTCCCCGGCACCGAGAAACCGATCGGTCCAAACTTAACCCAAAATGCGGCGCACAAAAACAAAACCGCTTGCTTGCTCACCGCTCGGCCCATCCCTCGTGCTCCACGCCGTAATTAGCCTCCGTGCTCCTTCCGTAGTCGTAGGACGACCCCGGCTCGCCTCCTCCCCGCCCTCGTCCCTCAAAAACACGCCGTATCATCCTGTTTTTCCATACCGGCGTTTTCGGTGACCCCCATCGACCCGTCCAGCCCACGCGCCTCGCGCCCCAACGCTTCCTCTTCCCGCCTCGCCCCAACCCCGTAAAAAAACGCCTCATCAAGGGTTTCAAGCCCCAAACCCGCTTTTGTCGCCACCGCCACCCCAGGGGATGATTGGCAAACGTCCTCTCCCGGTCTCACCATTTCTACCGCTACTGCCCTCCCCCTGACCCCATCCCCGTTAAAATTCGTATCGCCAAGGGTTTCCAACTCCGAACCTGCTTCTGTCGCCACCACTATCGGAGAGGATGATTCACAAGTGACCACCCTCGGCGTCGGCGCCACCTCCACCGCTTTCTCCCCCCGCCTGATCACATCCCCACCACACACATAATCACGGGTTTCGACCACCAAATTAGCTTTTCCTGCTTCGGCCACATCAGGGGATGAGTCACAATCGTCCCCTCCTGGTGTCGTCGCCGTCTCCATCGCTTCTTTCTCCATCCCCTCGAAGTTATCGGTGATATCGGCCCTAGTGATGCTATCGATGTTATCGATGCTATCGATGTTATCGATGCTGTCGACAATATCGATAGTGTCGGCCCTAGTGGTGCTATCGATGTCCTCGAAGACATCGATATTATCAAATCCGTCGCCGCTGCGGTCGCCACTGTCGCTGTCGAAGCTACCGTTATCGAAGCCGCCGTCCACCGCAATCCCCGACCGAAATCCTCGGCATCCACCGACACGCTCCCCTCCACCACCACCAACACCGTCGCCGCCTTCATTACCACCCACGACCCCACCATCACCATCATCACCACCACCACCACCACAACAACCACAACCAATACCACCACCACAATCATCACCACCAACACCAACACCAGTAACAATGTCAACACTACCAACATCGAAGTAACCACCGCTCCCACTCCCACCGCAAACCTCTTCGCTTCCCTGTTCCCCGGGAACTATCATCTCCTCGCATTGCCGCGCGTCCCCAATACAGCCGGTGAAAGAAGTTCCCATCGTCGCCGCAGCATCGACAGAGGGCGAAACCGCCTCGTTAGCGCTGTGGAACTCCGAACCCTCGGGCGCTACCTGTTGTTGCTGCTGTTGCTGCTGCTGTTGTTGTTGTTGTTGCTCTTGCTCTTGCTGGTGCTGGTGTTGTTGCAACTGTTGGTGGTGATGTTGATGATGTTGATGATGTTGGTGTTGTTGTTGGTGTTCAAGCTGCTGTTGGCATCGGTGGTGCTGCTGGTGCTCGTGTCGGGGCTTGTTGTTGGTGGTGGTGAAGTTGTTGGCGTTGTCGACGGTGGTGGTGGTGATGTTGGTGTTGCTCGGGAGCCCGCTCGGCTTGCTCGGACTTGACGGACTGGGCAAGGGCCTGAACCGCTACGCCCGCCCTCCACAGCCCGGAAAATGTCGGTACCTGTCGACGAGAATGAGCGCGGCGCTGCACACAGCACGGCAGCATCGGGGAACGCGGGGGGGGAGGTGTACTCACAATATCATGCATGGCCGGAGTCGTATGACCATGGACCCTCGCACCCCTACAATGCCGGAACGGAGCGCGTCGGGTTTTCATCGACCAGGCGGACGTTGCTTGCACTAAGCGCGAAGGGCCGTGAGGTGTTGGGCGAGTCGCATGGAGGGTGAGCGATATCCTACTACAACCGCATTCGTAGGCGGACTTGCGCAATTAATCGTGGGGAGGGGGGGGGTGTCACACGGGGCGCAACTTTCGTGGCCGATCCTGACACTCGCAGACCCAACCATGGCCTCGATATGTTTTCTTTCGTTGAGCAAAGAGGCCAGAGGAGTAGGCGACGAGTCTTGTTGGGTGCGTCAAGGCCCTCTTGGGCCTTATTAGAGAACACTTTTAGAACTGCACTTGTATTGATTTCTTTTTGTTTCCATCTCAGTCATTATCTTCGACATTTTCGGTCTTGCTCCTTCCTATTAATATCAATCGTTGTAGCTCAAATCCGGGGTCACATAGTAGGCTCTTGTCCCCGCTCCCCGCTACAGAACAGCAGTACGTGCTTTGCATTTTCACCGCGAGAAGGGTTCAGCACTTTCTTCCCTCGCCGACTCGCGTAGCAAGCACACAAGGGGACTTCGTGCGGGGTGGACAACCTTTACTCCGCTGTTATTGTATACTACAGAAGCTACAGCAATAGTAACAGCAGCGCAGGACATCTACAGTACATTTGGCCCCGCCAACCAGAAGCACCTAATCTGGGCAAGCCTGAAATTCTTATTGGGGCGCCATCTTCAAACAACTTTGAGCAGAGGCTGTCATACAGGATTTAGTGTAGAGTTCACCACCGAGCCGTTTTTCTCAACCGATTTACTTAGCGTTCTCCAAAAAGTGAGCAACATGTTCTTATTGGGCACTTTCTTATTGGCGGGGCAATACTAGAAATAAGAAAACGATCAATAAGAAAGGCAGGTTGAGATTTACAGGAAAACAACGACCTCGGCAGCCGTTACCTCTCGGCACCTTGGTATGCACCAGAGGCGTACGTACGTACCGTACCGTAGCGTACCGTATCGTACCTGGTACGAGGTACGAGTGAAATGCTTTCGCGATTTCTGCTCTCTGGCTCTGCTCCGTTTTGGGTGATGTGTCCGAAAACTTGCGCCTAAAACTTTTAGGACTGCAGTCCCGTTTTCGGGACAAACTACTTAGAATTTGACTGGTTTGTCCCAAAAACCGGACTGCGGTTCTAAACGCAAGAAAACACACCCCCTCGTCCGATTTTCAAGGCTGGGTTTCTCTACAACGGGGAGGGTGTACTGAGTACGATGAGCGATGCGTCTACCAGTATGCTCTATATAGCCTTCTCGACATAATATTTTCAAAGCCACCATTTTTCGTGGTGTGTGCCCCCCATGTTTTGGGCGAAACCGGGTTTGAAATTCGTCCCAGGGGGGTGTGTTATCTTATCACCCAGTGTGATACGGTAGGACACAGGAGTGCGCTGGATTGTCATTGGGGACGTTGCAGGAAAGAAGCCCACAAACACCGAACACACCCACTGCTGGTGCTTTGATCTGATAGGTGCGCAACTACAGACATACTGTTGCTGCTGCTGCCGTAGTTCGTACCTACCCACTCGTGCATGCTCATACGCTCGTAACTCGCAACATACCTGGGAACGAACCAGGTCGATGTCGACATGACGCCTCGAGTGTGAGCGCCCGCCCTGCTTCGAGCGAAGCATCAATGACCCCTCCACGCCTCGCAAGAAGGAGATAAAGCCGATTCCGGCAAGCGATTGATGCCTTTCCCCCCCCCCTCCTCTACCCCTGCGTCTCCGCCTCCCCTCGTCTTGTTCCTCCGGGGAGCTTGTCGGTACGTGTCACCGCCAGCTCTCGGCAGTACAGCAAAGACTGCTGCTGTATTCAAAAACAGAGAGAGACCACACTCGATGAAGACACGCTGATGCTCCTCCTTCCTTCAAGAGCGAGCCAGACAAAGGCGTCACCAAAGGCAAGCTGGTGTACTCCCGGTTCCTCTCGTCGTAGTAGCGGAATCGGGCACCTCACGGCGTTCGCGATGCGACCGCCATATAGGCTCCTCTGTTCTACTATGCGCCAGCTGCTGTTGCTGTGCTCGCGTGGTCGTCATTCGGCACTGTCGAAAATAAAAACGCCAATTCCCAAAAACACGGGGCCAGGGGGCATTTATTTTTAAGTTACTGTTAGGGCCGAAAATGCGGCGAGATTTTCAATGCGGGGAGATTATTTTTTCGGCCTCTCTCACGCAGCAGGTTTTTGGGGGTGGTGGAAGAGGCAAACGGCCAAAAAAAGTTTTTTTACGCTGCGGCGCACAAAGCGAACACAAGAGGCTCGACCACGCCTACAGGCGCCAGCTCTTTATTATCAAGCAAGCAAGCACACAAGCATCTACTCTGCCCTCAGGTTTTCATCGCAGCTGTGGCGCCGGGCTTCCCGGAGAGCGACCTACCTGACTTACTGACCAAGCGACTCTGCTCCTGCAAGTGAGAACAAACGTAGACGTGTGGGAGGAGAGAAAAAAATAAACATCCCGTTCAGCGTTCCCGCGTAAAGTATTTGGCGCCAGTAGAGGCGGGTGCGTGCATGTAGGAGGAGGCAGCAGCAGCGCAGCCATCGAATCGAAGCATAAGAGCAAGCAGCCAGCAGATAACCCAACATAGAGAGAGACAGTCAGACCTGCCCAGCTGTAGGTACGTGCCGTGGCGCAGGGTGCTGTGACCGCTTGCTGCTCCCTCGTTGCGTCGTGTGCGCGACCTGAGTGTGAACGTACTGCTGTGCATGTCGTCTTCTTTTTCTCTTCCCTCGAAGGACACAGACATGCCCCAACGGCAGCACTGTCGCCGCTCCGAGGGCAGTAGCAACAAGGAGCAGTGGAGCCAAGGGTCTGTATCCGCTCCAGCAGCACCCAAGGGGATGAGTGCGACCGCGCCAGGAGCGGGACGCAGAAGCAGCAGCGGCGGCAGCAACAGCAGCAGCAACAGCAGCAGCAGCAGCACGACGAGGAGCACCGCGACGCACCCAGCACGAGCTTCGACCTTGCCGAACGAAGCCATCGGGTGGAACCAAGGGTCTCTGTCCGCGCCAGCAGCACCCAACGGGATGAATGAAACCGCGCCTGGAGCGGGATGCAGAAGCAGCAGCGGTAGCAGCAGCGGCAGCAACAATAGCAGTAACAGCAGCAGCAGCAGCAACAGCAGTGGGACAACGAGGAGCAACGCGATATACCCAGCACCAGCGTCGATCCTGCCGAACGAAGCTATCCTCCGTGAGGACTCTTTCTCCGACGATACCCCAACCCCGCCTGAAAGCGGGACCGTTCGACCCCCTCGGTTGGGCCTCCCTTACCCTCGCGCCGTTGACAGCTCGCGTTTAGAGGCCCACCTTTCCAGCAACTCTCCCATGTCCGTCGTCTACTCTTCCGCCGCTTCGTCCGAGGAGCACTCGTACAGCGGCGCGGAGCACTACAGCGGCGACTCGGACTGGGATTCTTTCGCGGCAGGCTCGGAGAGGAGGGGCGGGATGGCTACGAGTTCTGCCGGCAGCACGGGGGAGCAGGACCACCGCCACCAGCATCAACACCTGCACACCACCACCACCACCACCACTATCACCACGGGCCGCCGCCGGATTTGGCAAAGATAGCGGCGGCGGCACCACCACCACCCGCCCCGCGATTCCTCGGCGCTCCTCCTCCTCCCAACGCCTACGTCGGGAACATCACCGCGCCGCCCTCCCCTGCAGGCAGCTTCGTCTCTGCTGCTGTTGCCTCCACCGCCGGCACCATACCTCCCTCGCCTGCAGGCAGCTTCGTTTCTGCTGCTGTTGCATCCACCGCCACCGCCACCACACCCACCGGCACGCGTCCCGCGTCCCCTGCAGGTGGCTTCGTTTCTGCCGCTGTCGTCTCCAACGTCGCCGCCATGAGTCCCGCGGCGCAACAGCAGCAGCAGCACGCCCGCGCAAAGGCGGCCGCGGCCAGCGGCATTCCGGCTCGCAGAGGGGGCATGGGGTCGGGCGGCTTCGAGCGACCCTTACCCAGGCCGGCGGTGGAGTCTGCGCCGCCTGCCGCCACCCCCCTGTCCATTGCGCACGGCGGACACTACTCCTCCGGCTCTTATTCTTCTCCTGCGTCTTCGCCTTCGCTGGTGGCGAGGGACGAGTTTGACGGGGTGCTCTCCGAGAAAGAGCTGCGAGCCGTCGAAGAAGAGGAGAGGAGACGGGAAGAGGAGCAGGCGCGGCAGCGCCAGGGGAGGCTGCAAGCAGACATCCTGCTGAAGGCGGGGGTAGCGCGTTTGACGGGTGAGAGGCTAGCAGCGTTCGGCCTCGCGGGGTACGGCCCGGCGGCCGGAGGGGGCACGGCCGGCGGGGGGGGGGCAAGGTCAGGCTCTTCCTCCCCTCGCTCTTTCACAACTCGCGCTGCTAAAACCGACGAGACAGGGAGTAGGAGCCCCGGCCACCCGCGCACCTCCCCCAAGCAGCAACGCCCACCACAGCAGTACTGGGCACCGTGGCGCGAGAGGGAGGGGGGGGAGGAAGCTGGTCACAACGAGAATGAGCACGCAAACCCGAGGCAGCATCAACAGCACCAGCGGCAGCCACTAAACGCCGCTTCTGCTGCCTCGACAGCGGTAGCAGTAGCGGTACCGGTACCGACGCCAACGTCGTTGTCGTCCGCGGCGGGACTGGAGTTGGAGCAGAAGGCGGCCGCAGGGGGGGGGGGGGGGCGCCGGCTACGGTGACGCTACCCAGGAAAATTCCACGAGGTTGTGGCAGTTCTTGGCGAACCGAGCAGCCGCATTCTCGTCGCCGGACACTGTGGTGTCATCTCCAACAAAGGTACAGGCGGCGGCTGCAGCAGCAGCAGAGGAGGAGGCAGCAGCAGCGGCGGCGTTAGCCCCGGTGGTCGTGTGCGGCGAGGATGTGGACGAAGACTCGCTGCTGCTGGTGGACGACGCCTCCTTGCTCGCCGACGCGACTGACCTTCTCCTGCGCAGGCAGGAGGAGGACGAGAATGCGGAGCAGGAGGAGCAGGAGGAGGGGGGGGGGAACTTCGGCGGTCTCCCGGGCACGCAAGAGGCGGAAGAGGGCCGCGAGTTGGAGTTGGGGGAGGATGAGGAGCAGGAGGAGGAAGACTTCGGCGACATGGAGGAGGAGGAAGACCGAGAGGTGGAGGAGGAGGAGGAAAACTTCGGCGGCGTGGAGGATCAGGAAGGCCGAGAGGTGGTGGAGGAGGAGGAAGACTTCGGCGACGTGGAGGAGGAGGAAGAGGTAGGGGGCTGCGTGGTGGACATCATGAGCGCGATTGTGGAGGGAGAGGCCGAGGACGCGTCGGAGCGGTCGTCGTTTCCGTCTGTCCCGTCGTTCAGCGAGGACGATGACCGCGATATAGAAAAAAGGAGGCAGCAGCTGCAGCGAAGACGGTCCTCCCGCCGCGACCGGTTTTCCTCCGTCGAAGAGCGGTCGGAGCGATCCGTAGAACGGTCCTCATCCTCGTCTTCGTCGTCCTCGTGCTCTTTCTCGGCCCGCTTGGCGGACTGTTCGGATGGGGAGGGGCAAGAACAAGAGGAGGTGTGGGTGTGGTCTCCAGATGATGTGGAGGAGGCCAAGAGCGACTTCAGCAGCGTCATTCACAGCGCCAGTACCTCGGACGACGGAGAATCGCTCCCGGACGAGGGCGAATTCGACGACGAGGACGATGTTGAAGCCCTCGTTGGTGATGGTGTGGATGATGATTCTGATGACTCTGCAGAAGGTGAGGGAGATGATGAAAGTGAACAAGAGGAGGAGGAGGAGATAGAAGTGGGTGAGGAGGAAGAGGTTTTGGTCGACGAGCCGTGTGCGGCGGTAGGTACGGCGGGCGATGGCGGCGAAGGTGATGGTCATGGTGATGACAGCTTGGTCACCTCCAAGGCGCCGGTGGCGGCCGCGGTGGCATTGACGGCTGCATCGCCGGTAGCGGTGCCTTCATCGCTCTTGGCGGCAAACTCAACGGCGTGCTTCGACACAGCGTGCGATGGGGATGGAGACGTCGACAGCTCGGTCCTCTCGGAGACGACGGCGGTGACGGCGGGACCGGTGAGGTCGGCGGAGGTAACGGAAGCAGCGGCAGTCGCAGTGGCGGCGGTTATTACTACGGCATCGGTGCCGGTGCCTGCATCGCCGGTGGCGGTGACAGCGGGGTGCTTCGACACAGCGTGCGGTGGTGACGGCGACGGCGACAACGCGGTCTCGGAAGAAGTGGTGGCGGCGGCGGCAGCGGCGGCGATGACCGACATGCCCGCGCCTGTGCACACGACGTGCGGTGGTCATGCTGATCACGACCACTTGGTCATCTTGCAGGCCATGTCGGAGTCGGCGTCGGCGGCTTCGTCGCCTCTGGCGGCGAATATGGCGACGGTGGGCACACCGACATGCTTCGACACAGCGTGCGGTGGTGACGGTGACGGCACCAGCTCGGGCATCTCTGAGAGGATGGCGGCAGTGGCGGCGGCGGCAGCTGTAGCGGCGCAAGCGACGGCGTCAGCGACAGCGGTCACGGTAGCGTCAGCAGAGCCTGTGTTGGTGGCGGTGCCTGAGGCAGTGGCGCCGGTGCATGCATCGCCGGTGGAGGTGACAACGGCGTGCTTCGACACGGCGTGCGATGGTGACGGTGAAAGGACCAGCTCGAACATCTCAGAGGAGGCGGTGGCAGCACCGGCGACGGCAGCGGCGGTGGTGGCCGACATGCCGGCGCGCGTGGACACCGTGTGCGGTGGCGATGGTGAGGGCGATAACTCTGAAATTTTGGAGTCCATGTCGGAGGCGGCGTCGGCGGCTTCGTCGCCGGTGGCAGCGAAGTTTTTGACGGCGGGCACACCGACGTGCTTCGACACAGCGTGCGGTGTTGACGGCGACGGCACCAGCTCGGATATCTTGGAGGAGGCGGTGGTGGCGGCGGCGGCGGCGGCGGGCGGCAGCTCAAGCGACGGCAGCGGCAGCGGTGGCGGCGGCGGCGGCGGCGACAGCTGAAGCGACGGCAGCGGCAGCGGCAGCGGCAGCGGCGGCCGCAGCGATGGCGACCGGGGCTGTGCCGGCGCCGGTGCCTGTTTCGCCCGTTGCCGTGACAAGGGCGTGCTTCGACACAGCGTGCGGTGGTAATGGCGACGGCACCAGCACGTCCATCTCAGAGCAGGTGGCCGCAACGGCTGCGGCGGCAGTGGCCGACATGCCGGCACACGTGGACACGTGCGGTGACGATGGTGATACCGACAACTTGAACGGCTTGGAGGCCATGTCGGAGGCGGCGTCGGCGGCTTCGTCGCCGGTGGCGGCGAGAATTGCGGCGGCGGCGGGCACCCCGGCGTGCTTCGACACAGCGTGCGGTGGTGATGGCGACGGCACGAGCCTGGACATATCGAAAGAGGTCGCGGCAGCCGCGGCAACGGCAGCTGTAGTGGCGGCAGAGGCAGCGACGGCGGCCGCCGTTACGTCTGCAGAGGCTGTGTGGGTGACGGTGCCTATGGCAACGGTGCCGGTGCCCGTATCACCGGCGGCGGGCACATCGGCATGCTTCGACACGGCATGCGGTGATGACGATGACGGAATCCGCTTGGCCATCTCGAAGGAGGCGACGGCAGCGACGGCAACCGCCGTAGCGTCCGCAGAGGCCGTGTCGATGGCGGTGCCTGAGGTAGCGGTGCCCGTGCCTGTTTCAGCGATGGCGGTGACAAGAGCAGCATCCGACGCAACGTACGGTGGTGATGACGACGGCGGCAGATCAGCCATCTCGGAAGCGGCGGTGGTGGCGGCGGTGGCAGCCGCAGGGGTGGATGACACGCAGGCGCAATTCGATCCAGCTTGCGGCGGCGGAGGAGGCGACAGCTCGGCCATCTTGGAGCTCATGTCAGAGGCGGCGTCGGTGGCTTCATCGCCGGTAGTGCCATTGGCGCCAGTGGCACCGGTGGCGCCAGCACCTGGCACGGAGGTTATGTCGGAGGCGGCGTCGGCGGCTTCATCCCCGGTGGTGCCAGTGGCGCGAGTGGCACCGCTGGCACCTGTGCTCGGCACGCCGGCGTGTTTCGACACGGCGTGCGGAGGTGATGTCGCTGGCGAAAACTTGGTCGTCTCGGAGGCGGCGGCAACAGCGGAAGCAGTGGCGGTGGCGGTGCCTGAGGCATCGGTTTCGGTGCCTGGATCGCAGGCAGCAGTGACATCAGCGTGCTCCTACACAACGCGTGGCGGTGATGACGACGGCGACAAATCAGCCATCTCGGAGGCGGCGGTGGTGGCAGCGAAGCCTACCGCAGGGGTGGATGACAGGCCGGCGTGCTTCGACCCAGCTTGCGGCGAAGGAGGCGACAGCTCGGCCATCTTGGAGTTCAAGCCGGAGGCGACGTCGGCGGCTTCATCGTCGGTGGTGCCAGTGGTGCCAGTGGCACCGGTGGCGCCAGCGGCCGGTGCGGAGGCCATGTCGGAGGTGGCGTCGGCGGCTTCATCGCCGGTGGCGCCAGCGCCCGGCACGGAGATCATGTCGGAGGCGGCGCCTACGGCTTCATCCCCGGTAGTGCCAATGGTGCCTGTGCTCGGCACGCCGGCAGGTTTCGACACAGTGTGCGGTGGTGATGTCGATGGCAAAAACTTGGTCATCTCGGAGGCGGCGGCAACGGCGGAAGCGGTGGCGGCGGTAGTGCCCGTGTCTGTATCGCCGGCGGCGGTGACAACGGCGTGCTCCGACACAACGTGCGGTGGTGATGACGGCGGCGACGGTTCAGCCATCTCGGAGGCGGCGGCGGTGGTGGCGGCGCCTGCCATGGGGGTGGATGACACACCGGCGTGCTTGGACCCAGCTTGCGGCGGCGAAGGAGGCGACAGCTCGGCCATCTTGGAGGTCATGCCGGAGGCGGCGTTGGCGGCTTCATCGTCGGTGGTACCAGTGGCACCAGTGGCACCGGTGGCGACAGCGATCGGTGCGAAGATCATGTCGGAGGCGATGTCGGCGGCTCCATCGCCGGTGGTGACAGTGGCACCGGTGGCGCCGGCGCTCGCCGCGGAGGCCATGTCGGAGGAGGTGTCGGCGGCTAAATGGCCGATGGTGCCAGTGGCGCCAGCGGCCGGCACGGAAGTCGTGTCGGAGGCGGCGTCGGTGGCTCCATCGCTGGTGGCGCCGGTGGTACCGGTGGCCCCAGTGCCCGGCATGCAGGTCATGTCGGAGGCGGCGTCGGCGGCTTCATTGCCGGTGGTGGTGCCAGTGGCGCCAGTGGCACCGGCGATGCCAGCGCCCGGCACGAGAGTCATATCGGAGGCAGCGTCGGCGTCTTCATTGCCGGTGGTGCCAGCACCCGGCACGGAGGTCATGTCGGAGGCGGTGTCGGCGGCTTCATGGCCGGTGGCGCCAGCGCCCGGCACGGAGGTCATGTCGGAGGCGACGTCGGCGGCTACATCGCTGGTGGTGCCTATGGCGCCAGTGGTACCGGTGGCCCCAGCGTCCGGCATGGAGGTCATGTCGGAGGCGGCGTCGGCGGCTTCATTGCCGGTGGCGTCAGCGTCCGGCACGAGGGTCATGTCGGAGGCGACGGCAGCGGCTTCATCGCTGGTGGTGCCAGTGGCGCCAGTGGCCCCGATGGCGCCTGTGCTCGGCACGACAGCGTGTTTCGAGACAGCGTGCGGTGGTGTTGTCCATGGCAAAAACTTGGTAATCTCGGAGGCGGCGGCAACGGCGGAAGCGGTGGCGGCGGTTGTGACGGTGGCGCCTGCCACGGGGGTGGATGACACACCGGCGCGCTTCGATCCAGGTTGCGGCGGCGAAGGAGGCGATAGCTCGGCCATTATGGGGATCATGTCGGAGGTGGCGTCGGCGGCTTCATCACCGGTGGTGCCAGTGGCGCCAGTGGCACCGATGGCGTCGGCGGCCGCCACGGAAGTCATTTCAAAGGCGGTATCGGCGGCTTCATCGCCGGTGGTGCAAGTGATGCCACTGGTACCGGTGGCACCAGCGGCCGGCACAGAGGTCATGTCAGAGGCGGCCCCAGCTTCTTCGTCATCGGTGGTGCCAGTGGCACCGGTGACGCCAGCGGCCGCTACGGAAGTCATTTCAGAGGCGGTATCGGTGGCTTCATCGCCGGTGGTGCCAGTGGTGCTACTGGCACCGGTGGCGCCAGCACCCGATAAGGAGGTCATGGCGACGGCTTCATCGCCGGTGGTGCCAGTGGCGCCAGTGGCACCGGTGGCGCCAGCGGCCGGCACGGAGGTCATGTCGGAGGCGGCGCCAACTTCTTCATCATCGGTGCTGCCAGTGGCGCCAGTGGCACCGGTGACGCCAGTGGCCGCCACGGAAGTCATTTCAGAGGCGGTATCGGTGGCTCCATCGCCGGTGGTGCAAGTAGCGCCACTGGCACCGGTAGCGCCCGCGGCCGGCACGGAGGTCATGTCGGAGGCGGCGCCGGCTTCTTCATCATCGGTGGTGGCACCAATGGCACCGGTGGCGCCAGCGGCCGCTACGGAGGTGACGCCAGCGGCCGCTACGGAGGTCATGTCGGAAGCGGTATCGGTGGCTCCATCGCCGGTGGTGCCAGTGGCGCCACTGGCACCGGTGTCGCCAGCACCCGGTACGGAGGTCATGTCGAAGGCCGTATCGGTGGCTCCATCGCCGGTGGTGCAAGTAGCGCCAGTGGCACCGGTAGCGCCCGCGGCCGGCACGGAGGTCATGTCGGAGGCGGCGCCGGCTTCGTCATCATCGGTGGTGGCACCAGTGGCACCGGTGACGCCAGCGGCCGCTACGGAGGCCATGTCGGAGGCGGTATCGGTGGCTCCATCGCCGGTGGTGCCAGTGGCGCCACTGGCACCGGTGTCGCCAGCACCCGGTACGGAGGTCATGTCGAAGGCCGTATCGGTGGCTCCATCGCCGGTGGTGCAAGTAGCGCCAGTGGCACCGGTAGCGCCCGCGGCCGGCACGGAGGTCATGTCGGAGGCGGCGCCGGCTTCGTCATCATCGATGGTGGCACCAGTGGCACCGGTGACGCCAGCGGCCGCTACGGAGGTCATGTCGGAGGCGGTATCGGTGGCTCCATCGCCGGTGGTAACAGTGGCGCCAGTGGCACCGGTGTCGCCAGCACCCGGTACGGAGGTCATGTCGAAGGCCGTATCGGTGGCTTCATCGCCGGTGGTGCAAGTAGCGCCACTGGCACCGGTAGCGCCCGCGGCCGGCACGGAGGTCATGTCGGAGGCGGCGCCGGCTTCTTCATCATCGGTGGTGGCACCAGTGGCACCGGTGGCGCCAGCGGCCGCTACGGAGGTCATGTCGGAGGCGGTATCGGTGGCTCCATCGCCGGTGGTGCCAGTGGCGCCACTGGCACCGGTGTCGCCAGCACCCGGTACGGAGGTCATGTCGAAGGCCGTATCGGTGGCTTCATCGCCGGTGGTGCAAGTAGCGCCACTGGCACCGGTAGCGCCCGCGGCCGGCACGGAGGTCATGTCGGAGGCGGCGCCGGCTTCTTCATCATCGGTGGTGGCACCAGTGGCACCGGTGACGCCAGCGGCCGCTACGGAGGTCATGTCGGAGGCGGTATCGGTGACTCCATCGCCGGTGGTGCCAGTGGCGCCAGTGGCACCGGTGTCGCCAGCATCCGGTACGAAGGTCATGTCGAAGGTGGTGTCGGCGGCTTCATCGCCAGTGGTGCAAGTAGCGCCAGTGGCACCGGTAGCGCCCGCGGCCGGCACGGAGGTCATGTCGGAGGCGGCGCCGGCTTCTTCATCATCGGTGGTGCCAGTGGCGCCAGTGGCACCAGTAACACCAGCGGCCGGCACGGAGGTCATTTCGGAGGCGGTATCGGTTGCTTCATCGCCGGTGGTGCCAGTGACGCCAGTGGCACCGGTGGCGCCAGCGGCCGGCACGGAGGTCATGTCGGAGGTGGTATCGGTGGCTCCATCGCCGGTGGTAACAGTGGCGCCAGTGGCACCGGTGTCGCCAGCACCCGGTACGGAGGTCATGTCGATGGCCTTGTCGGTGGCTTCATCGCCGGTGGTGCAAGTAGCGCCAGTGGCACCGGGAGCGCCCGCGGCCGGCACGGAGGTCATGTCGGAGGCGGCGCCGGCTTATTCATCATCGGTGGTGGCACCAGTGGCACCGGTGACGCCAGCGGCCGCTACGGAGGCCATGTCGGAAGCGGTATCGGTGGCTCCATCGCCGGTGGTGCCAGTGGCGCCAGTGGCACCGGTGTCGCCAGCACCCGGTACGGAGGTCATGTCGATGGCCTTGTCGGTGGCTTCATCGCCGGTGGTGCAAGTAGCGCCAGTGGCACCCGTAGCGCCCGCGGCCGGCACGGAGGTCATGTCGGAGGCGGCGCCGGCTTATTCATCATCGGTGGTGGCACCAGTGGCACCGGTGACGCCAGCGGCCGCTACGGAGGCCATGTCGGAGGCGGTATCGGTGGCTTCATCGCCGGTGGTAACAGTGGCGCCAGTGGCACCGGTGTCGCCAGCACCCGGTACGGGGGTCATGTCGAAGGCCGTGTCGGTGGCTTCATCGCCAGTGGTGCAAGTAGCGCCAGTGGCACCGGTAGCGCCCGCGGCCGGCACGGAGGTCATGTCGGAGGCGGCGCCGGCTTCTTCATCATCGGTGGTGGCACCAATGGAACCGGTGACGCCAGCGGCCGCTACGGAGGTCATGTCGGAGGCGGTATCGGTGGCTCCATCGCCGGTGGTGCCAGTGGCGCCAGTGGCACCGGTGTCGCCAGCACCCGGTACGGAGGTCATGTCGAAGGCCGTGTCGGTGGCTCCATCGCCGGTGGTGCAAGTAGCGCCAGTGGCACCGGTAGCGCCCGCGGCCGGCACGGAGGTCATGTCGGAGGCGGCGCCGGCTTCTTCATCATCGGTGGTGGCACCAGTGGCACCGGTGACACCAGCGGCCGCTACGGAGGTCATGTCGGAGGCGGTATCGGTGACTCCATCGCCGGTGGTGCCAGTGGCGCCGCTGGCACCGGTGGCGACAGCACCTGGCCCTGAGATCATGTCGGAGGCGGCGCCGGCGCCTTCATCACCGGTAGTGCCTGTGGCACCGGTGACGCCAGCGCCCGACATGGACGTCGTTTCGGAGGTGGCGTCGGTGGCTTCATGGTCGGTGATGCCAGTGGCTCGGGTGGTGCCAGTGCCCGGCGCGCCAGCGTGTTTCGACACGGCGTGTGGTGGTGATGTCGACGGCGAAAACTTGGTTATCTCGGAGGCGGAGGCAGCTGCGGAAGCGGCGACGTTGGCGGCGGCTGCGGCGGCAGCAGCAGCGACAGCGGCCGCCGTTGCTTCAGCAGAGGCGGTGGCGGCGCAGGCGGTGGCGGCGGCGGCGGCGGCGGCGGTGACTTCTTCGGCCACCACCGATGGTGAGGTGGACGCCTCGAGCATCATGGAATCAAAGGTCTCCATTCCCGACAAAAAAAAGCAACAGCGACAACACCAGCAATAGTGGCGGTAGTGTCAGCTACAGCATCAGCGGCAGCACCAGCTCTGTTGAGTCTGCGCAGGCCGTGGTAGAGGAGAAGGAAGAGGCGGAAAAAGGGAAGAAAAGTGACAAATCTTGTCCCACCGCGGCCGAGAAATTTGCGGCAGAAGAAGATTCTGAGGACGTGGGCCACACCAACAAGACCAGCGTTCGGGAGAAGATCCAGCAGTGGAACCAAATGTCTGCATCCGTGCCGGTAGCGTCCAAGAGGATCTTGCCAGTAGCACCCAAAAGGATCTTGCCAGTAACGCCCAAGGAGATCGTGCCAACAGCGTCCAAGGAGATCAAGGCGACCGCGCCAGCAGGGGGCGTACGCAGAAGCCTATCCGTACCAGTAGCGCCTAAAGGGATGAAGAAGGCCGCCCCAGGAGCAGGATGCAGAAGCAGCAATGGCAGCAGCAGCAGCAGTAGCGGCTGCAGCAGTCCCGGACAAGACGTCTTCTCCAAGTTCGACGCGGACGAAACACCGCTCGCAGTTGTTGTCGCCGCCGCCAGTGCCACGATCGCCAAGGGCGCTGGCGGTGACGTTCGCAGCAAGAGGGGGGAGTCGGTGACGGCGGGAGAGGGCACCGGCGAAGGAAAGGTGTGGGAAAAGTTCGGGTACAATGCTGCGGCGGAGGTCGTGGGGGTGGCGGTGGACGAAGAAGAATGGTATGGCGACAGCGACGCCGAGAGCCAGTACACCCCGGGCGAGGCGCTCGAGGTGTTGCGGAGAGTGGCGGCGCGGTACTCGACGACCGGGAGCCGCCGCGAAAGTATGCTTTTCGCCCGTTCCAGCCTCGGTGGTGGTAGCGGTGACGGTGGCGACGGCGGTGCTAGGTTCAGCGGCGGGTCTAGGGTGAGCGGCGGTGCTAGGAGGTCAAGCGTAGGGGGGGGTGGCGATGGTCACCGTGGAGGGAGCGTCACGCAGTCGGAAGAAGTGCAGGAGAAGGGGGGAGGGTCGGTGGGGGTGGTGGGGGCGCAAAGGGTGGTGGTACAGAGGGAGGAGCAAGTTATGGTGAAGAGCGAGTCGGAGAAGAATGAGCGGGGGGAGGGAGACGAGGTCGTTAAGGAGGAGGTGCAAGTTTTGGAGAAGGAGGAAAAGGACGACCAAGAGCATGTGCTAGCTAGGGTGGAAGAGGAAGCTGAGAAGGAGGATCAAGGGCAAGATGAACAAGTTGTGCAGCCCAAGGAAGCTCTTCGGACGACAAGCGCCTTCAACAGCGTCTCTCTTCCCTCCCCTCTGGTAGACGACGCACCGGCAGCAGCGGCGACGGTGATGTCGATGGCAACAACAAAGGCACGGGCGCAGGAAAAAACAGCCCCGGCATCGGTACCGAATTCCCCCTTGGTTGAGGAGGCGCCGGCGTCGACACCGGCGCCGGCGGTGACGCCACCGGCATCGGCGAAAACTTTGTCGGTATCGGTACGGGTCGCTGCCCCTCTGGTGAAGGAAGCGCCGCCGCCAACGGCGGCGGCCGCGGTGACGCCGGCAGCAGCGGTGGTACCAGCAAAGAAATGGCCACAGGTGAAGACGACGCCGGCGTCGGTACCGGTTGCCCCTCTAGTGGAGGAGGCGCCGGTAGTGACGACGGTGGCTGCACCGGCGCCGGCGGTGGTGGCGGAACCGGCAAAGGCGCGAGCACCGGTAACGACGGCGTCCGTACCAGCAAAGAAATGGCCACAGGTGAAGACGACGCCGGCGTCGGTACCGGTTGCCCCTCTAGTGGAGGAGGCGCCGGTAGTGACGACGGTGGCTGCACCGGCGCCGGCGGTGGTGACGGAACCGGCAAAGGCGCGAGCACCGGTAACGACGGCGTCCGTATCAATACCAGCAAAGAAGTGGCCACAGGTAAAGACGACGCCGTCATCGGTACCGGTTGCCCCTCTAGTGGAAGAGGCGCCGGCGGTGACGTCAGTGGCAACGGCGGTAGAGGTGGCACCAGAAAAGGCACGGACACCGGTAAAGACGGCGCCGGTATCGGTACCGATTGCCCCTCTGGTGGAGCAATCACCGGTGACGACGTCGACGCGAGCGGTGACGCCGGTCGCAGCGCCGGCTGTGGTTGCACCTCTATTGGAAGAGACGCCGGCGGTGACGACGGTGGCAGCGCCGGCGGTGGTTGCACCTCTAGTGGAGGAGGCGCCGGCGGTGTCGACGGTGGCAGCGGAGGTGGTGGTGGCACCGGAAAAGGCGCGGACACCGGTGGAGACGGCGCCGGTCTCAGTACCGGTTGCCCCTCTGGTGGAGGAGACACCGGCGCCGACGGCGACGCGGGCGGTGACGCTGGTGGCAGCGCCGGCGGTGGCGCCGGCGGTGACGCCGGTGGCATCAGCGCCGGCGGTGGCGTCGGTGCTGGCGGCGGCACCAGCAGATGCACGAGCACCAGCATCGACGCCGCCCATATCGGTACCGGTTGCCCCTCTGGCGGAGGAGGTGCCGACGTCGGAAGAGGTGCCGACGCCGGGGGTGGTGGCTGTAGTGGCGCCACCAGCAAAGGTATTGAAAACCGTATTGACGGCACCTGCACCGGCGGCAGTGCCGGAGGTGGTGCCAGCAAAGACATTGAAGCCGGTATTTACGGCACCGACGACGACACCGGCACGGGCGACGGCCACGGCGACGGCGGCGCCGGCGCCGGCGGCGCCGGTGGTTGTGACAAACAAGCTCACCGTCACGGGAAAATCCAAAGGAAAGGAGAAGGCGGGAGACGGTGCGGGGGGGGGGCGGCGTCCAGAGGGCGCGGGGAGGAGAGCGCGGGGCAGCGCATCTCCGGGATCGGCGGGGGACCTTTCGGGGAGGTGGATAACGCGCAGAGCGTGGTCGAAGCGGAAAAGAGCTTCAAGAAAGCCTGCAAGATTCTTGGTGAGCTTGATTTTTATGTTTCTGTTTTTGTTTTTTCAGGTGGCATAGGGGGTTGGGGGGGGGAGGGCATTTTCTTTCCGTCTCTGTTTTCTCAAGGTTTTTTTTTTTGCTCTTTTTGTTTGCTACGTATCAGGTATTATTTAATTGGTTTCATCCTCCGCCTTCTCTACCTCGGTATCTGTTCTATTTTGATCTTCCTGTTTCTTCTTTTTTTCTCTCTCTTGTTCATCTCCTCCCTTTGTAGTTTTGTTGGTGGTGGGAGGTTGGTGGGAGGGGGTATATGTCTGTATTCACTTTTCCTTTTGTCTCTCTCGCCCGTCTTTTCCCCGTCTGTCGTTTTCCGTGTCTCGTAGAAATATGCGTATTGGAAATCTAAAAAAAAAAAAAAAACTGCTCTAACAAGAGTTGACAAAAAAAAAAATCGACAACATTCACAAAAAAAAATCGGCACCCTACTCTTTTTTTTTTTTGAGTCCCAGACAGGGAGGGGGGGGTGTGTGCTAAGACCAACGAACAAAAAAAATGTGAAAAAAAAACGTGTTTATTTTATTCAGTTTCTGAAAAAGTTCCCCACCCCGCTATTATAGTTTTGTTTTCTTTTCCGACATCGTGGCGAGTGTCGCTCCCCGTTTTCTAAATTTGTTCGTTTACCGCTGGCTCTATTTTTCTTCAAACTTAGATTAGAGCCCATCTTAACGGGGAACACTAAATTTCGTTTAATCAGATGCAATTTAAATCAGAAAAAAAAAATCAAGTCAAATTGAAGAACCGAAAGTCCTCGATAAGATGGGCCCTTATATTAAATTAGAAAAAAAAATCAGATCAAATTGAAAGGACCAAAAGTCCTCGATAAGATGGGCCCTTATCTTTGCAAGCTTGGTGGTAATTTTACATCTGCCTTTTGCTTCGCCTGCCGTTCTTGGAGACAAGCACGGATACTTGAAATTAGTGTGGGATCATGCATGCACTCACTGCCTTCGGGTACAAGGACGTTTTCCTTTTTTGAATCAACTGAAACTACAAAACAACAAACCTCAATGTTGTATCGAAGCGACGCAATCCGCTCGGCCACCTCCCTCCCATGCCTCCCCCTGACCAGCCATATTGCTTCCTGACAACCTTTTCGCTAACCCTCGTTCCCCTCCCCCCCTTCCCCTCCCACTACCCCACCCTACCACTCCCCCTCCCCTCCCCCTCCCCTCCACTCCCCTCTCCGTCTCCGCCTCCCCCCTCCTCCCCCCCCCCCCCCGCTCCCCCCTCCCGTTCCCCCCCCCCCCCCCCCCCCCCTTCTCCCTCTTCCTCCCCCCCCCCCCACTCATTTCCTCCTCCTGGCCTACTACAGGAATCGACATGAACGAGTTTTTCGACACCATCTTGGAGTCATCGATTGGCGAAGACCTGGACGACTACTCGGCCCTCGACGCGGCCGCCGCGGTAGCCGCCGCCTCCGCGGGCATCAAAACCCCCGCCGAGTCGATCGTGATCCCTCCGCGGACCCGCATCACCGTGGCCGGCATGCTATCGAGGGAGACGGCTGTCTCTAGCTCTTCTGTCTCCGCCGACAACGACAGCTCCGACACCGGTGCCGACACTACCACGATAAAAAAAGACGCCAGCGGTAATAACAGCGCCAGCAACAACGGCGACTCCAACGCCAGCATCAACGACATGGCCAACACCAACACCAACACCATCAGTAGCATCACCAAGAGTAGCAGCGCCGTTGCGAGGGCTGTTGCCGCTGCTGGCGGCGGGGCGAGACTGCCTCTTCCCCCCTCCTCTGCTTCTACAGCAGGCAGTCCTGTCCTTCCGGCCTTCGGGCTTGGGCGGGGTGGGGGCGGCGGAATCGGCGGCACCGCCGGCACCGGCGGTGGTGACGGTGGGTACGCTGGCATCAGCTGGGAAGGGAACAAGCGCGGGAACGGGATGTTGATGAAGACGCTTGCGGGAGCGGGGCAGACGTCCGGACGCGAGCGACGAATTGCTTCCGAGGCGACGGCGGGGGCGTCTTCGTCTGCCGTTGCCGGTAGCGCCACCGGTAGTATTGGCGCCAAGACTGGCGCTAGTGCGGACGCTGACGGTAATAATGCGGACGCCAAGGGTGAGGCTAGCGTTCAGAGTGGCGGAAGCGCTCCCTCCACCTCGGACAAGGCTGCTGTTGCTACTGCTGCCACGGCTACTGCTGCTGCTGCTGCTGAGGCTCCTGCTGCTTCTGTCTCGGCTACTCCTACCGCCACCGTACTCCCTGCTGCTGCTGCTGCTGTCACGGCCGCCTCCACGGGGAAGGCTGTTGGCGCAGCTGCACCACCGAGCGATGTCGATGTCGATGTCGATGGTGCGCAGGCATCAAAGGAGGACAAGGAAGGGGAACAGGGGGGGGAGATGCAGACGATGGTCGTGAGCCCAGAGGAGGTGATGAAGGGGGCCGAGATCGCCGGCACTAACAAGCTGTTGGTGGTGAAGGGTCAAGTGGCGGGTGCGATGGACGTGAAAGCCTTGCAGATCGACGAAGGGTGAGCAACTTGTTTTCCTCCGCAAAAAAAACGATCTCGAGCTAATTCCAGGGGGTTTATCCTGGTCTTCGTGTTGGGTGCAGTTCTAGAGGCAGCGTTGATGGCAACTCCCACCCCTTCTCTCGCCTCGACTGCTTTAACGCACTACTTTCGTGACCTCCTTCCTCTTTCTCGCCTCCGCCGCTGCAAAGCACCAGTATTTTTACCATCTCCTCCCTCTCACTCCCCTCTCCCACTCTAGCGCACAGTACTAGCAACTCCCCCCTTGGGTGGGTTAGGTGTGGCTGGGTTAAACGGAGTGAGTTGGGATGGGTTCGATTCGATGTGCTTTGGTTGGGTTCGGTTGGGTCGCGAGTCATGTAGGGGTTGGGTGGTTCGTGGTGTTTGTATTGCTGAATTTTAAACAAGGAACAGCGATTTTCTTGAGGTGAGGGGGGGGGGGGGGGGGAGGGGGAAGCAGCGGGGTTTTCACTTTGTTCCCGTTCAATCTATCAAATCAATGTGCACACGCACGCGCGCGCACGCGCACGTCTGTCCATTTTTCGTTTTTTCATTTTTTTTGTTGGCATGTTCTCATCACCCCACACCGGCCCGGCCCCTCTCACGCCCAGCTCACCCCTTCGTAATCACCTCTTGTACGTCTGTCCTTTTTTTTTTTTTTGTTCATCGTTTTTGTTTTTTCAGAGCCACCGTGGAGGGCAAAGTGCTGGCGGATAATGTGACGGTCAAGGGTACTTTCGATGGAAACATGGAGTGCAGGAATCTCCTGACCGTCAGGTGAACACGGCGCTGTTTGAAGTAATGAAATTCCGGCTTCTCTGTTTTATGTGCGGAGGAGAGTGATCAGAACAAACGCTGCTCATTATTATTGGTATTGGCAACTGGTATTAGTTGGTTGGTAAATGTGACACAAGAAAGAGGATAACCTTTGGCTATATTTTTTTTTCCCCTGAGGTATTCTTCCGCTCCAGTTTTTGGAACCTGTCCTGGTTTTTATTTGTAGGTTGCCTGAGTCGTTGTGATGTAGAAAAGAGGCGTGTCTGCCTCGCGGGAATTGAGTTGCTTAGCCCTTTTCGTACCGCAGTCCCGTTTTGGGGACAAATCACTTGGAATTAGACTGGTTTGTCCCCAAATCGGGACTGCGGTAGGTACTAAATGAAAGCAACAACAACATCGTGTGCCTCTCGAGGTGAAAACTAATTGATAATGTCTTGAATTACTCTGTAGTACTGGCGATATTCAATTTGTCTCGTCCAAACTCAAGTCACTCTCTCCTCAACTTCTTTCTATTTTCTCCCTTACGTGCTGGGAGTAGCTGGCTATGTGGGGCAAGGGGGGTTAACTACTAGTCTGTCGAATTTGACTGAATCAGTTGCTCGCACTCGTACGTACGTACACTTGTTTTGTTTTTTATGTACCTGGTAGACGATATACTAGCTTGAAAAAAATCCAGTGACATCAGCCGTGTGATCTTTTCGGTGAGTTGGAGGATTTCGCCGACACTTTGGTAATATACGCCGATGTGTCTGCCTATGAGGAACGCCTCTTTTTTTCTGGCAGGCACTTCACGTCGAATCAATTAACCTCGTATACTTTCTCAACATGTGGGGGAGGAGGCAGCAGTGTAGAGACAAGTAAAATATACTGTAGATCTCCTCGCTTCGTGAACGAAAGGCGTTTTTATCGGATATCGGGAGAGATAGACAGGAAACCACGTATAGTTTTCGATGGTCGATTTATTGGAAAATCCGATACCATGTCCCAACTTTAATGTGACACAAAACGCCCTTCCTGCGTTTTATCCTTGCATCCCTGAAAGGAGGTATTTATCGGAGATCGGGACATTTTGGTTGCTGAATTGGTAACCGATACGATATTTGCAACTACCGATTAATCGGAAATATCGGAAAATCCGATACAATGTCCAAGGGTAGTGTGCTATATTTGGTCGTATCATTGCGTCGTCGAAAGGCGTTTCATCGGGAAATGGGACACTTTATTTTCAGAGTTTTGATAACCAATGCGATACATACAAGTTCCGGTTTGTCGGAAAAATCGAAAATTCCGATACATTGCCCAACCGCAGTGAGCTATGTGTACTCTTATCTTCTGTTTTTGTGGTATCATTGCGTCGCCCGCCGGAAGGATTTTTTGTCGGGAACTTGTGACGATTTTTTGTTCGATATTTAATACCGATAGGATACGTGAAATTCCGATTTACTGGAAAATTCGATACGACATCCGATATTGAATGGTTATATATATTCTGCTTTTTTTTTCGTGTCATCGTGTCACCTTATTGGCCTTGAGCGCTGGGCGTTGGCGCTTTCTTGCCTTCTTTTCTTGATTATTGACGTGTACCAGTACTTGATACCAGATAATCTATCATCAGTTTCCTCCATGTCTTCACTCGATTTTTATTTAATTTTTTGTGTTTTTTCGCTCCGTGCTTTTCTTCTCGTTTTCGTTCATGGAACTTCTTCATCATCCCCGGGGTTTCTGTCGGGGGTTTTTTGTTTCTCAAGTCTGATGTTTCAATTAAAGTCAATCGAACACACAAGCACCTGAAACCGACACACGCAAAAATGAGTACCTGGTATCCAAATAGACACACAGCACGAACTGAACGATCAAGAAAATATATATTTTTTCTACCTTGTCCCGATTTATGCGGGACATTTATATACTATTATTCAATGGGAAAGTAGTCTTTATATTTTGGGACAGAGTAGTACATACGTAACAAAGATGTCAAGCCACATGTCAAGGAAGGCAAAACGTGCGCTGTCAAGAGGGTAGGGCCGAGCGTTCCACGCTAAATAACCTACCAGGTAGCAGTTTTGAAGTCAGTCAAGGCACGCCAAGGCTTTTTTTTTTTTTTTTTTTCTCGTTTAGAGTGGCATTTTGTGCCCCGCCCGGTCGTGTGCCTGTTAATATCCCTGTCTCTCACCTCTGCATTGAGCTGGCATGCCAGGAGATCAGGACAAAAATATATAAACCACACCACTCTCTTCAAAAGTTCGTCGTAATGAAGAACAGCCCGGTGGGTGGGGATTTCAGGCCGAATTTAAACGGGTAGTTTTGCATGGTTTTAGCATGCCCCCCCTGTGTACACCTGAGTTCATACACCCTCTCTCTGCATAGGTCACGAAAATAGATTTCATGCGTGTTTTTTTTTTCTAGTTTTTTTTCGCGTGCTCTCGTGGGTGTGCTGGGTTTTTTTTTTCGGTTCGTGGGCAATATCTTGTGTCTTGACGAAAGATGCATGTTCCATTCCATTTTATCGTCCATTTTTGCTACATTTGAACTTTTTACACTTTGCACCATCAAACTGGTGAAAACGTTGCACTTCCTCCATGCTCCCTTTTTGCTGCTACGTATATGATCTTAGTCCTTTTCTTCAGCATTATGTGATGCTAACATCCATTTTCCCCCTCCACTTCTACCTCTATCTCCCACTCTCCCTCGCTCCTACCTACTCTCCCTACCCCCCCTTCCCCCTCTCAATCTCCCATTCTCCCTGTCTCGCGCCTCTCCCTCCCTCCCTCCCGCCTTTCTCCTTACCTGCTCCTAGGCGCGGAGCAACATGCTCCGGTCACGTTTCCTATGGAGACCTTTGCGTCGAGCCTGGCGCCAACCTCGAGGCCAAGATGGGCGTACTGCCCGACCCAGCTCCGGAACCACCAGCACAACTGGCGGCAACGGCAGCGCTGGCGGTGGTGGTCCCCGTCTCCCCAGCAGCTAACAACGGTGGCAATGAGCCCAAGCCCGACCAACAAGAGCAGCAAGTACTACCGCAGAAGGGTGGGCTGGAGGGCGACGGACCAACAAAAGACCCTACTGCTGCCGCTGCTGATGCGGAGGGTGATGCGATCCCGGCCGCTGAAAAAGCTACCGACGAAAGCGCTGCTGGCAAAATCGCCGAAAATGATGCCCAAAATCGTACCGACGGAAACGCTGCCGAGGAATGTGCTACCGACGAAAACGCTACCGGAAAAATCGCCGAAAATGCTACCGGCGAAAGGGTTCTCGGAAATGACGCCAACAACAACCAGGGCGCCGTGGCGGAAGAAATTGCGGAGGAAGGAGCAACGACAGCATCGGCTTCATCGGCCGAAGCGATGGCCGACGAAGCGTCCGCCGCGGCCTCCGATGCGGTATCAGCAGCGGCTGCGGCAGCAGACTCGGCGGCTGCGCTCGCGACAGCGGCGACAGCAGCGGTGGAGGCAGAGACCGAGGCCGAAGCGGCGGCAGCGGCTGCTTCGAACGCGTCCGCGGCAGCAGCGGCCAAGCTCGCGGAGGCGGAAGGGACGAGGAGGTCGTGGACCAGGGCGGGGACGCGGGCGTTGCTGCGGACGAATACGGGCGGAGCGGGAGCGGGACTGACGGGGGGGATGAGGGCGGCGCGGTCTAAGCGGGCGGTGGCCGCCGCGGTCACTGCTTCTGCGGCTGCTCAAGCTGCTGCGGCGGTTGCTGCGGCGACGGCGGCGGCGGCGGTGGTGTCAGCGTCAACTTTGCCTGCTGCGGCGCCAGCCGGAGATGAAGATGCAAAGGCCGACGTTGGAGGAGGAGGAGAAGGGGGAGGGGCCGGTGGTGCCTGTACGGAAGGGGGAGAAAAGGGAGGTGGGGACGACGAACTGGGGGGCGATGGTCATGTCGCGGCAGAGCGTTCATCGTCTTCGTCGAACGGAGCGATGACGGTGGTTGTGCCTCCATCGGGCGAGGAGAAGAAACAAGGAGAGGAGAAAGGGGAAGAGGTAGAGGAGGAGGAAAAGGAGGAGGGGGAACAGGAGGAGATCACGACCCCGGGCGGCGGTGTGAGGAGGCGTGCCTGGACCCGGGGTGCTGTTACTAACGCCGACCTCTCCCCGACGCCCTCGGGACTGCTCCGCAGACACCTGTCCATGCAGCCCCCCACCCCTCCCCAGGAGGAGGTTTCCCCCGGGCCGCTCCTGCCTCAGGCTGCTGGGGGGCTTGACGCTGCGATTGCTGCAATGGAAAAGAAGAAACGCGATGTGGAAGGTGCCGCTTCTCCTTCTCTTGGCAGCAGCAGTAGCAGTGGCGACGCTATCGCTGTGGATGCGAAAGACGGCACCAGCGGGTCGAGCAGCGGCGTCGGTAGGGGTGGAGGGCTCACCATCATCACCTCCTCGTCTCCTACGGGCTCGTCGTCTAGCGGCGGGCGCGGTGGCACGTTCTCGAGGTCGTCACGCAGGCTTACCCCCGCCGAGACCGCCGCTCTCGTGGAGGAGGGAAAACGCGCGCTCATGGCCGCCAGGAAAGAGAAGCACGAACGGAAGCTCCTTCTCGCGGCTGCTGCTAACGGCGGTGACGTCAGCGGTGGCGGAGTGATGGGCGACAATAACAAGCCGGCGGTCTCGTCGTACGTGATGAAAACGAGTAGCGGCAAGGTCATTGGCGCTGTGCCCGCGCCTGTGACCTCGCCCTCGCGAGCGCGCTCGCGCTCCCGCTCGCGCTCGCCGCAGCGCTCGTCTTACGCCAGCGCAACGCCTCCCTCGCCCTCGACCGAGCAGCAGCACCAGCAGACATTGCAGCAGAAGGCGGCCGCGGCGGTGATGCCGTGGGGGGCCGGGGTCGGGGTTCGGCCAGCGGCGTTGGCGGCGGCCAAGAAGGCTGCCGCGGACGACGCCCTTGCGAAGCAGAAGCTTCAGCTGCAGCGGGAGCGGGAGCAGGAGCAGAAGCAGGAGCAGAAGCGAAAGAAGCTGCTGCTGCAACAGGAGAAGCAGAGGCTAAAGCAGGAGGAGGAGCCACCGGCGGCCTGCGCGGCGGCCGCGGCGGCAGCAGCGGCCGCGGCGACGAAAGTTGGGGGTGCGAAAGCTAAGGCCTTCCTGCGCCACCTCGTGGCGTCGGGGAGCGACCCGGACGCGGAGGACGTTCACGGCGGCGGGCTCGCCTCGCCCATCCCACCCCCGACACCCGAAGTCACGCCTCCGGCATGCATGCGCTGTGCCTCCGCCCGCTGTGCCTCCGCTGACAGGAACAATGACGCAGACAAGGACGGTAGTGATCCCGATGCCGGAAGCGAATATGAGTACAACAACTGCGACAACTGCGGCGGGCGACCAGAGTGCCCAAGGGGAGGCAACTGGGAGGCCCCCCACGTGGAGATCTTCCGGGCAGGTTCCGACCTGGAGGGTTTTTCGGGAGCTACAGCCTCCGAAGGCGTGTTTCCTCAGGTGAAAGAGCCGGGAGCAGCAGCAGCCAAGGCGAAGGGTTTGCAAAGGCTGGACAGCGTTGAAGACGAGGGGTCGAGGGGATGGGGGGGGGGCGGTCTCCTGGACGAAGCCCGAGGCGACGGCGACGTTCCGTGCCGTTCCTTCTGCCGATGATTTGCTTCCCGAAGTTGATACCGCTGCCGCCGCTGCTGCCGCCGCTGCTGCTGCTGCTGCTGCTGCTGCTGCTGCTGCCACTGGTACTGCTGGTGATAGCGGCGCTCTTGCCGGAGAGAAGGAGGTCGGCGGTGGTGGTTGCGGCATTGACGGAAATGAGATCGACAAGCACAGGAACAGCAGCAGGAACATGATGATTAACGGCAGCAGCGCCCTCAACAAGATCAAGACCGCGGCCGCGTCCAAGAGCCGGGCGGCGGTGGCGGCGGCGACGGCGGCGCCCTTCGCTAGGCCAGGTCTCTTCCGGCGCGCGCCCAGCGTGCCCGAAGAAGACATCGTGATTGCTAATACTACCAGCCCGCGATACGGCAGCCCTCTCTACGGTGGTGGTAGCGGCGTGCATGCGGTCAAGGGTCCAGGTGGCGTTGGGGGGGGCGGCTCAAAAGTCAGCGAACGCGGGGGCAGGGCGCGGGGGGGGGGGTGTTGCTTCCGAGACGCAAGAGGATGTAACGGCGGATAAAAGGGAGGGTGTTGTTTCCGATACCCAAGGGCACGTAGCGACGGCTAAGAGTGGTGGAGGGTGTGGCGGAGAGGGTGATTGTGATGGTATTAAATCCGCGCTTTTTCCGTCCAAGATAGGTGGTATTCACAAGATAGCGGCGAAGGCGAAGAGTTTGAGTGGGAAGATTATGACGGCTACCACCGGAGCGGGTGCTACTACGGCTAGCTCGAGCGGTGGCGTCGACGTCGGTGACCTCTACTAACCGATTGCTGCATGCATGGTGATGTCTGGTAAGGAACACTGGGGGAGTAGCAGGGAGCGTCCTATTTAAAGGTGAATGGTATCTGTAAATCTCGAGTCGATACTCGGGAGAGGCAAGCGATGTTTTTTAATACCTGAATGTTACCAGGTGCCTGAAATGGAGTACTCGGGAGCAGCAAGCAGGGGTTTATATTATATATATATTACCTGAGTAGCATAGCAGGCAGTGGATTCCACTTACCGATTACTGCCTGGTCGTTGAAGGCAAATGGGAATACCAGGTACCTGATACTCGGGGGTGTGGGGGTGTAGCAGCTTTCTCCCAGAGAAATATACATAAGCGACAAGGGTGGATAAAATAAGGAGGCGTTTTGTGTTCTGGTTCGAAGTACGTTTGGGTTCGTGTTTTCTTTTTCGTGTATTGTTTTTTTTACATAGTGCTCGGGGGGGTAGATTGTAGGTTTGATTTTTTTTTTTTTTTGAGATGAGCGTAAAGGGTATCGGTAAAAAATCTTGCTCAGAGGTGCCTTTTTCTTTGTTTTTCTAGGTTTTGAGCAGTTAGTTCTATCGGTTTGTGTGTGTGTGTTTTTTTCAAATTGCGTCTCTTGGCGGTGGTTGGTGAATTTGTTTCGAGAGCCGTTGGCTTGCCTGTATGACGATGTTTAAGTGCTCGTTTCGCATATAGCTAAAACTGCCTTGTGCGTTGTGGGTGACACTCGAAGTAGTAAGTGTTATACGTAGTGCCTTTCTTTCCACTTCCGGTGAGAGCAAGATCAAGGGTGTCTTCTTTTTGTGTCTGGGATGGATGACGGTAAAGAGCAAGGTAAAGGGTTGCCCTATTTATGTAGACGTGTATGGGATGGGGGGTGGCTTGTGTGCTCGCCTCGAGGCCCGTTGTGTAGTTGACGTTCGTCTGTTTGGTTAGGTTGGACATGACGTACGGATACATGCTTCGTTTTATTTTGTTCGAGCCATCACAACAAGAAACACCAGAAAAAACGGTGTAGTATCATATTTTGTGTTGGATGCGAGGGTGTGGCTTGTCTCGAGAGCCGGTGGCTTTTTTCGTTTGACCGAGAAGAGCGGGAGGGGGGGGAGGACTGTCCTGTTTGCTGACTGATAAAGGAGGTTTTTGATGGAGAGAGAAGAGAGAGGGGGCTGGCCTCGGCTGACTGGTACAAGGTGACTTTGATCGAGAGAGGAGAGAGAGATAAGAGGGGAGAGGGGGGATACTTACGTTCATGCATGGCCGCAATCGTATGGGGGGGTTGTTCTCAATTGTCATGCACAGGCGTAGTCGTATGGCCATGGACCCTCGCATCCCTGCATTGTCGGGACGGAGCACAGGCATTAATTTCTTGCATCAGGCGCGAGTGGGGCGGGGGGGGGGGGGCGGCTGGCCTTTACTGATTATCAATAGGTGACTTTGTTTAATAGAGAGAGAGGAGAAAGAGGGGGGGGGGGTGACCTTTTTGCTGACTGGCGAAGTGAAGAGCAAGTAAGGAAGACCTTGACAGGGAGAGAGATCAGGAGGGAGGAAGCGATGGACGGAAGGAGAGAAGAAAACAAAGAAATTTTCTTCCACATCCATAAGAGGAAGCTTGGGGGAAAGGATGACGAAGGGGGGGGAGGCATCGCGTCTCGGGCACCTACTATCCGAGGCGCGCGCGGGGGTCGGAGGGGGGGTTAACAGAGCCGTTGTCATAGAGCCGTTGCTTTCTTGACACGTGCATATAAAGCACGATTGCTGGTAAGTATCAGTATATGGTGAATACCGGTGATGACAGTAGCACTACGGTTTGAGTATATACTGGTAAACAGTAGCAGTATATCGTTTTTAAGTGCTGATAAGCAGAAAGAAGCACATGGCCGGGAGAGCATCGCCGAAAAAACAGACAGCAGTAGAGGCACTCAAAAGAGCCACCACTTGCCTTCTTGTGGCGAGCAAGCACACAGTGCATGCATGGGAGAAAATACCGAACATAGCCAGAATATCGTTGAAAATACTGGTGAAGTGAAGTATGGTGTCGAATTGAATTGGAATTGAGTCGTAAGTTTTCTAGAGAGTAAGTAGGACAGCAAGCAGTATATCGTTGAAGTACGCATAAACAGCAGCAGAGTAGTCGTCGTCGTCCCTACCGTACAAAGGCAGAGGTCGAGTCAAGTAAAATTATTAAGGGCCTTATTGATCTGGATAGTCTATCATAAAGTACATAAAGTCTGCTGGTACATTTCAGTAGTTTCCGCAGTATGTAGTAGAAGAAAGGCACGCGTGTCGTTGAAACGTGCCATATATAATATTTATGTCGTGTTTTCGACGCGTGCCTATTGTGTACCATGGTACATACACCCTGGTATCACGTACTATGCATGCTTTATAATTAAAATATCTGGTGGGGTACCTGGTAAAAATAAAAGACCTGATGGTGTCGTCGCCGTATCTTCTCTTCTTTTTTCTTGATTTTGTTTTTCGTATTTCGGGTGTTTTTCGCGTGCTTTGGACGATTTTCGATGGTTTCTTTAGATGATTCTTAATTTGTGTGTGGTCCCTAGCTAGGTATTGGTTTGGACAAAGAAAGCACTACGATGTATACTGTCGGAAATCACACGTAAGCCCACCACTTTTAATTTATACGGCGTGTTGTGTACAGTAAGAAAGTGCATGACGTGACGTAGCGTGTGTTCGGTCTTGTCGTGCTTGAACCGACGTGAGCGGGGGGTAGGGTCGTTCCGCTTGATTTTTTATGATGGTCCCAAAAAGGTGCCGGGTATCCTATTGTTCTGGTCCAATTAAAGGTACTCTGCTCGCTCCGTATATTGGTCCTGCGGATTGATTTTGGTTGATTGTGGTCCGAAAAAAAATCGGGTATCGTACACATCCGGTCCCATGAAAGGTACTCTACTTGGTATGATATGGGTCACGCCGATCGTTTTATATTGGTCCAAACAAAGGCACCCTATTCGTATTGTTAAACAGAGTAAAAAGGTATCACCCTATTGTTCTGGTCCAATAAAAGGTACTCTACTTCCTATGTAGATGATGCAATAAGAACTTGATTTTCACTGGCTTGTTCAATGGAAGATTAAGGTTCTGCATTTGCTTGTGGGCAAATCAACAACCACGCACAGCATGGTAGATATGTAGGGGAGGGGGTGGCTGGGGGAGGGGAAGGGGAGGCGAGGGAAGCTTATGCCTGGTGTGATATAAAATGATGATATCGTAAGCCTCCTGCTGTTGAATGAAGCAGCAGTTGCGCGTTATCATATGTTCGCTTTTTTTTTTCGAGTTTTTGTTGTTCCTTTCGCTCTCGGTTTGGTGGAGGGGAGGGGTGGTTTCCAGGTCATGCATGGCCGTAGTCGTATGGCCCTCGCAGCCCTATATAACGCCAGGACGGAGCACGTCCAATTTCACCGACCAGGCAGTAGACATCGCTTGTTGCACCAAACGCGGGTGGGGAGAAGGGGGGGGGGGTCTATTTTTCTTGCTTGCGTTAGCTCCGCTTCTTCTTGCTGTTCAATTGAATGGAACATCAACCAGCAGTGATACGTCGTATTTTATATATCACATACGTACGTACGAAGCTATTTACATTTTTTTTTTTTTTCTTGTTCCTGTTCCCGTACATTCCCCTTCCTTGTTCTTTGGATTTGTTTGGGCTGTTCGCCAGGGATTTGTGTCTGTCAGCTTGTCCACTGCTGCTGTTTGCTTGCATTTCCTTCCGTGTTCGGAGTTCGAGCCGACTTTTTTTTCGTTCGGGGAGTGTGGAGTCTATATTTATTTTCCTTCCTTAAGTTGTGAACTTGTATCCCGATGACTGGTGTTTGGTGTATTTTGGGGGTCGAGTCGGTATTTTTTCGTTCGGGAACCCGTCGGGTCTATATTTGTCTTGCCCTGATTTGCAAGTTTATATATAGCTGGTACTTTATGTTCCGATGACTGGCGAGTGGGTGGGTGGGTGTTTGTCCCGTGGAGAAAAAAAGGCCATCATACTACTACCACAAGACTGACTGCAATTTTTAAAGCGGTAAGACTAAGTGAGTAAGTAGTTCATGAAGATGGATGTGAGAGGTGACGGCACGAGGGTTGGTTGGTTATTATTGATTTCATCCATCGTTGGCAAAAAGGGTCGCTATGCTACAAGAAGTGTGCAGTTCGTGAAGAAGAGTAGGCCGTTCATGGAAATATGAGCTGATTGTGGTGGGTGACACAGACAGGCGTTCGTTCATGCTGACCTTATTGTTGATGCGATGGCGGCTGGCTCGTCGTTCTGTGATTGAGGGCTCTGGGCGTGGCGTGCGGCGAAAGGAACGGCCTGCCCTTTTTATTGCTGTGCCGCGTACCCGTATGCCATGCTGCGCCGCTTGTTTTCGTTTTCGAGAGGGGGCGGGGGGTGGGGGGAAGGGCGAGAGGAGACCTCTCTCTCTGCCGTTGAAAAACTTTTTACTTAATCGTAGCTTTTTTCCGGGATCTCCGCCCGCAGTGGGCTTATAATTTAATAAGTCGATATAAGTCGGTGTCGCTGGTCGCTGAACACCAATCATCATCGCCGTTCGGGATTGAGCGAGCATCCTCATTTATTTCTGGTATCGCTACGAGTCCACCATCATTTTTTGCTTCTTCGGTCCGGCTGTTATGGCCCGTATACTGGCGATATACCGTATTTTGGCATGTATTATTATACTGGGTATACCCAAACACCAAAAAAATGCAGGTCCGAGTTTGTATGTGCCATATACCAGGTATATTATTATTATTATTATTATGCTTGCCTTCTGACAAAATAGCGTAGATGCCGTTCCTATATAAACCAAATATCCTTCACTAAATCAGTAGCATCCCTCACACACTTCTCTGCCTGTGTCGTTTCCAAATTCCCATTCCCCACGACGTATCATTTTAGCTACGAGTACCAGTATAGTATATTGGTATATATAAATACCAGGTACATACGATATATATACGTGATATTACGGGGGTCCATAGTTAACGGGACCAAATTTTGTTAGTAAAAATAGGTAAATATATAGGTTTTTATGTATACCATAGGTCCTGTTAACTATGGACCCCCGTAATAGCTAATGCGGGAGGGAGACCATAGTAAATAGGACCTAAACATTGCCAGAAGGCGAATAATAATAAATAGGACCTACGGTACACACAAAAAATAAATGTTTGTTTGTGTGTGTGTCGCGCGTTGCACTCGAAAGATTGTGTCGGCACTCAACTCGCCTCATCGAGTTCATGGATGACGAGCACACAGCAAGAACTAGTATCACGGGGGGGTCCATAGTTAATAGGACCTATGGTATACATAAAAACCTATATATATTTACCTATTTTTTGCCAACAATATTTGGTCCTATTTACTAAGGTCCCCCGATAACGGGGGGGTCCATAGTTAATAGGACCTATGGTATACATAAAAACCTATATATTTACCCATTTTTTGCCAACAATATTTGGTCCTATTTACTAAGGTACCGCGATCACGGGGGGGTCCATAGTTAATAGGACCTATGGTATACATAAAAACCTATATATTTACCTATTTTTTGCCAACAATATTTGGTCCTATTTACTAAGGTCCCCCGTAGTAGTCAAGAAAATTCAGCGCAAAGAACTTTTTTTTTTTGCCATCTTGACCCTTTTAGTACTGCAGTCCCGATTTGGGGACAAAGCACTTGGAATTAGAGCGGTTTGTCCCTAAAACGGGACTGCAGGAAGCACTACTACTATTATTACGGAGGGCCATACATAGTAAATAAATAGGACCTACGGTATACACACAAAAAATCCCATATATTTCCCTATTTTTACTATTACGGGGGTCCAAAGTTAACAGGACCTATGGTATACATAAAAACCTATATATTTACCTATTTTTACTAACAAAATTTGGTCCCGTTAACTATGGACCCCCGTAATAACAATATTTGGTCCTATACTTACTACCCCGTAAATACTACAGCAAAGAAGAAGAAGGTTAACCACCCACGTACTCAACAACGCATTACGCAACAGAACAAACTTCGTGTAAGAGTATTATTATGTACTACGAGTACCCTGGTACTAATTACGGGGGACCGGCGTCCCCGGTGGCTTGGTAGGTGGTCCGCGATTGAGCCTATCAAGATCAATTTCGTGAGTTCGAGTCTCACCGAGTGCATGCTCATAGGGATTTTTTCTTCTTGCATAAAATTGATTATTAGCGGAAAGCGCGAGAGCGTGAGTTAGCTGTACATTCGATGAAAATCGACGAGCAGTGGGAATGCTGAACCCTATGCGCGATAAAAACTAAAGGCACGTTCCGGGGGGGAGAAGGGACGACACCTGTGACCACGGCTTGTCCAGAAGATCGTCGAGGGTAAAAACCTCCTACGAGTGGGCTGGAAAGTGAACGAAAGTGATGATTAAAAAAAAAACAAAAAAAAAAATAGTAAATGAGACCAAGTTTTGTTCGTAAAGATATAGGGAAATATATAGGTTTTTGTGTGTACCGTAGGTAGGTGCTATTTACTATATACTATACGTGGTCCTCCGTAATACTGGTATGCAAGTGTAATACTTTTTTACTGTTTGTCGAAGCAGAAGTCAAGATCACACAACAAAATCGTGGCGTGGAACAGAACCCACACGCACCTCGGACACACAGCTATATTTGTTACGGGGGACCATATATATATATGTGGTAAATAGAACCTGCGGTGGTACAGACAAAAAACTCTTGTACATTTACCTTTTTTCGCTATTAATAACAATACTTGGTCTTACCAGACCAGGTATTTACTATGGTTCCCCGTGATAGCTGTATACAATGATATACTACTATTACGGGGGTCCATAGTTAACAGGACCAAATATTGTTACGTAGTAAAAATACCTAAATATATACTGGTGGGTTTTTATGTATGCCATAGGTCCTGTTAACTATAGACCCCCGTAATACTACTGCTGTACTATTAATATAAATACTACTACTACTACTACTACTACTACTACTACTACTACTACTACTACTACTACTACTACTACTACTACTACTACTACTACTACTACTACTACTACTACTACTACTACTACTACTACTACTACTACTACTACTACTACTACTACTACTACCGCTCGCTATTATTATTATATACCACAACACTCACTGCAGATCTATGATTATTACTACTACCACAACACAGTACAGTAGTTAATCAAATCTCGCCCATTACCTGCGCTTTCCTGAGGGGTTGTGCAGGGCGGTCTGTATGGAGCACATTTTACTTTTTTTGCAGCTGCAGCTGCTGTGCTGCTGCTGCTGCTGCTGCTGCTGCTGCTGCTGCTGCTGCTGCGCTGCCGTCGGTTGTGCTGCTACGACTGTTGAGCTCTGCGACACAGCAATTTTGTATTACAGCAGTTTTTTTTTAGTAGTAGCAGCAGTAGTAGTAGTAGTAGCAGTAGTATAATGAGGCGCGCGAAGCGCGCAGAGCGTGCGAGCCTTTTTTTTCTTGGAATTTTCCAAGAAAAAAAAGCCTCTTCATAGCGGCTCGGATACGAGCGTAGGGTGCCTTGTTTTGAGTTTTTCTGTATATGTGTGTGTGGGTGGGTGTGTGTGATTCAACATTTTTTTGAGCAACGTTTAACCACCGCCCTCGACGCACGCCGCACCAATTCCAGTCCCAGCGGGCTCTGTGGGCGCGCACACACAAAAGAGACCTCCTGGTGCTGGTGAGGGGTAAGTCGTTCACAGTAGCTCGAGCTGGGTGTGGCAACGTGTGTAGGCACATGTTGGTGCTGGGCCATGCTGAAAAAACACAGAACCAACAACACATTATAACGGTTTTTGTTTGAAACCCAGCCCTACGAGTACTCGTAGGCAGACTGTGCCTGTCCACAGCAACGAGCGTTCGGGCCATGTCCCCGAGACATGCTGCAGGCCCACCCTCCTGATGATGATGGGACGGAGAAGCAGGAGAGTATCTGCGGTATAGTTGTTGTACAGCAGTAGTAGTAGTGGTGGCATTGCTAGAAGCTCTGCTGGACACACCGTTTCGTAGTCTTGGAAGGCGAGGCGAGGGCTCGCAACCGCCCCCCCCCCTCCCCTCTATGGTCATACGATTACGGCCATCCATGATATCGCGTACCCCCCCCCCCCCGCGTGCTCTTTCTCTTTGCAAACCATTCTCTTCCCCCCCCCCCCCTCTCTCTCTTCGCTAACCATCCTCTTCATTCGGGGTTTCCACCGCTTTGGCCTTGGGAAGGCGGTAGAGAAGGCTCGCTACCCCCCCCCCCCCTCTCTCTTCGCTAGGCACTCCCCCTACGCCTCCCCTTCCCCCCTCTCGTTTCGCTGGTCACCCCCCCCCCAATGAGCTAAATTCATTGTAGCTGTCATCCATTTGCAAGGCTCATTCTTATCGGAGAGCTTCTTTCCCACAATATCCAAAGCTTGGAAATAATTGGAGATACGTATCAAGATACGGAGGCGTTCTGTCACTATTTGTGAAATTCTCCAGAAGCAAAAAAATCAAGAAAGTTAAATTTCCCGTATGTGGAAACAAAAAATCAGGAAAATCTGAAAGATTAGATTTTTGCAGAAAAAACATGTGGAAATCATGGAGGAAAAAAACCTCTCCGATAAGAATGGCCCTTATTCACGGGAGTCCATAGTTAATAGGACCTCTGGTACACATGAAAACCTATATATTTACCTATTTTTTCTGAGAATATTTGGTCCTATTTACTATAGACCCCGTAATAGTAGGATTGAGCTCACTCTTCATGCGGCTCGCCGGACACCTCACGGCGCTTCGCGTTTGGTGCAAGCCAATGTTTGCCTGGTCGGTCAAACCCCGACGTGCTCCGCTCCGGCATTGTAGGGATGCGAGGGAAAATGAGCACGTCCCCTCCTCCCCCCTGTTTCTTCGCTGATCACCCCCCCTCCCCTATCCCCCCCCTTTAATCGCCGATCGTCCTTCTCCTTCGGAGTTTCTACCGTCATGGCCTTGGAAGGCGGTAGAAGCCAGTCTCTCTTCGCTAATCCTCCCCCCCCCCCCCCCCCATTCCCCTCTCTTGTTCGGGTTTCCACCGTTTGATCTTGGAAGGCGGCTGAGGGGGCTCGCTTTCCGAAATCGCTGACGACGCTGTCGTTCGGCTCCCGGTTCAACCAGCCTGTGGAGGGTGTCGAGTGGCCCCCAGGCCTGGAAGGCTTGTACTTCGGGGACAACGATAAGGCGAGAGAAAAAAGTGGATCTTTTTGGTTTTCGCAATGCATGCTTATCTCGGGCGGATCACGATGCATGTGGTATGTAACGGCCCTCTTGGACATATCACGACCCGACGTGGATGGTGTGTATCACCCACATCCTCACCTGGCGTTTATAAAAGTTTTGCGCTTCGGGGACAGCGATATGGCGAGAGAAAAAGTAGATCATTTTTATGTATAAAGTTAGGATTAAAAACGCTGTCAGCTGTGAGGTCGAAAATTAAATTCCCCTCGAAACTCGTCTGATGCTTATGGCCTCTGCCAGATGATATCAGCAAGAGGGCTTCCAGCGAGGGACTCCACCAGTCTCGCTGGCCTCGCACTCAGTAAGTCTTGTTCTTAGAGCTTGTATTATCACGGAGTGATCCTCATCGGACCACGAGCCAGGTGGCTAGGGGACATCACACAGGATCCCCGGCCACTGCTCCACTCACACATGCGATTACACTGAAACCTCCACGGCTTGGTATCTTTTGGCTACAGCACCCCCAAAGCGAGTTCACTCGACACGAACGAGCTTGACAAAACCAAAAAACCAAGACGAAATCGCATGCGGCAAATCACAAATCAATGCTGAACTCTGAAGCAATTTTAATCTTGAGCGCACGGGTCATCCGTAATTTGCGCAATTCCTTCACGACGAATTCAGGCGCAGCAGAATAAATCGACCGCAAAGACTCCCACGTGCGCTCCTCTGCTTCGAAACCATCCCAATCGACCAAGACAATCACCTCGTTGGCATCATCTTCGGCCACATGCACCAAAGCATTCATGCGGCATTCACCCTGCGCAAAGGAATGTTGGAAAACATCCTTCAGATCAGCGGTGACGTTCAACGTCGCATCCGCATAAAATCGTAAACGAGCCACGTGAGCTTGATGCACCTTCCCAGAAACGATGTTCTGAACTGAGTACACATGATCATGATCAGCTGCTACCACACGCCACGGACCAGTCCATGTGGACAACAATTTCGGTGTGACACCCTGCCGACGAACACGAGCATACAACACGAAATCACCAACCGCAAATTTTGGCAACACCACCTGGCCCTGAGCCTGTTTACGTTTGTTGTCGCGAGACACGGCAACAGCTGCGCGAATATCGGCGCAAAATCTCTCCTGCTCTGCAACGACTTCACGGACGTTCGCACGCAACAAGTCAGCATTCATCACGTCAACATTCCACCTGCCATCAGACTCAGAAACGAGCGCCGAGAAATCGGTACGCGGAGCACGCCCAAACATCACGCTGTACGGAGTGCTTCGGTAACGTTCACGAAACGAAGTGTTCAAGGCCCACTGAGCGGCCGGCAAAACATCAACCCACTCCGAAACCTGACGACGCTGTTCTGACAGAATGGAACGCAGAGCACGTACCACCTCTTTTACCATGCGTTCACACGTACCGTTCGACCACGGCGTGTAAGCGACAGCAAAACGATGTTCGATGTGCAACGCGTCGCTCAACAAAGCAAGCACCCTGTTCTTGAAATGCGTGGCGGTATCACTCACCCACACACGCGGCACCCCCAAAGTCTTACACCAGGCTAGCAAATGCTTCGCTGTGACCTCGGCTGTACAAGCCTCGGCCGGTTCCAACGCCACGTAGTTGGACAAATCATCCATGATGACCAAAACATATCGGAAACCATCCTCATCAGGCAGGCCATCGCTACCTTCGGGCCCGCTGTGGCCAACATACAAAAAATCAAAGTGCACCACTTCTCCCGGAGCGGTACCATGCACCGTGTCTCCGTAGGGACGAGGAATGAGTGCACCTGCACGCGTGTCTACACAGTGCAAACACTGGCGAACGAATTCGCGAACCTGAGAATCCATGTGAGGCCAAACACAATATTCCTTCAGGCGAAACAAAGTCGGCGCCACACCACGGTGACCAGCCGAGCGCATGTGCGCGCACACCATCAAACGAGTTTGAAGAGCAAGATCATCCGGCGGAATCCACAAGACGTCACGCACCCCAACACGCACACGAAACAAACCATCATCGGCCAAGGTAGCTTGACCGAAGGTTGTCGAAAATTCATGAACACCAACGCCGATACGAGCGACAGACCTTTGTTGCGAGGCACGAATCACATCCAATGCGGGAAGCGAATCGTCAGCATTACATGGGCTGTGCACGGCAACCGAACGAACAGGCACCGTAGGAACTTTGACCCAACGAGACAACAGATCCCCCCAACAGTTTCGATCGCCAGGGATGTGTTCGATTGCATAGCGGTATTGTCCTAAAACACCCTTCCAATTCTCTAGGCGTTGTGCCATGGTCTTTGTGACCGTCGTGACACACTTCTCCGGATTGAAAATGTACTGCAAGTTTCGATGATCAGTAAAGATATGAACACCACCCCAAAGCAGGTATTCGAGCCTCCGGAACGTATTAACGATCGCAAAACCTTCTTTGTCGACAGTCGCCCAGCGCAACTGCGAACCTGTGAACGAACCACTCAGAAATCCGAGAGGCTCGTGAGACATGCTTTCCAACGCCAATCCACTGCGAAATTCGTGTTCAGGCACTTGGGTGAGAAAACTACCCCAATGGAAATCAGAAGCGTCAGGAAACATCAAAACAACGCACCCGGGACGAGGATGATGAAGCGGCACTGCTTGCGCCACCAAACCCCGTGCGGCATTCCACGCCCGCACCCGATCCTCCGTCCACGCGGTATCCTTGATGACACGATTGCGCGCCACTCGCTTAGTCCGACGTGTAGCCCCAACAAGGAGCTCCTCCAAAAAATCACGTAACGGTGCTACCGTTTCCGCTAAACGTGGTAACGATGTACGCAACCAGTTGACAGCCTGCAAGAATTGCATTAGTTCTCCAGCGTTTTCGGGACGACGCATTTCACTTAAACCTTGCACTCGAGCGGGGTCATGGGACACGACACCATTGGAATACACCTTACCACACCAGACCAGTTCACGAGAGAAGAAGGTACACTTGTGGGCGGCGACAAACAGTCCAACATTCTCCAGGCGTTCAAGAATGTCATCAAGCAGCTGCAGAAGAGCTTCTTCGGTGTCTGCGAAAAAGAAAACGTCATCGACCCAAACTTTGCAATCCAAACCACGCAACACTTCAGTCATGACACCTTGGAAATAAGAAGTCGCATTCAAAACACCTTGGGGAACACGGGTAGGCGTGAACAAACCGTCGCTTGTCGCCATGGTGAAGACGTCTTGCGCCTCCGGAGCCAAAGGCATCTGCCAGTACCCTTGAAGTAGGTCCAGCTTGCCGAAGAAACGCGCCCCCAGCAGATCTCCCATGTCTTCATGGTTGGGCATGACGCCCGGGGACTTCTCCACCTGTGCGTTCACCGCCGAGTAGTCGCTCACCAAACGGAAAGAGTCCTTCTTGGGCACCGCCATCGCCGGACTCGCCCACACCGCCTGGATGTTGTGGTAGACAAAGCCAAAAAACACCAAAGCAGCAATGCACTTCGAGAGCCAGTCCCTTTTTGTCGGTTCGTACCGACGTGGCGTTGCCTTGACAGGCTTCGCCTGTTGCTTCAGCTGCACTCGCATCGGCTCCACTTGCGCTGGCGGATCACCACACAGCGCACGGCGAAAAGCACCCACGCGACGAGCCAAAATTTCGCGCAAACGGGTTGCTCCGCCGACGCTTAATCCACTCTGCTCTGCCTGCTGCACGCTGTCCTCCAACGCCCGTTCTCGGGCCGTCCGCTCCTCCTCCGGATCCATGAACATGTCTGGCCCCCGGTCGACCAAATGTTCCACCGCCTTGTCCTCCGGAGCATCCACCGTAGCCTCGGTCTGAAAAGCACGCACGGAAACCGTCACTCTGCGCGCCGCAAGGTAACTCGGAGTCTCCACACCGGTCGATACCGGCACTGCGCGAGGGCGAAGCTTCTCCAGAGCTTCACGGTAGACGTCGATGCCAAGAGCTTTCATGGTAGCCATGCCAAACAGAACGACGTTATCTGTACCAGGCATGACCGCGAAAGTGATGGGCTCCAATTTCACCGCTCCCCACGGCGTCCGTACACTCACGGCAATCGGCACCGTTTTGTGCGTGACCATCACTGAAACACCCGTAGCGGTTTTCGCCTGCTGCGGGCCATTTTCGAACGGAATTTGCAGATCGGCGCCGCCGAAATGCGAAGACAGCTGCTGAAGTAAGCCGACACCGATGGACGTGAGCGCCGACCCCGAATCAAGGATCACACGCGCCATCAGCGAACCAACCGACCCTGGCAAAGAGAGATCAGCGCGTAAACACTCAGCGCTGCGATCGACAGGCACTTCACCTGCCGTTGAACTCTGGTCGGTACCAAGAGTCACCTGACGCCATGGCTGCCCTCCTACAGCCGGCGCCGAAGAAATAGAATCGGCGGTCCACCCCGACCAAGACGTCGAATATACAGACGGTTCCGGCGCTACCGCCCCTGCAGCAGCACCAGACACTGACTCCGCCCGCTCGGTGGATGGCGAAGTTCTCGCTCCAGCAGCACCCACCGATGTTCCAGCTCCTCCAACGTATACAGCTCGGCCGGCAACAGACGAACCAGATCCCGACCCAGCGGCTCCTGCCGCTGGCGCACCAGAAGTTGAAGAAGCAACAGCAGAAGTTCCACCGCCCGCTGTCAATTGATTGCCACCACGGCCACCGCGCCCGCGTCCATGGTTGGATCTGCCCCGGCCGCCATTGCGGCCCCCGCGATACCCTGACGACCCGCGCCCACCACTGCTGGGAGCTGTGCCGCCACCGCGAGCTTTTGGGCAATCAGAAACATAATGGTTGGGATCACCACACTCGAAACAGACGCGAACAAACGACTTTTTCGCGGACTGCTGCTGTTTCGGTTTCTGCTGCTGTTGGCGTCGCGGTTCAGCTGCCCCTGCAGCATCTTTCCGACCATACGCCTCGATGAATTTCCACTGTTCTGCAGCAGAAAAAATTTGGTCCATGACCAATGCCGGGTCCTTCTTCCACCCTGCAGCGTACGTTAGCTGACCTTTTACGTACTTTTTGAACTCGGACGGCCATAAGCCATCCACCAACGCCATGCTCACAAATTCCGCCGGTCCGGGCAACCACGAACGGTCCTGCGCGCGGTACATGGCATGCACCGCGTGATTCTCCGCAAAATACTTTTCCATAGCGGAGTTTACCATCATCGCGCGGTCTTTGACGGATGTTTCACCGCCCTGCTTTTCATCGCGCCTCATTGAGAGAACGCGACGCAAGTCCGCTGCCGCCCGCGAGGTGTCAAATCTGTTGCTGGTGGTTGTGTAACCAGCGTGCTGCCTAACAGCGTCCAACAACTCCGAGGCGGTCATCGTAGTCTGATGCTTGTAAAATCCCTCAAAACACCGATGAATGTAATTGGGGATAAGCTGGCCCATGCTCACTTTGGAGTGCTGAACCACCCCCTGAGCGTTGGCGAGCTGCAGCCGTTCCTCATAATCGAGGTACGCTGCGTAAAAAAAACACGAGAGGCCTGCTCGGTCCACACCTCTCCGTATTTCGGTGGAGTCAGAGACTCCCCTACCACCAGCGGCGTGCTTGCCGTGTGCGCCATAATCCACAGCAGTCCACCTGGACTCTACTGTAATAACGGAGAAACTGCCGCCTGACCTGTGCGTCCTCCAGCTCCCGGAGCGTCCTCCCCTGCTGTGCGCTTCAAGCCGTTTCGATCCGTCCAACGGGCCAACTGCCTTCCCAGCTGTGACCCAATACTCCGCAGCCGAAAACTCCTCCAACAGAAGTTCCGAGAATATCTAGATATTATGGCCTCTGCCAGATGATATCAGCAAGAGGGCTTCCAGCGAGGGACTCCACCAGTCTCGCTGGCCTCGCACTCAGTAAGTCTTGTTCTTAGAGCTTGTATTATCACGGAGTGATCCTCATCGGACCACGAGCCAGGTGGCTAGGGGACATCACACAGGATCCCCGGCCACTGCTCCACTCACACATGCGATTACACTGAAACCTCCACGGCTTGGTATCTTTTGGCTACATGCTGTTAGTAGCGATACTGCGATCGTGTTTGTAACGTATGCCGGTACACAGAGGCGTTCTACGAGAGAGGTATCACATTTTTTTTTTTTGGGGGGGGGGGGGGAACTGAGCCGCTACGGCGTTCTATGATAGAGGTATTACATTTGGGTGAGTGTGTAACTTGTGCTCTACATTGCTGGGAGATGCGTGTGACATCAGTCGTATTAATGTGTTTGTCCCCCGTTGAATTCCGCTTTACATCTCTAGAAAAACATGGCACAGCCTCAGAAAATTTTAGGGCGAAGCACCCTGTCGTAGAACGCCTCCGTTGTAACTCGGACAGATTCGCGATTGTTGATCATCTGCCTGTATCCCGTAGATCCTAACCTCGTCGGTGTGAGAGGCATTTCGCTTCGAGGACAACGATGTAACCCCATTGTGACGTTTACCTGGGACCATATTAAATAGGACCTACGGTACACACAAAAACCCATATATTTTACCTTTTTTTTTATTAGCAATATTTGGTCCTATTTACTGTGGTCCCCCGTAATACTTTTCCACTGCAGTTCTGAAAGGGTTGAGGTGATAAAAAAGTGAAAAAAAATATCGTGGAGGCCCATAGTAAATAGGCTCATGATAAGCCCGAAAAGCACGCCCACTTTGGTGCATGCATATTATCAAGAACTACTTCGTGGATCAAAGACATCTGTCTATTAGGTATGGCGATTGGCGTGTATACCAGCTCGTAGATGCTACTGGTCCCGACGGGATACTGAAGATACCCTGTCCATTATTTACCAGTGCGCACGCACCAGGTACTGCTGTACATGTGTGCTGCTGGCTGTAGATTCTGTACGTACGTAATACAGTAGATCCACGATGCGCTGCTTGTTATTGAGACCTATTATTATGCAATATGCACGAGTGCACAGCAGTAGATATTATTGCAAGACTGCTGCTGCTGTATACTGCTACAGTAATACTACTCACAGACTGGAAAACTGTCCGCGGTACTTAGAAATGCGTAAATGTAGACCAGATGACGCAAGTGTTATCGAGTAACGACTATGATGGCTACTGACAAGTATCATCCTTAACACTGTCTACGTGGTACTTTTTTGCGGTTGATGGGAGTCAGCTTTTTCATGCTGAATGTTTAATGCCCTCCATGCACGCGGTCGATTGGCGAATTAATCAATAATACGTACCTGGTAGTAATAATAATACGAAGCAGAATAAAAATACTAATAATAATAACAATTATAGCGTGACACCATCCTGGTTTAACGTTGCGTATAGACCATTGCGTACCAGGTAGGATTTAGTGTAGCGCTCGCCGCTGAGCACATGTTCTTAATTTCGTGTTTTCTTAGCGTTCCTAAAAAACTGAGCCTTGTGTTCTTATTTGTTGGATGCCCGGCATTTCTTACCCATCCGCCCATACGTGCTACTGCTCTATCCAAGCACGCGGTCCGCCAAGCCCTCGGGATTATACCGAAACTCAATGACATGCTGACGCTCCCTCCTGCGCTCCGCCCGCTGATCCCCCTCCCTAAAAAAAAAAACACACACACACACACTCACGCGCAACAAAAAAACAGGGTTACAGCGAGCGAGCAGCTTTCAACCAGCCTCTCGCGGGCATAGAGTGGCCCGCGGGCCTCAAGAAGCTGGCGGCGGGCCAGGGCTTCGACTTGTCCTTGGAGGGAGCCGACTGGCCTGACAAGCTAGAGGTACTGCGGGTGGTGGTGCTGCGCGGTATGGGACGTTCCACTTTTTTGTTCGTCGACTGCGCCGTTATCATGGCATTGAGGTAAAATCTACTATTACGGGGGGGTCCATAGTTAACAGGACCTACGGTACACACAAAAACCTGTATATTTACCTATTTTTACTGAAAATATTTGGTCCTGTTTACTATGGACCCCCGTAATAGTAGAGGTATTATATTGTACCGTCGTATAAGGTACGGTAGGGTGCCCGATCTTCCATCAGTTGTTTATCTTCGGCAATAACTGGTAAACGAAATATACCATCAACGTGGCCGGTTCGGTTCGGTACCGAACACCTCATAGGGCGCTCCACGCTCGGCGTAAGCAATGCCTGCCTGGCCGGTGGAAACCCGACGTGCTCAGTCCCGGCATAGCAGGAATGCGAGGGTCTATGGTCATACGACTACGGCCATGCATGGCCTATGAGTACCCCCCCCCCCCCCCCCCCCCCCCCCCCTCAGCGACAACGCGTTGACACTTATTCCTGCATGCAGGTATGAGGAGCCTCATGGATAGCAAAATGTTCAAAGAAGTATCCAGCGTTATGTGAGTGGATGCCCCCCCCCCGCGCGCGCGCCGCTCGACAATACACGTATTACGGGGGTCCATAGTTAACGGGACCAAATTTTGTTAGTAAAAATAGGCAAATATATAGGTTTTTATGTACATCATAGGTCCTGTTAACTATGGACCCCCGTAATAGTATCCCTACAATGCCGGGACGGAGCCTGTCGGGGTTTCAGCGACCAGGCGGACATTGCTTGCACCAAGCGCGGAGCGCCGTGAGGTGTCCGGCGAGTCGCATGAAGGGTGAGCTGCATCCTACTACTCGTAAGCACCGCGTGTGAGGCGGACTTGCATATGGATGACAGTTTCAATGCCTTGATTTAATTTATGGTGTAGCCACTTCCAGAGGCAGCAATGGGAGCACTTTGTAACTGCCTCTTGGGTGCCTTACCGTAAACACTACCAGGTACGTGACACGATCGTTTCCCCTTGTGCGGAGTAAAGGTTCTTCACCTCGCACAAATGATCTAACTCGACAACCAGCTGTGACCGACCGCCTAAAAAAAAAAAAAAAAAAGGCCATACCCTGGTTGTCTAGCTCAGGTAGTGAGCAGAATGTTTTACAGTGTCGTTGCCAACCGACGCCAACCCAACCTATATATTATCGGCGGCGGGGGGGGGGGGGGGTACTCGATATCACGCATGGCCGTAGTCGTATGACCATAGACCACGCATGCCTTTCGAGACGGAGCACCGTTCCCACTCCTAATGGAGACACCTCCAACAATTGGGCGCTCATTACGTTGTTTCCATATACTACATAGAAACTTTTTGTTAATCTTACGGGGCAGGGGGGGGGGGCATGATACTGTAAATATATACCTGGTATGTATTATCCTCCGGCGGATTGGTAAAAGTAAAGCGTAAGCTCACCACACTCCCACGTTCTAATTTCGTGTAATTGTGTCAATTTAGCCCATAGCTCCCGTTGCAACATCAGAACAGGCTGCTGTTACCCCTGGAGTTTGGGCACGTTGACCCGACCTGACCCCCGAGAGGAGCAGGTGCGGTGCAGATAACCACTCGGCAGAGTCATCTCTCCCGGGTAGTGTGGGACTTGCGCGAGCTCACCCACTAACAAAAAACCGAGGCTATGAGGCCTTCCCGCCGGGCTTGGTCCAGTGAAGGTCCACCCTACCCGTTGGGGCGTTGGTCCTCAGAGAAAGAGGGTTGGTTTCGCGCAAGGGAACGATCGCTTTTTCAGCGCTATCATGTTGATAGTTTCCTTCGAAGCGGTAAGGGTGCTCTATGAAGTCGAAAAATGACGTTTTCGGAAGGCTTAAAAATCTCGACAAGATATTATTTTCGAAACCGCCTCCATTGTTCGGTATTGGCAACCTTCCCCCCCCCTCTGGAAGCATCGAGCGCTGAAAAAACGATCGCACCTTTGACGGTACGCCCCGAATCCCGTACTACAACCCCATCACCACTATCTGCGTACGATAATATTTTTGAGAAGGCGAATCCATTAACAGGAGGCATCATGGGACGGGAGAGGATAACTTTTTGAGAAGAACTACTGGTGTGTGATTGGTCGACCTTTGCCCCCCCCCCCCCATGGTCAATCATTGGATGATGTACTCCTGCGTGCAGGTTGGTAGGTACCGATACAAAATAATAATCTGAGGCTTTTCTGATTGGTTGAACCTTGAACCTTTGAAGATGTAGTGTTTAATATAATATGTATGCAGTCCTGCGTGCAGGTGATACAAGCATTTTTGATGGGTGGAACTTTCTGAGATGTTTCTGGTTGGTTCAGCTTTGAATCCTTGTATATAAGATGAAACAGTATACTGTCTGCAAGAGAAATATTTTGTTTTTTTCTGATTTTGGGTTTGCCTGTGTTTAATCCTTGTCAGACAAAACATTCAAGATATATAATGCCACTAAACCCATGCATTGCTACATTCAGGTGATCAATATCATGGGCAGCTTGCATCACCCGGTTGAAGACATCGAGTGGCCCGCAGGGTTGAAGCAGGTGGGAACCAGCAGTGAGAGTTGACCACTTGTTCGACAACTATGGTTGACGCACGACGTGTTCTACGGTAGAGGTGGCACTTTTTTTTCCGGAAGCTCCTAACTTAAGGAGTTCTGTATTATCTCTCCGAAAAAATGTTTTTCGACAAAAAAAAGAGTGCGTAAGCTCGGTCTATCGTATGTTTTGGTGTTCGAAAACCAAACATGGTAAAAAACAGCGAGATTGACGATGTTGGCTATTACGGGGGGCCATAGTAAATAGGACCTACGGCACACACAAAGCCCTATGTATTTCCCTATTTTTTGTAACGATATGTGGTCCTATTTACTATGGTCCCCCGTAATAGTAGCGTTGTCAGTGGAACCCCATCAGCTACAAATATTTGCCTTGAAAGGCAAAAAAAAATGGTATCATGTCTATCGTAGCACACATCTCCCTCAACTGTGGACGAGACGAAGAGGACTACTTGTGAGCGTACTTCTGTGTAGATATGAGCATTGGTTGGTTTTCAATGCAGGGCTATTCATGGGTCAGGTGGTCGGGTCACACATCGCGGGTCGGGTGGTCCATCTACAGTCTCTACGGCGGCAACCGGAACTACTCCGCGCTCTGCCCCACCTGACTGGTTGATCCCATCTGTGCCTGGCGATTTTGCTGGCGCTACAGCGGGAAGGCGGCACAACTCAACTCAATCGACACTACAAATTGTCCATTAAAAATGTCCCTCATACAGCTGCACTCCCCACATTTGTTTTCATTGTGTCGTAGAGATGTTGGGGAGGGACAGTGTACCGAGGTTATTGAGCAAACCGGTCGGGTTTTACCCGCAGGTATCCAAACGGGTACCCGTTTGCCAAATACCCGCGGGTATTTGGGCATGACTCGATTCGGCAAACGGGTATGATCGTGGCGGATATACCCGCCGGGTACTCGGGTATTTTTTTGGCGGGGTGCAGCTCTACGTTGGTGGTTTCTGGTGGTGATGGTGGTTGGTTTTGACGGACATGATGGGAGCGATGACGATGACGATGGCGATGTACGTTGCTGCTGATGGTGATGGTGGTGGTGGTGATGACGAACATCATGATGATGATGACGATGATGATGATGATGATAAAATGATGATGATGATGATGATGATGATGATGATGATGATGATGATGATGAAGATGATGATGAAGATGATGATGATGACGATGATGATGATGATGATGGTGATGATGATGATGATGATGATGATGATGATGATGATGGTGATGATGATGATGATGATGATGATGACGATGATGATGATGATGATGATGGTGGTGGTGGTGGTGGTGGGTGGTGGGTGGTGGGGGTGGTGTTTGTGGTGTGGTGGTGGTGGTGGTGGGTGGTGGGGGTGGTGTTGTGTGGTGGGTGATGGGGGTGGTTGTGGGTGGAGTGACGCATGCCACGGTAGTGGTGCACTGAAAATATTTGTGAGCTTATCTCACCCCCCTGTTATGATACCGCTTTGTATGAGGTTGAAAGCCCGGTAATTACCTGGGTTCAGGCACTGGTGGGAACGTATTGTAGTACTTGGAAGGCGTATCTTAGATGGAAAACCAGGGGTTTTCCAGAGACGCACGAGCTTGGTCTCAGTCTCCGCGTGCGCGAAAGGAATAAAACTGCTCTTCTTCTATCGCTAAGCAAGCAACACACGTGAGTACCAACGATTACCGATTTAAAAGGCAGACCTGTCCAGGGATACAAAGTGTCCCGCAACCTTGATCTTAACATCCCCCTTTTATGATACCCCACCCCCCCCCCCCCGAAAACAAAAGCTGACGAAAACACAAAATCAAAATGAGCGACGCCATGACCGATGTAAACAATACAACGAACACTACTGCAAACCCTTGATGGCCCTCCAACGATAAGGCTTGGCTTCCTGGGTAGCTCATCAGTGCCCTTAAGGAGCTCCGTTACTGAGTCAGAAACATTCGCCTTGGAATGGCAAAAAGTCCTACCTCTATCGTAGCACCCGGTCGTGAAGGTGCTGGTAGTGGTGGCGATGACGATGATCACGATGATCACGATGATGGTAGTGGTGGTGGTAGTGGTGGTGGTGGTGGTGATGGTGGTAGTGGTGTTGGTGTTGGTGGTGGTAGTGGTGGAAACGAACGATGTTTAGGAGAACGACGGTGATGATGTGGTAATGAAATGATGATGTTAACGATGTTGCTGATGCTGGCGATGATGCGGACGTCCAACGTGCGCGCCAGGCCCATCTCAACCGGCGCTGTCGAAAGGATGCCCCTAAAGCGGCGTGGCCTCGAGACTGCAAGGTTTTGGCGTGGTCCAAGTCCAGCAAAGCCATCAGCAAAGCCCAGCCGATCGAGCCCGGCGTCACCAAGGTACCCACACGGCGGACGCATCTAAGCCGTCTAAAACCTGACCTACCGCCACGATCTGTTCTGCAGGATCTACATAGGACGGATCCAACCCACCAAGGAACTACACGTTAGGACAGATCACGATGTAGATCGTCTAGGACTTGACTCTTTTTGTAGTGCAGTCCCGTTTTGGTGACAAACTACCTAGAATTTGAGTGGGTTGTGCCCCAAAGCGGGACTCACTGCAGTTTTCCGTAGGAGGGTTAACCTGCCGTTACCATATTTTTGTGTAGGATCCGTATACCTGGAAGGACAGATCCAACCGACGAAGCCTGGCAATACCGACGTACCACACGCCGGGCAAACACGTTACGATCTTAAAAGGTAGATTGTCTAGAACCTGCAAGTAACAACCTACCGTGACGATGTGTTCTGCAGGGTCTGTATAGTAGCAACACGGATCTAACCACAGGAAACAAACATGTACGAGATAGATCATGCAGATTGTGTACGACTCCCACCCGGAGACATGAGCTAGATCATACAGATCATACATATCACACAGACCACAGATCATACAGATCATACAGATCATACAGATCATACAGATCATACAGATCATACAGATCATACAGATCATGCAGATCATACAGATCATACAGATCATACAGATCATACAGATCATACAGATCAGGAGTCCGTTTGGCTTGAAAGATCTAGATGATGAGGTGGAAAGAGACGATCTGTCCGCGGTGTGGTCATCTTTAGTCTACCGTGGCAGCCGACCCATCACATCATCGCTCATCCCTCCCATTCGCTATTAATAGTATGTCACCCTAACCCCCTCCCTTCCTCCCCCACCTCCCGCCTCTCTATGTGTGTCAATGCTTTTTTTTTCTTTTGGTTGCGGCAGGTCGGGCTGAGCAACTTCAACGGGCACAATGCCGAGCAGATCATGTTCGAATACTGATGATGTTGAGTGCCGTGCTTCGTTTTCGTTTTGTTCTTGTTTTTTGTCTTGGTTTCGTTTGGTTTTTGTGTTTGTTTTGTTTCGTTTTGTTTTGTTTTTTGTTATGTTTGGTGTTGTTTTGTTTTGTTTCGTTCTATATTTTGTTTCATTTTGTTTTGTTTGGTTTTGTTTGTTTTGTTTTGTTTTATTTCGTTGTGTTTCTGTTTTGTTTCGTTTCGTTTTGTTTTGTTTTGCTGTATTGCGTTTTGTTTTGTTTTGTTTTTTCTGTTCTGTTTTGTTTTGTTCTGTTTTTTTGTTTTGTTTGTTTTGTTTGTTTTTTTTTTTTTTTTTTTGTTTTTTGTTTTTTTTTGTTTTGTTTTTTTTTGTTTTGTTTTGTTTGTTTCGTTTCGTTTCGTTTCGTTTCGTTTTTTTCGTTTCGTTTGCTTGTTTGTCCGTTTGCTTTTTCGTTTGGGCGGATGTGAATGCTTGTTCGTTGTGTCTTTCTCTTCCAGAATAGTTTACATGATTGAGCCTGTCTCAGATCGCGATCACCACGGATCTCTTTTAGCAGAAGGTTATAGACGATGAGTCTACTGTGACAACACAGCAACTACTGTAACTGCAGATTTACAGAAAATATTAGATCACCCAATCAATGAACCAATCAATGAGTCCATGGATCAATCAATCTGGAAGCAATCAGTCAGTCAATCGGTCAAGTCAGCCAGCAAAATCAACAGGCCGCCCCAAAAAATCGGTCAGTCGGAGTACACAACGAATGAGTAGTGCAACAAATTGAATGCGGTGGAATTAATGAGGTGCGGTCGGCGGTGGAACTATAAATATGCGGCGGAGGCGGTGAGATACTTTCTGTATGTGACGGAATTATATATATATGCGGTGGAATGAAATACATGCAGTGGAGAAAAGGTCGTGCTAACCGACGACCGTGAATGAGTGGGGGGGGGGGGGTACTCGTTGTGATGCATGGCCGCAGTCGTATGAGCATAGACGCTGACATCCCCATGATGCCGGGACGGAGGACGCCGGGTTTTTTTTTGCCGACCAGACAGGCAATGGTCGCCCACCCTGTTTGCTTTAGTCCCTTATCACAGTCTTCCGGAGTGTGGGTCTCTTTGTAGAGGCTTGTTGCGTTTTTTTTTGTATATGGTGGTTTCATCTTTTGCGAGAATGATTTCGGCTGATTAGCAGGGTTTTGTATTCCGATGCATTTTTTCAAAGGCTGTTTTGTTTTCGGTTGTAAAAACATTTTTACATCTTGATGTTTAGTGATGTGCATTAATTATGATGGTATACGCACACAGGGTTTCGATAGAGAAAGAGGCTGTTGTTGTAGCTTTTTTTAGCGAGTTTTTTTTTTTTCTGTTTAAGTTGATGGTATGTGGATGTTTTGCAAACACGAGTTGGATGAAGTGCACAATGTGTGGAGGGGGGGAGTGGGAGGGTGTGGAGGGAGGGGTGGGACGGCGGGTGGATTCACGTCATGCATTGCTGATGTAGTTGTATAACCATAGACCCTTGCATCCCTACAATGCCGGGACGGAGCATGTCGGGTTTTCACCGACCAGGCAGACATTGCTTGCACCAAGGGCGAAGCGCCGTGAGGTGTTTGGTGAGTCGCATGAAGGGTGTGAGCGTATGAGCTGCAACCTACTATAAAAAACGCTTCTGAGGCGGACGTTCGTGTATACTGATGACAGCGCCGAATTAATTGATTGATTTCTGGTGTGGCCACGTCCAGAGACAGTAATGAATATGCCGTATGAAACTGCATTGTGTGTGCTTAACCATGTACCTGGCACGCACTACTTGATACGATAATTTCCCCTTGCGTCTCCATCGCGCACAAATGGTCCAACTCGGCCGTTCATGCCATGCATGGATGACAGGGAGGGGGTGTGCAGGGGAGGTGATATTCCTCCTGTTTGGTACGTATACTATTACGGGGGACCATAGTAAATAGGACCAAATATTGTTAGTAAAAATAGGTAAATATATAGGTTTTTATGCATACCATAGGTCCTATTAACTATGGACCCCCGTAATACCAAGTTACAGTAATTATTTTTTTCGTGTTATTTGCCGTTTCGTCCTTTTGCTACAGGAAAATTGCCTCATTCTGGCTTTGATGTAATTAGTAGGCATGTACCAGGTGGGGCCACATAAGTGTGAAGGTGTTAATACGGGGGACCATAGTAAATAGGACCAAATATTGTTAGTAAAAATAGGTTAATATATAGTTTTTTTTGTGTGTACCGTGGGTCCTATTTACCATGCCCCCCCCCGTAATAGTTACCTACTGAGCCATAGGGGGTAAAAAACCCCATCGATTGCTCAGCCCAGGGTAATCCTTATAACACTCTGTCCCCCTCTGAACGGCGGGATAATTGGAGCGTCGGTACCGTATACGGTCGTACGCTGACTGACATACTCGCCTCGTTTTCAATACCTGGGGAACCAGGGAGATGTGTTTTTAGGGACACACACGCAAGCGTTTCTATTCTCAGTTTGTAGAACTGAGTCTCAGCTGCGGTAATTGCAATCTTGTCTGTCTGTCTGTCTGTCTGTCTGTCCGCAAGGCTTATATTTTCGAACACTTTCCAGTGGCCGATATATAAGCTCGTTACAATTGATATTCGTACGACGTTTTCGACCCTTACGGACCTTATATACTGAAACATACCATACGACGACATCAAATGTGAAGGTACTGCTGTAGTAGTACCTACTGAGCTGTAAGGGTAAAAGACCGATCGATTACCCAGCCCAAGGCAGTCCTTATAACATATTATGGGATCGAAGCAGCTCTGGCTGACTCAGACTGACTACACACAGGTTGGCTGCGACCTCCTCGCACGCACCATGTGGGCGTAAAACACATTAATGACGAAACCTTGAACAATCAACCATTGCAGAAATCCGGCAAGGTGTCGACAAGCTCTCACTTCCTCTAGGTACGCCTACTATTACGGGGGACCATAATAAACAGGACCTAGAAGGTACACACAAAAACCTATATATTTAGGTTTTTTACTATCAATATTTGGTCCTGTTTACCATGGTCCCCCGTAATACGTGATGGTGTGCTACGTTGTTCAATGTCTCATCAACAATGTTTTTTACGCCCAAATACATATGGTGCAGGGGAGGGGGGGGTCCCGGCCCGGCCACCAGTGTAGGCGTGATCTTTTACAGCCCGTGAATGGCGTTGACTGCCTGCAGCGCATTGTCCAACATTGGCAACTTCCGTGAAAATAGTCTAATTTATTAAAGGAAGGGGCAAGAGGACAGCAAAAGCGGAGTAGATTGACAAGAAAAAAAATAATCCCCTCTAGGTCTTAGAATCCCTTTATTAATAGGAGTGCCGTCGTCCCGTTTTGGGGACAAACCACTCAAATTCCAAGTAGTTTATTGATAATTATCCTTGCATGTGGCAGAGGCAAGCACTTCAATCGATGTTAACCGACTGGTAAAGCATGAACTTCGAGCTCGAAAGAGCTGATGATGAAAGAGATGGCACTCCAAGGCCTTGTCGTTGATTATTGCGGTCTCGCAGAGGAGACACAGGTGGGGGAGAGAAGGAGAGTGGGCGAGTGGGCGTTGTGCACATATGTGTCGCATCTCGATCTATAACTCAAAACAAAAATACTGCAGAGGGACCCCGGACCCTCGAAATGCAGTGTAACCTCAAAACTAAAACAAGCAAAACTCGGGAGAACTCAGCCTGTTTTTCGGGGTTCTACAGTTCCACCGCGTACTGAACCGTAACAAGTAATCCCGCATTCTGAACAAACTGCTGCTCGTATGACAGCTCAGTGTACTGTTGTACTCTACGAACTATATCAACAGATGACTAGCTATGTCCCGACAGCGAACCGATAGGCTACTGACTATTGTTATTGTTGTTGTGTAGCAACTGACTACTGCCAACGCTGCTGTTGCGTAACAACGTAGCTATCTTTAATATAGTTTGCCCCCAAAACTGGCCTAAAGAGACTGCGTGCAGTTGCTATAACGATTGCCCTGGGCTGTGGGTGATCGATCGATCTTTTCCCCCTTTAGCTCAGCAGGTAACACCTTCATATTTGGCGTCGTAGGCAGGACTTTGGTTCAAATCTAACTTCGAACTTTTCTTCCTTTTTTTATTATGGAAACGCTTGCTTGCGCGCGTACGTCCCTAAAAACACATCTCCCTGGTCCCGCAGGTGTTTGAAACGAAGCCCCCAGTCCTATCGCAAAAGAGTTGACCCGTTCCGCCGTGTATATATCAATCAGGACAGCACCACTCCCGTTGTAGACACGAAACACTGGGGAATTGGAGTCAGACTCTATAGCTTCTGAATGTAACTGCGCAGCAGTGCACTGCTAAATAAAAGAGTTACCGTATCACACTGGGTGACAAGATATCACACCCCCTGCGACGAATTTCAGACCCGATTTTTTCCTTTATATACAACACAGGGGGCACACAATACGAAAATTGTGACCATGGAGTGGCTTCGTCGAGAAGGCTAGAGCATACTGGTAGACGCATCGCTTGTCGTATTCGGTACGCCCTCCCCGTTGTCGAGAGACCCACCTTTCGAAACCGCCCGAGGGGGTGTGTTATCTTATCACCCTAGTGTGATACGGTAAGGACTGCAGTTTCGTTGTGGGGGCCAAGCACTTGAGATTAGGGTTAGGTTTAGGTTTCTGTATGAACTGTCAAATACTACTACTGTTACGGGGGTCCATAGTTAACGGGACCAAATTTTGTTTGTAAAAATAGCTAAATATATATAGGTTTTTATGTATACCATAGGTCCTATTAACTATGGACCCCTGTGATATTAATAAATGTAATAGGGTTCATAAGCGATTCGAACTTGTACTCGGGTGCCCGTTCGATCGTATTATTGCTGTACAGCAGTTTCGTAGCAGAAAAAAAGGGGTCATCATGACGAACCAACACCAAAAAAAGTTATTGTGTCATATACCAGGTATATACCGATACCACTTGATTGCTGCCTGTATTAAACTCGTACAATATCCGTACCCTTTACTTGCATCCATTTGTCCATCAGATCAACAACAAAAAAAGTTGGTGGGTTATTGCTGGAGACCACTGCAGCTATCAGGACCCATCACTGTTAAGGTCTTAGTCCGTTGGGCTAAAGGTAAAAGGTTAACCAATCGCCTACCCAATCTAAGCCTCATAACACTCTCCCCCCCTGGAACGGACCGGATATACGGGTCGACGCGTGACACCAACACGCGGTTCCATTTTCTGGGGATCCAGAAGTATTTTTTCAGGTTCTGGACACGAGGAAATTCACTTTTCTTTAAAAGGCGATTTCATGGTGGACGTGAGATTCGAACTCACGACCAACGACCCATGTTCTGCCGTCGTCGCCATTTGTTAAGGTCTTTGTCCGTTGGGCTAAAGGTAAAAGGTTAACCAATCGCCTACCCAATCTAAGCCTCATAACATCACCTACACAAAAATCTATATAAATGACTGGTGCTACGGCGGTTACGCGGGATCACGTTTAAGGTATTATTATAGTTTTTTCAGCCGCTAGGAGCCATCACTCGGTCGAGCGAGAGTAGGTTTTGCACTCTGAGAGAAAGGATCGTTAGGGGTGTTTTTTTTTTTTACTTGAAAATTGCGTACCGACCACTCGATTGCTTTGCAGTCATCGACCCTTGGACAAAACCGCACTGCTGCTTGCTGTGAACAAACAAACGGCCCAGCCTAATTTCGAGAAAAAAATGTCACCAAAAAAGGGACTCCGGTTTTCTACACGATACAAGACTTATTATGCATTTTTTTTTGAGTGCGCGATACACATATACTGTAGAGCAGGGCCAGGTAGGTGTTACCATATAATGAAAGGTTGGACGGAGGTATGGAAATTCTCTCGCGACTTAGATACTTGCTACGTAGAACATAACTTGTTTGAAGATGCTGCTGTTGCCGCTATTTCGAAGCAAAAAAAACAAAACTTAATATCACAGCAGTCGCATCGCGCAGATTGCGATGGCCTTTTTGGTTCCGTGATGTATATATATATTTTATACGCATCGCTATGTATGAGATTGTTTGTTTTACGCGGCACCGACTTAACGAAATAAATGTACTTACTTTTCGAGCCGATTTTGAGGAAGGTACGGAGCCACTCGCCCGAGAGAAGCCTACCCGTTTTAGGACTGGAGTTCCGTTTCGGGGACAGACTACTTGTAATTAGAGTGGTTTGTCCCCAACACGGGATTGCAGTCCTAACATGCGGCGGTGAAAATCGGGGCACTTCCCCTTTACCGTTGCGGCACTATTACGGGGGGCCCTTGGTAACAGGACCAAACATTGTTGGTAAAAAATAGGGAAATATATAGGGTTTTGTGTATACCGTAGGTCCTATTTACTATGGTCCCCCGTAAGAGTCAAATTCCAGTACTTTTACCAAGAATATTTAGTCCTTTTATTATGTAATGTTCCCTCGTATTTGTGTTGGTCCGTATGAAAAAAAAAAAATAACACCAAAATACGATAGTAGTATGGTACCTGGTACACTTCTATGCCTGGTACAGAGTATCATGCTCTTTTCCTTGAATCCATCCACCCATCCACTAATCACCCAGATCAGCCAAAATTAGTGTCGGGCCCATACGAATGAAATAATTAAAACCCACGCACCACCCGGATCATAGAATACAAACAACTACTGTACTGTACGTAAGAACTGGTCTGGCGCGGTCGGTCGCTAGCTGGACCCTTCGGCGGATTTTCCCCATTACTATAGTAGTACCAGGTATATGTTTTCATGTGATACCCGTACATGCACTCTTTCCTCGCATTTATCCATCCGTCCGATCAGATCAGCAAACGCTAGTGCTGGTCCGTGTAAAAATAAAACCCATATACCACCACACACAGCAGTAGTCAGTGCCTGGTACCCTCTTTATAGTCTCATATATTTATATTTTTGGCGATTCCTCCGGACATTAAAACCAGGAAAGAGAGGGAGTCAGTCGGACTGGGCTTTTGCTTGTGCGCGCACGGGCAGAAAAACCTCAACAGCTTTTCCAACGACTCTTTCACCGTCAAGCCCCTCCCCCCCGCATCACCCCTGTTCCCACTACAGCAACACGCCGCATTAGAGTACCTACGAAAAAAATACCGCCCCCGAAGTAAATATTTCCTTCCAACGGACGTCATAACGCCTCAAAAAAGAGAAAAATTATAGGAAAAAATTAGGAAAATTCCTTCCAACCCTGGGCATTTCCAGGAAATGCACTGCCGTGTACTGAGTACCGCCTCAACGAGGAGAGTTCCCTCTTATGATACATCCCTCTGCTCGTTACTTTCGAACAATGTGCCCCCTTCCCCTCCCCTGCCCCCCCAGGAAAAAAACAAATGCACAAAATGAAAACCCCACGGGCCTAAAGCGAGCGCGGCACTTATCATACGATCATGATAATTTGGGGTATGCGAGTCTCACCACGTTACGGGATTGCACAAAAAAAAACTCCAACCCCGAGCGGCTGACCAGACCAGACCACGGCTCGACCACGTACATGACGCCGACAATCGTCCCTTCCACTCAAGACCTGCAACATGCCTCCCACCAAAAAACCGGGGACGCATCCTCCCCAACCCCCCTCCTCTCCACTCTGTCGGCGAGTCTAGCTAGCTAGGGAAGCGATATAAAACCCGTCTTTTTATGTCAATTTTCACAACGTACAAACCCGACCAAGCAAGGAAAAATTGAAGCGTTTTTGAGTCTCATACCATGGGGTTGGTAGCCTGCAGCCCCCCCCCTACCGGTCCAGTCTGCGTTGTTACTTTGTTTGCCTGTCGATAAATAAAACGAATCACACGATACCGACGGAGATTTCACCCCCCTTCCTCAACAACGGCAACCTCAACTTCAACCCCATTCCCTCGCACATGAAGAAAAAAAAACAACAGCAGCCCCCCTTGCGGGAACCAACACCGCCTCCGTCAATTTAAACCCTTGAAGACTGTTGCTGTAGGAGCGCACTCCCGTGCTGGGGGCAATGTACCTGGAATTAGAGTCAGTCTTACGTTTCTGCCCAATTGAGTACTACATGTTCGTCGAGCGATGGCTACGTATTTACGCGCGCTGAGACGAGCGGCGGTCCTAATCTGCCTTCTGGGACGAGTCCCGTGACAGTCCCGGCGGGTTGACCGACGAGAGGGGCACAGCTGCGGCAAATAACTGATGTAGTCTACTACCATTAATACGTTCTCTCTTCTCTCTGAAAAAAAAATATACAAATTACAAAATTCAAAAACAAAAGAAAAATGCATGCATAAAAATATACCACGACCGAATATGACGATGGACCAAAACATATAGAAGTTGTCCTATACCGCTACCAGTATGTGTGGTTGTTCTCATCGCTTGTCGTCGTCTCTCCCTCTCTCTCTCTCTCTCTCTTCTCTCTCTCTCTCTCTCTCTCTCTCTCTCTTCTCTCTCTCCCGCCGGCCCCCGTGAAGCTCAATTTGTTCAAGTTCAAGTCGAGGCTAACCTGAAGAGTAAGTTGAGGATTACTTCAAGTTGAGGCCAACTTCAACTCCAAGTTGAGACCAACTTGAAGTTCAAGGTGGGGTTCGACCACCTCTTCATCGGCAAAAGCGAAATCCTTCACAACATCGACCTTCCGTGTCTAGTTACTCGGACACCCGTCGGGGAGGTGGAGCGGAGGAGGAGGAGGAGGAGCAGTCCTTCTTGCGCACTGAGTCCAATCTCCACACCACACCTCCGCAACCTACTTTAGGTTGCCTTGACATTTTTTCACAGGGATTTTTCGCGCAAGGCCTGTGACGGGGACCGGCCAGGGATCGCCCCCCCCTGCCACCGCCTCCATCGCCGTCACCTGCAGCAGCACCGGCAGGAAGGGAACATGTTTGGTCAGAAACGAAAAAAAACAAATGTCAGCAGCGGCAGCAATAGGCAGTAGCAGCAACAGCAACAAAAACAAGTAGGCAGTATCAGCAGTGGGGAGTTCAAACCGGAAAAAAGGTTCTTCAGTCACTACGAATAGGCAGGAGATTATTTAGAATAAAAACGATGAATAAATGTCATCATCCGACATCAAAAGCGGCAGCAGCCGGACCCAGAGCCGTCAAGGTACTCCCACGGAAACCTCCCGACGAGATCTTCCCGACGCCATCATTTTCGTTTTTGTGTGCCCCCCTCATGTGGGACAGATCATGATCTATCTATCTACAGTAGATGAACTATTTCTTCACCTGCCCTTGCAAAAGGTTGTGCAGGGTCTGCATTAGAACTACTTACTTAGATCTCACTATCTGAGCGTGCTCGGTTTGTACATCCCTGGCCTCTGAGAGCCCCCACTTGGAAATCGCCTCCTTTTATTACTTGCCGGACCTTTCCGGCGGGTCTTTGTTTTCTCCATTTATTTCTCTTTGCACTTTCAGTATTTCTTTCCTTTTTTCTTCTTTCGTTTCGTGTGCGTGCGTGTACTCCGAGCACGGTTGCCCGGGCGAACCCGGCACCCTCGGGGGTGTCAGCGGGTGCTGGCGGGTAGAGGGGAGGTTGCAAGAACCGCGGTCGCCGGTTTCGTGGCTGGGCGTCGCGTGTGCCTCGAGACACGAGAGAAGCATGAATGGGCTCTGTCTGGCCTCCGTTTGTAATTTTTGATAGAACACGTACGAGCATTTAAGGGTCGTTCGGGATTGTAAGATAATATTCAAGGAGTGCTTATTTTTGCGACCGGCCTGGAAACCACACAGGAAGGTACCCAGGCTGAGCACCAACATTGTCGAGCTGGCGAACGACGGCCACGGTGAGCACCGGGCTTCACGCGAGGCGGGAGACGGGGCTCACTGTGGAAGAGAGAGAGGAAAGTTTTACCCGGACCGAATCGGTGGCGAGATGGTCGCGAGAGGGGCAAGTGGCGTGCGAGGCTGAGAAAGAAGCTCTGCTGTTTTATTTTTTTATTTTTTATTTTTTATTTTTGACCGGTGTAAGATGTTCCAATCAGACAGGAAATTATTAGACGAAAGGGGACAGGGATTTTTTTTCTTTCAGAAATTTTCGGCTTCATTTTCATTGTTTTTGCTGTGCTGCTCTGCCGTGCTGTGCTTTATCTTTCGTACATACGAGTACAGACACAGAGCACATCGAAAGAAGATAATAAGTACCCTACCTGGGGTATGTACGTACGTACGACATGTGAGCAAGCGTGGCGGAAAACCGCCCGCGACGCGAAGCGTAAGTGGCGTCCGAGCTGTTTTCTCCTGAATGAATGAATGAATGAAGCATGGCGGCGGGACTCTTGGCATTATCAAGTCGCCAGTTTTATAAATTTTGAAATACGTCAGCTGTGAGTTCGACTGATTAAATAGTTGATACTCAACTTTGCAAGCTCTGGCGATTGTGCAATCATGAAAAAAACCAATATTCAATCATGGACCTCCGTCCGCTTCGCATATTTTGATGTACTTTCCTTCCTGAGCGAGCGCAGCGGGCGGCGCAGGCCGCCCGCGAAGCGAAGCGCCTTGTACCTAGTACATATATATATACTTCGTAGTATTCCGGGGGACCATAGTTTTTTGTTTTTTTTGTTCATCATCTTTACTTTCCAGCCTAACTCTTAGGAGGTTTTACCCTCAGCGATCTTCTGTACAAGCCGTGGTCACAGGTGTCGTCCCTTCTCTCCCCCGGTGCGTGCCTTTATTTTTTGTCGCGCATAGGGTTCAGCATTCCCACTACTCGTCGATTTTCATCGAATGTAGCTAGCTCACGCTCTCGCGCTTTCGGCTAACCAATTTGTGATGCATGAACAGGACCAAATAATGTTAGTAAAAACACGTAAATATGTAGGCTTTTGCGTGTACCGTAGGTCCTTTTCACTATGGTCCCCCGTAATATTAGTAGTGCAGATCCAACCCAGGGAACATCGGCTGTTTATACATAGATAATGTAGATAGACACAAGGCTCCCACTCACCTACATATATTACTATTAAATGCCGTAGATCGCACCAGATTAGGAAATCTATCTGCCAATGAAAAATCTGCATCGTCATGTGGGAATCCTGTAAAAAGAGATCTGTCCGAGGTGTGAAACGGTAAATACGGGGGGACCCTAATAAATAGGACCTACAGTACACACAAAAACCTATATATTTTCCTCTTTGTACTAACAATATTTGGTCCTATATACTATGGTCCCCCGAAATAGTACCAACCTCATCCGCGTCCAGGTCCACCACGCCCCGGTCCATGGGGTTTAGGCCCAGGGCCCGGTCCACCACGTCCAGGCCCATGCCCCGGTGCACCATGTCCCGGCCCATGGTGTCCCGGCCCCTGGGGTCCTGGCGCGTGGGGATGTCCCGGTCCGTGACCGTGTCCTGGCCCGTGGGGGTGTCCCGGTCCGTGTCCGTGAGGCTTAGGCGGCATTGTAATTAACTAATTTTTGGGAGCAGGCGGTGACGGGGGGGGGGGTGGAGAGAAGGGTGGGGGAATATTTGGTATCCACGCACATTCATATGCAACATACAAGGTTCCTCTCCGGGAAGTGGCGCAAGATCAAGACAAAAAAAAAAAACACGCCGCGGGTGATAAAAACACGTACGAGATGAGAGACCCTTTCAGAGCTGTACGTACAGCAGTGGTGCATCAGATTTCTCGATCAAAAAAGCTTTCGAAGCCTACCGCATCTCTCCCCACCCCTCTTCAACACACGGCGGTCACACCACACAGCAGCAGCCTAAACACCTCTCCGATGCTGGGGTGACTGCTCTACTGCTGCTGCTACTGCTCGCAGCGCAACACCTCCTAGCACCCGTGGGCAGGACACGAAGCAGTTTTCAACGCTCGTATTAAACGCGCCCAAAAAAAAACCAAAAAAAGCTACACCCTCGATCCGACCTACTGGAACGATAGGGAAGGCATCCAGACACACCCCTTGGAACTTGTAGTGGATCGGAAACCGACCTTTTCGATCCCACCAATCCGACGACAAAATAATTGGTCTTCTATTGGCACAAAAGCTTTTATTCCGTTGTTTTTGAAAATATATTTTATCGTCACTTTTGCTTTCCAGCTTCTGAATAAAATCCGTGGTCACGGGTGTCGTCCCTTCTCTGCCCCGGCACGTACGTGCCTGGATTTTGAGCGCGCATGGGGTTCAGCATTCCCACTGCTCGTCGATTGTCATCAAATGTGGCACAGATGCTCCCCAGTATAATTCATAATCCGAGTATATTTCGTACTCCCGAGTACTGAAAGTATAGCAGGACTGGCGGCCTAAATGCGCAAGTACTGGGACTACGAGCAGTACTACATCCACCAGCTCCAGTACTGCGAGTACTGGAAGTACGAACAGTCCAGCCACCCGAGTACAAGCAGTACCCGCAGTACAAACACCCGAAACACTTGAGGTACCCAGATAATCAAGAGTATTGAACCCATAAACACTGCGAGTACTCGCAGGATATATATATATATATATATACTCCCGAAACACTGCCAGTACTTCAAGTACTCCAGTTGCCCCTCCCGAAAATTCACTTCTCCACCTCCTACTCGTGGGACCATCCGTGAATGCTTTCCGCAATAATATGAGGATTACATTATCGAAACGGTGCACAGATGGTCGAAGTATACGCCATACGTACTCCCGATTGTACTGCGCATATCGAGAGTATTTGGTACTCCCAGTATTCGCAGTGCTCGCACGATCAATCGACGAACTACTGGCAGTACTTTTGGCAGTACCCGTAGCACAGAAGCCTGAACATACCCGAAGTACATCAGTGCTCCACAGCAGTATTGTACTCCGGAAAACTGCAGGTACTCGCAGTATCCGCAGTACAAAAACTTGAAATACTGCCAGTACTTGCACTACCCTGCAAGTACTTCAACCCTAAAATACCGCGAGCACTCGAAGTACCACAACTGCTGTGTTATCTCCGAAATACTTTATTGTAGAGCAGAGCAAGGGTTGCCCTGCTGTTCCCTAGGTGTTACCATATAATAAAAGGTTGGACGGAGGTATGGAAATTCTCTCCGAAATACTTTACTCTGCTCACAGGTACCATGGTGTGAGCATCTACCGTATGCAAGTTGCTAACTCACGCTCTTGCGCTTTTCGTTACTGCTGTATCCGTTTTTTACGAAAGACAACGCATTCACGTACGTAAAAAATACCCTGTATAAATAAAAGGCCTTTTGTTAAGTACTGCAAATATGACAAAAAAAAAACGGCGCATGCAGCCGTCGCCCAGCCAGAGCTGTGTATACGGAGGGACGTGAGAGTCACGTCAATACCATACGGACGCACAGCAAAGTACAGCAGTATTAAAATAGTATTACGGGGGTCCATAGTTAATAGGACCTATGGTATAGATAAAAACCTGTATATTTACCTATTTTTACTAACAATATTTTTGGTCCTATTTACTATGGTCCCCCGTAATAGTATCGGTATAGTTTTGCTATTTTCTTGTCGCAAGACATCTGCACCCACACCGCATGGCTCAGCGAAACTCAGCAGCGAAACTCTGCACCCATGTTTGGGCGTGCTGTGTGCCATGATGTGTCCCGCGTGCGTATGCTGTATGCTGGCTACCGCCGCTGCCGTTCGTGTTTTGTCCGCGGGTTTCGGTCAGAGGCCTCACCTTGATCTTCTCCCAAGCGTCAAGAAACAGACAACAACGGCCCAACCACCCTCACTCGACACTCCACTCCCCCCGAGACAAGCACGACGACGCGACACATCGACACGGCCGACGTTCTCGGAACGTCCTCCGACCGCACGACCCTCACCCACGACTGCCCGCATTGCGTTATCCAGCTATTAATAGTCCCAATATGCTACTATTAATAATAGTAATAGCCAACAACAATCCAAGCAAGCAGATTTAAATCGTGCTCAAGTGCTCGGACTGTTGTTGGCTAGTAAGCAGATTTAAATCCTGCTCAAGTGCTCGGATTGTTGTTGGCTAGTATTACGGGGGACCATAGTAAATAGGACCTACGGTGCACACAAAAATCTATATATTTCCATATTGTTACTAACAATATTTGGTTCCACTTACTGTGGTCTTCCGTAATAGGACTGTTGATAGCTGGATAACGAACGCAATGCGGGCAGTCGTCGGTGAGGGGCGTACCGTCGAAGGGCTTTGCGGGACCGTCGGCCATGTTGGTGAGTCGCGTCGTCGTGCTTGTCTCGGGGGGAGTGGAGCGTCGAGTGAGAGAGCGGCCCGTACGGTTGGGCGTGTGTCAGCAAAGACGTCAGGAAACAGCACTTTCACCCCTTGACAGACAGGAACTTTGCCTTGACATGCCTTGACCTTGTTGACACCGAACTACCTGGTACGTACGTACTAGGTTTTAGTGTGAAACCTTCGTCCGCGCAGCAGATATCTGTCCTTCTTGAGTGCGTATCTGGTATGCTTTCCGCCTGGCAGCCTTTCTGAAGTCCTGTGCGTCGTTTGTTTTCTGTTTTCATTTAATTTTTTTGTTTTTTGTTTTTATTGTCTTTTTAGCTCTTATTATTTTTTTATTTTTTTGGTCTTGCTTGTCTGTTGTGTTGTTGTGTTCTCGCACCCGGTACGCTGGCATTTCACTCGCTTGACATTGACACTTGCACTTGAATTTGTGATTATTTTTTTCATTTTTTTTTTTTTGGTCTTCGTCTTGCTTGTCTCACAGTCTGTGACCACGGAATCAGTATCATGAACAGGACCACGGACACTGAGTATACTGATGAAGCTGGGTGTAAAGGACGATTTAATGTGAAGGCAACAACAACAACAACAACAACAACGACAGCAACAACAACAACTCGGCCCTACACTCTTGACGGCGCACGTTTCGCGTTGCTTGACATGTCTCCTGACATATTTGTGTGTCAAGAGGGCGGCCGGGCCGTGGTTGTTTCTTGACGCTAGAAAGAAGATGCCAGCTCTATGTGGCACTGGTATGAAAAAACGTGAGTGGTGAGGCAAAGTATTCGAGAGACGTTATGTTAAATACCGGTAGTATGTACCTGGTATATACGCAAGATAAGTGAGAGTGACAAGTGGTACGGCGTGTACTAGCTGCGTGCTGCTGCGACAAAACAGGCTGTGTTGCTCCGGGAAGGCTAGGTATTCGCCGCGATCGATGCCACTACCATGAGTATGACATTTGTGCGAGAATGTCGTGATGGCACCGCGGTGCCCATAGCGGTGTTCAACAGCCTTCACTTGTTCAGACAAGTCTGAGTCTTCCGAGACAAATCTGCAGACATATCTTCAGAAACAAGTCTCCAAAGAAAAGTCTACCGACAGATTTCAGACAGAATATTCTGATTGTGACGAATAAATAATTCCATACTCGTACTGCTCCTGTCTGTTGTATCAGTATGCCGTATGACACACGCGCAGGGCATCACATACCGTGCTACCTCGTGCCGGGCACCTTTATTTGTCGTACCAGGTGCGTATGTCGTACCTGTTCGCACGCAGCAACTGCTCGCAGGCACACGCAGCACTCCGCTGACAACCGAAAATAGAAGAGGAACAAAAAATCCCACGAAAGTGCGAGACGCAACGCACCTGCTTGCTCTGCTTTTGTCTGGTCATCGTGATCGTGACCATCATCTCGCAGGGCTCGTACGTTCATGCATGTTCAACTTTGAAGATAACAAGAGTCACCCGACGGACGCTGCACCGATGAAATCCTGAATCACAAGCCTTGATGTTGATACAACGAGATGCCGTGATTCAATTCGTGATCCTATTTTTCGGTCGGAGAGATACGACACATGGTACTACTGCTTGCTGCTGTAGAGGGTTCTCTGAGTTGGATCAGGGCACGGAGCGGAAAGCGTCTCTGCTGCGCCGCCTGAGGGGTATCCCCTCGTGAGGCGTTTGTTCGAGCTGTCGCGAGCAAGCAGGGGGGGCGTGCGCCGAATCATACAGCAAGCGAAGCCGCGCAGGCCAACGTCCCGTACAGCGCCACTACTTCAAGTCTGGTTTATACTACACCTTGTAAGCTACGAGCTCGTTGTCTCAGTTCAACAGGCTCGCGACTTGAAGGCGTCGCAGGTCACAAGTCACAAGATACAAGCCACACACCTTGTAGTTGGAAGAACTCTGCTGGTTGTAGCGGGAGGGGTTAGTGGTCTGTGTAGCGGTGAAGTCGTTCAAGTGCTTGTCGAGGTGCTGGGTGCTGGGTCAGGTACTGCTGTGAGAATGCCGAGTGTGCAAGCGTGCAAGTGCGACACATGCAAGATGCAACAACAGATGAATCTGCTTTTTGCATGCATGAAAAAAAATGCGGCGAAATAACGAAACGACAGAATTTCGACGGAAACTACTGTTCCTCGGAACGCGAATTTCCGGTGTCTTGGTGTGGTGTATGCAGCTCGGTGTATGTCACGTGTGAACTGCTGTAAACCAACTTTCGACTGCTGTCTTGTGTACCCCGGCCCTCACGTGTCGATCTGCTGTTTCAGTGCGCGAAATGGTACTGGCCGAAATCAATTGGAAATCGAACCAGCTGCAAGTATTATCGCCTCGTCGACCCTGGTGGCATCCAGGGGAGTCTCTGGCCAGTAGTCAATCGCGAGGGAAATAATGGAAAACGCGCGCGGTTCACGCAGCTTGCAAAGTTGAGTATCGATCGATCTGCCGATCGGTTGAACTCACAGCTGACGTGCTTTCTTAGTTTCTTATCAAATATGGAAAAGTGGAAAAGTGGGAAGGGGGAAGCGGGAAGCGGCAAAAGTGGAAACTGGGAAGCACACAAGACAGACAGAAGATGAAGAATTATTGCAACCGCGAGACCGCAGACGCACAAATACGCTAGAGAAAAAATGTACACGTATATTTTTATGGCCTCTCTGGTTCAAAATTCGCCAACATCAATTGAAAGCTACAGCAGTAGTAGCAGTAGACACAGCAGTATACCAGCGGTAAGAGGCACAGGGATGTCGGTATTGGGTAGAGCACGCTGCTTGTAGTTCACGAACTTCTTAATGCTCCTCAAGTGAGTTCAGAGAAAGGGAGAGAACTCGAGTGAGAGCGAGGGTGGGCTTCGTCTGGGACACAACTCAGCCCAGATGCCGACCAAGACTGACCTGGTATGCAGATACGAGCATTGCCATCAAAAAGAAGATTCCCAAATCCCAAAACGGTACGTGCGTGTAGCCATACAAGATTCGCACACGGCATGTTCCCAAAATGCTACGCGTAATAACCGTGTTAAAGATTCGTAAACAGGTACATACCATCCATGTATGTTCCTTCGTATGCGGTAGATACGTGCTACTTACTCCATCACATAGATACGTATACCCTCCTTTTCGAGCCTAAAAATCACCCAGGTACGATATATCAGTCTACCCAATAATCGCTGAGTAAGATACATCTCCTGTACCATAAATATCAGTTATACAAGTTTAAGTACAATAAATACATGAACGCCCGATCGATCCTCTTTGTTCTGAATGCCGCTCCTAACAATATACTGCTATAGTTCTGAGATCTCTTTTCTCCTCAGGTAAATAATAACAAATATGTCTGACTCTCCTGCCGCGTCAGTCCTAAATAGTTGGCTTTTAGAGTGCGCCCGCAACGACTATCGTCTTGGAGATAAACGGTGCGCACTGCCTCACAATATGACACCAGCAAAAGGGTTGATTGGTGCTGATGGTGTAGAGCTTCAACAAAGTATATACCAAGTAGCTGGTGTGTGTGTGTGTGTTCTTCACATTAAACCGTTCTTCTACTCGTCGACATCCAGCAAGCCCAGTGTCCGTGCTGATTCTTCACCCTAGAAAGATACGAGCTCTGTGGTCACAGACTACGACACAGAGATAACACACCGTAATGCATTAATAGCCTACGCAATACCATGCCTTCGCACTAGGTGCGGCCGACACAACATACATACATACGCCAGCAACCAAAATACACCATAAAGAAAGAGAAGCATCGAAGAAACCAAACCGAAAAAGAACAAGAAAAAGAAAAAGAAAAGGAGAAGAATCCCAAATAAATAAATAAAATGGGAAGCCAAAGCTCAGACACATACATACATACTTACCCCGAGTGTGATATGAGTAGAGTACTCATGGGCTATAGATATACGAGCATGAGCCAAAAGGGACGTGCAAGGGGAAAGATACGAGAAGGAAAAAGGGGACTATGCATCCCGGTGAACACTTAACTAAGTAACAAGAGCAATAGTGAGTGGGCCAGAATACCCTCGTCACCCACCCACTATGTAGTACTTCTTTCATAAGGATATAAGAAGGGAAACAAATCAAAATGCATACCGAACGGCCGCAGCAGTTGGCGGTACGAATAGCAAAGAAAAGTCCAACCTATTAGTCGGCCTGGTACCTTGCTACCCTATCTGCGGTCTCTCTGCTACTCTCTTCTACCGCGGTTTCCCTTCTACTCCTCCTGTTCCCCCCCCTGCCCCCATACACTTGTACGGTGTTCCTTCTACCCCTCCTGCTGTTACCCCTCCCCCCATTCCCTCTAACACTACCCGCAGCGGATGCACGGCGCTGTCTACTCAGCTTTGCCTCAGCCTCGTGCCACCTGCCCATGAACTGTTCAGCTGCTTCGAGGATTCCCCGGTACCACTTTCCCGTCTGTTTTGCTGCAGTGGGCCACAGTGCGGTCCCAACTCCAAAGACTAAGGGGGAGTCTTCCGTTGATCCCTCGGTGGCTTTGAACACTCTAAGGTCCTCAGCAATGGCCCTAGGCCAAGTCTTGGGCTGCCCGCCTGGTTTCGGGCTCCCCCCACCAGCGATCGTCCCGAACATCAACCGACTGGGCAATCGCCCCTCGTGTTGCCGCACCACAGCCCCCGCAAAGAAGAGTCGCCGTTTACGGATGGTCGTTTCGATACTTTCGCATCGTGTTATCCTGAGCGCCTTCGCATACGAGAGGGTTGTGTGGTCGGTGCGTAGTCGGCGCTGGAAACCAATGACTCGCAGAAGGACTTCGTGGTGGGCTGATCGAAGCTTGGCGAAGTGGTCCGCATTGAGGGTCCACGTCACGCACCCGTACAGCAAGGTACCAACGAGCGGGTACAGAGTACTGCTGTATGAATATTTATTTTCCGGATTCAGGGAGAACAAATGGTATATATACTGGCATTTTCTGAATTCTGGGAGACGAAAGATTAATAAATTATTTATTTTCCGGATTCGGGGAGAACAAATACATCGATAGCAGGGTTCCTGCATGGCGTGTGATGTATTTGTTTTTAGAATGTAACTAATTTTGGCCCAAAAGTGGCCAGGTACTACTAATACTATTAATATTTAATAATAGTAATTGGTGGTAATTAGGCGCGACCTCAGTGCCTGCAGTAGTCATATCTGCGATGCATCATGCGGCGCCAATACTGCAGTCTGATTACTACCAACAGAAATAACAAGAACAAGAACGAACATCTACGTACGTACGCGGTCTTCATTATTATTTATCCCTGACGTATCATTGTCGTAAGAAACCAAAAAAAGTCTTCAGGAGCAAGCAGCAGCAGACGTGGCGGCAGCAACAACAGCAGCAACAATAGCAGCAGCAATAGGGCACACGAGGCCAGGGTCAGCTCTATACGCTCGGCTTGTCGGTCTGACCCTTGCATATATACTCGATTTTTGTTGTATAATAATACCAGGAGGACCTGGTATGTTTCCTGCTTCCCACCTCGAAATTCGGCATACATCCTCGTAAATAATTTGGAGACGAAAAATCTACAACCGACATGTCCAGCTTCTTGTAGCGGGTGCCACCACTACTACTTACTGCTGTACGACATCTGATTCAGAGTTTCTCCAGCAGCAAAACAGCCGCAGCAGCAGCAGTAGCAGTAGGACACACGAGGTCAGGGTCAGCGCGCTGTACGCTCGGCTTGCCGGTGTAACCCTTGCACGTGCACGTACTCGATTTAAAGGTCGTATATACAAGGGGCTAGCACAACTACGCCGGCGGCCGCCGGTCGCAGACTTACTTGCGTGATGGGGCTATAATGTAGAGGAGGAGGAGGCTGAGACTCGATGCCAAGAGATTGCGAGTGCACTTCATGAACGTTCCAAAAGCCGAAATGCGGCAGAATGCTGACGATTACTTGCCGATGAACCGAAATGCGGCGGAATCCTAGAAGGTGGTGTAACTGCCTTGTTTAACGGTGCTAACCCAAGGATCCAAGGGGTTTCCATAAGTGGACACGGCATGTAGGCAAAGGGGATAATGCGAATTGAACCCGGAGACAGTAGCGATGTGAGCAGACGGTCACACAACCCTTCTCCACCCCAGCTATTATAGCTCGTCCTGTTGCCGGCATTGTTCCCCTACACCAGAAGAGTACCGACTGAGAGAACTACGAGATGGCTCAGGCGTATGTTCCGCAGCCTGGGTGGAACAACGGGAATGCAGGTGACAGTCTTTGCAACGAACTGAAAGTATATCTGAGCAGTCTTTCGAGGAACATGATGAGCTATATCGGCCGGAGAGCCCGACAAGACTACGCCATCATGCATGACACGTGCACCGCTCGATTCTGTGACATGGTGTCCAATCCGAGAATCGAACTCGGGGTATGCGTGGGTGTAGTAGCCCCACACAATCTTTTCATGTGTTCAACGCAGGTCTGTTTAGTGGATGGAGGTAACCTGCAGTCTGCCGTGGCACATAGGTAGGCTCTGCCCCACTCCTCGTCCTCGTCACATTTATTTGAGCTTTGCAAACTCAAGCAAGGGAGAGAGGGCTAGTCGCGACGCACCCCTAGTTGAAATAATGTCCCCCATATATATCACACCAAATCACATATATCGTGTACAAAGCATAAGGAAAATACAGCACCCGAGCAGTGAACCACACGCTCATTAACAATACCGGCATCGTAATAAATACCTGGTACAACAGCAATTTATGCAACGAAATACCGATTTATTCGCGACGCCCCGCTAGATAAAATAATGTCCCCGATGCGGATCACACCAAATTACGAGTATGTATACTGGGTACAAAACATGAGGAAAAGACAACACCCGAGGAGTGAACCACACGCTCATGAATAATACAGGCATCGTAACAAATATAACAGCAATTTATGTTATGCAACGAAATACCGATTATGCTAGCCAACAGCAACGCGAGGCAATCCTCGCGCACGAGGCATGGAACCAACCCCCTTCGTACGCCAGCGGGGGCGAGAAGGGGAAGGGCAGGGAGGCGGGAGGAATCGGTGAAAGGCCGTACCGCCGGTTTGCTCGCCTGAGGGCCCGCAGAGGAAAGCACGGGGACGAGAAGAGACTATTAAGAGACGCTGCTGACGGCACGACCTACCGCACGAAAGTCGCTAGATCCGTCCACAAGCTGCATATTTCGTATCCATGCTTGACGCTCGCTCGTATACTGAATGCCTTGCAATCGTACAGGGACCCGCAGCATGCGAGACACCTTACTTCAGTAAGTAGGTATCATACTGCTGCAAGTACGGGTCGCTGTCGATTGCTCGTTTTCGGAAGACAAATACGATACGATGCTGACGGCGTCACCTACCGCAAGAACGTCGCTAGACCCGTCCAAGCTTCATATTTCATATCCATGCTCGATGCCCACTCGTATACTGAATAGCTTGCAGTCGTACAGGAACCCGCAGCATGCGAGATACCTTATCTCAGTAAGTAGGTACCATCCTGCTGCAAATACGGGTCGCTATCGCTTGCTTGTTTTCGTTATTTGATGTTGACTGTAATGTAGACAGGCAGGCAGTCATGCTCGGGATTCGTCCGTGTACGCATCGACCGTACAGCAGTAGTATTAATAGGGCTCGGCGTGTTTTATCAACTTCGTTGTGAGAACTCGTTAGACGCGTCTGCGGTCTAGTCTTTCACTCACTTTTCTTTACAAGGTGCGGGCATGCTTCGGAATTGTTCAGCAACGTCCAGCGTTGTACGCTCCTCTGACGTATACCGGCATGTTGCATGAAATTGCGACTACGTAGGGCTGCACTGCCTCTACTGTACGGGCATACAGTACGAGCATTCAACTACGCACCGGCGTGCTGCACCAGTTTTTAACAGTGTCCAGTATTGCCCGTTCCCAGTGTAACGAAACAATTGCCACAACGTACGGACGTTCTGATCCCAAAGTCAACAATGTACCCACACGCTGCACACATTTCTACCAATACCCAGCATTGCCTGTTTGCAGTGTTATCGTCTCCGCTGTGCCTCAGCTTGGAACCGTGGCAGCCACGTTTTGCAATGCAGTGTTACCTCACCCCCGCCGGAACTGCCCAATGCGCGGCAATCATATTGTTCCCCTGAAGCGCGCGATGTTTTTTCAGTACTATTTTCAACACGGTACCTGCATGATGTGCAAATTCTTCCAGATATACCGACCCGTATTTAGTGTTTAGGTATTGCTACAATGTTCTCGAGCTCATGCGGGCTGATTGACTCCGGTTTAGGGATGGGCTTACAGGGTCGAGAAATTAGTAGTTGGTCGAGACATCATCATGGTCGGTATCCTGTCCACATATGTAGGTATTTTACAACCGATACAGCGTATTCGTACTCTCCCTTCCGTAAGTAGTGCACAAAGGGGAATGATGAATATGGCTAGCTTAGCGAGTTCAAGAACATGCAGCCGGGACAGCTGAGCGGCAGTTATACTCTGATTTAAGCTACAGCAACAAGACTTTTCATGACATGGATTGCCTATCTCTTATTCGACTCGACCTCCCAGTAACTTATCATGAGCGTCATGATCACGCCGCACGCCACCGAACCATGCTCGCAGAAACCACGCATGCTGAGACCACGCCCGCCCCCCTGCGCCCTCGCTGCTTGGAGCTATTGTTGACAGCATCCCTCAGACTCACCGCGGCGCCGTCTTCCTTCAGACATCTGGGGAAGGGGGCTTGACTGACAGACAGCTGGGCACCCTCGCGTTTGACGACAGGCTTGCCATCATGCTTGGGGCTTGCCACGGTAGGGATGACCACGCCAGCGATGGCGCTTCGGCGATCGGCATGGGCGTCCGCGCCGTCCGTGTGGCCCCGACCACGTGACTCGAGCGATGCGGGCACCCTGGGCAGCCCCGGCCTCTCCTTTCCGCACGGCGTCGGCGCGTTCGCCGTCGACGGGGGGTGGACGGGCAGCGTCCAGGAGGAGGCGGTGGTACAGAGAAGTAGGCGTCGTCAGCGGTGTCGCCAACGGGTCGTGGGATGACCACGGCAGAACCCTGGGGCAGCTCGGGTGGACCCTCCACGAGGGGGGAAGGGTTGCCGCATAGTGAGCAGCCGCCGGAACGAGCGGTGGTGGAGGTGGTGATTGAGGGCCTAAGCGTTGTCATCCAGATGGAGGGCGAAGCGACGCACCCCAGGACGGTCTCCACCACATCGCTGAACCCATTCTACACGGGGCCATCCGATCTTCGGCACCCCATGGAGGATGAGTTCGCGCAGATGGCGTGGGGAGCGGATCTGGGGCTCGGAGGGCACTCGACTACAGCATCACCAATGTACACGCTACTGGACAGGAGGCGGGTGGTCAGCGCTACCGGGGTCGCGAGATGGAGGTACCGCGGCGGGTACCTCGACGGGGAGGCGCCGGACTGGTCTCGGAGGCGGCGTACTGGGCAGCTTCACTCCGCTGCAGTTGGACACGTTTCACGCGTTGTGGAACTTATACGATCCGAGCAGCGAGCGGAGCCGCCCCGCAGCCCGAGACGAGGGGGTGAGAAGACGCCCCGCGCTGAATAGAAAGGAGGCGCTGAGAAAGTTCGCGATCGCCACGAAAGTCATCAAGCTGGTCGAGGGCGGAAAGGGGCGCGCGGGGCGGTCCGGGCAGGTCTACGACTTTACGCGCCGTATTGACGCGTCCGCTTCGCCGACAACAATTGGGAAGAGCTGACGGCATCAGAAATGAGGGGATTCGGAGTGAGAAGGCGAGGGTGGGGGGCCGCGGGCGTGCCTTTTCGCGCATTATCTCTCCTACTATCCCTTCCTCGTTCTCTCTCTCGCTTTCTCTCCCTCTCCCTCTCCCTCTCCCTCGCCGTCCCTCGGGCAAGTTGCTGGGTGTATGGGCGCGCGTTTTTGTGCCTGCGCCCGCGCCTGCGTCTTTCACGCCCGCTCTCCGTCTTTCGCTCCACCGCTCGAACAGCCGACCGAAGATCGAGCAGCTCGTCCGGGGTCCACCTTTGGGCACGGTCGCTGGCAACACCGGCGCACCTGGCTGGGCGGTGTCGGCTTCAGGGCTTCGGGGGGGGTTGATGGGCGAGGAGCGACTTGGGCTATTGATCCGGGGTGACGATTCTGGAAGCGCTTGTTTTAAGGTTTTGAGGATGGGCGAGATGCCGTTGGGGGCGTTGTTCCAGGCCAGCGGCACTTGGGAAAACTAACCCACTTCGCTCGGCAACGGCAGTACGAATTTTGCATGAGTTCATTGTTTTGGTAGGCGCCAGGTGATTGCTATGTTGAAGTCATGCAAAAAAGACCCTGTCATCTCGCATTACCGTCGCGATCTGTGTATCTATTGCGAGACTATTGTCCGAAGGAACGTGGTTCCTTGCGATATCTGGCATTCTGTGTTTGCCTAGTATTCTACTTGGAGGCGCGACGATTGTGATCTTTCCTATCGATTGGCACAATAGTGTTGGGCGGTGCCGGTATTGTACGTCGGGGGAACTGTAGTGAGTTTAAGAGTCAAGCGAGCATTCAGGAACATAGTTGGAGGGGGCCTAACAGTGTACGTCGCGTTAAGAGAGCGAGGCGAAGCATGTAGTGTGCGTATCAGGGGAAGGCCTTTCTTATCGGAAAAAATTAGCCGGTTTTTCTTCCCTCAGTTTGGTTGGCAAAGAATACCTCGGGTCCACCGTCTAGGATATCGCGTGGCTTGCCTTATCTGGCTAAACCAGCTGGGGAGGATGTTACGGTGGTAATCCAAGGATACAAGGGGTTTCCAGAAGTGGACACGGCATGTAGGCAAAGGGGAATATGCGAATTGAACCCGGAGACTGTAGGGATGTGAGCAGACGGTCACAACCCTTCTCCACCCCTTCAGCTTCTTACAGCTCGTCTTGTTCCTGGCAGTGTTCCCCTACACCAGAAGAGTACCGACTGAGACAACTACGAGATGGCTCAGGCGTATGTTCCGCAGGCTGGGTGGAATAACGAGAATGCAGGTGGCAGTCTTTGCAACGAACTGAAAGAGCTTGAACGTGAATGTGCGCCAGACGGCCTATGGCCCTGTTTGTTCTGAGAGCGAATTAATACATGATGTTTTAGAGTGCGAGTACATCTGAGCAGTCTTTCGAGAAACATGAGCTACATCGGCCGGAGAGCCCGACGAGACTACGCCATCATGCATGACACGCGCACCGCTCGACTCTGCGACATAACTTCTATCTCAGGGAGTGCGCGGTCGCGGACAGCGAAGCTTTGTAAAAAGGTGCCGTCACAGCAGCAGCTAGCAGCTGTAGCAGTCCTGCTGCAGCTGTACATTTCCGCAGCTACGTAGTACATCTCCACTGCAGCTGCCGCTGCACGACAGCTTGCACACCATAAATGCTGCTGGCTGTAGGTGACATGCGATATCTCTCTCGTATATCCCGGCATATTTTTTCATGAATGGCAGTTCGCGACCAAGCCTGGGTGGCATGTGCTATCGGGGCGCTCCATCGACGTCCCAGATACAGCCACCCGCACAGGCCCCCACAATGGCGATGCCGGCCGGAGAGTTGACCCTCTCCATGGGTCGGAGGTCGGAGAGGACGTGCTGGAAAGAACCACGCGAATGCATGCACTCTGTCGAGAGACCATGGCCCAAAACACTGATAGGGCAGGAATTTTCGGAGATTCCTTCGTAGATCTTAACGTCAAGGCTTCGCGCGGGCGCCAGGGCGCTGAGCGGACGGATCCTCCGGCGCCGGGTGGTTCAGGCGTGGACGGGGAACGCCCCGGCGAAGAAACCCCGCGGAAAGATGGTTAGAGGCGGGAGAGATCCGCCGACCAAAAACTGATTGGATAAGGCTGAGGATCATCATAGGTATATATTTATGTTTCCTGCTTCCCACCTCGAAAGTCGGCATAATAATTGTTTGGAGACGAAAAATCTACAACCTGGCATGTCCAACAAGAAGATAATCTCGTAGCAGGTGTCACCACTACTACTGCTGTACGACATCTACATCAGCGCTTTTCTAGCAGCAAAACAGCAGCAGCAGCAGCAGTAGGACACACGAAGCCAGGGTCAGCGTCGCTGTACGCTCGGCTTGTCGGTCTGCCCTTGCACCCTTTGTACACATACACGTATTCTCGATTTTTGCTTTGTATATATGCTTCCTGCTTCCCGCTTCGAAAGTCGGCATAATAATGTAATTTTAAGACGAAAAATCTACAACCTGGCATGTCTAACAACAAGAGCTTCTCGTAGCAGGTGCCACCACTACTACTGCTGTACGACATCTCCAACAGAGAGCACCTGCAGTAGTAGTAGGAGGATGGGCCTGACAACACCACCTGCAGCATGTCTTAAGACACGGCCGGATCGTTGCTGTGGACAAGCACAGGGCCGACGAGTGCTCGTAGAGTTGGGTTTCGTTAGGTAGAACTCCAGAAAACAAAAACCGTTTGATATTCTACTTTTTTTTTTTTTAAATCATGTGGCCCGGCCATCTCGCTACACGCGTTGCCGCACCTAGCTCTACCTACTATGAACGACATACCACCGCACCAGCACGAAAATATTTCGTTTGTGTGTGTGCGTGCAAAGAGCCCGCCGGGACTGGAATTGGTGCCGTGTGCGTTGCGGGGGGTGCTCAAACGTGGCCTAAACAAATGTTGAATATGACACACACAGAGAAACTGAACGAATATATACAAGGCGCTTCACTCCGCAGGTGGCATATGCCGCCCGCTACGCTCGCTCAGGAAGGAAAAGTACATCAAATTATGCGAAGCGGACAAAGGTCCATGCTTTAATATATTAGCACAAAGGTCCATGCTTTAATATAATAGTTGCAGTTGAGAAGTGGCGACTTGATAGTACCAAGAGTCCCGCCGCCATGCTTCAGGAGAAAACAGCTTGGACGCCACATACGCTTCGGGTCGCGGGTGGTTCCGCCCGCTACGCTCGCTCACGTGCCGTACGTACGTAAAATACCCCAGGTAGGGTAATTATTTTCTTTTTCTGATACGCTGTACCAGGTATGTACGAAAGAGAAAGCACAGCACGGCACAGCCAGCAGCACCGCAAAAACAATGGAAATGAAACCGAAAATTTCGGAAAGAAAAAAAAACGCTGTCCCCTCTCATGTAATAATTTTCTGCCTGATTGGAACACCTTGCACCGGTAAAAAAATAACAGTACGAAGTAGTTGCAGGTTGATAGTGAATCTTCCTAAGGTAGCTATTTACGCACTCTGATTGGTTAAGGGGTGTTTTGCAAGCGACCCAACCAACCTAGAGTTTTTCCAAGCCACAGCATCCCGAGCCGGCCAAATCAGCCTAGAGCCTTTCCAAGCACAGCATCCAAGCCGGTCGAATCAACCTACGTAGATATTTCACAAGCCGCAGCATCCAAGCGCTGGTCACCCCCTAGCGTTCGGGTTAGGGTTAGGGTTAGCGCACTGGGCTCGACCATTTCGTGGCGGAGAGACACCAGACGTTCATGGAACTGCGGGAAATGTTGAAGAAGCGTCAGGAGGACAAGAACAAGCGACGCGTACGCCACAATGCGGCCATTAGGCGACACTCCCCGGGCGGAGGGGCGCGAGTGGGAGACCTGATGCTGGCAAAGGAGGCAGACAGCAAGATGGCGCGGGAGGGCACTCACGCCAAACTAGCACATGAACACTGGACGGGGCCGTGGCGGGTGACGGCCATTGCACGGCCGGATATAAGCTACCAGGCGACAATGAGCGGCCGCCGGACCCGGAGGAGAACAGTTTCGGCTGCCAACATTAAGGAATTTCACGTGCGACCAGAGCATCTGCGCCATGCCTTCGAGGAAGAATTCGCGCATCTGGCATGGGGCGCGGACTTGGGGTTGGCAGAAACCTCGACGGTAGCGGTGCTGCTCTATACCCTGACGGGCCGACGAGCCATGGAGAGCACGGGGACCGGGTGGGAGTGGCAGTACCGAGGGCGATACCAAAGTGGGGTGGAGTCACAGTGGCTTCCTGAACGAGAAGTGAGGGACAGCTTCACCCCTCTGCAACTCGACGTCTTCCATGCCCTGTGGGAAGCGTACAACGGAAAGGACTGCCGCCCCCGGCCGCCGGAACCACTACCGAAGGAAGAGCGTGACAAGGGGCTGCGAACGAGAGCGCTGCAGGACTTTCCGACAGAGACGCAGGTCAGGCGGTCGTTCGCTGGATCTGACGGGGTGAGTCGAGCGGCGGTAGGATGGGTGTACGACTTTCGGGAGCCGTCTTGGCGAGTGCGATGCCCCGAAGGAGATTGGGGGGAGCTTAGCCGCAGCGAAGTGACTCGCGGGGTCGAGGAACACCGGAGAGCCGTGGGCCAGGGGTGACCCGCGTCAGCAACAGGCGGGGAACGGAAACAGTGAGTCGATTAGCACGGGGGAGAAGAAGCATTCGGCTGCTGGGGGGGGGCGGTTTTGCTCCGACGCATGCTGCGTCGGCCAGGGAGGGTTTTACAGCGCCGAGGAACTGTTACAGCGCCACAGTGCTTCGAGGGGGATAATACGGCGCGAGACAGATGTTCTGATCAGTGTCACGCGTCGGGTCTATTCGATGGGTAGAGAGCAAGCTTTGATTAGCTTCTCTGGCCGAATCTTATAGGGGCAGGGAGGATCCCCGGTGTGGGAACGCCTTCAGTTCCGTGTAAAAAAACAGTAACGAGGTCACGGAACAACCCGGTGTTTACTCAACATCACCAAGTGAAGTAAAGAAAGCAAAAGGCCAAGTGATCTGTGATACCTGTCCTATCGACTCCCAGCCCCTTGGGCCCTGCCGTGCCCGTCGTGCCCGTCATAAACACCAACAGGCGAGGCAAAGAAAGCAAAAAGCCAAGTGATCTGTGATACCTGTCCTATCGACCCCCAGCCCCTTGGGCCCTGCCGTGCCCGTCGTGCCCGTCATCGTGTCTGTGGTGCCTCGTTGATTGTTCACGCTGGCTGCTTGCATCTTCCGCATTGCATCGATCCACTTTCTGCGTGACCCGATCATTACTGCACGAAAGCACTTCCTCGAACTCTCACACAACAGGTGAGTCGGCCTTAGAGATCCAACGAGCGCAGGTCCTTTTGAGGGGCTGAGAGCTGTACCCTGCTGTATCACCAGCACCTGCTGACACCCGCGACGGCGCCGGGCTCGCCCGCGGTGCCGTGCCCCGAGTACACGCACGCACACGAAGCGAAAGAAGAAGAAAGGGAAAAATAAGCGAAAGTGCCAAGATAAATGGAGAAAACAAAGAACCGCTGGAAAGGTCCGGCAAGAAATAAAAGGAGGCGATTTCCAAGTGGGAGCTCTGAGAAGCCAGGGATGTACCAACCGAGCACGCTCAGAGAGTGAGATATCAGTAAGTAGTTCTATGGATATACCATCTTGTGCGTAAGAAGAGCTAGCTACTCGAATCGAAGATTCTGGGCAAACCCGATGTTACCGATGATCCTGCAGATCATACAGATCCCACACGGTAAAACATACGTGCGTGCATAGATCATATTATACATACTGGTATTCATATCATGAATAATACGTACCAGGTACACATGTGTAGAGTAGATCCCACCTCGCCAACATGTACAAGTACGCGCAGATCATCCGAACCCCACCTGGCGAACATGTACGTGCAGCAGATAGATCGCACAGAATAATAATACCAGGTACTACTACCGGTACATATTATTATTATTATTATTATTATTATTATTATTATTATTATTATTATTGTTATTATTATTATAATTATTATTATTATTATTATTATTATTATTATTATTATTATTATTATTATTATTATTGTTATTATTATTATTATAATTAGTATTATTATTATTTATTATTATTATTATTATTATTATTATTATTATTATTGTTATTATTATTATTGTTATTATTATTATTATTATTATTATTATTATTATTATTATTATTATTATTATTATTATTATTATTATTATTATTATTATTATTATTATTATTATTATTATTATTATTATTATTATTATTATTATTATTATTATTATTATTATTATTATTATTATTATTATTATTATTATTATTATTATTATTATTTATTATTATTATGCTTGCCTTCCGACAATATAGCGTAGATGCCGTTCCTATATACACCGAATATCCTTCCCGAAATCAGTAGTATTCCTCATACGCTTAGACTGCCGTTCCTGCAAGTTTGTTTTATATAAATAAAATGATGGGGGGGTGTAAGGGAACAGGTATACGCACCTCATGGGGTACATGAAATCTACACCCACGCCGGGGGTACGCGCTATAAGCGCACGTTTCCTTGAGTGTTAGTTTGAAGGGGAATTATTTATTTTCTGAATTCGGGGAGACGAAATGAGGCACCTTACCTACGTACGCGAGCCGTTATGAAGAGTTTTTTTTCCCTTAGAAAACCAAGAACAACGCGCTCGCGCGCCTCATTGTTATACCCGATTTAGCCTGATTTTGGCTTAAACCCTGTAAAATACAGGTCAGCTGTGAGTTGTGTGAGTGCAACCCATCGACTCGGTTTTGCAAGGTGCGTTATAAAAATATTATTCTGCTTGCCATCCGACAACGTGTAGGGTTGTTCCAAAAAAGACTGAGGAACAGAAAGTGAAGGACTTTCCAGAACAAAAGCGTTATAAAATTGTACAAATATACCAAGTGTGTATGCATGTATGTATGTATGTACAAGGCGCTTCGCTCAGGAAGGAAAAGTACATCAAATTATGCGAAGCGGACAGAAGTCCATGATTGAATATTGTTTTATTCATGACCCCTGTAGTTACAAACTGGCGACTTGATAATGCCAAGAGTCCCGCCGCCATGATTCAGGAGAAAACAGCTCGGACGCCACATATGCTTCGAGTCGCGGGCGGTTTTCCGCTACGCTCGCTCACATGTCGTACATACGTACATACCCCAGGTAGGGTACATATTTTCTTCTGTCGATATGCTCTGCGTCTGTACTCGTATCTACGAAGGATAAAGCACAGCACCGCACAGCAACACAGCAACACAGCACAAACAATGAAAATTAAACCGAAAATTTCTGAAAGAAAAAAAATCCCCGTCCCCTTTCGTATAATAATTTACTACCAGAATGGAACACCTTGCACCACTCAAAAAAAAAAATGAAAAAAAAAAAAAAAAAAATCAAACAACAGAGCTTCTCTCTCAGTCTCGTACGCCGCCCGCCCCTCTCGCGACCATCTCGCCACCGATTCAGTCCGGGTAAAGCTTTCCTCCCTCTCTTCCACAGTGAGCCCCGTCGCACGCCTCGCGTGAAGCCCGGTGCTCACCGTGGACTTCGACGCAAGCTCGACAATGTTGGTGCTCATTCGGGGTACCTCCCTCTTGTGACTTCCAGCCCGGTCGCAAAAATAAGCACCGCTTGGATATTATCTTACAATCCCGAACGACCCTTAAAAAATCGTACGGACCCTATCAAACATCACAAATGGAGGCCAGACAGAGCCTATTGATGCATCCCTCGTGTCTCGAGGCACACGCGACGCCTACGCACGAAAGCGGCGACCGCGCTCCTTGCAACTCCCCCTCTACCCGCCAGCATCCGCTGACACCCGCGACGGTGTCGGGTTCGCCCGCGCAACCGTGCTCGGAGAACACGCACGCACACGAAACGAAATAAGAAAAAAGGAAAGAAGGACTGAAAGTACGACGAGAAATGGAGAAAACAAAGACCCGCTGGAAAGGTCCGGCAAGTAATAAAAGGAGGCGATTCCCAAGTGGGAGCTCTGAGAGGCCAGGGATGTACCAACCGAGCACGCTCAGAGATCGAGATCTAGGTAAGTAGTTCTATGTATGTATGTACAAGGCGCTTCGCTCCGCGGGCGGCCTACGCTGCCCGCTACGCTCGCTCAGGAAGGGAACATCAAATTATGCGAAGCGGACAGAGGTCAATATGATTGAATATTGTTTTTTTTATGGCTCCTGTAGTTAGCTGCAAACTGGCGACTTGATAATGCCAAGAGCCCCGCCGCCATGCTCCAGGAGAAAACAGCTCGGACGCCACATATGCTTCGCGTCGCGGGCGGTTTTCCGCTACTCTCGCTCACACGTCGTACATACGTACATACCCCAGGTAGGGTACTTATTTTATTCTTTCGATATGCTCTGTGTCTGTGTACTCGTCGTACGTACGAAAGATAAAGCACAGAACGGCACAGCAACACAGCAAAAGCAATGAAAATGAAACCGAAAATTTCTAAAAGAAATAAAATCCCCGTCTCCTTTCGTGTAATAATTTACTACCTGAGTGGAACACCTTACACCACTCAAAAAAAGAAAAAAAAATGAAAAAAAGAAAAAATCTTACAGCAGAGCTTCTCTCTCAGCCTCGTACGCCGCCCGCCCCTCTCGCGACCATCTCGCCACCGATTCAGTCCGGGTAAAGCTTCCCTCCCTCTCTTCCACAGTGAGCCAGTGAGCCCCGTCGCCCGCCTCGCGCGAAGCCCGGTGCTCACCGTGGACCTCGACGCAAGCTCGACAATGTTGGTGCTCATTCGGGGTACCTCCCTCTTGTGACTCTCAGCCCGGTCGCAAAAATAAGCACCGCTTGGATATTATCTTACAATCCCGAACGACTCTTAAATACTCGTACGTACTCTATCCAAAATCACAAATGGAGGCCAGACAGAGCCTATTGATGCATCCCTCGTGTCTCGAGGCACACGCGACGCCTACGCACGAAAGCGGCGACCGCGCTCCTTGCAACTCCCCCTCTACTCGCCAGCATCCGCTGACACCCGCGACGGTGCCGGGTTCGCCCGCGCAACCGTGCTCGGAGTACACGCACGCACACGAAACGAAATAAGAAAAAAGGAAAGAAGGACTGAAAGTACGACGAGAAATAAATGGAGAAAACAAAGACTCGCTGGAAAGGTCCGGCAAGTAATAAACGGAGGCGATTCCCAAGTGGGAGCTCTGAGAGGCCAGGGGATGTACCAACCGAGCACGCTCAGAGATTGAGATCTAAGTAAGTATATCTATGTAAGCCGATAGCGAGCATTTGCAACCGGGAACATTCGAAGTCGCACACAGCTGCATACTGTTATGAATACTGGCTGCTGTATGTGCTGGGGTGGACGACTGTGGTCAATGAATTCGTTTGTTTTTGCTCATCCCTCTAAGGCCACGGAGGATGTTATCCACCCCCCATCCCCGGGTTTCCGGGTGAATCTAATATATAGATAATTTTTCGGTGCAGTTCCTTACGCCGTTAATTTGACACGCTTCCTTTGGACCTTCTGCTGGCTCGTGCCTTAGCAGAGAGCAAGTGAATCCATTTACAGTAGTGTTTCATCTTCAGCCGCTTTTGATATTCTGTACATTGGTCTTCCGTGCTTTCTCAACGGAGATCTACAACTCGACTTTGGGGTGCTGCAGTGGTCGAAATTGGCCGAAATACGGAATACACCAAAAGGGATATGAAACAACCTTAAAGTGAACGTTTTGGACTTTGCTGCGGGACAGCTATTACGAGGGACCAGAGTTAATAGGATCAAACATTATTAGTAAAAATAGGGAAATATATAGGTTTTTGTGTGTAGCGTAGGTCCTATTTACTATGGTCCCCCGTATTACAGCTCCTCACAAGCAACCGCAGCTCGAGAAATAGAGTCAGGCTCTTAATGGGGTGCGTGAAGGTGTCGAGCGCACCAGGCAGCAGTCGTAGGCAGCTAGAAGCGGATCACGAGGTGATTGTGTGAACTCAAGGTTGCGAGCAAGCAGTACCAACACACGCAAAATCGCATCAGTGGTTCGCTATGCCCACCGAAGCCCTAGTACCATGGCTACATCGGCGATTAAAAGACGGCTTTCACTACATTTTCGATGGTATTCTAGCGGGTTTTCATCACTAGAAAAGTTACGTACCCGATTCCGTGAGAGGTAGGAAGTATCTAGGCCCAAACAAGGGCTCTGGATTCTTGTTTTGTTGTTTTGCAGCATTTTTCTGATCTTGTTTGCAAACCCCTTACGCCGTTTCCAAGTCGTTTGAATATCTTGGCGAAACGCCTACGCGCGCCTACTCGACAACATATTCCTCAGGAGAATTCTGCCGTGGTTTTGACCCTTGGCCGTATCTATTGTGCAGCAGTAGTGCGCCTGACCCTTTTTTCATTGGGTTCAAAGCACCCTAGATCCGAGGTCTCGAAGCAGGACTCTCCTCCTCCTCTTCTGCCCGCAACGGTACGTACTTGACATATAATGTCTGCCAGCACTACAGTACCTACGACTGCTAGAGAAAATGAAGCTCGTGGATCGTACTCCACTCGGCAAACGCAAAAAGCAGCAATTCGTACCAGTGTTTACCACAGTTGACATGTCGTTTGGCACACAAAACAAAACTTCCTACGCAGAGATAGTTTATTTTCCGGGATTTGTAGCAGGCCCATCTTGTCCCAGCTGTAACCAGGCACTGCCCGAATCTAACAACCCGGGTTGCCCGATTTCGGCGCCAAAGACGTTGATTTCGGCCCCGACGACCCTCGAGATCGGTCAGAGTCGGGTCTAGGGCTGCGTTTAGGGTTCGGATTGGTTGGGCTGGCAACAGCGAAACCAAAAATATTGTATTTTCAGAGCTGTTCGCAACTCCTCGCAACGGTTCGGTCAGGTTCGGTTAGGTTCGGCTCGGTTCCGTGGTCGAACCGTTGGATTGTTGACGTCGGATAAAGTAACCGAACTGATTACTAGGAAAGCCGAGGCGACGGTTCCGAACCGATCCGATCCATGGACATTCTTGAAGGCACTGGTTATTGAATGTAGTGCGATCCGACCCGAACCGATCCGTGAGGTACGCAGCGAAAGTGAACCGAACCGAAAGAACATGAAAAGTTTGGTCCAAATCCATAAAACGCTGTTCTTCTACCGTTCGGATCCATGGAATCGTGGAAGGAATCCGCGGTTCTGCATCAAACGAACGGTAGAACTAAGAAAGAAGCCGCGGTTCTGCATTTTCTCGTGGAAATAAGCCGCTGTTCTGTATTTTCTCGAGCAAAATCTTCTTGAATATCGTACACAAGGATCATGATTCGTGACGTACGCGGCCAAACCTCTATACAGAAAGATTCATGATTCGTCAAATACGTCAACAAAAAAAAAAGATTATTTCATACTGCTCGATTCATACGACGTACGCGGTTCTACAGTACAGTTGACGTGTAGGTCCACTGAAGGGGGAACCGCCGGTTTCTCCACGGTGCTCGAAGCACCGACCACAGAAGAACCGCAGTCTTACGAATCTGGAACCCATCAGATCCATAGGAGTGTCAAGGGACGGTTCCGAACCGGACCAACCCGTGCACGTGCTCGAAAGCCTATAACTGAACTGAACCTTAGGAACCCAAAGACCCGAATCGAACCGATCAGGAGGATGAATAATAATCAAAACCGAACCGAACCGAACCGAACCGTAGGTCAACTAAACGTCAGAACCGAACTGGACCAAACCGAAGCAAACCGGACCGAACCGAACCGAACCGAACTTAGCTGTACCGAATCGTACCCAACCCAACCGAACGCAGAAATGCCGAGAGAGAGAAAGAACCGACCGCGGCCCGGTCCGGAACCGAAGAAAAGTTCTGGAATTTTCTTTTCCTGCGCATTACTACCGCGTCAACCATGGCTTTTCTGCAAAGCGGTAAAACAGCTCTCCCGATAATTGGTGTATAATAACAGTATACCTGGTACCTGGTGTGCGATAGCGTTCACGACTAACTCCAGCATCGATAACATGGTTGAGAGTCTATACAACCCCCTGAGCACATCTTTATGTACTAGAATTTCCCAAATTTCCCAGGCGGTCGGGGTTAACGTTGGGGTTCAAAGTCGAGTAGATTTGTGACCCATTTTGACGAAGCTCAGAGGCCAACATTTATTGTACGTATGTACTCGCACGAGCAGCCCTCTATATAGGATTTTACATCTATTTTTTTCCACTATAAAATCCTCCTAACGAGAACAAAACGCGAACAAAAACAAACCCAGCGATGAATGTTATGTCATACGATGATAGCGCTCACATGCCGACGGCCCTCACGAAGAAGTTGCTACTGGTATTTTCCTTCGATCGGAAGATTCGCACACCATTAACGGGCGGGGTCTTCAAGACTGGCGGAGGCGAAAGGGTAGCCGCAGCAGCAGCCGCAGCAGCAGCAGTGTCGCCATCACCAACACCATCAGCATCCGCTTCTGCATCAGAGGGCCACGCCCACGATCGAGCCCGGTACGCCGGGCCGCGCTGCAGCATCCGGCGAACGGCGACTTCCTCCCCCCGATCCATCTCATGCAAACCATCCACACCGCGGTATATCCCGATGGCGTCTCGAGGAGTACGCCCCTCCGCGTCACGCACAGCCTCATCCGCCCCCGCCTCGAGGGGAACGCTGATGCCGGCGGGACAGCATAGCCGCCGCCCACGTGAAGCAGGTTGCTGCCATTGTGAGTAAAATTGGCCCCACGACGACCGCCTCTCCTCTCCGTCCACCGTGAGCAGCAGCCGGAGGGCCCTCGCGTGGAACCGAACGGCCACGTTTTGCGCGCCGGGTACGATGAATGTCCTGTCCCCGAGGGCATTTATCCCTTCTTCGGTGATTAGGACCCGCACCACGCCCACTAAGCCTTCGATCACGGCCGTCCTCAGCGGGCACCTGTCGCATTCGTGCGGCGGGAACCGCTGCGTCGCCCCTAGCGACAGCAGCCGGGCCACCATGCTCTCGTGGCCTCTGACGCACGCCCACAAGAGCGGCGTTTGTCCCTTCGCAGCGAAGGTGCTGAGCGTGGCGGGTGCTCTGGAGCACAACATGTCGACCAAATGCATGTGGCCGTTTTCGGCCACTGCATGCATTGGGGTATACCCGTTTTCTTGCGCCAAGGCCGGGTCGGCGCCCGCCTCGAGCAGCAACCGCACCACCTCCGCGCAGGCCTGCGAGGTTTCACAGGTGATCATGAGTGGGGTGCGGCCTTTGTTGTCGGCGCCGGAGCGCTCCAGCAGCAAGCGAACTAGCCCGACGTTCTTGCTTCTGGCAGCTAAATGCAGGGCGCGTTCACCAAGCATGGTGGACGTACCCAGCACTCCTGGGCATGGCAGCTCCGCAGTAATAGGTTTGTCGGGATCTGCGCCCTTCTCGAGTAGAAACTCCACGATGCCGGTATGATCGGCAAGCGTGGCGGCCGCGATCGGTGGGATGGCTTCGTCCCCGTTCACGTCCGCTCCAGCTCCAAACGCGGTCTTCACTACATCCAGCTCCCGATCGAACGCGCCCTCCAACAACATACCTGGTACGGTTGGGAGTACTTAAGGTACTGGCGGAGATTCCTGTAAGCATTCATACTGACTGCTATTAATACGTGTACCTCTTATCAATATTACTATTAATAGTACCTCTCTTTCCACGGAGCGAGGTGGAGCACACCGCTGTACGTATAAATTCTCCCTTCGGTGGTCCACAGTCTGGGGAACGGGAGCGGCTTGATGAAGACACCAAACTGCATAAGCGGCAGTACCAGAAACGTCACCAGTAATCACCAAGGTAGAGACCAGACCGCGCTGTAAGGTGACACATGCATCCACACAAGACGCGGCGAACATCCAGAGTGTCCCCGCCATAAACATTCATGATGAATAACTTCGAATTCCCTGGACAAAAATAAAACTCGATCAAAATTCAAATTCAAATTCAAATTCAAAATTCAAACTAAATTATCCAACAAGGTAGTACTACAGCAATAGTACTACAGCTGTAGTACTTCTACCTGGTTTAATAGTGCTGGTATAATAGAATTACTTATAGATATCTGAATCTCTGAGCGTGCTCGGTTGGTACATCCCTGGCCTCTCAGAGCCCCCACTTGGAAATCGCCTCCTTTTATTACTTGCCGGACCTTCTCAGGGCCTTTTCTCCATTTCTCTTGGCGCTTTCAGTCCTTCTTTCCTTTTTTCTTCTTTCGTTTCGTGTGTGTGCGTGTACTCCGAGCACGGCATCGCGGGCGAGTGCGGCACCGTCGCGGGTGTCGGCGGATGGTGGCCGGTAGAGAGGGGATTGCAAGGAGCGTGGTCGCCGGTTTCGTGGCTAGGCGTCACGTGTGCCTCGAGACACGAGGGAAGCATGAATGGACTCTGTCTGGCCTCCTGGTGGTTTCTGATAGAGTATCTACGAGTTTATAAGGGTCGTTCGGGATTGCAAGATAACATTCAAGCGGTGCTTATTTTTGCGACCGGGTTTGAAGCTCAAAGAGAGAGGTACGCAGGCTGAGCACCAACATTGTCGAGCTGGCGAACAACGGCCACGGTGAGCACCGGGCTTCACGCGAGGCGGGCGAAGGGGCTCACTGTGGCAGAGATTGAGAGAAGCTTTGCCCGGACCCAATCGGTGGCGAGATCGTTGCGAGAGGGGCGGGCGGCGTACGGGGTTGAGAGAGAAGCTCTGCTGTTTGATTTTTTTTCTTTTGTCTTTTTGACCAGTGTAAGTTGTTCCAATCAGGCAAGAAGTTATTACACGAGAGGGCTCCCCACTTTTTTTCTTCCCGAATGTTTCGGTTTCATTTTCATTGTATTTGCGGTGCTGCTGTGCCGTGCTGTTCTTTATATTTCGTACATATGAGTACAGACAGAGAGCATATCGAAAGAATAAAATAAGTACCCTACCTGGGGTATGTACGTACGTACGAAATGTGAGCGAGCGTAGCGGAAAACCGCCCGCGACGCGAAGCGTATGTGGCGTCCGAGCTGTTTTGTCCTGAAGCATGGCGGCGGGACTCTTGGCATTATCAAGTCGCCAGTTAGCAACTACAATCATGAAAAAAACTATTCAATCAAGGACCTCTGTCCGCTACGCATAATTTGATGTACGTTCCCTTCCTGGGCGAGCGTAGCGGGCGGCGTACGCCGCCCGCGGAGCGAAGCGCCTAGTACCTAGTACTCGTGTGGCTTCTGTCGGACTGCTGCACTGCTGCCCTGCTGTACGGAGCGAGCCAGAAAGAGGCACTTACTTGCGGTAGTAATACTACAGGTACGAGTGATTTACATTTTGCACACCACGGCGCATTGCTGCGACGAGGAAGAGCGTGTGTAGCACTGGCGATGGTCGGCTGCTGTGCGTCAGGAACCAAGGAGACTGGGGCTGCACCATGCATGCATGATTTCCGATATCATATACAAGGCGCTTCGCTCCGCGGGCGGCCTACGCCGCCCGCCACGCTCGCTCGGGAAGGAAAAGTACATCAAATTATGCGAAGCGGACAGACGTCCATGATGGAATATAGTTTTTTTCACGATTGATTGTACTTGCTAACTGGCGACTTGATAATGCCAAGAGTCCCGCCGCCATGCTTCAGGAGAAAACAGCTCGGACGCCACATACGCTTCGCGTCGCGGGCGGTTTCCCGTTACGTTCGCTCACATTTCGTACGTACGTACATACCCCAGGTAGGGTACTTATTTTCTTTTTTCGATGTTTATATAGGAACGGCATCTACGCTACATGGTCAGGAGGCAAGCATAATATTAAGAATAATATGCTCTATGTGACATCTGTACTCGTACGTACGAAATATGAAGCACAGCACGGCACAGCAGCATCACCGCAAAAACAACGAAAATGAAACCGAAAAATTCGGGAAGAAAAAAATCCCCGTCCCCTCTTGTGTAATAACTTCCTGCCTGATTGGAACACCTTAAACCGGTCAAAAAGAAAAAAGAAAAAAGAATCAAACAACAGAGCTCTCTCAGCCTCGTACGCCGCCCGCCCCTCTCGCGACGACCTCATCACCGCTTCGGTTCGGGAAAAGCTTCCCTCACTCTCTGCCAGCGTGAGCCCCGTCGCCCGCCTCGCGTGAAGCCCGGTGCTCACCGTGGCCGTTGTTCGCCAGCTCGACAATGTTGGTGCTCAGACTGCATATCGCTCTCTTTGAGCTTCAAGCCCGGTCGCAAAAATAAGCACCGCTTGAATGTTATCTTGCAATTCCGAACGACCCTTATAAACTTATAGATACTCTATCAAAAACCACAAATGGAGGCTGGACAGAGCCCATTCATGCTTCCCTCGTGTCTCGAGGCACACGCCACGCCTAGCCACGAAAACGGCGACCGCGCTCCTTTCAGCCCCCTCTCTACCCGCCGCCATCCGCCGACACCAGCGACGGCGCCGGGTTCGCCCGCGATGCCGTGCTCCGAGTACACGCGCGCGCACGAAGCGAAAGAAGAAAAAAGGAAAGAAGGACTGTGAAGGTGCCAAGAGAAATGGAGAAAACAAAGACCCGCTGGAAAGGTCCGGCAAGTAATGAAAGGAGGCGATTCCTAAGTGGGAGCTCTGAGAGGTCAGGGATGTACCAACCGAGCACGCTCAGAGAGTGATAAATCTGTAAGTAGTTCTATATGTACAACATTAGTACCAGGTACCGGGTATTGCTTTTCCGGCCAGGAGGTAGCAGGAGGAGCCAGAGAAGCCAGAGCGGAGGTAAGGATAGCAGCAGCAGTATGATGGTGTTCGCAACCAGGACAATAGGCAATGTGGCTACTGACTGCAATACGTGGCAGTTGGATACTGTGCAATAGACGAATCTACAGTTTAGTGTCGTCGGTAAAAATGATGATGTTTTCACATTTCAGCTGAAATCCTACCTGTGGTTACAAAAATAGATGCATCTCGATGGGATAAATCAAACAAATGCGACCTAGTGCGCACGGCAATACCATACCAGTCCGTGAGGGAAACGGTATTAACGAGCTGTGGTATATATATATACCATCCCGTATCACCTGCAACCAAATAAACACCAGGAACATATCCACATGGTACTACCAGGTATATGTGCACTAAAAAAAAAGGGGGAAAAAAAAAGAGAAAAGACCAATTGGCATGTTTCTCACTATTGGTATTTTGTCATCGGCGATGTCCATGGATATTGATTCCTCCCCCAGCGTATTGTTCGAGCAGCAGCAGTCCGTACCAGCCCCTCGGTGAAAGTTGTCGTCGCCGACGAAAAAAAGGCTGTGGATGGATAGCTTGCGAAATCTATTCTGGCGATCGACAGCAGTCCTCGACAGACACCTCACACAACCTATATCGTATAGTACTGGCCAGCAATGGCAATCGATTGACAAAGCAAGCAGCGGTCCACAATCTACCGGTATTATTGGTCGACAACGTCTGCGAGTACCTATCGGCTGACAGGGTTAGCTCTTTTTTGCCTGATTTATTTGGGCCCAACAAGTTACTTACAGCAGCATTACCTCTCACAGAGCCGCAATGTTATTTTCCGCACTTTCGCGCACGTCAACTTGATAGTTCTAAGGACCCGCCAGGAGGCCAGCTAACGTTTATCTTGATGAAAGCCGTTTTCAATGGGTGATATCGGTACTAAACCAGGCTCCGGCGGGCAAAGCAATACCCATTTCTCCGATCTCGCGAGCCTTTGGTGCTGCTGGTCCGCAACTTGTTCACGAAATAACCTCGTGAGTCATTTCTGGCTTTCAGCGACGATTGCTGGCTGGTGCACCCGACGCCCTTACACAGTTCATGTAGGTGAAGCGTGGCTCAACTTCGTGGGCTGTGGTTGGCTTGTGATAATATGTAGCTGTCCGCAAGACTCAGGAGAAGGGAGGACACAGAAGAAGCAGTGGATGGCGGGGGAAATCGTAGTAAGCCAAACGCAAAAAAAAAACGCCGCTGCAGACCTGAAAACAGGGGCCCGGGGATGCGCGTAGCAACCATACCCCACAAACGTTTCGGGCCGGTCTCGGAAGGAGGAAGAGCCGAAGATAAATTTGAGGAGAATATGGTAGACTGAACCCGCACAAACAGGTTCCTTTAACTTCGGTCACGAGTCACGAGAAACCACATTTTACCACCAAAGGATATCCAATTCCTCGGCAAAGCCAACATTTTCAGCTCCCGCGAGACTCGCCCACGTTGCGCAAAACACCTTACAGCAACATATACTGAGCGCGCACACCGCGACTTGGCAATGACTAGGATCTTGATGGTGACGCGCATCCGTGCAGGCGCCAACGCAACGAATCCGTACAAGGAATTCGGCAAGACCACATTTACATCCCGTAAGGCTTTGTCGTTCGAAACCGATTATTAAAAAAATAAATACATGGATTCGATGACGCCGCCCCATCTCCCGCACAGTGCAAGCGACACCAGCCGTTCACCGCCATCCACCAAATCATTCGTAGAACGAGGATCAAGATGGTTTGACCTTTTTGTTTTGTTTTTTATCCTCCGGTGGATTGGTAAAAAGAAAGCTTAAGCTTGACGAAAATCAGTACACGCCTCACGAAGTGATACTCGCTCTCTTGCGGCGCTGGCAAAATCCAGCTTCCCGTGCAGAGCTAAAACGGCAGCAGCAGGAGCAACAGCAGCCCCTCGACATCGACGAAACACTCTCTTGCCCGTCACGTGAAACCTATCAGTCAGTCCTTCGCGCAATACCTGGTATGGAAGCGGCGAGAACGGAAGGGACACAGCTGAGGTTGGCTTTGCTGTGCGTGTGTGTGATATTTATGAGAGTAAGAGGGATGACTTCTGCTGCGGCATTCGAAGATATTCGATTCAAGTCGGAACGGAACACGTACGATACAACGCGGGATGGAAAACAAGAAAAATAACAAGAATGATACCTGGTAAGCGAGGACGACCACACCGGCCGGTAACAATCGAAGCCACACACAGCTGCTACACGAAGTACTACTCCTTTATGTATCGCTGTACGTGCTGGAGTTGATGGCTGTCCTACCACTGTGATAAGTGTTTTAGTTTGGTTTCGCTCATCTCTATAGCATTTTTAGCTGTATCTAATCTACAACACTAAATCCCTGCCTTTATTTCGTTGTTTTAGACGCCCTAGGTATGGGGTCTCAAAGCAGTAGGGCTCTCCTCCCCTCCCCACTCGCTACGGTACTCGACAGAGATTGCTGCCGGCCTACGGCAGGACCACCTACGGGGGCTAGAGAGACTGAAACAAATCGAACTCCTGCATCGTTCTCGACTCGGCGCGCTCGACATATGTACTATTACGGGGGAGCATAGTAAGTAGGACCAAATCTTGTTGGTAAAAATAGGAAAATGTATAGGTTTTTGTGTGTACCGTAGGTCCTATTTACTATGGTCTCCCGTAATATTAATACCATCGAGAGCACATTATGGGGATGTAAATCCCTGACGCCTAGATACTCCCTCCCCTATATTGTATACCAGGTATGAGGCGCTCTACGATAGAGGTTCACCCTACATTTTCTGAGGCTCCTCACTTGACCTTAAGGAGCCCCACACCTATAACCCGAAACCTGACTTCAGCAGAAACCTAATTGTATCCCGATGAATAATCCCATGGCCCCGAGTATACAATTGGGTCATTTTTCGAAACAATACTGGCATTCCGACGATTTTGGGTTAAGGAGCCCCGTCAGCCAGAAAAAAATTTAGCGGCAATGGGTCACCTCTATTGTAGAGCACGTCGTGCATATAGGTTGGGTTGGCGTCGGTTCGCGACGACGCTGTAAAACACGCCTCTCACTGCGTGAGCTAGACAGCCAGGGTACCGTTTTTTTTTTTTTTTGGCGGTTACCACGGCTGGCGGTCGAGTTAGATCATTTTTGTGCGGGGAGAACCTTTACTCCGCACAAGGGGGATGATCGTATCACGTAGTGTGTATATGGTAAGGCACCCACGAGGCAGCTACATAGTAAACCCATTGCTGTCTCTGGAAGTGGCCACACCAGAAATTAAATCAATTCATTGACGCTGTCATCCATATGCAAAAAATCCGCCTCAAATGCGGTTCTTAGTAGGATGCAGCTCACCCTTCATGCGACTAGCCCAACAGCCCACGGCGCTTCGCGCTTGGTGCAAGCAATGTCTGCCTGGTCGGTGAAAACCCGACGTGCTCCGTCCCGGCATTGTAGGGATGCGAGGGTCTATGGTCATACGACTACGGCCATGCATGATAATGAGTACCCTCCCCCCCCACCCATGTCGCAGGGCTCGAAGCATTTAACGTCTCCGTTCTAGTTTTGGCATTTGCGTGTGGCTCGTTTTGACAGTATATTCACAGCAGTGCGGCAAGAGAAGCTCGCAGGGCTTAACCCCCCCCCCTTAAACCATTGTTGTGGTCTTGTGTGCGGCTTGGTTGTGCTTTGCATGCTCGTGTAAATGGGTATACATATGATACCGGAGATAATCTCGGGGGGTCTATTGGCGTTTTTTCGGCCCAGCCAGAATTCTATCATGCACCCGCTTCATATCATGTGCTACTTCTCTTGTCGCTGGATCGGCCTCTAGTTCTTCTGTCCTATACGCCGACTACCACGCTTGTCGCACTGCCGTACCTCCTCCTCCTCCTGTGCGTACGTCTGTCCTATACACTGGTTATAGCTCGTTGTGCGTACTGCTGTATGCCACCATACGGTACAGGTTTGACTGGGTAAGCGAAAGACTATAAAAATAAGAAAGCAGAAGGTCGCAAATGCTGGCGGTTGCGCTGGGCTTCGAATCTCGGCTGGTGTATTCATGTATTCAGGGCCGTTACTTTCATGGATGTACGCTACTGGACACGGCAACACGCAGGGAACTGAAATGGGCGGTGGGTAACAGTTTGTTATTCGGTAACAGCAATAGGCGCAGCATCCCCGGTAAGGAAACGCCTACATCTACGTACATGTATTGGACATCCAACCAAATGATATGATTGGTCCTCTGGTGAGAACCCATCGGTGTTTTTTTCCTTGCGGTAACAGCGGTTACAAAACTACATACCTGGTATGTGATTTCGGTGTGTCAGACCTATGCCAATGGGAAAGCGACGCTTCCATAAAAAACTTGAATTTTCAAAGATGACCACCAGATTTTTTTCTGAACAAGGTTTGCCATGAGCACGATTCTTACAACGTAAAGTTTCAAAAATTCGAAAAAGCCGACAAAAATAATTCTGGGGTCGATGTTGGGCCACTATCGGCGTAAGAAAAACTCAGGCGGATGTTTAGTTTGAAGCCGCGAGATTCCGAGTCCTGCTCGACAGACATCGATCGACAAAACCAACGACTGCGTCATGATTTCGGAAAGGAGTGCGCTCGTTAGGGGCTCCGACCCACCCTGGGGTCACCGTGTTCACAAAATGGCCGGTGACATGTGGCGGGCGCTGGCCAGTTGCATGATGAAAAAAAAATGGTCGCTGGTGTGCAGAAAACCGATGACAAAAATATCGATCGGTCTGGAAAGGAAAAACATAGACTTTTTTCAGGTTTGAGAGAAGAGTGTAGGACGCCGGAGGCAGGCTCTCGCCCACTACCTAGGTCATAGATCCACCTGATATCTTCGAGGCTGTCATCTACACTCGTTGACCTTACCCGCCGCCAAGCGAGTTGGCCGTGGGCTGAGTCTATGTCGCGATCGAAGGTCTACCATCGCACGAGGCGATATTTATCAGCGTGTTGACAATTTGCAACGAGAAAAGCAAACTGCGCCGCTGCAGCCGTTTGAAAAAAAAAAAAAAAACGAACAAACAAACATTTTCCCCATTGTTGTAACAGGGCGGTACGAGAATATCTTCGGGTGTTGCTTGAAAGCAATATTTTGGGAAAAAAAACTTTTAAACTTCGCGTTCCCGTTGTCATAGGTCTTGCCGGTACTATTTGTCTCAGATTTGGGGTACCGTACATCCCTGGTTATTATCGAAAATAACGTTTGGTCCTAATTTGCCTGGTGATAGTTCCGGATACTCGTCGAACGTATTTTCCCTCCTTATTTTCTTGGTTTTATCTCATAAAAGGAGGAAATCCAAGCGATACGGATTTCCCCCCCTCTGTTAGACTCCCTGATTCAGGAGAAACCCTCTCTCATTTTTCATTTTCAAGAAAAAGGGGAAAACCGGGAAAAAATATATACCATCCAACAATACTCGCCCTTAATCATGCGCAAGCCTTTAATTTTTTAGTCTTTTTCCGGCGCCGCAAGTGCGCGAGCGCGAGTTGGGCAACATTTCGATGCGAATCGGCGATCAGTGGGAATGCTGAATGAACCGTCCACGCAATGAAAATGTTCGGCACGTACGAACCGGGGGCAAGAAGGGACGATAGTTGCGACCACGGCATGCCTAGAACGCCGCTGAGGGTAGAAAACCTCAACCTTTTTAGTAGCGCACTGTACATAAACACAATCTGACCCCACTTCCAAGTGATTTGTGCCCCAAACGGGAGTAGTGCAGTCCCATCAAGGGTCAGTCTTATCGGAAAGCGTTTTTTTCCCTAATTTCCAGATTTTGGTTTGCTTAATTTTTTAATCTTGCAGATTTTTCTGACATTATCTTTTTTCCAAAATATGTGAAACCTAACTTTTCCTGATTTTTTTTCGCTTTTGAAGACTTTTCACAAACTGTGACAGAACGCCTCCGAGTCGAGCTGGACAATAAAAGTGACGACAACAGAAAAGAAAAGAAGAGAAAAGAGTTACCAGTGCCTGCGAACGTACTTATTCTGTCCTATACATGTGCCCTGCACGTATGGCGATCGTGTGCGTCCATATCTTAGTGGTGCGCCCGCTTCTACTTCTTCCTGCTACATACAGTACTGACGTGCCAGGCGCCCGGTATCTTCGACGAATCGTCCCTTACGACAACACAAAACAATGGATTCATTCGCACCGTTTAATAGCTCGAGTCGATGCTTGATGAATTCCACCCACTCCGTACCCCACACGAGGTTTCGTTGTGTGCGCCCGTGCGCCCCCCTTGTTATTTTACCACCACTCTGGTCGAAAATATAATAACCAATTGGTCTTGATATTAATGAATAAACGGTCCTTATATTACGGAGGGCCATAGTAAATAACACCTACGGTAAACACAAAAAAACTATATATTTCCCTATTTATACTAACAAAATTTGGTCCCATTTACTATAGTCCTCCGTAATACTGGTATTACGGGGGTCCATAGTTAATAGGACCTATGATATACATAAAAACCTATATATTTACCTATTTTTACTAACAAAATTTGGTCCCATTTACTATGGTCCTCCGTAGTACTGGTAGTAACGAGGCACAAAAACTGGTGGACGCTTTGCTTACAATATACTTTTTACGGTATTATATGTGTTACAGGTTCGTAGGCCAGGTGCGGTCAGGAGGTTTGGTTTCCTCGGTGTATCCTTGAAAAGCTGGCAGCTTAGACCTATGCCAATGGAAACCCGAAGTCAAAAAGTTTTCTCTCAAAAAAATATTGCTTTGAAAAAACGGCTGAAAATACCCTCGTACCGCCACTGTGGGAAAAAAGGGGAAACATTGTTAACACGCTGATAAAGCTCATGCGACAATAGGCGCTCGATCTCGATATAGACTCAGCCCACGGCCAACCCGCTTGGTGCCAGGCAAGGCCAACGAGTATAGATGACGGTCTCGAAGATAGAAGGTGGATTCATGCTCTAGGGGGCGAGAGCCTGCCGGCGGCGTCCTACGGTATCCTCCCAAACCTGAAAAAAAAACTGCTTTTCTCCGTTCGAGACCGATCGAAAAATTTTGTCTTCTGTTTGGTGCACACCAGCGGCTAATTGTGTTTTTATCGTAAGCCTGGCCAGCGCCCGCCACACGTCACTGCCCATTGTGTGAACACGGTGACCTAAGGGTGGGTCGGAGCCCCTAACGAGCGCACTCCGTTCAGAATTCATGACGCAGTCGTTGGTTTTGTCGATCGATGTCTGTCGAGGACTCGGAATCTCGCCGCTTCGAACCAAACATCATTTTTCTCAAGCCGATCTTGGCCCAACATCGGCCCCAGATGTGCTTTTTTCGGGCTTTTCCAATAGTTTGGAACTTTTTTTTTTTGCAATCGTGCCCATAGGAAGCGTGTTCTAAACATTTTTGGCGGGTATCTATGAAATTCAAACCTTTTATTGACACTTCGCTTTCCCATTGGCATAGGTCTTAGGGTCATTCCTATCGGAGGGCTTTTTTTTTTTTCCATAATTTCCTTGTTTTTTTCGAGCCTTTTTTTTAATCTTCCAGATTTTCCTGATTTTTTTTCCAAATATGCGAAATTTAACAAACATGATTTTTTTGCTTCTGGAGAACTTCACGAATAGTGGCAGAACCCCTCCGTATCTTGATACATATCTCCAATAATTTCCAGAATTTCTGGGAAAAAAAAAGCTCTCCGATAAGAATGAGCCTTACTGTACGACGAGAACACACTACCGTACACTGTCGTCTCCTAAAAAAAAAAGTTGATTATACTTATTCCACAGCAATATCTCATCAAAAGTCGTTAGGGCCCATCTTAACGGGGACTTTCGGCTCTTTTAATTTGACTTGATTTTTTTTTTTTTCTAATTTAATTTAAGGGCCCATCTTATCGAGGACTTTCGGTTCTTTCAATTTGACTTCCATTTTTTTTTTCCCTAATTTAATTTGCATCTGATTAAACGAAATTTAGTGTTCCCCGTTAAGATAGGCCCCTAGCCCCTCTTGCAACACTTCAGAAAGGGAAAGTTGACGAGTAACAAAAAAAAAGTCGCTCGAACAGCAACCGTCACTGCTCGATTGGCGGATGACACAAAGTGGAGTCCGAGCTACAACAATGGTTGAATTCAAGGAGTCGCGCGGCACGAGCGTAAACGTGATCCCGCCTGTAGCGCTTTGGGTTCTCACGCTGCTCGTAGCTCGTGGACAGTTGATGACACCCAAGTTACCGACCATTGTTTCTGGTCGCTATCTCGGTGTCCCAAAGGGTAAATTAACAGCTTCCACACATTCGTACCCCAAAATCATATTGCCCTGCTTAGGGAGAGGGGGCGGCGTACTCATTCGTTGCTTGCCTTAGTCATTTGACCATTGACCACGCACCCCTTTCGAGACGGCAGGGGGGGGGTATGTTATACAAATATCGCTGTCGCCGCGTCAGCACCGCATATGTCATAGTGCGGTGGAAGGCCTTGCTTATGTTTATTACCAGGTAGCGGGGAGGGGGTGCGCTCTACTGTCGCCGTTTGGTAGTGAAATGCGCCAGTGCTAGCCACCCACGATCGCCGCACAGCAGCATCGAAATACGCAAGGCCTAACTTCTAGCGAGCGAGGGGAGCACAGATGGCCGGGACCCCCCCACTCCCCCCCCCCCCAGAATAACGTGGGCGTTGGAAAATCTTCGTGGAGACGTTGCACAATGCATATATAATAGCAAACCCCAGAGGGTGTCGGCAACCTCTCAATTCGGTACGGCGAATGGTGTGCAGCATCGTTCAATGTCTCCACGAGGATTTTCTACGCCCACACGGCACAGGGGTGAGGGGGAGGGGTCCCGGCTACTTGTGCAGCGCTCTGCTGTTCGCGTCTCGAAGCTTTATACAACTGCTTGTCAAGAAATCGAGGGAGGGGACGGTGTCAGGTACCCCCACCCGCTGTCCAAGTTGAACATGTTGACTACTACGTACCCTGGTATAGTAGCACCGGGTACTTGGCGAATACTTTGAGAAAGACGGTTGGTACGTCCACAAGCACGCACATACTTACTTGCTTAACGACAGCTAAATTCCAGGAAAATCCCTGGCTCACAGGCCCCGCTGCCCCCGACAGCGACCAAAACAAAAATCCAGAGCCACAGAACCACGTTTGGCACAACATAGACATCGAAGACACCGAATTCTGCTCCAGCAACCGCTTTTCGAGTGAGATGGGTCGGGGTCGAGGTTATGGTTTTGCGAGAGTTCGGGTTGGGTCGGGTTGGCCAAAGAAAAAAAATGATCAGAACTTTCCTATACACTCCCGCATCCACCATGCCCGGTAGCCTTCTACACCGCAGTGGCGATTGCCCTCCTCGAAAAGAGCCAACTCTCTAACAAAACCAAAACGTGAACAATAACCGCAGGCTCGAGCTACGATGGCGCTCACCTGTCGGCGAGCCTCACGAAGAACATATTTCTGTTTATCCCCTTCGGCCGGAATATTCGAACACCATTTACGCGAGGTGTCTTCACCTCTGCCGGAGACGAGAGGACAGCAGCGCCAATGTCACTACCACCACAATCACCACCACCACCACCACCGCTACCACCGGGATCCGCTTCTTCGTCAGATGGCCACGCCCACGATCGAGCTCGGTACGCTGGGCCGCGCTCCAGCATCCGGCGAATGGCGACTTCTTTCTGCGGATCAATCTCGGGCAAACCATTCCGACCGCAACCTAGGCCGATGACATCTAGCGCGGTACGCCCTCCCAAGTCAAGCGCCGTCTCGTCCGCCCCCGCCTCGAGGAGAATGCTCACCCTGGCGGGACTGCAGGCGGCAGCGCTGTAATGAATAAGGCGCCCACCCTTGAGACTGTTATTGGCCCACTTTGACCGCCTCTCTTCTCCCTCCACCTCGAGAAGCAGCTGGAGGATTTTCAACGGGCGGGCTCGAACGGCCCTGTGCAGCGCCAGGGACACCCTCATCTCGCCCCCGACGGCCCTTATCCCCCCTTCCTTGATCAAGACTTCCACCACGCCCGCGAAGCTGCTGGACACGGCCATCTGGAGCGGACACGAGCTATCATCCTCGGTCGCCGGTTGCTCAGCCCCCAATGATAACAGCTTGGACACCAGGCTCGCCTTCCCACCACCGCACGCCAAAAACAGCGGCGTTTGGCCGAGGGAGGTGCAGCGGTTCAGCGTGGCGGGTGCGCTGGAGTACAGCACGTCGATCAGGCCCAGGTGGCCCTTGAGGATCGCTCCGTGCAAAGGGACCAGGCCGCCATCTCGCGCTAAGGTTGGGTCGGCACCCGCCTTGAGCAGCACCCGCACCGTCTCCGCGCAAGGGTAATTGTTTTCGCACACCACCATGAGCGGGGTGCGGCCTTTGCTGTCGATGACGTTGGGATTGGCGCGGCCTCGCGTCAGCAGAACGAGAACGATCTCGACTAGCCCGGCCCTGGCCGCTACATGCAGGGCCCGCTGACCAGGAACGGCCAATATGCTCTCCGAAGTCGGGCCTGTCACCAGCCGAGGAACAGGCGTCTCTGGATCTGCCCCTCGCTCGAGTAAAAGCTCGATCATGCCGATACGCTCGGTCATGACCGCAGCCATGAGGGGCGCGTATGGTCGCTCTAGGTGCCCATTCACGTCCTCTCCAGCCTCAAGAGCGGCCTCCACCCCCGCCACATTTCCGTTGTTGACGGCGTTAAGCAGTTGCATACCAGCACGATCATCGATAAACGGCATATACATACAAGTACCTACGCACCAGAAGGGGGGGGAAGGAGGGAGGTGGGGAGGCGCAGGACACAGCGGCACAACAGCAGCAGCAACGCAGCAGCACACAGACGTAAGTAAGCACCGGGCTATTCAAATTACCAACGCCCTTCGGCAGTCCACTAACTGAGAGGAAGAACGAGAACAACTTGACGAACACGCTAAACTACAGCAGCAAACAGCAGACGCAGCGGCAAATAAGTAGAACAAACGCAACAAAAAGCCTGGACCCCACTGCCTACTCCGACTCGTCCCCGCCATGAACGTTCATTTCGGTCGACTTCAAACTCCAGGTCGTTCAAAGCGAGGCCATTAAACCCCAACCCTAACCCTATAGGCAAAAAATGCGTCTTCCTCACAGCGAGGCCAGGCTGAGGGAGCGACGCGACCCAGGTCGTCCTACAGAGCAAAGACGCCCCTTCATACGGTGGTGCGTGTAGGCTTCCATTATTAATAGTTGACTACAGTAGTCCGTCTGCTGTGTACTGTGTGCTGTCTGTCTGCGTTTTTCACGTAGTCTTTGATTGCGAGAGCTGTACGCTACCGATTTCCCACAAACCCGTGGTCTGAAGAATCAAGCGGACCGGGGCTAACGCGTGGGACTTGTGTCGTCGCAAGACGTTTCGAGGTGGTCGCGGTCGCTGGCCATGCTCTAGGTTTGGTGGTGCGCTTTGAGTACGGTGGGATTTCGTGTTTTTTTTTGTCTTCCGTGTTTTCTCTTACAACGCACACGGCCTGCTGAAAACACGAGGCAGCCTTGCTTCAATCACCTCTCTACTAGCACCGGGGTGCGCACAGGTTCCTATTACCAGGTACCACTCTGTCCAGGTATATTAGCTACATCAGGGCTTTTGGGGTCATATTTTTCGCTGCAGGATCGTAATAAGGTTTTCGTTTTTTGAACTGTGTTCGCCATGAGTTAGAGCAGCTGGGAAGCCCAAAGACGACAAGATAGACCAACATGCCTACCTCACACCTGTCGACATCAGCAAGGCACACGGAGGCCGCCTTGCGTCCGATAGTGCTGTGGCAAGGCACATCGTTTTTTTTTTTTTTTTTTTGGGACTGGATTCGGAAGTTTCTCCCTGAACCAAAACGCCAATAAAAAAAGTCCAACTCCAATTTGTGCACCCTGGACAATCGATCAAAGTTGGACCCTTTTCACAGCCACAAGCGAGGCGCACGAGTCGCAGTGAGTACCGGTAGCGAGCATCACTACTGCTCTAGGTCATGAGCTCTGCTGGTGCTCGTCCCCTGTTTATGATATGAATGTACTACTGCTGTTATGTTTGCCTACTGCTGTGGCGGTACTGTTGTGGCAAGGGAAAAAAGGGGAAAAATGAGAAAGTTGACGCGTCTTTACCATGTTATCCGCCCGGAAACCCGGGGATGTTATCCGGTTATCCCCTGTTCATACCCCGGGGACGTTTTTTTTTTTCGTCCCCTGTTTATGATATGAATGTATAATCATGCCTCTTTGCTCATCTCCGGCGTCGTGGTACCTGGTATGGTACCAAACGTGATACCAGATCGGCATGTAGCTTATATTTCTGTATAAGACAAAACCGGGGATGGTAGCCGCCCATCCCCTGTTAATTCGCTTTTTTTTTTTTTTTTTTTTTTTTTCGTCTCTTCGTGATAGGAATACGTAATAATGCCTCTTTGTCAATAGTCGGCGTCATACGGTCTCAAACGTGACAGATGTAGCTTATATTTATGGATATCCTGATGTAGCTAATATACCTGGACAGAGTGGTACCAGTCTGAACCGAAATATAGCGACCGTTCGCATACAATTATTCAATCAAAAAGTTCTTTATATTTCGGGTCAGAGTGGTATATATTAGCCTGTCTGTCTGCGTACTACTGTCTATCTGCGTTTTCTCGCAGTATCATTTTGATTACGAGAGCTGTACCACGCCGATTTCCACAAAACTTCAGGATAATATGTAGAAGCGGGCGAGCTAGGGCTAACGCGTGGGGCGTGGAGCGTGTTTCGTCTAATGCCGTCTCAAATTGGTCGTGGTCGCCGGGCTGCTGTGGTTTTGGTGGTGTGCTTTGAGTGCGGCAGGTTTGAGGGGGGGCGTTTGTTTTTTTTCTTCCAAGGCCCACACGGCCTGCCGCAAGCAAGAGGCCCCCCCTTGCATCCTATACCTCTCTGCTAGTAACGAGACCGCATTTTCCTCCAGGGAAAAAATACTTGTTCGTTGCGGCGGGCGTACATACAGGGTTCCATGATTTGGTCAGTTTGCCTGCTGTGTGTGTCTGGGTCTGAAGATCAAAAAAATCACCATCATTCGTGAGATTTTTGTCTTGAATTGTGATTCTTCTGTCGTCGTGAATCATGACAAAAAAAAATCATGATTCAAGACACCTTTTTTTTTTAGAGCCCATCTTAACGGGGAACACTAAATTTCGTTCAATCAGATGCAAATTAAATTAGAAAAAAAAAATCAAGTCATATTGAAAGAACCGAAAGCGCTCGATAAGATGGCCCCCTAAATTAAATTAGAAAAAAAAATCAAGTCAAATTGACAGAACCGAAAGGGCCCATCTTAACGGAGAACACTGAATTTCATTCTTTGGAATTTTTTCAATTCCAACGAATTTTAATTTGATTTCGAAAAAAAAAACGTGTTTGTACCATATCGGGAAATGGCCCACTCATTGTCACACAGAAAGGAAATCGAAACAACCTTGAATAACGCAGCGCGTCACACAACGCCCACAGCCGACAAACAGCGACGAGCGTAGACGAGAGCGAAGGTTTGCGTTGTCGCGTGCGCGCCGCCGCCAGCTTTTTTTTTCTTTTTGGTGGCGCAGGATAGGAAGGTATCACTCTCAGGATGTCTTGGGTGGTGGGCGGAGGGAGCCCTCAAGCGTCACGTGCGGAACAGCAACGGTGGTACAGCTATCGAGGTCTCGAGCGCATCCTCTGTTTTTTTCGCTCGTTTGCTCGGTTTTCGTGATGGTTGGCCGATCGAGCAGGCCGAAAAAATGGGCTTGCGGCCGCCATGATTTCTTTTGAGGCGCCACCGCCGGGGTACGATGTGATATGGTCTGTGGCCGTGGGTGCGGCTATTGCTCCGGTCGCAAGTCGTTGAGGTTCGCGCTTAATCGCCTCGACGGTGGTCACCGAAGGGGCCAAGAATCACCCCAGACTCCACCGGGGGTGTTGACCCACCATGAACATGCTACATCAAGGCTGATCAACTCCCAAATTCGAAATTGAAACTGGAAAAATCACACGAAAAAAGTCCCAAAAGACTTTTCACTCAAATTGTTTTTTTCTAATTTACCCCTTCGAATCCTGCCTGGTCGTTCACTCTCCGGCCAATCAGATGCAAATTAAATTAGAAAAAAAAAATGAACCAAATTGAAAGGACCACAAGTCCTCGATAAGATTGATGGGCCCTTAGTTTTTCCTTAAAAAAAACAAAATCACGACTCGTGGCATCGCTTGTCTCGAAATACGCCTGATCAAGGCAGTACGCAACCCACGCGCACCAACGGTATTCGAAGGCCGGTATTGGGGCATAGCAGGCTCTGCTATATGGGCGGCTATACCCAGAGACACCGCTGGGCGCGGGCAATAACGAGCACGTTGTGGCCTCGAAATTTCGAGGAGGAGGAGCCACACACAGCTCGAAGACACAAGCGAAAATTATCTGAGAATATCATAGGCCAGGCCGGGCAGACGGCCTGCGAGATGGAATCTGGTGGACTGTGGGCTTGGCCGACGGTCAGTGATATTGGAATCTCGCAGGCTGGGTCAGGCTTCGGCCCGCGATTCGAATATATCATGGGCCGGGCCAGACGCGGTCAGCCCGGCCCGCCCTGGCCGTGCCCCACTCGCGAGAGTTGGCTCCACCCGCAAAACTCATTGGGTTTGAAATATCGTAATACGATATAATTTAAAGTTGTCTTGTTGACCCGGGCAGCATCCAGGGGAGCCGCTGGCCTATATCTTTGACAAGGAATCACATATAGAATACGCGCGTTCGGTTTGTCACAATACTTGTAAAATTAGGTAAAAATGGAATATAGACGAGGCGTATTACGCAGCTTGCAAAGTTGAGTATCAACTACTTAATCAGTCGAACTCACAGCTGATGTATTTCAAAATTTATAAAAAAAAATCCGAAATACCGCGAAACGTGACGTTTTCCAGCATTTTCGTTCGAACTGAATTGTCACGGATCGTGATCTCTTGTCATGCAAAAAAATCACGAATCGCGATATTTTTTCGGTTCGTTAGGAACGGCCCTTGATGTAAGAAATAAGACCCGTTGAAATATATGCTCGATTGATCTCTGGCGCGTTGCAACAAAAATCAATAATCGAAAGAAGGCCCGCCGTTAAAATATAGTCGATTTATCCCTGACGCAATGAATAATCATCGAAATAAAAGCCTCATTCAAATGCGTTCGATTGATCCCTGATCCAAATATTGTTCACTAACGAAAAAAATGTGTTCGACTGTGACCCAACTAAAAGTAACACCAAACGACAATGAAAACGCTTTCAACCCTACATTCTGCGGCAAAATACCCACGGTTCGAGACAAACATCAATCGTGCCCCCCGTGTAACTATTACGGGGGTCCATAGTTAATAGGACCTATGCTATACACAAAAACCTATATATTTACCTATTTTTACTAACGAAATTTGGTCCCGTTAACTATGGACCCCCGTACTAGATAAGATATATACCGATCTTGAAGAAAATACGTATGATGTACCTAAGCGAAGGGTTTTGTGGAACGCGCGACAGGCAACTGAGAATCCGTCTATACGCTCTCCAACAAAATGCAGCGACCAGAAGTCCGAGCCATGAACAGAATCGACGAACGTAAGAATACCCCGTCTCGTGCGGCGCACGGCCGGCACCCGAGAATCCATCTACGCTCTCTAGCAGCTCAGGGTAATCCTCGTAACACTCTCCCCCCCCTCTGAACGGCGGGATTTTTGCGGCGTCGCAACCGTCTACGTCTGTACACTGACCTACCCGCTTCGTTTCATTAGATGTGTTGTTAGGGATGCACGCCCAAGCGTTTCTATAAAAGAACCGTTCGAAGTGAGGTTCGAGCCCGTGACCTGGACGACGATCAAATGTGAAGGTGTTACCTACGACTGAGCTATAGGGGTAAAAGATCGATCGGTTACCCAGCCCGCGGTAAATCCTCATAACAGGACGCACGTCAAGCGCCGTTTGCATGTTCGCTTTCGAAGAATTACGATGTTCATGTTAAGATCAAGCTTGGGACACTTTGTATCCCTGGACAGGTTGAATATTAAATCGGTACTCGTTGGTACTCACGTGTGTTGTTTGCTTAAGATAGAAGAACAACAGCTTTATTCCTTTCGTGCACGCGGAGACTAAGAGCCGAGCCCGTGCCTCGTTGGGAAAACCCCTGGTTTTCCATCTACGATACGCTTCCCAGGTACAACAAATACGATCCTAATACTTGAACCCAGGTAATTACCAGGCTTTCAGCCTCATTCAAGGCGGTATCATAATACTAGCCCACTGCGATGAGCCGTACGAATGTATATGCAGAATTATGGGAAATTCGTAGAAACCCTGATTCCACGAACTATCAATAGAACATGAGTCGAACATGCGACTCCTCAAAGCCCACTCCCACACCTCTGAACGGCGGGGTAACGAAGTCGACAAAGAACTTGAAAAAAAAAGGGAAGAAAGGAAGGTCTAGCCCTAAGGGGTAGGAATGAATCGTCAACGAAAGCTATCGCCATGCCACCCGCAATGGGGGGGGAGGGCGAGGAAGCTGCATGGACAAGCGAAAAGTGAATACCAAAAACCAGAAAAAAAAAAATACGGAATACGCCAAGAACCACCTAAACCCACAGCCCACCACTCTGGAAACGCGTCCTGTGCCACAAATGAGTGGCCCGATTACCCAGACCAGCCCCGACACTGAGCGGGGGGTAGGCAGGAAAAAGACGCAAAAACCATCCCCAACCCAGCCCAAGAAAAAAAAACAGAAACACACCGATTTACCCCATTTGTGCGTTTTTTTTGTCGTTTTATTCGTTTTTTCGTGAATATCTCGCTCAGTTTTGATTATTTTCCACTTGAACAAAATAAAAATTGGTCGATCATTTTTTTCAATTTTTTGGACTTTTTTTTCGTTTTCGTTGTTTTGTCGATTCTTGACGTTTTTCCTCAGTTTCATCTGTTTTTGGTATTTTTCTCATTTGTGAGGTGTTTGTTCATAAATATAAGCTACGCTTGACTATTCGTATTGATACGAGAATGCGCTTGTATTCATGAACGCGTTTTTTGTTTGTAATTATAAGCTACACCAGACATCGAAATTTTACCAGAACATGTACACTATGACAGAACACGTCATCTAACTTGGGTTTGGTGTGCCCTGATTACGTCGTTTTTTGGTACCGTAAAATGGCCAAAATACACTGGTGTACCGTTTTTATGTCAATTTTGTGACTCGGACGGACATTGATATTTTACCAGAAAACGGTATACCGTGACAGAAAACATCACTAATTTGGGTTTGGTGTACCCCGATTACCTGGTTTGGATTGTTTGCGCCGAAAACTGTCAAAAAAATCATTGGTGTACCGTTTTTTGGTATTTATTACAGTGGGACAGGTTTTTATTGGTCTTAGAAACCCTACTAGTAGGTAAACCTAGGAAAATCTTTCCTGGGCTGCTCGCATGAGGAGCTCAACATTTCACCCGAGATATGACTTCGAATAACCTTGTTCGCGCAACCCGATCGAACGTGTTCTTTAAAACCCTAACCCTATCTTGGTAATTGCAAATCTAACTGTCTGTCCACATCCCTTATATTGTCGAAGCTGTGCTAGTACTTTCCAATGTTCTATAGCCGGCGTCCCCGGTAGCTTGGTAGGTGGTCCGCGTGCCTATCAAGATCAATTTCGTGGGTTCAAATCTCACGAGTGCATGCTCGTAGGGACTTTTTCTTGCATAAAAAATTGACAAGCGGAAAGCGCGAGAGCGTGAGTTAGCTATATTCGATGAAAATCGACGAGCAGTGAGAATGCTGAACCCTATGCGCGACAAAAAATAAAGGCACGTACCGGGGGGGGAAAGGGACGACATCTGTGACCACGGCTTGCCCAGAAGATGGTCGAGGGTAAAACCTCCTACGAGTTGGGCTGGAAAGTAAAAGTGATGATGAAAAATAAAAAAATAAAGAATAAAAAAATGATCGATATATTAGGTCGGTACGGATGACATTCATACGACGTAGTCGACTCTTACATAACTCATATACTGAAACAGACCATACCACCAGGAAATATTTAGCCATATAATACATCCACCACACCGTACCATCATACCATATCGCATACCGTGGTTTTTCCATTTTGTATATCAAACCGTACCATCGTACAATACCAACATACGATATCGCATACCGTGCCTCTCCGCACACCATGCCACACCGTACCGTACCACGTACCACACCTATACTACAGTATTGTGGTACCAACACCACCCGAGGGGCTCAACCGTTCGAGGACTGAACAAGTATAGATACCATCATACTGTTGCAGCAACAAACACCACAAGTACACAAGAGCATGCCTTCAGGGTGACAGAGCAGGAGGAGCGAGTATAGATACGCGAGCGAGCGACGAGCGATGGCAGAGCGTCAGCTCTCTGGCCGCATATTGCTGTTACAACCAACACCACAAATACACAAGAGCATGCCTTCAGGGCGACAGAGGAGGAGGAGCAAGCGCGCGACGAGCGATGGCAGAGCGTCGTCAGCTCTGTGACCGCAGAGCCATACGAGGACACAAGAAGAGCATACCCCGCGCAGAGCACTCGAGCAAGGACGAGTTTAGATACCATAGTCTTGTTGTACATACCAACACCACACGAACCAGTATAGTATAGATACCACATCGAGTTTTGCAAAATGGTCTCCACAGCAGCAGAAATTAGTCAAAATACGTCCTTTTCTTGTTTCACAGGGTTAGTTGGCAAAACTCGATGAAAAACGACGAGCAGTCGGGAATGCTGAACCGTCTGGGCGATAAAAATAAAGCGGAGAGGGAACGGCACATGCGACCACGGTTTGTCCAGAAGCTGGAAAGCAAAAATGAAATGACCCCCCCCAAAAAACACGCGATTGGCCTCTTTCTAAATCAGGTGCCCCACTCAAGACTCGCAACTGACACGATCTTCTAACTGACGCCGCAGCCGTAGTATCAACTTCTAGGCGAAATATTCCGCTCTTGTGTTGCAATCTTCTGTGTGGTACAGACATCTTCTGTCTATTCGTCTGTCGATTACTTTGTGACCGTCGTGCGTACAAGCGCAACATCACGAAACCCCGCTGTAGACCACCGCCGCCGTAAATCTGTCACTGCTCGCCATCCCCACTCTGCCAGTAAGAGTAGGCTATGAAAGAGTCTGGTGCATCACTACCAACAACAGGAAGCAGATTTTTTTTCTAGCATGTCGAATGCCCTCTTTACGAACTACGACGAATATCCCATATCCCCGCCCAGTAATACCACGAGTAGTACCGACAGCCAGCACGCAGACGCTCAGTCTGAACCAAACCCCGCCTGCTGGGGTGCCGCCTGTGCCGGTCCCGACTGGTCTCTCTCGTCACTCTCACCAACTCCAACAGCGGAAAAAAAGACAAGCAACTGAGAATATAGCCCTCGAATGCATTTCATCGAGGGCAATATTAACAAAGGAATACGTTACGTAGTCCCACAACAAATATTCTACCCGTCAAACTATCATACCATCCAGTAGTTGCTAACTTGGGGAACTCAGTCGGTCATGAAATACTGCCTCAGAAGACAAAAGTGCAACCCCTACCGTGGGATGAATCAAGGGTAACATCCACCTGTCATGGATAAAAGGGGTTGCACTAGCCTACTCAGCGCTAACAAATGATAGTGCGTGAGTTCCAGGTAGAAAAAAGGGGGAAGGAGATGGACTCCTCTCTCTTCTGACCAGTACGAGCGCGTGGCGAGGGGTTTCAGCCCCGGAGATGAATGCCGCCGGGACCGAGTCGATCTCACAAAGCGTACATATTGTAGGTGAGAAGGGTTACGTAACCTAACTGTACGTAGCCCACTCATGTAGTGTTGTTCGAGTAGAGTAGTACCCCGTCCTTTCTACTCGACAACCTCTCCACGCCAAGCCAAAACACCACCAGCAGCAGCAACAACAACGACAGCAGGAACAGCCCCCCGACATCGACGAGGCACTTTCTTGTCCGTCGCTTAACAGTACCTACCAGGTATCCATTAGTCCTTGGCGCAATGCCTGTCGCGGAAGCAGCGTGCACAAGAGGGACACGACTAAAGCTGTTGGCCTCGCTGCGTTGTGTATGGTATGATTGTCGCCGACAGCGAGCATACCGCGACCGGTAACATTTGAAGCCGAACACAGCTTCTACACGAAGTACTATACCCGGTACATATTATGCACTGCTGTGAGTATCGAAGTTTGTGATTGCCCACTACTACTATCGACATGCCGTGTGGCTGTGTGAGCTGTGTAGTGCTGGTTTTGTTAGTTTAATATCAGGTATATTCTTTGCACGTCGTATGGCGGCAAGTATTCTGCAGTAGTACTCCCCGCCCTTCTTTCGATGCATCATCTTACACCCTAAACCCGGGGCCTCTAAAACAGGGCTCTCTCCCCCTTCCTTCCCTTCCCGCCACGGTACGCGGTGGACGTAAATGGTACGGCAGTACAATTCGAGCGATGGAGAATCTGAAACAACAAACTCGAACTCGTTCATCTCATCATACCCGACTCGGCGTACGTGAAAATTCGTGCGGTTTGTTGACCAGCATCTAGAAGAATATGGTTGACACGCACAAAAGATATTCCTAGAGACCGCTAGCTTCCACGGATATTATTATGTTCTACAATAACGCCTGCAAGCTACGGCGCCACCGCCTAAACAATCCAGCTAAGTCTTGGCTTGGAACTAGCAACATCGTCGACAGGTGTGGCGTTTTAGTGCGAATACTACGACTGAAATGTGCACTCCATTTGTTATAAAGCAATGGTGTCGTATTTACGCCTTCCATACTTAAAAGGCACCGGTCTAACTTTCGTTGCAACTATGCCGGGATAACAGCTGCCTTTCGTCAACCCAAACTGCCGCCTTGCGAACGTGTACTCGCACGGTTGTATTTGGTATCGTGCGCTCTCATGAAGGGTCCCACCACGAATGCCCTTTTGCAAGGGCGCCCGTGATGGTGCTAGCTGCTGGTGGATCCTGTTGCGAGTACACCCAAACCGTTATTTCAAACCACTACCGCCAGCAGGTGCAACGGAAACGATCGTTGAATGCCGCCAAAACTAAAGACGCGGAGGGCGGGTCATTTCGTTGTTGCTTTCCCCGGAAAAGAAACGCCGCTTCATAGAGGAGCGCAGTATCGTTTGTGCTGCGAGTTGTGTATTCTTCTGTAAAGCTACATCCAGATAAAGTGTGTTCGGGGGTGTAGTTGACAAGCATTTCGTTCACTTCTGCCTACCATTGTCAGCGCATGCGACACCAACGCTAGTCCCGCCCGTTTATGTGTACGCAAACGTACTACAGTAGTCATAGCGTCCTGTACTATTCTGGAACTATTGTATAACTTTCGCTAGAACCTCACCCAGCAGGATATTCATCAGTGTCGTCAACTTGCGTTCGTCGAGTGTGTTGATTAAAAGCATACAGAACAACGAAGAACCGAATCAAAGATACTGGACACGGAAAACAGAAAATGGAACAACTACGGTACACGAGTACGCCGATCACATCCGTTCCCGCCAGCTACGGTTGAACTGCGTGCTGCCGATATCACCCCACCCCACTGGCCACCGCTAAACCGCCCATCTGTGTGAGCGGTCGCCCCTAGCCACCCTTCGCCTGGGTGTACATCTGTGCCGTTCTCGACAAAATACACGGCAAGGAAACATGGTCCTCTCTACTGCTGGAGTCCAGCAGTAGTAGCATTCTTTTTGGGTACCCAATAGGAACATTAGATCGGAAATTAAGCTTGCTGCCGTAGAAGGGATCGCACAACAGGAAACACACGAGAGATGGCAGAGTACAACAGATGTAGCTCAGAGAGCTCTGCCCCATCCGAGACACTGGAGGCCACGGCCTCGGCGGCGGCTGCCTCGCGGCATAGTATTGTGTGGGGGGAGGCGCTGCTTCCTGCCTACGCTGATTCGATAACGATAAACCACTTCTGTTAAAAAAAACAGGTGATGGTGCTGATGTGAAACGTCACTCCGCCTACCGCGGACAACGCGGGTTCCTCGATAGCGGCGGACAGCAAAGCTACGTATCGAGTGGATTATCCTTTAATCTCGAGCAATCGTCGATAGAACTAGACTCCACGCGCGTGCCTCTTCCACTGTACTTGTACTGCGGCACAAACCAGATTCCATTTATTTGCACGTTGTGTGGCGGAATGCGCCGAGTTTTGTTCACCTGAGGCGCGGGGCTATCTGACGTTGTGGGAGGTTGACGACGACGTAAACAAACCACAATTGTGGAACGGTTCCATATCGGAGAGCAACAACTCATGAATCCACCGTACAAGGGGTCGATGTGATGTTGTCGCTCAGATCATGCAGTTCGTGCTGTTTTGTGGGGAATAAGCCTTCACTCATGCAGAACGGAGATCTAAATGAGACAAATTACCGTAGTGTCTTCGATGAACGTGCAACGATATTTGCGTTTGTCGTTGTGCCGGCGCAGGTGACACGTAAAAAAAACACCAAGGTGTTTAGGATGGTCACAGAAGTTATGCTCCGTAGAATGGTGATTATCGCTGAGTCTCCCGCAGAATACAAACAATCAACTACCACGTGCGGACCACATGATCCATGAACCCTTCACGTATCATGCTATGTTGTGTAAATACCAACCTCGTACCCCAAGCCGATTCTTTCGACATGGGCGCATCGAGTAGCGATGTTATGATCACCTCCACGACGCTTCTTGCTCCCTGCTGGCAGGGTTCGGTAAGGTGGTGAAGCAGATGCCACGGGTTATGGTCGAATTTTTCCTGAACCAATGCATTTTGGTCCGAAACAAGAGCATGTTGAATGAACAAAATACTCGGAAAAAAAACCCTACCTTCGACAGTTGAGCCTTCGGGCTGCATCTAACATTTATCACGTTACGGATGTGCGTGCGTCTTTTTCGACCACGTGACCTTGGACACAGGGCCGATGTCCGTGTGGTCTCTTCAAGGCAAGGGATACGGCAAGTGATCAGCAACATAATTTTGAATGACGGTTTGTCAGGGAGGGGATGGGGGGGATGGAGGACGAGGGTGGACGATCGGACTGTGGGTGGGCGCGTGTAACTAGTACCGTTAAGTCTCCTGCCGTGCCTGCATTTTATCCCATTACGGACGTGTGTACATCGTGGGGGCCTAACTGACGTTGGTGGCGAGGCCGATGTCGTGCGCCCTCCTGAACAACGTACACGTCTGTGTGTCGCGGAAGGGGTTGTGGAGGGGGAGTTGTGGGGGGGGGGGGGGGGGGTACTCTTGTTATGTATATCCGTAGTCGTGTGATCGTAGACCCTCGCATCCCGAGGCGCGTCGGGTTTTCATCGGACAGGGAGACATTACTTCCACCAAGCGCAAGATTCCGTGAGGTGTTGGGCGAGCCGCATCAACGGTGATAGTATCTACTAAGAACCGCCTGCGAGGCGGACTTGCATATGGATGAGAGCCACCAACGAAATAATATTATTGTCTGTTGTGGCCACTTCCGGAGACAGCAATGGGTATACTATATTTTCCAACCAAGCAGGCAGACATTTCTTGCACCAATCGAGGGGAATTCAGCGGGGAGAGGGAAGGGGAGAGGATGGGGATGTCGTTGGCGCATGATGCTAAAAGCGGTTAGTACCCTGCCGTGTCTGGAGTATTGGTTTGGGATGTGGAAGTATCTGACAACACCCCTCTCCGTGATATATTACACGAGGCCGAAGGGGATTTTGCTTTGAACCGCGAGTCACGCATGGCGCAGGGTACACGCATTGCCGACTACAGTCGGAGTTTTGAAGAACCCGCGCGCCCATACATTGTCGAACCACGCGCTGACCCTATGCTTGCTCGATAGCGTTGGGGCAATTACTGGTGTAGCACTTTGCCTTACGACAAAACACCACCCGAACGGGATAGACCAATGTGACGTCGTGTTACGGCAAGCTCCTCGGGGTGAGCTGTCAACGCTCACCTGAGTCGGTCATCAATGCAGCGGGGATGTATGTTGATGAACGACGTTGTCGTTTTGAAGAATCCCTTCTCCCATACAAGGTCGACCAATGCGTGAAACACACGCTCGCATTGCAGCACGATCGATTGTTCGTACGGTGCCCAGTGTTCCCTTGGTTGCGACACAGCCGCTGCCGTTCCCTTACCCATACGTTCTTGAAGAACTGCCGAAGGAAGGCGAGCTTGCAGGTTTACCTTCTTCGTATTTGGGGCGAGAAAATTTGAGTGCCGGATATCATCGGGGTTCTTCAGGGGTCATATAGCATTGTGTCACATACAGCTCTTGTAATCTGGAGAAAGCATTCACATAAAAGCTGAAGCGTAAGCGTTGAAGCAATATCAAACAAGCGCTATACCGCAACGATTCAAGTGTAACAATTCGATCAAGCATTTAGGTTCAAGGTCGACGATAGAACGGCGTCTTCAACCGTTTCGCCGCTTTGTACCTGTCGCCAAAGCCCAGCGATGTCCGAGTCGCTGATTCAAACTTGTCCGAGGAAATCATTGTGGGACAGGCGATCTCGATCGCACTAAAACCCATCATCGATATGACACCAGCATGGCTAAGGGCACACCGCTGGCAAGTCCACATCGCTTGCAACCAAACATTGCCTATTCGTTTGCCCAAGTTCAGCCGATTCTATAAACGCCGAGTTTGTGGAAATCGAGCACGTGCACCTCCCTTAATCAATGATAAAGAACACCATCAGGCCGGTATTCTGTGTTACCCGCATGTGAGTGCAGTATGCTCCGAAGGAACTTGTGCCAGCTGCTACAGAAGCCGTGAAAGTTAAAGTTTCACAAAGCTCACAAGGTTCAAGGGAAGCCGCGGAAGCTTCTACCACCTTCATGGAAGTCGTGGAAGCTAACGCTACGTCCATCGAAGTGGTGGAAGCGTCTGTGAAAGTCGTGGAAGCTCCTCTAAGACTTCATGGAAGTCGTGGAAGCTTCCACGAGCTTTCATGGAAGTCGTGGAAGCTTCCACAAGCTTCCATGGAAGTAGTGGAAGCTTCCATGGATTTAGTGGAAGCTCCGCTAAGACTTTAAGGAAGTAGTGGAAGCTTCCGCAAGCTTCCATGGAAGCAGTGGAAGCTTCCCCAAGCCTCCATAGAAGTCGTGGAAGCTTCTCCAATACTTCATGGAAGTAGTGGAAGCTTCCACAGAAGTCATGGAACGTTGACTCAAACTGAAGCTTCCACTACTTCGATGGAAGTTGTACTACTTCCATGGAAGTCTCCACCGCTTCAATGGAAGCTCACGCGAGTTTCCATGTAAGTAGATTTTGAGATTTTCTGTGGACGTGATGATTGAAGCTTCCATGGAAGCAGCCCGAAGCTTCTGGGGGAATTTCTTTCGTGGTAGTACTCTAGACTTCCCGCAGAAGCTTCCACAAGTACTCTAGACTTCCCGCGGAAGCTTCCACAACCGGTCCATGGAAGCTTCCGCGTACTTCCATGGAAGCTTCTACTAAAGCTTCCAGCGCTTCCATGGAAGCTTCCACAGCTTTCGTGAATGTTTCCATTCGCTTCCCTGGAAGTGGTGGAAGCTTCCGTGGAAGTGGTGGAAGCCTCCGTGGAAGCGGTGGAAGCTTCCGTGGAAGTGGTGAAAGCATCGGTGGAGGTGGTAAAATCTTCCGTGGAAGTGGTGGAAGCTTCCATGAAAGCTTCCACGTACTTCCATTATAAAAACCAATAATGCAGGAGACCGGGATCGCCTGAGCTGTACCGACCTGTACTCGCCGGGGTTGCTTTTCCTCGTTCAGCTCGATCTTGTGCGGATCGCCTGAACCGTGCCGACCTGTATTGGCCGGGCTTCCTTTTCCTTGTTCAGCTCGATCTTGTGCGCGGATCGCCTGAAGCAATGTGGTTTGGCTGGACTCACGCTGAATTCTAAACCTGTTGCGTGGTGTTCCAGTATGATCACCAGTCTGTAGCTCCACCGCAGGGGACACCCCTGCGCTATGCGTTTCACACTTCACGGTGTTCAAAACCTAACAGAAATGATGAACACACACTCAGATGGTTGATCGATGACGGTCTTCAGAGGCTAACACAGAGTCGTCGTGAGACGAGCTCGAGCAGCACTGATGATATTTTAGACGATAGATCACTTGAAATGGGCGCTCTTGGGCCAACAAAAGCTTATGGTACGATGGACTGTAGAGAGTTCAGTTGCGGGTGTGAGGAGTGAACAGGTGGGTGTGCAAACACTCCTGTTACTGCTCGTCCTTATGGCAATATCTACCAGCGTACGGTAATATCTATTAATACGGTAATCATACATTCATACGCACGTCACCCGAGCCAACACCTACGGTACCATTCGGTACCTCAGTCAATCTGGTACTTGGTGGAATGTCGTTCCACAGGCATACCGTCTTCGAGTACTCGACCAACCAATCGACGCGACACCGTAGACACCATGCACGACAATGTAGCCAGTATCCTGCATACCCTTACTGACTTCCTGATGAACCTCTACCGTGACTAGTGGATCTCTCGAGGATTTCACTCTTGAACATACCGATACTGATTTTGTACTGGCGACCAGTGGGTCGCCCGAAGATCTCAAAATTGAACGAAAACAACTCCGTACATGGAACCCCCCACCCCCTCTACCCTCTCCTCCACCCACCGGTAAATCTATGATACGTAGATGAGATACGTATCAATTTATAGGTTCGGTTGGCGTTGGTTGGCGACGACGGTGTAAAACACGACAATGGCTGCGTGAGCTAGACAACCAGGGTACCGTTTTTCGTGTGCGTTCCTTTTTGGAGGTCACCACGGACGGCGGTCGAGTCAGATCATTTGTGCGGGGTGGAGAACTTGGACTCCGCACAAGGGGAATCATCGTATCGCATAGCGTGTATATGGTAAGGCACCCACAAGGCAGATACATAGCTTACACATTGCTGTCCCTGGAAGTGGCCAAACCAGAAAAGAGCAACTAATTCAACGCTGTCATCCATGTTATGCAGCCCATTCATTCTTCATGCGGCTTGACGAGCACCTCACGGCTCACGGCGCTTCGCGCTTGGTGCAAGCGTTGTCTACCTCCTCGGTGAAAACCCGACATGCAACGTCCCGGCATGGTAGGAATGCGAGGGTATATGGTCTTGCGACTACGGTATTAAATGCATGACATGAGCACACACCCCCTCCTTTCGCCCCTCGAGCGCCATCCTTGTTCAAACAAACGAATTAACACAGCAAGAAGTAGTGTGTCGATCGACCAGCTTGATCTCAACAAAACACCATTCGGGCAATATTTTGTACGTGGACGTTTTTTTTCTCTCTTGTACCGTACTCCCAATATTGAAAAACGAATACGCTGGGGGAAAAAAAAGAGCAAAAAACGCACACTATTGATACCAAGCTACGGTGTTGTGATCAACTCAATCCAGGCGTTCAGGTCAGGCCCGCCTATTTTTTGCAACGGGGGCTTTCTTAGATGGCAGAAATTTCTAAAATACAGCCTCACTGCCCCCCCCCAAGAGTCAGAGGTGCTCCTTCGTTATCAATCAACCCTATGATTCAGCGACGCGGCCGGTGTGAAAAACAAAATCACAACAAAGAGCACGAACCACACAATAGTTGCGCGTACCAATACAGTAGTTACTTATTTTACCTTAGATACCGGGAATGACCTTCATATAGTGTTACATACGGGTAACTCCTGTAACGCTTGTTACCGGGAATTACTTTCATGTACTGTGAAATACGGGTAACTCCTGTAACGTTAGCTACCGGGAATTACTTTCATGTACTGTGAAATACGGGTAACTCCTGTTACGTTACTTACCGGGAATTACTTTCATGTATTGCTAAATACGGGTAACTTATCTTCTTTTTGTATAGTAGGGTGTACGGGGGGGGTTGTACTCATTTTCGCGCGCATGGCCGTAGTCATATGACCATAGACCCTCGCATCCCTACAATGCCGGGACGGAACAGGGGGGGGGGGGGGGGGGGGGGGGGGGGGGGGGGGTGTACTCGATAGGAGAGATGTACTCGATCTCATGCATGGCCGTAGTCGTATGGGGGGGGGGGGGGGGGGGGGTTATACGACTCGCGGCTTCACGATGAACCGATGCATTTCAACGAAAAAAAAAAGATGTATGACCGGCTGAAAATTAATTCGCGTGACTGCAACGTCGTCGTCGTCGCGTAATCCACCATTGGCACGATCTATTTCGACCAAAAACGAAGCTGATTTTGACCGAAACCACCTGATCGCCTAAAAAAAAAAAACGTATGACAGCAATGCAAAAAACGTATGACAGCAATACCTTCCATGATCGTCGCCATCCTTATGGGAGGTACGCACTATACCCTGATCGTGCTTCTTTTTATTGTGTGGGGGGGTAAGGTTTTTACGACGTACGCCCCCCTCGCCCTCCCTCCTCAAGTGCGGCAAAAAGATGCTGCGAGTAGGAGACCGTTTATTTTTTTTCCGCTTGACTGGCCGCCCCCTACAGTACAAAGCACACTATATGTGGAGCAGAGCCAACGATACTATGCATCGCCCTGCTGTTCCCCAATATACTGTTTTTCGACAGGAAGATTGGACGCTTGCACGAGGAGGTCGCCACGGAAACACGAGGAACGTTCTCGTACCCGTTTACCGGTACTGTACTGTCCAGAAACCTAAAACCAGCTCTAATTCCAAGTGATTGGTCTCCGCAGCGGGTTTCCAAAAGGCATTATTATTGACAGCACAATGCCCAGACAGTCCTACGGTTGTGACCACAATCACACTACGTTACGTGCTTAAAAAAAAAGAACTGTTCGTATACAAGGTACTGCCGCGCCCAAAACATATACCTACAAAAAACCGGTACCCTAAGGCCACACGCCCCACCAAAAAACGTTTCCTCTTGCGTTCCCCCCTGCGAGTAGGACCAATTTAGACGTTGGAAACCCGCCTACATAGATTTGTTGCCTCTCGTCGGAACACAAGACACCGGAAGGCGTAAACATAACTGTGAAGGGCGTAAACAGGACTGCACAGGACTCGATAAGGACAACATACCAGGTACCCAAGAAGGGCAAAATATTCATTAACTGCATGCGGTATCCGGTGGCGACAAAGTTGCAGGGCTAGAGAACAGGGGATATATGTCCGAGTGACTCCGGACGGTAAAACCGGAGGACATAACTAAACTTTGCATGACTCGAGAAGAACAAGCTGCCGAGTAACTGCGTGGCGGCAACGAAAGTACACAGCACTTCGAGCGCTTGGTATCAAAGATAGATATTTTGCTGCTGCTGCCTTAGCCTTAAAAGCAAGCATTATGAGCAAGCGTTACCAGCGCCCAGCATCACCCAGCACATGTAGTCGTCACGCAGCATCAACAGCGTCGGCAACCAGCATCAGCAAACAGTACAATCAAAGAGCACCGGCAAACAGCGCCAGTAAACAGCATCAGCAAACACCATGCTCCACAATCCCCGCTATCCCCTACCCACAACTACAAACGGCAAGAAAAAAAGCCACCACAAGGAGAACAACGTGACCGCAAAATGGCCAGAAAAATGACCACAAGGCAAAAGGGGGATTTTATCAAAACAGCAGAAAATAGACCCAAGCGACAACGAAAAACAAGACAGAATGACACAATAGAATATCACACGTCAAAAAAACGACCAAAATGGCATCAGACAATACCAACGCGGTAACAAAACGCCAAAATGGAACCAGGTGGAAAACAACGACACGGTAGACCGAGACGAAACAAATCACATCATGCGGTGGAGGAGGGCATTTCCCCGCATCTATATAAGACGCAACTGGTAGAGGTCGACTTTGTACTGTAATGTCTTTCCCCTCCTAGTCCTTCTTCCTTCTTCGGAGTACCCACTCCTTTCAAGTGAAATTGCTTCTTTTGCCAAGCTGCACCTCACTACCGCTACCGCTCTCTCGGCTCAGCGCACGAACCATTTCACCAAGGACGGAGCAAGACCTACGAAAAAAAAAAAGGATAAAAACAAAAAAAACAAAACAAATCTAAAACAAAACAATATACCTCGTATATTAATACCAGCAAGTCCGCAACAAAGTAAGCAAGAGCCAGCAAAGCAGGCAAAACAAGCACCGCAAGCAAAGCGACCAGCGCAACTAAAAAAGCAAGCAGAGCAAGCCCGCCAGCCAGTAAGCAAGCAGAGCCAGCAAGAAAGCAAGCAAAACCGGCCGCAAACTTTTGCTTGGTGCGGCACAAAAACAAAAGCGTCCACACCCGGAAAGAAAGCGAGTGTTGACTGCGCATCAAGACCCAACCAACTGACCGGGGGTGGGAAGGAGTCATATGTCCCCCTCCCCCCTCCCCCCCCCCTTTTCCCCCGTGTCGTTTTCCCCCGTGTCGTCGATGGTTCAACCACCAACAACCACTGGTTGAACCACCAAACACCACAACACCATACGGCTACCACGACGACAAACGAAACAGCGTGATAATGCGAATCCCCTCGGCCTATGGAACGATTCGAGCCAAACGATTTCAGAGTAATGAACCAACCGAATGACGGATCAGCCGATTCAACGATCCTCTGTGGAACCAATGGACTGGCCTATGGAATCCGAACGACGACTGACCGACTAATAAACCGATTGACGAATCAACGGATTCAAGCAACCAATCGATTTCGACCACCTACAAAAAAAAAGGTACGAAGAAGCAAATCGATCACCCCATCGAAGTAAGCAATTAATCGACGTACTGATGTACTGATCGTATCCCAAACTGGCCGATCCAACGACCTACTGATAAATAATCGATCGACACGCGCTACGGTAGAAGTTGCACCAATTTTTGTCTCGGGTTCCTTACTTGATTACAGTTTAGGAGCTCTACACTCCACCGAGAAAAAAACGTTGAAAAAACCGTGCACGTGCTATGTACCCGATGGTCGAGCTAATTCAAGAATGACGTGAAAAAAAAGCAGTGTTTCGACGAATTTGGGGAGTGTTCCTCAGTGCCCTTGAGGGCCCCCCCCGGCAGTCAGAAATGTTACCTCAGAAGGCAAAAAAAAAAAAGAAGGTACAGTCCCCCTATCGTGGCACGCGTCCATCAGCCGGTCGAACAAGAAGCAACCGACTGATCAAGCGATTGATGGACCGGTGGGTGAAACTGATTGACGTTACCGACCGATTCAACGAACTGCTTACTGACACAGCGGTTGATCAGCCCACGTGATCAAAAAGACCTGCCGAAGGACCAATTGAGAGTAGATTGCATCAGCCCACTGACCGACCCGTCGATCAACACAGACATGTATCCACGAATCGATCAGCATGTTCATCGACCTAATGACAAAACCGGCAGAGCAATCACCCCGCCCGATCCAACGACTAATTGATGACAACAAGTGTTCCGCCTAGCGGATCAAAATCAATGCAAGACGTGACGAATCAACCGAATGAGAAAGCCCACTAATCCACCAACCAACTAAACAACATTAAATCGACCGATTTTTCCCACCGATTGATCGAATCGAACCGATTGATCGACCTCTCGCTCAATAGATGTATCTACTAGTCGATCAACAGCTTAATCGACCTGTTGACAGTACCGATTGAGGAACGAGCCGGACCGACGACCTACGGATGACACCACTTAGTCTGTCGATCGAATCAAAACACACATATCGAAACAGTTAATTGACAAGACCGATATTTCACCAAACTGATGTCGTCCGACTCACCGACCGATTGATCGAATCGGCCGACCATTGCCGACGTAGCACCGCCACCACTCCCCGCCTCTCCTCCAACACCGACACCGTTTTCCCGTTGCTGGAAGCCGTACAAGTCCGTGATCCAGCAGTAGTGCTACTAGTCACCGCTCGAATCACCATCGTTACTACCAAGAAAAAAACAATGTTCTCTCGCTGCCGGAAACCGTACAAGTCCATGACTCAGCAGCAGCGCTACTCCCAGTGCTGCTCGCATGACCACCTCGATCACCATCTTTTTTCGCTGCTGGGCATCGCAGAAGTCCATGACGCAGCAGCAGCGCTACCACCATCACTCTCGCCATCATCATCGTCATCGTCATCATCGCCACCACCCAAGGGGTAGTCGCTAGCGCCCGCGGCCTCCTCATACCACGGTACCATCCACCAGTTATGCTTCACCCAGACGTAGTACGCATCTTCGTCTATGACCGAATAGGAGGAGTTTGCATACTCTTGGAAGGCTATTTCGTACGCCCGGACGCGCAGGTTTTGCGCGAGCTGTATTCAAGGGTTTCAAGCGGGCATTCGCAAGTATGGGGGGGGGGGGGGGGGGGGGGAGGGGGGTGCACTCATTATCATGCATGGCCGTTGTCGTATCAAGGAGGGGAGGGGAAAGGGTAAAAGAAGGACGAGGGGGGGGGGGAGAGGGAAAAGGGTGGGGAATCAGCGAAGGGGAGAAGGAGAAGGAGGAGGAGGAATAACGAGTAACGGGGAGGGGGGTGTACTCGATAGGAGAGATGTACTCGATCTCATGCATGGCCGTAGTCGTATGACCATAGACCCTCGCATCCCTACAATGCCGGGACGGAGCATGTCGGGTTTTCACCGACCAGGCAGACATTGCTTTACACCAAGCGCGAAGCGCCGTGAGGTATCCGGCGAGTCGCATGAAGGGTGAGCTGCATCCTAGTACTAACCGCTAGTGAGGCGGGCTAGCACATGGATGACAAGTTCATTGAGTTAATTTGATATCCGGTGAGTCCACTTCCAGGGGCAGTAATGGGAGTACGATGTAACTGCCTCTTATTACGGGGGTCCATAGTAAATAGGACCAAATATTGTTAGTAAAAATAGGTAAAGATATAGGTTTTTGTGTGTACCGTAGGTCCTATTAACTATGGTCCCCCGTGATAGGTGATTTACCATAAACATTACGTGATACGACCATTCGTGTGAAAAGTAAGGGTTTCCTACCCCGCACAAATGATCTAACTCGACCACCAGCTGTGACCGACCGCCAAAAAATATAAAATAAAATAAATTGGCACCCTGGTTGTCTAGCTCATCAAGTAGTAAGCAACGTGTTTTACAGTGTCGTTGCCAACCGACGCCAACCCAACTTATATATATATATGTCATATAGAGGGGGGAGCGAGCTCATTTGTTGCTTGCCTTAGTCATTTGACCATTGACCACGCATCCCTTTCGAGACGGGGGGGGGGGGGGGGGGGGGGGGGGGGGGGGCGAAGAAGGGGAGAACGGGCGGGGGGTACGTATCAACTATCGAGCAATACTTGGGGTTGAACAATCAGACGTCGTATTTGTGAAAACTGAAAGAGCAAAAAGAAGATTCCTCGCGTTTCAGTTTCGGTCTCTCTTCTGTTCGGTCCGGTCCGGTTTCCTTTGTCCGGTCCGGTTTCATTGGGCTTCGGTCTTCGTTGCGTTTCGGTGCCATTTCGGTTCCGGATTCGTTTTATCTTCATTTCGGTTTCATCTCAGGTTCAGCTTCAATTTTGTTTCCATGTCGGTTTCGATATATTTCGGTATCGGTTTCATTTCGGATTCGTTTTATTTCGGTACCGGCTTCATTTCGGTTTCATTGTCTCTCAAATTCGGTCAACATCCGAACAAAGATGCTGTAGACCACGCTGTGCTCCTCGCCAGAATCAACAGCCACGTAGTTCTACAGTAGGTTTACCTTCGTTTCGATCTCGAGTTAGTTTCACGTCAGTTTCATTGATGTCATTGCGTTTCACTTCACTCCTGTTTTTTTCTCTCTCTCTCTCACATCCGGGTAAAGTTCGATCAAGTTGACCTCTTCTCTAGGGTCTTCCTCGAGGTCGTACAACCAGTTGGTGTAACTGTAGCCGCTTGTGCAGGAACCCCCACAGTCCGAGCACTCGCCTATATCGTAGCACGTGTTGTTTGAGTTCGTTAACGGGTCCTGTCTCGTCAGGTGGGAATGGAAAAGAGAAGGAGGGGGGGGTGAGGAGAAGAGGCGAGGGGAGAAGAGGCGAGGGGGGGAGAAGAGGGGAGGGAGGAGGAGAAGAAGGGGCGAGGATGAGGACGAGGAGGTGGAAGAGGAGGAGTGGGAGGACGGGGCGAGGAGGAGGAGGAGGTGAAAGAGGAGGAGGAGAACGGGAGGGGTGGGGAGGAGATCAGTGGAGAAAACAAAAAAACGAGACCTACAGTAGCGACATACCAGTGCATCAAACACTCAGGCCAAGAAAGAACGACAGTCAGCGCTGTATACAGATGCCGCGTCTACGCGTCTGCATAAAACCAACACGAGCAAGAACACAGACAAACACAACATCAACAAATAAAGCCACCAGCACATCGACACCGACACCAACACCACCACAAGCAACAACACATAAATAAAGCCAATTCCCACACTAAACACAGGGCTGTTACCATCACCACCAACGCTACAACTTCTACTACTACTACTACTACTACTACTACTACTACTACTACTATACTACTACTACTACTACTACTACTACTACTGCTAATAATGATATTAACGCGGTCGCCAAAATCATTCAGTATTCTGAATTGCAGCAGCACACTGCCTCTCCTCTCTACTCCCTTCCCAAAACGCACTGAGTGGGTTTGCCGTACTATAATATGGCGTTTTTTTGCGTAGGTGAGATGTAAACTACTGGCGGATATGCTGGCCACGTCAATCAGTACAACACTACTGCCAGTGTATACTGCGTCAGTGCCCCGCCCTAAATATACAGGAGATACAGTAGATGATCTACGAGCACTGTAGATATTGATATTTCTCATGCGTGTTAACAGATACCCGGTGGGATACGTGCGGCACAGCTCTTGCGCACCATGCATACCATGACGGCACGCACAGTAACTATGGTAGATGATCTACGTACAGCAGATCGTGACCTAGATCGCGGACTAGCTCTGCAGGACACGGCCTCTGGTACAACACACGATGATGGCAACGGGAAGGAACCACCGTTCATTCTCTACCGTAGATAAATCTATTTCACGGGTCGTGATCTGCAGTAGATCTGTTTGGCGCAGCTCTCTCGCACACCATCCCATGACCTCACTGTACATCTAAATCGTCGTCTAAATCGTGGTCTAGTATCGGCGAGACACGGCCCTTCGAAGGCACATCGTGACGGAAAATACAGGAACTGCCGCTGTAGATTCTCTAGCTCGACATCTGCATCGTGATGCACAAACTCGGCGCGAGTAGACGAGGGAACAAAGTGTTGAAACCCTTCTCGAGATAAAAAGGCAAGTCACACACCGTATTGGTGAGGGGGAAGAAAAGCCTACATACCACGTAACGCCGGATCTGAGCTACCACTATCTACGGGGGACCGTAGTAAATAGGACAAAATACTGTTAGTAAAAATAGGGAAATATATAGGTTTTTATGTACACCATAGGTCCTATTTAATATGGTCCCCCGCAATAGGAGGGAGAGGGAGCAAGAAGGGCGAGAACGGAAACAAAAAATGGGATGGAACAAAAAAGAAGAAAAAGAAAAGGAAACGGTAGAGAGTGATTGGCCTATCTGCCTGATGTGTGTCTGTAAAACGCACCAGCTCCTGGATTGCCGTGTCGAAAGAATACCATCCGCTGCACCATTCGTTGAACGTAAGCTTGTACTTGCCCTGCCGGAAGGCTCCTTGGGGGAGCAAATAATCGGGGGTCCCAATCCTGAACATATTTGCAAAACGTATCGATATTAGTTTTCCATGACGAAATGTGAGTTTTTTTACGAAAAAAAACCCAATACAATTAACGAAGAGACAGACAAAAAAGGCGAGACAAAAAAGGTGGGAAAAGAAAAGATGATACTCACGCATCGTTTTTATAGGCGTGCAAGATCAAAAGACTGGAAATTTGAAAATGGAAAGGCAGAAAAAATACAAGGAAGACAAGGACTCACCGAAACATACAAGACCCGGCAAAAAGGGATAAAAAACGGGACAAAAATGAGACAAAAGAAGAGGGGAAAAAGGAGATAAAAAAAGACAAAAAAGACAGACAAAAAAAAAACGACTACACCGAAGAGATACAAGACTAAGAAGAAAGGTACAAAAAAAACACAAGAAAAACAAAACAACGGAGACAAACGAGAGAGAGGACATAGACGAGACAAGAAGTGGTGGGGTTCCCACCGGAGATGATCTGTCTAGTGGTGTTAAGTGTATTGCGGGCGACCGGCTGAATTGTTTTTAAGTTACAACAGTTGAATTAATGTCGGCGGCTGCCGTTACGCTTCTTTCATAAAAAAGAACCGCTCGTACTGGCACACTCACGCCACAGTGTCGCATTGATGAAGGTCCACAACATGTGCACAAAGACGTACCAAGATAAGTTATTCAAAGGAGACATAAAAAGAAGGACAACAAAAACTAGACAAAAAAGGTACTGTCATACAGTAGAATACAGGGGTGTACAAAAACAAAAAAAGGAACCCGACTCCCCATTTTCGAGACCCAAACAGGGGGGGATACTGTAAAAACCAAGTTCAAATTACTGTAGAAAAAAAACTTTTTTTCGCAAATTCGTCCGGAAATCCCACCGACTTTTCTTTTTTAGGATCTATTTACGAGTGCGGCGTGGTGTTTACCTGTTGTCATGCACCCCTCTGTGACTAACTCACGCATTTTTGGGGGTTCGCAATGCGCAGGAATCGACATTAAGAGCATGCATAAAAACAAATGTATGATTCAAAGGAGGCATCCAAACGAGAGCGAGAGAGAACAAAACAGGAAAACAACCAAAGAAAACACTATTAATACTACACACGAAAACTGAAGGTGCTCTTATACAAGAAACAGAACGTACCGCCATAGGACACATATCACACTAGGGTGATAAGATAACACACCCCCTCAGACGATTTTCAAAGCTGGGTTTCTCAACAAACGGGGAGGGCGTACTGAGTACGACGAGCGATGCGTCTACGCTCTATATATAGCCTTCTCGACGAAACCTTTCCAAAGCCGCCATTTTTCGTGGTGTGTCCCCTCCATATTTTGGGCGAGAAACCGGGTCTGAAGTTCGTCCCAGGGCGTACGCTGTCTTATCACCCAGTGTGATACGGTATTTACACGTAAAAAAAGAAAACTAGGCCAACACCGTTATCACAGACTCACGAAGTACCGGAGGTCCACAGTATGTACGGGTCGAAGTTGTAGAGCATTTCCGTCCTGGGTGCCTCTGTTGACGTGTCCAAGCCGATCATGTGGGCCCACTGGTCAACCCCGTCCAGAGGCCCGGCGCTATGGCAACCAACACAGGTCGCCCACGAGAAAAGAAAGCACAAATAGAAGGGACACAAACGTGGCAACCCAAGGAGGGGGAGTAGGAGGCGAGGGGGAGGAGGAGGGGCGGGGAAGGAGGGAGAGTGGGCGGGGGGGGGGGGGGGGGGGGGAGAAGTAAGAGACAAGGAGGAGGAGGAGGAGGGAGAGGAGTTGGGAATCATACGGAGAAAAGTACGGCCACGCAAGAAAAAACAAGTCGCACACCAGGTTCCAGGTATAATACACCCAAAAAGAAACACGAAAGCATGTCAACAGCAGCCTTTTCTCTCTGTGTGTCTTTGTGTGTTTCTACCTTCAAACCTGCGCAGCAGTCCTCCCTAACCTGCTCTCTCTCTCTCTCTCTCTCTCTCTCTCTCTCTCTCTCTCTCCCCCTCTCTCGCTCCCCACCTGCCCTTGTGACCTCTCACCTGCCCTCGAGCCTGATGCCGGTGGCCTTCGCGATAGTTGGGACCCAATCAGTGACGTGCATGAGCTCGTTGTACTCGGTGCCTTGGGCCTCCACCGGGATGTGGCTCTTCGAGTATACGAACGAAGGGACCTGGGACGGTAGTCGCGGTTCATATATATACTTCGTGTTAAAAAGAAAAAAAAAAGTTACTAATATACCTGGTATACATGAGGACGGGCACTGCTACTGTGCGTGGTGCTCTGCAGCTGTCATTTTGAACAAAAACAGGGGTTTCCAATATTAATCCATGTGTACCTGTAGGCGATATTTATAAGGGGACAGGGGACACAAAAAAGTTACCTGAGATTTGTACGTTACCTACCGCTGACGTGTGTTACCGCGAAGTTACCGACTGTAGGGAACTGCCATGCCTGGCATGATTTGCGAAAGTCGTTCCACGGCATGTACAGGGATCTCAACATGAGGAGCTCTACTCGTATAAAATACATACATCACCCAAAACAACGACGTTGAGACAACTTTACGGCACCTCCATGAACAAATCCACACGAAACCACGCGTTTCTCACTCACCACAACTCTACTAAAAAAGCCATTTCCCACATGTAAACCCCGCTTTCCTCGCCACAACCGTGCACTTGAACCCCACATTTCTTGCCTTAGTTCGTCCCTCCCAGTGGAGTTGCTTGATGCCCCGGAGGGGTCAACAACATTCAGAAAAAAAACGCCTCTTGTCAACAACATGAAACGGCTCTTTCCCACAACCACAACAATCAAGAAAACGCCTCTTTCTACATGCAAACCCCACGTTTCTCCCTGCAAACACATGCGACAAAAAAAACATCTTCCAAAGTTTTCTTCCTACATGCAAACCCCGGGTTTCTTGCCTTCACTCCGCCCTCCCAGTAGGAGTGCTTGATGCCTCGGAGGGGGTAGTTGCTGCCGCCACTCGTCGGGCACCCGCCGTTGTCGCTCGCTACCACAATGATCGAGTTTTCCATCCAGCCCTCCTCTTCAAGATACTCCAGCAGCATTCCCACGGTCTTGTCCATAAACATCAACACCTGTACGATTTCATTTTCATTTTTTCGTGCGTAGGTGTTGAAAATGGAGAAGGAGGGGGGAGGGGGGTGCTCGATATCATGCATGGCCGTGGTCATACGACCATAGACCCTCGCGTCCCTACAGTGCCGGGAGCGACGGAGCACGTCGGGTTTTCACCGACCAGGGAGGCAGACATTGCTTGCCCCAAGCGCGAAGCGCCGTGAGGTGTTCGGCGAGTCGCATGAAGGGTGTGCTGCATCCTAGCAAGAGGAGTCAGCACGAAAAACAACTCTGTAAAAACCGACGCTTGATGGAGTTAAATATTCATCACTGTCGAACGTGTCCACGCGTTGCACACGCGGCATATACCATCATCGGGGACGAGAGATGCCTCGCCACACCCAAACTCCCGGTGTTCAATATCGACCATCGCAGTTTCATCAAAAACGGAAGCATGCAACACCTGTATTTCTTTTTCATTTTTTCGTGTACGGGTGTTGAGTTGAAGTGGGAGATGAACGGGGGAGGAGCGATAACAAAAACAAGCCAGTCAGAACCGACGCTTGACGCATGCCGTGGACCGACGCTTGACGCATGCCGTGGGAGGGTTGCACCTTATGCATTTAATGAGCGTCGTCCTCCCTCGAGGAGTTTTATCGACGCGAGTCGACCTGGGAAAGAAAGGGATGAACTCTTCTCGTGATTGAAAAAAAGCAAGGCGCCCACCCCAGTGGGGGGAGGGGGGAGGAGATCGTACTGCTGTGTGACCCAATCGTTGATCTGGTTTACGACTATTAATACGGTAGGAGGGAGAGATAAATAATAAGAGCGGAGCAAAAACAAAATAACACGGGGTTGAAAAAAAAAAAAAAAACTGCATCAAATTAACTGATGTTGATATATGATGAAAGCTTAACCCGATGGAATATCCCGCAACCTACTATTCCGGGGGGGCATAGTAAATAGGACCTACGGTGCACACGAAAACCTCTATATTTCCCCGTTTTTAGTGACACTACTCGGCCCTATTTGCTACGGCCCCCTGTAATACTGTAGGTAGACAGCGAATATGAAACACTACCACGTACGCAAGGGTACACGAAACAGAGAGAAAACGGAGCGCTATCTATACTCGCCACCGTGTGGGAATCCAAAACATATTTTTTTCAAGAGTTATGTAAAACAATCGTTTTTTCAGTTTTGTTCAGTCGATCTTAGTGCACAACCCTCCCCCCCCCACCCACCCAACTGTTTGCTTGTTTCGCCTCGGAAAAAAAGGGGGTGTCGCTTTTTTTTCGTTTCGTGTACCCTTGGTATTTGCGTACACAAAACAAATGCTTTGGAAGCGTCCACACACCAGACAGATCGTCGAGGTACACTTACTTGACCTAGATATCTCAGGACAGATTGTCGATGAAGTGGTATACTTGGCCTAGATATATTAGGACATATATATATATATATCCCTGACCTACTGTGCCGTAGTTCAAAGTGTATGATCTGTATATCTAGCTCATGTTACAGGGTGGGAGTCGAATGATCTGCATGATCTATTAACCGGGTTGCGTCTGTACGGAACAGATCTTGCGAAAGAAAACCATAGCGGAAGGTTGGCGCCGGATCTACCATACCTGATCTACTGTAGAACCTGTTGTATGTATCTGTATCCGACGGGTGAAAATAAGGAAAAAAAAAACCGAAGGACAAAAAAAACGCTCACCTTCGCAAAGCGCAGCCGGAGGGTAGAACCAGTCGCCTCGTACACGGCATCCAAGATTTCCCATTCTTCCTCAGTGAATGCATCTACAACACAAGTCACACAAGAATCGCGGGGCAACACGGGACGCACGAGACGGCGGCCGAGAGAACCAGAGTAAGCCAAGCGAGGGATGCATGCAAGCAAGCGAGGGATGCATGCAAGCAAGCGAGGGATGCAAGCGAGGGATGCAAGCGAGGGATGCAAGCAAGCAAGCAAGCAAGCAAGCAAGCACACGACTTTTCCACGAGGGCATTAAAGCAGTGGTATACCGATTTCTAGCACCAGCCTTTGTGACAGGCCCAGAAACGTGTCATTAATACCGTATCTCTCACGACTGAAAAAATGATCCCATGCTAATGCCAAGCGTTTTTTTTTTTTCTCGTGACTCGAGCCGATTTACCTGGTCCAATCTCCACCGTGGCCCTAAAATGGGTACACACCACTGTGTTCATACTCGGTCAGTTTTCCAGGTTTTGTATCACCGCCGGGCAGGGGGAGGGAAACCCCAGAGGGTCGTGCATGGCTTGGTGAGCCAGGTGAAAGAAAAGCGCGTGCTTACCGTCGAGTGTCTCGTCCTCCAAACCAACAAATATGAGAACAAAAATCGAAAAAAAAAACTGAACCAACAAAAAAACGGAGAAAAAAAAGCTCGCACGTCAGAAAAAACAATGTACTTTGAAATAGTACGAACAAACCGACTTTTCCAGGACTACTCCAGGATTTTTTCCCACCGCCAGGAGGAAGCCCGAGGGGGTCGTGTACGGCCTGGTGGGCCAGATACATGAAGAGCGGGTTCTCGTCAGTCGGCGTCTTCTGCTGCAAAATCTGATCGTCAGGCCAGGCGGGAAAGAGGGGAGCAAGCGGGGGGGACATAGGGGATGGGAAGCAGAGCATATAAAACGCGTGGTACGATAGGGGCGAAGCGGTGTACCGAATTTATTACCATCCGGTTGAAGGCCATAGTAAGAGATAAAAACCAGGTAACCCGGCTTTACGCCACGAGAAAAAGAACAAAACCCCGTGTAATTAGTGCTCGTACGGGGATTTTTTTTTTTCGGTACCATCGTAAGTAATGACACCAAAAAACGGAGCTAAGACCGACGCGGATTGGCTTTTTTTCCGTCACGAGGTGGTATTATTTAACCCTGGTAGTACAGCAGTGCACGCGCACCTAAGCTTGACTTTAATTCCACATGTTTTGTCCCGACGATAGGGAGTGCGGTCCTAAACAGGGTTAAAATGGGTGCACCGCTACTACTGTAGCACTGCTGTTTGGCCAAGGAAATCAGCGATGACAGGCGGGGCTGTGTAACCAAGGAGGTACCCGAGGGCTGTTCAACCGAGGCAAGTACGCGAGGGTTGTTTCAACCGAGGCAAGTACCCGAGGGCTGTTCAACCGAGGCAAGTACCCGAGATGCCTAAAACAACCCTCGTGTTCCTTTCTCCGTTCGAAGAAGAAGCTAAGGCTCGCTGAGTGAGAGCTATCAACAGCTGTTGAACTATCAGACTGCCCAAATGTAACTGGAAGGCAGTTTTGGACCCTTCTAGGGGAAAAAAAAAATGCTGCAGTTCCTTCCGAGTCGGGGACAAACCACTCAAACTACTGCTGTACACGCAGTTTGTCCCTCAAAACGGGACTGCGGCCCTGAAAGGGCGAATATTAACAGTGTCTCGCAGCGTTAATCACGACACATACCGAGGCTAGGGTACGGGATGGTTCACCGGGATAAACCATCATTCTATCTCAAACCTCAGTTTTTTTGGCGCGAGGCATACATCGTCTCGCACAAGGAGCCCCTCAGCAAAAAGGTTCACCGGGATAAGCCATCATTCTATCTCAAACCTCAGTTTTTTCGGCGCGAGGCACACACCGTTTCGCACAAGGAGCCCCTCAGCAAAGGTTCACCGAGATAAGCCATCATTCTATCTATCAAACCTCAAGTTTTTCGGGGCGAGGCATACATCGTCTCGCACAAGAAGCACCTCAGCAAAAAGGTTCACCGGGGTACGCCATCAGGACAAGCCATCATTCTACCTCAAACCTCAGTTTTTTTGGGGCGAGGCGTACATCTATCTACTCGCACAAGGAGCCTCTGAGCAATGGTTGCAGTTGCGACCCTACCGCAATAATATTACGGGGGACTATAGTACATAGGACCTACGGTATACACAAAAACCTATATTATTTTCATATTTTCATCAACAATAATTGGTCCCATTTACTATGGCCCCCCGTAATAGTAGCATGCATCTGGAGGCTGGAGCTCCGATACACCACAATTTGACCCATTTGGGACTACAGTCCCGTTTCGGAGACAAGCTACTTGGAACTTTGAGCGTTTGTTCCCTAAACGAGACTGCAGTACTAAACGGCGTACATAACCCCTTTGGCACTCCAGGGGGAGAAATTGACCGTAAGAAGTGACGACCACAGCAAAACGCCCACTGCGTGACTGTGGGGGTAGTACAGGTCGGTGTCCCCGAGTCACAGAAGCAAAAGAGTCGTCCGGTACGGCACAAGCACGACACGATCCCGCCTCTACCGCCGGAGACGCTCACACTGCTCGTAGACGGTTCAACGGTTGATTATAGACACCAAAGCTACCAACCATTGTATTGGTCGCCATCTTCCAACACCCAAAGGAGTCAACCATTGTTTAAAAAAAAAAACCCGGGGGTGCTGTGCTCACCATGCTCTGCCATGGAAAAGTTTCTGGTACTTTTTTTTATGCTCGTATTAGGTTGAGACAGGATGGCATACACGTGCGTGTATAGACCACACCCCGTACCGCTGTCCTCTTGCACTCTGGTGCTGCGACGCACGGGAGCGTTTCGTACCAGCACTCGTTTTTCTTTCCAGCGAGACCTGTTTCAGCCAGTCTTGTGAATGACCCGTGCTACGAAAGAGGCAGCACTTTTCGCCTTCCAAGGCAAACAATTTCGGACCGACGGAGCCCCTTAACTCTGTTGGGACCGCAGTCTCGTTTTGGGGACAAACCACTCAAAATCCTAATTATTGCGGGGGTCCGTAGTTTATAGGACCTACGGTACACATAAAAACCTATATATTTCCCATTTTTACCAACAATATTCGGTCCTATTTACTATACCCCCCCGTAATAGTGTGTTTCCTAAACGGGACTGCAGCCCTAAAAAGGTTTTAACCGAGGAGCTAGCTACCCAAGGTCGTTGGAATGGCACACCCATTTTTCATTCTTCATTTTTTTTTGTCCCACGCCATTTATTATCTTCGCCCTTCTTTTTCTCTCTCCTTCCTAGTCGATAGCTCAGATCCGGGGTCACAAAGTAAGCTTTCATTCTTTTTTCCGTCTCCGATTCCACCACGGCTCGTGCCTTGCGAAGTGTTCGATCTCTCACAGGTGAGGCGTTTGCTATCTCGTTTTGAAGCAGTACACACCTCGCATCACAAGACTACTGAAACAAAACGATACTATCCACAGTATCATACCAGGGTATACTACTATTATATTGAGATCACGAACACCCACATGCATGGCGCGGCCGTGGAAAACCGTGGTGGAGTAGAGACCCCTGTAGTTGGTAGTATCAGACGTAGTCGACGAGTACAAGGTAGAGGTGGGACTGTCACCGTCTGAAGCGCTTGAGGAGGAAGAGGAGTTGGAGGGTATATGGGGCTGGGAAGGACGGTCCCGATCGATGATGTCATAATAGTCAGTGGCGTTGCCGTAGCCAAAGTCGAAGAACTTGCGGCCTTCGAAAGTGGCGGTCCAGCTCTGAGGAGCAAGAAGCGAGAGGGCAAAAAAAAGAGGGGGGGGGGGGGGGGGGGGGGTACTCATTTGTTGCTTGCCTTAGTATTTTGACCATTGACCACGCATCCCTTTCGAGACGGAGCATCGTTCCTACTCCTAATAGACACCTCCAACAATTTGGCGCTCATTACGTTCTTTCCATATATTACTTAAGAAACGTTTTGCTAATCTTATCTCCTTCCTGTCTGGCCGCCTGTGGCCACCATCTATCTCCTAGGATAACGAACGTTTTCTCGCTGCTATTGGGAGGGGGGGAAGAAAGAGAGAGATGTAAAATAGAAACAAAAAAACAAACAAAGAATAGAAAAAGAGAGAAAAAAGGAAACACAAAAGCGAAGCAAACAAAACAACGAAAAAACAACGAAAAACACATAAGGAAAAAGAGAAGAACACGTGCGAGAAAAAGGCATAGAAGAGAGCTACCCACGTAGAAAAAAGGAAAAAGAGACAAAAACAACTTTTCCTAGAAACGTACGGACCGATGCGGTATTCGTGTCATAGAGAATACCCGAACGGTCTTTCCTTTTCCGTGCAAAGTAGTGGTAGGTATCCTGCGTACGCTAATACTAACTATTGTACCTTTACATTTCCCTAAAAGAGTGGGTATTCTGCGTATGCTATTACTAATTATTGCACCTGGTGGGTCCTGTACATGTCCTCACCGTTCAAGCTCCCAAAAAATGTGTCGAAACTCCTATTCCGTCATCCTCTACCACAACTACTACTGCTTGCGGCTACTACTGCTGCTGCTGCTGCTACTACTACTACTGCTGCTGCTGCTGCTGCTGCTGCTACTACTACTACTACTCCTGCTGCTGCTGCTGCTGCTGCTACTGCTGCTGCTGCTGCTGCTGCTGCTGCTACTACTGCTGCCACTACTACTATTACTACGACTACGACTACCACGATTACAATACCACTAACGCTTCCACTACTACTACTACTACTACTACCACCACTACTACTACGACCACCACAACAACCACTGCCGCACCTGGTGTGTCCAGTACATCTCCTCGTCGTTCAAGTATCCGTAAAAGGTGTTGAAACCCCTCCGGTACGGCGTATGGGCGGCGGTGTAGCTTCCGATGTGCCACTTCCCGATCATGTGCGTCTCGTACCCTGCATCCTTCATGTACTGCGGCAAGAGCTGCAACCCGAAAACAAGCCAGGGACATGCGGGGGGTGGGGGGAGGCCGGGGGTACCCGTGTCATGCATGGCCGTAGTCGTCTGACCAATTGGCGTTATATGCAGCAACATCGAGATTTCGTAGTAGTTTCCACCCTGAAGCCCTCCTCGGTGCTTGGTCTCGTCCTAATATCGCTCGTACCAGGTACATACTACTGAGCTAACGAAAAAATCCGGGTGTGAGATATCGAGGATTACGTCCAACCCAAATTTTTGGAAGCTGGTTGGGATACCTCGAACGCGTGAACTGCGGGCTATGGGCAAAGAAAACTATGGCGGGCCATGCGAGCAAGGTTCTCGTTCTACAATGCGAGTGTGCGTATCTCCTCGCTTTGCTTGTGGAGTCTACGGTACATCCATTTCCAAAGTTGTCGTCTACTACCTGTACAACTACCCATCGACATCGAGCAATCCCCGGTGCTCAGCGCACACATTACTTCCCCACTACATCAACCGTCTTCATTCCAGGATAAACCCTAGGCCGCCCGGGTTAGGGTAACCACTGCATACAGAATATCGTATCGACAAAAAAAAACAAAACATAACTACACTCTTACGAAACTCTTACGAAACAGCCAGGGGTCTCTCCTGACCATCTGTTCCTGAGAACTCGCGTCGAAAACACCGGAGTCGAACCCACCATGTCTTAATATTGTCTTGTCTATAGTTATGCTATAACTCCCTATTTTTAAATGTTGTCGATACCTGAATATGCAGAACAGGCGATGCCTTCGAAGTTTTGTCGGATATTCTTCACGGCGTCCCAGTTTTTTGCCGGTAGAATCTATATAACCCATACTGCACCTCCTGTGTTTTTTTGTGCACGGAGGCCTGAATGTCGGATTGTCAAGAGTTTGGCGTTTCGAATTCATCGCAATTTTGATTGCCGACAACATTATCATCGCGGCCCCGCCGCCGTGGGGGCGAGCGGGCCACATGTTTCCCAAGTATGGTATACTCCCTGAACGTATTCTCACATATATGTTATTTATTCATTGTCATCATTTTTACTTTCCACCTTGACTCGTAGGAGGGCTAGACCCTCAGCGGTCTTCTTCTGGACAAGCCGTGGTCACTGGTAGGTGTCGTCCCTCCTCCCCCCCCCGGCAAGTGCCTTCATTTTTATCGCGCACTGGATTCAACATCCCACTCACTGCTCGTCGAGTTTCATCGAACGTTGCTAACTCACGCTCTCGCGCTTTCCGCTAGTCGATTTTGGTGCAAGAAAAAGCCCCTCAGAGTATGCACTCGGTGACACTCGAACCCACGGAACTGATCTCTAGTAGGCACGCGGACAACGTGTATCGGAAAGAGGCCCATCCGATGCCGATGGCGTAGCGTTGCGGTGCATGTCGTTGAAGAATCCTCACATCCCGGCACTGCCGGCGGGACGGAGCACGCCGGGTTTTCACCGACCAGGCAGACATTGCTTGCACCAAGCTGAACATGGCGGTATATACTCGATCGTCGTCGTTGAGCTTCGGGGTTCAAGTAGAGCATCTCGTCTATAGAGGTCCACCCCAGCACCCACGTTTTTTTTGGGGGAAATTATTGCAAGTAGTGTGTGTTTTTTTTTTTTCATCGCTACTACTAACAGGTGTGCACGATAAAACAAATCGGCACCCGAATATCAAATTTCGACACCCAAACGATACACTAAAAAAAAAAAAAACAGGAAAAAAGTTGGAAAAAAAACACGCCTTTCGTTAGTTCGTCCAGAACTCCCACCCACCCCCCTATTACCAATTCGTTTCGCAGTATGGCCTTTTCAAGAGTATCGTTTGGTAATTTTGTCCTGCGCCCCTGCCTCCACGATCATTCAAGCTTGGGGGGGAATATATCCACAATAATACTTGATCTGCCCACACCCCTGAAAAAAAAACGCCCATGGGCCCGGGCCCACTTTCTCCTTGAGGGGAAAAGCCCCACGGCGCCGCCGACTGAATAGCGCTCGAGACCATGACCCTGAAACCCCCGGACGACTCTTAAACCGGTAAAATGGAGTTCGGTCTGTGAAATTATCCCAAAACCTGCCTACAAGTCAACTCTGTACGAACACCCATGGAACTCTACCTTGCCATTGAGGGGAAGGCGCCACAGCGCCCCCGGCTGACTAGCGACGTAAAACCCTAACCCTGAAAAAACCCCTGACAACCACCATAACCGGTACATTAGAGCCTGCGCTGCGAAATTTCCCAGACGCCTGCCTACAACCCAGCTCTGCAGGAAACCCCATGAACCTCAACCTTGTCGTTGAGGGGAAGGGCCCGCAGCGTTCCCCGGCTGAATAACGTTCAATCCCTGCCCCTAGAACTCCCCAACGACTCTATAACCGGTAAAATAGTCTTGACTCGAGAACGGAAGTATCCCCAAATTTGCCTACAACTCAGCAGGAAACCACATGGATCTAGCCCCCGGTATAGAACGGAGTCTGACGTAAGAAGTAGTCCCATCCCCTGCCTACAGTTCTGCAGAAAGCCCCGTGGACCCACCTTTTCGTTGAGGGGGAGGCCCCACGGCGCCCCCGGCTGGATAACGTTGTACTGCAGCCCGTAGCGCACGGTGTATCGCCCGGTCATCAGGCTTGCCCTAGCTGGGGTGCAGATCGACATCGAGTAATACTCGGTCATCTGTTCCACCAAAACAGTTGGTTTTTTTCAAATGGGGGAAAAATGGAAGACAACGAGAATGAAAAATGAAAAAAAAGGTTCAAGTCGAAAAACACATGAAAAAAAAAAAACGATGAGAAAAAAAGAAGAAAAAAAGAACAATAAAACACACCGAAAAACAAACGGAAAAAACCAAAAAACGGAAACGGATCGACAAACACGAAGAAAGGACGGTTTCGAAATGGCAAACCGAATGCGGAGGGAAAAAAAGATGGGGATTAAAAAATGAAAATCAGTAAATAAAACGATCCGTTAAAATGCGACGGGACGGTGGCGGGGGCAAGGGGGGGCAAGGGGGGGGGGGGGGGGGGGCAGTACTCATGTCGTGCATGGCCGTAGTCGAATGCATGAACATACACCCTCGCATCCGTCAATGCCACTACGCCCAAATCTCGACGAGATATTCTCAACACCGCCATTTTCGTTGCGTGTGCCCTCCCAGTTTCGCAGAAGCTCGCGCCTGAAATTCTTCTCAGGGGGTGTGTTATCTCATCACCCTAGTGTGATAACAAACAGACTATTACGGGGGTCCGTAGTAAATAAGACCAAATATTCTCAGTAACAATACGGAAATAGATGGGTTTTTATGTATACCATAGGTCCTATTATCTATGGACTCCCGTAACAGTGTATAGATACAATCCTACCGTTCCTGGGAGGGTCACTTCTACACGCCCCACGCTCGCCGAGTTAGGCGGCGACACCCATTCTTTCGCCGGGGACACCGAGGGCTGCTGTGTGGGGCGGGCGTGGCGCCTCCGGGAGGCCGCTGAAGGCGGAGTGGAGCTCGGGACTCTCGGCTGTTTTTTTGGGGGGGGATGTAAGTTTACAACAAAAATATTTTCAAAGAACCGAACGACCACTACGACGCTGCTGTATTAAATAATAGTGATATAGGTTCAATTCTACCGTAGCATGCGTCCTCTATATTATACCTGGTACCTGGTATACAATATCTACCTGGTATATATACGTGCCTGGTATATATTTATGTTTATGTTTTAATACGTAAAACTTATTCCAGTGTAGTTTGTAACCGCAGAGGTTGTGCTTCTCTAGGATGATCGATCACAGACTCAGCATGGACACCGGGTGCGCTGCATACCGATGTCTACACAGCACAACAACTCCGTCGGAGATCCAGCACACCCGCTGTCTGTGCTGGTCCTTCGATGCGGACGTAAGCCGTACGCCCGCCCAAATGGTGATCTGCATATTTCGTACGTGGTACGTACGAAGGCGATGCCTACATACCAGAGAGCCTCCGCTTCTGAACACCCTGCCACCCGCTTGGCGCCCTCTGACCCCCACGCCGACGTGATCCCCCCACACGGAATTAAACCTGGCCCTGGATTCGTACGAAATACCAATATGCCCCGAAATAATATGATTGTACTCGTATGTTCAAAGAGTAGCGGTCCCTCTACAGCAGTGCCTCTATGCGCCAGCGAACAATACCGGCAATATCGCGTCAACCGGCACTATTTACTCCGCGCGCTGCCACACTGGCCAACCGGCACTATCGCCTCAACCGGCACGATTTACTCCGCGCGCTGCCACACTGGCCAACCGGCATTATCCCATCTGTGCCAACCGACTCCACAGACACTATATCGAGCAGCCGGCACTAACTCAACCAGCACTATATAGGGACCACCACTGTTAACTGAATTTCATGCAAACTGTCCTTCCACCGGGACAGAGCGGTACAAAATAAGCCGCCGTCAGGCCCGCGCCAACAACTCTGATCCCACGTCGTACTTGCGGATTTCGTTTTGCACCACGTGCTAATTGCTATAATAACAGGTACTACAGTATACCATTCTGACCATAAATATAAGGTATATTTCGACATTTTGTTGCCATCAGAACCTCCCTTATATTTACCATCAGACTGGTATATTTTTTTAAATAACAGTTTTTGGTGCACCCTGCCGGGTCCTGCCGAAGGCTAATCAAACACTCGGAGCGACAGCTCATAGGGCTCAAGTCCTGTGGGCTTAAGGCGTGGTACTACGGTGCCAAGCCCGACCAGGGCGTTTAAAAGCAGAGGCTTTGGTACAGTGTCACTAGCATATTCTGGTAAACAGTGTAGCCATCTGGGGGCGCGGATTGTGCCCCCCTCTACGGTTTTGTCTGGCCGATTGCAGCGTGCCCTCAACATGACGCAGAAGCAGCGCAAGCATGGCATCACGATACATACTGCTGTACGTCGTATACATGTACCATGCGTACGTTGGATGTAGACGGGTGAAAATAACGGTTTAACGTGAACAAACACACACACTACAGCAGCAGCAGCAGTAGCGTATGCGCGAGTATTGACAAACCGCACGCATCACGCGTCACCAGTGTCTGCATCGCAATCACACGATACCGGTATATAGTACCGTGCTTCGTTCTATTACGGGGGCCGATAGTTAACAGGACCAAATATTGTTGGTAAAAATAGGGAAATATATAGGGTTTTGCTTGTACCATAGATCCTATTTACTATGGTCCCCCGCAATAGTTTTATCGCAACGGCATACGTGACACCCCCGTCTCCTGTTTCCGCCTCCTACGGACAAAAGACACATGTCCTGGGTCACAAATATATATATATATATATATATTTGTTTTTTTTTCTTGTTTCTTCTTCTCTTTCGAGTTGTCTTCTTTGTTTTTGTTTTTTTTTCTCTTTGTTTCGTTTCGTTTCTGTAGGTCATGGAATGTGGATGTGCCTGTCGTACGCAGTATGATGACATGGCATCCCATTGTATACGTGGCAAGTAGCGGATAACCCGACCAAGGGAATGCGGACATGGGGGGGAACAGGAGTATAGAAGGGAAACTGCAGTGGACGAAAGTAGGAAGGAGATGGCAGACAGGGTAGCAAGGTACCGGGCAGACTAAGAAGTAGAACATGCCTATTCTACAGGTACTCGTACCACCAACTGGTGGTGCAGCTGGTTCGAACGTGGCCTTCCTTTGTCTTCCTTTTTTTTTTTTTTTTTTTTTTTGCTTCATTTTATTTTCTTTTTGCGCTGACCCTATGCGATTTTCGTTTTATTTTCTCTCTTCCTTTCTCCGATTGATAAGCCTTATTGAAGGAGTCGTGTGGCGTGGGTGGATGAAGAGCCTGCTTTGCTTGTTTCGTATTGTCTGACGCCCAGGGGCCGGGCATAGTTGACGAACGCTGGACGGAGGTGGCAGACAGGGTAGCAAGGTACCGGACCAGCAGGGAGACCCTGGCTGTGCTACTTGTACCATAAACTGCTGCCGCTACCTGGAGGATGCTTTGTGCTTTGTTTGGTTTGCCTGTTACTTTCCCTTGGTTCTTAAGTCTTACTCTGTTGACGACGACTAGTGGTGTTTTCTTCTTTTTCCTTCTTTTTTCCAGTTCGTTCTTTTCAAGTGTCTGCAAGATCCCCTGCGGGGGGGGCACGATGATTTTTTTCTCATATATATAAATACAACTGTAATTACGATTTTTGAGGTCGTTGTCACTTGCTAGCTCTTGGCAGACAGACCGTCAGCTCTTCGCAAACAGCCCTTCTTCTTTGAAACAGCCGAACAGCCAAAAAACAACACTTTCTTCCTTCTTTGAAACAGCCGAACAGCCAAACAACCTTTCTTCCTTCTTTGAAACAGCCGAACAGCCAAACAACCTTTCTTCTTTCTTCTTCGCCAAACAGCCAAACAACCTTTTCATCTTTCTTCTTCCGCAAACTGCCAACCAATAATAGACAGCTCTTCGCACGGCGCCAAAAAGAGGCGTCTCGCCTTCGACGAACGGCATAGATAGGTGCAGCTGTCGGCGGCCAAGCTGCTGCTGTCGGTGGCGAACCTGCTGGTGCTGCAACCCCCGCCTCTACCTTCTCCACGCCCCCTAAGCTCACCTCCCCCTCGTCGAGAGGCGCGTGGTCCTCGCCCTCTGGCAAGAGAGCGGCAACGACAAAGACCGACCTGGTGCCGGCTGTTGTTTGCGACCAGTGCACGGACCAGCACTTGGTCAAGAACTCAAACGCCTGGTGGCAAAAACGTGGCCTTCGCCACCTGCAAGGATCTCACGTGCGTGGTGGCGGAATCATCCTGCCAGGGCAACCAACTGCGAGTTCTGTGCTCGCCCGATCAAGGAGGGGACTGTCTCGTACTCCCTCGAGACTGCTGACAGTGGTGAGTGTCTTACGTCTATTGTGCATGCTGTATGTTGCCAGTACCTGGTACGTTTTTTTGGGGTTTTCAATTGCCTTTTTGCATACAATCCTACGTCAAAGCGTTTATATTTAATTTTTACTCATCCATGCTCGTTCTTTCCCCTTCGTGCGTTGCGTCGGCTCCTCTTACACACAGTGCACGCGAACGCGCACATGCACAACTGTTTGCGGGACGTGCACGAAGGAACGGAGGATTCAGCTGTCGCCGTCACCGCTGCACGGAACGACGTGAGTGCTGCTGCTACTGTGGTGCATTTTCGGTGCATGCACACGATTTCTGTGTGTACATGTTTTGGTGACCCCACGTACTCATTTTTTGCTCGTTTTCGGCTGCCGCTGCTGCTGCTGCTGCTGTCAGCGCCACGCTATGAGTGCTGCTGCTGCTGTGCACCTGCTTCTCCTGTGCACTCGCTGCTGCTGTAGTGCTGCTGCGTTGTTGCCGTGCTGTGCACCTGCTGCTCCTGTGCAATTGCTGATGCTGTATGTAGTGCTGCTGCGTTGTTGCCGTGCATTATGCTGGAAGCGTACATATTTTCGGATCGTCAATTCCGTAGGTTTTGCGATGGCGGCATACCAGGGTACATGCTTTTTTTCTTCCTTATTTTCATATCGTTGCTATGCTGCTGCTGCTGCTGCCAACGCTGCGGCGATTCGTTGCAGCTTCTGCTGCTGCTAATGCTGTGGCTGCTTCTGCTGCTGCTGCTGCCAATGCTGCCGCAATATCCACTGAATGTTCGTATGTACTCGGATTACTTTTTTTCTTGGTCGTTTTTGTACTCAAATGGTTCCTTTTGATACGTGAAAAAATATTTTTGTCGTTTTGCTCCTGCATTTTGAGTACGTACTGCAATTTCTCGTTTTTGGCTTGGTTATTTTCATATATATCGTTGCTATGCTGCTGCTGTGGTGCTGCTGCGTTGTTGCCGTACATCATGCTGCACTTTTGTGTGTACATATTTCGGTATCGTCAATGAAATTCCGTAGGTTTGGCGATTGCGGCATACCAAGGGTACATACTTTTTTTCTTCCTTATTTTCATATCGTTGCTATGCTGCTGCTGCCAACGAGGACTATTGTTTTTTATTGGCCATTTTTGTACCCAAATGGTTTTTTTGATCAAAGTTAAAAAAATATTTTGGTCGTTTTGCTCCTGCATTTTGCGTACGTACTACTTTTTCTCGTATTTCGTACTGTTGCTATGCCGCTGCTGCGTTGTTGCCGTACAGCATGCGGAGGTGGGTCTATAGTGAGGTACCAAAAATACTTTTCGGACGGCCTCGGGGTACATACTTTTTTTCTCCCTTCTTTTCATATCGTTGCTATGCTGCTGCTGCCAAGGCTGTGGCGATCCGTTGCTGCTTCTGCTGCTGCTGCTGCTGCTGCTCTGCTTTAGTGTTGCCGCAATATTCACTGAATGTTTGTATGTACTCGGATAATTGTGCTTCCTGGTCGTTTTGTGGCGCTGCTGCGTTGTTGCCGTACATCATGCTGGACATGATTTGTGTGTCTATTACACTTAAACTTGGTGCGTGTGTATATATTTCTGTATCGTCGATGATTTTTTTTGTGGTGCTGCTGCGTTGTTGCCGTACATCATGCTGGACGTGATTTGTGTGTGTACTGTACTACACTTGTGTGTCTACATATTTCTGTATCGTCAATGAAATTACGTACTTGCTGCTTCTGCTGCTGCTGCTGCTGCCGTCGTATAGCAAGCGATTACGTGCTGCTGTAGTGCCGTTGTAGAGTATTATAAATAATTAACCCTGCCCCCCCCCCCCCTCCCCCGCCATTCCCTGCACGCCACTCCCTCCCCGCGCACCCTATATGTTTACTTCGACCAGGTCCGTGGCAAGTGCTACAACTGCCGCCTGACGGACTCCACCACCAAAGACGGAGACATCGTCATCAAGCGCAAAAAGACTCCCTTCCATTTCGCCTGCTCCAGGGCTTCGCGGAATTCCGAAGCAGTACGCCAAGCAGACTGTCGCCATCCAGGACGAACGAAAGGAAACAATTTGTTTCCCACATTTCCCAAAATCACGATTATTTGTTCCTACACATATTCAACAGCGAACAGATCCACATTCTGGGCCTCCCGCCTCGATACTACAGCATCCTGGAAGACTATTTACATATATATCATGTCTCATCCAAACTCCTATGCTGGCTACATCGAAATCGCGGCCGCCCAGCAACCATACAACATTTCCATAACCGTTGTCGTTGCCGGCACTGCTGCTTTCTCTCCGGTCCCAAACCTTCCTTTAAACAACAGCCTGTATGTTGTATATCATCCACATGCCAAGCACTACTCCACTCTCTCCCCACACTGATGAAATATGTTATTCTTATTATTAGACGAATTCTTACTCTTGCGTCACCCGATCTTACGTTTCACATTACATTAATAAATAAACGCGATTATTACATCCTTCACCGTTTCTTACACAAATACGTTTAGTTTGGTTGGCTTTGGGCTATGTCGCCAATTAATTGCAGTAACTGTTGTATGTACACGAAACGACGGAATACCCACTCCGAAGGAAAGCCTTGTATAAATATATGTATTTATTTTTTTTCTTGTTTCTTCTTCTCTTTCGAATTGTCTTTGTTCTTGTTTTTTTTTCTCTTTGTTTCGTTTCGTTTCTGTAGGTCATGGAATGTGGATGTCGTGCCTGTCGTACGCAGTATGATGACATGGCATCCCATTGTATACGTGGCAAGTAGCGGATAACCCGACCAAGGGAATGCGGACATGGGGGGGAACAGGAGTATAGAAGGGAAACTGCAGTGGACGAAAGTAGGAAGGAGATGGCAGACAGGGTAGCAAGGTACCGGGCAGACTAAGAAGTACAACATGCCTATTCTACAGGTACTCGTACCACCAACTGGTGGTGCAGCTGGTTCGAACGTGGCCTTCCTTTGTCTTCCTTTTGTTTTTTTTTTTATTTTTTGCTTCATTTTATTTTCTTTTTGCGCTGACCCTATGCGATTTTCGTTTTATTTTCTCTCTTCCTTTCTCCGATTGATAAGCCTTATTGAAGGAGTCGTGTGGCGTGGGTGGATGAAGAGCCTGCTTTGCTTGTTTCGTATTGTCTGACGCCCAGGGGCCGGGCATAGTTGACGAACGCTGGACGGAGGTGGCAGACAGGGTAGCAAGGTACCGGACCAGCAGGGAGACCCTGGCTGTGCTACTTGTACCATAAACTGCTGCCGCTACCTGGAGGATGCTTTGTGCTTTGTTTGGTTTGCCTGTTACTTTCCCTTGGTTCTTAAGTCTTACTCTGTTGACGACGACTAGTGGTGTTTTTTCTTTTTTCCTTCTTTTTTCCAGTTCGTTCTTTTCAAGTGTCTGCAAGATCCCATCATCACTTTTACTTTCCAGCCCACTCGTAGGAGGTTTTACCCTCGACAATCTTCTGGACAAGCCGTGGTCACAGGTGTCGTCCCTTCTCCCCCCCGGTACGTGCCTTTGTTTGTTTATCGCGCATAGGGTTCAGCATTCCCACTGCTCGTCGATTTTCATCGAATGTACAGCTAACTCACGCTCTCGCGCTTTCCGCTTATCAATTTTTTATGCAAGAAAAAGTCCCTATGAGCATGCACTCGGTGAGACTTGAACCCGTGAAATTGATCTTGACAGGCACGCGAACCACCTACCAAGCCACCGGGGACGCCGGTATTGCATTGCATACGTGACAACGTGGTATCTCTGTGGCGTAGCTTTGTGACCACAGAACTTGTAGCTCTCCAAGATTGAAGAATCGGCACGGACACTGGTTGCGCTGGATGTCGACGGGTAGAAAGAACGGTTTAACGTGAAGAAAAACAACCCAAGTAATCAGCTACAGCAGCACCTCCAGTAGTTTTGAAGTCCAGTCAACTCATAGCCCCGGACGACTGCCCTCTCTGGTGCCACAGCGACAAAATACATGAGACACAACGGTCTTCACGAACTACACCCGCAGTTTCGGCCAAGTGCAGGCATATACAGGTACAGTATATAGTGCTCCCTCTATATTGCCGGTAAGTGCCAGCCAACAATACCGGCCATATGGCGGCAACCGGCACTACAGTAATCCCTCCGCACACTGCCATACTGGCTACAGTAATCCCATCTGTTCCAAGCGATTTCATAGGCACTATAGCGGGCACCCGGCACTACCGAACCGGGAGAGTAAAGAGGGACCAATATTGTAGGTAACTATTTTGGAACTGCCATCCCACCCCTGCCAACCGCCAACGTCAGCGCCTCACCTTGATTCCTCCAGCGGCGAGCTTGTCCATGTTGGGCGTCACGCCGTGAAGGTCGGTGCTCTGGTACCCAATGTCGTTCCAGCCCATGTCGTCTACCATGATGAAAAACACATTCGGGTGTTTCGCGGTGCCGCCGCCTCCACCACCACCACTACCGTCAAAAATCACCACTACCACTACCACCACCTCCACCACCACCATCTCCACCATTATCACCACTTTCCCCATCACCACCACCACCACTACCACGGCGGGCACTGCTGCTGCTTGCGTCACCCCTACCGTCACTACCACCGCCGCCGCTGCCGCTGGTGCTGTTCCCCCCTCCTTCCCCTCCCCCCCCCGCCGCCACAACAGAGACGCCACCCTCATCTCTACCACCACCCTCACCCCCACCACCCCCCCTGGCAGCAAATTCATCCTCCTCTTTCTCCTCCCCTTCCTCCCCCACCCACAACGTACCGCCCTTCACCGCTAACAATTGTTGCTGCTGTTGCTGCTGCCCCTCTGCTACGGCCTTGACCTCAGCAGGTGCCGGCGACCATACCGACGGTCGTTCCACCTCACCTTTCGCTTCCGCTTCGAAAGCGTCGCCTCCAGCGGTGTGCCCGCGCGCTTGCCCCCCCCCCTGCTCGGAGTTCTTACCTGTATATTGCGCGGGGGTGATGCGGGGGGGGGGGGGGGGGGGGTTGTTGGACGTTGATGGTGGTAGGTGGGAGGTGAAAATGGTTGTGTTCAGGGGGGGGGGGGGGGGGTGATGAGGGTGGCCGTGATGGCGGCGGGGGGTGATGGTATGGGGTTGGTCTTGGTGTTGGTGGTGATGATGTACTGACGTGTCATGCATGGCCGTAGTTGTATGACCTAAACCCTCTCATCCCTACAACGCAGGGACGAAGCACGTCGGGTTTTCACCGACCAGGAAGGCAGACATTGTGTGCACCAAGGGCGAACTACAGAAATGACCACTTGTGAGGCGGACTTGCAAATGATGACATTTTCGAATGAACCGTAATTTGGGGGGAGGGGGAAAACGCCTGCTACGTGACCCCGCATCTCAGTTATGACTACTCGTACGAAGGACAAAGAAGGGCGAAACTTTAAAAGAGGACGAAGAAAAAACAACAGAACGGTGGCTTGTACGTAGCTTTCGATATATAGCCACTACTGTCTGCGCTAACCCTCGTATTACACGTACGAGGACATGATATTTCTGCGTGTTCCAAGTGTTTCCGCTTGAGCAGGAGGCTTTGAGGTCCTTCCTATTGGCTCATAGTCCTCCCGCCAAAAATGTAACAGCACGAAAGAAGGGGAACAATTGTGTACTACCTTGCAGCTGACACGCGCGCTCCCTCAAGGTGTATCAACGGTACTACTTTTTTTTTTTTTTTTTTTTTTTTTTTTTATCCTCCGCCAAAATAGTGATCGCGTGATCGCTATGCTGCTGTGTACATATATATAGAATGCATAAACAGGTTATGACTGCTGACGATGATGGCTGGGGACACACAATCAGTACTGGCATGGATGGCTCACCAAAATAGTGATCGCGTCATCGCTATGCTGCTGTGTACATATATAGAATGCATAAATAGGTTATGACTGCTGACGATGATGGACGGGGACACACAGAAGCTTCAGCTGATGTGTACTATTGTTTCGTTATATTCTTCTCCGACGCATTATTTCACCGGCGTCCCCTGTGTGGCTTGGTAGGTGGTCCGCGTGCCTGTCAAGATCAATTTCGCGGGTTCAAGTCTCACCGAGTGCATGCTCATAGGGACTTTTTCTTGCATAAAAAATTGATAAGCGGAAAGCGCGAAAGCGTGAGTTGGCTACATTCGACGAAAATCGACGAGCAGTGGGAATGCTGAACCCTATGCGCGACAAAAAATAAAGGCACGTACCGGGGGGGAGAAGGGACGACACCTGTGACCACGGCTTGTCCAGAAGATGGTCGAGGGTGAAACCTCCTACGAGCGGGCTGGAAAGTAAAAGTGATGAAGGAAAAACAAAAAAAACAAGAAAAAAAAACTCCAGAGGTTTTGGAACCCGTCTTGTGGCAGTGCCGGCGTCCCCGGTGGCTTGGTAGGTGGTCCGCGAGCCTATCAAGATCAATTTCGTGGGTTCAAGTCCCACCGAGTGCACATGCTCATAGGGACTTTTTCTTGCATAAAAAATTGATAAGCGGAAAGCGCGAAAGCGTGAGTTGGCTACATTCGATGAAAATCGACGAGCAGTGGGAATGCTGAACCCTATGCGCGACAAAAAAAAAAAGGCACGTACCGGGGGGGAGAAGGGACGACACCTGTGACCACGGCTTGTCCAGAAGATGGTCGAGGGTGAAACCTCCTACGAGCGGGCTGGAAAGTAAAAGTGATGAATAAAAAAAAGAAAAGAAAAAAAAGTAGAGCTTGCCACGTATTGGAGAAAAATGGTTGGCACTGAGCCCGTCTTGCAACCAGCAGAGCTTACCACGTATCGGAGAGAATGGTGGGCACACACTGCTGCTGTGTACGAGACAAAAGGGTAAAACGCTGACCAACGGTTGAATGGGTCTGGTTGCCCCGACCCGTTCAGTACTACAGCAGTAGTCCCGTGTTCGGGACAAACCAGTTGAAATCTGAGTGGATGGTCCCCAAAACGGGACTACAGCAGTACCAAACGGGTTAATATGAGGGTCACGGTTAAGGGTTCCGGTAGTTATCTTCTTCTCGTACACGGCAGTGATCGTCGAGCACTGCTGTCTCGAACAGGTTGCAAGCCCCCCTCCCTCTAACCACGGACCTGCATTTCTTGACGATGAGTCAATGCCACAACAACAGCACGCCCCCCGACATGCTCTCTACAACCAGTGGAAACCACAGGAACGAACGCACATGTTTGGGAGTGTGGAAAAAATATACCTGTGGTGCGAAGTTTGCTGCATACTGACACAGGGTGCAATACTTTCTTCTGACGATGTCGTTGGGCATGAAAAAAAATACGTTTCATTTGAACAACAAGCACATTGCTTGTCCCGGGGTTTCCAATTTTCCAAGCGCGCGTTCGTCCGTTCTAGATTTCCATAAATGAGTGAGAGCTCAGGGTTAGGTTTACCGAAAATATTGTTGAAGGTTTGGGGTCTGGTTTGCGTAGGGTGGGTGGGTGGGTGGGCAATGTCTTCACAGCAAACTCTTCTTTCTATTACGGGGGTCCATAGTTAACAGGACCAAATTTTGTTAGTAAAAATAGGTAAATATATAGGTTTTTATGTATACCATAGGTCCTGTTAACTATGGACCCCCGTAATACCAAGCTGCCTCTTTTTCCGGCGTGTCATGTGTACGAGCGAGCGAAGAAAGAAAGAGGGACAAAAAAAATCGTGGTGCGAGGCAAGCTGGAGATGTTTTAATCGCAGCACCACTTGATGAATAAACTCGTGCAACACCACTGTGTCTGATTGGCCGAGGCGCCACGGCTGGCCAAACAATACTCACGCGCAACACCAGTGCCTGATTGGTCAAGGCTGGCTGTTCGGCCGGTCGCTTTTTTGTTCTTGGAAAAACGCCACCGAAACACGCGTCAAGAGAGCGCGACCGGCCCGCCGTACCGACCTCGAGCCCCCCGAAAGGGGTGGGGTTAGAGATAGGGATGAGGTTAACCCCTACAGCGCTGCAGCCCCGTTTTAGGGATAATTGGGAAAAAAGTACTCGGAATTAGAGTCAGATACGTATTTCTGGACTGTGCGGCGTCCCCGGTGGCTTGGTAGGTGGTCCGCGTCCCTACTAAGATTACTTTCGTGGGTTCGAGTCTCTATCGGGTACACACGCGTAATAACTTTTTCTTGCGCAAAAAAATGATTATCGGAAAGGGCGGGAGCCCGAGTTGGAAACACTGATGAAAATCGACGAGCAGTGGGAATGAATGCTGAATGAACCCTATACGGCACGTACCGGGGGGGGAGAGAACGAACGACACCTGTGACCACGGCTTGCGCAGAAGATCGCTGACGGTAAAACCTCCCACGAGTTCAAGCTGGAAATAATAAGTGATGGAAAAAAAAGTAAAAGTACTATTACGGGGGACCATAGTAAACAGGACCAAATATTGTTAGTAAAAATAGGTGAATATATAGGTTTTTATGTATACCATAGGTCCTATTAACTATGGACCCCCGTAAATAAAAGGGTCACAAGAGTCGGGGTGGGGTTTGGCCTAGGCCGGCACGGAATATAGAAATTGACCAAGATATGTTGCATGGGTTATTTGCAAGGTGGTGCTGCAATCATCAGAGGCGCCCCAACAAACTGCGAAAGACGGTGAACGGGTTCGAAAAGAAAAAAGAGGGATTCGACATGGAAACGTCGAAATGCCAAGCGTACCCGTACAGGTGTACAGGTAGGAGGGGTTGGACCATCGATGGTACCAAGAGGAGAGGATTATTGCGGGCGAATGCGAGTTTGTCATTTTGACAGCGGGCGCCAGCAACACAGGTGAGCCGCGGCCACCCCTTGACAGCGAATTTTTACGGAGGTTTCGTGCTTGGCGCCGAACGCCGACCCTCCGACCCGAACGCAAAACCTTAAGTCAGTGATCAGTGCTAGGGCGCTTCCGGGGCTTGGGACGGCTCTTGAGTTGATTCGGCCGGCTTGGATACTGCGCTTGGAAAGACTCTACTAATAGGTTGATTAGGCCCGCTCGGGATGATGTGGCTTTTAACATACCAGCACCCCTGAGCCGACCAGAGTGCGCAAATGGCCACTTGAGGGAGATGCACTTTCAGCAGGTGACCACGGCTGGAATAGGGACGTCTTCCGAGATTCGCGCTGCCTGAAAACGCCCGCCGTACGAAGGAACTTCGTATAACATAACACCAACGCATATAAGTTAACACTAGTCCACACCTCGGACAGATCAGACAGATCATGATCTATCTATCTGGGGATCATTTAGATCATCTGGTTCCTCATCCACCGTTGTGAGAGGTTGTGCAGGATCTGCCTTACAGGGCAGATTCAACCCAGGAAACATGTGCTACACGTATAGATCGTGCAGAATATACGGGTCCCACCCGGCAACATGAGCTATGAGTTAAACACATTTACAAGCTCGGGAATAAATCTACAGCAGTAGCAGACCATGAAATAGCAATCGACCAACCGTAGACTGCATACCCCTTAGCACGCTTCGATCGAAACATCATACCAAGCTTGCAAATGTGAGGTTCGATCTCATCACAACTTTTTTTTTTCTTTGTTCAAATTCCAAATAATGACAATGGGGTGGGCAGAGAGAGTGCGTTGCTCTCTCGCTTATATGAACGCACATGATTGTCTACAGAATATGAGAGTAGCCATCAAAAGTACGTACCTCGTAGTAAACACCGCAGGTTTACATATAGGAAAACAACATAACGTAGGTATATACTGCAGGATAAAAGCCCAAAATAGGTACATATACACCTTTTAAGCCATTTATAGCGTTTAGAACTTTGGAAAGGGCTTCCTGGGCCCCTCTGAGATTGGCCAACGGTGCATCGTGTCTACCAGTGGCTCAAACGTTCAAGGTACACATATGGCCGGCACTTCAAATTCGCCGTCACTTTTAATATCTTTGGCTTGCCCGATCCCTTCTGTGGCAAGTGAGACACGGGCAGTCGTCCCAATCAGATCCCGGGACCGTCAAGCAGGTGACCTTACCTGTCAATACAAACGCCCGAATAGACCAAGAAACACTTCGTGCGCGGCTTGGGGCGGAGACAGCACAGGTCACATAATACTAGCAACATGAACGGTCGGCTCATGCTGAATTTTCTTTCGAGTCCACTAAATTTCTAAAAAACATTTCCTTGCCTTTTTACACGATTATTGGTCGTCATTTAGTGCTACTTTCCTTGCAAATTGCATACCAGTATCAACATTCTAAGCCAGCAGGCACCATGTCCACAATAGGATAAAACGAGCGCGTAAGACACAGATTTGAGTACTTACACGCATATATGTTAAAAAAAAACGTACCGGACGTATCTAAAATTTACGTAAGTATCGAAGGCCGTACCTAACGATGGGTAAAACTCTGGTACATGTCGAAGGTCATACCTCAAGCTAGGTAAAACTAATGTAAGTATTGAAGGTCTTATCTCAAGTTAGGTAAAACTTGGGCAAGTACAGGAGGTCATACCTGAACCTTTAGGTAAGTAGTCGTACCTAACATTAAGAAAAACTTAAGATAAGTATCGAAGGTCGTATATATACTCGAATATAGGAAACCTTGGATACGTCTCGGAGGCTGTATATACCTATCTTATGATACGTACAACGTAGACAAGTATCGGAGGTCGTACGTGATGTACCTAAGGGGTTAGGTAAGGTATATATACCCGGGTATTGTAACCGGGTACACAAGTGCGTATCTCACCTAACTTACCCTTGATTCGTTTCCCAGATACAAGATCATACGATGACAAGATGGCAAGTGAGAGGAACTCGGGGTGCTGTGCTTGATCGGCATGGATGCTTGATGGTGACGGCCGGCATCTATCTGATTTTTGCCCTTTGGCACGACCAATGGCCCCGAGCTACGTGATCTTTTCAAGTTCAAGTTCAGGACCTTGGTTTTATGCATCGCAGCGGGCACTGTCTTGTCTTTTGTCGGTTACTTTCCGCTTCAGTCTTTGGGAATTCTATTTTTCGGCACCTTCATGCCCCGGTCCGTAGCCCGCTTGCCGCTGGCATGTAATAGTTTTTTCTTCTCATATTGCGCGTTTGTCCCACACATAAAGCGTCGCATGAGGCGTCGAAGCTTCATTATGGGGTGTGGGGGAGATTTATAGCCTCTTTATATTGTTTCGAATAGTCGCACCTTCGACCTCCCTTTCCGATTTCTGAGATGATAGGGCCATCGCCCTTTGATCGTCGTGTGATCTGCATCCACGACTTTTCAGGGTGGACTAATGTGATGGTATCACGTAGCTGTGAGGGAGTGCAAACGTACCAGTATGAGAAGATAGGAAGATACGTACCATATGAGATAATGCGACGTGCTACATTAGCAACGGAAACGTCTCCATCCTACTCGTACATGTATGAACATTGATGGTTCAGGGGATAGTCTGGTACTTGACTGGCCCCTTTCGATCTCACAATGTTATTGTGTTGTACCCTAAATGAGAAGCCGCGCGGTAAACCCGCAATGCATGGCAAACTTCTTAAGAACGTCTAAACACAAAATCGAGCCTTTCCAAGCACAACGACAAGCTGGCACACCAACCAAGTAGGCCTCTGGTTGGCCTTAGGGTCGGGGTTAGAGCTCCGGATTAAGGTTAGGGTCGGGGTGGTAGCCGCTGTGAGTGAGCCGAAGCCGGAAATGATCGCATCATCGGGAAAAAATCCCCTACACAAAACCCGTGATGACTCGACCTATGTGCAGGAGCGCCCTGCACAAAACTTTGTGCAGGATGCGGGTCTTATTGGTCAAGGCGGGTCTTTGGACCGCCCGGCGTTTTTTTGGAAAAACGCCCCCGAAACACGCGGCAGAGCCGCGTGACTGCCCCTGCCGACCTCGAGCCCTCCACAGGCTGGGGTTCGGGCTCGGGTTAGCGTCAGGGTTAGGGTCAGACCTGGGGGTGGGTTGGTCTGGGCCGACGTGCAGGGCTGAAATGACGACACACGCCCTGGTTTTGTGCAGGGCGCTCCTGCACATAGCGGGGAGCCGAATAAAATGATCCCTGAATAGAACAGCATCAGTTCATTCTTATCGGAGAGTTTTTTTTCGAAAGTTTGGAAATAATTGGAGATATGTATCAATATACATATACTCGTTCTGTCAGTATTCGTGAAATTCTGCAGAAACAAAAAAAACATGTCTGTTAAATTCCACATACGAAGTATTTGGCCGCCCGGCGTTTTTTTGGAAAAACGCCCCCGAAACACGAGGCAGAGCCGCGTGACTGCCCCTGCCGACCTCGAGCCCTCCACAGGCTGGGGTTCGGGCTCGGGTTAGCGTCAGGGTTAGGGTCAGACCTGGGGGTGGGTTGGTCTGGGCCGACGTGCAGGGCTGAAATGACGACACACGCCCTGGTTTTGTGCAGGGCGCTCCTGCACATAGCGGGAGCCGAATAAAATGATCCCTGAATAGAACAGCATCAATTCATTCTTATCGGAGAGCTTTTTTCGAAAGTTTGGAAATAATTGGAGATATGTATCAATATACATATACTCGTTCTGTCAGTATTCGTGAAATTCTGCAGAAACAAAAAAAAAAACATGTCTGTTAAATTCCACATACGAAGTATTTGGAAAAAAAATCACGAAAATCTGGAAGTTTAAAAAAGTGCGTGAAAAAAACATGGGAAATTATGGAAAAAAAGCTCTCCGATAAGAATGACCCGAAAAAAACATGGAAACTATAGGGAAAAAGCTCTCTGATAACAATGACCCTTGTTCGGGCACAGCTACAGAAGTTTCCCATGCATGGCGGATTTACGGTTGCTGTTGCGATGTACAGTAGTAGTAATAGTATTAATAGTACCTGTGGTTCTTCTCTAATTGAGCTAGCTCTCCGTGAGATAGGAAACAACGTAAAGAATAAATCTACGAATAAGCGTGCCCTGGCCCGTATCGACATCCCTGTCCTCCTCTGTAAGGCAGGCACATCATGACAATGGTATTAGCAATTAGGTCGTGGGCGGCAGAAGCAGGCACATCACGACAATGGGTATTAGCAATTAGGTCGTGCGCGGCAGAAGCAACCTTTTTTGGGTGGATGTCAAAAATCAAGCCAGCAGTTTGTGAGAGGCAGCGTAGCAACGGAACACACCCGCACCAGCGCGCACCAGCACACAGAAGCAGGGGCAGAACCGCACTGCTGCTGTTGTATATACGCGTTTACCAACACGTCTACCAACACACATATCAACAAACGTTTGCATATTAATACTTGATTCAAAATGTGCTAAAATTTCGGTATATACATAGACAACATCTACGTAATGCGGATAGATTCTTGTCGGGTGTCGTCCGGTGGTCGTATTCGTACGTAGACGACCCAAAACCTACCACTGTAAAGTACGCCTTGTTTGCAGCTTGCTTGGTTTGTTCTGCTGCTCCGAGCCGTCGATGCATTGCTTCGATTTTCGAGTATCTCGTGATTGGTAATGGGACTTGTTGGACGAAACAATTAGTGATGCCACCTGCTACGTTACCCAAGTGCTACCTGGTAAATGGTGCCTTCGTACTGAGTACGAGAGATATGGCCTGCATGCGACCACCGCATTCATGATCTCCACGAGACCAACTGCACTCAAAAATATACAATGGTACTACTGCTGTTGCACCAGTTTACTATCCCGCACACAAAGCCAAACGAGCACACACACATTCGCGATGTCTGCAAACGCCTCACCCGGTTGCCCTGGCGTTCGTGAGCCGGGACCGGTGCCTCCCGATCTAGTAGTTGCCTCGGGCATCTGCTGGAGAGCTGACAATGATGACATCTGTGTCCGTTCAGTCTGGATGGTTTTGAAGATAAGACCGAGTCCAAGAAGGGCCAGTGAAAACATCACCGCGCCAGCGATCCCAGCGATGTGCCTCCATCTTCTTGATCGCGGCCGGCCTTTCCTGTCGCCGCCGCGACCGCCGCCTCGGACCCCCAGCCAGTGCCTCCTCAAGTCGTTCCCCGAGTCTTCCGCCTCTTCTCGCTGGAGCAACGGCGTAATCTCTGCGGTGTCATGCATATGTGCTTGTGTTTTGTTGCAGTTGGTGGGGGGAGGGTGCCGGTTACGAGAGGTGGGTCCGTTCCTCTCGAGCTCACCGGCGGAGCCCTCCGCGGAGCCGTGACAGCTCGGTCCGTGGACTCTTGCTTCTGCCGCGGGTGCCACCGTGGGCGAGGAGGGAGGCACGTGCGGAGTGCCGCTCGCTTAGCCTTATAATCTGTCGAGTCTCTGTCCTGGTTTGTACTAACAGGTTGTTCTGCTACGTAGCTGCTGCTGTGGTTATGCTGGTGCTGCTCTTCTTGCTGCTGCTCCTCCTGATGATCTTGTTTTTTAGTTTTTTGGAAGAATGCATATGATGACGAGGGGGTGCACTGCTGTTCTGAAAGCGTGATGAACCTTTTTCCAATCTCCGGGGCACCAAAAAAAAAAAACTCCATTTTATCGCAACAATCCATCATTTCCGTCCAAAAAAAGTTTATTACCGCAGATCTCTTCGAGTTTTGGTGGTTTTCAGAAAATCAAGATTTCAAATATGGATAAATTGAAGTTTCTCGTATTATTATTACTGTATTGGTAATTGCCGGTCATCGGAGAGAGAGCAACACAAAACGCGTGCTGTCAAGGGTGTAGGCCCGAGTGTTTCGCACACTAAAATTCAGTCAATGCATGTCAAAGTTGTGCTGCTGTCGAGGGGTGAAAGTAGTGCTGCTGTCTCCTGACATCTTTGTTCTTGTTATTATATATGTTTAGGGCAAATAAGACGTAGCAGGTAAGAGCTGGGAGGACATACATGTATATATGTAGATCTTTGAGCAAATACGTCAAGAGGAGACATGCATGTATGTATGTCCAGTAAAACAACGCAAAACACATGCGCTGTCAACGGTTTTGAGGGCCTACAAGTTTGATGCCAAGGCATGCCAAGACAAAGTTGCTGTCTGTCGAAGTGCTGTGTCTCCTGTGACATCAGATGAGACCTTTCTTTGTCTTTTGAGAGAGGGTGTGTTTCGACTCTCGAGCTTCGAGCGAGAAAAAATAACACGGATCCAAACGGAACATTTTTGGGCGGTGTGCGGCGTGCGGTATGCGGTGTGCGTTGCGTTGCATGCATGCAACCTCACGATAACGGGAAGGGGTGCACGAAGGACCAATGTAGTGGTTTGTGATACGGTCACCACCTCGGTCTCCGCGCTGTAACACACCCTTGAGTGCACACGTTTATAGCACCTCCCAATATACCCCGCACGATACTGACATGAGGAACATTCACGCATCTCCCAGAGTCGCTGCTGTGAAAAGTCCAAAAGTCAAGTTGGTTGTTGTTGATCTGATGACCTGACGTTTACCAGGGGTGACATAATTGTATCGCCCTTAGTGAAAACGCCTCTTATTCAATACTAAAACGTTGTTTTTTCTTCGTGAAACAGCTCTCGCAACGACGTAACTAGCCCACCTCCAACGACTGAAGGTACAGAGTGCTAGGCTCCTAGGCGAAAACGAACCGCCGCCCCTACTCTAATACCTTCTGTTCACGGATCTACTGACGAAATCATGACACTGCCGACGATTGCTTCGCTGATGAGGCAAAGGTCTACCCAGGTGGTTCAGTCGAGGGGCGCAAGGGCTGGCACCGAGCTCGTCAAGCTTGCCCCATGGGGACTCCCTGCGCTGGCTGCGGGTGAGTGAGCATGGATGGGCGCATCCGATGGAAGGTTGCTACTGCTGTTGTTGCTGTGTGTCAGTGCGTGTTTGTGCTCTCTTTGCGCACTTGTCGCTGCTCGCATTCCGGCTTGATTTTCTCTTCCTCTCTTGTCGTTTTATCTCTTGTCTCCACGTACATAAGAGATGCAGGCCGCTCTACATTTGGTACCTCTCTCTCTCTCGTCTCCACGTACATCAGAGATGCAGGCCGCTTGTCTACATTGGTGCCTCTCTCTCACTGTCACTGCATCTGCCAACAGGCACTCGTACAGCATTTGGCATTGCTCCTCTGACCACTGATGTACAAGGTATATACCTGGTTGGTACGAGTGTCGGTGTCATCTATGATACCGGGTATAAGTCACCAGTACAGCAGCAGTGTTAGAGATATGCAGAACACAACAGACATATACTCAAAGCATATACGAGTACCTGGTACCTGGTACCTATTATAGGAATAAAGGAAGGTAGGAGTCTGTCCGAACGTACTTCGAAGTATACAAATGCCATGGTGCCAGCCAGTATCCCTGAGGGAGTGTGTTATCTCCCTCCAAAGATCATGGGAACGAGCGGAACGGAACGAGGCTGCTCGTGGTCTCGCGGTCATTCGTTCCGTGCCTGCGTGTTTGGGTCCATGCAGAACCTTGGCCTCAGCCGAGTCAGTACGAATGGTATCTTTAGCACATGCCAGAGGACGTTGGTGTCCACATCCATCTTCGGCGGTGTACATCTACATCAAATAATATCCTATTTGTTCCCGTTCGGTCGGGCCGTTCGGTCTTCCCAAACAATAAAAAGGGGTGCAACACATCTTCTTCCTCTTCCTAGACATCTGTATATACTACTGTTTTTCTCGGGCTGCACTGAATCCATTCGTTTGCCACAACCAATCAGCACCAATTCATGCAGCAAATAATATTCCATTCGGTTCGTTCCAATGCTCTCTGGAGGAGGGCTAGACACGCCCCCAGTTCGCCAGTAAATGCTCTATCCCTCGACTTCATGGAGGGATGTAGGGTACGTATGATATGACATCTACTCGTCCGTATTATACATTCGTACACACACCAGACATTGTTTTTCAAAGGCATTGTGTTTTATCACACCTCAGTGCCGGAGATGCCCTCCATTCACTGCTGTTCATCAAGGATGCCATTTCGGAGCTATCAACCCCCGTGAGACTTCAGAGGGGGGAAAATGACGATACGATACAAAGTGACGATTTTAGCAAAGGCAACTGCGTGCCTGGGGGGTGGGAGGGGGCAGTTGTGGTATCCGAGTTACAAAACAAGGAGTACTACGGCATGGGCGCGGCATGATTCAACGGATGCTTCTGGGCCCTCAAGCTGCTCGTAGACGGTGGATAGCATTCAGGTCACCAACCATTGTTTTGGTCGCTCTCTCGGGGGTTACCCCTTTAGTACTGCAGTTCCGATTTGGGGACAAACCACTCTATTTCCAAGTGGTTTGTCCCCAAAACGGGACTGCAGTACTAAAAAGGCTTAACAGGAGACCGCGGTGTGGTCCCTTGACTGACACCCCCCCTCCATGTCTTAGCCCGTTTACTACTGCACTGCTGTGCAGAAAATCATGTACGACTCTAATTCCCAAGTAGTTTGTCCCCGAAACGGGAGTCCAGTTCTAAAAAGATAAAAGAGGCCTCGACACGCCCAAAAAGAAGACAGGTCTTCTTGTAATACGAGCATCTTTGCCGTTACCAGTCTCTGAGCGATACATGGTACGAGCTCCCACTCATACTTTCCAGGTACTGATCCCAGGTATATTTTATAAGGTATATTGTACACAATGCTTCGCTTCATCCCATTTACTATGCTCGTCCTTCTTGCTCCTGCTTCCTCCTGGTCGTAACGTAGAGCCGGGGTCCCTGAGTAGGCTCTTACCCCCCCTCCCCACTACAGTACCTGCCTAGCATTTTTATCGCGAGAAGAGTTGAGTAATTTCTTCCTTGGTCGATTCGAGTTGAACTATGCCTACGACCCCCGCTACAATGCTGCAATAGGCGCTCTAAACAGTTGGTGTCATCGGATAATCAAGATTTCTTACGGGGACTCGAACCCTCGACCTCAAGCTCACTTATTATTAGTACTGTAGTATGCGAGATGAAGCACTAGACCGCCGGAACGACCGGCCATACCAGCATACCATACCGGCACAATAGTACAGCAGTACTGGCATTACCAGGGCTGGGCACTGCAGCCTCATTGAGTAGATATTACAAGGTTCCTCTTCGGCTGTGGTTGACTTGAAATCCAGGGGGTGTGAGTGAAAAGAAGGAATACACGGCAAATTTTACACGTCATTCGCGGACTTTAATTGCGCGCCGCGCAATGTATATAAATCCTCTGTTGTGGCAGACTCTGGAGACTAGCCAACTTTTATGAGAATCCTCGGCAGACATCGATCGACAAAACCAACGACAACGACGCCGTCATGAAATCTGAACGGAACGCGCTGGTTGGGGTCTCCGACCCACCCTAGTGTCACAGTGCTCACACCTCGGTCGGTGATATGTGACGTGGGTTGGCCAGGCGCCCGATAAAAAATATTTTGCCGCAGGTCTGTAGAAGACAGTCGACAAAAAAATCTCGTCCCGTCACCGATGGCAAGAAGACCATTTTTCAGGTTTGACATCGATCAACAAACCCAAGGACTGCGTCACGAACTCTGAACGAAGCGCGCTGGTTAGAGGCTCCGACCGACCATTTTTCAGGTTTGACATCGATCAACAAACCCAACGACTGCGTCACGAGCTCTGAACGAAGCGCGCTGGTTAGAGGCTCCGACCCACGCTAGTGTCACAGCAGTGCTCACACCTCGGTCGGTGATATATATGGCGTGGGTTCACCTGGCGTCTACTAAAAACCTATTTGGCAGCTGGTGTGAAGAAAACAGACGACCAAAACTCTCGATTCCTCTCCGTTGGCACATAGCAGAAATTTTTGAAAGTTTTGACGAAGACCGTAGGACGCCTCGGCCAACCTCTCGCCCCCTTGACCACGGAATCCCACGATACCTTCGAGGCCATCATTTACACTCATTGGCCTTGCCCGGTACGAAGCTCGTTGACCGTGGGTTGATTGTATGTCGAAATCGAAGGTCAATCCTCGCGTGACTGCGGGTGTGCCAGCCGCGAGCTGTGCCTGTCTTGGTTGTTTGTGTGCGGCGTGATTTCGCACGGTTCGCGTGGTTCGTGTCAACACAACGATTTTATTGGAAGATGGCTCGCGTCGGTCGCGTTATTTGAGCGATTAGACTTGGAAGATAGCTGGCGTCAACTGCCCCGACTTGCCGGAATACACGCGTTCCCACGTATATGGGCCGATGAGAAGTTCGCCGGTCTTCTATGGCTGCTGCCGCTGATACGATGGCTGATGTTGTACCGCTGCTGCAGTGTGCGGGTGCCTTTCTTAAAATTCAGAGGAAGTGTGGGTTGGCATCGTCCGGCTCGTTGTATTCAGGATGGCACGCCCCCTTGCGTACACACAATACACACAGAAACACCGTTCGTAGCTGCCAGAAAACGAAGTGTTAGTGCGGCTACGTTCTGTTGTTCCGTGGCTGACACAACGTCAGAAGCCTAGGGTGTGTGATACAATGGTGGTGCCCTGCAGCAAGCAGCAGACGCAGCAAAAAAATAAAACAGAGGAAGCTGAAACTGCGCCTCTCTCATTGAGACTGACTGCGTTCCTGGTTCCTTCTGGTGTGAGATCCTAGGATGACTTGCACACACCCACGCTCACGCACACCCACGCAGAAGCATCGTTCGCGGCTCTTAAAGCGCGACTGTGTTTGCTGTGGCTGCCTAGCATTTGACGGCTGCTGTAGTACTTCAGAAACAACAGCAGAGGCGGCAGAAGTGAGAACATGTTGGGGTTTCCATGGACCTGCTTGGCTCTGGCTGGACTGATGCGATTCCGCGACTACTTGCCATCTGTTGCGACTTTGAGCGCCCAGACCATACGCCACGGATCGCGGCGGGTCCAAACTTGCAACGTTGTGTACACGCGACCATGCGTGCCCCGCAGCCAAGAGCGTGAGAAAAGCCCCGCGGCCGGAAGAGAAGAGGTCTCTGATAGTAAAAAAAACGATTGCACCAGTACAGTGGTCCAGCGAAGGGAGGCGGCCAAGCGTAGCTTACTCGGCCAATCAATCCCTACGAGCCCCACAGGAGGCGTCGCTGGGGGCCGAAAAAGCACGCGTTTTAGCTCAACGTCTCATTTACAATCGGGGCTCAATGCTGATACTACTTGTACGGGGGGGTGGTGGCAGTTTTCGACACAGGAAAGAGCGTACAACAAAACACAAAAACTTGCATGGAACGTGTGTCGATCTTCATCTTTTATATTCGTTCGCGCAGGCGTTCGTAAAAACACTCTGACGTTTAGTGTCACTTCATCGCTCCTACCCTTGGGGTTGAGGTAGCGTCATCTATCGTCGTCGCGGACCCCCTTCTTCTCTCTCTCTCATCACCTCTCGAAACGCCTTTTCGTGGGTTTCTGTCCTGTGATATGGCGTGTTTCTTGGACGTACGTTGTTGGAATATGCAGAACGGAGTCTCTCCCCGAGACAACATTCTTACATACGTGATACCAAATCTACTGTTCAGCATCTACTGACAAGCTCAGCCAGTAAGATAGCTCCTGCCGATAGATTACTATTGCCGCTACATACCGCGCCGGTGCCTATGGTGGGTAAACACAAGAAAAAAATCGACGCGAGTCGACGAGGGAAGAAAGTGCTGAACCCTTCTCGCGATTATAGAATATAACTTGCCGACACAAGCCGGTCAGAGATTTTCACAGGTCAACGATGTTGCGGACCCTGCTCCCAGTCGGCACCCTGATCTCACCCAGACCTGATCCCATTTGGCACCCTTCTCCCACTTTGCGGGACAGAGATACATAACTAGCCGCATGCAGGGTCCACGAAGGCACCCTACCCTGCTCCCACGCGACTTTATCCACCAATAACGGGGGTTTCCATCAGAACGGCTACAGCAAGAACGGGAGCAACACTAAAACTAGTATAATAGTTCCCAGCCTGCGATTTTCTCCCACAAGCTCGTGTCTACAAATAGTTGCACCCGCAGTACACACTCTACGTTCGATACTTGATGCCTTGTCTACATGTACTCTTCATGTCCTGCCACCTTGAGTGCCTGCCTACCCATGAAAAAGAGCTTACCTTGCTTCAAACCTGGGATGGCGTCCGAGTGACTCTCGGCCAAATAGCTATTAATAGATCCGCATTTTGAGCTCATCGTGGAACAACAGCGAGAGGAGTTGTACCCTGTGGAGCCCCAGCTACAGCGGTGTCGCAGCGAGGCCAGACTTGAGCGGGTACTGTTCATTCTTACCATATGCACTGCTGTTGCACAGCCTTTACACTTTGGGGGGAGAAGTAAATATCCGGAAGATGAAAGAGCCACAACGTGGTACCATGAGGCTGTTTCCTACCAGATATGCGGTTCAGATTTTGAGCGTCAGATTTTGACCCGATCGCTTTTTCAGCTGTGATCTTCGCGAATCGACACAGTCTTCCAATGTGGAGAAATTGGATTTATTGTGCTTGCTGAGATTCGAGCCAAAACGCCGAGGCCAGACTGCTGTTGTTTGTGGTCTGGCGCCGCGAAGAGACGCGCCAAGTGCGATGCACTGCGCGCAGGACCCCAAGCGTCCGAGTCAGCGCTGGCTGCCTTTGATCTGGTGGCGAAGAGACGTGCCGAGTGCCCTAGAGTCATCCTGTTTCGGTATTTTGTATTTCACGATGTGACTGACTACTGCTGCTGATGCTGCTGTAGCCTACGAGTACGCATCCACGGAGAGGCGCGCGCCGAGTGCGCTTCTCTTGGTCTCTAGTCCCGAGCCCGCACCAGCCGCTGTAGTCTGGCCACGGAGAGACGCGCCGCCCGCCGGCTGCGCGTAGGGCGCGAAACAACGTCACTATACAGCTGTGCCACCATCCAACTTATCGATCGTTCTGCTACTGCTTGCTGTCATGGATAACATCTTGAATTTAGAGACCATGCCATTTTTCGATTCGAAATTCTCAAGACCCAAGTCGTCGGATTTTGAGCCAAAACCTGACGACTCGGGCCATCGGATTCTCATTGAAGAAGAATCCGTTCAGATTTTGCATATTCGGACTGCATAAGCAGATGCTTTCAGTTTTGGGATCGAAAATTACAAATCGAAATCAAACCGCATAGGAATCTGCCTAAATGCGGTTTATGACATGATACAAATCAGTTACACGAAAATACAAATCCTTTGGTTGCTATCGATTCGACCTCGCAGTCAACATTAAACGACACCATTTTTGATAAATTAGCACGCAAACTATTTACCAAATAGAGTCTGGTCTAACATAATAGAGCCTACAGTAGATGCATCGCACAGAAACTGACGCATTTACCTACAGTGTATATGCTCCGTATTATAGTGTGGTATGAAATTGTCAATATGTACCTGGTACGTAGTCGGGCCTAACACGACAGAAACTGCCAGGTAGGCCTGGTACATTGCGCATAAGGGGTGTGCCTGTAACTCTTACCTGGTGTATGATACTGGGAGTACTCGAGCTATGCTGTACCCAGTATTTCCGAGGTTTACGACTGCGAGTGCTAGGAGGGACTTAGGATGTTGGAGGTTTTTGATACTGCAAGTACTGTGGCGGTCACGTGGGGGGGGGGGGGGGGGGGGGGGGGGGGGGGGGGGGGGGGGGGGGGGGGGGGGGGGGGGGGGGGGGGGGGGGGGGGGGGGGGGGGACACTTGTGACGCTCCCCCTCGGTGCTCCGTCTCGAAAGGGATGCGTTGTCAATGGTTATTTTACTATGGCAAGCAACTAATGAGTACGCCCCCCCGCTCCCTCTCGGTGCTCCGTCCCGGCATTGTAGGTATGCGAGGGTCAATGGTGATAGGACTACGGCCATGCATGATATAAATCGAGTACACCCCCCCCCCCCCCCTCAGTCCTTGTACCGCCTCATTATTTGTTCGACCCCTACGTGGGCTTTGGTGCCACAGTGCTTCAGTGCTCGGCATGTTCACTGTATTTTTTCGTAACGCTTACTACCCATATCCCCCCCCCCCCCCCCCCCCTTCGGCCTCCTTATTACCGCTCCCCCCTCGGCTTCCGGCTCCTTGTTATTTGAACAGCTTTATCGATATTTTAGCCGGTGGCGTTGGGAGTGCTTCAGTGCTCGGAATGTTCACTATTTTTTTCGTCACCCTTATTACCCCTACCCCCCCCCCCCCCCCTCCCCCCTCGAGCTCCGCCTCCTTATTACCCCCCCCCCCCCCCCCCCCCCTGGCTATCCTAGGAGATAGATGGTGGCCACAGGAGGCCAAACAGGAAGGGGATAAGATTAGCAAAAAGTTTCTATGTAATTTATGGAAACAACGTAATGAGCGCCCAATTGTTGGAGGTGTCTCTATTAGGAGTAGGAACGGTGCTCCGTCTCGAAAAGGATGCGTGGTCAATGGTCAAATGACTAAGGCAAGCAACAAATGAGTACCCCCCCCCCCCCCCCCCCCCCCCCCCCCCCCCCCCCCCCCCCCCCCCCCCGGATACCGACTCTTTGTTATTTGAACAGCTTCATGGATCTTTTATCCGGTGGCGTCGGGGGTGTACGCAGAATACCTCCAGGAGCAGGAGGACGCGGCGGCGGAAGCAGCAGCGGCAGCGGCCGAAGAGAAGGAGGGATGATGTGATTCGGTCAATGGAACTCCCTTGTAAAAAAGGCGGGGAGAGGGGATGAGGGGATTTGGGATGGTGGGGGATGGAGGAGGGGACGGGGGCGCAACCGTGGAGGCGGTGGGGGTGGCAAGAGGGGCTGAAGAGAAGGAGCGATGACACGGTTAATTCAGTTGAACTCTTGTGAGGCGGGTAGAGGGGAGGGCAGGGGGCGCGACATTGGAGGCGGTGGCGGTGGCAACAGTGGCTGAGGAGATGGAGGGATGATATTACTTATTCAAGGGAGTTCCCGTCAAATAAGGGAGAGGGGGAGGGGGGGGGGGGGGGGGTGTACTCGATATCATGCATGGCTGTAGTCGTATGGCCATAGACCCTCGCGTCCCTACGATGCCGGGACGGAGCACGTCGGTTTTTCACCGACCAGGCAGACATTGCTTGCACCAAGCGCGAGGCGCCGGGAGGTGTTCGGCGAGTCGCATGAAGAGTGAGCTGCATCCTAATAAGAAAAGCTTGTGAGGCGGACTTGCATATGGATGACAGCTTCAATTTGTCAATTTATTTTCCGCTGTGGCCACTGGGAGTGGTGGGGTGGGGTCAGGGGATGGAGACGACCAATGAGGGCGATGGGGGGGGGGGAGGGAGGCGGGAACTACCAGTTCTCAAACAATCACGGAAATAGTGTAGGAGGGAGGCGGGGGGGGGGGGGGGGGGGGGGGGGGGGGGGGGGGGGGGGGGGGGGGGGGGGGGGTGGGGGGAGATGGAGAGAGCGCCAGGGGAAGGGTTACTCGTGATGAACGGACGTAGTGGTCTTGGGGAGGAGGACTTCAGAGCGTTGCGGTATGGTCACTCGATTGGCGCCTTTTTGTTGAGTCGCCTCATGAATCCAAAGTCCCGCGCGCTTGCGGAGAGAGGGCTGCGAGAACTCTGGATTTTGTTATCTTGGTTGGATCGCAATCTCTGGGTTGTGGGTTTTGGCTTTTATCCCTTGCGGTCGAGACTTGGAAGACGGATAGCAAAAAAGTACCTGTCAGCAAAAAAATGACGAATGCAGCTGCGGCCATCTTACTGTGCTTGTTGTATCTGCTTGACTGCGCGGATGTGAAACTTTTTCCGTGTCTTGTGCCCGAATCTGATTGTGGTGTTACCTACTGAGCTGTATGGGGGTAACATATCGATAAATTACCCAGCCCAGGGTAATCCTTACAACACTCTCCCCCCCTCTAAACGGCGGGATGTCTGGGCGTCAGAACCGTATACGTCTGTACGCTGACCTACCCGCTTCGTTTCAGCACCTGGGGAACCAGGGAGATGTGTGTGCGTGTTTTTTTAGGGATGCCCGCGCAAGCGTTTCTATAAAAGAAACGTTCAAAGTGAGGTTCGAACCCGTGACCTGGACGACGTCAAATGTGATGGTGTTCCCTAGTACTAAACAGAGGTAAAAGATCGATCAATTACCCAGCCCAGGGTGTTCCTTATAACCCGAACCTTTATTGGGCAGCGCATGAGTAAAATTGCCGCACATATTCAATAATAAAGCCGTTCGTCGCTCAACCGATGACTCTGCAAACAGGCTACCTGCGTGTGTACTGACTCCTCGACGGCAAGACAAGAAGACCATCTTCATACTGCCCGATGCCGTTGCCTGCCTTCATGTGCCTCCGGCCTCCGGCCGCAGCAGAACTACAGCAGCGGTAAAGATACGAGCGAGCGGAAGAACACAAAAAAAAAAAAAAAAAGGTTTTGTGTGCCAGACTCTTGGTTTTCGTCCAGTCCGATGAATTCAGAGCTATGACACGTTCTTGAAGAACCCGCCTCGTCTCGTCGGGTCTGCACACCGTATACATACACGATATTCTCCTTTGCAGCCAGAGTGTGCACAAACAACAGGTCACAGCAGTGGTTCGCTTTGGCCACACGCGCATCCTTCTGTCTTTTGCTTCGTGGAGCAACCCGACAGCAGGGGGAAAGTGGAATTGGAATTTTGAATTATTTTTTTTAAATCATTCACACCTCGGATAACGTAACACTTGACGTTGTATGTTAATGTTAGGCGTCAGCGAAAAAACCCCGTAACATTACGTTACTACTAGTGTTGGATATCGAAACCATGAACGTTTCGATACGATAAGGCCAAAATAACTTCGATAACGATAACGTTATCGTTATCGTACCGATAATGGTAATCCGGAAAAGTCGATAATGATAATTATAACGGAGGCGAAAACCGGCGCAAAAGGCCCTTTTTCATTATTTTTGGGGTCGCATCATCACTACGAGGACCCGTAATACATTTGAATACAACACCAGCGGAGGGTTCCCAGGATCAACATATTCCAGGTTGTTGTTCTCACATTAACTCATCGCCACAATACAATGCAGACAAGTTCCCATAACTCTGGAGTGAAAGAAATACCTCGGTAAAAATAAAACAAATGAAGAATAGTACACATGATAACTGAAGCACATGTACACCCCAGAAAAAAAAAAAGGTGAGGTCCGCGCACGTACGTATCAGATACATGCGGTACGCTGTACAAGTCGCCACATAAATCGAGAAGACCACATACTACCCACAAGAAATGGACAGGATGAAAAAAAAACAACTCGACGTCGAAAAATCGAAATCAAAATCGGGGGGAAAAACAAAAATCGAAAAGCGACGAGAGATAAAAAAGTTAAACTCAGGCAAGAAATCAAGAAAGGAAACACACGAGAGAATGTGCATGTTTTCGCAGATTGCAGGCTCGCACACTACGCAAGGGGTGCAGAACAGAGATAAGAACAAAAAGACAAACATACGTACTCCGCTACCAAGAACACCAGGGAAGCAAAAAAGAGCCTAGTAGACAAAAAACAAAAAGGAAGACAGGTAGGTAGGTATTGGCTACCAGGTATACCGGGTATTATTGTGTATTGTGTACCATGTACATGAAAAACAAAAAATACACCTGATCAGGTTTATTATGCTGTATTATTATTGCGGGGGGCCATAGTAAATAGGACCTACGGTACAAATACATTTCCCGATTTTTACTAACAATATTTGGTCCTATTTATATGCCCCCCCGTAATAATAGTAGAAGATACTTGTTGTATGTAGCTGTTAAGTACCAGGGCGCAACGACAACCACAGCTCAACACAAAATGTATATAATGCCGCACAATGCCATTCGGAAGAACTTGTATACGTACTCACGAACCCAACCGTCGCCGCCACACGAAAAACAAAAAATCACTTGTCCTTCCTGCCGAGCACCTCCTGCGAAATTCCGCTTGACCATGCAATCCGTGCGAACCCGTCCAAAAACACGAGGGCATCGACAATGTCATCTCCCAACTTATTACGCTTGCCATGTCCCCTGTCCCCCGTGGGGCGTTCGGCCTTTTATCGTTTTGTCGTATCGTTATCGTTTATCGAATTATCGAAACTAATATCGAAATACCGAACTTTTTTCGGTTCGATAAAAATATATATATATCGAACGACATATCGAAAGTTTCGGTACGATATCCAACACTAGTTACTACGTTAACTACTTTCTGGATTTTGTGATAACATAGTGGTAGTGATATTGGCGGGCGGTCGCGTGAAATTATGTTAGAGTGTTACCTTGGTCCCGTACTGACCGCAGTATATGTGTTACGGTGTAAGGGCATGCAGCCCATAGCGAGTAACACTATGTTTGCGTGTTAGCGGAATTCCTGGTGGCAATCGTACACACGTTGAAGGGATAATAACGTACATGGTCAACTAAACGTTAACATAATGTTACCGTGTTAACGACATCAGCCCGTAGCGAGTAACGTGATGTTAGTGTGTCAGCGCGATTCGTACTTGCTACCGTAACACCCTCTCGACTAATAACGTACACGGCCAAATAAACGCGTACATAACACCATGTTAGTGTGTTAGTGGAATTCCTAGGGGTTATCGTAACACGCGTTAGAGGGATGACGTATATGGTCAATATCTGTTACCGTATCAGCCGCAGCAGCAGTCCGTATCGAGCGACGTATGTGAGGGTATTGCGCAAGTCTTGCTACCACAACATAACATACGTCAAACGGATAACGTATTATCAGTTTGTAGAACTGAGTCTCTGTTTTGGTAAATGCAAATCTGTCTGTCTGTCTGTCTGTCTGTCTGTCTGTCTGTCTGTCTGTCTGTCTGTCTGTCCGCAAGGCTTATATTTTCGAACGCTTTCCAATGGCCGATATATAAGCTCGTTACAGATGATATTCGTACGACGTATTCGACCCTTACGGACCTTATATACTGAAACATACCATACCACCAGGCAAATTTAGCCATATAATACATCCACGACATCGTACCATGGTACCATACTGTGATATGAGTAGAGCACTCATGGGCTATAGATGTAGATAATACGTTGCAGTCTTATAGTCTCACGAATACGAGAATAATCCAAAGAATGGATTAACCCGGCGGATAGCCCGTTAGACGAGAGTAATGTTCCTTAGCGCAGATAGGACCACGAAGTGAGATATTCTTATATTAGCAGAAGAACGATTGGTAGCCATAGGAAAGTTCTGTAGGCGTACATCAGATAAGAGGAATTTAGGAGAGCTTGTGGCGTGGGGTGGGACGAGTATATCTGGGCGTCGAGTCCCGCCCCCCTACCTCTCACTTCTCTACCAGAGCACCTCCTCAGCTCTCGCCATCAATCAGAAGATCTAAATCAGAAGAAGCGAAGCACTGCTTTCCAGCTGCCAGAACAACCTGCGTCCCTTGCCACTACCCTTACCACTACCCTAGAGCGGGCTCCGCATCACATCTGGCGTCGTCGGCAGGACGTACGATAGGGGGTGGGGAAAAAGGGGGGGTGTGCCTCAACCATCCGCCAAGGCGTCAAAAAGGGCACCGACGCAACCGTCCTCAAGGCGAAGCTTTCCCTGAACTGGAATGGCCCCTTCAAGGTCCTTGCCGTAGGGCCGACGCCCGCCTCAAACACCCCCGACAATCGCCCCCTTCACGACAAGCTACTTTTCCTCGACCTTCCATCGGACCTTCCGGGACGGGACTCCAAGCCACGCGTCTCCGTCCAACGATGCAAACCTTGCCGGAACCCCGACGACACCAGCGACATCCCCAAGCATCTGCCCGCGGACCTTACTACATACGTGCTCACAGCTTCTGCCGCCAAGTCCCCCCCTTACCACGTCACCGTCGACGACGTCACTCCTCCACCGGAACGCCTCGAGGTCGAGCAGATCACTGGCCATCAACTCGTACGCGGCCGCGGCGGGGTCATCGCCGTTCTGTACGAGACTCACTGGACTGGACTTCTCAGCCCCTCGTGGGAACGCGAGCTGGACCTTCAACACTTCCGGCGCCACATCCTACTTTACTGGTCACGATCACCAACCCAGCACCGCCAGACGAACCGCCTCTACCGCCAGATGCGCATCGGCGCCGCTCACCGCGAACTGGCCCGATCTCAAGGACAAATCTTCCTCGCCCCAGGCTACGCCTTGGTCTCCCGCAGCCTTTGGCTCCACAACTTCAGCACCACCATCCTACCCTCCGGAGCACACATATGGTACAAGGCGCGCGACGGCCTTTGGTGGCTGGGCAAGGTCGCTCACAGCTCACCCCCTGACGCCTCTTCGGGAACTCCGCCGGAGCCTTCACCGGGAAGCTCCTACATCGTCCGGTTCCTGGACGACCCCGGCCCGATCAAGATCGACCTCCAACCCGCCCCCTACACTACAGCACGGAACGCCGTATACGGATCGTGGTGTCTTCAACGCCATGGGAATGGGAGCCTAGCACGTGGGGTGCTGCGGAACTCTGATGTGTCCCGCGGAACCCCCACCGTTTCCACTCCCCCCCCTGGTTAGCCTTAGTTTAGTCTTTTGTTAGTTCTGGGTATTTGGTTCTGGTTAGTCTACAATATCTTAAGAGTAGTTCTTCAGGGTTAGTCTTCAATAGTCATCAGCAGTCATCTTCTTGGGAGTGTTTGTTTCCATCTACCGCCACCGGTATCGCTTGACCGACCCCGTGTTGGCTACCGATCCGAGGCCGTGTATGTTTCCTTTTTGGGTGTGTTTGGGAGTATCATCGTCCCCCCCCCCCCCCCCCCCGCCGTTTGTTTTTCTTCTTATCTCCTACGGCTCCGTGTAACCTCCTTACGTTCAGGCCACCGACTCGTAGCAATACCTTCATTTGCATTTGTGTTCGTACTCCAATAGCCTACAGCCAATTATCGGCGATATCACGCCGAGGTAAAATCGTGTTGTAGCCTGAGCTGTACTCTGACCTTAGTCGACTTCCGCCGACCTGTGTTTCAGACGGTCCTCGAGCTAAGACTATATCGAGCTTCCAGCTCACCCGTGTTCCTTCCATGTTTGACAAGTAGGGTCCCGATAGCATTGCCGCCCCGGAAGGCCGTTGAGTTATCGGCCATACATAAGCGGTTCGGACATGATCGATTTCTCCTGACCTGTGTCCAGCTTTTTGTCTGTTTTCTGGTCCCGATGGTATTTCGTTTTCTGTTTCCCTTTTCTTCTTCATTCTTTCTTGTCCGGTATTCCGCACACCCCTCTGTCCTGTGGCAAACGACGGTTGACCGAGTTGCACACGCTAGTGTTTGGGCCCCGCGCTATCTACAACTTCGAACTGCACGCATTAGGCCTATTTTCTTGCGGATTTTCTTGCCGCCACCGTCTTTGAGTTTGGTTTTGTTGAGTTGGCTACCTTGCTACGTTTGCTAGTTTTGTTCACACCACGAACAGGTCTCCGAGACGCCGCGTTGTTTGTTGCGTCTCTCGGCTTTGGTAATCCCTAGTGCACGCAGCCCTCATAGCACTCTAGCTGTGTCCCTTCTGTCTCGCGTGATGTCTACCATGTTAGGGCCTTCGCCACAAGACAAGGCATGGCGCCTAGCGGATACACATATATGTTTTTGAATTGTGATCACTGTCTCCTTTTTAGAGTTTCCTCGTTCGCCAACCCGGTTCAGCGAACAACCCTTTCGTACCTCCTTGGGCCCCAGACAATGACTCCAGTACTACGCTTGTACGTCCTTCTTTTTCCTTCACTTCGGTCTTCGTTTTCTTCTTCAGCCTTCGCTTAGGTTTCTGTCTCCTTTTGCGTTCGTCTTTCTTTGTTTTCATTTTGGGTGATTTTTCCTTTCGCCTCTGCTTTGAGTTCTGTGTCTCTCTCTCCTTTAGTCTCCCTTTCAGTGGTTGTTCTCAGCGAACACCCCCTCGTCGTAGTATTTGGGTCTTATTACGAGGTGTGGGGGGATCTATAGCCTCATTTCTTTTGTTTCGAATAGCCGCATCTTCGACCACCTTTTTCCTGGCCGTTTGGGATGAACTTCGTCATCACCCTCCGACCATCTTGTGGTCTGCATATACGACTATTCAGGGTGGGCTAATGTGATATGAGTAGAGCACTCATGGGCTATAGATGTAGATAATACGTTGCAGTCTTATAGTCTCACGAATACGAGAATAATCCAAAGAATGGATTAACCCGGCGGATAGCCCGTTAGACGAGAGTAATGTTCCTTAGCGCAGATAGGACCACGAAGTGAGATATTCTTATATTAGCAGAAGAACGATTGGTAGCCATAGGAAAGTTCTGTAGGCGTACATCAGATAAGAGGAATTTAGGAGAGCTTGTGGCGTGGGGTGGGACGAGTATATCTGGGCGTCGAGTCCCGCCCCCCTACCTCTCACTTCTCTACCAGAGCACCTCCTCAGCTCTCGCCATCAATCAGAAGATCTAAATCAGAAGAAGCGAAGCACTGCTTTCCAGCTGCCAGAACAACCTGCGTCCCTTGCCACTACCCTTACCACTACCCTAGAGTGGGCTCCGCATCACAATACCGCAAACGTACCATACCATATACTGTGTTTTTCCCGTACCATACCGTCAACATATACCATGCCACATGCGGTGGTTTTCCCATATATACCCATATACCATACCACCAACATATCCCATATCCCATACCGAGTTGGGGAGACGTCTATACACCAGACCAGGTGCCTGCTACTGCTGTAGTGCTGTCTTGTTGTGCAAGGGTGGCGGTGAATACAAGAGTTGGCTCAGACGCTTGGGTCCTACGCTCAGTGCAGCGCATTGGCCGCTGGTGTGCACGAAATAGATGAAAAACATTATCTACGAGTACTACTACTGCTGCATCCGTCTCGAATGGCGAAAAATGGGCTTTTTTCGGGTTTGGGAGAATATTGTAGGACGCCGCCGGCAAGCTCTTGCCCCCTAGAGCATGCATCCACCTCATTTCTTCGAGCCCGTCATCTATACTACAGTAGTTGATCTTGCCCGCCACCGAGCGGGTTGCCCGTGGGCTGAGTCTCTGTCGAGATCGCGCGTCTATCGTCTATCGTCGCACGAGCAGGTCTTTTACAGTTACCATACAACAAACGTCCATCGTCTATCGTCGCACGAGCAGGTCTTTCACAGTACAACAAACGTGTCGAATGGCAAAAAATGGGCTTCTTTTCAGGTTTGGGAGGATACCGTTGGACGCCGCCGGCAAGCTCTTGTCCCCTAGAGCATGCATCCACCTCATTTCTTCGAGCCCGTCACCTATACTACTGTAGTTGATCTTGTCCGCCACCGCGCGGGTTGCCCGTGGGCTGAGTCTCTGTCGAGATCGGGCGTCTATCGTGTATCGTCGCACCAGCTGAAATAATACTTTTTTGGTGTACTTTGCGTTTCCATTCGGATACTATAGCAGGTCTTTTAAAGTACAACAGGAGTGGGTTACTTTTTGTGCCACAGCAAAATTATCGACGAGTACTACTGTAGTGCAGAGTACTGTATCCGTCTCGAATGGCGAAAAATGCATTTCGTCTATCAGTACAACAAACGTCTCGAATGGCAAAAAATGGGCTTTTTTCAGTTTTGGGAGGATACCGTAGGACGCCGCCGGCAAGCTCTTGCTCCCTAGAGCATGCACCCACCTCATTTCTTCGAGCCCGTCATCTATACTAGTTGATCCTGCCCGCCACCGCGCGGGTTGTCCGTGGGCTGAGTCTCTGTCGAGATCGAGCATCTATCGTCTATCGTCGCACGAGCTGAAATATTACTTTTTGGGTGTACTTCGTGTTTCCATTCGCATAATATATCAGGTCTTTTACAGTACAACAGGAGTGGGTTACTTTTTGTGCCACAGCAAAATTATCTACGGGTACTACTGTATCCGTCTCGAATGGCAAAAAATTGCATACTATCGCAAGTCTTTTACAGCAGCGAAAGGCAAAAATGGGCTTTTTTCAGGTTTGGGAGGATACCATAGGACGCCGCCGGCAGCAGTGGATTACTTTCTACTTTTCGATTTTATTTGTAAGCGATCCTCATCGTATGTTTCGGTAGTCGCAATAAATAACCCGCCAGTTGAAAATACATGTCAATCTGTCGAATGTGTAACAACCCACAAAATGTCTTTCATTGGCCAACAACGCGTCGTCATTCGCATACTATTATATATTATAGCAGTAGAGCCTGGTATCAGTATAGGGCGTCGATGAGGAACAGAATATGCTATTGTTAAGATCAAGCTTGCGGGACACTTTGTATCCCTGGACAGGTCTGCCTTTTAAGTCGATAACCGTTGGTACTCCCATGAGTTGTTTGCTTAGCTATATAAGAAGAGCAGCTTTATTCCTTTCGGGCACGCGGAGACTGAGACCAAGCTCTTGCGCCTCTGGAAAACCTGTTTTTTTCCATCTAAGATACGCCTTCCAAGTACTACAAATACGATCCCAGTGACTGAACCCAGGTAGTTACCGGGCTTTCAACCTCATACAAAGCAGTATCATAACACTAGCCCCCTCTGATGAGCCGTATATGCAGAATTATGGGAAATTCGTGGAAACCCCGATTTCACGAACTAGAACATGATTCGAAGATGCGGCTCCTCAAAACCCACTCCCACACCTCTGAACAGCGAGGCAACGAAGCCGGCAAAGTACGTGAAAAAAAATAAAGGGAAGACCTAACCTTAAGGGGCAGGAAGAAATCGTCGATGGAAGCCATCGCCATGCCGCCCGCACAGGGGGGGAGACGAGGAAGATGCACGGAAAAAAGCGAAAAGTGAGTACGGGAACGAAGTAACCAAAATTAAATGTTGTGGGGAAAGGGAATTTGGAAACGACAGGCAGAGAAGTGTATGAGGGAAAATACTGATTCAAGGAAGGATATTTGGTTAGATAGGAACGGCATCTACGCTATTTTGTCAGAAAGCAAGCATAATAATAATATCACTAATAATATATACCCCCTATACGACATGATATTTCCATGGTCCTTAGTCATGTTTTTTGCCCCCTAGAGCATGCATCCACCTCATTTCTCATTTGGCCAACAACAACTTCGCATACTATAGCACAAGCAGATATTTTACATTAACAACAACAGGAGTGGATTACTTCTTGTGCGACGACAAAATTATCTACGAGTACTATTAAAAAATTGCATACGAACTATCGTAAGTCTTTTACAACAACAGCAGTTAGTTGATTACTTTCTACTTTTCGCCTTTATTTCGTATTTTGCGATCCTCGTCGTATGTTTCTGTACTCGCAAAACGAATGACCCAAAATTGCATACTATCGTACGAAGGTCTTTTACAACAGCAGTTAGTTGATTACTTTCTACTTTTCGCCTTTATTCGTATTTTGCGATCCTCATCGTATGTTTCAGTACTCGCAAAAATAATAGCCCGGCAGTTGAAAATCCGTCAATCCGTCGAATGTGTAACAACACACAACAAAAAATGTTTTTTTTTTTCAGGTTTGGGAGGATACCGTAGGACGCCGCCGGCAAGCTCTTGCCCCCTAGAGCATGCATCCACCTCAGTTCTCATTTCGCCATAACTATTTCGCGGCACAGAGATCTCAATCTGTCGTTTACTTGTTGTAATAAACAACCGACATGTTTTGCTTTGACCAAGAGAGCGTCGTCAGCTTTCTGACTGATTGTTGGAGATCTCTCCCCGTTCATGTTTCGTTTTTCATTGGCCAACAGTCTTGTATTTAGCCCTGCAACCCCATTTACACCTCAATGATATCGATCCCATTGCTGTGGTACTGGTGCGGGTGCTCGTGCCGTCTTCGTGTGCTGTTACGGCAAGCTCCCCGGGGTGAGCTGTCAACGCTCACCTGACTCGCCTCCTCAGTTCGTACGTTGGACCCTTCGGCAGTTCCAGTGGCTACAGGGCTTCGCTCAGACGAGAGCGAAGCAAACGATGACCAAAAAACTCGATTGCGAGCGATGCAGATACTCGATTATGCCCGTTATCACGCGTAATGATGCGTATATGCGAGCGAACAGTCGGTTTAGCCTTTAATCCTTTAATCCTTTAGTTTTTAGTCCTTTAATCCACTTTTTAGGTTTTGCACGTGTTCTCTTCCTTGCCTGGGTAGCGTCTAAAGACACTCGGTGTTGGCCACAACGCGGCATGCGTTGTACACCTTGGTCAGGCGTTTGACATTCAGCAGACTGAAACTGGCTGCTAAATGAAACACAAGTCTCACACCCACAGAGTGATCCGCCACTACTCTGCGCCCGACGACTCGTGGCTGCATGCCTCGACCCGTCGTACTTTAGACTGCTCCCACGCCCCTCCGCCGCAACACCCCCCCAAGTCTGGTGGTGCTATCTTCCAGATCTTAAGAAAGCGCGGCCCCGGATGACGGAGCTCCTCCCCTTTCTCCCCCCCTGCCCATTCCATCCCCGCCAGACCCGCCGTTTAGACCAACGGTTTAGGCCGGGGTGGTCGCCAGCGCCCTCCCTTGCTTCCCTTTCTTCCCCCCCTGCCCATTCCATCCCCGCCAGACCCGCCGTTTGGACCAACGGTTTAGGCTTTCCTCCACTGTAGCTGCGGCGATTCCATTCCTCCTTATCTTCTTCCAATTTCCAGCCAGACCCACCGCTTGAACAAACGGTTTAGGCTGAAGTTGTCGCCAGCTGCTCCCTCCGGTTTAAACATGACCCTTGAACTGCTATCTGGACACCCCACTCACCGCGATTAATGGCTGACGTCGTACACTTCTTCGATGAACGTTTGCCGCCTTCGAACGTCTGGAAACTCCCTGCGGACCTTGGTATCTAGCCGGTGTGCCTCGCTCGCTACACTGGAAGCTGTTTCTCGCTTTTTCCTTAGTGGCATCTCCGGCGGGCGAGAACGGCAGTCTGATTCCTGGTGCAGTCCGTACAAAGCGTGAAATCTATACAGCTGCCTGGAAGTGAAACCTGTACTCACCTCATCCGGATCCCATCGGGGGCTACTCCCATACTTACGTGTTTCCACCAGGAATACTTGCAGCTGCAGCTGAGTAATACTCTCGAAGATTCCAGTCAATCCAGTTAAAACGTACTCGCATACTCACGTGTTTGCGACGTCCCCCGAGAGCTTACGATCGGTCATCGTGTACAACGGTTTCCGCCAAAGTGTATTTCTCGGCAAGTCTTCCATCCGATCCCCCGACCAGGTGCGCAAGCTATATCGACGGCATTGCCAGGTCGGAGCATTCATGAAACGCCGTGATGCCCACTGCGAAGACCGTCGTGCTCGGTTTGGCAATGCACCCGTTCACGTAAATTTTGTCAAACGCGATGACAGGCATCACAATAATCAATGACAGGCATGACAAACGTTTAGCCTCGGCCTGATACCCATCAGTGACAGGCCTGACTAACGTCAGCAGAACGCATGGTGGGTGAAGACCTGGGGTGAAACGCCGAATCCATCACTCGGAGAGTACTTCTTCGGTTCACTGAAGAGGCGAAGACTTGCAGAGTCCCGATAATGCTTTCTGTAGCCACTCTCGCATAGTTCGACAGATCCCTGTCCTCGGGTGTGGTTGACGAGACCGTAGCACACCGACACTCTTAGCGACTGGCACAGGGGGTTCACGGCTGTAAACTCCCCCCCTGCATCGCCCCGGTCCAACAATAGCGATTCCGCAACGCACATCGCTCAGTGTGAGGTTTTACCGCGAGTGCCTCCTGCGACGGCACATGACACGTGAGCAAAAGATGTGCTCGCTTCTTCCACCAAGGACAACACATACTCGAAACTATTACCTGCTTGCAGCCCCTGCTGAAGGTCTGATATGTACATCTCAGGGACCTGCCACGATTGTAGGGTGCTATAGTAGTGAGTGATACTATCACTTGCGTGGTCACCCATTTGCTACGCCTGTGCTTATATAAGAGCACATACTTTACGTCCTTGGCTAACGTGGGCTACTTACGCTTGCCCTGGGTCAGAAAAGTTGGGCATGCCACGCCCGGACCACCAAACGTGTTGCGAACCAAGGCGAACAACTCCGGTATCAATGGCTTCAATGCAGCTAGCTTTGAGTCCTCGTTATTAAGAGTTTGCCGGCGTATACCTTCGTGGTATTGCAAGTACCATCCATCTTCATCTTTGCCTCTTACCTGACCCACAGGCCCGACTAAGAATATTCGTGTTTCCGTGGCAGCACTCCACCATGGAAGAACCTCTTCCATGATCTCCCTTTAACAGACGCGAACTCTGCACTGTATCGATTACTTGGGTTGATAGGGCAGAGGGTGGACTTACGGGCCCCTCGTGCCGTCTCGTCGCCCTTGGAGATAATCCACAGGTACGGCAGTAGTGACTCGGCAACATCAAGAATGTCACAAGTTTCCGTAATTGCAGTCGTCTTAACAACCATCGAAGTTGATTGATCAGACATGTTATGGGGGTCACAACGCGGTTGATTATCTGGTTTCGAGCGCGGTTTTACAGGTTGTATGCATGCATAACAGGTGGCACCTGATGTGTACACACTACGTTTTCCTCTAATTCCTGTATCACTCTCTGTTGCCGGCGCAATCCCTTCGTCTGCAACAAGCTCTGCAAGGATAAATCCCTCCGATGCTAGTCCCTCCGGACCTCAGTACGTTTGACAACAAGGTGCATCGTCTGGAAAAACCTCCCTGAACCTATCACCTCAAAGCAGAACATGCCAGCCTTGACCGGGTATTCGGGAGCAGGTGACGAGCTCAGGGTGACTACTACAGGTTCGTGGCGCATTCGATGAATCGCAGATCTCTCTGCGCCGCATGCAGGAAAGTCTCTGACTTTTGAACAGCCGAGTCGACGACGGGCAACTCCCTTCCCCAGACATACCGTCTAAATTAGTTCACCGACCACAACACCGCACTCACCTCCTGTGGCGCGGACGACCTCTCAGCATTGCCTGATTGACTCAAGGCGACCGTACACTCGATGGCACGCTCGGTGTTCGTGTGTACCTGGCGAGACCCTTTCTTTGTTCTCAATCACTCGCATGTGTTGGACGTTTCTGTCTGGCCGGGACAGGTTCGTTCGTTATGCTAGTGGCTGGTATTGAGGCACGTGCTCACCGATACCATGCCACGCTAACCAAGAGGCTCACCTTTCCCAGCACGTTGGCTGGGCAAGTTGAGGATAGCGTTGATCTTGGGGTGTTATGGACTTACCCCTGAATTGGCCACTCCCACTCGTGCAAATAGTTGTCGAGACACGCCGGTTCATTCTTGGCGTTGGGCGCCGTTTACCAGCCAGTTACCGTTCTCTCTGACTTCGTTGAGCGTGACTCTGTTACCTCCTTGGTAGTACCCGTGGTAGCTCTGGGGCCGGTTACCTTTAACTCCGGTTTCGTTGGGCTTGGCTCTACTTACCTTCTTCGCCATATCCGTGATAATTCCGGATCCAGTAGCCTTTGTGTCTCATTGATGACCCTCCTAGTTTGCCTCAAGAGTGGCATACAGTTAAAAAGCCTTCTGCTTTCGCGACATTGATCACACTCCCGTATTTCTCAAGGGTTGTGGCACTCAATTAACTCATAGAGCCGCCTCCCATCATTTTCACATTCTTTTCGAGCATTCGATCTTGGAGGACGGTCGCCAGGAGAACAGGAACTCCACTCTCGGCTGCTTCGCGTTTCGGAGCGATTAACCTATTAACCTCTTCCTCGTAGGGGAACTCCACGACCGCTCACAGAAATCCTTACCTTGGATATCCTTCAAGTAGATGCGCGTTTTCATCCTAGGTAGGAGCGACTCAACCCCGGGTTGGGTTGACCGCCCAAAGTACAGTAGTCCCCTTGTCTAAGACATTCTCTGCCAAGGGTTGGGTTGACAGCAGTATTCCCCTTACCTTGGATGTGCTCCCCCCCCCCCCCCCTTGCGTTTCACTCGGCTGAGCGAACGCAAGACATCGAAGAAAAACTTCATCCACTCTGTCCTGTGTCTATCACTGTGACACATCCACTGGATACACGACAACTATTTTCGGTGGAACACTGAACTGTTGCTTTGGTCGATTCCTGGTGTCGTGGATACGGTTCGGATTCTGTGTCAGGCATACATTCTGCATCCCACACTCAGTACCGTCTCGACTAGCGTATTCAACCATTTCGTTCCGGCCACATATTACCGTTGTTATACCCGGTATAACGCGGTTTATCTCCTGGCTCGAAGCGCGTACCAGACGGTCTGCATAGGTGTTTAAAGACGTTGTTCCGAGTGAATATGCGCAGGTGTGTATGTAGGGGGTTTCACTTTAACATGTAGATAAACTTAGATATATCCCCTTTATGTTTCGCTTTTCCTTCCGTCGTTCATCCTCCTGAAAACTGCAGCAATCAGGATACGGTGGTACGTGAGAGCGTGCTTGGAACACTGAAACCCTCATCTGACACCCCAAATCAAACACACCACCGCACAAGTGCATATTGATGGTATTAACTCTTGGATATTCGTGTATTAAACAAAGATAGGCTCTGCAAAAACATCAATCACGTACAGACGCAATTGTTTGGTGCACACCTGAACGATAGTGCAGCATTTCTTTGTACCGTTACTTTGCATGTATGGATACTCCCAGTACTACACACTGTATTGAAAGAGGACTTGGAGTTCCTTATTTTATCGTGGGCAACATCCAAACTGCTGCAGTGACAAGCTACGCGCAGCGGCGGCCCAAACTTTCACGTCGCCTAGGCCAAATTGGCAGTGCAGTTTGCCGCAATGACGGCATAGCACCTCATGTCGTCTGAGCACAAGTGACATAGTCTTTGCCACACCGACGGCACATAACTGCTGTGAATGTATCCAAGTGGTAAGTGGTACGGTGCTGTAGTATCCGATACCATGAGTAGCACAGCCTTTGCACTGACGACGGTACATAACTGCTGTGAATGTACCTAAGTGGTAAGTGGTACGGTGCTGTATTATTCAATACCATGAGTAGCACAGCCTTTGCCCTGACGACGGCACATAACCTCACGTCGTCTGAGCATAAGTGACATAGACTTCTCCATGACGATGGCACACAACCTTACGTCGTCTGAGCGAAAGTGAATGCATCAGGTTGCAAGTGGTACGGTGCTGTCGTGTCTTTTACCCGTTATGTAACCACAGTGAGTGCATTCAAGTTGTAAGTAGTACGATGCTATGATGCCCATTACTGATTATATAACGGAGTGAATATAAACCAAAACCCCCATACATCCACCAAAACTCACGTCTCAGGGGAGAGCTCACCATCATCTGCCCCTATAATGACAAGTGCTCACCTTCACTGTCAAAATGATATGCCCTCAGTGCTTACCTTCACTGAACTCAACCCACGGGGGCGCTCACCTCGCCACAAAACCAGACCCCATGACACTCAACAGCACACACACCTACCACGATGCTATGATACCCATTACGGATTATGTAACGGAGTAAACACAAACCAACACCCCCACACACCCACCAAAACTCACGTCTCAGGGGAGAGCTCACCATCATCTGCCCCTACAATGACAAGTGCTCATCTTCACTGTCAACATGCCATGCCCTCAGTGCTTACCTTCACTGAACTCAACCCACGGGGGCGCTCACCTTGCCACAAAACCAGACCCCATGACACTCAACAGCACACAAACCTACCGAACTCCTGGAATCCCCACAGCATCCAATCCTGAGGGAGGGGCTCACCTCCACCTCTCCTCTCAGCGATAGCACAATGACAAGTGCTTACCTCCACTTGCAAGGTGCTACGCTCATCAGTGCTCACCTTCACTGAGGTCAATCCGCGGGGGCGCTCACCTCGCCATCCTGCCCGCTAGTAATGACAAGTTCTCACTCCCCGGCATGTTACCATCCCCAGAGTACCAAGCATACTGTCATACAACCCCAACAACAGCCGTTATGCGGATATCTCAGGCATGCTATCATACCAAGAAGGCCAAGAGGACTGTCCGTCATGCAACCCAAACAACAGCCGAAAGGCACATCCCAAGCTTCCTATTGTGCCAAGAATACCAAACGTACTAGCATACAACCCCTCTGGTTGATACGTGCAAATCAGGCTGTGAATAACATGAGCACGTGCAAAGATGGCAACTCACTCCTAAGCAACAGGTGCAGAATACCGGTATATTGCCACGGTTGTGCTGATCTTTCGCTGCTGCTGTGGTATTATCTTTGTCAGTTCGTGCCAAGTCTGTGTAGTGTGTGTGTGGCTTTAGTTCATCCCTGCTCCACAGCAGAAACCACGGACTAACAAAAGTTGTCAGATCATACCATGAGTCACAGCCAGTGTGTGGATCACTGCTGTGTCTATACCTAGTGAGGAAGTTTGCGTGGGTGCATACCGAGTGTGGTCCTTTCTGTATCGCTCCCTTATTTTCCATGCACCAACGTTGTTTTTGACGGGCACGCAAAATAACAACAATAGTGTACCACCACGAACTACAGCAATGCATGTACAGGACTATACTCGCTTGACAATCAGCAGTATTGTGGCCGAATCGTAAACTACTAACACCAGCTGTGGTGCACCTAACTCAGCCAAGCATTCTTCCTGCGACTCAGTTGTATTTCTGATGGGCTACTTTGTTTCTTAGGTTTTCGAGGTTCCTGCGTACCAGTACTCAATTTTGTACCAGGTCCATCGCTATCGCTACCCTTGCAGCATTCAACATTTACCCCCACGTATGCGATAATGTATACCTCGTACTCACCCAAACAAAGCAATCTATCACCCCCCCCCCCTTGTTTTGTGTGCTTATGACACCGCATTGCACAGGTGCGTTGGAAGGCTGGCCCAGTTCGTTGTGGTAGTATGTAATTTATCATGATATCTTTGTACGGTCCGTCCAGCAGGGCAACATGTCCGCTCATACCTGGTACTCGTTTAGGTGTTTACTATAGGTTTTAGTGTGGCGCTCGAAACAGTTTTTCTTATTCGTAGGTGAATACTGCTGTACCAGGTACTTCATACATACCGATACTTGATAACTATACGCCGCTATTTATTAATAATCGTAGGCATAAACTGCGGTAGTTCATGCTGCTACAGCAATGTGCAAGTTTGATGACTATATAGTATAGCTATTAATAGGGAGTTTGCCTTATTCAGGCCCCATTATCCCGGCGCCAAAGATGTGTGGTTGATTCAAGGTTATGCGATCCGAATAGAGGTGAAATATGGTTGTTAAGACCGAACAGGTCAACGTATTAAAACGACTCTATTTCGTACGCGTTTGGAAATACGAACACACCCGGTATAATATAAACCACGTGTCGTGCCCCCCGAGGAGATGCGGCAGATGTTGTTGTTGTTGTTGTTGTTTTCTTCACATTAAACCGCTCTTTCTACGCGTCGACATCCAGCACAACCAGTGTCCATGCCGATTCTTCAAACCTAGAGAGATACAAGTTCTGTGGTCACAAAGCTACGCCACAGACATACTACGTTGCCACGTATGTAATGCAATGCCATGTCATCATACTGCGTACGACAGGCACGACATACACATTCCATGACCTAGAGAAACAAAAACGAAACAAAGAGAAAAAAAAAAACAAAAAAACAAAAAACAAAAACAAAGACAATTCGAAAGAGAAAAGAAACAAAAAAAGAAACAAAATATACCTGGTATATGTATATACTTCAGTATAGCAACAAACCATCGTACCCCCACGTAGGGGACGTGGCAGACACTTGAAAAGAACGAGCTGGAAAAAAAAAGAAAAAGAAGAAAACACCACTAGTCGTCAAAAGAGTAAGACTAAGAACCAAGGTAAAAATAACAGTCAAACCAAACAAAGCACAAGGCATGCTCCAGGTAGCGGCAGCAGTTTATGGTACGAGTAGCACAGCCAGGGTCTCCCTGCTGGCCCGCCTGGTACCTTGCTACCCTGTCTGCCACCATCGTCCAGCGTTCGTCAACTATGCCCGGCCCCTCGGCGTCAGACAGTACGAAACAAGCAGAGCAGGCTCGCTGACACAAGGTCAACGTAATAAAACGACTCTATTTCGTACGCGTTTGGAAATACGAACATACCCGGTATAATATAAACCACGTGTCGTGCCCCCCGAGGAGATGTGGCAGATGACACAAGAACCAGGAAAATAGACAGCAGTATCACAACACGCGCTATACTAAACAGAGGAAGACCAAGAAAATAGTAGGCAAACCGAAGCACAACAGCCGCCGCAGTTTGTGGTACGAGTTGCATCGACAGGTTTTATATACTATTAATCGATCTGATACCAACAGAAGTAGCTATCCTGTCTGCCGTCTCTTCCCCGTTTTCGTCAACCGTGCTCCCCCCCCCGGAACTGATATGGGCTAGGCAGCGCAAAACAAACAAAACAGGCTCGCCGTCCATATGCTGCCCGTGGGCGTGTACTATTAACATTATATATTCTTGAGGTCGCCAGACTTGCGGTTTTTCACTCGCTCTTTGACCTTTCAAGATTGTTCAGCATAGACATTGAAAACACGCCCTGATAATTCGCCATCCCAGCATGGGCTATGCTCTCACCACACTTTGTATCTCGCTTACTTCATGTCCCTATCAAAAGTCCTATCTCGGTGGCACAGCGGTAGTGCATTGCCGTACGTGCTGTACGAGGAAACCTGATGAGATATGCCCGAGGGTGTAATACTACCAAACAAGCAGTACGATCATATTATTATCGAAATGTCCAAAGAGTAAAATCATACCAGTACCTAGTAGGTATTCACCCCGATGAAAACACACTTTTTCTTTTAGAATATTATTACAACCATGGACATTTACAATGGTTATTACTCACGGGATCTTCCACACCTTTTCGTTCATATGTAATAAGAACGGCGACTCATTTTTCGCAGGTGATCACATCACTGCAGGTCGCCAGTTCGCGATTTTTTCCATCAGACATAAACCTCCTACTCCTTATTAGTGTTGATACTAGAACTACTGATATAATTGAAGCAGTGCCTGGAGATTCGAGTGCTTCTGGCACTGCTCGATGCCTTGGATACTACTGTGACCAGTACCTGTTGAATGCTCCCGTGACAATGTAGGGAGCCAGTGCAGACACTTTTTGCTTGCCTTGCCAGGACTTCAAATGAGTTTGGTGGCACCGCCCTACTGTTGACAGGACAAACGTATCGATGCAGCCCACCGCAGGTAGTACAGCTACCAGCTGTCTGTCTGGCTTCGTCCGTACTGCTCAACCACATTTCCTGTCCGTATATATATATATAGATACAACTATGATTACGATTTTTGAGGTCGTTGTCACTTGCTAGCTCTTGGCAGACAGACCGACTGGTAGACAGCTCTTCGCAAACAGCCCTTCTTCTTTGAAACAGTCGAACTGCCAAACAACCTTTCTTCTTTCTTCTTCGCCAAACGGCCAAACAACCTTTTCTTCTTTCTTCCTCCGCAAACTGCCAACCAATAGCTCTTCGCACGGCGCCTAAAAAAAGAGGCGTCTCGCCTTCGACGAACGGCATAGATAGGTGCAGCTGTCGGCGGGCAAGCTGCTGCTGTCGGTGGCGAACCTGCTGGTGCTGCAACCCCCGCCTCTCCCTTCTCCACGCCCCCTAAGCACACCTCCCCCTCGTCGAGAGGCGCGTGGTCCTCGCCCTCTGGCAAGAGAGCGGCAACGACAAAGACCGACCTGGTGCCGGCTGTTGTTTGCGACCAGTGCACGGACCAGCACTTGGTCAAGAACTCCGCGCCTGGTGGCAAAAACGTGGCCTTCGCCACCAGCAAGGATCTCATGTGCGTGGTGGCGGGATCATCCTGACAGGGCATCCGACTGCGAGTTCTGTGCTCGCCCGATCAAGGAAGGGACTGTCTCGTACTCCCTCGAGACTGCTGACAGTGGTGAGTGTCTTACGTCTATTGTGCATGCTGTATGTTGCCAGTACGTTTTTTGGGGGTTTTCAATTGCCTTTTTGCATACAATCCTACGTCAAAGCGTTTATTTATTTCGTCGGCTCCTCTTACACACAGTGCACGCGAACGCGCACATGCACAACTGTTTGCGGGACGTGAACGAAGGAACGGAGGCTTCAGCTGTGCAATTGCTGCTGCTGTATGTAGTGCTGCTGCGTTGTTCCGCGTGCATCATGCTGGAAGCGTACATATTTTCGGATCGTCAATTCCGTAGGTTTTGCGATGGCGGCATACCAGGGTACATGCTTTTTTCCTTCCTTACTTTCATATCGTTGCTATGCTGCTGCTGCTGCTGCTGCTGCTGCCAACGCTGCTGCTGCTGCTGCCAACGCTGCGGCGATTCGTTGCAGCTTCTGCTGCTGCTAATGCTGTGGCTGCTTCTGCTGCTGCTGCTGCTAATGCTGCCGCAATATCCACTGAATGTTCGTACGTATGTACTCGGATTACTGTCTTTCTTGGTCGTTTTTGTACTCAAATGGTTCCTTTTGATACGTGAATTTTTTTTTTGTCGTTTTGCTCCTGCATTTTGCGTGCGTACTGCAATTTCTCGTTTTTGGCTTGGTTATTTTCATATATATCGTTGCTATGCTGCTGCTGTGGTGCTGCTCGTACATCATGCTGCACTTGTGTGTGTACATATTTCGGTATTTGTCAATGAAATTCCGTAGGTTTTGCGATTGCGGCATATGCTAGATGGGTGTATCTCAGGTTCGACCTGGGTCTGCAGCAAGCTTCTCTTTCGGTAAGGTGTAGCGTGGAGGACACGCCAGGTATAGGTGAGGCTCGGCACGGTCAGCCGAGCAGAAGTGATCATGAAGCATGACGCAAGTCATCTCACATGACAGTCATCAGCAATTACTTGGTGATGGAGGCTGGTAATTCCCCGCCTCAACTATCATCAGATCTACGGAGATCTGCGACCACTTTTAGTACAAGAGTCAATATCCACGATAACGGATGAACCACTGACTGTAGAGTAACGACCTGAGCAGGTACATACATTTTTTCTTCCTTATTTTCATATCGTTGCTATGCTGCTGCTGCCAACGCGGATTATTGTTTTTATTGGCCATTTTTCTACCCAAATGGTTTTTTTGATACAAAAAAAAATATTTGGGTCGTTTTGCTCCTGCATTTTGCGTACATCCTACTTTTTCTCGTATTTCGTATTGTTGCTATGCTGCTGCTGCGTTGTTGCCGTACAGCATGCGGAGGTGGGTCTATAGTGAGGTACCAAAAATACTTTTCGGACGGCCTCGGGGTACAAACTTTTTTTCTCCCTTCTTTTCATATCGTTGCTATGCTGCTGCTGCCAACGCTGTGGCGATCCGTTGCTGCTTCTGCTGCTGCTGCTGCTGCTGCTGCTCTGCTTTTAGTGCTGCCGCAATATTCACTGAATGTTTGTATGTACTCGGATAATTGTGTTTCCTGGTCGTTTTGTGGCGCTGCTGCGTTGTTGCCGTACATCATGCTGGACATGATTTGTGTGTCTATTACACTAAACTTGTGCGTGTGTACATATTTCTGTGTCGTCAATGATTTTTTTGTGGTGCTGCTGCGCTGTTGCCGTACATCATGCTGGACGTGATTTGTGTGTGTACTACTGTACTACACTTGTGTGTTTACATATTTCTGTATCGTCAATGAAATTACGTACTTGCTGCTTCTGCTGCTGCTGCTGCCGTCGTATAGCAAGCGATTACGTGCTGCTGTTGTGCCGCTGTAGAGTACTACAAATAATGAACACCCCCCCCCCCCCCCCCCCCCCCCCCCCCCCCTCCCCCGCCATTCCCTGCACGCCACTCCCGCCCCGCGCACCCTATATGTTTACTTCGACTAGGTCCGTGGCAAGTGCTACAACTGCCGCCTGACGGACTCCACCATCAAAGACGGAGACATCATCATCAAGCGCAAAAAGACTCCCTTCCATTTCGCCTGCTCCAGGGCTTCGCGGAATTCCGAAGCAGTACACCAAGCAGATTGTCGCCATCTAGGACGAACGAAAGGAAACAAATTGTTTCCCACATTTCCCAAAATCACGATTATTTCTTCCTACACATATCCAACGGGTTCAACAGCGAACAGATCCACATTCTGGGCCTCCCGCCTCGTTACTACAGCATCCTGGAAGACTATTTACATGTAAATATCATGTCTCATCCAAACTCCTATGCTGGCTACATCGAAATCGCGGCCGCCCAGCAACTATACAACATTTCCATAACCGTTGTCGTTGCCGGCACTGCTGCTTTCTCTCCTGTCCCAAACCTTCTTTTAACAACAGCCTGTATGTTGTATATCATCCACATGCCAAGCACTGCTCCACTCTCTCCCCACACTGATGAAATATGTTATTCTTATTGTTGTTAGACGAATGTCATTCTTACTCTTGCGTCACCCGATCTTACGTTTCACATTACATTCATAAATATACGCTATCATTACATCCTTCATCGTTTTTTACACAAATACATTTATTTAGTTTGGTTGGCTTTGGGCTATGTCGCCAATTAATTGCAGTTATATGTACACGAAACGACGGAATACCCACTCCGAAGGAAAGCCTTGTATATATATATATATTTTTTTTTCATCATCACTTTTACTTTCCAGCCAACTCGTAGGAGGTTTTACCCTCGACGATCTTCTGGACAAGCCGTGGTCACAGGTGTCGTCCCTTCTCCCCCCCGGTACGTGCCTTTATTTTTTATCGCGCATAGGGTTCAGCATTCCCACTGCTCGTCGATTTGCATCGAATGTACAGCTAACTCACGCTCTCGCGCTTTCCGCTAATCAATTTTATGCAAGAAAAAGTCCCTATGAGCATGCACTCGGTGAGACTCGAACTCACGAAATTGATCTTGATAGGCTCGCGGACCACCTACCAAGCCACCGGGGACGCCGGTATATGCAACCTCTTGTGCAGCCTCCTAAAACAACGTCTATGACCGATCCGCGATGAGCTTAATTTTCAAGTTCATTTCGTTTTTTCCCACGTAGTGGGTTTTCATTTTTATACGACATAATAGTATACCAGCTGTAGGTCGTCACTAGATGTGGTGAGTCGTACGACCCAAGTAGTATAATAAAAGCTCCTTGCCGGCTCGTTAGTGCTCACCGTCACCCTGAGCACTGCCCCCGAGAAGCGCTCACCCCGCGACTCGTCTACTGCCACAGTGGCTGTCGGGTGCTCACCTTCGCCTTCCAGCTGCGTACGACGACTTACAAATGTTCATCAGATTCCACCAGTTTGCCAGGCCCAAGCTTTACCGAACCAATCGCATTATCAGATTCCATCAAGTCCGCAAAGCAAACATTACAGAACAGCATCAGATTCCGTCAGTTCGCCGAACCCCCCAATTTTGTTTTGCGGACACCAGCCCTTGAGCAGCTGGTCCTCGTGTGACTTGCTCTCTCCGCCCTGCATGGTGCTCGTAACCCTATCACCACTTCCTGATCCTGCCTGGGTCGATCTCTCTGGGTTCACCATGCTACGGCAAGCTCCCCGGGGTGAGCTGTCAACCCTCACCTGACTCGCTTCCTCAGTTCGTACGTAGGACCCTTCGGCAGTTCCAGTGGCTACAGGGCTTCGCTCAGGCGAGAGCGAAGCAAACGATGACCAAAAAACTCGATTGCGAGCGATGCAGATACTCGATTATGCCCGTTATCACGCGTAATGACGCCTATATGCGAGCGAACAGTCGGTTTAGCCTTTAATCCTTTAATCCTTTAGTTTTTAGGTCTTTAATCCACTTTTTAGGTTTTGCACGTGTTCTCTTCCTTGCCTGGGTAGCATCTAAAGACACTCGGTGTTGGCCACAACGCGGCATGCGTTGTACACCTTGGTCAGGCGTTTGACATTCAGCAGACTGAAACTGTCTGCTAAATGAAACGCAAGTCCCACACCCACAGAGTGATCCGCCACTACTCCTCGCCCGACGACTCGTGGCTGCATGCCTCGACCCGTCGTACTTTAGATTGCTCCCACGTCCCTCCGCCGCAACAGTGCTGCTGCTGGATATATGTCCCCGCCGAGTACTATAACAAGTGGTACCGATAGTCAACAAGAAGTAGACGTTCTGCCTGAGCCAAACACAGCACTCTGGGGTTCCGTCTGTGCTGGTCCCGACTGGCCTCTTGTGATATGGATGGAGTATTCATGGGCTATAGATATAGATAATACGTTGCAGTCTTGTAGTCTCACGAATACGAGAATAATCCAAAGAATGGATTAACCCGGCGGATATTCCGTCAGTCGAGAGTAATGTTCTTTTAGGAATGTTCCCTCGGGCGGATAGTCCGTTAGACGAGAGTAATGTTCCTTGACGCAGATAGGACTACGAAGTGAGAAGTTCTTATATTAGCAGAAGAACGATCGGTAGCCATAGGAAAGTTCTGTAGGAGTACATCAGATAAGAGGAATTTAGGAGAGCTTGTGACGTGGGGTGGGACGAGTATATCTGGGCGTCGAGTCCCCCCCCCTACCTCTCACTTCTCTACCAGATCACCTCCTCAGCTTTCGCCATCAATAAGAAGATCTAAATCAGAAGAAGCGAAGCACTGCTTTCCAGCTGCCAGAACCACCTGCGTCCCTTACCACTACCCTTACCACTACCCTAGAGCGGTCTCCGCTTCACATCTGGCGTCGACGGCAGGACACGAACCTGCGCGTGAAATCACAATGGGTTTCGAGCTAAGACTATATCGAGCTTCCAGTTCACCCGTGTTTCTTCCATGTTTGACAAGTAGGGTCCCGATAGCATTGCCGCCCCGGAAGGCCGCTGAGTTATCGGCCATACATAAGCGGTTCGGACATGGTCGAATTCTCCTGACCTGTGTCCAGCTTTTTGTCTGTTTTCTGGTCCCGATGCCATTTCGCTTTTTCCCTTTTCTTCCTTTTTCTTCTTGTTCGGTATTCCGCACGCCCCTCTGTCCTCTGGCAAACGACACCACGTCTGACGTCGCCCCGGTAGGCCGAGTTGCACACCCTAGTGTTTGGGCCCCGTGCTATCTACCACTTCGAACTGCACGCATTAGGCCGATTTTCTTGCGGATTTTCTTGCCGCCACCGTCTTTGAGTTTGTTTTTGTTGAGTTGCCTACCTTGCTACGTTTGCTGGTATTGTTCACACCACGAACAGGTCTCCGAGACGCCGCGTTGTTTGTTGCGTCTCTCGGTTTTAGTAGTCCCTAGTGCACGCAGCCCTCATAGCACTCTAGCTGTGTCCCTTCTGTCTCGCGTGATGTCTACCATGTTAGGACCTTCGCCACAAGACAAGGCATGGGGCCTAGCGGATATATATATATATATGCTTTTGAATTGTGATCACTGTCTCCTTTTTAGAGTTTCCTCGTTCGCCAACCCGGTTCAGCGAACAACCCTTTCGTACCTCCTTGGGCCCCAGACAATGGCTCCAGTAATACGCTTGTACGTCCTTCTTTTGCCTTCACTTCGGTCTTCGTTTTCTTCTTCAGCCTTCGCTTCGGTTTCTGTCTCCTTTTGCGTTCGTCTTTCTTTGTTTTCATTTTGGGTTATTTCTCCTTTCGCCTCTGCTTTGAGTTCTCTCTCTCTCTCCTTTAGTCTCCCTTTCAGTGGTTGTTCTCAGCGAAACACCCCCTCTTCGTAGTGTTTGGGTTTTAGTACGAGGTGTGGGGGGGGATCTATAGCCTCATTTCTTTTGTTTCGAATAGCCGCATCTTCGACCACCTTTTTCCTGGCCGTTTGGGATGAACTTCGTCATCACCCTCCGACCATCTTGTGGTCTGCATATACGACTATTCAGGGTGGGCTAATGTGATATGGATGGAGTATTCATGGGCTATAGATATAGATAATACGTTGCAGTCTTGTAGTCTCACGAATACGAGAATAATCCAAAGAATGGATTAACCCGGCGGATATTCCGTCAGTCGAGAGTAATGTTCTTTTAGGCATGTTCCCTAGGGCGGATAGCCCGTTAGACGAGAGTAATGTTCCTTGACGCAGATAGGACTACGAAGTGAGAAGTTCTTATATTAGCAGAAGAACGATCGGTAGCCATAGGAAAGTTCTGTAGGAGTACATCAGATAAGAGGAATTTAGGAGAGCTTGTGGCGTGGGGTGGGACGAGTATATCTGAGCGTCGAGTCCCGCCCCCCTACCTCTCACTTCTCTACCAGATCACCTCCTCAGCTCTCGCCATCAATAAGATCTAAATCAGAAGAAGCGAAGCACTGCTTTCCAGCTGCCAGAACCACCTGCGTCCCTTACCACTACCCTCACCACTACCCTAGAGCGGTCTCCGCTTCACACCTCTCCCGTCACTCTCAACAACTCCACCTGCAACTTCACAAAAAAAGAGACAAGCAAACTGAGTACAGCGCTCGAATGCATTTCATCGAGGGTAATAACAATATGATCGATAAAACACTATTAATACCATTATGTTCATGTGTTAACTCGTATGCAATGTATGTAGTGACACAAGTTAGCAGATAACGTACACCCCCAATCTAACATCAACAATATGTTACTGCCGCACGTGCGAGTGTGCAGATTACGTTGTCGATGGATAGCGTAATGTGTTATATAGATGGATAACACGAACCAACGTACTGGCGGGGTTTCCTAAAAAATGCCTCCTAAATATCCCCTTTTTTGGGGTTTGAAAATATGGAGGCGTTTTTTTTTTTTTACCGGGGATGCCATGCTATCCTCCCCCCGGGGATATTTTTGGAGGTATCCCCTACTGGGATGTCGGCGAAGTTGGATAGCACGGCTACGTTATGTTACTCCCACACGCCTGCTTTACCACAAACACAGGTAACACATATTAGATTTCGGGAAGATCCAAAGGGTAACGTGGCAAGATTAGGTTAGAACGACTTCGGCCCCAACGGTAACTCAGAAACGTAAAGTTAGACCCGGAATGATTTTTATGGTAACACGGTAACGGAATGTTACCATTAGATCTTTAATGGCAACACCGTAGCATAATGTTACAGAGACTTCCGCATTTAGGCTAACATCCTAGCATAATGTTACGTATGGGTCGGCTAAGACTGTAACGCATCTAACGTACGTTAAGTAAGTGATACGTTATCCAAGCCTAAGGCAATCATATGGGGGGTGCAGATAACGTAGTGTTAGCAGTGCTGGCCATATTGAGTTATGTTACGTTAGTGTGATACCTGTAACGCAATGTTATGTGTTAGTTCTGGCGAACATGGCAACGTTATATTAGGGTGTTACGTATAACACTCCTCCTAAGGGTAACATTATGTTAGTGTGTTACGTCTACAACACTGCGTCGACAATAACATTATGTTATTGTGTTAGTAAATATGCTGATATCGATCTGGGCATGTTAGAGTGATAACGTACGTGTTTGGTCAAAGCCTAACACTGTGCTACAGTATTAGTTCAAGGACTGATCACGGCATAACATAATGTTACTGTACCAGAGCTGGACGAGACCGAGCAGCAACACAACGTTAAGGCGCGTGCACGTTCGTGGGTTTCCAGTTAACACTGTGTTACCGCGTTACCGTGATCGCTTCTCCAGTGCTAACACTATGTTAGCACCTTCTGCGTCCGTTCCTTAGTCTGTGGACCACCTAAAGGAGGAGCTTTTTCCTCGGGTGCTCGACTTAGCTACGGCTGCCGCTGCTGCTGTTAAGCAGACAACAGTTGTACAGAGTGTAGCCTTCTGTCGCAGTTTGGCATCTTCACCAAGCTGCCCCCCCCCCCCCCTCCTCGGTCTGTGACCTCCGCTCGTGGACCACGAGCTATAACCTCCGTACCTGTGCTGACAGATACCAGGCATCATATGCCTTCTGTCGATTGTGATCTACAGCTGTGTGGGAGCGTGTTTGACGGGGACTTTGATGCAGTCAAGGCTGCGCTTGAAGCTGGAGCAAACGTCAACGGGCACCCGGATCAACCCTTCCCGACCATTGTGGGTGCCACCATGCGCCACGATGCTGTTGTGGTCGAATTATTGCTGGAGCCAGGGGAGGATCCCGACAGGCCTGTCGTCGAAGAGACACCATGCCCAGAAACGGGCATTTCTGCCGCCCTTCTTGGTGAACGGGCCTTGCACCTAGCGGGCAGGGGCGGAAGCGTCGAAATCGTACGCTTGCTGGTGGAGCGGTCGCGCGACGATCCCAACGCCACCGACAGGAGAGGCTGTACCCCACTCTCCGCGGCTTGCGAATGTCAGTTGTCAGTATGCCTGCGTGGAAGCGGTGCGGTTGCTGCTGGATGCGGGCGCCGACCCGGCCTTGGTAGAAACAAACGGGTTCAATGCTCTGCACGTCGTGGCCCTCAGGGGCCACACGGGCTTGGTCGACATGCTGTACTCCAGGGCCCCCGCGACGCCTAACACCTCCTCTGCTGACGGCGCAACGCCGCTCTCTATTGATTGCGTGTGCTACGAAGGCCACGAGGAACTTGCGCCAAATCCGCTGGATTGCTCCGCCCTTGCCCCCTCGCCCCCGGTAGCGGCACACAGTCCACCTGTCGCCTCAACCCTGTCCACCTGTCGCCCCATCGCCCCCGGCAGCGGCACCTTCTGAATCGGGTGCTTGTGCTGGAATGGAACCCGCCTTCCTCTTGCGTTCGCTGGACTTCCTTCACATCTTGTTGTTGAGCTCATTCATGAAGTCCGAAGCTTGTGTTCCTGGTCTAAGCTGGGGTGCGTTCCTGGGGAATTGTCGACATCGAAGGTCGTGGGGTTAGGTTTTTGACAGTGTGTCGGTTTTGTTTGACGAGCTGGTTGGGTGGTTGAATGCATTGGAAACTACCTACGTCGGTGTCAAGGCCGACCGCTGAGTATTCATGCCTATGAAACAAAAACTGACAGGTTCAGCCCGAAAAAAAAGTAATATATACCTGGTACCTGGCAGATTGTTAGCATCCTCAAAATATTTTGACGTACGGGTCGTTGAGATCATGCACGGTCTCCGACTGTCTGCAACAGATGTTCGGACAACACGATCTCCGTCTGTACTCAGTGCTGTGCCGCAAGTGCAGCCGAGGCTTTGTGGTAACAACGAGGCTCAAAGACTCCACAGCTCGCATGTTCAACAAAAAGCAGTATTAGCCTCCACAACAACGTACGCAACGAGCCCGCACTTTCCAACGTCAGCTTGGGCGTTTTGATTCCTAGGAAAGTACCATCCGGAGACGAAGTGTGTTGTGTTCCTGTGGGTCGTGTTCAACGTGGAGCACTGAACAGGTTGTTGTGCACACGTGTCATATCAACTAAACCACCCGCAATCTTGGTGGTAAAACGAACATTGCGTGTGCAACTCCCTTATTGAGGGACGTCACCACATCCCTGCGGCAGACCCTCCCCGCCTCGTCGTATCACGTGCACGCTTTCGAACCGTTGGTGAAATAGCCGTTGGTGGTATCTGTGGAACGCGAGGAAGCAGAGAGCTCGTCACCCACTTCTTTGCACAAGCAACACGCTCAAGTTTGCGTATACACACTTCGACGGGGGGTTCCGTTACTACTGTACGAGTATGTCAGTGCACAGGAACCGGGCGATGTTGAGCTCGCGCCGCTGCATGCGACAGGTCATGACACATATAGCACTACCTACAGATATCATTCTCTCTGAGCGTGCTCGGTTAGTACATCCATGGCCTCTCAGAGCTCCCACTTGGACAACGCCTCCTTCGATTCCTTGCCGGACCTTTCCAGCGGTTCTTCGTTTTCTCTGTTTCTTTTGCACTTTCAGTTATTTTTTCTTTTTTTCTTCTTTCGTTTCGTGTGCGTGCGTGTACTCAGAGCACGGCATCGCGGGCGAGCCCGGCGCCGTCGCGGGTGTCAGCGGGTGCTGGCGGGTAGAGGATGGGTTGCAAGGAGCACGGTCGCCGTTTTCGTGGCTAGGCGTCGCGTGCTACTCGAGACACGAAGAAAGCATGAATGGGCTCTGCCTGGCCTCTTTTGTGGAGTTGGATATAATATGTACAAGTCTATAAGGGTCGTTCGGGACTGCAAGATAATATTCAAGCTGTGCTTATTTTTGCCACCAAGATGAAGTTCATAGAGAGAGCTACGCAGTCTGAGCACCAACATTGTCGAGCTGGCGAACGAGGGCCACGGTGAGCACCGGGCTTCACGCGAGCCGGGCGACGGAGCTCTCACTGTAGCAGAGAGGGAGGAAAGCTTTACCCAGACCGAATCAGTGGCGAGGTGGTCGCGACAGGGGCGGGCGGCGCACGAGGCTGAGAGAGAAGCCCTGCTGTTTGGTTTTTTTTTTTTTTGACCGGTGCAAGGTGCTCCAATCAGGCAGAAAATCATCACGTGAGAGGGGATGGATTTTTTTTTTTTTTCCCGATTTTTTCGTTTTCATTTTCATTGTTTTTGTGGTGCTGCCGTGCCGTGCTTTGCTTTCTCTTTCGTACATACACATACGGTGTATAGATACGTTGTGTATTTACTGCTGCTCTGAAGAAGCAAAACCCTGTCGTCGACCCCAAGAGGCCTAAGCGGGGGGGGTGCTTCCGGATCGCCCGTAAAAGGAACCAACAAAATAATCCTGCTGCTTACGTACAGTATGCCCATAAGAAAGAGGGGGTCCTCATGTAAAAAAAAAATAAATCATTAATAAACGGTTCATTCAGCATTTTTGAAGCAGTACAGCAGCAGTAAGCGGAGCAACCTGTAGACGAAATGGACCGGTACAACCTGAACCAGCAGTAGTCACGTCTTCCACGATATATCCACACGTGTGGGGTAAGTCGCTCAAACATTCAACTTGTCACGAAACCGCAGGAGCGTGGGCTATCCCACGTGCTATATATGATGACAATTGACGCAGTACAACCTAAGCATCTATCTGCCCCCTTTTTTAGGGTATGCTTTTGCACGCTACCGAATATTTCGCATCCGTGTCTTGCGTGTACGAGCTGTTTTTGGCGGCGTCGCTGCTGTAATGATGCTGTCTGCTACTATGCAGAGTTTTGTTGCAATCGGTATTATATCGCGCACCTTGGGGCGTCGTGTTGAAGTTGGGTTGCTATGGCGGAGGTTACGCCGCACCTCTCCGGGATTCACGTACATTTAGTTAAGAACGACTTGAGTTACCGGCAGCTCGTTCGTGCGCAATAGGGCACATAATTGACTACTATTAGTAAATAGGACAAACGGTACGCACAAAAACTTATATATTTCCATATTTTTACTAAGCAAAATTTGGTCCTATTTACTATGGTCCCCCGTAGTATTTGGGTTCTTAGATCGACATGCTTATAAGCGATGGATGTTGTGCTGCTAGCCTCGGGTGATTCCCCCGTGTCTGGTCTCGTGCTGCCCTGTTCCGTACTTTGGGTTCATGTTTACCAATCTTAGAACCACACCCCTTGTGCAATGAAGTTTCAAATATATGGGCTATATATGACTTTAAATGTTTGAATTCAAATACTGTAAAGCCAACTAATACGTAAAACCAGTTTCCACACACAACGTAATGTGAAAAAACTGTCATATCGAATCAGTATATCATACTCATAGCCCATATAGGCTGTGTTCTGCTTTCAACTCGCTGACCTCAGACCACTGCTCGTCCACACGCACGAGTACCAGATGGTATTCTTCCTTACTATAGCAACCCTCCCCAGCCTCTGTGTTTCCAGTTCAACCAGCCTGCACCCACCCGTCGTCAACTCTATGACCCTCTTGCCCATCCCCTCTGTTCAAACATGTCAACGATGCAACACCTCTCGGCAAACCCCAGATTTTCTCCGTTCAATATTTTTCTTTCTTTTTTTCATCCTGCATCCACAACTTTCTGGAGAACTAGAAACAAAATCTCGAGAAATAATACGTAAAACGTCTCGAAAAAAACGGTTTGTTTTGCTCTTGAATCTGGGATTATTAATGAGTGCTGGGCCCTATCCACGCTGCCGGCTCGACAGCTTGGCAAACCCTTGCTTGATGCCTGCTCGTCTGCTCAGCTCACGACAACGGGCAATATTTAGGGCTGTGAGTCGGCACGACTTAAGTCGCCGACTAGTTACTAGTCGGATTAATAGTCGTGAAACGGAGGTGCCGACTTTTAGGCTTATTGGGTTTCCTCAACTGTAGGAAGGCGTTTTTTATGCGGGACACAGCTTTAGGGCCGTGAATTGCTGCGGACGGACTGCGGATACCTCACATTCCCTGCGGTACTGCTGCCCGGGGCGGGAGATCCATACGCACACACACGCACCCACGGCGGGACAGGCCATCTCTCTCGATGTCAACGTTACCAACCAGTAAACCTTTTAGAAACAGCGCATTGAATGGTGGCGTCTTTTTTTTCGAGTAGGGGGTGGGCAAGGAAAGTAGGGGCAGTATGTTAGAGTTGGCGTCCGACGAATCGTATGAGTCTATGCCGTACTTGTGTTCGTGGGTCCATTGAGCAGCTTCCTTACTTAATATGAGATGATATGTCTCTGTCTTTTTTCTTTGCGAAAACGCTTCGTGTTTAGTATGATATTGTATGATACATGGTTCAAGGCTTGCCGTCGTCATCGAGGCGCGCGTTTCGCGCAATTACGAAAATACTAACATCACGGAGGGGTTCAAAACCCCTTCTTCTGGGGATAATTTATTCACCGCTCGCTTCGTGATGAGTTCGCTGTTATGCTCGTATCCCCGTCAGGAAATAGTGCTTCTGAAGCAATAGCTGTCACGGGGTCCTGTAGTCCGGGGTGAAACTACCTGGTACATTAATTGTACTGCTCATTTTTTTTCTACTTTTCGTGTGTAAGACCTATGCCAATGGGACAGCGAGTATCAATAAAAAGTTTGAGTTTCAAAGATAACCGCCAGAATGTTTTAGAACACCCTTCCTATGGGCACGTTTATTAAAACGGAAAGTTCCAAGTTTTGAAAAGGCCCGAAAAAAAACAAATCTGGGGCCTGTAGCCAAAAGATACCAAGCCGTGGAGGTTTCAGTGTAATCGCATGTGTGAGTGGAGCAGTGGCCGGGGATCCTGTGTGATGTCCCCTAGCCACCTGGCTCGTGGTCCGATGAGGATCACTCCGTGATAATACAAGCTCTAAGAACAAGACTTACTGAGTGCGAGGCCAGCGAGACTGGTGGAGTCCCTCGCTGGAAGCCCTCTTGCTGATATCATCTGGCAGAGGCCATAATATCTAGATATTCGCGGAACTTCTGTTGGAGGAGTTTTCGGCTGCGGAGTATTGGGTCACAGCTGGGAAGGCAGTTGGCCCGTTGGACGGATCGAAACGGCTTGAAGCGCACAGCAGGGGAGGACGCTCCGGGAGCTGGAGGACGCACAGGTCAGGCGGCAGTTTCTCCGTTATTACAGTAGAGTCCAGGTGGACTGCTGTGGATTATGGCGCACACGGCAAGCACGCCGCTGGTGGTAGGGGAGTCTCTGACTCCACCGAAATACGGAGAGGTGTGGACCGAGCAGGCCTCTCGTGTTTTTTACGCAGCGTACCTCGATTATGAGGAACGGCTGCAGCTCGCCAACGCTCAGGGGGTGGTTCAGCACTCCAAAGTGAGCATGGGCCAGCTTATCCCCAATTACATTCATCGGTGTTTTGAGGGATTTTACAAGCATCAGACTACGATGACCGCCTCGGAGTTGTTGGACGCTGTTAGGCAGCACGCTGGTTACACAACCACCAGCAACAGATTTGACACCTCGCGGGCGGCAGCGGACTTGCGTCGCGTTCTCTCAATGAGGCGCGATGAAAAGCAGGGCGGTGAAACATCCGTCAAAGACCGCGCGATGATGGTAAACTCCGCTATGGAAAAGTATTTTGCGGAGAATCACGCGGTGCATGCCATGTACCGCGCGCAGGACCGTTCGTGGTTGCCCGGACCGGCGGAATTTGTGAGCATGGCGTTGGTGGATGGCTTATGGCCGTCCGAGTTCAAAAAGTACGTAAAAGGTCAGCTAACGTACGCTGCAGGGTGGAAGAAGGACCCGGCATTGGTCATGGACCAAATTTTTTCTGCTGCAGAACAGTGGAAATTCATCGAGGCGTATGGTCGGAAAGATGCTGCAGGGGCAGCTGAACCGCGACGCCAACAGCAGCAGAAACCGAAACAGCAGCAATCCGCAAAAAAGTCGTTTGTTCGCGTCTGTTTCGAGTGTGGTGATCCCAACCATTATGTTTCTGATTGCCCAAAAGCTCGCGGTGGCGGCACAGCTCCCAGCAGTGGTGGGCGCGGGTCGTCAGGGTATCGCGGGGGCCGCAATGGCGGCCGGGGCAGATTCAACCATGGACGCGGGCGCGGTGGCCGTGGTGGCAATCAATTGACAGCGGGCGGGGGAACTTCTGCTGTTGCTTCTTCAACTTCTGGTGCGCCAGCGGCAGGAGCCGCTGGGTCGGGATCTGGTTCGTCTGTTGCCGGCCGAGCTGTATACGTTGGAGGAGCTGGAACATCGGTGGGTGCTGCTGGAGCGAGAACTTCGCCATCCACCGAGCGGGCGGAGTCAGTGTCTGGTGCTGCTGCAGGGGCGGTAGCGCCGGAACCGTCTGTATATTCGACGTCTTGGTCGGGGTGGACCGCCGATTCTATTTCTTCGGCGCCGGCTGTAGGAGGGCAGCCATGGCGTCAGGTGACTCTTGGTACCGACCAGAGTTCAACGGCAGGTGAAGTGCCTGTCGATCGCAGCGCTGAGTGTTTACGCGCTGATCTCTCTTTGCCAGGGTCGGTTGGTTCGCTGATGGCGCGTGTGATCCTTGATTCGGGGTCGGCGCTCACGTCCATCGGTGTCGGCTTACTTCAGCAGCTGTCTTCGCATTTCGGCGGCGCCGATCTGCAAATTCCGTTCGAAAATGGCCCGCAGCAGGCGAAAACCGCTACGGGTGTTTCAGTGATGGTCACGCACAAAACGGTGCCGATTGCCGTGAGTGTACGGACGCCGTGGGGAGCGGTGAAATTGGAGCCCATCACTTTCGCGGTCATGCCTGGTACAGATAACGTCGTTCTGTTTGGCATGGCTACCATGAAAGCTCTTGGCATCGACGTCTACCGTGAAGCTCTGGAGAAGCTTCGCCCTCGCGCAGTGCCGGTATCGACCGGTGTGGAGACTCCGAGTTACCTTGCGGCGCGCAGAGTGACGGTTTCCGTGCGTGCTTTTCAGACCGAGGCTACGGTGGATGCTCCGGAGGACAAGGCGGTGGAACATTTGGTCGACCGGGGGCCAGACATGTTCATGGATCCGGAGGAGGAGCGGACGGCCCGAGAACGGGCGTTGGAGGACAGCGTGCAGCAGGCAGAGCAGAGTGGATTAAGCGTCGGCGGAGCAACCCGTTTGCGCGAAATTTTGGCTCGTCGCGTGGGTGCTTTTCGCCGTGCGCTGTGTGGTGATCCGCCAGCGCAAGTGGAGCCGATGCGAGTGCAGCTGAAGCAACAGGCGAAGCCTGTCAAGGCAACGCCACGTCGGTACGAACCGACGAAAAGGGACTGGCTCTCGAAGTGCATTGCTGCTTTGGTGTTTTTTTTTGGCTTTGTCTACCACAACATCCAGGCGGTGTGGGCGAGTCCGGCGATGGCGGTGCCCAAGAAGGACTCTTTCCGTTTGGTGAGCGACTACTCGGCGGTGAACGCACAGGTGGAGAAGTCCCCGGGCGTCATGCCCAACCATGAAGACATGGGAGATCTGCTGGGGGCGCGTTTCTTCGGCAAGCTGGACCTACTTCAAGGGTACTGGCAGATGCCTTTGGCTCCGGAGGCGCAAGACGTCTTCACCATGGCGACAAGCGACGGTTTGTTCACGCCTACCCGTGTTCCCCAAGGTGTTTTGAATGCGACTTCTTATTTCCAAGGTGTCATGACTGAAGTGTTGCGTGGTTTGGATTGCAAAGTTTGGGTCGATGACGTTTTCTTTTTCGCAGACACCGAAGAAGCTCTTCTGCAGCTGCTTGATGACATTCTTGAACGCCTGGAGAATGTTGGACTGTTTGTCGCCGCCCACAAGTGTACCTTCTTCTCTCGTGAACTGGTCTGGTGTGGTAAGGTGTATTCCAATGGTGTCGTGTCCCATGACCCCGCTCGAGTGCAAGGTTTAAGTGAAATGCGTCGTCCCGAAAACGCTGGAGAACTAATGCAATTCTTGCAGGCTGTCAACTGGTTGCGTACATCGTTACCACGTTTAGCGGAAACGGTAGCACCGTTACGTGATTTTTTGGAGGAGCTCCTTGTTGGGGCTACACGTCGGACTAAGCGAGTGGCGCGCAATCGTGTCATCAAGGATACCGCGTGGACGGAGGATCGGGTGCGGGCGTGGAATGCCGCACGGGGTTTGGTGGCGCAAGCAGTGCCGCTTCATCATCCTCGTCCCGGGTGCGTTGTTTTGATGTTTCCTGACGCTTCTGATTTCCATTGGGGTAGTTTTCTCACCCAAGTGCCTGAACACGAATTTCGCAGTGGATTGGCGTTGGAAAGCATGTCTCACGAGCCTCTCGGATTTCTGAGTGGTTCGTTCACAGGTTCGCAGTTGCGCTGGGCGACTGTCGACAAAGAAGGTTTTGCGATCGTTAATACGTTCCGGAGGCTCGAATACCTGCTTTGGGGTGGTGTTCATATCTTTACTGATCATCGAAACTTGCAGTACATTTTCAATCCGGAGAAGTGTGTCACGACGGTCACAAAGACCATGGCACAACGCCTAGAGAATTGGAAGGGTGTTTTAGGACAATACCGCTATGCAATCGAACACATCCCTGGCGATCGAAACTGTTGGGGGGATCTGTTGTCTCGTTGGGTCAAAGTTCCTACGGTGCCTGTTCGTTCGGTTGCCGTGCACAGCCCATGTAATGCTGACGATTCGCTTCCCGCATTGGATGTGATTCGTGCCTCGCAACAAAGGTCTGTCGCTCGTATCGGCGTTGGTGTTCATGAATTTTCGACAACCTTCGGTCAAGCTACCTTGGCCGATGATGGTTTGTTTCGTGTGCGTGTTGGGGTGCGTGACGTCTTGTGGATTCCGCCGGATGATCTTGCTCTTCAAACTCGTTTGATGGTGTGCGCGCACATGCGCTCGGCTGGTCACCGTGGTGTGGCGCCGACTTTGTTTCGCCTGAAGGAATATTGTGTTTGGCCTCACATGGATTCTCAGGTTCGCGAATTCGTTCGCCAGTGTTTGCACTGTGTAGACACGCGTGCAGGTGCACTCATTCCTCGTCCCTACGGAGACACGGTGCATGGTACCGCTCCGGGAGAAGTGGTGCACTTTGATTTTTTGTATGTTGGCCACAGCGGGCCCGAAGGTAGCGATGGCCTGCCTGATGAGGATGGTTTCCGATATGTTTTGGTCATCATGGATGATTTGTCCAACTACGTGGCGTTGGAACCGGCCGAGGCTTGTACAGCCGAGGTCACAGCGAAGCATTTGCTAGCCTGGTGTAAGACTTTGGGGGTGCCGCGTGTGTGGGTGAGTGATACCGCCACGCATTTCAAGAACAGGGTGCTTGCTTTGTTGAGCGACGCGTTGCACATCGAACATCGTTTTGCTGTCGCTTACACGCCGTGGTCGAACGGTACGTGTGAACGCATGGTAAAAGAGGTGGTACGTGCTCTGCGTTCCATTCTGTCAGAACAACGTCGTCAGGTTTCGGAGTGGGTTGATGTTTTGCCGGCCGCTCAGTGGGCCTTGAACACTTCGTTTCGTGAACGTTACCGAAGCACTCCGTACAGCGTGATGTTTGGGCGTGCTCCGCGTACCGATTTCTCGGCGCTCGTTTCTGAGTCTGATGGCAGGTGGAATGTTGACGTGATGAATGCTGACTTGTTGCGTGCGAACGTCCGTGAAGTCGTTGCAGAGCAGGAGAGATTTTGCGCCGATATTCGCGCAGCTGTTGCCGTGTCTCGCGACAACAAACGTAAACAGGCTCAGGGCCAGGTGGTGTTGCCAAAATTTGCGGTTGGTGATTTCGTGTTGTATGCTCGTGTTCGTCGGCAGGGTGTCACACCGAAATTGTTGTCCACATGGACTGGTCCGTGGCGTGTGGTAGCAGCTGATCATGATCATGTGTACTCAGTTCAGAACATCGTTTCTGGGAAGGTGCATCAAGCTCACGTGGCTCGTTTACGATTTTATGCGGATGCGACGTTGAACGTCACCGCTGATCTGAAGGATGTTTTCCAACATTCCTTTGCGCAGGGTGAATGCCGCATGAATGCTTTGGTGCATGTGGCCGAAGATGATGCCAACGAGGTGATTGTCTTGGTCGATTGGGATGGTTTCGAAGCAGAGGAGCGCACGTGGGAGTCTTTGCGGTCGATTTATTCTGCTGCGCCTGAATTCGTCGTGAAGGAATTGCGCAAATTACGGATGACCCGTGCGCTCAAGATTAAAATTGCTTCAGAGTTCAGCATTGATTTGTGATTTGCCGCATGCGATTTCGTCTTGGTTTTTTGGTTTTGTCAAGCTCGTTCGTGTCGAGTGAACTCGCTTTGGGGGTGCTGTAGCCAAAAGATACCAAGCCGTGGAGGTTTCAGTGTAATCGCATGTGTGAGTGGAGCAGTGGCCGGGGATCCTGTGTGATGTCCCCTAGCCACCTGGCTCGTGGTCCGATGAGGATCACTCCGTGATAATACAAGCTCTAAGAACAAGACTTACTGAGTGCGAGGCCAGCGAGACTGGTGGAGTCCCTCGCTGGAAGCCCTCTTGCTGATATCATCTGGCAGAGGCCATAGGCCGATGTTGGGCGAAGATCGGCTTCAGAAAAAATCAGGCGGACGTTTAGCTCCAAGCGGAGAGATTCCGAGTCCTCGACAGACATCGATCGACAAAACCAACGACTGCGTCATGAATTCTGAACGGAGTGCGCTAGTTAGGGGCTCCGACCCACCCTAGGGTCAACGTCTTCACACAATGGCTGGCGTAATGTGGCGGGAGCTGGCCAGGCGTATGATAAAAAAGCAATTGGCCGCTGGTGTGCACAAAACAGATGACAAAAATTCTCCATCCGTCTCGAATGGCAAAAATTAGGCATTTTTTCAGGTTTGGGAGGATGCCCTAGGACGCCGCCGGCAAGCTCTCGCCCCCTAGACCATGGATCCACCCGATATCTTCGAGGCCGTCATCCACCTGGTATACTTGTTGGCCTTGCCGGACACCAAGCGGGTTGGCCATGGGCTCAGTCTATGTCGAGATCGAGCGTCTATCATCGCACGAGCTGATTTTTATCAGCGTCTTGACAATTTGCAACGAGAAAAAACAATTTGTGCCGCCTGCAGCCGTTAGAAAAAAAGGAAGAAAAATTCAAACATTTTTTTCCTTTTTTTCCCACATGGGCGGTACGAGGATATTTTCGGCCGTTCTTTGAAAGCAATATTTTTGAAATATTTTTTTTGTACTTCGCGTTTCCATTGGCATAGGTCTAAGCTGAACTTTTTTTTAGTTTTTTTTTTCGTGTTGAAACGTACGTGAATCTACCGTAGGTCATATTTAACGCGTTTTTTTTTGTGACAAATGAAGCCGATAAGCGAAATTTTCGCCTTCGGCGTGCCCTCCGGGGGCGCCTCCAGCGCCCCCCCCCGGCAGGGGGCCTTTTTTTACTCGCTTCGCTGGCCTGAATTTAGTCGACAAGTCGGCTGGCGACTAAAGTCAGCTATTACGGGGGTCTATAGTTAATAGGACCTATGGTATACATAAAAACCTATATACCTGGTATATATTTACCTATTTTTGCTAATAACATTTGGTCCTATTTACCATGGTCCCCCGAAATAATCGGCTTCCGACTGGCCACTAGTTATTGATCGTGAAATGCTACCGACTCACAGCCCTAGCAATATACGTTTGGGTGCCACTGAAACCACTGGTGAGAGTCGCGTCATTTGCATACCTCACGTACGTACGTATGCCCACTGCAAGACCTACATCCGTTCCGATCTACTAATTCTTCCGTACGCACACATCACACACTCTCTTGCTTCGCTGCGTTCCCCACGAGAATATTCAGTGCCGGACCCTATCCACACGTGGCCTACAACAGTAGCATATCACACACCCGATATAGATCGTCAACGTCTACTGTAAAACCTACCATACTTTAACCCCCAGTGAGGGCGGGCGGGTTCTTCTTTCAATTCCCCGACCTCCTGCCAAACGAGCAGAGTACTACAGCAAGCTGCACTAGATAGATGGTCTTCTCCCTCACTGTTTCAACCCTTCCCAGCCTCTGTCTTCCCCAGTTCAACCAGCTGCACCCGTCACATTTTGAATTTTGAGTTTGATTTTGAGTTTTGAGTTTCGACTCTGGGAAATCGAAGTTATCCATGACGAGTGCTTATACGCGGCGCTGGCATCGGTCGGTATGCCAGTGGTTGGTATTGTCGCCAAAGTTTAAGGCTAAACAACATCGTGGTTGGTATTGTCACCGAAGTTTAAGGTTAAACAACATCGTGGTTGGTATTGTCGCCGAAGTTCAAGGTCAAACACTATCGTGCTTGGTATTGTCGCCGAAGTTCAAGGTTAAACAGCATCGGTGGCGCGTGAACTCGTACGTTGTTCACTTTGGCCAATAGGCGGCAGAGTGATGCTTTTAGCGTTAGTCTCCGAGGCGATTTTGTATTTTTTTTTTTTTTTTTCGGGTTGAAGAATGCGTCAGAATCAAACACGCTGCGGGTAGAACTTCGGCTGGTTCGTGCTTACCGGAGAGCGACCGTGACTTGTCAGGGGCTCATCACAGTAACTTGTGTGTCTCTCGAGATTGATCCCCCGCAGGTTCACGCCTTCACCTCGACTAAGAGGTGCTCCAGTGGTCGAAGTTGGTCGAAATTTGGGGTGCACAAAATAAGACAAAAAAACAAACCCCAACTGAACGGTTGCACTTCACTTGCGGACAGCTACAGCTCTTCACAGGAAACTGCAGCCTGCGAAATTGAGGAATGCTCCCGGTGGGGTCCGTGAGGGGCGTCGGGTGCGCCAGACGGCAGTCGTAGGCAGCGAGAACCGACTCACGAGGATTTTTCGTGTATTCGAAGTTGCGAGCGAGTAGCTCAAAAAGTTCGCAAAAACGCAAAAATGTTTCGTTTCACGCAAGGCAGCATATCACAATCGCTACATTACCGATGAAGAAATGGCCGTCACTAGAAAGTTGCTGTTCTCCAGGCGGAGGGAGTCGTCGTCAAAGATGCTGCTGGGCGCAAAACTACGTTCCCATGATGAGTAGTCAGTTTTTGGGACTAAAAAAAAAAAGCAAAAACGGGCTAAAAAGATCAGGATTCTCGTATGTCTGCGTCAACCATTCTACAACCACGAAACACGGATCTTGGATGCAAATCCCCCACTCTAATTCCAAGTCGTATGTACATGTTGCCGAAACGCCTACGCGCTGGTACTTGACGACGCATTCCTGAGCGTGCTAGCGCCCCCTTAACGCGTGTCTTTCACGCGACCATTGCACTGCGAGTAGTATTGCTGCTGCGGAAAAGACAAGAGACATACATGCATATCATACGAGTTGAAGTATCAAACGCCCGACCCGGCTCCTTCGCGTTGTGTGGCAGTAGGTCTCCCCCAACGCCCCGACAAAAAAAACACGGGAGGCAGCTAAAAAATACCTTACCTGTGACTCACATACGACGCTGCAGGTGGCTCCAAATACCACAGCCACAGCGTCGCCTGGTCCACCGCACATGTCCAGCACTCGCCCCGTCACTTCAACTTCACCAAGTAGTGCCCCACCGGCTTCGGGCGAAGTGCAGTATCAGTCGAAGGGCCTTCGTCGTAGATGCGTTACAGGTTCTAGTACCTGGCGCAAGGTGCTCCGTCTCTGATGCATTGGGTACCTGCGCAACCTCTACTCCCTGCTGGTTTTTTTTCGTGGTACAGGTACAACTTGAGCAGGCAGCCCTTGGGTTTACACAGCATAACCTCGGTAGTACAAGCGGTACTCCCGGACGCCAACGAAGGGAATTTTTCCCGGACTCCTGCCGTTTCGCAGACCTACGCTTGTATCTTCGTCAAGGTGCGAGGCCTAATGTTCCGCATGCCTGAGTCATCAGCCGCACGAAGGCAAGCGCTGCAACACGACTGAGCACTTCTCTTATCCCCCATGTCCGCTAACACAGTGCTGGTACACGGAAGAAGGGCCTTGATAGCAGATCACAGGCCCCGTGCCGTTATTTGTAGTGCCTCTCGAGCTGCAATACCCCTACGCAGAACACGGACGATGCGAGAGCTGCTCGTTGTAAAGACACATGTTGGGATACAGCAGTTCTTCGTCACGGCTGAAACATTTTACAATAGCCAGATCACACATATCACGATAGGTATGCAGGCATGATACTATATTACAGCAGTATACCTGGTACGATGAATGCATGTCACATGTGAGCGGGCAAGGCGTGAACGACAACTGACAATGGCATGGCGTCCGTTGGTTGTGTGTCGAGTACTCGTTCATATAATAGGTAACGGGGATATAATTAGCTGTTGCGCTGCTCGCTGGCGCAACATTTTGGTCAAAATAGCCATTTCTCGCAGCAGCCGCGGAGGGCCTGGTTGCGCTCAGCGCAACACTATTTTGGGCGCGCAATTTTTTTGTTCGCCGAAAAATTGAAACCTACATTTTTCAAATTCGCCTTCGGCGAAAAAAAAAATGAACTCCTTTTTGAATTCGCCGCAGGAGAATTGTGTTGCTTAGGCTGTTTCCTATTCGGTTCGATTTCGAGCTGCAGATTTATATTTTTCGATCTCAAAAATGAATGACCCTGCTTAGACCTATGCCAATGGCAACCCGAAGTATCAGTAAAAAGTTTGAATTCCAAAGATACCCGCCAAACATTTTTAGAACACGCTTCCTATGGGCACGTTCAGAAAAAAAAAAAAGTTCCCAACTTTTGGAAAAGCCCGAAAAAAGCAAATCTGGGGCCGATGTTGGGCCAAGATCGGCCTGAGAAAAACTCAGGCCGATCTTTGGTTCGAAGCGGCGAGATTCCGAGTCCTCGACAGACATCGATCGACAAAACCAACGACTGCGTCATGAATTCTGAACGGAGTGCGCTCGTTAGGGGCTCCGACCCACCCTTGGGTCACCGTCTTCACACAATGGCCAGTGACGTGCGGCGGGCGCTGGCCAGGCGTACGATAAAAAAGCAAATAGCCGCTGGTGTGTACAAAACAGAAGACAAAATTTCTCGATCTGTCTCGAATGGCAAAAAACAGGCTTTTTTTTCAGGTTTGGGTGGATACCGCAGGACGCCGCCGGCAAGCTCTCGCCCCCTAGAGCATGTATTCACTTTCTATCTTCGATGCCGTCATCTATACTCGTTGGCCTTGCCCGACACCAAGCGGGTTGGCCTTGGGCTGAGTCTATATCGAGATCGAGCATCTATCGTCGCACGAGCTAATTTTTATCAGCGTGTTGACAAATTGCAACGAGAGGAAGAAAATTGCGCCGCCTGCAGCCGTTGGAAAAAAAAAAAGAAGAAAAAATCAAACATTTTTTCCCTTTTTTCCCACATCGGCGGTACGAGGATATTTTCGGCTGTTTTTTTAAAGCAATATTTAAAAAAAAAAACTTTCGGATTTCGCGTTTCCATTGGCATAGGTCTTATGCAGTCCAAATATGCAAAATCCGACCGGACACTTTTCGATTTGAAAATCTGATTACCCAAGTCGTCGGATTTTGGGCCAAAGTCCGACGACCTGGGCAATCAGATTTTCAAATCGAAAAATGGCATGCTCTCTAAATCCAACATGTTATCCACGACAGCAAACAGCAGCAGAACGATCTATGAGTTGGATGGTGACACAACTATTGTATGCGACATTGCTTTGCGCCCGACGCGCGGTCGGCGGGCGCCGCATCCCTCCGTGGCCAGACTACAGTCGGTTGGCGCGGGCTCGGGCCTAGAGACCAAGACAAGCGCACTCGGCGCGCACTTCTCCATGGATACGAGACGTACTCGTAGACTACACTGCTGTACAGCCGCAGCAGCAGTCTAGACACATTTTGAAACACAAAATCCCGCGACAGCTTGACTCTAGCGCACGCGCCACGTCTCTTCGCCGCCAGACCATAAGCAGTCAGCGTTGGCTCGGACGCTTGGGCCCTATTATACGCGCAGGGCAGCGCACCCAGCGCGTCTCTTCGCGGCGCCAGACCACAACAAAAACAGTTGGTGTTGGCGTTTGCTCGAATTTCAGCACGCGTAACAAATCTGATTTTTCCGCATAGGACGACTGTTTCGATTTGCCAAGTTCACATCTGAAAATGCGATCGGGTCAAAATCTGAAGCTCAAAAATCGCACCGCATAGGAAACGGCTTTATTAGGCCCGTTTTCCATTTCGCCTGTAGCAGAACAAAATAAAATTAGGCTCTGATCCCGATGCACGCCTTGTCGAGGTTCGGGAGGCGTTTAAACGCACTTTGTTATTTGCGCAACAGCCACGGGACCACTGCACTACGACTGTACGTACTGCTGTAATATATATTTTTTATATCCCTGCTACGAGGTACATGCTCATGTTTCATGCGCGCAACTTGGTACACTAAAATCTAGTACAACATGAACCAAAAATACGGTTTTCGTCCATTTTTTGCTGGATTTCAAAGCATTCTACCCAGACCGATTGTGGCAGCTGTAGAGCTAATCCCAAACCTCACCACCCAAGAAAAACTTCCTTGCCTGCGTCCGGTCATATAGGAGGAGTCCTGGGCGATTTCATGTCCGTCTTCCACCGCGACTTCTCCCGTGAAAATTGACTGATCAGGCGGCGCAACTACTTATACTACTGCTGTACTTCAGCACTGCAGCTCCCATTCAGCTGCGGCCGGCCGCAATCATCCCATCGCCAATCTAGCTTCGGTTTAGCCTGCAACATAACTCACTTGGGATCATGCCTTTGTGCCGTGGCGACCCGGAGCTTCAGTAAGGAGAACGCAGGTAGGACGATGAGTGCCTCCAAAAGCCTTGTCTTGTGAGGGGATGATTTAGACCAAACCCCGGTTTTAATAATGATTGACGTTCGCCGTCATACCTCCAAAAGTTTTGTGGGAAAAGCACAGGTGGTGCTGCTGTTGTTGCTGCTGCTGCTGCTGCTGCTGCTGCTGCTGTTGCTGCTGTTGCTGCTGTTGCTGCTGCTACCTTTGCTGCTGTGCACCTTGCTGTCTTCGTCAAGCTGTTACCCATTCCTCAGTCTGTGGACCACCGAATGGGGTTGCATGAGTTCGGTACCTGGTGCCAGAACGTGCTGCTGTGCATGTGGTTGCGATGGCTCTCCCACTGATATCGACACCACAGGTATGTTTCATGGCAAGCAAGACGAATCTGTACAGCAGTACGTTGCGTTGTTGTTGTTGTTGTTGTTGTTGTTGTTGTTGTTGTTGTCCTTTCTACACAACTTCATCAGTACAACCCAATGTCCGTCCTGATGCCTTATCCTGTTACAGGAGACCATAGCAAATAGAACCTACGGTAGACACAAAAACCTATATATAGAACTACTTACTTTAGATCTCGATCTCTGAGCGTGCTCGGTTGGTACATCCCTGGCCTCTCAGAGCTCCCACACGGGAACCGCCTCCCTTTATTACTTGGCGGACCGGACCTTTCCAGCGGTTCTTTCTTTGTTTTCTCCATCTCTCTTGGCACTTTCGGTTCTTTCTTCCTTTTTTCTTCTTTCGTTTCGTGTGCGTGCGTGTACTCCGAGCACGGCACCGTGGCCCGGCGCCGCCGCGGGTGTCAGCGGGAGCTGGCGGGTAGAGGGGGGGTTGCAAGCAGCGCGGTCGCCGCTTTCGTGCCTAGGCGTCGCGTGTGCCTCGAGGCACGAGGGATGCATGAATGGGCTCTGTCTGGCCTCCATTTGTGATTTTTGATAGAGCACGTACGAGTATTTAAGGGTCGTTCGGGACTGCAAGATAATATTCGCGCTGTGCTTATTTTTGCGAGCGAGCTGAAAATCACAGAGGGAGGTACCCAGTCGGAGCAACAACATTGTCGAGCAGGCGAACGACGGCCATGGTGAGCGCCGGGCTTAACGCGAGGCGGGTGACGGGGCTCACTATGGCAACAGTAAGGAAAGCTATATCCGGGCCGAATCGGTGGCGAGGTGGTCGCGAGAGGGGCGGGCGGTGTACGAGGCCGAGAGACACTGCTGTCGTTTTTTTGTTTCTTTTTACCGGTGCAAGGTGTTCCAATCAGGCAGAAAAAATTACATGAGAGGGACGGGGATTTTTTTTTCTTTCGGAAATTTTCGGTTTCGTTTACTTATTGTTTTTTGCGGTGGTGCTGCTGTGCCGTGCTGTGCTTTCTGCTTTTTCGTACATACAGCATATTATCCAAAGAAGAAAATAAGTACCCTGCCTATACCTGGGGTATGTACGTACCTACGGCAACCGCCAGGGAGACGAAGCGTATGTGGCGTCCGAGCTGTTTTCTCCCGAAGCATGGGGGCGGGACTCGGGGCATTATCAAGTCGCCAGTTTGCAACTACGATCATGAAAAAACTATATTCAATCATGGACCACTGTCCTCTTCGGATTTTAATTTATGACGCACTTTTCCTTCCTGTACGCCCGCGGAGAGAAGCGCCTTGTATTTCCTATTTTTACTAACAATATTTGGTCCTTTTTACTATGGTTCCCCGTAAATAGAGAGATACCGATTCTAGGGTCACAGACTGTGAGACAGAGGAAGACAAAAAAAACCAAAAAAAATAATCGCAATTTCAAGGGTCAAGCAGCAAGTGGAGTGCCACCATACCGGGTACGATAATACAACAAGCAATACCAGAAAATAAGAACAAAAAGACAATAAAACCAAAATAATTTTGCAATGAAACAGAATACAAATGACGCAAGGAGATCAGAAAGGCTGCAGAAAGCATATGTACTCAGGAAGGACAGATAGCTGCCGCGCGGACGAAGCAACACGAAGGAGAGAAAGATACCGGCATACGGACGGCGGGGCGGGGAAAGGAAACAAGGGGAGAGACAAAGCAAAAAAAAAAAGAAGAGAACATCGTACTCCAGACGGTGATAGTAACATGGGTGCCCGTTTGACCTAAAAATCGTTTCGGGAACCTAGTCACACCCTTTGCCGTCTCCTTCCTACTCTCCTCAATAGCGATGCCAAGTGTCAGTACAGGTGCCGTCGCGCTAACCGTAACCCTAACCCCCATTGAACAACTCAACAAGAAACAAACAGAACCTGCTAGACTGCAAGAGCTAGTCGAACCGATACCTAGCCGCCCGATCTATCATTTCGTTTCTGCGTTCGTCGACAGCTGTATCGGTACGGCTGCCCCCCCCCCCCCCCCTCTCCTTGTCGCTGCTCTTGGCTCCCTCAGCTGCGTGGCGCAGCCGACTTCTTTGGGCCTCGTCCCTGTACCACCTCGCCATGAAACAGTCCGCCGCTTCGACGACTCCCCGGTACCACTTCCCGCTCTTCTCAGCCGCCCTCGGCTATAACACCGTCTCTACTCCGAACAGCAAAGGAGAGCTTTCCGTGGACCCCTCGGTGGCTTGAAAAACCCTGGGGTCGTCTGCTAGACATCGAGCCCAGTTATTTTCTGACCGGCCTGGTGCTGTGTTCTTCCCACCAGCCATCGTCCCAAACATCACCCGACGGGTCAGCCGCTTATTGGTCGTCCGCTGTACGCCCCCCGCAAAGAGGAAACGTCGTTTGCGGATGGTCGTCTCAACGCTCTCGCAGTGTGCCTTTTTGAGGGCCTTGGCGTACGACATGAGGTGGTCAGTGCGTTGTCGGCGCTGGAAGCCAATGATCCGTAGGAGGAGTTTGTGGTGTGCCGTTCGGAGCTCAGCGATGTGTTCCTGGCCAAGATGTAAACAATGGTCGTTTTTAATGAAGGTCGCGCTTGAGGCTGGAGCGAACGTGCATGGGCACCCAGAGCAACGCTACATTTCGGTGGTGCCACAATTATATTATTGCCAGTTCATCGTATCGTCACTCCAGCGATGGACAGATCCCCTGCTCCATTTTCAAGTCGTTTGTGTACTTGTAGCGCAGCACCAACGATATGCGTTGCCCTGCTGCTCCCAACATCCTGCTCAAGGCTCCGATCCTATACTTGGGGAACATTTTTGAGGGCGTTAAATTATCGGGATGTTTTCCTCGGGGAGAGTTCCTTTAACTTGGTTTTAGAATCGGTTTCGAGTTTTTCGCGTGAACACCACTCTAGTCCGATAATTATGTAAGGACTATTTGGTTATTAATATCAGCACCGAAAAATTCTTACATTTCCGGACACAGTGGTGCTGGTCCTACCAGTATGTACGGAAATATAACGAGAGGCGTTTCGGCAGCATATACATACGGCTTGGAATTAGGGTGAGGTATTTGCAACCAAGATCCGTATTCGTAGATGTAAAATACCGGTACGAAGTAGTTGATGCAACTTTACAAGAGTCCTGAGCTTTTTAGCCCTTTTTTGCCCTTTTTTGGGCCCAATAACGTACTACCCATCACGGGGACGAAGCTTTTCCTCCCGCCCCATCTTCGACGACGACCCTCTAAGAGATATAACATCCGCCTGGAGAACAGCAACATTATAGTGAAGGCCTTTCCTTCATCGGTGATGTAGCCATTGTGCCTTGCGTAGAATGAAACATTTTAGCGCTTTTGCGAGCTTTTCGTGCTGCTCGCTCGAAACTTCGAGTACACGAAAACACCTCGTGAGTCGCTTCTGGGTGCAAACGACTGTCGTCTGGCGCATCCGATACCCTCACACATCCCACCAAGAGCATCCCTCATTTTCGCTTGCTGTAGTATCCTGTGAGGAGCTGTGGCTGTCCGCAAGTGAGGTGCAAACGTTCAGGTGGGGGTTGTTTTTTGTCTCAAATTGTGCACCCCAAATTCCGACCAATTTCGACGACTGCAGCACCTCCAAGTCGAGGTGTAGGCCACTGTTGAGAACGGGCGGGAGATCAATCTCGAGAGAAACATAAGCTGCTGTGATGAACCTCTAACAAGTCACCGTCGCTCTCTGGTAAGCACGAACCAGCCGAAGTGTAAACGCAGCGTGTTAAACTAGCGATGTGTTTTTTCTGTTCCGATAAAACTTCTAGAAACTAGAGTTACCGGAAACCCGGGAATCAGGGGACGCTTGGGTGCCAGCTTCCCCTTAACTTTGAAGGTTAAACGCTCGCACGAAGAGGTCATCAATTTTCCCAAAATAATGAACCGTCGTCGGCTGCGTTCCTACGTACTACAACTGTGGGAATGGATTCGTTTTAGACGTAAAAAACAGTGATGTCTGGTCGGGAGATTGAAACAATTACGGACGTGTAATTGCGGCAAATCAGCAATTTTAATTACGGACGGCAATTACGGCACAAAACCGGGTTCATAAATGAAGCGTCCCCGGGTTTCCACAGCATGTACGGAAGGCTCTTTTTCAAGCCCTTAAGAAGCTTTTTTACAGCGCGAAAAAACAATAAAAGAAATGAGAGGGCCGTGTGCACATTGTGGACATATGCTTTGCGCAGACGGCGAGGTACACCTGTGCAGTGTACTCTTTTCACTCTTGCTCTTGAAGCCGTCGACAGGAAATTCCACGCCTGTGTATGCATGTGCACACTTTCACGGCTAAACCCCGAGCGACAAGCACCGAGTTTTCTGTGTCCAATTCCCCTACGGGCATGTACTGCGGTGGATCCGACACGAAGTCAGACAAGAAACCAAATCCTTTAGCGTACTACCGAGCGTCTCTTGCCCAGGGGTTGACTCAGGCTGCAGCCCACTAAACAATGGTACAGCAGTGTGCTTTCAACGTCAAATGGCGCGAGAGAGGCAGATCAAATCTACCACCCAACTCATCGCCAGGGAACGCACCCTTTTCTCCAGTCCTCCCAGGCTGGTCTGGCTGACTCCTCGGCGGACCAACCTCGACAGGTAACGCAGTTACCCGTTTCTCACAAACTCCATGAGGAGCCCTCACTCAAATTTGTCACTCGTCCTGCTGCAATGTCCCGTGCAATGCCTACAGCAGCAGCAGGGGTGTCTCTCACACCAGCGGGTACTGCCCCGCGCGAGATCTGCCCAACAGCAGCGCTGCCCTCAGCACTGCCGGACTACGATCGGCCGTTGTTCCTCGTGAACTCGGCCATCATGTCCCTCATGGCGTTTGTCATGGACGCCTGACTGTGCTCCAACGCCAGCTTGATCTCGCATCTCAGCTCTTGAACTTCACCCAAAGAATTGTACTCTTTGTGAGCCAACCCCTTCAAAGACATATTTGGCTTGTGTTACCAGATATCAAACGTTCAAGTCACCAGTGTCGTCGTAGAGTCCAAGCCTGGATGGCCTGACCTCGACGTGGTCTGATAAGATTATTTGTAGTCGTTGTATTTGAGGACAAAAGAGAAGAGAGAGAGTGGAGCGGAGAGCTCGACCACTCATCATGAGCACACGGCAAAATTCATATTGACGCCAGCGAAGATATACGCAACCCTCTTCAACTTGTAACCGTCGCTGCTGGAAGGATCCAAACAAACATATCCATGTTTCATTTGACATCCTGGTGGGCAGTGGGCGTGGTGCACGTGACCACCCAGACCCGGGGTCCGCCATACTCTGAATATACTGGTGTATTATGTATGGTGCATGGTACACGCGATGGCGCTCTTGAGCGCTCCATCGAAGCCCAGCCGGACCCGCATCGTTCTCCATATTGTTGTCAATTGCGGAGCTCAAACGCGTTTCAAGCGATCTCAAGGAATCGTTGTGCTACTGTCTGTGCAGTAGCGGCACGAAAGATGGTTCTGTGGTTTTCATTTTGGTACCAGTGGCAAGAAACAAAAAACGCCGAAAAGGGGTGAATTTGGGCCGAGATAAACGAGAAATTACTAAAGTAGGCAGGCACTGGTGTCCGGAAATTTGAGCACCGTTTGGGTGTTTATATTTATCCCCTAATGGTCCGTGCCTGCGGATAGAGTGGTGTATTGTATGACGTATGATATGGCTGGTGTTCTCACACGAAGTAAGACTTTAGGCCTCGATGCCAAACTCACATTTAACAGCGGGCCCTCACTATTTTAATATCTCGGTGCCTTCAATCCTGCTGTGCTCGATGTTTGCTGCGCTTCCCTCACCCCCCCCCCCTTCCCCACCCTCCCTCCCGCCCTTCTGATACACAGGTATGGTATGGCTTTGATAGAGACTGATGATGAACTTTTAAATTCTATTCAAGATGGAAACCTGGGGAGAGTAAACGCCGCGCTTGAAGCTGGAGCCAACGTGGATGGATATCAAGAGCTACCCTCCATCGTCGCGGCCACCGTGGCCAATCATGTCGAGGTAGTCAGGTTTTTACTTGATCAAGGGGGAGATCCCGACAAGCCTGTCCCCGAAGAGCTGCCACACCCATGCCCCAGTTCGCGCATCCCTGGTGCCAGGGCTGGTGAACGGGCTCTGCATATAGCGGCCAGGAGCGGGAAAATCGAAATCGTTCGCGTGCTGCTGTACGGTGGCGGCGCCGATCCCAACGTCACTGATAATTTAGGCGTAACCCCACTCATGGCGACTTGCGTATACTTGCACACCATCGTGGAAATGGTACGGTTGCTGCTCGAGGCGGGCGCCGACCCGGCCTTGGCAGAAGAATGCGGGCTTATCCCTTTACACATGGTGGCCCGCGGCTGTGAGATGGACGTGGTGGATATGCTGCACTCCAGAGCACCGGCCGCGCTGAACCGCTGCGCTTCCAGAGGCGAAACGCCGCTCTTCTTGGCATGCGACGGAGGCCACGAGAGCATGGTGTCAAAGCTTCTGTCGCTTGGAGCGATGCAGCCTACAGCTACGGGAGGGCAATTCGACAGGTGTCCGCTCAAGGTCGCCGTGAGCAAGGGTTCGATTAACGTGGTGAGGATACTTATCAACGAAGGAGGGACAAGGGCCATCGGGGGCGACATGGCGTTGACCAAGGCGCTGTGTGATGCCACCGGCTTCCGCCAAGCGAAGATCCTCCGGCTGCTGCTCGCGGCGGACGGAGAGGAGGGGCGGTCGGAGTGGGCCAACATCGATGTTGGGGGTGGGCGCCTGCTGCACATCGGCGCTGCCGGGTGCTATCCCGAGGTGGTGAGCGTTCTCCTCGAGGCGGGGGCGGACGAGACGACACATGACTCAGAGGGTCGTAGCCCCCGAGAAGTTACCGGGATGTATCTCAGTCGGGTGTGTCGAGGGCTGGAAATCGCCGTTCGCCGGATGCTTCAGCGCGGTCCAGCATATCGCGCTCGATCGTGGGCGTGGCCCTCTGATGCAGAAGTGGATGGCGGTGGTAGCGGTGATGGTGACACGGCTGCTGCTGCTGCTGCTGTCCTCTCGTCTCCGCCAGCCATGAAACCCCCCCCCGTTCTTGGTTTGCGAATCTTCCGGCAGAAGGAGAAGAGCAGTAGAGCCTTCTTCATGAGGCTCGTCGGCAGGTGAGCGCTATCGTAGCTGGGTTTTGTTTCGATTTTGGCTTTGGTCCGAGTTGCCTCTTTTCGAGGCAACTGTTCACCCCTTCGTATGATTGACGCGAAGTTGAGCACGAAAATCCAGTAGGATCTGCTTTGGGTATGACTTTGGCCAACCCAAACCCTATCCCTAGCCCCGACCCTGACCGGTCTCGTGGGTCGTCGGGGCCGATATCGGCGTTTTTGGCGCGGACACTGTGCAAAACGTGCTTCTTGTTCCTGGCCTATAGTACGGTCGTTACCGGGTCCAGACTGCTTTGTGACACTCCTAGAGTTAAGTTTCACTACGTACGTACATCTGAACTTCGTGTGTCCTAAACATAGATGTCCTGCCAAGTGGTGAACTCTATACGTTTTGATTTTCGCGTGCATCGTGTCTAGTTCAAATGCACGAGTTCGAGTTGTTGCGGCTTCTCTGGCGCTCGCAGTACTGCCGTACAATTTATGTCGAGTACGTACCGTAGCAGAAAGGGGAGGAGGGGGGAAGACCTTTTTTTTTACCCCGTATCTAGGATAGTTTCACAGCGAACGAGGATCATCGACTACTGTTTTGCTGTAGATTGGATACAGCCGAGGGCTGAAGAGACGAGCAAACACAAAACTAAAACATGGACTTCGTTTCACAGGTTAGTAGCAGTGAACAACCATTCACTCCAGTGCTTGAAGCAGTAGTAGTTCTACGTGTAGCGGCTGTGTGCGGCCTCTAACGTTACCGGCCGCGACATGCTCGCTATCGACTATCTTACAGTCATACACAGCACAGCGAGGCTTCCAACAGCAGCCTTGTCACTCCCGTGCCCGCTGCTTCCGTGACAGGTATTGCGCGAAGGACTGACTGTAATGTTACATTGATACGCAAGGAAGTGTCCCATGGATATTGTGGGGCTGCTGCTGGTGTTGCTGATGCCGTTTTTGGCTCTGCGTGCGGAGGTGGATCTTGCCATCCGGCAAGAGTAAATGCCGCTCCGTAAAACGTGATTCAGTTTCCGTCTAGCGTCGCGATACTGCTTCGATCGAAGGCAGTGAACGGCTGTTGTCGCTAAAGCAAGCGAGTGGTATAGAGAAAGGCATTCCGTTACCGCAGATTTTCCGACTGGCCAATTTATTCGGTTGGAATTTCTTTGTGGTGGAAAACCATTGGTCGATGTGTGTCGTCATCAGGGATCGTGGCGTCACTGTAAGATATTTCGTGCCTATAGTTTTCTGATTGGTCATTTTTTTCTGACTGGACTTCTTGCGTAGTGAAAATCCTTGGTCGACATGTGTTGTCATCGGGGCTAGTGACGTCAGGTTTCGGAAAAAAGCAAAACTTGGAAATTGGGCTGAGGGCGATGACGTCGGTCACCCTTTTTTTCCGTTTGCGAAGCATTTGTTTTTGCAAATTTCAGACAAAAAGTAAAAAACCACGAGTATCATACCTGTATTTCGTTGTGTACGCGTAGGAGAAATTCCGAAACCTGCTTCACTTGTGATTCGTAAGGATGGCGGTATTGATATCGGACACGTGTTTCGGCAAATGATAATGTGCGATCAAGATGACCTGCAGGGTGAAGTCGAATTCCAGGCACTGCTTTCATCGGCGCTTTCGCACTGCTACTGCGCATCACCACGAAGGACCGAGTCAGCCAAGCGTAGTTTGAACACTCATTTTGCGTCGTTGCAAGCCTTCCGTTGCTAAACAAGAGCCTACCTCTTGAGCAGCACTCGCGTCATCATGATCGTTGTTTTTTGCTGATCGCTTCCTTTACATGTCGACATCGTATTTCAGGTACCGGCTATATACCCGGTACCCGCTGCGTCGACCGTGGCCGTGCATGACAATAAAGAGGATATTGGTGCACCATTGTGCGCTATGGTACTGTCAGACCCAACAACGCCCCCCCCCCCCCCAAAAAAAAAAAGAAACGAAGAGTTTGCGCGCCCTGCATGGGTTGTGGGCGTCTTGCCAGCGGGTCATAATTTAAACTGAGCCGGGTTGGGGCACGCGCGGGCACCTCTCGCGGACCTGCTTTCCCTATCCCCCCTCGTTTGGCTGGAAAGGGCGGGGGTACGCGGTATGCAGTGCCCCCGTTTGACCTAACAATCCCGAATACGCACCAGTGCCTGGTACGAGACATGTTGCAAGCAAACCGTTTGTGGATACCAGGTCCCCTCCCCCTAGATTGTACCGCCTCATTACATACGAGTTCAGGGTCACCAGAGGGCCCTCCTCCGTCGGGGCACGCACGAGTACCTCTCTCGGACGTGCTTTTCCTACCCCGACCCGTTTCGCTGAAAAAGGCGGGGGTACACAATAGGCAGTACCCCCGATAGACCAGACGATTGCTCATACATACGATACATGTATTAATCGCAAACAAACCGTTCGACTATTGAGTGGTGGCTGTACACCACTTTAAATAGTCTCGCCTCATAAACCGGTATATATCGACTCCTTGGCGGCCAGACCAACAATTCCATACGAATGCTACTGAAGTCCTTTCCTGCCTTCTGTTTCGTCCTGCCGGCAGCAGAACACCGCCAGACAAAAAACAAACAAACGCTGTTCACAGAGTGGGAGCTCGTCGTGTGTCCTATACTATCACTCTTCCCTGTTGCAGCTACACCCTTTCCGGTAGGGGGGCGTCGACATAGCAGTTTTACCGCAAGTCCCTCTGGGTGTCTCTCCGTATTCATGTTAAGATCAACGGTTGCGGGACACTTTGCATCCCTGGACAGGTCTGCCTTTTAAGTCGGTAATCGTTGGTGCTCACGTGTGCTGCTTGCTGAGCTATAGAAGAAGAGCAGTTTTATTCCTTTCGTACACACGGAGACTGAGACCAAGCTCGTGCGCCTCTGGAAAACCCCTGGTTTTCCATCTAAGATACGCCTTCCAAGTACTACAAATACGTTCCCAGTGACTGAACCCAGGTAATTACCGGGATTTCAACCTCCTGCAAAGCAGTATCATAACACTAGCCCACTCTGATGAGCCGTGTATGCAGAATTATGGGAAATTCGTGGAAACCCCGATTCCACGAACTAGAACATGAGTCGAAGATGCGGCTCCTCAAAACCCACTCCCGCACCTCTGAACGGCGAGGCAACGAAGCCGGCAAAGTGCGTAAAAAAAATAAAGGGAAGACCTAGCCTTAAGGGGCAGGAAGAAATCGTCAATGAAAGCCATCGCCATGCCGCCCGTCCAGTATCATAATATTCTGGTATAGCAGCAGCCCGATAGCAGCTACGAATATGCTCTACTATTGACTACAAAGTACAGCAAGTAGCAGCACAGAGTCACAGCACAAAATTGAAAACTGAAGTTTGAATTTGAATTCTCGAAATTTGACAATTTATTCCTACAAGGTTCCCCTTCGGGCAGTGGTTGGCTTGAAATCCCGGGGGTGTCGCAATTGAAAAGGGGAAACACAGAACATACGTGTCCCGGTGTATAATGAGCCTGTGGCGCTTACAGTTATTTATATTCTAACTTTACTGCTGCCAGTGCATATGCAGAGCTGTGCACCGAAGCCGCAGTTCGGCATGTCAGCTTTTTGTGTTATGCGCCTTGTTCATCTGTGGATTGCATGCCTTGTTCGCTGTATTTATTCTTCTATTTACGTACAGGGTACGGGGACAGACGCAATAACGGAACATAAATCGATTTACGGCTATTCTTGTTTGGTTAAGTGTACGTGGTAATGTATTTTGTTTTCACCGTATAACGGCTGTCCCTGGCAGTAAGCAGATACAGCAGGAATCACATAAGGAAAAACAAAGCCGCACCTACCTCTACCGTTGAGACAGACTGTCCTACTGCTGTAGGATCTAACATGAGATGCACAGCCTCACGCACAAACACGCAGAAACACTGTTAGTGGGTGTCACGAAGGGAGTGTTTGAGGCACATGGCTGGCACAACGTCAATAGCTTACGATGTTACAAGGCTTTCCTACGGAGTGGTCATAGTAAGCGACGCAAGAAATACGGGGTACTGCGAAGAAGTGCAGAGATATAGGCTGGTAAGAGACAGGGATGTCGATGCTGGATAGGGCACACCGCTTGTACTTCACGATCTTCTTATCATTGCTCCTCAAGTTAGTTGAGAGGGAGAAAGAGCGCTCGAGTGCGCGAGGGTGGGCTTCGTTGGGAACACAACTCAGCCCAGACGTCAACCAAAACTAACCTGGTATGCAGGTACGAGTATTCCCATAAAGAAAATTCACAAAGCGCTACGTGTAGACACATAAGATCCGCATACATTCAGGTTTATTCCCAAAACGCTACGTGTAGCCATGTAAGAATTGCATATATGGGTATATTCCCAGAGCTCTACTTGCAACCGTATAATATTATCATACAGTTATGTGCGTTCCTATACGGTGAATGTGCTACTCCATCACATTAGCCCACCCTGAATAGTCGTAGATGTAGGTCACACGACGATAAAAGGATGATGAGCCCATCATCCCAAAAGCGGGAAGAGAGATCGAAGATGCGGCTATTCAACAAAGAAATGAGGTGATAGATCTACCCCACACCTCGTAGTTAGGCTTCGACGCCCCACTCAAGAAATAAGCGACTATCCGGACGGAGAAAAACCTAAACGCAAGAAACCAGACAAGGCGGAAGAGCGCCACGAAAAGCGAAGGCGAAATACGCTCGCGGTAGGTACGCCGCAAAGCGGGAAAGATAAATAAACGGGCTTCTACAACGTGGGGTCTCGAAGCTGACGAGAACGTGAGGCCAATGGGCCAAGACGTGGGGCTCGGGACGGCCGGTTGGTAAACACACCAACTTGAACAAGCTGGAATGCGACTGGGTCTTTCTGTCGAAAAGACACACGCTTAGAAAAACAAGGGCAATAGGGACAATGCCTCACATACCGCAAATTAATCAGAAAAATGAAGGTCGTAGCAAGGCTAGTCGCGGCAGAAACCAGTACGCCAGAAAAGGGGGCAAAAACAAACGTCGGGAAACCTGCAACAGAAACAGGGAATCTAAAGCAAGTCTCGTACGCTGAAAACAAAATAGGAAATAGAGAGTACCCAACCGATACGAAGGATAAGAAAAGCTGAAAAGGAAGAAAAAGAAGTAGGCAAAAGCCATGGTACACATACTGTAGCGCCACGGTTCGGAGGCCTTGACGACGAGCAGGCCGGTGAAAACGGTGGCGCAAAGTTGGCGAAACAACGTGACGGCTTCCGGGAATTACAATACAACGATGTTGGAGTGGTATGTTTCGCAGAAAGTAGAAAGTAGAGTCAACAATGATACCACAATTTTGCGATGGTAGGTACAAGTTGCAGATAGAATCGCAAAACTATCCTGAAGGTACGATACCACGACAGTTCGGCGGCCTTCGCTAAGGAGGCAAGGGGAACCAGCAGCGGTAGAGTGAATAACCGAAGCTCATATTCCGGGGGTACAATACCACGACAGTTCGACTGCCTTCGCTTATACCTTCGCTTATACAAAGCGAACAGAAGCGGTAGCGATAAGTTGAAAACAGCAGACCAACATACCCGAAAGTGCACTACCATTTTTTAAGGAGCAACCAAATACTCGAATGTAGACCAAGGGAACAAACCAATACACGCGAACGTTCAATACCACGACAGTTCAGCGGTTTTTAAAATCGGCGAGCGGAACTGGCGGTGATAAGATGAAAGGGGCACATTAATACACCCTGAAGTAGAAGGATCACAGAAAAAAACGCACACGCATTGCTAAACCTGAATCAGCCGACAACTAAACCTAAAAGAGGGTGGCATATCGGGATATCAAAAGGCAGGTAAACGCACCCAAACGATCTGAAGAAATACTCCATACCTTAAGAGGCTACTCATGGGGGGCAAGAGGGCAGACAGAGGCCGTCGGAACAACACAATGCCGCGCGAGCTAGGCTCCCAGTCTCATGGCGTTGTAAACACCACGATCCGTAGAAGATGGAGACGCTGGAGGTTGTGTAGTTCGCTGCAGGGTGTGTGGTAGTGGTGCTGCGTGCTGGGTGGGTGCTGCTATTACTGTAGCTGTTGTACTTTGGCATATTGAGCAATTTGTTGCCGTTCCTCAGCCTGTGGATCCTCGAAGGGATAGCTACAGCAGCAGTATATCCTGTGCCAGTATGTCTTTCGACAAGAATGATATACGTTTGGCACACGGCGCGTCCATTGGAAACTACGATATGGTGCAGGACGCGGTTGGGGCTGGAGCCAACGTGAATGGGTCTCCAGAGCTACCTGTCCCGCCGATCGTGGCTGCCGCTCTTGCCGATCGTGCCAACATCATCAACTTTTTACTCGACCAAGGAGCAGATGTCGAAAAGCCTGTTGTTGTTGAAGAGGTGGCATACCCAAATCACGACATAATTTGTACCATCATTCCTGGTGAGCGGGTCCTGCATGTGGCGGCCAGGAACGGAAAAGTCGAAATCGTTCGCTTGCTGCTGAAGCGATCCTGCGCTAATGTCAACGCCACCGACAGCAAAGGCTACACCCCTCTCATGGCGACTTGCATATGCCAGCACATCTTCGTGGAAGTAGTGCGGTTACTGCTCGAGGCGGGCGCCGACCCGGCCTTAGCAGAAGAAGTCGCGAGCATGCCTTTGCACGTAGTGGCCTACTGCAATCATATGGACTTGGTCGACATGGTGTACGCCGGAGCACCAGGCATGCTAAACAGCTGCACTATCCTCGGCGAAACACCGCTCTACATAGCGTGCCGCAAAGGCCTCGAGGACATGGCGTCCAAGCTGCTGTCGCTGGGAGCGAGGCAGCCGATGCGCCCGAATGAAAGCGACAAGTGCCTGCTCGGGGCGGCCGTGTTTGGAGGCTTCGTGGAGGTGATGCGCATCCTTATTGACGAAGGAGGGGTAATGGCATTGGGGGAAAGGTTGACTGTCTTGCCCAGGACGTTGTGTTGTTCCGTCGTCTCCGGCCAGGTGCGCATTCTCCAGCTGTTGCTCACGTGGGGCGAAAAAGAGGCGCGGTTCGAGGGACGGCCGTGGTGGGACTACTTCGCTTTCGAAGGCAAGCACGTGGCGCTGGGCACTGCTCTCCCGCCACGGTGAGCGTGCTCCTAGAGGCGGGAGTAGATGAGTCGGTACGTGGCTCGGAGGGGCGCCTCCCTCGAGACAGCATCGGGTTAGATCGCATTCGGCTCGGGGGTCGGATGGATCGCGGGAAAGAAGTCGCCCTTCACCGGATGCTGAAACGCGGCCCAGCGTACCGAGCTAGATCGTGGGCTTGGCCCTCTGATGAGGAAACGTATGGCGGTGGTATTGGTGATGTTGAAACCTCTGCTGCTGCTGCTGATAACGATGATGATGATGATGACGTTGTCCTCTCATCTCCGCCAGCAATGAAGCCCCCCCCCGTCCTTGGTGTGCGAATCTTCCGGCCGATGGAAAACAGCAGTCGTAGCAACAAGTTCTTGGTGAGGCTCATCGGCAGGTAAGCGGGTGCTCGCATCGTAGCTGTGGACTTTTATTTGCTGTTGTGTTTGTCAGAGTTGTCTCTCTTTTCGAGAGAGCTATTTTTCTGTTACCGGTACGGCTACGTACGTACAGCAATATAGTAGGAAACTATGGAATGGCCGCGGAAATGGACGAGAAGATTCCGTATATATTTCTTCTATATATAGATGAATTTGCCAGCTCTATCCAACCCGAACGCCAAACCCAACTCTACCCCCGACTTCCATACGTCTAGATCGTTTCGGAGCCGAAGTCGGCATCTTTGACGCAATACTGTTGTGCAGGTCGTGTTGCTGGTTTCGGGAAATCTCCTGGAAGTACGCTGTCTAAAGGAAATTCGTGTGCGCCAAACAAAGTTCCTAATTACTAAATGCCGAGCGGTCAAAACTGCGTACCAGGTACTGTTTTTCGCGTGCGCCGAGTCGAGTATGATATCATGCACGAGCGTGGAGTTGTCACCTTAGTTTCTCTACGAGCTGGTTCAAACTGAACGCCCAAGTTTTCTCCCACTCGAATGCTGCTTGCAGCATCAACTCGAATGTCACATATTTGGTACAGTATTGTACTGACCCCCGCGAACAAACGCCCCAAAGTCGATCCTATACTGAAATTAAATAATGTCGAGGCAATTTCGTTTTTTTCTACACCTTTTCGGCACAACAATCGAAATGTCCACGCCGTTAGTGAACATAGATCCCGGATTTTGGCGCACGCGTCCTACGAGCTCTACCGAAGCGTTAACATAATATGTTTGCTCGTTTCTTCTTACGTTTCTTTCGCCGGAATTATGGGGTTCCAGGAGGCCCAGGTACCTAGTTGGAGTAAGTATTAAATGAAATACCAGGTACCTGGTGATAGAATTCAAATCCCAGCGCCAAGAAAACAAAATCAGTGACTGTTTGGCAGGGACTCATACAGGTCGTGTGCAAATAACCGGGGTCTGACTCGGAAACGCGGCGTCGGCCTTGGGCGGGCAGACAATCTAATGTCGAGTACGTACCGTAGCGGGGAGGGAAGCAGGAGAAGATTGTTCGTTTGGATTGTTCCAGCAGCGACGGTTACAAGTTGTGGTGGAAATCGAGTTTATAAGCCTTAAATTCGTGTAGCGTTTGTTACGTAACATTTTCAGTCTACATACATTTATATCCCTACAATGGCGTCGCAGACAGGACGTGAGATTATGAAGAGCGAGGTCCGTGGTTCGATTCTCGCCTTCATCCCCCGAAAAAAGAAAAAAAAAAAGGGGGGAATATCTCATGTTCAAGAGCCTGTAAAACTCACTCACTTAGAAGACACCTAGGAAGGAACGATGAGAGCAATGCGATCATTGCATACTGAGTCCGGTACCGAAAAGTCGGAGGTAAAACTTGGATACTCAGAGTCTCATCGGGGTTCCTGACTTACTCGCAAGGAGAGATAAGTCAGGTTTAGTGAGGGAGAATGTGGTGGAAATCGAGTCTATATGCCTTAAATTCATGTAGCGTTTGTTACGTAACATTTTTAGTCTACATACATTTCCAATGGGAATGACTGCTCCATTGTACTTTTCCCTACAAAGTTGTAGAGGGTTGCATATATCTTCGCAGGCGTTATTATGAATTATGCCGTGTGTTCACGAGGAGAGTTTGATCACTCCGTTCTCTACTCCGTTCTCTCCTCCGAGCTACGAGCTAGGTTCCGCTCTCTCTCTCCCCTCCTCTGTCCTCTAATACAACGACTATAAAGAAACTCATCAGACCACGTGGTGGTCAGGGTATCCAGGCTTAGACTCTACGAACACGCTAGTGTACTTGAACGTTTGAGGTCTGATACAAGAAGCCAACGATGCCCTCGAAGGGATCGGCTCAAGAAGAGCACGATTCTCGGAGTGACGTTGAAACGCTGCGACGTGAGATCAAGCTGGCGATGGAGAACAGCGAGGCGTCGATGCTGAACGCCATGAGGGAAATGATCGAGTTCATGAGGAACAACGGTCGATCGGAGCCAGGCAGCGCTGAAGGCAGCGTTGCTTTAGGAGAAACTCCAGCAGAGGTAGGAACCACTGCTGTAGGGGAAAGCCCAAGAGGGGCAGTACCCACTGCTGAAGTACGAGAGACTACTGCTGCTGTTGAAGCAGGCATTGGTCGATCGGAGTCCGGCAGCGCTGAGGGTAGCGCTGCTGTAGGGGAGAACCCACAAGGGGCAGTACACAATGCTGTGAGAGAGATCCCTGCTGCTACTGTAGGCATGGCAAGGGATATTGCAGCAGAACAAGAAGATACAAATTTGCGTGAGGGCGCCTCGCCAGATTTGGGAACAACTGGACGCGGAGGAACTGCGTTGCCTGTCGAGGTTGGCTCACCGAGGGGTCAGCCAAACCAGTATGGGATGACAGGTGGATGGGGTGCATACCCTGGCGCTGAATACGAGGTAGAGGCTCGGAACCTGGCATCACGTGACAGCATCGGCCGAGATGACACCATCAAGGCTGTTCGAGAACGGCATTACCGACTTTCTGGAAACAGGAAGAAGGGGTCCAACGCTGGCCACGCAGGCCATGCGATGTACGCCGCCGGCGGCGGCGGTAGCGGTGGTCGCGGGAAAGGTGGAGGAAATGGCAGAAAAAAAAGTGGACGACGGGGTCACGGACGAGGCGGTAGAGGCACCAACGAGGACGGTGGTGGCTCGGCTGCGGCTGCTGGTGGCAATGGCAGCAACGCCAAAGCCGCCAGCGGAAGTACTCCAGTGGGCAAGTGTCATAGGTGTGGCAAGAAGGGCCATTGGAGGAGCGAGTGCACGGCGAAGCTATGCAGTCGATGCCAGGGACGCGGGCACTCTGCCGATGCCTGTCCCACGTCCACGGATCGATGCAGTCAATGCAACGGGCTGGGGCACGCTGCTGATGTCTGCCCCTCATCGAAAGAAGAGCTTTTTCTGGCGCGAAACTCCCGGCCACGACGTGGTTGTGGGCGGAAGCGTCCCACTAGGCGTGTGACGCCTTGAACCGCACAGCAACAACAGCTAACCCGCAGAGCAAGTCGCCGCATGAGATGTGGCATGGTAGCCCCCCCCCGGTATTACTACTGCCCTTCCTCAAGCCTGGCTATTGCAAGGTGAAGAGGGAAAACAAGTCACAGGCGAAAAAACAGGAGAGCGTATACCTTGGCCGTGCAACAAACTACCCCGGAGACTCAGTACGAGTGCTGACAAAGAACCGCACTGTGCTAGTAACGCGTAATGTCACCTGGCAATGCGTGTCGCCTGCACCACCCGTACCTGCCGAGGCGAATGACTCCATGTCTACGGAAAAGGGGGCGTCAGAGGCAGACGACGTGAGCACGCCGGATCGAGGTGGTGGGGGGGTGGTGGATGAGCTGGACGACGGTCTGGCTCACTTGAACGACCTCGACGTGACGTGGGGTTTTGACCTGGACGCGTTTATGCAGGAGCGCGCACAGCAGGTACCTGCCGCCGGCGAGGCCGGCGGCGAAAAACACCCGAGACGATGGGTTCGTCTCAAGGGGGCGCCGTGGACGCCTCCTCGGTCCCGGCAGGGAGGGCCGAAACAGCCGAGACGATGGGTTCGTCTCGAGGGGGCGCCGTGGACGCCTCCTCGATCCCAACTGGGAGGGCCGAAACAGCCGAGACGATGGATTCGTCTCAAGGGGGCGCCATGGACGCCTCCTCGGCCCCGGCAGGGAGGGCCGGAAGCGACCCGGACGCAGCATCAGCCTCCGACACCGTCCAAGGGAACGGTGAGGATCCCCCCGCGGTCCTATCGGGGAAGACAGCACACGAGCTCAGCAGCTGGGGCCGGCACCCCCCGACAGTACGGGGCCGGACCCGGGGTCAGAGCCAACGCCTGGAGGGTGAACCTGCCGTGCACCAGGAAAGGATGGATGAAGGAGTCGCAGACGCGCTGCTTGCGGCAGCGTACGAGTTGTGCACGAAGCCTGGTAGTATGCTGAATCGTACGTCCTGGACGATGGAGGACGCAGTGGCTTTGATGGCCGGAGGACCTGCTGTGGAGAACAAAGGGGAGTTGAGCGTGTGCATGCCGAGTGGTTTCCCGGAAGACGTAGAACCGCCCCCACAGTCTGTAGCAGTGTAGGTCTGACCCGTGTGTGTTTCGCATGGTTGTGGACGGCAAGGTAGAACTGATCATGGCCGTTCATGTAGATGACATCGTGATCGCAGGATCAGATGAGACATGCAGAGATTTCCATGCCGCGCTAGCTATGAAATTTCCCACGAATGACCTCGGCGAACTGATTTGGTACACTGGTTGTGCTTTCAAATGCGACTGGGAACTGGGGATACTAGAGATTACACAGGAGGCGTTCATTGAGAGCATGCTGAATCGTTTTGGTGTTAACTCATCCTCTGACATCCCCGCGACCCCCGGTGTGGAACTAGGTCCAAGAGAGGAAGGCGAACTTGGAGGAGACTGGCCGTACAGAGAGGCTGTGGACAGCTTGATGTGGCTGTCAACCATGACGAGGCCGGACATCTCGAACGCTGAGCGTGCTGTGGCGCGCCACTCCCACAACCCAACGCAGAGGCACTGGAAGGCAGTTTTGAAGATTTTGGCTTACCTCCACGGGACCAGGTCTATGGGATTGACTTTTGTACGGGGCTCGGGTTTGGATTTGCGTATAGTGATGCTGATTGTGTGGATAAGTCGAACGATCGGCGCTCGGTATCGGGGACGGTAATTACCCTAGGCGGTGAGGCCGTCAGTTGGGCAAGTAGCACGCAGAGGTGTGTTATGTTGTCGACAGCAGAAGCAGAGTATGTAGCCCTGGGTGAAGGGGTGAAGAAAGTTTTGTTTACGGGCGCGGTGTTGTCGTTTATCTGTCCAGAGCTAAGCGGATCATGTGTCCGGGTTTTCGAAGATAACCAGGGGGTCATAGCGTTGACTGAAAACCTGCTCGGAGTAAGCATGTCGGCGTGCGTTTTCATTTTGTCAGAGAGCTACTTCGCGCTAAGAAGATCGACGTTCAGTTCGTAGCTTCGGAAGAGCAGCACGCGGATATTTTGACGAAATCCCTTGCTGCGACCCCTTTTAAGTATCACCGTAGGTTCTTGTTGAATCTGTCTTTGCAGGGTGAGTAAGGAGGTATGGGCATTATTCGATGAGTACCATGTTTGAGTGATGCGAGGAATAATTTGTCAGGTCACCAACCCTGCCCTACTTTGAGGGGCATGGGGGAGTAGGGCACCGCTTGGCATTTTTTTTTCTGGCCATGGTCATCGTTTGGAATGCGGTCGTTGTTTCAATTACAACAATGGTTTGGAGTATATGTGTTATACAGGGGGTTTTGACCCGGTGGCCGGGTTTCCTCCTGCGGGACTGTCGTTGGCTGCTCTTAGGTCCTAGCAACTCTTGAATGTCTTTTCGGCCTCGTCCCTGCTGTGAAGAGCCAGGGAGGGTGTTCGTTTGGATCGTTCCAGCAGCGACGGTTACAAGTTGTAGAGTGTTGCGTATATCTTCGCAGGCGTTATTATGAATTATGCCGTGTGTCCACGAGGAGAGTTTGAGCACTCCGTTCTCTCCTCCGTTCTCTGCTCCGAGCTACCAGGTACGAGCTAGGTTCCGCTCTCTCTCCCCTCCTCTGTCCTCTAATACAACGACTATAAAGAAACTCATCAGACCACGGGGTGGTCAGGGCATCCAGGCTTGGACTCTACGAACAAAGATCTCTGCTTTGACGCCCCAGATCTAGGAGACAACAGAACGAAAAAGGGGCGAGGATTACTATTAGTACACGTTCTGTAGACTATTACGGGGGACCATAGTAAATAGGACCAATTTTTGTTTGTAAAAATATTAAAATATACAGGTTTTTGTCTATGCCGTAGGTCCTATTTACTATGGACCCCCGTAATAGGTACATCCAAAAACGAACTGAAATATATATATCGCATAGCTTGTTGACAGCAGTGGACAACCATCCACTGATAGTATCGACGGCAGTACATTGATTGTAGTGTTTTTTTGTGGCAGCTGTGCGCGGCTTCGAATGTCTTCGGCCGCGGCATGCTTGTTGTCGATTATGGTACTTATGCCATACGTGGTACAGCGCAACAATGAAAACGATAGCAGATGTGTCCCTCCCGCGCCCGCTGCTTCCGTACCAGGTATTGCGCAAAGGACTAACTGTCATTATTCAGAGACGGGCCAGAAACTGATTCGTCGATCGTGTCGAGGGGTTGCTATTGCTGTTGCTGCTGTTGCTGTTATTGCTGTTGCTGCTGCTGCTGCTGTTGCTGCTGCCCGTTTTAGCGCTGCATGGGGAGCTGGACCTTGCCCTTGCGGTAGGAGCAAATAGCGCTTGGTCGCGCGTATGACGATTTTCGTGAAATTCCTTGATATTTTAGCGCTGAGAACCTTTTGGTGGATGGGTGGTGAACGGCTGCTGTCGCTGTCGCTTGCCGAGGGTAGGGCGGCGGCGTCGAGTTCGTAAAAATGTTTGATTAATGATTTCGACCGGAAAAACCTTGGGGTGTAATATTAGTTTTTGTGTTGAAATTCTAGCCGTCGCTGCGTTGGAACATGCCCTGATGTGCGTCACTATCAATGTCCGAGCAAATCAAATCATGGTGTGCGCCGGGGTTCTTCGCCGTTGTGAGCCTTTCCTGCTGGAAGTGTTGTGTTTTGTGCAGCGTAGACGAATCTCGCAGAGTTGAAAATATGGTCTCTGCCGGGGATTATGCTTCCCTCTGTGGTCGAATCTATTGTAATAGTTTCTCGTGACATTTTTTTGTTGCGGTGCCCCTTTGTGTTGTTTTGATGCGTTAACTTTCAAGTTTCCTTCCGCCTACCCTTCTTTTCCCTTCGAGACCGCACCAGACGTTTGTGAGGTGGTTTGGCTGTTACGCGCATCCCCCGGCTTCCCTTACCCCTGTATTTGATCCGACGGCGGCGTTTCTTGGGTTGTGTTTTTTGCGATTTCTCCTGATCTCCCTGTTTTTCCTTCTCGAGATCTACCAAGTCGCGCGTGACCTTTTTTGTTTTCAATAATATGACACAGCGCTTTAAAGTCCAGTATAACCTGGAAGGCGGAAACCTGGTTAAACGCGTACAAAAAGCCGACACCTCCTTGAGGGGGTGCCGTAACACAGAATACTGCTGTTGGTGTCTGTAGAGTTTATTTATTAGTGTCGGTGATGGTGGCGATGTAGATTTTCTTTTTTTCGGGTTCGGCCTTTTTTGGGCCGTTTTGGGCTCGACGATGGATGGCGTTTTGGTTATTTAAGTTTTTAGTGCAAGCACAGGCAGGAGAGCGTTTGGACACAGGGGGTCGACATTTTTTTCGCGTCTCGCCGGCGAGCGGTTGTTGCGGCTTGCATGGTCGTTATGGAGGCAGCTTTCGAATTCATCCTACTGCACGCGTAAACTGTTCTAAACGTCGCCAGCTATGTATTGTAGGAATTAGTTGACTAGTCGTTGCAGTTTTTTTCAATGGTGCGGACTCTTCGACTATTTGAGGCTCCTTGTTTACTGAAGGGTTTTGCTGTGGTGTCGGCATTTCCCCGTAAGACCACTCGCTGAGACGGAGAGAGAGACCTGAGAGGTATACTGCAACTCATGGCGTAATAAAAATAAAACCGACATCCACCGTGCCGGCACCGATGGCAATGCCGAAGGCCGTTGACGTTTATTTTATTTTATTTTTTGTATGTAAGATGACGCCGAATGGCTCCAGCCGACCAATTAACTAAGTCATTAGTTGACTGGGGTCTCAACCAACTAGCCGGTGAACCCGGCCAACTCACAGCCCTGCGTAGTTATTGCAGTGTTCTCTATCTCGCCTGTGTAATAAGTGACACTAATACTGCTAGGTTGCACGTACGAGGACGCGGTCAGATCTTAACTCCTCGAAGTGTAGTAAAAAACGAACAAGACCCTGTCTGGACTCCGCAAGAGAACATGCACGTGAAATTGAACACGATTAGACCCCTCCAGCAAGTATTGACTGACGACCTTCGATCGATCGTGCTCCCCTGGTGACGTGTTCGTTATGTTCATTATCACTTCCTCTCTTTTTCGACTTTCAATGTAGATGCTCGAAACATGTCTTCCTGTCTTTGCTCCGCTTAAAATGTCTCGAGTTTTTTTGTATATTCGTACAGTACAGTTGTATCATCCGAGTACCTGTCATACTATAGTCGTATGGTCCGTGCAGATAGTTTGTCCGATCTGTTTTCGGCCAATAACTCTCGAAATACGACGAATTGCAAGACAGGCTGAGCGAACAGCTGCTGTTTTGACATTGTTTCTTTTTCGCCCACTCTAAAATCATGTAAGTTCCAGGTTGTCGTCTGCAAGATCATAGCAAAATCAGCTAATATTAGCGAAGCCACTAATATTTCGCGAAATGCCGTTTCAACCAACATAAATATTATCTATCACCTGCGTATAGACGAAAGGAATCGTTTGGGGCCTCTACTACATCTACCTATTGGATGGAAAGCATGTATGATTGAACTTTTGAATGACGTTCCGGATTCAGTTTTTTACTTTTTGCTTCCTTATTTTTTGTCTTCTAATGAATCGGAAGATCAGATTCCCTACGGAGCCCCGACAGCTGTCGAAATCCATTGCCTAAATAGTCCCATGCAAAGCCTATGTGTTTCATTACATTAATATATCATTATTTCGGGATATTTGGAAGTATATGTGCCAATATATTCTCCATCTTTTTTCGTTTCCGGAAACACCTGCGCAGAAGAACAAGCGTTTTAGAGACCCATGGTAAAAAGCAAACACTCTTGGTGACAGCGCTCTGTTGATGGCACTTCGGACGAGTTCGAGGTCAACGCGAAAGTGCACAGAGTTCTGTCGTTTCCTCTCCAACTCCCACACATGTATATGTAGGATGTGGGGGCGCGCACGAGCGAGTTTAGCATCGATCACGGATTGGTCCCACCTAGAAATATCATCAGTGGCATCGCTCACAGCTCCGGGCACATGCATGGCATCGAGGCACCCCCCCCTCGACATTTCGAGAAGTCCCAGAAAGCGCATCTCAACGCCTAAGATCGCTGCTCCTTTCTGCTATGAAAGCGACGCACCCACTGCACTGCCGCCTCGCTGTCTCCCCTGCAACAACACTCAGCCACCCGCGTGCGTGGGGAGGTCTCCACATAAAACCGGAAAAAGCTAATTCAGAAATGACCTTTTCGAGGAACTCCAACACGATGACGGAATGACTATCATCCTCCACTGCTCGACTCCAACCAAAACGCATGAGCCTGCTCGTTCGCCGAAAGAACATACTGACAGTGCTCGCTCGTTTCCAAAACACACGAGACTATTCGTTCATGCGAAGGTCTTACCGCCGGTACACCGTTTCCGAGCAGAAGCCTCTACCGGCCTGACGCAATACGTCTGAACACATCGTGGGTTGTTCGGGGCAATATATTAAAATCGTATAGGGCGTCGATAGGTATCTCCCTGCGACCTCGGCACCATCATCACACACAATCGCCTACATGCGAGGTACCCGTGGGATTCCGGGTTAGGAACACCCAAGGTCTCCGTGGGATTCCAGCTTGGAAGCAACGGGCCTCTAGCTCCCTATTGGCGACCCTCTCGACATCGCGGTCCACCGCGGCATCCTATCGCCCGCTAGCAAAAAAGTGACGCACATAAAACAAACCGTGCGCGGCTGCACGCCAAAGAGGGACCTGGCGTGCAGAACAGAAGCAACTGGCTCGGAGGTTCGGGTTTCTATTGGCATCTACACGCTCCGCCCGAGGTCGGCCCCACCAGCAGCTGGGGTCCCCTAGCCGGAGTCACAGACGCCGTGTCCACTGTCGCTGCCTTGAACTTCACTAGTGCCGTCCCAAGCAGGTCGCTGATCGCCCCCCTCCCCCCCCCCCCCCGCCCCACGCGCTGGCCCGTACAACGCTTTTTTATACCCCATCTCCTCGTTGATCTCCGGCGACTGCGATCCCGTCCGTGCTGTGCCCCCGCCGGAGGCGTGCCACGATAGGAGTAGCCCTTTTGGGCCAAATTATTTCTGATTGATCGTGCTCCCAAACCCAACATCGTTGGAGAATGCCTTTGGTATAGCAATAGTTTTCTACCCCAGTATTCGTGACATTACTTACTATCGATAAGCTTTGGGATTTGTTCATCGTTTTTTGTTGTTGCACTTTTAGCTTTTCTCGAGATCAGTTTTTTTTTTTATCAGGTGTAGAGTTCCTATAATATAGTCAAGGGAGGAAGGAGTCCATAACAAAATCGGTCCTACTTCTAACGTAGCACGCGTTCGCCTTTGCAGCCACGAACACGGGGGGGAGGGGCTCGTTTTTTCGGCGGCCGCACCGTATCACACTAGGTTAGGGTAGTAAGATAACACACCCCCTCGGACGAAATTCGAAGCTGATTTTCTCGACAATGGAGAACGTGCAAACGCCGAGGTATGCGTCAATAAAGAAAAAATCTTGTCGAGTTTTTTTCCAAGGCCGCCATTTTCGTTGTGTGTGCCCCCCTTGCCTTGGACGAACTCGGCTCGAAAATTCGTCGCAAGAGATGTGGTATATTATCACGCGGGTGATAGTGATGCGGTAGTCGACTCGGAGAAAACCCACGGTTGTCACAGACTGAACTTTTTCGCGACTCGGAGACCTCGAGGCAACACGTTCAACTTGTCGCGCTTGGAGCTCTTCGCGGTCGAGCTTCCCTCTCCCCCGTTTACACCGAGTTGTTGGGGATACTTCACTACTACCACTTTTGTCGATCCCGTATGTCTGAAACCAGCTGCGCACGAGCTTTCTGCGCCCCATAGCAAGTCCACAGCGGTCAACGACGCCCCTCTCTCCCGTTTACCCTGAATTCTTGGGAATGCTCCACTACTACTGTGAGTACTGTCGTCGATCCCGAAGTCTCCGTAGCAGCTGTGAACATTTCCTGCACCCCCTTGTTGTTGTTCTCACATGGACTCTCAAATAAAGGAGTCCGTGGTAGCACGAAGGTATTGGAGCCCCAGGAAGATCCAAAACACCATAAAAAACAAAATTCGGCTACGACGCTTTCCACCTAAAAACACTCGAGACGAAGAAGGCGCGCACATGAAATGAAATCATGGCCGCGGTTATCCACTCAACTGCAGCATAGAGTCCCCCCCGTTCCCACTACTAACTAACTCGTGGCTACTGACTACAGCGGTTGCTGTCCGGAGTGCTGCCTACACCGTACGAAACCCACGGTAGTCGTGAGCACAGAGAGGAATTCGCCTGTTGTCTGGGGTGCCGTCAGAGTGGCGACTCGTGGGCATGCAGTAAAAAAAGAGCAACCGAAACAGAAACCAGCATACGAATATCAACAATCGCCACGTCTACCCGGACTGTCAGACATGGCGCAACCCAGTTATCTTACCACGTCCTTGGTATTTGCCGGGGGTCGTTCCCCATGAAGGTAACAATTCTGCCAACACTACAAAGACCAGTAACATAAATATCAGTCACTACTGCCTCGTAAAAAATCCACCAGAAAACGAATTGTGATTGCTGCTCTCGTGATGGGTGTGCGCGCCGGTCGTAGATCTCCGTGTGCTGTCCTGCTGCTGTTCTCCATGGCCGGCTCATCGCGTTAGTACACTCGGCCCGCTCCTTCGGATGTGTACTCGTTGCCACTCCCTCCCAGTCGGTTCCCCTTATCCCCTGTTCCAAAAACAAAATGTTGCTAGCAACTTGCCGTTCTAATCTGAAAAACTATCGCGCAGGGTGAGTTCAATCCGTCTCTTCCCCACTCGTCGACGCTCAGTCTCCCTCTTCCATTGTCGTCGAATCCAGCCTCCTGCCGGTGCAGTTAGACTGTACCGCAGTTTGGCTCGCGGTGGCGCCTGCCTCCGCGCACGGACATCCCGATAGGGTATTGGTGCTCTGCCGCTGCCATTTAAAAAAGACGCGCGAATCGTAGGCGTCCGTGCCTGACGCACCACATACGACCCAACTACACCGACACGCCTAAACCCCTCGACCACATGCAGCAGCAAGAACGTATCACTCGTTGAGGGTGAGTCCGGCCTTACACCGGCCAGAAAGACCTAACCCACCCGCTATAAGCCTGATAGGGCATGCCTCACAGCAAGCCTTGCCGAGGCAGCGAGGGGAACGGAGGTATATAAATGTACGAAGCAAAATTCACACCAATCCCTACCGAAAATGATGGCCTGCACACGATTAGCCTTCCTACCAGTCAAAGTGTACCACCACTGAAGACACCCCATAGAGAAATCCACAGCAATCGCTACCACCGTACTGTAGTGATGGCCTCGCACAAGCAGTCTTCAAAATCAGTCAAAATTTTCCAACACCAAATATGTTATTTCCAGGAGCTGTCTGGCTGTGAGCGTCACCAGCGTCGTCACCGGCCCCCGAAGGATCCCCCCAAAAGCTTTCAAGCCCACTCGTAAACTTCCCTGGGGAAATCATCGTCTGCCTCAGACGTTGGAACCAATCACCGCCACTGCCGCAGGCACCGCCGCCACCGCCGCCCAACGCACGATCGCCCACGCCTCCACCACTTCCGCCGTCCAACTCACCACCGCTGTCGTCGCCACCACCGCCGCCGCTCCACTCAGCACCGCCATCACCACCCACCACCGCCGCCACTCCACTCAGCACCGCCACCACCACCACCACCACCACCGCCACCGAAAGCAGTGCCCGACCATTCTTGCCCGGAGGGTCCGGGTGCAGCAGCCGGTCGCCAGGTACTGCTGTAACCACCACCACCAAGAAGGGCAGGAATTTCCGAAAAAAGAGTCCTGCCACCGCCGCCGCTGTCGTTACCACCACCTCTGATCCATCCGCGATCACCACTGCACCCACCGCCGCAAACACCACCGCCGACGCCAACGCCCCACTCACCACCGCCACCCAACCCACCGCCAATAGAAATGGGACATACCTGCACACAGTGCTCGGATGCATCAACCGTTTGGCGAGCGGAAACGCCAGTACCATGAACCACGCAATCTTCACCACCGCCAAAGGCAGGCGTTGCAACACGAGCTTCCGGAACCACTGCAGCTTCTCTTGGTGCATGGTAGTGCGGCTGTATCTGTTGCTCTCGGTACAGCGTTCCGTCTGGAGTAGTCGAAAGCCAGCGGGTCATTGACCTAGCGTTGATCGGAGGCAAGTACTCTCGAATCCGGCGGGGCGGTGCGTCGGGGTGATCAATGTCCTCCACGTCACTTCGCTGCGGGTGCTCTTTGTACTGGTGGTGGAGCTGAATCTGGTGCTGGTTCTGAAGCTGAATCTGTTGCTGAAGCTGAACCTGGGACTGGTGCTGAAGCTGAATCTGGTGGTGGTGTTGAGGCTGAATCCGGTGTTGGTGTTGGAGATTGTGCTGGTTCTGCCAGGTCGTGCGCGCCTCTCTTCCTAGATCCTCGAAATGACAACGGGTTTGTTTATGTTGCTTTTGTTGTTCTTTTTCTTCTTCTCTTTCTTCTTTTTTTTCTTCTTTTTGCTCTTGCTGGGGCAGATATCGGGGCCTCCTCTGGGGTAGTTGCTGCCGTTTGGGTTGCGGCCGACACTGCTCTCGTTGTTGTTGCTGCTGCTGTTGCTGTTGCTGCTGCTCCTGCTGCCGCTGCTTCTGCTCCTGCTGCTGCTGCCGCTGCTGCCGCTGCTGCCGCTGCTGCTGCCACTCGTGCTGCAAACCTCGAGATAAAAACTCACTTGCTCGTCGTTGTTGCTGCTGCTGCTGCTGCTGTTGCTGTTGCTGCTTCTGCTGCTTCTGCTGCTTCTGCTGCTGCTGCTGCTGCTGCTGCTGCTGCTGCTGCTGCTGCTTCTTCTTCTGCTGCTGCTGCTGCTGCTGCTGCTGCTGCTGCTGCTGCTGCTGCCGCTGCCGTTGTTGCTGCTGCGCGCTGCTGCTGCTGTTGCTGTTGCTGCTGCTGCTGCTGCTGCTGCTGCTGCTGCTGCTGCTGCTGTTGCTGCTGCTGCAGCTGCCGCTCGTGCCGCACGCCTTGAGATAAAAACTCACTTGCCGCTTCCTGATTTTTATCCTCCTTTTCCGGGCCGGTCTTCGTCAATCCTAAATTGACCTTCAACATTGCAACCTGTGACATCCCCGGCAAATACAAAGCAACTTCAGTACAAAAGCTGTTCGTTGCATAGCACTAACCACTCATCTCCAAAAGTCACATGACTAAGGGCCGTTATTATCGAAGGACCGTTAGTCCTAAATTTCCAAATTTTCCTGATGTATTTTCGAGCAATTCGTTTTTTTTTTTCCAGCTTTTCCTATTTTTAGCTTCTCGAGTATGTTGTATGTGAATGCTTTCACACATTCCAGACATTCTTCCCTCTGTTGGAAATCACAAAGTGTGACAGAACGCCTCCGTATCTTTGTACGGAAATCACTAATCGTTTTTATTTCAGTTTTTTCTGCTTTTATTTCCCGAAGTATGTGTACGAGAATGCTACGCATTCCAGACACTTTGCCCCATGTTAAAAATCACAAATTGTGACAGAACGCCTCCGTATCTTCATACGGAAATCACAAATCGAGAAATTCTGAGAAAAAGAGCTCTCCGACAACAACGGTCTTAAGTAGGCTATTGCGGGGGACCATAGTAAATAGGACCAAATTTTGTTGGTAAAAATAGGTAAATATATAGGTTTTTGTGTTTAACGTAGGTCCTATTTGCTATGGTCCCCCGTAATGGTGGGTAGTGCTTGTTAAGCTAGCAACAATTTGTTGGTTATTTATAATTTTGTAGAAAGGATATATAATCCTTCTAGCGCGTACTCAATCAGCAACATGGGCGTTTCGTGAACTTTTACGTTCGATAAAGCTGACTGGAGTCGATTGCTACGGCGACACGGAAATAAACCACTGGGTGAAATCGGCCACCGTGAGACGGCAGCCCTACAAGCGGCCGTGGGTTTTAGAACAAGGCGAAACATAATCGACGCATGCTAGAATGGGGGTGTATATCGCCTGCTGTGAAATTTCCTCAGGCTCCTTCCTCAGCTGGGCATTTCTACATGTGTCGTACATGACCCAAAAAACGGCTGAAATACATACAAATATATACTTCGTACGCTTCTTAACCCGACGAGCAATTCATTAACTCGACGAGCAATTCCATGGCTTTAGGTTTACATCGAAACATCTTGTAAAAACTACCGATATTGCGTGCTATGTAGTTCCTGACCACTCCGGGCGAAATATAAGATCCGTTTGATAGTAATATCAGCGGCTTAGTCAGAGAGTTCCTTACAGTAGATGCCATCAGTCAGAAGTTTTTGGCCCAAAAAAAATGTGTCCCCTATCTTAGCCGCACCGATCACATTTGACCTATATCTCTGTCGTTGCCAAAGATTGGCCCGGAAACGCTTCCCGATGAGCTGTCGTGCTTGCACTTAACCGCCCGTGATAGCGCGTGCTACCTACCGTAAGGGTGCACCTGAATTTGTATGAGGCGTCTCCCGTGAGAGGCTCTATGATCTCACCCTAAAACTGTTTTTTGAGAAATGTTGCACGTGTAGTCTAACCCGATACACAATCCCCATCGTAGGTTAGGCATCACTGCAATATACATAGGACGGCCGACACGAAGTTTGAAAGCGTTCGGGTTTTCACGCAGTACCCATAGTGGGAATAGCGGCCAGACGACCCTGGAGAATTGCTGGGATTCCACCCGAAACCTTGGGACGCCAGCCGATGCTCACTATGGATCACTTCAATACTTAGTATACATGAGACGGCCGGTACAACGTTTGAAAGAGTTCGGGTTTTCACACTAAAACCGGAGGTAACGAATACCGTAAAGAACGCTGACTTCGCGCAGGGGTGTGATCGGTTTTCATTAGTCTTGACGGCGGTAACAAGGCGCCTGAGGAGCACGTGACGTACGGGCAGCATAGCGTTCGCCGCTGGTGGATCGGGCGCTGCCCTGGGAAGCTGGGGCCCACTCGCTAGGGTGCTAAGGTCGAGCACGCTAGAATCGTAAGGCTCTCTCGACCAGATATTTCCGAACAAAACACCTTGTTCGGTATTTTGGCAACCTTAACCTTCCCGTTCTGGAAAAACATCGAGCGCCGAAAAAAACGAGCACATCACCCCTCTGCGAACTCAACGCTCTCTTACGGTACCATTGCCGCAGAGAAAAAAACACGATTGAATGGGGTTTTCAACAACGTTGGGCAGTTTTTTTTTTTAATGGGGTTTTCAACAACATTGGGCAGTTTTTTTCTCAGTTGAGGATTCCCCCCTCCGTCAGTCAGAATCGTTGTGGCCTAAAGGTGCTTAGGGTGTTATGTCCAATAAGAGTATACCGATCTGGCCGGGAATATAAGAGTCGGTTAGACACGAACATGAACACTAAGCGGTCCGTATGTTTACCCAATTTTTCTGGGGTCCCTCGCGTGAGGAGCCGCTCCATACTATTGATAAGTCAAAAATGCATTTTTAGGTGAAGCTGTGCAGGCTTAACCCGACGAACAAACCAATCCTGTGATTTTCGGTAGGCGCTGACGAAACGTGTTGTGCCACACAAAAATGGGGTTATAACGGTGATGCCGGCTGCTGCGGGGGACCATAGTTTTCAGGATCCCATCATGAACACAAATACCTACATGTTCCAGTCTTTTTACTGAGCATTTTTGTCCTGATTGCTGTTTCTACCTGTAATAGTTCTTCAGTTGAAGAGGGTCAGTCAGGAATAGTTCGGCCAAAAAGAGCTACCCCGATCGTAGCACGTGCCTGATCTGATCATGTCAGAAGTGCGATAGGGGCTTTTACATGGGTTTACAAGGCGATGGAGGCGTATTCGAGAGCTTCGCGACAGGAAGACTGATTCCAAACTGTGCACCGTAGATCTGCCACATGTGTACACGCATATCAACAAATAACACGAACCACTCAGAATATTTGGCATGTACACGGACAATACATTAGCTCTGCGCCCTGATGCACATCGCCAATACGCCCTCGACTCTGACAGAAACGGTAAAGGCACGCGGCACGCATTGGTAGCTCGCTCCTCTAGACGCGAGAGTAGCCCACGTACTACAAGGTCGGGCTCCTATTTTTCTCGCAGCACTAGAACACAATAGTGCTATATATAGGACACGCCGACGGGTCACGTAGCTTGCGAAGCCGAACATTGATCAACCATTCAATCTTCTAGAATCGGTCGAGGACTAACAGCTGGCATAGTTGTTGAAATTGTAGAAAATTGCAGCGCCACAACCCTTCTTCAGCTTCACCTGCTCTTCAAGCTTGGCCTGGACAGCTTCGCGGTCGACGGCTACCCCCCGTATACAGCCACCGTCGAGCCACAGGTCGGCGCCGGTAGACTCCGACATGGACAATATGAAGGCCTCCCGCACGTCCTTCCAGGTTCCCTCATGACGCTTACGGATATACTTTTGGTCCGCTATATTTAAAATCCTCCTTTTTACCCGCACGCTCACATCATGGGCGCGCCATCTTTTCACGCTGCCTTCTAGGGCGCTGCACTGTTTAGAGTTAGAGGCATACAAACAAGGCACGATTGACGACATAAAGGGCGGGACGTTGCGAAAGTGGGGTTATTGATTGAGCTGTCAGATTTTTTCCCCTCGACAAGGAATGTATGTACTTCATGAGGTCGTCTCAAACCCGTACGTAGTACGCGCGAGATCGAAGTGTCATACGTACGCAGCTTGCGAAGGTGCATTTCAACGAAATACATACTAACCCGCCAAGCACACCGATCTCGCGTACATGATGTTAAGGTCCATCCCCAGCCTCCGCCCCCAGCCAAGGCGGATTCAGAAAACAATATCGTATGTGCAATAGTCCGCCTCAGCGGTCGTTTTGCACCCAACAGACATGTACGAACGAAAAACAAATTTCGGCCCTCGACCGACAGCAGTTTCGACCCGACGGAGGCTCTAGGCAACGAGTAGTGCCACGAATCCTCTCCAAGCTTCATTTATTTCCCGCGCAACCGAACACCATCTCTGAGACGACTGAATCCTTTGCCGATGCTATTCTTGATGCAGTGGCGAAAGAAGTACCTCCCCCACCACGGCACTCACACAAACCCGAGTGGTGCGAGACCGCCGAAACCTCAGCCGCAATGAAAATAACATTGGATGTTAGGGAGGATGCCCGACGAGTAATGCCCATCAAGAAGGACAAAACCGCGTGGAAGACGCTGAGGACGGCGTGCGCGAATCTGCGAAGGGTGATTGATGCTGCGTTGCACGCCTACTTCGAAGAGTACCTTGCTGAAACGGAGAGACTGCTTGCCGACAACGACCAGCGGGGTTTCTACAAACACTTGAAGGGCACGGTGGGGTTGGACAGTTGAAAGGCGAGAAGCGAACAGTTCATCCGGGACGAGGATAGTACGCTACCAAGGGACAAGGTGTGCATTCTTGAACGGTGGGCGAGGTTTTTCGGCACCCTGCTGACCACGAAATCACCCAAGCTTGACCAAACCATCAGCGCCCTAGTTCCCAAACGGCCGTTGGCACCATCGCTTGGAGAGGAACCGACCATGGATGACATGACGGCGGTAATCCGGGGTATGCCAAATTGGAAAGCGGTGGGACCAGACTCCCTTTCAGCCGAGTTACTGAAACTCATCCACCCCGAATTCATCCGGCATTTTCACAACTTACTCGTCAACGTGTGGAGAACGGGTGACGTCCCTCAGTACCCCTCAGCAACGGAAAGATGCGACCATCAAGGTCCTTCATAAAAAGAAGGATCGCTCTGATTGCAACAAGTACCGAGGGATTTCGCTTGTTGCTCGTTCAGGCAAAGTTTTGCTGAAAATGGTTGAATCCCGCCTCAGTAGCTACTGCGAGGCCGCAGGGATACTCCCCGAGGAACAGTGCGGCTTTCGCCCAGGACGATCAACAGTCGACATGCTGTTCGTCGTGCGCCGACTGCAAGAACTCGGAAGAGATAGAAAAATTCCCCTGTACATGTGCTTCATCGATCTGCAGAAAGCATATGACTCCGTCGACCGAGAACTGTTGTGGGTGGTGCTTGCACGCTTCGGCGTACCAGAGAAGATGCTAACCGTAATCCGCCAGTTTCACGAAGGAATGCGCACTCGCGTGCGTACGGATGACGGCGAACACTCGGAATGGTTTGACGTCACCCGGGGGCTGCGGCAAGGATGTGTGTTGTCACCGCTTCTGTTCAATATCTTCTTCGCTGCTGTGATACACGCCGTGCTGGTACGCTTCAGTGAAGACCCAGATATTGTGAGGGACTTGGTTCACCTCGAGGACCTCCGGGAGGACAGGGTGAAGGTTGACCCATTAACTTGTGTACGGAGGACAGTATGGGGCATGCTGTACGCGGACGATGCAGGCATTGTGTCTAAGTCGGCGGTAGGCCTTGCAAAGATAATGACCATAATTGTGACCGTTTTCGAAGCAGCAGGCCTCACCGTATCCGAAACGAAAACGGAGACCATGCTGTTGGGGACACCGAACCAAGCACCCCAGACCTCACCGCTCGTCATCGAAGCAGCAGGACAGAGGTATCGACAGACGATGCAGTTCTTCTACCTGGATGGTCTTGTCGTCGCAAGCGCTGACATTATACCAGATATCACACGACGGATCCGACTCGCATGGGCATGCCAGAATCGGTTCAAACGGGAGCTGTACGATATGGAGGATGCCCCGTTCACCCTAAAAGTGCGCATGCCAAAAGCCGAGGTGATGGAGACCCTGCTGTACGGGTGCGTGACGTGGGCTCTTGGCCAGGAACACATCGCTGAGCTCCGAACGGCACACCACACACTCCTCCTACGGATCATTGGCTTCCAGCGTTGACAACTCACTGACCACCTCATGTCGTACGCCAAGGCCCTCAAAAAGGCACACTGCGAGAGCGTTGAGACGACCGATGCCTCCTCGTTGCGGGGGCCGTACAGCGGACGACCAATAAGCGGCTGACCCGCCGGGTGATGTTTGGGACGATGGCTGGTGGGAAGAACCCAGGACCAGGCCGACCAGAAAATAACTGGGCTCAATGCCTAGCAGACGACCTCAGGGTTTTTGAAGCCACCGAGGGGTCCACGGAAAGCTCCCCTTTGCTGTTCGGAGTAGAGATGGTGTTATAGCCGAGGGCGACTGAGAACAGCGGGAAGTGGTACCGGGGGATCGTCGAAGCGGCGGACTGTTTCATGGCGAGGTGGTACAGGGACGAGGCGCAAAGAAGTCGGCTGCGCCACGCAGCTGAGGGATCCAAGAGCAGCGACAAGGAGAGGGGGGGGGGGGGGGGGAGGGGGGGGGGCAGCTGTACCGATACAGCTGTCGACGAATGCATAAACGAAATGATAGATCGGATGGCTAGGTATCGGTTCGACTAGCTCTTGAAACCTAGCAGGTTTTGTTCGTTTCTTGATGAGTTGTTCAATGGGGGGGGGGGGGCTCGACAGCGGCAGTACCGACACTTGGCACCGCTATTGACGAGAGTAGGAAGGAGACGGCAAAGGGTGTGGCTAGGTTCCCGAAACGATTTTCTAGGTCAGACGGGTACCCATGTTACTATCATCGCCTGGAGTAGGATGTTCTCTTCTTTTTTGCCTTGTCTCTCGCTTTGTTTTCCTTTCCCCGCCCCGCCGTCCGTATGCCGGTATCTTCCTCTCCTTCGTGTTGCTTCGTCCGCGCGGCAGCTATATGTCCTTCCTGTGTACGTATGCTTTCCGTCTAGCAGCCTTTCTGATCTCCTTGCGTCATTTGTATTCTGTTTCATTGCAGAACTTATTTTGTTTTATTGTCTTTTAGTTTTTTATTTTCTAGTCTTGCTTGTGTTGTTGTGTTCTCGTACCCGATACGCTGGCCCTGCACTTGCTTGACCCTTGAATTTGCGATAATTGTTTTGTTTTTCTTCCTCTGTCTCACGGTCTGTGACCACAGAATCAGTATCTCTCCAGGATAAGGAATCAGGACGGACGTTGGGTATGCTGATGAAGCTGGGTAGAAAGGACGATTTAATGTGAAGACAACAACAACAACAACAACAACAACAACAACACGATCTCACAGCCGATGCTTCATTGTTTTTATTTTTGATACACTTCGAAGTTCAACACATGACACATCCGAACGTCGCAAAAAAGTAAAAGAGCGGATCACAGTTTTTTTTCTTGTAAACACGTTTACGTTCCAATTCAACCTGTACGAGGCTTTACACCCTCAGCGGCCTTCTGGACAAAGCTGTGGTCACAGGTGTCGTCGCATACGCGGTTTGCGAAGGCGCATTTAAACGAAATACTCGATCTTACAGCTGACGCTTCATTTTTTATTTTTGATACACTTCGAAGTGCAACACATGACACATCCGAACGTCGCAAAAAAAGCTGGAGAACGGGTCACAGTTTTTTTTTTTTTTTGCTTAACATCACATTTACGTTCCACCTCAACCTGTACTAAGCTTTACGCTCTCAGCGGCCTTTCTGGGCAAAGCCGTGGTCACAGGTGTCGTCGCTTCTCCGCCGTCGGTGTCATACGTGCCTTCTTTTTTATCGCGCTTAGAAATTCGACCCGAGTCGACGAGGGAAGAAAGAGATGCAGTCTTCTCTCGCTATAACAATGCAAGGCACAGACCGTATGGCTGTAGTGGGGATAAGAGCCTACTATGTGACTCCGGGTCTGAGCTACTGGTACGGCAGGACGGAGAGAGAAAAGAAGGGCGAAGATAATGAATGAGATGAAGGAAACATAGAGTTCAGCGTTCCCACTGCTCGTTGATTTGCATCGATGTTTGCCAACTCGCGCTCTCGCACTTTCAGGGACCGAACAAGACTCCGAATAAAGTCCTGTGCTTGTATATCGCCGAAAGTTATGGAAAATCCGATCTTGATCTTATGTTTTCTCCCGATCTTCCTTTTCTACACAGCCATCGCAACTTTAATCGCGGAGGGCTTACAATCGGACGTTGTTTTATACAAAATAAACTAAACCAGCCGATACTTGCACCCTACGTTGTGTATGGTTTTGTAGCGCAAACCGCCAACAAGGATGAAAGTCTACCGCTGACCCGTATGCTAAACTTGCAACACTGTTCACTGTGGGGGGGGACGCGGCACTCACTATCATGCATGGCCGTAGTCGTATGACCATTGACCCTCGCACCCCTACATTGCCGGGACAGAGCACGTCGGGTTTTCACCGACGAGGCAGGCAGACATAGCTTGCACCAAGCGCGAAGCATCGTGAGGTATTGAGCGAGTCACATGAAGGGTGAGCTGCAGCCTACTAAGAACCGTTTTTGAGGCGGATTTTCTTGCAAATGGATGGCAGCATCAATGAATTGATATAATTTCTGGTGTGGCCACTTCCAGAGACAGCAATGGGTTTACTATGTAACTGCCTCGTGGGTGTCTTACCCTATACACACTACGTGATACGACCATCCCCCTTGTGCGGAATAAAGGTTCTCCGGAGGAGGGGGCGGGTGTACTCATTATCATGCATGGCCGTAGTCATATGACCATTGACCCTCGCATCCCTACAATGCCGGGACGGAGCACGTCGGGTTTTCACCGACCAGGCAGACATTGCTTGCACCAAGCGCGAAGCGCCGTGACGTGTTGGGCGAGTCGCATGAAGAGTGAGCTGCATGGGGGGGGGGGCGTACTCGTTTGTTGCTTGTTTTAGTCATTTGACCATTGATACTGCTCACGGGGGCTTGAAATAAAAGACCCGTGCTACAGACGATAGGGCATGCCATATACGTGCCACGACAGGGCATGCCTTACAGAGCATGTGCCTTATGCGTGCCTCGATAGGGCATGCCTGATACTACTCCGGGCAGAAATATAAGGACCGGTGGTTCTTCCTACGAATGTCAAAATACTCCTTACATGTCCACTCAGAGTGGTATGTGCAACGATAAGGCATGCCTTATAGCAAATGTTTAGACATCTTCACGGGTAATGACCTGCCTGACACGTGTATCGGATCCAAAAGGTCTCCATAATCTCACGGGTTGGGTCGGATCGTATCGGGTTCGTACTGCGTCGGGTCAGGAGGTCTTTCAAAATATCACGGGTCGGGCCAGGTCACCCCGACCCGACCCAACTCGACCTGAACCGCGAGGTTAGACCAGACCCGTGAACAGCCCTGCAAATTTCGGCCACACTGCTTCTGACTGATTGGGCTTGTCGACCGAAGAACTACTGTTGTACAGTACCTATCCAACATAGTTATGTTCTTGACGATTTTTCATGTTTGCACACCTGCAGTATTGTAGGCCATGGGAGGATGTGCTCGTCATTTTTTTTTTTTTGCGTGAAAACTTGTCTCATAACCCTTTCAGTTCTGTACTGTCCCTTAAGCACACATCCGACTCTAATTCCAAGTCGAATGTCTCCAAAACCGGAGTGCCCCTGAAGGGCTCAACCTCTTTTAGACGACACCGAGATAACGACCAGAGAAAGGTAAAAATTGTTGCTACCAAGCGCCTATCATACGAGCAGCGTGAGCTGCCTGGAACTACGGGAAGAATCGTGTTGCTTGGAAGTACGAGAAGAATCGTGTGAAAGTTGCAGGTGCACCCCCGCCTTCGCATGGTTCGGGAACGTACCCTCAAATTCGGCTTTGCCTCGAAGGTTTGTTTAGCGAGATGCCGCAGCGAAGCAGTTTTCCTCGCGTGTCAACACAATGCGGCCAAGCCAGAGCACAAATACATGCTGCTGTCGATCTATATACCCATACTATGAAAAAATAAAAAAAGTCAGCTGTGAGATCGAGCATTTCGTAGAAAAATCATCCTTGCAAGCTGCCTATGCTATACCTGGTGTATGACAGAGGGGGTGCGACGACAACTGAAAGGGAAGACAGCTCCAGTCGGACACCATGTTACAGTAGAACCGTGCGGCGGTAGCCGTTGCACTTGTAGATAACTACGGCGACCCCTAATAAGTGGGCCCGCGGAACTCACTTCGGTGTGTACATCGCGAGAACGGCGACGTGAATCCCGCTATGTTTCATTTACAACAACGTGCTCTTGGTTATAGGTTTTCCGAGCATGTCTCATCTGCATTCATCGGGACAAAATTTGGGAGGGCATTCGCATGTTTGCTCCCATGTTGTGTGGGCCTACTTATTTCGGGACTCCAGGACAGCATGAAGGTTCCCCACAGGCGGGGCTCCTCATCTCTCAAAGTACCCAATATCACTCTGGCCGTAAACATAAATACCGCTCAGTTTTAATAATAATGTCTAAACGGCCCTTACGTTCCGGCCGAGAGTAGTATATACATCAGATATTGGCATTCCTTAGACATCTATAATAGCGTATGATATTGTGTATCGGCCATAGCTCACAAAGTTTGTCAAAAAAACAGTCTAGTTGGGTGGAGGGGTATAGAGCTCCTATACTATAACCAAGTGAGGAGCCTCAGACAAATAGGTTTTGGCGCTCTACTGCAAAAAAGACAAAACGACAACTCACTCCCCAGAAGGTCAACATGAAAAACAAACTAGCAGTGCTTCTGGGCGAAATGACGAAAAACGAGTTTTTTTTCATATTTGTTTTTTGCTTCGTTTTTGCTACCCCCCCCCCCCTGTCTATTAACTCATTGTAGCTGCCATCCATGTGCAAGCCCGCCTCACAAGCGATTCTTACTGTAGTAGGATGCAGGTCACCCTTCATGCCCTTCATGCGGCTGGCCCAACGCCTCACGGCACTTCGTGCTTGGTGCAACCACTGTCTGCCTAGTCGGTGGAAACCCTGCGTGCTCGGTCCCGGCATTGTAGGGACGCTAGGGTCTATGGTCATACGACTGAGGCCATGCATGATATCGAATTCACCCCCCCCCCCCCCCCCCCCCCTGTCTGGGTCTCGCAAATGAGTAGCGGGGTGTCGGGAAAGTTTTCGTGTACCCCTGGCTTGGCCACGGACACGTGCTAAAGGTATAATAGCACTTTTCGGCCAAAATATTTCTGACTAACCGGACTCCTTACGAACCCAGTGCCGTTGAAAAACACTAAATAATTATAGTGTTTTACACTATAATTCGTATTGTATACCTACGCTACGTACGGGATCATACATCGCGCGCACTATTATGGCTTATTATCGAAACAGCTTGTGGGTGAGGTTGATATACAGTTTCTTAAGGGCGGAAAGAGCCTCAGAAAATGTACTGTATGTACTACCCCTATACCGGGGCATGCATCTCCTAACCCCTGCTTCGGTGGAAAGTGGCACTTTTTGGGCAAACTGTCACTGGGACTGGCGGTTTCCCTTCAATGAGAAACTACCCAGCGTCGCTGGGAGTATATTTTTATGTACTATTTGCTTCGAACAACGTCCACGGTAGGCGTGGGTCAGGCGTCTACTTTTTTTGTAAAAAACAAAATTTCGGGTGTAGATGTAGAGCATTACAAGGGCAGAGCCTCAGAAATTTCTCAGAAACTTCAGGCGCTACCCCTACCGTAGCAGGCATGGGCTGCTGTAAGCTGTACACAGTACCTACGAACCATGGCACAGATCGATACTCACCACCCTTCGCAGCACACTCGGGTTTGCCCCTCCACCCGGAACCACGACCAGCATGCGAGCCTCTCGCCACCACGGTACCAGAGAGATGAGGTCACGGCGTATCCCAGTTTCCCTTTCCACCACTACGAGCGTACTTGGGGCGGAAAAGTACCGCATAGTGCTGGAATCGAACATGTCCACCTGTTTCAGAGACAAGAGCGGCATCGATACAGTGGGTGCTCCGATTTAAGAGCGCTCAGGATAAGAGCATTCGGAGCGGTCGAATCGGCGTGTCCCGCCAATACTAAAACCTATATGCTGTCCACTACAGGTAAGAGCGTTGCGCGGTTAATAGCGACTGTTTTACTGTAGCTTGTCACGGGGCGGTCTTAGCCTTTTAGCACCGCAGTCCCATTTAGGCAAAAAAAATTACTTGAAATTAGAGTGATTGTTCCCAAAACGGGATGCAAGCAATGTCTGCCTGGTCGGTGAAAACCCGACGTGCTCCGTACCGGCATTGTAAGGATGCGAGGGTCTATGGTCATACGACTACGGCCATGCATGATAATGCGTACCCCCCCCCCCCCCCCCCCCCCCCCCCCCCGACCCACGAGGCAGTTCCATAGTAAACCCATTGCTGTCTCTGGACGTGGCCACGCCAGACATTAAATCAACCCATTGATGCTGTCAACCATATGCAAGAGAATACGCCTCTAGAGCGGTTCTTAGTAGGATGCAGCTCACCCTTCCCCCGATTATATACCAGGTATATATAGGTTGGGTTGGATTGGCGGCGGTTGGCGACGACGCTGTATATCACGCCTCTCATTGTGTGAGCTGGACAGCCAGGGTAGCTTTTTTTTTTTTGGCGGTTCCCAAGGCTTGCGGTCGAGTTGATCATTTTTGTGCGGAGATAACCTTCACTCCGCACAAGGGGGATGATCGTATCACGTAGTGTGTATATGGTGGGGCACCCACGAGGCAGATACATAGTAAACCCATTGCTGTCTCTGGAAGTGGCCACACCACGCATTAAATCTATTCATTGATGCTGTCATCCACATGCAAGAAAGTCCGCCGCTAAAGCGGTTCTTAGTAGGATGCAGCTCACCCTTCATGCGACTCGCCCAACACGTCACGGCGCTTCGCGCTTGGTGCAAGCAATGTCTGCCTGGTCGGTGAAAACCCGACGCACTCCGTCCCGGCATTGTTGGGATGCGAGGGTCTATGGTCATACGACTACGGCCATGCATGATAATGAGTACACCCCCCCCCCCCTCGCCCCGTCCATTGTGCGAATGCCAGGGTCTACGGTCATACGACTACGGTCATGCATGAGATCGAGTACATCTCTCCTATCGAGTACACCCCCCCCGCCCCTCCACCACCTACGGTTCCAACCTTGCATTTTTTTATCGCGAGAAGACCTCAGCCCCTTCTTCCCTCGTCGATTCGCGTCGATTTGCGCAGACAAACTCACCGCAGCGATTGAGCCCGGTAGCTTGGACGACAGGTACTCCACGACGGAACGGAACAGTTCGTTGACATCGCCGTCCCTGCCCTTAAAACTCAACACCCCAAATTTTGCGTTGAGCTCCACCTGCAAGTGCATGGGGAATAAGTAGAGGGCCTCAACAAACGAGCACGCCCAGAATCACGTGTGACATGGCTATGCTGCAAACGTTTTTAATGTTTTTTATCGTCACATCGAGCAACAGCGCTTAGTTCGTGTCGAAGCCGCCTAGACGATCGGTCACAGCACGCCACGAGCTACGTGCGGTAGCTGCGGGGCGGCCAAGCACTAGTAGGAAGTGTTGCTTGCGTTGTCTGTCGGTTGCGGATTTTCGGTGGCCATCGTTATCGTTCGATATGGAAACGCTGTGATTCCTGCAACCCGACCATTCTGTACTCGTCGTTCGTCTTTTCTTCAACGTGTCTCTTCGTGCACGCACCTTCACATACAGCAGCAGACAACAGCAGTAGAAGATGCAAGTAAGACTTGTTCTGTTTTTTTTTATCGTCGTTCGTCAAGCAGTACGTGTATCAGCAAGCGAAACAACTCTCTTGCACAATTAAAACGTGTCGCGTGTCGTCGGCTTAACCCGTCGCTCCCGGTGCAACAGCAGAACTAGTTGTTGCCGCCGCCTCGGGCGCGTGAGCACGTTGACCCGACCCGACCCCCGAGAGGAAAAAAACCCGACATAAACGTCGTCGGCAAGACCACAATAGGATTCGCAGCGCGTGCTACGACCGCTCTAACGCCTTCCAGTAACGATTCTTATCGGTCTCCTCGCTTGAGAAGCTCTATACACCTCACATACCAACCGATTACAGAAAAGCGGAAAAAGTAAGTTCGCGGGTCAGGTCAAACCTCACGGGTCAGGTCGGCTCGGGTCGGGTCATGTCGGGTCGGCTGACCCGGACCGACTTAACAATATTTTGAGACGTCTTGACCTGACCCGACCCGACCCGTGAAAAACGTGTTATCCAAGCCCGATACACAACCCGATGGGCTTGGTACGACGGGGAGGAAAATGAGGCACGTCCGCTTAATACATGCCAGGACGTGTGGGTTTGAACATACAAAAAAAAATAATACACACGATCGAAATCACAGCTCCCCGGCGACCGCGACCACTTCGAGACGGCGTGCGACCAACCGAGTCCCACGCGTGAGCGCACGCTCGCTCCCTTCTATAAACCCCGAGTTTTTGGAAATCGGCCGCGTACGTGCACCTCTCGCGAAAAAGCAGACAGGACACAGCAGATTGAGAGTCAAACAAAGTAAGTGATGGAAGCCCGTACGCACATGGCATGAAGAGTCTTTTTTTTTGCGATAAACTATTAATACCTCATTAGGAAAACCTTGTTTTTTTCCTATAGGAAAAAGGCGTTCTCGGTCGCTTCGGTCCCTGGGTCTTGCTTCAGTACATCAAGCGAAAGATACTGTAATACACACATCGGGTCCAAAAAAATTGGGAAGATCCCCGATTGCAATGGTGCAATGGTTGAGGAACCCCGCGAGAAAGAAAATGTGTGGGCTCAAGAGTGTAACCCCTACTGTAGTTGCGTCCCCTATAATAGTTGCAAACCCTTTTTGTGTTCGTTGTCATCACTTATACTCTCCAGCTCAACTTGTCGAAGGTTTTTAGTTGGGTTTTAGTCAAAATCAGGTATACCTACTCACTTTCGACCAAGATCAGTTACATAGTAAAAACAAGTGCCAAAATACACTCCAGGAGCCCTGCTATTGGCCAGGCTGACATCGTAACTGATTTTGAATCGAAAAGGCCAAGGCATACGTACGTGACTAATTCTACTCTGTCTAGCTTTCAATTGATTTTGGCCAACTTTGAACTAATCAGAGAGGCCATACGTACACTACTTTTTCTCTCCGCGTGCGTCTGCGTTCCCAATGTTGAAATTATCGTGTATAAACGTATAAACTTTGTACTCATATGTCGTACGTAAGTACGTATTTACACATTCATACATGCGAACGCTGCTTTCACTTTCTCTTCCTTAGGGTGTGCGATGTGCTTCAGTTAGTTGTTCTGATGTGTGCTCTGTCGTTTTCTATGGTCACAGCAGTCTCAGCGCCGTAGACACAAAGCTTTTCGTTTGCACCACCCCGCGTCGAGGTAGTCTCAGGTTTGGTACGCCGAGATAATTTCGTGCCGAGCAGTCGGTTCCGCGAGGATGGTCTAGAAGCTTTATAGCTGTCAACGGGGGGAGGGGACCAGAGTAAATGCTCTTGGCGCTCTCGCCGTGGCGAAACAAACGAAGCATATTAACAGCGACTCTCCGCAGGTCCAAGTGGAGCCTGTGGCACCTACACCCTAAAGAAAACAAAACAATTCATCTTTTGGAGGCCATGTGGCACGCTAAATGCTTTAGATACGTACCTTCTTTTTTTATATTTTCATGGGCAAAACACCGCTCGTGGTGCGCGTCTTTTACTCGATTTTAGTATTACCTGATTTTGATCCTAATAGATCAGATATACCAGTACCTTCTTTTGGCCACAGCCCTTTTAAGTTTGTACCCTCAGCGATTTTCTGAACAAGTCGTGGTCACAGGTGTCTTCCGTTCCCCCCTCCCTTCGGCACTACTTGCCTTCATTTTTATCACGCATAGGGGTTCATTCCCACTGCTCGTCCATTGCCATCGAAATATTAATGGTTGCGACCCCTCTGCTGTACGCAAGAGTCCCACATGCCAACCTGCGAAACCTGCCTACGACTTCGCGCGCATGCAAACAACACAATCGAGCAAGCAAGCAGCCCGGGTTTCTGCTACTAAAATATACGAGCACGCTACGTACCAAAATACCGCCGAAACTAAAACCTACTGCTGTCGGTAGAAAGTCTCTGATGATCGCTCATTTTTTCGTGTGATAGTATCGCACTACAATCAACCACCACTGCTTGCATTCAGCTGTTTACATCAGAGCGTTTGGTAGACTCAGCCGTACCGGGCAGCACAAAGGCGTGCTAGAAAGCGGTGGGGGTATGTACGAAGCAGTTTTTGGCCAAAGCGTTTGTGGATGACGGATCCCATCTCATCTAGGGCAATACTGGAGCTGTTTTCCTTTTTAATTTTTTTTTTTTTCTTCTTCCCATTTTTTTATCTTCGCCCTTCTTTTCTCTCTCCCTCCTGTTACGGGGGACCATAGGAAATGGGACCTACGGTACACACAAAAGCCTGCATGTTTCCTTATTTTTACTATTAATAACTATATTTGGTCCTATTTACTATGGTCCCCGAAATAGTCGTAACTCAGATCCCGGGGGTGACATAGCAGGCTCTCCCCCCCCCCTCCCTCCCACTACGGTCGGTGCTTTCTTTTTTATCTCGAGAAGACTTGATCCTTTCTTCCCTAGCCTACTTGCGTCGAAGAATGAGTCGGTAGGACTTAAGTCACCCACTACAAGTAGTTACAAGTCATACTTTTAGTTATCAATGGTCGTTTCCCGGAGGTGCCGGCTATCCGACTTATTGGGAACCCATGGTTGTAAGAAGGATTGTTGAACACGGAATATATACCTGGAACTTTTTGTCAGCTTTTGGGCGGGTCCCCCTCGGCTGATTTGGCTCTTAGGTCGGCAAGTCGGCTACTGGCCATCGGGTGGCTTCGCCAGCCGACTTTCCGAGTAAAGTCAGAAGTCGGCTAACGGCACCTACCGACTAGATATCAGGCGTGAAATTCTGTCGACTCACAGCTCTACTCGTAGGAAATGCCCAATTTTCGTTTTTGTTTCACGACACTACTCGATACCATACGTAGTCGAATGGGCTTGATCATCGGGTTAAGCGGTCTTTTTCCCACTTTTGTTCGGGTGGGCTATTGTTGTATTTCTCACGATGACTCATCACCACATCACAGCCTAACAGCGCACTCACCTCCGCCGACTCGTGGCACGGCAAATCGCGCTTGCTTAGCCTTTGAGCATCGTACACCCCAATCCTCAGGTGTGTCGTCCACACGTTCCCGATCGACCCCATCCCTGCCAGGCGGTCCCACGCAGGGTCAACACAGTGCGTCAACCCCCACAGCTGAGCCACTTTCACGCGGGTGCCCGGTTTTAGGATGCCCGGTTTCAGAGCAGGCGGACCAAAGTACTTCGGCCATGATCGCAGCTGCGAGCTCCTCCTTCCCGTTCTGGCAGTAGTAGTCGCCACTTCACCACCAACGGCGTTGTTGTCGTTCATGTTTGGCCCGCCGCCGACCTCTGCTTCTGCTGTTACTGCTGCTGTTGCCGCTGCTGACGGAAAGCAGTCCAGAACCCCCTGCTCGACATAGCGCACAATAACCCCGCAACAGTCGCCGAGAGTGCCCATCAATACTGCAGGGGGGAGGTTACCGGAAACGACGAGGTGCTTGTTTGGCCCTGCCGGGTGTTCACCCTCCAGAGCTTCTCGAGCTCGGATCAACGAGAAGTCGGACGGCTGGAGACGCGTAAGGGAGGAAGGATCGGGGCGATAAATTTTAGGGACCGGACAAGATCGGATGCAAACAAATTGACGTCGGGCGGCTGAAGACAAGGACCGGTCGGGGCGATAAAACAAGGGACCACAGGAGATTAGACGCATGCAAATCGACGTCGGATAGCTAAGGGCATAAGAAAGGATCGGAGCGATACATAGCGGGACCAGACAAGATTGCGCACACGTCGGGCCTCATGATCTAGACCGCTTAGATCCTAACTTGCCGTTACGATATCTTGTGCAGGATCTGCATACTGTACGAACACGTATCCAACCCACGAAACATGTCCTAGATCATGCAGGAACGCTCCTCACCCGGGCAACATATGCGGCTCCCACCCGGCAACATGGGCTATGTATCACGCGGACCCGGGCTGTGTCTGCGCTGAACGATCTGGATCATACAGTACGAGTCGATGATCTGGCCGAGGTGCGCAAGATTGGGCGCACGTTGTAAAGTTGGAATATCCTGCTGGGTGCAAAAAACATAACTACCCCATTCTTTTAATCCTTCCTCCGAGCACCTGCGCGTTGCGGTTGAAAGGTCGGACATTCCTGACGCGTTCGCAGACGAATAGTTTTATTAGAAAAATGACGGTTGGCCTCTTGAGCTACCAAGTTCCAAACGTATTAGGTATTGAATACCAAGGACCAGGTACCGCATGTGTTCATCATGTTTATATCTAATGATTTCTTTTTAATTTTGAATCCAAAACCGGGGACGCAAGAAGGGCATCCCCGAAGTGTGAGAAAGCCTGCAGGCAGTACGGAGAAAGGGAATCGACCTCACGTGATCTCATGTCGTAGCGGAGAGGCCCCCCTGATTCCAAACTATATACGAGTTCAAAAACGATGACAAAGTGCTACTGCAGTGTCCCACCGATCTTCCACCGTCCAAAAAGGATACAGTGGTAGTATCGGGTTGCACTCTACCGTGTCTGGGTCGTCGTGCCTGAAATCCGCCCTCCCGGCAGATTCGAATACCATGCTCCAAGCATTGGGCAACCTTCAGCGGCATGTTGGCCCTTCCCTGCCCGGTCACCCAGATAACCCTGCGCTGGATGTCCACCTCAAACGTCCCGCCGAACATCTCCTTAAACGACTCCACGAAGATCGATGCCGTATTCTGGAGAGATGGGTCGGGGGGGGGGGGGGAAGCGAGGCTTTACTTCGGATGCAAGTCGAGGACGGGGTCAACGTATTCACAAACTAGAAAGATCCGATCTCCCATTTCATGATATATTACTTTCCAGCTCAAGTCGTGGGAAGTTTTTGCCCTCAGCGATCTTCCGGACAAGCCGTGGTCACAGATGTCGTCCCTTCTCCCCCCCGGTACGTGCCTTCGTTTTCATCGCGCATAGGGTTCAGCATTCCCACTGCTCGTCGATTTTCATCGAAGGTTGCTAACTCACGCTCTCGAGCTTTCCGCTATTCCATTTTTACGCAATATACCGGTATATAATCCCGAGTAGATTTATCTAATGTTTGATTCAAGGGCGGGATCAAGGTAAAGTATTTCACACATCGCATAGATCCAATCTCTCAGTCAATGATCTTGATGTTTAGGAGTAGATGTACATCCTCCCTGATCGTATTCGAGGGTGGAATCAAGGTAAACACTCAATCGGCCAGATCCGATCTCACATTTCATTGTCTACCGGTACATCGATACTTGGGGGCAGATGTACATTCCCGATTTTCTTCGAGAATGGGATCAACGTAGTCACATATCGGCAGATCCGATCTCTCCCATTGGCAGGCGTACATCCCTGATGTATGGAACCGTCTTCTCCAAAATAGTATTATTCGTAGATGTGACGGGTTTTGGTATAAGATCCGGGAAAATATCACGTAGCGCCCCAAGTGGTTCCAGCATTCTGAAACGAGGTGTCATTCAAGACGCCCAAAAATCTTCCCCACATACCAACCCTGATCCCCAAGCCCTGCCCTGCTCGAAGGAGCTTTGTCCGGCGAAATTCCGGTCACAATATAGGTACTGTACCGACAAAATGCTCGACCATATCAAGAACGACCTGCACAGTAGTATTTCTCGCCTGCTTTCTATGCTACAGCAGTACATCCCATATATTAGTAGCATAATGTGGAGGAGGCTGCTGGATTTCGTGTCCCCGAATCCAGACAATAAACAATCCTTACCATGGCATCAGCCGTATTACCAGGTAAACACGTATCACACCATGTTTTTTCCTCTCTCTCTTTTCGGATACTTTTTTTTCGCACGCGTATGATCTGCGCGATCTACTGTACTTACGGCAGATCTCATGTTTTTTGTCCGGGTGGGGGATCTTGTTCGACACGGCCCTTGCGCGCCTGTTTTGCCGCGCGCGGGATCTGTGTTGCTACCTCGTTTGCTTCGCTCTTGCTTCACACGAGTGCCACGGCAACGGTAGCTTCTGCAATACAGCTCATGACACGAGGGTCCTCGCTTGGGAAGAACTCTTATCTGATTTTGCACTTGGGTTTCGAACAGGGGGTGCGATCGTTTTTCAGCGATCGCTTTTCAGTGCTCGACCGTTCCACGACGGGAAGGTTGCGAACCCCGAATGGGGTGGGTGTTCAGAGTGCTTTTGGCAAGGTCCGGTGGAGAGCTTTCCGAAAAGCAGATTGCCTCGACCTCGGCACCTTCTCGAGAAAACGAGCGGCGAGAAACGGTCGCACCTCTGCCTCGCGAAACTGAAGCTATCTACGGCAAGCGGGTTTTCAAACGTCTCGAGAGGCAGACGCGTTCTACGATAGAGGTGGCACATTTCCGCTAAAACACTTTTTCTGAATGTCGGGGCTCCTTAACCCTTTGAGAACTGCAGTCCCGTTTTTGGGACGAACCATTCTAATTTCAAGCAGTTTGTCCCCAAAACGGGACTGCGGTACTAAAAGGGTTAACCCAAAATCGTCGGAATGCCAATCTTGTTTCGAAAAGTGACGTGATTGTCTACTTGGGCCACGAGATTGTTCATCAGGATCCAATTTGATTTTTGCTGAAGTCAGTTTTCGGGTGAGGTATGGAGCTCCTTAAGGTCAACTGAGGAGCCTCGCAAAAAATAGGGTGAACCTCTACCGTAGAATGCCTCTAAAGGCGAAAATGATAAAAGGGATGAGAAAAAGCACGAAAAAAAGAGGTATTCAGCGTCCCCACAAACGGCTGATCTGGTGGAGCACTGAACTTCGCGCCACAGCTGCAGAAGCACGCTATCGTCGGGTAGGTGCAACCAGCCCTGCAAGACCTCTGCGTCGAAGCGTAGAAGGAGTCCGCATCATAAAAACCTCGTGACACATTACAACTATTGCAGGGCCGATGTGAAAAAGAAAATGCCTGCTAGCAGAAGCTATACCTCTATACCAGGTGTGGGCTCGACGGGGCTCGCTCCACTCACCTCGTCTCCCGGCTTGAACTCAACCCGAACCATCACCATTTTCCTGACCGTTGAGGCGAGTTCTTCCACTGACGGATGCTCAGCGTCTGGTGACGACGCTCGAGCAGCCTCGCCGAAAATTGGGCCTTCGCCGACAGCTGAGCCTGGGGCCAATCCCACATCCGCACGAGTCTCCGGGCTTTGAGGGACATCCACGATACCCGCAGAGAAATCAGGTGCTTCAATTTTCCGCGGGAGATCCACGCCAGCCGGGGGCTCGCCAATGACTGAGTCGTCGCCGACAAGAAGGTCGGCCTCCGGTCCCGCATCCGCACGGGCATCTGGGTGTTGGAAAATATCGACGATGCTCGGGGCATCATCAGGTGCCTCGATTTGACTGGGGGGCTCCACACATTGCCGAGGGGAGTCGTCCGACCCGAGATGATGTGCATGAAAGGCAGCACCGAAAAAATCCACGATGCCCGCGGCATCATCAGGCACCTCGAGTTGTCGGGGGGGCTCCGCACCCTCCCGGAGGGAGCCGTCGGACCTGGCATAATGCACATCATAGGCAGCAGGCCCCGCACCCACGATGCTCGCGGCATCATCAGGAACCTCGATTCGCGTGAGGGATTCTACACCTTCTCCAGGGGAGCCGTCGGGTCTGGCATGATGCGCATCAAAGGCAGCACCGCGAACATCTACGATGCTCTCGACATCATCAGGCGCCTCGACTTGCTGGGGAGACTCCACAACCTCCCCAGGGGAGCCGTCGGACCTGGCATGATGAGAATAAAAGAAATGCAGCACTCCGCCCAAATGAACGGCCGGTGGAGAGGAAGATGACAAAGGAGAAAATGAACTAACTGAATGATGCGAGAGGGTTATGGCTCAGCAGTGGCGCATACATCTCTAAGCCCTTATAGGACCGCAGACTCGTTTCGGGGACAATGGGCTCAGACTTAGCGTCAAACTTGAGTTTCTGCACAGTGCCGGAGAGCCGAAGAAGTTCATTGATGTGCGGTCGAGTCGGAACGGCGAGGGAGGAGACGACCTTGCAAAGTATTGGTGTTGTATATATAAGCACACAGGGCTTTTAAACGATAACGCGAGCGCGCGAAAGTCTTAAATGCGGGAGGATTGTGATTCGTCAGTCGAACGGAAACCCCCACACCTCGGGCAGATATACCACCGGTTTCCACTTCATGATCTAGACCTTTCAAGGCAGATCTATCCTCGATATTCTATGATCTGGCTCATGTTGCCGGGTAGGACCCGTATAAATCTTAACGATCTTGTCACATGTTTCCTGATGGGTAGGATCTGTGCTTCAACAGATCCTGCACAAAATCTCTGACAATGGCAGGTGATGGACTGAATGATCTACAGTGGACGGACATATAGCTAGATCATCATCTGTTCGGAGTGTGGAAACCTCTTCATCCTTTAACGACTGCATTCCGGTTTTGGGGACATGTCGCTTTGAAATAGACCGAGATACGTTGCTTGCGTGCGGTGCAGCACCGAAGGGGTTAATAGATGCGCAGCCGGGAGGGAACGCCGCGGAAGGAGAAGGCTTCTCAAGCACCAGCTGTGACGCAACGGAAGAAGAACGTGACATACTCTCTCGGCACCGTAGCCCAGCGTGGGTAACGATGGTGACATTCCGCTTATGGCGCTTCACCGCCTTCTGAGAACCCGACGTGACATCATGACCGAACGGTAAATACACACGACTACACAGGCTATAGACGCGGTGCTGAAGTTCCGAGTTCAAATGATGCTTCCGCTCGCACACTCGCAGGCATTGCCGGTCGTTGATTGGCAGCTGCAGATTCGTACATGCGGCGCTGAAACATAGATTACAATATTGTAGTACCGCATCCGACAGAGACAAAACAACATAGAATCACGACTACCGCCTTTGCGAAGCGATACGTACGTAGTGAGTTCCAGCTGTAGCTAGACGCTACTACCCTTGCCAATTGGCAAGACAATAACACAGCACATCAAAAGTATCCGCCGCACCACACTGAGAGCCTCGACCCCCGGCTGGCCGTAAGGAGGATGTGTTCTTCTCCCTGGCACGGAGATGTCGGCTGCATCAGAAGGAATCCGTGACGACGGGGAAGAGAAGAGAGGCGAAAAAAAAACGAACGGTTCCATGCCTCAGTGTGTTTCAAAAACATATTAAAAAACGAAACTGTGAGATCGAAAAAATCTTAAAAACTCCTATCCTGGTACCTGGTATTTCTACGCTTGGTGTGATACTTCGACCAAAGTGTGCTACTAATACGGGGGGGGTGCAGGTTTGCAGGTGGTCTCCTACGAATTCAGGCATTTTTTGTACGCACCGAATCCGCTTCGAGTACGTTCCTACCGAGGCAAATCAGCTCCGAGCGGCAAGACAGGCAACTCGCCATTGGAACCCAACTGGACAAGAAGGCGACGCATGCTCAGTGTTTCGAACCAAAACGAAAGTTGGCTCGGTCGGTTTTTCGGTTTTTCACACGCAAGAGTCGGCCAATTTCGGTCGTTTGTTTTGCAAGGAGACCGAAACCGGAAAACCCGAAAAAAAAAAGGAAAACGTCGGTCGATTTCGGTCGATTTTTTTCCAAATGGACAGAATAAAAACAAAACGTCAGTGTTCGGTCGGGAAAAACCGAACACAAACTACCGAAAAACCGACTTTCGGTCTTCGGTTCACACCACTGCGCATGCTACGCTAAAGGAGTGCATTAAAAAAAAAAAGCATGAGGCTCCTCAGTGAAGGAGATACATTCACTCTATTCTGAGTAGTAAGTCACCCTCAAGACTGAGTGTGATAAAAAAACAAAAAAAAGTGCCGATTCCCCCCATATATATGCCTTAAGTATCAAAACGAGCACTACTATAATGCACGAAAAACAAATGGTATTCCGACGACAAGCCATGCCCTTATTGGGGACCACTATGGCGTAAATATAAGTACCGTTTATATATTAATATGAATATAAAGCGTTCCTTATAATGAAAGACACCCAGAGCGGTAATTCCTCAGCGCTCTTATGGAGCTCGTCAGTCAGACGCTTTCCGGCCGAAAAGAAAACAGAGACCCCTCATCGTGACATGCGTCTGCCGTGCAGGACAATAGTATTTATTTTATACATTCAACAAAAAAAACAGCAGCTGTGAGATCTACAGTAGGAGTTCCGTCGAAACTCATCTCCGCAAGCTTTGTGAGATACTGTAATAGTGATACTTACTTCGATCGCGCCTACTACGGGTTGTTCATCTCGCCATCCAGGATATACAACACCCCCCCGGTGACACTATGTTGGGTTTGGGATTTCCATCACCAGGGGTGGTATTGCTGCGGGGGGGTGGTGTATATCGCGTACCCCCCGGTGCTATAGTGGGTGGTCGCTTGAGATTTCCTATTATTCAGCGCCTCCGGGTGGTAATACTTTTTCGCTTGTTTTGTTTCTTCTTCCCATTTATAATCTTCGCCCTTCTTTTCGCTCTCCCCCTGTCCTGTTCAATATAGTCGTAACTCAGATCAACCATTGGGTCGCACAGCAGGCCCTCCCCCCCCCGGTACTATATGATATACCTGGTATAAATACAGGTTGGGTTGGCGGCGGTTGGCGGCGACGCCCTCTCGCTGCGTGAGCTAGACAGCTAGGGTACCGTTTTTTCTTTTGTTTGCTTTTTTTGGCGGTTACCACGGCTGGCGGTCGAGTTAGACATTTTTGTGCGGGGAGAACCTTCACTCCGCACAAGGGGGATGATCCTATCACGTAGTGTGTATATGGTGAGGCACCCACGAGGCAGTTACATAGTAACCCTATTGCTGCCTCTGGAAGTGGCCACTCCAAGCATTAAATCAATTCATTGATGCTGTCATCCACATGCAAGAAAATCCGCCTCTAAAGTGGTTCTTAGTAGGATGCGGCTCACCCTTCATGCGACTCGCCCAACACCTCACGGCGCTTCGCGCTTGGCGCAAGCAATGTCTGCCTGGTCGGTGAAAACCCGACATGCTCCGTCCCGGCATTGTAGGGATGCGAGGGTCTATGGTCATACGACTACGGCCATGCATGATAATGAGTACCCCCCCCCCCCCCCCGCGCTACGGTTCGTGCCTTCCTTTTTATCTCGAGAATACTTCAGACCTTTCTTCCCTCGGCGACTCGCGTCCAATTGATTGTGCCTCCCCACGCTACGCACGCGCTCTCAGCGGACGATTCCTAGCTCTTATTTTTTGCAAAAAAATAAAATCTCACCACAGTGGAAATTAACTCATGGAATCACCTCTGGCAGCATTCGAGGGTACCACTATCACGGGGGACCATATTAAATAAGACCCACGGTACACACAAAAACCTATATGTTTCGCTATTTTTGCTAACAACATTTGGTCTTATTTACTCTGGTCCCCCGTATTAGACCACCGGAGCCGTAGGGGTGTGATAACAAGAGTGGGCGACCGGAGTGGTTACAAACGAGTGTTGCTGTCACATTCCGAGAAGTCGGGGGGTGTGGTATACAAGTTAGGGTGTGTGGTACGCTGTCATATACGGTAACGAAGACCAGAATCTCTCAGCCGCCGGCGTCAAACAGAGGAGGGGTACACGAGCCAATGAAGGGCGTTGTTCACAATGTTGTTGTTGTTGTCTTCACATTAAATGGTCCTTTCTACCCAGCTTCATCAGTACACCCTGTGTCCGTCCTGATTCCTTATCCCAGAGAGATGGTGATTCCGTGGTCACGGACTGTGAGACAGAGGAGGACCAAAAATATAAAAATAATCGCAAATTCAAGTGTCAAGCAAGTGAAATGCCAGCGTACCGGGTACGAGAACACAACAATAGCTTTCCGGAATCGGGAATCTGGAATCTGGAATCTGGCCGCCCTCCTGTTGGGTGCCAGATGATTAAAATCCTGATGTGAACTTTCATGCCAATTGGATACACACGCAGCCGAAGTCTAACGTTTCCGCACGGGGTTTCATTGCGGAAAAGTCGCTTTTATGATGGTAAAATCGAGATTCTAGATTCCGGATTCTGTAAGGCGGGGCCTGCTGCCTGAGGAATTCGCGATCAGACGTCGCGAGAGGATGCCAGCCGCCAGACACAAAGAAGCATTGGAAGTACTGCTCCAACACCTTTCAGAGTAGATCATGATTGCATGGATTGACACCGTGCATAATCCATACTACAACCTACATATACCCTTGCGACTCCTAGCTTTTCACCACACAGGGCGGTAAAAAACGAGGGACAGCCCGACGCAGCAATACGCCATGCAAGGACGATTGGCGCGAGCACGAAAAAAAATCCTCCGAGGCACTATGTACCTGTAGACCTGGTATGAACCGCAGTAACACGAAGACCACCGTGAAGCACGAACGAGATTTTTCAAATAGTATGGGGTACGTAGTTCCTCCCAGAAGAAGCTCCACCCAAGTCGGAAATACGCAACCCCCATCACGTCGAGGAGACGGCCAATGAAACCGTCAATCAAGGGAAACCGTGCGATCAGTCAAGGGTATGGATGCGACAGTTACGCCCTAGAACCTACCAGGTAGCACGCTGTCCCTATATATAAGGATATTTTTTTTAACTAATATTGGTATAGAAACGGTCGTTATATCCAGGTCCAGAAAGGTAGTAATTTGGGGTCACCCAAGGGCAACAACAACCAAAAGGAATGCCGTCAGTCAGTCAGTCAGTCAGTCAGTCAGTCAGCCAAGGGGTGTGAAAAAAAAAAAAATACCGTCTCCTGACCATCTTTGATCATGGCACGCCTCATATACATACATAACTGAGATCTCACCGTGGCCGGCGTCGACGATGACAGGGGGGAGGGGGCGTCGACGCGAGACCAAGGAGGCCCGACAAAGCTGGAGGGGGCGTCGCAGCCAGGGCAACGAGGTCCGGCAACGTGCGGGACTCTGGCACGACCGCCGCACTCGAAGGCCACACCTCCGTTTCCCTCCCAGTGAACTCGGCCTGCAAAGCGAGCGAGGTTGACCCCTCAAGGACTGCCACGATTTTTTTTTTCAAAAAAAAACATACTACTCGGAATTGGCGTGGGACACATTTTTTCCGGTAGGAACGTAAGGGTCACTCAACCATCGTCGGGGTTACAACGTTATAACCGCCGCTGCCTCGCCGCTCACTTCAAAGCACAAAATAACTTTCCCGCCAAAAAAAAGACTATCTTAATCCCCTTTAGGACCGCACCCTCGACTTGGGGGACAAATCACTTGGAAGAAGAGCGGGACATACGTCTGTGTACATACAGCAGTGCAGTTCCGAAGGGGGGGTTATAAAAACGAGTCCCACCAAAATCAACACGCGCTACTCGTGCAGCGGTGGGCATTTCTCTGAGGCTCTTTGCTTGAGGAACTCTACTAGACATCGCCCAGCAACTCCACTTTGAGGACAAACATTGTGCAAGCACACCCCTCGGGCAGATCATGATCTATCTATCTACAGATAGATCATGATCTAGCTGATCTAGTTCCTCAGCTGCCGTTGTGAGAGATTGTGCAGGATCTGCCTTATATGGCAGATCCAACCTCGGAAACATGTGCTATGGATAGCGGCAATTTTGGTACGGGTCCCACCCGGCAACATGAGCTAGATCATACAGATCATACATGATCGGGGATAGATGATCTGTCTGCCTCGAAAGATCTAGATCATCAAGTGGGAATCGATTTTCTCTCCGAGGTGTAAAACATTAACATTGTAAGTTAGGCCCGACACACGAAAGCTCGTCGAACCCAAAAGGCAAACCGACGGCGAAAACGGTATATCGCGACGGGTTCGGATCAGCGAAATGAAAAAAAAAAAGAGATCCTCTCACCGCGTCTGGAGTGGAGGATGGCAGGGGAGGAGGCGCCACAGCAGGGCCAACGAGGTCCGGCAAAGTGAGAGACCCTGACACGCCCGCCTCCTCACTCGAAGGCCACAACTCCATCTCCCTCCCGGTGCAAGCGGCCTGCAAAGCGCGCGGGGTTAACCATCGTTGGGGTAATATGTAACCAGGGCTGTTCACGGGTCGGGTCAGAACTCGCGGGTCGGAGGGGGACGAGTAACCCGGCTCCGATCCAACGCGTGAGAGTTTAGAGACCTCCTGACCCGACCTTACCCAGCCCGACCCGGCCCGTGAGGTGTTGAAGATCTCCTGACCCGACCCGCAGGCCGGTCGATAGCGTACTTTTTTCTGTTTCACGCATAGGACAGAACACAAGCTACTGTTGTAGATTATCTACTTGCAGATCCTCAACTTGCCTGTGTGAGACGTTGCGCAGGATCTGTATCGTGCAGATCCAACCCAGGAACCATGTGCTACATAGACCATGCAGAGAGTTTACGCACAGCTCCCACCCGGCAACATGAGCTAGAAAATCGTATAGATCAGGAGTATATGTATCCGCCCCGAAGCATCTATATCATGAAGTGAGGATCTGATGTGATGTGATATGTCCGATATGTGGAAGTTTCAACATGCTCCCGATCATACAGATCATACAGATCATATAAATCATACAGATAATTAATCTACCCTCCCTAAAAGATCTAGATCATGAAGTGGGGATATGATATGATCTGATATGTCCGATGCGTGGAAGTTTCAACATGCGCCATATCGTACAGATCGTACAGATCATACATATCATACATACATTAAATCTACCCTCCCTGAAAGATCTAGATCATGAACTGATGAGAGTTGATCTGACCGATGTGTGGAGGAATCGCACGGCGAGCCTATGTACTCAACAAAAAAAATTAAAGTCGCCGACCGAACCGAACAATAGTTGAACCACTGTGGTACCCACGCAGGCCAGTCTTGTGGGCACTCGATTATCGATCGCTGCCGCATGCGGGGTATATACGGTGGCGAAACGTATAACTTGTTTTTGTGTGTATGAATTGAATTGTGCGAGGTGATTGCATAGCGGTCCCGGATTACGTGGAGATAGCAAGCATGTTCCCCCCGGAGGCATTCAAGATACCCCACGGGCAGATGCTTCTAATTCACTCTATGTGGCATCCCCTACTCTATGTCTACACGATAGTTTATAGATACACCGCCACCTCCACCATCATTATCGAGCAGCATCAAATGCCACCTTGAGCGATTACCCATGAACCCATCCTGGCCCGGCCCATCACACCACCTGAGCAGGAGACAGAGACGCGATAGCGACAACACATCCGACTCGCGAGGTTCCTTAAGGGCACTAAGGAACCACCCAATAAGGCATGCCTTATCGCTGGAACACCACAATATTTACGACTGGGCACTAGCTGACTCGGTCCGCAGCGAGCGATTATACTGTCGTCAAAATCAATCAGTATACTGGATTGCAGCAGAATACTGTCTGTCCCCTCAACTCTCTCCTCCCGAGACGCATTTAATGGGTTTCCGTACGGTTATATGGCGTGTTTCTTGGGCGCACGTAAGATAAAACCTGCTGGCGAATACGCTTGCCAGGTCAATCAGTAGATTACTGCTGGCAGTATATTGCTGCTGCCAGTACATACTGTGGCAGTGCCTAGCCCTAATAAATTTGGGTTTTATGATACCTAGGCCATGCATGGGACAGTTTATCAGGTTGCGCAATCACTTTCCCTCAAGGTACGGTTTTGTGTGAGGTAAGAGCTCCTCAAAAGCGAGGAGTCTCGGAAAAAAAGAGGGTGCACACCCCTCTCGCAGTTGTAGCATGCATCCTTATATACCTGTATACCTGGTACATACACACCAGTAGCTCACCACTGTCTCGAAGTGTGGCCCCGCGTATGCAGAATCTCGCAGCATGGCGCGCACAAGCGTTTCCCCCCCGGGGACGGAGACGTTGTTGAAGAGAAGCCTGAGCATCCTCACCCTCGTCTGGACCAAGCAAAACAAGGGAGAGAACGGCACACAAGGTCATGCATATGCCAGGAACACGCAAGGCGCCTTGCCTTCTACGATGAGAGAGGGGGCAACTGTACTTTTTTTGGCCAAACAATTGTCTGATTGATGGGGCCCCTCAAGGCCACTGAGCACCTACTTGGTATCTAACGAGGTATGCCTTATCGTTCGATGTTTTCGATCGCATTCGTTACAGATGTACGTAGGCTATGGGAGTCCTCATCGGAATAGGTCTGCATTTTGATGCAGACCCAGTTTTCGGGTAAGATATAAAGCCCTCAAGAGAGAGAAACCCCAGAAAATTCTCAGAAAATTCTCAGAAAATTCTCAGAAAATCCAGATGCACCCCTATATACCGTAGCATGCGTCGTCATCGATTTAGATCAATGCCCGGGTAGGGGCGGTGCTTTACTTTATGGGCCCCTCACACGAGGAGGAGCTCAATATCTCACCTGAAATATAGATTTCGAAGAAGTTTGTTCGCTCGAAACCCGACCGAGATCTCTATGGCGTTAGTGTAACTCAAAGTAAATATTCTATATATATATATAGAAAAAACAATATTATGCTATATAAATATGACCGGTATACGAATAGTTGCTCACTTGAGGGGCTCAACCGGTCAGGAAATATTGTCTCAGAAGGCAAAAAGTGGTAGTGCTAGCCCTTATCGTGACATTGCTCGATACCCGACCTCTATGTGATTAAAAAGGTGTGTGTGAGTAAGGTATGTCTTGTTGTGCTTCACGGCTACTTACGTCAGTAGTTAGGTGGCGAAGTAAGCCAACCAACCAATTGGCTTTAGTCTTGATCAACAACTACACGCAATTTGAGCCAGTCGGGCATATACAAGGACGCAGAAACATCCGCTAAATAATTACCGCACGCAACAATGGTGTAACTACGTTCGGAGCCAACTGATAACTTAGTTGGCAACTTTTTGAGTCAGCCAGCAAATAACTACAGCAGGTTGACGATTTTTACCCATTCAACTAATAGCTACGTATTCGGACACGCTTAGCCAGCCAACTCACACATACGTACGTAGCCCTATATCTAGCATTCATCTGTAGTTCAGCCTTCGATGGCAAAAGACCTACACCGCCCCAAAATAATCGCGTTTTTCGTACCAGTTTTTTTCTTGCAGGCGCGTGCTTCGGTACGAGAAAAATGAGGGCACACGAAAAAAAAACAGAAAACGAGCTACACTCCTTGCCGACGTCAGATTGACAACAGCAAACAGAAAAAAGACTGGTGAGATTTCTGGACGAATTTAGAAATTTAACTTTTTGTCCAGAATGGTATTTTAGTTGTTGCATATTATGTACCAGGTATACCCTACCTCCCCCGTGTCTGGGACTAAAAAAAAACTCGAATGGAGTGCCGTTTTTTTTTTAACGAATACCCCTGGGTTGCACCTACCTGGCAAAATTTATGAAGCCTCTCACTTGCTGTATGCTTTTGGCTAGCCACCAAAAAAACTGACGTTAAGAGAAGGTCAAAGTGCCACCGGATGAACAATCTTCAAAGCCTACGTACAGCAGGTACCTCACTAAAAATGTTGTCAAAACACTACTACGGAACATACAGTAGTAATCAGGACCAAAGATGCTTCGTAAACGTAATGGAATGTACCGGTATAGGTTTTCGCGTGTGTGATGGGGTCCTGATGATTATGGTCCCCCGAAATAGCGGTCAAAATACGATCTAGCAAGAGGGAACATAGTATCAGGACTAAATATGCTCAGTCAAAATACTCTAATGTATAGGTTATAGCGCGTACGATGGGTCCTGAATACTGTGGTTCCCCCGTAAACAGTGGTGTTCCAACGTACGTTGGGTCAACACCTCCGATACCCCGAGATGATGACGACCAATACAATGGTTGATACGTTTGGGGTTACCAACCATCTGATCTGCGAGCAGCGTGAGCACCTAGAGCATTACAGGTAGGGTCGTGTTGCGCCCGTGCCGCGCGACTCCTTGCGCTTCAACCATTGCAACTCGGACACCGATCTGTAATCTTATCGCCCTATATCAGGCAGTGACCGATGCTTTTAATCGCCATTTTTTTTATCGTCAGTGTTTTCCCTCTGGAGTGCCAGAGGGGTTATAAGGGGCACATTCTGTCAGAAATGCTTGGTTGGCCGAAAATGGCCACCGCTCTGTCCCTAAAAATAAGAACATTTTGGATTGAATAGTAGTATAGAAGTGGTCACCATATTTCGGGACAGAGTGATGTGCACCCCACTCGTATTAATAGCAACCGCCCTCAGGCATACGTCGAGCTCACCTCGCGTTCGGTGGCACAGCCTCCAAGCACAACGTGGACGACAGGAGGGACCTCTTCGCCGCCCCACCCGTGTTTGTCGCCTGCAATAGCGAACGCAGTCGACACACACAGCTGAGAAACTCTGGCGGCCAATGAACAGCAACCCTTTCACACGTCTCGACAGAGAGACCACGGTCTACTGTAGATAATTGAGGTCATAACCTACCGTTTTGAGATGTGCTGAGCAGGATTTGTATATTTGCAGGTCCGACCCAGGACACATGTCTTAGATCATGCCCATTGTAAGGCTCCCACCCGACACCGTGAGCTAGATTATTCGCGCAGATCAGGGATACGTTTGCCCTAAACTGTCTGGGTCATTAAGGGGGGATCGATTTATTTCTCCGAGGTGTGAACCATTTCTGCACGTCCTCTGATGCCACCCCAAGTTCACACGTCGGTCCCGTTGATTAAAAGAGAGAACTTATCAGCCTATGTACCCAATCAGCGTTGTCCCTTCTCTAACCAACAGATCCCCTTTCATTGTCGCGCGACAACAAATCGGAAGCAATGGGACATAGCGCAGTCCAGTTGTGGTCTAGTCAGGGTTATCTTTTCCCCAACCAATAGATCCCTTCTTCATATCGCACGACGAGAAATTTTGAAGCTATTATAATATAACGGGGGACCATAGTGAATAAATAGCACCTACGGTACATACAAAAACCTATATATTTCCCTATTTTTACTAACAAAATTTGGTCCCATTTAATATGGTCCCCCGTAATATTACGTTCCAGTTATGGCAGAGAACCAGAAAGCGGAAGGCGATGTAGCAAGTGCAGACGAGTACCACCTGCTTCGGGGGGGGCATATGTAGTAAGAATCAGTTTCGGGGGGGCAAATGTAGTAAGAATCAAAACCCGCGATGGACCCAAAAACCACAAATTCCCCTATGTTTGCCTACTATATTTGGTTCTGAGTACTAGGTTTCCCCGTAATCTCAATCCGAAACCGGGGATGCACGAAGAGGATCCCCAGAAGGGGGGAGAGCCTGCTGGAAAGTACACAAGGAGCAAGTCAATGCCAGTTGCATCTTCGACGGCGTAGAACAGCACGAGAAAGTAAGCAACGGCCAGTGAAAACAGAGCCTACCTACTATTAATACCCCATGTCCAACGCAGCGGTGACGGTGGGAGCAAGCCCGTTGGACCGCACCTAGGCAATGGGATCGCCTCCCTTGTGCCGAACACAGAATGCTCTTTTTTTCCGTACTCTCTGCGACGAGTTGCCGCGCTGATGGCCATCGAATCAACGCGGAGTCGGTAGCCCGGGGTGACAGTTTCCCGCTGATCGCAGCAGAGAGGTCTTACTAACCCCATACTATACACGAACAAAAGCGACGACGAAACGTTACTGCAGCAACAGCGAAGCAATAGAATGGCGAGGAAACCCTCTCGCACACCGGCCAGACCGTCAGACCACGGCCTGGATCAACGTTCTCCTAACCTGCCCTTACGAAACGTTGTGTGCAGAGTCTGTACAGTACAGATCCAGCCCCGAAAACAATCTTACCTGGTGTATATACAGCAGTAGTAGTTCATGCAGGATATACCGTTACCACCCGGCAAAAAGCATGAGCTAGGTCATACAGATCTGGAATACACCTACCCTCGAAATGTCTAGATCACCTCGGTGTATTTTTCCCCGCAAGATCTGGATTAATACATCTCCCCGGAAAGATCTACGTAGATCATTATGCATGCCCTTGAAGATCTAAATCAATATTCCTGCCCTTAGATATCTAGATCACGTCCTGGAGATCGGTTAACAATGGATCGGGGACAATTCTTCCCTGAAAAGAGAAGCATTACCTTCTTCCGAACGAAAAGAAGCTTGCAGAAAGCTGGACAGAATGACGAGCTGGTTTTCGGCTTTCCTGGTGCTCGGCACAGACACGTTCACGTTAACGACCACCGCCGACCCGGCTGGCCGAAGGGTCGGACGTTCTAGCCCCGCCAAAACAACCGGCCACCGACTTCTCTGCCCCCAGAAGAGACGCTGGAGAACCCGCACCGGTAGCACCTGGCGTTCCCAGGCCACAGGAATCAGGGGCAACCCGCCGGGACGGTGACCTACCAGGATGGCTTGCCCCGGTCCCACCCCGGTTATTTTCCCACCCCGCCCCGAAAAAACGCCTTTTTCTTGGCCCACGGCGCCAGAAACCTTTGTGGCGACATGGTCCAGCCAGAGCAAGGGCGCAAGCGAAGATAACGCCCGTAGCGGCGGTGTTCGTGCTGCCGGAGTCATCGCGGCCGCCCGGCGGTTGGCGGTAGCGCCAAAGTTGCCCGACCAAGGGTTCAGTTTTTGCTGGCTTCGCACCCTGTGGTGGGAGGTGGACGGACAGACGTCAACAACAAGCAAGCGAGAGGCAGAGGTAGAGAGAGAGAGAGAGAGAGCGAGTAGGTGCAAGGCGTGTGTGTACGTCATGGCAGTCGATAGGGGCGCTAGAGATATCCTCTGTAGTGGAATGACTCACCTTTCACCTTCTTGCGTTATTCGCCGTCTGCTCGTGCTGTTGGTGTTGCTCTGTTGCACGCTACGTAGACTTTTGCGTGTTTATGTTCAGCTCCATATCATACCTGGCACGAAGCTTGTTTTGTTTGTATACGGTTCCCACTCGGCACACGAGCTATTCCGGAGGGCCATAGTAAATAGGACCAAACATTGTTACTAAAAAAGGTATATATATATAGGTTTTTGTGTGTACCGTAGGTCCATTTACTATGGCCCCAAGTAATACTGTAGACCGCACATACAGATCAGGAACATATCTGTCCTGAAGGACCCAATAGATCATGAGGTGGGAATCAAAGGATCCACCTGCTGTCCCGAGTCCGTGGAATGGTCCGGGGACCACTGCCTACCTCGAGAATCATGTACGTTAAGCCTGCCTCCAGCAAGGCGGGCTCTGGCGCCGCCGGTGTTTTTTCTCCATCGCTGTCGATTTCGGACGTGACCCGTAAACTATCGTCCGCCAGAAGCGAAGCATTTAGGACACGGCCAGCGAGAGAGCGGGGGGGGGGGGGGGGACTTAGAGCCCCAACAGTTTCTTCAGTTCCTCCAGTTCCGCGAAGATCAAGATGCAGATGACACGATGCGTAGGGAAGGATCTACACGTCGATCGGGCAGATCACAGCGTAGATAAATTTAGGTAATCTATCTAGACCCTAGCCTGCAGTGGTGAAATATTGTGCGGGATACGTACAGTACAGATCCAACCCAGGAGAATCTAGTTCATCTACCGTACATCTTGTGTCGCCTGCCGTTAGCCTGCTGTCATGACATGTTATGCGAGGATATGCAACCCAGGAAACCCGTCCCATATCATGCAGATTGTACCGAGCTCCCACGTAGAAACATGACCTAACAAATACAGATCGAGGGGATATCTGCCGTGAGGTGGGAATCGACTATCTGTCCGAGCAAGGGTGGAAGGATCAACAGATGCCAAAATATCCCCCTGCTCGGGGAAAGATCGACGTATGTTGGTATTTTACAAGGAGTTGCACAGGGATGTCTGTTGTCACCTACCCTATTCAAGGTGTAAATTTTAACGACCTGATAGTAGCAGTCGAAGCAGCAAGGCAGGGAGTCACGGTAGGGGGAGATACGATGTCGGGATTGATGTTTGCGGATGACTTCGTGGGGATATCGGAAACAACCGAAGGGTTGTAAAAACTAATAGAGAAGGCGCTAGAAAATGGAGGATGATGGCGAACGTCAAGAAATGCGCAGTAGTTGTTCGTAACGAAGATAAAGTAAACCCGGTTAGTTTCAGTTAGAAGTGGGGAGAAGATGAATTGCCGATCGTAGACCAGTATACTTACCTTGGCGTAGATATATCAAAAGGCTGCTCTTGGGACACATATCTAGCAAAAGTAATAGGAAAGGGTAAGGCACAAGTAGGCAAGATGGATGCGATCCTAACAGACTCGAACCTTGACACTAGGAGTAAGAGATGTATCCTGATGAATGTGATAGTACCAAAGCTATAATATGCAGGAGTAGTATGGGAAGGGAACGCGAAGCTCGTAAAACAGTTGGAAGCAGTACATATAACGGCAGCTAAAAAAATCTCAAGATGCTCAAGTACTACTAGGAATACAGTACTAAGAGCAGAGCTGGGAATGCACCCACTCAAAACAAATATAGCCGTTAGAAGGTTGAAATGGCAATACAAAGTAAGGCACATGCCAAAAAAGAGGTTGCCGGCCACAGTTGATAGAGCTGTATGAGAATGAAAAAAAGGGCGAGCTGGAATAAGGTGGGATGGCGTTTTCATAGCATGATATTTGTTGAGTTTTTTTTTAAGGTACGCACATCCAGCCGCCTGCGAAAACCATTGATACAGAAAAAAAAACATCGCTGAGAAGAGCCATCCACCTAAAAAAAACAACCACTTACTCGTGTCTACGTACTGGTATGAGGTAGCCATGGTGGTGTTGATGGAGGCGGTATTTACCTGGTATGCATTGCCGTGTCACACTAGGGTGATAAGATAACACACCCCCTCGGACGAACTTCAGAGCCCATTTTATCCCAAACCAGGGGGGGGGGGGGGGGGGGGGGGGGGGGGGGGGGGGGGGGCGCGCCCACCCAACAAAAATGACGGCTTTGGGGAGATCTCGTCGGCATCTACCTACAAAAACGCGCCGCTTGACGTGTTCAGTACGCCCTCTCCCGGTTGTGTAGAGAAAAATTGGCTTCGAAAATCGTCCGAGGGGTTGTACTATTACGGAGGACCATAGTAAATGGGACCTACGGTACACACAAAACCTTCATATTTACCTACTTTTTCTAACAATATTTGGTCCTATTTACTATGGTCCCCCGTAATAGCTTGCGTGCTGCCAGGTACCAGGTATACGTCAAGTATCGGGTTCAATGCTGTTTGTGGGCGCACCGGTGCTGCGGCGCTTCGGCACCCCTTCTTGAAATCTCTACATACTAACCCTTAATATATTATATGTACAAATCAACCATAACCCCCAGCGCCGATCCCATGGGAAAATTCGGAAATTCTCGGGGAAAAAATTCCGAAGGAAGCAAGTAAATATTTTTTCGTTGCCAATTCGACGGTAGCGCAGGCGAAAACGAATAAAAGACGCGCACCACTCTGGGCGCTGACGAAAGGAACGATTGATACTCTTAGTAATGTAGAAACGGTCCTTATAATTCCGTCCAAAGTAGTACTGCTATAATTTATGGTACAAGAGGCGTTATATATAATTTTGGGGCGTGCGTGGGTGTTGGTACGCACTGGGATTGAAGTGAACCAACACTAGGACCACGAAGCAAACAGGAGGGGTGGATGGTTCTACGGCAGCAGCTGTTAGACCTCTCTGTCAGGCTTTTGCCGCACTACGTTTGAAGCAACGGTTAGACCACTGTTGGTGGGCTAGTCTTGATCGTACTGCGCTAAGCTAATGTTGGGCTAAAAGTCGAGTTGCTGCTGTGAAGAGGTCGCTGTCGAGCTAGTGTTAAGCTCCGGTTAGTCTGCTGTCGGGGGGCACTGTCAAGCGACTGCAATAGGCTACTTTGGGGATACTGAAAGGCCACAAAATCAGATCATGTTGGGGGTATTGTTAGGCTACTGCTGGGCTGCCGGTCACAAGAGCTCCCTCCACGCACCTTTCGATCAGCTCGGACACACTGATGACATTCCTCGTTTCCCACGCACCCTCCATCTCCTCCTTCGTGTAAAAGTTCCCCCGTGCGTACAAAGTGATAAATCGATCAAGCACGCAATCAAGCAAGCCATCAAGCAAGCAAGTAAGCGCAAAGTCATACATCGATCAAGCACGCAGTCAAGCAAGCGGTCGATCAATCACGCAAGCAAGGAGACCCGACTAGGTTTCAGGTTGGAAAACCGAGGGTATCTGGCGAGTCGCCCCATGACGCTAATCGCCCATCGCAAAAATATCAACATGCATGGTTGCCGTCAATCTGTATCGATAGGCAGTGTTGCCAGTATATTGAGATGATAGTGGTCATTGACGAACACTTTTTCGGGACCATTTTAGCGGCAATGGTCTCTATATTATAAGTATGTGACGCGTCGCATATAATACTGTTGGAAAACGAGTTTGCCTTTACAAGATTGCATAAAAATCGGAGTATGTACCAGTTATGAAACTATATTCCGCACAGCAGGGACATGACACTTGTCGATACACCCTCCCCCCCCCTACTGCTGATATATTATACCAGGTGATTTACATGCTGTGTAGCGTGGTCACGATGGATCATACATATCATGCCCTCATTGCTGCTGATCACGATGTAACATGGTCTGAGAACTGCTGTGATCACGATCGACGACATTGCTATCGCACAACGTAGATTTTACTGCTTTGTTTTAAAATAGAGCACGACGTATGTGTGGCAATACCGGTAGACTGGCGATGTTGCTGCCAATCGATAGACACTACTATCCACCACCACAATAGGCTGTGCACTACAGCTGTGACCATCGGAGCTATTGCCGGCCACCATAGATTGTGTGAGGTGTCTATCTATAGCCATTGTCGACCGCAATAAGTATCATGTCCAAGCTATCCAATAGATAGCCATTGTCGGGGGCCAATATAGCTTTCACGGAGGGACTACCGCATACTTCTACCCCAACAACACGTGGGGGAAAGCAGACCATCGATAGCTTAATTCTTTTAGGACTGCAGCCCTGATTTGGGGACAGATCGTTCTAATTCCAGGTATTTTATCTCCAAAACGGGACTAAAAGGGTTAAGCTTTATTATTACCAATCCGCCGGGGGACAAAACAAAAACAGACGAATAAAAAATAAGACATTGCCGACGACAATAGATTAGTAAGTGTGCCTATCGATAGCCTCCATCACCGACTACAGACTCGTCCATTGCACCATTTCATACCTGCTATCACGTTGCCAATGCACTGGCCACTACTCACTGCCCGCGTGATCACATTATTGGGCTTTTGGACGGGTTACCGTGGGAAGTCTCATGGGATCCCGCGGGATGTCGTGAGACGCCGCGAGGTCCCACGACAGATACCGCGGGATTGAGCGGCAGCCCACGACATCCCAGGTGGGATCCCGCGATATCCCGCGAGGTCTTAGGCGGGATCCCGTGGGATTCCATGTCCTCCCCCGCGAGATCCCACCTGGGGCGCCGTGGGAAGCCGTGGGATCCTGCGGGAATTCACGTGCGAATTCCCACGGGAACCCTCCGTGGGGGCGAGCACGGGATGCCTTTGGGATGCCGTGGAGTTGCGGCGAGTTTTTTTCCTCAGGTCCCTCGCCTTCCCGATCTAGAGCCCTCCTACATAAGCACAACGACCGATAATTTTCCCAAAAATCACCAACAAGGCCGGCCTCTGGTTGGGGTTGGGGTTTGGGTTGGCGTGGAGGAAAATCCCACGAGATCCCGCGGAATTCCAGGTTGGAACCCGCCGGAACCCGTAGGATCCTGCCGGAACACGCGAGAACATGCGGGAACTCACCTGGCCGGCATCCCGCGGGGTCCTGCAGGATACTACACGGTTCCATGGGAAGTCCCGCGGGATGCCGTGGGATACCATCGTGGGATCCCGTGGCATGTCGCGGGAGCCCGCCCGATCTCATGAGAACTCCCACGGAATCCCGCCTAAAAACACACTACGTATGCAACAGGGAGTGTACTCGTGCCATGAATGGGCGTACAGCAGTCGTGTGACCATGTGTATAGACTTTCACATCCCTGCTTGTACAACGCCGGGACAGAGCACGTCGAGATTTCAGCGACTTGGGGCAGACGTTGCTTGCATCAAGAACGAAGGACGAAGCGCCGTTAGGTGTTGGGAGAGTCGCAGGGAGTGAGCTGCATCTTTCTAAGAACCGCTTGTGGGGCTGGCCTCAGCAGGGGGAGAAAGGTTGGAAAGATTCCCTGCGTGCAAGGACGGCTGCGTTGGCGTGGTCGAGCCGATGCCTTGCGTCTAACCGAAAGATTGCTTGCTGTGCACATGATTTATGATACCACAACAGCAGAACACGACGTACAGCAGTAGACTACCACTATGTCCCTAATATAAAGATATTTTTATCTGAATAATATAAGCAAAACAGTCCTTAAAATTGGGTACAGAAAGTAGCTGTTGTACACATTGCTCGTCTCATGAAATCCTCACGCAGACTTCGTACATACATACTCGTAGTCACGATTGCTTTGCCCTCACGTGCTGTGAGGTCTTACGGCCCCATCGAATCCTTCGGAGAGCCTTCCGTCTTGCTGCCCCGCCCTCTCTCCCTAGTATGCCCAGCCCGTCCAGCGCCTCTGTTGTCTTGCTCTCCGCTGGCTGGGCTGTCACGGATCGCGGAACAAAATTACGGGGACAAGCAATTCAGGTAGATAAAGCCAAACACGCATATACAAAACCCTTGAATTTGTAACCGTACGTATATCTGTTGCACCGCATAAAATGGTACCCACCGCGTAAGCGAGTAGCGAGGGCAGGCAGCATCAGGCAGAAGCGAGTATGTGGACGGTCGGATGATGTCGTGCTGAGTGGAGCAACGATACTTGAGCAGGGGTATTTCACATCCTCCACTGCTCCCCTCTGAAATACTTCTCAGGCTACTTCTGGGACTCTGACACAGGCCTCGACCTTGATACCGTAGAGGCATCCGGCGCAGACCGCCCACGACGTATCGTCGAACGTAAACCACGAATTGTTTTGAACGGTGTTCAGATTTTTTGTCAGCCCTCTGGCCGAGAGAAACACGACGCGCGTACATATGTTTCGGTACACAACGTGGCGTGTAGGGAGTACCGGTAGCTCGCCGGGGTGTACTCCAGGGTAAACATTCGCTCGTACTATTATTCCGGGGGACCAGAGTAAATAGGACCTACCAGGTATGGTACACTCAAAAACCTATGCATTCACCTATTTTTAGCGGATATATTTGGTCCTATTTACTATGGTCCCCCGTAATACTACGGTTTTTTTTTAAATGTCTCCTGCTTGCTGTATACCACGCTATCCCGAAGTATGAGGACCATTTCTATTAGTTTTTAAAATAAAAAACATTATAATTTCGCAACAGAGCTCTAGTGGTACTTCGTACACAACAAGGTACAGCAAAAGCAGTAGTGCGGGTAACTACAGTACAGTAACCCCAAAACCCTATCTGGTAAGGCACAGCAATAGTACAAGAGGTGTTCAATTACTGATAGACAGTTACTACTGTAGTCACATGACATAACGACGTGTTGAGAGATTGTCGACGACGGTTTCGACTATTTTGCTACCAGGCCAGTTTGCAGTTGATACCCAATGAAACGGGTGGGAAAAACGGGGGGAAACGGGTCGACACAAAGAACATACTAGAAAGAGAGTTTCCACCCAAATTGTTTTCACGTGTTTTTTGTACGTGTGGGGGATTTCGGTACATGCGAGATTGCGCCGCCTTTTCACACAATGTGACGTCTGGCGGGACTCGAATCCCGCACTTTTTTGTTCGAAACATCTCTAGATATAACCACTGAGCTATATACTCAGTCATCGCTGACTGAGCAGCTCAGTGGTTCAGCCGAAATAAACAAGGGAAATCAAGTGGAGAAAACCACAATAAAAGAACACGCTCGACCAAAGAATCGAAATTGGAGTGAACCACTCGAGTGAAAGAAGGCACGACGACTAGGGAGTGGAACCATAGGAAGGAAAAAGTCGGCGCATGCGAGATTGCGCCGCCTTTTCACACAAATACGACGTCTGGCGGGGCTCGAACCCCGCACTTTTTTGTTCGAAATATCTAGATATAACCACTGAGCTATATACTCAGTCAGCGCTGACTGACTGATTAGCTCAGTGGTTCAGCCGAAATAAACAAGGGAAATCACGTGGAGAGAACCGCACTAAAAAAACACCCTCGACCGAAGAATCGAAATCGGAGTGAACCGCTCTCGAGTAAAAGAACGCACGACGACTAGGGAGGGGAAACACATGAAGGAAAAAGTCAGCGCTGACTGAGTAGCTCACTCAGTGGTTTGACCCAAATATTTTGAACAAAAGAAGTACCTTTGGGCTCGATACGGCCTCCCACCGAAAACATCCTCCGGGGTTGATCAAGCCCCTAATCAGCGCCTGGCCTTTCCATCACATTGTCCTCTTCCCTGGTCGTGCGTTATTTTACTCCAGTGGTTCACTCCATTTTCGACTCGCTGGTCGAGTGTTCTTTCATCGTGGTTCTCTCGGTTTCATTTCCCTTTTTCTACCCACGGCAGAAAAAGCGGAAATACAGTACGAAGTCTGGCGGGACTCAAACCCCGGACTTATTTTGTTCGTTTACAAAGGTTAAACCACTGACTTACTCTTCAACCAACAAAAGGAGTCGTGCCTTTGGGCTCGACACGGCTTCCCGCCGATAACATTCTCCCGGCCTGATCAAGCCCCTAATCTGCGCCTGGTCGTTTTCATATGGTCCCCCTCCCTAGTCGTGCGTTCCGTTACTCAATAAGTGGTTGACTCCACTTTCGACTCTCTGGCCAACGAGCGTTTTTTTTAATATATCGTGGTTCTCTCCACTTGATTTCCTTTTTTCTCCTCACGGCAGAAAAAGCGGGAACACGACGTCTGGCGGGATTCGAATCCGAGACGTATTTTGTTCGATCGTTTGGGATAAGCCACTGAGCTACTCAGTCGCCTAGTGGTTTATCGCAAGTATTTTTAACACGGCCCCACAACGGAAGCTGCTGCTCCGTGTTAGCGTCGCTAGACCTGTGGGTGGTGTCTGCTGATTACGTGAGTGATCAAACCAATAATGGATGCGGGATTTCTCAAATTGCCTCAGAGTCAGCAGCTTGCTCGGCAGATGCGGGATTTCTCGCATATCTCCCTGAACAGTTTTTTTGTCATACTGGACAGTTTGCCCTTTGCACAAACGTCACCAAACCCCATACGTATGATATAATATAGGGTTTCCCCTATAATTTCACCCAAGAGCTGAAAGAAAAAAAGTCTGCTGTATTTAAATACCCCGTTTCTCGGATTTAAACCCCCGCCGTTGCAGGCTGGCTCTTCGCAACCCCCCCTCCAAAACAAGGGAGACACGGGTACGGGAAACGTAGGTTGCACGTAGCTGGTCACGCGTGGACAATTTTTCCGGCGTGTATTGTGCTACACAAACGAACCGTGTACTGCTTCGTATAGTGAGGATTGTCTTGTCAATAGCGAAACCGAACTAGGTTTGAAAGTATCAAGCTGCCTAGAGCACGACACACGACAACACAACACCTACCCGCTTGGTTCAATGGATGCATAAGTAGTAGAAGCACGGCGCTGCTGTTTTTTAGCAGTGGCGAGCCTGGTAGCTTTTGTATACGTATTCAGTGGTATGAATTGTGACTTGTCAAAAGCAGCGTCTTTCTTGTACTCCAAAGCAGCACCGCGAATTCGTTGAGCTCGAAGCAGCTTCAACCGCGGAGCTGGCTAGGACTCAAGACGCAAGGCAAGACAAGTCCTACGCGCTTGGTTCAGCAGTGGCATGGGTAGTAGAAACACGGCGTTGCTGCTGTTCAGTAGTCGTGGACCCGGCAGCTGCCGCAATCGTGAGCGGAGTGAGGTTGTGGTCTCTTGAACAAGCAAACCTAAATCCCAGCCAACAACGCAAAAAAATCATGGGTGTATTTTCAGAACGACCGAGCTCGCTCGAACACCGCACACAAGACAATACCGGCCTTTCCCGCTTGCTGCGGCGACGTCATGAGTAGGAGCAAGGTGCTCCTGAGCTTCAGCGGTTGGGGGCGTGACAGCTGCCGCATTCAATTGCGTTGTCTGCTGCTGCTGTGCTGTCGCTGAGACTCAAGAGTGCAAATACTGCAGGAACACTGATCGGGCTACTCGGCGCTACACACTCCACTGCAGTTGTTTCGAAAGGAGAAAAAACACCAAACCAATCGAACCTCGCAAATTAATTTGGGATTTGGGAATTGATTTAGATTTTTTTACAGCCGAAAAACGCCCCGCAACCCACAAGGGAGGGTGAAAACGCCCATCGTAACGGACAATACTGCAGTAAAAAAACCCAAAAAAACAATAGGATGAGGAAACCCTAATATGTTCGGTCAAACTTCACACGTCCAAGTTTGGTAAAACTTATGTGGAAATCTTTGTTATGATATATATTGCCATTCAACAACAACGTTACGGTAAATAGTGTTCGACGTGTGTTTGGATATTTGAAGTGATGGTATTCTGATATTGCTTTGAATGAGGCTGAAAGCCCGGTAATGAACTAGGTTCAGGTTTTGGGATCGTATTGTAGTACTTGGGAGGCGTATCTAAAATGGAAAATCAGGGGTTTTCCCAGCGACGCACGAGCTTGGCTCTCAGTCTCCTCGTGCACGAAAGGAATAAAGCTGCTCTTCTTCTATTGCTAGCAAACAACACACGTGAGCACCAACGAGTACCTGCTCAATAAGCAAACCTGTCGAGGGATACAAAGTGTCCCGACTTTTAACATAACAAGGGGCGTCGACGGCAGGACATGGGTCGTTGGTCGTGAGTTTGAATCTCACGTCCATCATGAAAATCTTTTTTAAAGAAAAGTGAAATCCTCATGTCAAGAATCTGAAAAAATACTTGTGGATCCCCAGAAATTGGAACCGCGTGTTGGTGACACGCGTCCACCCGTATGTCCGGTCCGTTCCAGGGGGGGAGAGTGTTATAAGGCTTAGGTTGAGTAGGCCATTGGTTAACCTTTTTACCAGTAGCCCAAGGACTAGGACCATAACAAATGACGTCGAAGGCAGGACACGAACTTTGGCGCTACTGGGCCGGCACCACGAACCAGCACCGCCAAACCAACCGCCTGTACCGCCGGATAGAACTAGCGCGGCACAACGGGAGCTTTCCCGGAGTACAGGCGAGCGGTTTCTGACACCCGGCTATGGCTGCGTATCGCACGCCGATTGGCTTCGCCGATACTGAAATACCGTGCTTCCCAACGGGGCCCACTTTTGGTACAAGGGCAACGACGGTCTGTGGTGGCTCGGGAAAATCAGCGCGACTACACCATCGGATGGGGTTTATTTGGTTCGATTTTTGGATGTCCCGGGACCGCTCAAGCTTCCTCTTTGTCCGGCGTGCTACACGACTTCGATGAGAGCTGTACGAGGCTCTTGGTATCTGCAAGTACGCTTGGCTAGCGCGTTTGCACGGGGGGTCCAGCATAACGTGGATGAATCTCGAGGCGCCCCCGTGGATAGCTGATTTTCGCTTCTCGGTTGCACTCGATATTTATAGGTCTATTTTTTTTTGTTTTTTACACCCTGGACAATAGACAATAGTTCAATAGTCTATTAATAGCTTCCTATTGCAATTGACTGTCTATTGTGGTCCCTAATTCCAGTTGATTGAAAGGCGTCGAGCTCTATTATCCTGACAATTTGTATTAAGTGACCCCTATCTGGCCCTATTGTCCAGACAATTTCACTTTATAGGCAGTCTCCATAATCAACGGTCCGGACAATTCCAATGAATGGACCTTCTCCTAAATAAATTGTCCGGCCAATTCCAACTGACAGACTGTCTCCTGAATAAATTGTCCCGACAATTCCAATAGATAGTCGGCCCCCCGAAATAGTTGTCCAGACAATTTCAATTAGTAGACTGGCACCAAAATAATTTGTCCCAACAACTCCAATTAATAGACAGTCTCCCAGATCAATTGGCCGACAATTCCAATTTATACACAGTCTCCCAAATCAATTATCCGGACAATTTCAATTAGCAGACTGCTTTCTAAATCAATTGTCCGGGCAATTCCAATTAATAGACGGTATACAAAATCAACTTTCCCGACAATTTCGACTAATACAAAATCTCCAGAACTACTTCAGTCTATTGCCATTGGTGGGCAGTCTCCTAAATCAACTGCCCATACATTTCAAAATAACCGTGCATACCAGGTACAGATTATTTTGTTTCGTGAAATCCATTTTTAATGATTTACATCTAAGCACATGGGCCAGGCGGTATCAAAACTTCCTACGTGCGGACATAAAAGACGAAGCTAAAGTTGAGGTGTCCCGCCTTTTTCTGCTTGTACCTTGGACAATAGACCTATCAATAGACTATTGCCCCTACAGCAGAGTAACGAAGTTGTCTATTAATTGGAATTGTCCCGGCAAGTGAAGTCATTGACTGTCTAGCAATTGAAATTGTTTAGACAATTGATCTTGGATACTGTCTATCAATTGAATTTATTCGGACAATTGATATCGGGTACTGTCTAACAATTGGAATTGTCCGGACAAATAATTTTGCAGACTCTCTATCAAATGAAGTTGCCCTGACAATTGATTTCAGAGACTGTCTATAAATTGTAATTGTCTGAATAATTGATGTTTGGTGCATTTCAGAAATTGGAATTGCCCAGACAAATGAGCTCGGAGACTGTCTATCGATTGAAATTGTGCTGGCAAATGATTTCACAGGCTGTCTATTAATTGGAATTGCTTGAACAATTGATTTCGGGCAATTTACATGAATTGGACTTGTCGGGGCAACTGCTTTGAGAGACCGTCCATTAATTGGAGTTGTCCGGACAACGGGTTTCGGAAGCGATCTACTAATTGAAATTGTCATGACTATCGAGTTTAAGAGTGCTCTGTTATTTGAAAGCTGGCAGCTACTTGTAGATTACATTTGATTTGGTCAGTACACAACAGTACCACCATGCTAGTATTGCCTCTACAACAGGATCGGGAACTTCCCTCTATACGCAATTATTTGCAAAGTCCTTTATTGTGCCACATTACGAGTACCAGGTAGTATCAATTCAATGGGGAGTGTCTGTCATAACAATATCCACTGTAGGCACACGGCCATGACATTTATCGGGCAATTGATTTCTTGCGCGACATCTAAAATGAATTGTGCTGACAGTTCCAACTACTTTCCAATCGCCAAAGTCCGTTCGGACAATTCCATTTAATTGGCAGCACCCGAAATCAATTGTGCGGACAATTTCACTTAATAAGCAGCAGCAGAAATCAAATGTTCAGACACATCTAATTAACAGACAGCTCCCGAAATCAGTTGTCTGAACAATTTCAGTTAGTGGACAACACCCAAAATCAATTGTCTGGACAATTCCACTTATTGGATCAGCACCCAATATCAATTTGCTGAATAATTCCAATTAATTAGCAGTATCCGCAACCAATTGTTTGGACAATTCCAATTCATAGACAACACTCGAAACCTAGTGCTTACACAATTCTAACCAGTAGCTGATATTCGAAATCAATTGCCTGGACAATTCCAAATCATACACAATCGCCGAAAACAATTGTCTGGCTAATTTCAACTAATGGGCAATCGCCAAAATCAATCGTATGGACAATTTCAATTCATAGGCAGTCGCCAAAAACAATTGTCAAGACAAATCCAATAAACACACATCCTCCTGAATCAATTGTAGACGCAATAGACTATTGAAATTGTGATTGTCCAGGGTGTGATTTTTCTTTGTACATATATATATATATTGTCGCCGTTTTTCCTGGGCTTTGGGAGGTTGTCTTCTACTTTTTGACGTTTTCCGAGTTTTCGAATCGGGGGGTTTTCTGCTCGGTATGTTCCTGGTTTGTTTTTCCTGGGCTGGGTTGGGGATGGCTTTTGCGTTTTTTTTCCTGCGCTCAGTGTCGGGGCTGGTCTGGGTTATCGAGCCACTCGTTTGTGACACAGGACACGTTTCCGGAGTTGGGGGCTGGGTTTGGGTGGTTTTTGCCATATTCCGTGTTAGGTTTCTTCTTTTCCTACCGATCCCCCCACGCTCGGGAGCTGGGGGCGATCTGGATAAAATTTAACAAGACCTACTGGGGAACAGGGCCGCCTCGTTTTTTGTGTTAACTTTTCGCTTTTCCCCAGACACTTTCTCGCCCTACCCCCGTTGCGGGTGGTATGGCGATGGCTTTCGTTGACAATTTATTCCTGTCCCTTAAGGCTAGGCTTTCTTCCTCTTTTTGGACGTACCTTGCCGGCTTCGTTACCTTGCTGTTCAGAGGTGTGGGAATGGGTTTTGAGGAGCCGCATCTTCGACTCATGCTCTAGTGTTATGGTACTGCTTTGAATGGGCCTGAAAGCCCGGTACTTACCTGGTAACCCGGTAATTACCTGGGTTAAGGGATTGGGATCGTATTTGTAGTACTTGGGAGGCATATCTTAGATGGTAAACTAGGGGTTTTTTCCCAGCGAGGCACGAGCCTTCCTCGCAGTCTCCACCTGCACCAAAATAACAAAGCTGGTCTTCTTCTATCTCTAAGCAAACAGCACTCGTGATTACCAACGAGTACCGGCTTAATGGCTTATCCTGTCCAGGGATACAAAGTGTCCCGTCCTTGATCTTCACAAGTGGCGTCGTTGGACTTTTCGCCTTTTTGTTGGTACGAGCTGTTTTCACTCATTTCTGACCGTTTACTTTTCTGGAGTAAGTTTGCTCCACACACTGCACGATAGAGACTCAAGAGGTGGGAGGGTCTGCTTCCCCTCACGGTGACCGATCCACTGAGGCCCAGGGCCTCTCGGTGCCCCACCGCCCAAGGCCCGTCGAATCTAAGCCTTATTACACTTATGGACTCGGTGTATCCATGAATTTCAAGTAATTCTGCATATACGGCTCGTCAGAGTGGGCTAGTGCTATGGTACTGCTTTGAATGAGGCTGAAAGCCCGGTAATGGCCTGGGTTCAGGTTGGAATCGTATTTGTAGTACTTGGGAGGCGTATCTTAGATGAAAAAATCAGGGGTTTTCCCAGCGAGGCACGAGCCTTTCTTCTCAGTATCCCCGTGCACGAAAGGAATAAAGCTGTTCTCCTTCTATCTCTAAGCAAACAACACACGTGAGTACCAACGAGTGCCTGCTCAACAGGCAAACCTGTCAAGGGATACAAAGTGTCCCGACCTTGAACATAACAATGGCTGCAAACAGGCTTGCTGCATGCAGCGTCATCAGGTTGTTGATTCCGTCCATACTGCTGCTGTCCTTGCTAAATTACGGCAGTAGGTGTACCTTATGTTTCCTCCCGTCCACAGCAGAACCCCGATATTCAAATGTCACTCTGAATGTAAATGTAAGGACTGCTATGTAGGACTGTCGGTGTTTATCAATATCTAGACGTCCTTACATTTCCGCCCGAGCGGCATGCAGAAATCTCCTCGTCCTCTCGGATACATACGAAATCTCCTCGTTTTCTGCAGATTCATGAAGTAAAACAACCAAGTTGTTGACCCTTTCGGCAAGAATAAGCACTCTGGTCGTGTCCATACACATGCTCTTCCCCATTGCAGCGAGATCAGATGCGCAATATTGTAGTTCAGTACACGTCGCTTGTGCTATACAGAAGCTTCGTGCTCGTGCTACTTGGTTTACTGCTTGTAGGAGTGTACGAGTACAATAATTTGAATTCTTGAATTTTGAATTTTAAATCTGCACTCACAGGGAGTTCGAAGTTACTCATGATAAATGTTTATACATCGTAGAACATCTTTGAGGCTGCTGCAGTAGCTTGTGCATCTTCGTCAGTTGTGCGTGTGAGTGCCATCTTCGTCAAGCTGCTCCCGTTGCTCAGTCTGCGGAGCACGGAAAGGGGAGTTTAATTGGGCGCTCGTAGGTTCGCGGTTGTTTGATCCGCCCCCCTCCCTGCTGATAGTTATGTCCCTCGACGAGAATGATTGCAAATTCGCCGAGGGCGTATTCGAAGGAAACATCGGCGTCGTGAAGGCCGCGCTTGAAGCTGGAGCGAACGTGAATGGGTTGCCAGAGCAACCCTTGGCGCCCATCGCGACTACCGCAATTGGTGGTCATGTCGGCATGGTCAGTTTCTTACTCGAGCGAGGGGCAAACGGTGACAAGCCTGTTCTTATCGACTTAACTGTCGCCGCTCATGGTGAACGGGCCCTGCATATAGTGGCCAGGAGCGGGAAGGTCGAAATCGCGCGCTTGTTGCTCGACGCGGGGGCCGACCCGGCCTTGACAGAAGATAGAGGTTTCCTCCCTCTGCACTTCGTGGCCGTTAGGGGTTACATGGGCATGGTGGACATGCTAGTCTCCAGAGGACCCGCCACGCTGAACCTCTGCGCTGACATGGGCGAGACACCGCTCGTATCGGCATGCTGTGGAGGCCAGGAGACCATGGTGTCTAAGTTGCTGTCGTTGGGAGCAATGCAACAAGTACCCCACCCCAAAGCCTTTACGAGTCCGCTCATGGCGGCCACGGGCAAAGGGCTCGTAGGCATGGTGCGGGCCCTGATCAACGAAGGAGAGGTATGGGCCGTGGGAGGCGACGTAGGGTTGGGTCAGTCTCTGTACATAGCTATTCAGTTCAAGCGAACGAAAATCCTCCGGCTACTGTTCGCGGCGGTCGGAGAGGAGGAGCGGCCTAGGTGGGCCAACACGGGAAATTTCGATTGTATGCATCTGCTTCACAGTGCCGCTGCGTGCTGCTATCCAGCCGCGGTTTGCATCCTCCTCGAGGCGGGGGCGAACGAGGCGGTGCGAAACACGCAGGGTCGAATCCCTCTTGATGTCATCGGGGTGGATCTCGGCCTCGATGGGAAGTCCGAGGTGTTTCATAATCAGATGGATCCAGGGAAGAAAATCGCGATTCGCCGGATGCTGCAGCGCGGCCTAGCATACCGAGCTCGATCGTGGGCGTATCCCTGTGGCACAGAACAAGTAGATGACGACGCTGCTGCTGCTGCTGCTGGTATCCTCTCGTCTCCGCCAGCCGGGAAGACCTCCGCCGTTGTTGGCGTGCGAATCTTCCGGCCGAAAGAGAAAAACGGTAGCAAGTTCTTCGTGAGGCTCATCGGCGGGTGAGCGCCATCGTAGCTGGGTTTCGCGTTATTTTTAGCTTTGGTGTCAGCGTCAGAATTTGCTCTTTTCGAGAGGGATGCTCACTGTGTACTACTGACCCAACCCTAACCCTAGCTCGAGTCCTAATCCTGGCCCCAACCCGTTTCGAGGGTCGCTGGGCCCGACATCCATGTTTTTTAGGCCTAAATTGTGCGAAACTTGTTTCCTCTGGTTTGTGGCATTGCGGCTTTTCTCTGTCGGGATCAGATGGGTCTGTGAGTTTGGAAACATCCTGACATACGTCGAGATTGTTAGGTTTGTCAACTATATTTTTCTATACGCAATTGGAAGCTCTACCTGTTTTTGGAGGGCGTGGAGCCGAGTCAGATGCTGGATAACGAGATGTTTCAGTACTTTTACCACTCGCAGCGTCTGCCGTAATTCCTTTCATAAAGGTGGCAAGTTCTGCCGAGTGCTGTGTATAGCTGGGGCGGGCGGGAGGCGTAGTCCTGCTTCGAGACCACGCTTTTGAATTCCGACGAAAAAATCGCAAATAATATTATACTACTTATTATTTATAGTATGTAACAGCCAAGGGCTCAAGGAACGGACAGGCACAAACTGGAAACAAAATCGCCAAGCCAGTGGATCCTATGTACAGCAGAATTTGCAATTTGCTACGTATGCATAAAAGTATATAACAGACTGGGTGCGGCTTCGAAGGTTACTGGCCGTGGCATGCTCGTTGTCGACTATCATGGATGCCATGCACAACACACCACAGCGAGGCCAATAGAACCAACCGTGTCCCCCCCGTGCCCTCTGCTCCCGTGGCAGGTATTGCGCGAAGGACTACAATACTTCGAAGAAGTCTGGGAAGGGGCGCGAAAGCACCTCGCCGGTGTCGGGGGCAGTGATTGCTGGTGCTGGTGGTGCTGGTGCTGCTACTCCCGTTGTGGCTCTGCATGAAGAGCTGCATCTTGCCCTTGCGGCAAGAGAAAATTTCGCTTCGTAAGACGTCGCGATTCGTCAAATACATGCAGACGGGATTGGCTGTACGTAGAGATACGCTGGATTGACTATCGACTAGATGATAGAATGTCACCTTGCTGGCGCGTTGCGCCAGGTTTCGAATCTCGGTGGGTGTCGGTTTTGTACAAGCCACTCTTCTGAGTCTAAAAATAGTTCCGTCGCTGAATGTGCGGGAGCGCGAGTTGACAAGATTTCATAAAAAAACGACGAGCAGAGCCTCTAGGAAAATATGAGAACCCTGCGAATCCGCGATAAAGTTGAGATCCTGTATGGGGGGCGGAGCAGAGACGACACATGTGACCGTGGGCTTGTCCAGCAGGCCGCTGAGGCTAAAACCCCCCACGAGTTGAGCTGGAAAATAAAGAGGCGTGTTACTATAGGGGTAGCACGTTTTGGCTGAAATATTTCTCACTGACGGGCTCCTCAACTGAGGATAAACCCGGTACTCTATTTTAATTGCACAATATTTTTCGCTAGCACGTTAAGTAGGCCATGCGATCGTCCACAGGGCTAAACCTTCGCATGTTATCACAAGTCGATTCTTGGTGAGGTATGGAGTTCGTCAAGTAAGGGGGCTCAGAATAATCAGGTGCTATGTACCCCTATGGTAACATGCCTCTGAAAAACTGATTTCCGAACGACCAACGTGTCGTGGTCTTGTTCAAGGGATAATTTTTGTGGATGGCGGCAAAACGACTAGTGTCGTTGTTGCTTGCGGGGGATTGAGGAGCAGCACAGAGTCCGTAAATGTTTTGTGTTTTTCCTGTTTTTCGAACGAGAATATACATACAGGGTGTAAACGGTTTATTTGTGTTCTTGCTTGTAATACTCGTTGCGTTGGCACTCGTTGCATTGGCGCTTTGCACCGCGGTGCGTCACCATCAAGGTCTGAGTCAATCAAGCCCTGATGTGCGCGTTGAATCTGCGTCGTTGAAAGCCTTTCCTTGTTGGACGCGTGGTGTTTTTCGCAACGTAAAAGAGTCCCCCGAAGCTGAATTTGTCGGCCCTATAGGCGACTCTGCGGCAGAATTTGACTCCCCTCCGTGGTCGAATCTGGCTTTTCATGACGTTTGTCGTTAACGGGACTACGTTTCTTGTTTGGGTGTGTACTACCTCCCTCGAAATTCCCTTTGCCCTCTCTCCTGCTTGTTCCTGCGAGAAAGGCCGAGACATTCGTGCTGTCTAGTAGCGAAATAGGCCCAGACGTTGGTGCTGTGCAGTACGGCGACTACGCGCACCCCCCCATCTTTCCCTACCCCTGTTGTCGGCTCGACCGGGGTGTTTCTTGCGTTTCGCCGAAAATCCCCCTGCCCTCCCCTATGTCCTCACTTCTTCAGATCGATCGAGTAGTTAGTGAAGCCTTTCTGCTTTGTGTTTCTGCTTTGTGTTATAGGCAGCAGTATTCCCACATGCTTGTCGTTGCCCATGCCTTCGGTTCACAGCGGCAGCGTCCGTGCTGGCGTGTTTTCTCCGCGTTGTCCTGTATCTTGTCCATACTAGCTGTAGACTAGCTCAAACTTCATCTATACCTGGTACCATTGTGGACGGAAATGTAAGGACCGTTGAAATACACATATCAACACCAAACGGTACTTATATTTCCGTCCAGAGTGGCGTTGTTCGTTCCTCAGCCCCACCCCTGCCTCTGTACATTGTGCATCGGTCGAGCTGAAAAAATAGTCAATCGGGTTGACGCCCTTCTTCGTGCGTTTCGTACATAAATTCTGGTAAGCTGGGTGACGTGGTGATGTACGAGTATGATGAACCCATTTGTTTTCGGCGGGTCGCTACGTACGTAGGAGCGGACTCGCTTAGGCACCTTTTTTTCCCAGCCAAAACCACTCTCATGTGAGTGCAGGGGAGATATTAGTATGTACGTAACATACGCAGGGCTAAACAGGCGTGTTTGGAGAGGAGACGTTTTTCGTGACTGTCCGTCGCACTCGAAAGGAAAGAGGGAAAATAGCAGAAAAAACTACAGGTCCTGAAATAGGAATCTGACCTGTACACTAGTCAATGTTGATGTGTACACTTGAGTCCACCTGCTTAGAACAGCTATATTAGGCTATTTGAAATCGTCGTCGGTCACGGGAGGATCGATCTGCAAATTTCGTAAAATATGTATTTACGCAGACAACCTATTGTCTGATGTACAATAGTTTGATTGTCCGATTGGTGTGATTCATGTAGCCTGCAATTTCCTCTACGGATATCGCGGAGATAGTCATGTCTCTCCAGAATGGGTGCATATTTATTTGTTAACGGCTTCTGAGGGCCGGTCCTAACGAGGACTAAAAAAACGAAACAAAAAAACGAAATAAGCGAACAGACTTTCGCTTTGTCGTAACAAACAGCAGGTTGAGTTCTAACGAGAAAAAAAAACGAAGAAAAAAAAAACGAAAAAATAGTAAAAGAAGCCGAGTCGAATTTGTACGCGGCGCAATTTTTCAGAACGACTCAACCGCCACAGCACGTCATTCCCGGCGATAGCGCTCAACAACGACGGCGGATAGACACAACTTGCACACGCGAGGCACCCTCCACAGCAGGCGGTTCTTGTGCTCCAACCCGTTCCCTCCGGAGTGCTCGAGAAGTTGTGTATCGGCCATCGCTGTCCGATAGCAGACGTTTGAATATTGAGTGGCACTCATATCGAAAAATATGACGCAACACCCATGATCCCCATGTTTCTTGCGAGAGGGCACCCCTTGGCCATACCCTACCCATATATGCTCGCGCCGTTAGCAGACAAGCCGCGTGGCAGCCACATGCACTACCTCGGCCATCGTACGCTTGCCCACCTGTCGTGGAAACTTTATCGGAACTTCATCCCAACGCTCCGAGCCCCTTCTATGTTCCTCTCCGCCCCTGTGGGTAACCCTTGTTTCGTTTACTTGACAACCATTTCGTCGACATTAAGTGCTCTAGACTAAATAAAAAAAAACGAAATGTGAAAGCGGAGGTATAGGGTGGCTCTACTCCTATTTTTTTAATTTAACCAGTAAATTCACGTGCTCTTTAGTTTTGCTCTTCATTTTTTTATTTCGTGTTTTTCCTCGTTAGGACTGGCCTTTAGGGCGTGTCCAAACAGAATCGAAAATCGAAAATCGAAAATCGAAGTGATAGTAAACAAGGCGCTGATTGGTCGCTAGCCCAAACATGTTCCCCTTCGTTTTTTAGGTTCCGAGAAAATGAACGATTTGCAACCCATTGCCAAAATCGAAAGGTTGACGGCTGAAAATCGAAAAGCAAATCGAAACCACGAACAGGAACAATTCAGCGTGTCCTACTGGTCAGCGCAGCCACGTCAAATGTATCATCACGACCGCCATACACAGCATTCAGCCCACAGCTAGCACGGGAACACTGCCGTACAGTAAACCTGCGGCCAGCAGGCGAACCACAACAACACTAGCCCCGACGTTCTCGGGCCTTTCAATCCCGGCGTTCGAGCCAAAGCGAACACCTATAAACTGAGGAAACCTCAGGATGATGCCCTGGAGAACGAGGTTGGAAGTTCGTTCTCAGTATAAGTTAAAGCTTGATCCCGGGGCGTCAACGTTGGACGCGCCACCACCTCCATGGGAGGCCCAACGACCTCCCGGGATCGAATTGTCGTCGCGTTTGCCTGCTTGTGAGGTGGTTCAGTGTTGTCGAGCGCTACGTAGATTGCCGGCAGATGTGCACACAGTTGTGAACGGCACGTAGGTTGTGCTCTCCGATGTTTTTCGCCAGGACTTCTGTTTTCACCTTTCGATTCTGTTTGGACACCACATCTAAAAATCTCTCGAAAACGAAGAAAGCATTTCAATTTTCGCTCTCGATGTTCGATTCGGTTTGGACACGCCCCTAATTTTTACGAACTGTGTGCCAAATAAACGAAACAAGGGTTACCCAGGGGCGAAAAGGGACATACAGTAGGAGGAGCTCGGAGCGTTGGGATGAAGTTCCGATAAAGTTTCTGCGACAGGTGGGCAAGCGCACGATGGCCGAGGTAGTACATGTGGCTGTCGCGCGGCTTGTCTGCTAACGGCGCGAGCATATATGGGTGGGGTATGACCAAGGTGTGCCCTCTCAAGAAACCGGGGGAGCACGAAGTGACTGCGGCGGTATATTTTTCGATCTGAGTGCCACTCAATCGGACAGCGATAGCCGATACACACAACTTCTCGGGCACTCCGGTGGGAGCGGGTTGGACCACAAGAACCACCTGCTGTGGAGGGTGCTTCGCATGTGCGAGGTGTTTGTGTCTATCCACCGTCGTTGTTGAGCGCTATCGCCGGGAATCACGTGCTGTGGCGGTTGAGTCATTCTGGAAAATTGCACCGCGTACAAATTCGACTCGGTTTCTTTTGTTAGTTTTGCGTTTTTTTTTTTCTTCGTTTATTTTTCTCGTTTAGAACTCAACCTGCTGTGTTTTACGAAAAAGCGACAGTCTGTCCGTTTATTTTTTATTTCGTTCCTTTCCTCGTCGTTTCCTATGCGGTTCGATTTCGAGCTTCAGATTCGTATTTTTCGATCCCACAAACGAAAGCATGTGGAAGGTTGAACAAAGGAAATCTGGGGTTTGCGGAGAGGTGATGAATCGTTGGCATGCTTGAACGGAGGGGATGGGCAAGAGGTTCATAGAGTTGATGACAGGTGTTGGTTGAACTGGGAAGGCAGAAGCTGGGAAGGGTTGAAACAGTGAGGAAGAAGACCACCTACTACTATAGTAGTACTCTACTCGTAGGAGTGTACCAGCAGGGGTCTCGCATTTGGTAGGAGGTCGGCGAGTTGCAAGAAGAACCCCTCCCTTGGGGTTAAGGTATGGTAAGCTTTACAGTACAAGTTAGCAGCCTGTATCGGGTGTGTCAGCACACTCTGGACAATGGACACAACAATAGTCTATTGTTTCGACAATAGACGAGGGAGGGAATCTATCGATGTATATTCTTTACGACAATAGATTGTGGAAGGTATCTATCGATAGATATTGTCGGCGACAATAGACTGGTGATATTGTCGATCGATAGACATTGTCTAACACAATAGATGTGGTGAACTTTGTCCATCGATGGCCATTGCAGGCCACAATAGAATGTGCGAGATGTCGATCGATGGCCGTTGCCGGCCACGATAGATTGTGCGAGATGTCTATCGATAGCCATTGTCGCCACGATAGATTGTGCGAGAGGTCTATCGACGGCCATTGCCAACCACGATAGATCGTGCGAGAGGTCTATCGACGGCCATTGCCGACCACAATAGATTGTGCGATATGTCTATCGATGAGCATTGCCGGCCACAAGAGATTGTACGAGATGTCTATCCATGGCCATTGCCGGCCACAATAGATTGTGCGAGAGGTCTATCGACGGCCATTGCCGACCACAATAGATTGTGCGATATGTCTATCGATGGGCATTGCCGGCCACAAGAGATTGTACGAGATGTCTATCGATGCTCATTGCCGGCCATAATACATTGTACAAGCTATCCATCGATAGTCATCTCGAGGATATTTTGCACTCATCCCACGATATACGAGGTATATCATGTTCTGTATGTATGCATGTATGTGGTAATGTAAACCGACGTCATCATGTTGTAGAGACCATACGCTCTCACACTCATTTGAAGAAGGCATTATATATAGATGTCGCTATACGTCCCCGGTGGCTTGGTAGGTGGTCCGCGTGCCTATCAAGATCAATTTCGTGGGTTCGAGTCTCACCGAGTGCATGCTCGTTCTTCCATAAAAAATTGACTGGCGGAAAGCGCGAGAGCGTGAGTTAGCTACATTCGATGAAAATCGACGAGCAGTGGGAATGCTGAACCCTATGCGCGACAAAAAGTCAAGGCACGTACCGGGGGGGAGAAGGGACGACCCCTGTGACCACGGCTTGTTCAGAAGATCGCTGAGGGTTAAACCTCCTACGAGTTAGGCTGGAAAGTAAAAGTGATGAAATATATATATATATTAGAAACTCGCGCACCAAGATATTGGTAACTGCCATCAACTTGTGTGCGCTGGGAGTTTCGGAAATTGACTCGATTTAATACCCTTACTTTGTCCTACTTTGAATAAAACGTGGATCATTAAACTCAAACCACCTTTCCCTGAAATTCTGATCTTTCCGTTTCTCACCTCGAGTTTGTTTGTGCTATACTGAAACCAAGCAAGTAAGAGTTATTTTGTAGGATGCTAGTCATCTTTATTTTAGATTTTTTATTTGTTCGGAAATCTATTCGATTTATTACCCCTACATTGTCTTATATTAACTGTACTTTCAAAAATAATCTGGATACTAAAAATAAAACCACATTGACATGAAAATTATCAGCTTTCTGTTTCTTAACTCGATGTTTTTGTCTCGTACTGAAATGAAGTAAGTCAGATTCATATTTTTCGGAGCCCGGCCAACAATCTATTGTGGGTGGCGATGGCTATTGTTGGACACAATCGCGTACCTATTATTGGCGGCAATAGAAGCTTCGGCGGTCGTCAAGAATGGCCATCGACATGCATCATTCCACGGTATACAACAGGTTTAGGTAATAGTCTATCACGAAAACACGCCCAAGAGCAGTCTGTTGTGGGTGACGATGGCTATTGATGTACACAAATGCGTGTATATTGTTGGCGGCAATAGCCATCGATAGGCGAACGTTTTGGTCTATTGTTCGAATAAAATATATCACGGCTGCTTCCCCAACATATATTGTTCAGGACAATGGCCATCTATGGACAACCTTGCGACTCCATTGTTAGGGCAAACGCATTTCGCCTCCATTGCCGAAAATGTATTGTTCCCTGACAATATCTATCGATAGACAGCGTTGCCAGTCATTTGTCGTTAACAACATCTATCGATAGACACTGTTAACCACAATGGACTGGCAACGCTGTCTATCGATAGATGTTGTTAACGACAAATGACTGGCAACGCTGTCTATCGATAGATGTTAACGACAAAAGACTGGCAACGCTGTCTATCGATAGTACATGCCATGGCATGCCGTGGCACCACCTGCGGCAAAACCTTACACGGCGTCTTTCACGGCATACCACGGAACCTTCCACGGACCTCCACGGCATACCATGGGACCCTAACTGTAACCCCAACCCCAACCCTAACCTAGGTGCCGTAGACATTGGGGTGCCGTGGGGGTTGCCATGACATGCCGTGAGGTTGCCATGGAGTGCCGTGGCGGTAGCCGTGGGGGTTGCCATGGTACTACCCATGGCATGTCATGGCAACCCCCACGGCGTGCCATGAATCTTATGCCACACCGTGGGATGCCGCGGTGATGCCATGGTATGCCATGGGCGGTACAATGGCAATGCCACGACATGCCCACGACAAGGTCAAATAGTGTAGAACCCTGACATCATCTTACCTCATCCATCTTATCCGCACAGAGTGTAACCGATTAGGAATCACTATTAATAGCACAGAGCACAACCACAACAACATAGCCGACAACGCAACCCCATGATGCCCACTACCTTGTTGAGACACACGACGTCGCAGCCCTCCTTCGCGCTATGCATGCACCGACATTGCTGGTCATCACGATACATCATGCACTCATTCCATACTGGTGGTGATCACAAGATGAATACATTACATTGCTGCGGCACAAAATGTTTGCGTTGCTTAGTAAATCAGAGTGCATTGTAGGTGTGGAAATAGGCACAGGTGATGGTGTCCATCGATAAACATTGTCCACCACAATCGATTCTCAACGGTGTCCATCGATAGCCATTGCCGGCCACAATAGATTAGAAATGTCTCTATCGATAGCCATTGCTGGTCACAATAGATTCAGAAACATATCTATCTATAGCCATTACCGGTCACAATAGATCAAGAAATGCATCTATCGATAGCCATTGCCAGCCACAATAGGTCAAGAAATGTGTCCATCGATAGCCTCTCTGTGGACCGCAGTAGATTCTGCAAGCTATCCGTCGATAGCCAATGTCGGTGACAATAGCTTTCAACCCAGGTACTTTAGCACACTCCTGCCTGAACAATATGTTGGGGACGTAACCTATCGATAGACATTACCGACGACAATGGATCGAGGAACGTGCCAATCAATAGCCTTTGCCGACGACAATAGACCTGCCCATTGCACCAAATTGTATTGCTGTTGCGGCCATTGTCTATTATTGTAAAGGGTGTGGTCGTGTAGTATATATATTACTGCTGTGTGTGGATATTAAGGTCAAGCACTTATTAATAACAGCAGTGATAATAGCTAGACCTTGTTTGTGCATACATGTATAATAAGTTTGCTTTTTTCCCGGGGATCTTTCAGAAATGTTTTGAGTGATTAACTTTGAATCTCATGCTGCACGTTGTTGCATAATGATAGTAATTCCAGACTCATGAGCAGTATAAACTGATGATGCAGTCCGAATATGCAAAATCTGACAAAAAAAAAAAAAACGACTCGAGAATTCCATGGCCCACAAGTCGTCAGATTTTGGCCCAAAATCCGACGACTTGGGCGAAATCAGGTTTTCGAATCGAAAAATGGCATGGTCTCTAAATTCAAGATGCAAATTATCCAATACGACAGCAAGCAGCACAGCATAAGATCATTGAGTTGGATGGTGACACAGCTGTATAGCTGTTGCCGGCGTCTCCGCTGGCTTGGCAGGTGGTCCGCGAGCCTATCAAGATCAATTTCGTGAGTTCGAGTCTCACCGAGTGCATGCTCGTAGGGACTTTTTCTTGCATAAAATTGATTAGCGGAAAGAGCGAGAGTGTTGTTAGTTAGCTGTACATCCGATGAAAATCGACGAGCAGTGGGAATGCTGAACCCTATGCGCGATAAAAACTAAAGGCACGTACCGGGGAGGAGAAGGGACAACACCTGTGACCACGGCTTGTCCAGAAGATCGCTCAGGGTAAATCCTCTTACAAATTAGGCTGGAAAGTAAAAAAAGTGATGAAAAAAAAAAAATAATATAATATATATATAGGACCTGGCTTCGCGCCCGACGCACGGTCGGCGCGTCTCCCCGTGGTCAGACTACAGTCGGCTGGCGCGGGCTCGGGCCTAGAGACCAAGAGAAACGCACTCGGCGCGCACCTCTCCGTGGATACGTACTCGTAGACTACACAGCAGCAGCAGCACAGCAGCAGCATCAGTCACATTGCGAATGGCCTGGTACAAAATATCAAGAGAGGTTGTGACTCCAAAATAGCGCACTCGGCACGTCGCTTATCATTCGCTGCCAGACCTAAGGCAGTCAGCGTTGGCTCGGACGCGCAGTGCAGCGCACCCAGCGCGTCTCTTGGCGGCGCCAGAGCCGCAACAGCTAACAGCAGGTGGTCTCGGCATTTTTGCTCGAATCTCTGCACGCACAACAAATAAATCTGATTTTTCCGTTTAGGAGTATAGGACAACTGCTGTTTCGAGTTGCGAAATTCGCAGATGAAAATGTTATCGGACCAAAACCTAAAAGGCTCAAAATCTGAACCGCATACCATACCAGAGGTGTGTGTGTAGCCGACCGGCCTGACAACACATCCTGCAGGCCGCTCCTGGAGCATCAATCAATTGCCGTCAAAATAGTAGCGGGAGCCCCCGACCTATGCGCTTGACAGTAAAAATCTTTTTTTTTACTGTCATAGCCATGCCCAGGAGCCCTGGACTCGGGACTCGGGGAGTTCGAAGTTATTAATGGCGAATGTTTAAGAAGGGGATAAGTTTAGTACGTCTGTGTCCACCAGTCTGGGCTGATCCTGGATCTGGCTCAGCTGTCTCTCTCTGTTTGTCTCTCTGGGTGGGTGTTGCTGTTACTACTGTGACTGTCGCAGTGTTTCATCGTCGTCAAGCTGTTCCCGTTCCTCAGCTTGTGGACCACGTAAGGAGAGCTAGTGTGCCGCTGTTTGTTTCACCTCCTTTTTGCACACTTTACTCCTACTACTACTGCTGTAACGAGTGCTCTGTGTGCCTATTGAAAAGAAGAATGATCTACGAACAACAGTTACTGCTGGTACAAGGCGCGTGCATGGTAAACTTTGATCTTGTGAAGGCCGCGCTTGGGGCTGGAGCCAACGTGAACGGGTATCCAAACCAAGCCGTCCCGCCCATTGTGGCTGCCACTATTGCCAATCATGCTGGCATGGTCGAATTTTTACTCCAGCAAGGGGCAGATCCCGAAAGGCCTGTCACCGCCGTAGTGCCGTGCCCAACTTGCAAGGTTGACGGCACGACTGCCAAAACTAAGCTCGGAGAAAGGGCCTTGCATGTGGCGGTCAAGATCGGGAACCTCGAGATCGTTCGCTTGCTACTGAAGGGGGACCGCGCTGATGTTAACGCCACCGACAACAGAGGCTACACTCCGCTCTTGGTGGCGTGCTCGTTTCAGTATAGCCCCGCGGGGATGGTGCGGTTGCTGCTCGAGGCGGGTGCCGACCCGGCCCTGGCCGGAAAAGACGGGTGTACCCCTCTGCACGTAGTGGCCCTATCCGAAGACATGGACAAAGTCGACATCCTGTACTCCAGGTCACCCGCCACGCTGAACTGCTGCACTCCCGACCACCGAACGCCGCTCTTTATGGCATGCATGGTAGGCAACGAGCGCCTGGTTTCCAAGCTGCTGTCGCTGGGGGCGATGCAGCCGACGGGCGAGCACGCGGCGTGCCCGCTCAAGACAGCCATAGTATGTGACGAAGGCTTCGTAGGCGTGGTGCGGGTCCTGATCAATGAAGGAGGGATCAGGGCGGTCGGAGGCGAGACGGTGTTGTCCGAGGCGTTGCACATCGCTATTTGCTATCGCCGGTCGAGAATCCTCCGGTTGCTGCTCGCGGCGGACGGCGACGGGAGGCGGTTGGAGTGGGCCAACATTACTTTCAGTGGCAGGCACCTGCTTCACTTAGGCGCCGCCTACGGCTATCCAGGCGTGGTGAGCGTTCTCCTCGAGGCGGGGGCGGACGAGGCGGCGCCTGACTCGGAGGGGCTTGTGCCTCTAGACGTTGTCGGGCTACTTCCTATGCCGAACGAGCCTGAGATGGATCTCGAGAGGGAAATTACCCTTCGCCGGATGCTCCAGCGCGGCCCAGCGTACCGAGCTCGATCGTGGGCGTGGCCCTGTGGCGCAGAACAAGTGGATGACGACACTGCTGCTGCTGCTGGTATCTTCTCGTCCCCGCCAGCCGGGAAGACTCTCCCCGTTATCGGTGTGCGACTATTACCGCCGAAGGAGAACAACGGCAGCAAGCCTTTCGTGAGGCTCGTCGGCAGGTGAGAGCTTCATATGTATCCACGTATCGTAAGCTTTTGTTGTGATGCGCGCTGTTAACACTTTTCGAAAACTGCTGGGGTTGACGTGAAAGTGGGCAGGAATGAAAAAATATCCCGAACGCAACGAAAAAAAAAAAAAAACAGCGCTATACTTCGGTCCAAGTACGTAGTAGTATTGCTTTGGCCAACCCGGCCCAGCCCAAACCCTGGCCTTGCTCCCGAACCCGGTCCGTCTCGGGGTCGTCGAGGCCGAAATCTGCGCAGTTTATCGCCGAAAATGTGCAAAACGTGTTTTGTGTGTGGTTTCTGTCGTTTTGCCTGGTCGCTGCCAGACAGATCTTCTATGATTTTTCCTGGAATGAAGCTGTCTCCACGTATATTTCGCGCTGACCATTTTCCCAGAAGATTCATCTTGGATAACGCCCCAGCACGATCCGCGGCCAGTATATGCAGGAGCTTTGTTTGTACTATTACGGGGGTCTATAGTTAATAGGACCTATGGTATACATAAAAACCTATATATTTACCTATTTTTACTAACAATATTTGGCCCTATTTACTACCAGTATGGTCCCCCGTAATAAGTATTCACTAGTGTTTTTCTAAAATGGGGAGCGCACTACGTACGCACGACGTACCCTACGTCTGCGTTTTGCGGGCGCCGAGTCGAGTACGATAGTGCGATGCATGAAGTTCATGTTTTATTTCTCCGAGCGGTAAGTAGCCATGCAATCGCTGTTAAGTACGCACCGCGAGCGGGAAGGGGAGGGAACATCCTCTACCGCACTCGCGAAGTATTTTATCTAGGATGAACTATAGAACATCGGGGAAACCGGTGCGGCCCACGTGTGGTTCCAGTTTGATGAAGAGTGATATTCGATAAAGGGCAAAAGCCAAAATCAGGTACACCTGTTCCATCGAGCCAAAAACGGTTACATACCGAAACCAAGCAAATATCACACGCCACGAGCGGTGTTTTTGGCCATGAGAAATCACACTTTTTTTTTTTGCGCCTGTGAGCATTGAACGTTTGACTCCGAAATCTGAAGTACTTTGTTTTCTTCAAGGAATATAGATGCTACGGGCTCCACTTGGGCATGCAGAGGGTCACCAGGCTTCGTTTGTTTCGCCACGGCGGCGCACCAAGAGTATTTATTCTGGCGTTCTTCCCCCCGAGGCCAGCTTTGAAGCATCTCGACCATCCTCGCGGAACCGCCTGCTTGTCACGAAATTATTTTGCCGTACCAAACCAGAGACACACCGCGACGCGGGGTGGGGCAGACGAACTGCCATCTGTGTCCACTAGTGTTGGATATCGAAACCATGAACGTTTCGGTACGATAAGGCCAAAATAACTTCGATAACGATAACGATAACGATAATTATCGTTGTCGTACCGATAATCCGGAAAAGTCGATAACGAAAACGATAACGATAATGGAGGCGAAAACCGGCGCAAAAGGCCCTTTTTCATTGTTTTTGAGGTCGCGTCATCACCACGAGGACCCGTAATACAACAAGTAAATACAACACCAGAAGAGGGTTCCCAGGATCAACATATTCCAGGTTGTTGTTCTCACATTAACTCATCGCCACAATACAATGCAGACAAGCTCCCATAACTCTGGAGTGGAAGAAACATCTCGGCAAAAATAAAACAACCAAAGAATAGTACACATGATAACTGAAGCACATGTACACCTCAGACAAAAATAAAAGTGAGGTTGGCGTACGTAGTACGTATCAGATACATGCATGCGGTACGCTGTACAAGTCGCCACAGAAACCGAGAAGACCACATATACTACCCAGAAGAAATCGGCAGATGATGAAAAAAACAATTCGACGTCGAAAAATCGAAATCAAAATCGGGGGGGAAAAAAAACAAAAATCGAAAAGGGACAAGAGATAAAAAAGTTCAATTCAGGCAAGAAAGCAAGAAATCAAGAAAGTGTTAAGATCAAGGTTGCGGGGCACTTTGTATCCCTGGACAGGTCTGCCTTTCAAGTCGGTAATCGTTGGTACTCACGTGTGTTGCTTGCTTAGCTATAGAAGAAGAACCGTTTTATTCCTTTCGTGCACGCGGAGACTGAGACCAAGCTCGTGCGTCTCAAGAAAACCCCTGGTTTTCCATCTAAGATATGCCTTTCGAGTACTAGAAATACGTTCTCAGTGACTGAACCCAGGTAATTACCGGGCTTTCAACCTCATACAAAGCAGTAACATAACAAAAGGAAACACACGAGAGAATTTGCATGTTTTCGCATATTGCAGGCTCGCGCACTACGCGAGGGGTGTGTAGAACAGAGGTAAGAACAAAAAGACAAACATACGTACTCCGCTACTAAGAACACCAGGGAAGCAAAGAAGAGACTAATAGACGAAAAACAAAAAGGAAGACAGGTATTGGCTACGAGGTATACCGGGTATTGTGTATCGTGTACCATTTTTTTTATTTTTTCATTCACTTTTACTTTCCTGCCTAACTCGTAGGAGGATTTACCCTCAATCTTCTGGACCATGTTCATGATAAAAGAAAAAATACACCTGATCAGGTTTATTATGATGCTGTATTATTTTTGCGGGGGACCATAGTAAATAGGACCTACGGTACACACAAAAACCTATACATTTCCCTATTTTTACCAACAATATTTGGTCCTATTTACTATGCCCCCCCGTAATAGTAGAATATATGTAGCTGTTAATTACCAGGGCGCAACGACGACTACAGCTCAACACAAAATGTATATAATGCCGCACAATGCTATTCGGAAGAACTTGTATACGTACTCACGAACCCAACCGTCGCCGCCACACAAAAAACAAAAAATCACTTGTCCTTCCAGCCGAGCGCCTCCTGCGAGATTCCGCTTGACCATGCCAATCCGTGCGAACCGTCCAAAAACACGAGGGCATCGACAGTGTCATCTCTCAACCTATTACGCTTGCCTTGGCCCCTGTCCCTCGTAGGGGCGTTCGGCCTTTTATCGTTTTATCGTATCGTTATCGTTTATCGAATTATCGAAACTAATATCGAAATACCGAACTTTTTTCGGTTCGATAAAAAAAAAAATTATCGAACGATACATCGAAAGTTTCGGTACGATATCCAACACTAGTGTCCACGGTGCTGTAATATGACTCCTGTGACCATAGAAAACAACAGCAGAGTACGACATCTTAACAACTGAAGCACATTGTACGCCCCAAAGAATAAAAAGTGAAATCGGCGTACGTATGTGTGCCCAAATACGTACGTACGTGGAGTATGTACAAAAGTATTGCAACCGAGGGACCGGAGACCGCATACGCAAAGAAAAAACAGTTTACGTCTGGCCTCTCTGATTGCTCAAAATCAGGCAAAATCAGTTGAAAGCTATTAATAGACAAGTACGACAAATCCAATCTCAAGCCAAAAACAGGTACGATGCAAGGCTAGACAGATGGCAGGGCTCCTGGCGTGTATTTTTTACTTGTTTTAGAGTGTACCTTTTGGTCAATAATGGACCAGGTATACCCGATTTTGGCCAAAACCCGTCGAAAAAGGCCCTCAACACCATTTGGGCCGACTGTCATGGGAGACGAAGGCAGAATCCAGAACGGGTCTTCCCCTTTGTGGTGGTGAAACCCACACAAGGATCTGCATTATTTTTTTCTGTTTCAAAACCTGCCCGAGGCAGCAAAAAAATCCTGCTTTTAGACACGTCACTAACCACCGCCGCCGAGTGCTCGCCTCACAGAGCACGGGTCGCTACAGCAACTGAGCGGGTGTGCGGTCCGCTGAGCGGAGAGTCGTTGGTGGCACGTTTGAGGGCCGTACGTACGTGGCCTGTGTCTGGAGTTCTCTTTCAGGGCGTGAAGCGTGGTCCATTTGTGTCTCAACATTTTTGCTGCACAAAGCAGGAAGTCATTTCCGATCAGAAAAAACTTGAATCAGAAATGGGTCATGCTCCCACGTCCCAAGGGCGATCTTCAGACACCGGCCACATACGACCCTAAAACTTGGCAGCGAGGACGCTCAGATCAAAGGACCACACACCCCTCGAAGCGTAGTGTGATCCGTGCTCTCTGAGGTGAAGACTCGCGGCGGCGGTGGGTGCTGTGTGCAAAAAGTACGTTTTTTTCTGTCTCTGTGGACACCGTCCAGAAATGACCCATCACTACCGACGGCACTGCTCGCGGGTTTCTGCACGATGAAGGGAAAGGAAAACCTGTTTTGTTCTCTGGTTCGTGCTTCGATAACAGTTGACCTTAAGACACTAACCCCGCCTCCGCCTCCGCCTCCGCCCCTATCCATGTGAACTTTGTCTCGAAAAAAGCAGGCGTTTTTGTTTTTTGAAAAATTATTCGACCGCTCTAACAGTCGCACTTCGAAGTATAATAATATTTTTCCCGATTTCCATGCCTTATCATGGCTAAAAATTGAGTGATGCGGTAGAGGCCGCTGAGGGGAGGAGCGTGTAATACAACGAAAGAAAGGGCAAGGATGACTACGTTGTGTACAGCCGAGGGCAGAAGGAACCAGCCGAAACGAACAAAGCATGCACCACACAGCGTTTGAACACGTAGCGGTTGACAACCATTCACTCCACCACTTACCACAGTAACCCTTTGTGCGGCAAGCAGCTGTGTGCGGCTTCGAATTTTGCCGGCCGCGGTACGCACGTTGTTGACTGCCATACTTGTCACACACGCCGCGCAGCGAGGCCAACAGCAGCCGTGTCCCCCCCGTGCCCGCTGCTTCCGTGACAGGTATTGCTCGAAGAGCTAGCCGCTATTTCTTAGTGATGGACGAGAAAGAGCGTCGTCGATCGATGTCGGTGGGCTGCTGCTGCTGCTGCTATTGCTGCTACTTCGGCTCCGCACGGAGGTGAAAATCTCCTGTGCTCAAATAATCGCGTGTGGGATTTGTTGGTTGCACACCTCGGTTCTTGTTTTGAGGGTGGGTTAGTGAGTGGCTGCACGCGGCTAGTATTATGCCGCACCAACACTCGGGAGGGGGCTTCTGCTCGGGACAAGGCTGCAATCCAAGGGTGCATGTTGGTCATAGGTGCGTTACATCAGTTTCTTGCGATGGCGCACCTTTGTCGTCAGAATTCCGCTTAGCGCACCATTAAAAACAGGCATTTACGGCTTGCCGCACATCCGTTTTGGGGCCATGCACCTTTTGTCCTCGTTTTAGGCGAAATAAAAACATGCGGGTCTAATTTCGCCGAAGGCTAAAAAGAAATAACGGTATGTTTTCGCCGTAGGCAAAAAGAGTGGTTTGGGTTGTTGTCGCCGCAGGCGCAAGTTTTTCGGTGTATTTTTAGTCACCTCTTCGCGACAAGTTCGTTCCGTTTTTTTTCGGGGGCTTTCCCTTTTCAGGGAATTAAGTTCGAACTTACGACAATGACGTTTTCTTGTGTCCGAGGATGAGGCAAATATTTTTAGTGAGAAGAGCGGGGAAGAGGCGCACTTTGAGTGAATTTACGGATATATGTCCCAATTTTGGCCTCCAGCGACCCTCCGCACCACGCGCCGGAGGCCCAATTATAGCCGTGGTAGTCAGTACCTTGGGTAAAATGTAAATATTGAAGTCAGTGCTCAGTAGCATGGGGTACTACTCTGTAGTAGTGAAGCATACACATGACATACGGCATAATATCTACAGTTCTTAGCTGGTACTATATCGTGTGCGTCGTAGGCGAAAACTAATGAATGTCTTGAATGCTGTAGTATGAATTGATTAACATCCGTTGTATCCGTGTGAGATGGATAATTGTAGACACCTTGGATTTGTACGGAATGCTTGGTACAAGAGTAGTATGTTGTGGTAGCCAAAATTCGGCATCACTACCAGTAGTTCCTGTTTGGAAGTCGGTAAGTTGCAGTCGTACAGTAGTCGTATCTAGAAGCACGTTGCGAGAAGTTTTCGTCGGACGAGTGACAACATCTCCGAGTAGTTATCCTGCCACAAGGACGTACCGACCCCACGGGCAAGCATCAAGGAACAGTAGTGTACTGTAAGTCGGTTAGTATATCGACCCGGTAGCCGCAGAGCGTGTATCTTGTGAGCGAGAGCTGGCAGACGATGTTATGTTGCATACCCATCGTCTCAGACTCTTTTAATATTATTAATTTTCGGGCGCAGAGTGCCTTTTCGAACTTGAACTTTTTTTCTGCGCTGAAGCTTGCAACCGGACCTCCCTACGTAGCAGCATTCTAAGCGCTTAAAATATCCGACTATCACCACTAGTCGGCCACATGTATGGCCAACATGGCGCGTAAGGGGAAACGCGTTGGTGCAACCTCCGAAATATCGTCGAAAGGACGGTTTTAGGCATGGGTGCATATGCTACGACATGTAGGGGTGACCTACTGTGGTCTAGAATATTTTCTGAGGGTCCTCACTCGAGGAGCTCTATAATAATAGCAAGTCAAACCCTGACTTTGAGAAAGGTGAAAGCGCAACCCGGTGAACAAAGCCATGGCCCAGGGACATATCGAAACATGATGTAAAATACAAATATGATCTTCTATTAACAGCGATATTGGGCAATTCTTCGGTTGAGGAGCCCCGTGAGTCGGATTTTTCTTGGCCAAAAAACGGTACCAAAACAGTACCCCGATCGTAGCATGAGTCCATCGTCTTGGATCTCAATGTGCGTCGTCAATGCACAAAGGGCATTGCTGCTGCGGGAGCACGCCGGGATAGGGCGGGAAACAAAGGTGCGGGCGCCTGGTCTCGCGCCCGGCTTGGCTTGCACGCGGGTGTCGAAGTAGCGGCATCGCACAAACGACGGTCGAACAGAGCTTTTGGGCCGTTTCGGGACGTGGCAAACCTGTGTTTCTCGTCATGTTTGCACGGTCGCGGCATGGAGTCGTCGAGCGAGTGTAGCGAATCTCGGTGGCTGTTGCGTATATACACGGCGCGAGGGACCTATAGGGCAGGCCCGGATGACTACGCTCAACCCAGGGCCAACACCGCTGAAGCACCCGGGTGAGATGAGAGATGAGACCCCTCGCGGACACAAGTAAAAAGACGTGAGCTATTATTTTCAAGCAAGACATGAAGATTGATGTGCGCGAGTCCACACCAGTAAAAAAAATATCGGCTTCCGTTTTACACCCCTATATAGTCCGCATACACCTGAAACCCGGGGGGTGTATTCAATGTCTCCTGTAGACCACATTCGTTGTATCATCCGCATAATCCTTATCCACTTGTTAATGAGACCGGGGATGTTCCGAACATGTCCCCTGATAAGCGCAGGCCTCCGTGAGAGAGATACGAAGCGCTTGGTTCCGATAGAGTCGAGAGAGCGGCCGCTAAGGGGCGAGCGTCTCGGCTATCATACGCGACAAAAAAGTGCGTGTTTCGATTTTTTGTCTTTTTCAGGGCTTTTATCTTTGTCATTAGGCGACGATTTCAAAATGTTCACACCGTAGATTGTACCGGTGAACACTAAAACCCACGGTAGCTCAGGTGCTCATGTGTGCGATTCAAGCTCCCTAAATTGGTGGATTTATCTTTCGTGTGGTAGCTGTCACCTTCCCCACTCTTTTTGTGAACACCACGATTCTCACCTTGACAAGCGCTTATTTCCCCCCCCAAAAAAACACGAAGTAGTATATACCAGGTAGGTGCGTAGACAGGAGTTAAGTTGTTGCCGAAATCCTAGTAAGTTTCCGTCCGAACGCCCAACCTCATAGAAAACAGTACACTGGGGAACAGCGCGGCGATGTCGTTAATTGGCGCTGCATTGCAGTACTAGATTGTCGTTTCGTTGACATAAATTTTAGGTTTTGTAGGCTAGTGGCATGATTGTTGTAAGTCCCCAAAGCGTTGTCCCTCGCCAGGTTCGCGTACATCGCAGGTCCTCGTTGTTACGCATGTCATCGTACTGCTTTGAATGAAGTGGAGAGGCCGGTAACTACCGGGGGTACAGGTATCGGGATCACATTTGTAGTACTTGGGAGGCGTGTCTTAGATGAGCAACCAGGGTTTTCCAAGCAGGAGGCAAATACAAGCCCTTGCCGTAGTCTTCCATCGTGGTCTTACACGAATATAGCCGCACTTCTTAATCTATAAGCAATCGACACCGGTGCGCAAGAACGAGTACCTGCTCAACAGGCAAACTTAACTGATCTCACTACACTCACTTGTGTTGATTGCATAGGATAAAATAAATGGTATTGTTCCCTTGGGTGGAAAATGAGGCAAAGCCTCTCGCTGGGATTCCGATCTAAAAGGCAAGTCGAAAATTACACGGGGCAGTTGACGCCAGATATCTTCCAATCAAATGGCTGAAATAACGCGAACGACGTGAGCCATCTTCCAATAAAATCGCTGTATTAACGGGAACCACGTGAAATCACGCCGCACACAAACTAGAAGAAGAAAGACACAGCTCGCAGCTCGCACACCCGCAGTCACGCGACGATTGACCTTCGATCTCGACATATAATCCACCCACGGTCAACGAGCTTGGTACCGGGCAAGACCAATGAGTGTAAATTATGGCCTGGGAGGTATAATTGGAATCCGTTGTCTAGGGGGCGAGAGGTTGGCCGCGGCGTCCTATGCTCTTCGTCAGAGCTTTCAAAAAGTTCTTTTTCGTGCCAACGGAGAGGAATCGAGAGTTTTTTGTCGTCTGTTTTCTGCACACCAGCTGCCAATCATGTTTTTAGTAGACGCCTGGCCCACCCACGCCACACATCACCGATCGAGGTGTGAGAACTGTGATACTAGTGTGGGTCGGAGCCTCTAACCAGCGCGCTTCATTCAGAGTTCGTGACGAAATCGTTGGGCTTGTCGATCGATGTCTCAAACCTGAAAAATGGTCTATTTTTTGCCATCGGAGAGGGGTAGAGATTTTTTGTCGTTTGTCTTCTACAGACCAGTGCCAAAATGTTTTTTTATCAGACGCCTGGTCAGCCCACGCCACATATCGCCGACCGAGGTGTGAGCACTGTGACACTAGGCTGGGTCGGAGACCTTAACCAGCGCATTCCGTTCAGATTTCATGACGGTGTCGTTGGTTTTGTCGATCGATGTCTGCCGAGGATTCTCATAAAAGTTGGCTCTAGTCAATGGGAATGACTATACATTGCTCCAGTATCTGCGAGAACAGGGGTTTTACATACATAGCGCGGCGCGCAATTAAGGTCTGCGTAAGCTGTCCCGTGACGTATAGATTTTGCCGATCTAAAATGAGCATACAAAACGTTTCCAATACCTGCCTCCGGTAGATACTGACCGCTTCAAGGTCATACAAGGCAATTCCATAACGTTAGTGCTCAAACCACGTAATAATCGTGGAGACGTTGGGCGAGCGCACTTCGGAATCAGAGCAGATACGTCAGACTTCACAAGAATAAAGCATGTCCTTAGCCGTGAGGCTAAAAAATAGCAACTACATAGCGCTGTTGTCCTTGGTGCTCTGTAAATTGCCTGTTGTGGACTTTGCGTGTTATTTTACGTTTCTAAAAGGTGTTTATATTGTGTTCTTAGTCTGTATTTCACCCACACCTTCCAATAGGAACAAAAAAGGGGGGGGGTTCCCGTCCACTCATTACACTGAAGCCGCCAGCCGTGATCGAGAAAACACAACTATACACGTTGCGCCATTTTCAAGCATGGAATTCCCTAGGTGTTAACCTAGCGTCTCTACAACATGAGTCCACGTGTGTCCGGTTCAAAAAAACATACTCTACTCAATACTCAAACGATTTAAAAAACCTATTACTAATAAAAAAGCAAATATTAAAAAATTAAACACATATTCATGTAAAGCAGGGCAATACCATATATTGGCGTTGCACTACAATGTACCGTAGAGCAATAATATCGGGATTTGTTATTCACATCTCGGACAGATCAGTCTAGAACATCCAGAGTCTAATCTGCCGTTCTGAGTTGCTGTGCAGGACCTGTGCAATGCAGATCCAACCCAGGAAACATGTGTTAGATCATGCAGAATACATGGCGCCCACCCCGCAACGTGAGCTAGACCATACAGATCAGGGATCTATCTGTCCTGAAATATCTAGATCATCAAGCGGGAGTGGATGGCCTGTCCGAGAGGTGTGGACGCTTAACAACCGTCCATGAAGAGCGTGCAATAACCCTAGTATGTATGATATCATCATACTGCGCGCGTGTCGTACATCTCCCTAGGTTCACCATGTTGCACTTGCGGACGCGTTCCATACCCCCGCAGCCCGGGCTGCTTCGTGTCACCGATGCTGTAATTTGTCCCTCTAAAGTCTCAAAGGAGTTCGGATGATACATGAGTCTGTAGTTTCATTACGCATTTGAGGCGATTTGTTTTTCGACGTGGAAAAAAAAAAAAAAAACAAAAACCACGACGTTGCCGTCGCCGCTGCTGCTATTGCTTGTCCTGCTGCTGCTGAAACTGCTACTATTACTGGTGATACTGTATCTCCTGCTGCTGCTGTTGCTATGTTTTTGGTAGTGGTGGTGCCGCTGCTGCTGCCGTCCCTGCTACTACCAAAACCCTTCTACTGCTGCTGCTGCTGCTGCTCCGTTAGCACGAACTAGCTCTTGATCACTTTGGAAGGAGATACATGAACAGCAAATCTCGCTCTGGTATGCTTTGCTGGTCCGAAAGCCGTGCTGCAAAAGAGACCTTCACGACCTCAGAGAAACCCTACAGCACATCAGGGGAAAATAAAACGAAGTTGCACCATTGGGCAGGGCAAACAATACGTAGTACCATATCATTGGTTAGTATTAAAGACACTGTTATCTCGCGTTCGTCTTTTATTGTCATGCTACCCGACAACACCTCAATATATACCACATACACACGTAAGACAACACACCCCCTCGGACACAAAAAAAATATAACATCGTCCGCTTGGACGAGTTTATAATGTTACTACACTACGCGTGGACGGATAAATTAAGACAGGCTCGAAGATTCTGGATGGAACACGCTGGTTATCAGAAAACTGAGAGAAACAAATAAAAGTGCAACTTCATGAAAACAACTCAAGAAGACTGATTCTCTAAAAAAAAACAAGAAAAATAAGGGGGGAAGAGAGAAGGAAAAATCCTTTGGCTTTTTCCTTTCTGCGAAGACTAATGAGTGATCAACGTTGAAGCTCGTGCTGCACGTTGCCGGATGGCAGATGCAATACTCAAGTTCGACATGAAGAGCACAGTCAAAATAATTAGAAGCCCGATACAATCAAAATCAAAATCAAGAGAAAATAGGAAGAATAAAAAAGACAACAGGAGAAAAACGAGCACACGATTAGCACACAAATACCAAACGTTTCCTCACCTCGTCTTGTTGGACGGGTTCCATGTTTGCGAACCACGAGTGTATGGCCACGTCTGGCACAGTGCGCCGTGCTTCCTTCGGGGTCCAGCGGTTGCTTCCTCGGAAAGCATTCAAGTGGAAACAGATCTCCTGCAGAATTACATATTCCAGGGCGGAGCGGGGGAGGCGAGAAGAGGGGCAATAGGTACTTTCAAAGTCGTTGAATATATATAGGGGCGGGGGGGGGGGGGGGGGGGATTGGGGAGGTGCATTTGATTTCATGCAGGACCGTCGTCGTGCAGTCTTAGACCCTCGCATGCCTACACTGCCGGGACGGAGCACGCCGAGTTTTCACCGACCAGGCAGACATTGCTTCACCAAGCGCGAAGCGCCGTGAGATGTCCGGCGAGTCACAGGGTGAGCAGGATCCCACTAAGAACCACGTGTGAGGCGGAATTCCTTGCACATGGATGACAGCGTCGAAATAATTGAGGGGGGCGGAGGCACTTTTAACGCCGTCGTACATACTCGTACTGCGAAACTGTGAAGCACCGTGATACTGATAACGCTGCAAAGTGCTCGATATATAATACGAGTACTCAAGCCGAGATCGAGACAACCAAACGAAGGCCAACACTACAACCGCCATATTCAAGTAGACGTATACCTCGTACTTCGTAGAGCATTTCCATTTTTCGTTATCACGGCCTAAGTTATGGAGAAATAAGTTAACGTGAGATCAAACGAAAAAAAAAAAAGGCGACGATGAAAATTTGAAAACGGTTACAATATTTGCAAGTGGCATATCTGCCAATACAACGGTTATAGCACAAACGAACTACGAAGATTGTAGTGAAAACTGTCACAACTCTCGAGAGTAGCATCTGCCCTTAATGCTCAAAACACAAAACGGACAATGAACTACATACAATGAACCAACACTGTCTGCCAAAACTGTGGCAAGTGGCATCCGGAAACAATGGTGAAAACACAAAACATGAACGATGAAAAGGACGATGGTGGACGCTCTCGCAGGTGTCGCATCCGGTCAAACACGGAGCGAAAAGTGACAACGATGGCGGTGAAACAAATCGAGAGTGGCATCTGTCGACGCATGCAACGATAGGGGTACATACGAGCAGAATTTTCAGGCCAAAGTATGTCCGGCCGACGGGTCTCCGCAGCTGAGAACGACCCAGTACCACTGGAATCCCAGTGGTGGCTTACATCACTACACACGTCGGCAGCTCACGGTCTAAAGGTAGATCATCTACAGATAGATCATCTAGATCCTAACCTGCCGTTACGAGAACGCTGTGCAGGATCCGTGTTGTACAGAAACATGACCTGCAGCAGAACGTGCAAGTGCAGTACATCGTGCAAGCGATAGGCTCCCACCCGGCAACATGTGCTAGATCATACAGATCAGCCCTACACAGCTGCTGCCCTGAAGATCTACTGGAGAGCATGAAGCGGGAAACGATCCTTTGTCCGGAGGTGTGACGTTTTTTTCAGTGCCATCTTTTTTGGGTGAGGTCTACTGAAGACCTCGTCAAAAGGCAACCCTCGTAAAAAAAAACGGTGCTTCCCTACCGTGGGATAGGAACTATGTATACACACGAGCTTGTCAGAGAACTTCACAGGTCGACGCTGTTACCGACCCTGCTCCCACTTGGCACCCTGGTCCCACCCGGGCCTGTTTCCGCTTGGCACCCTGCTCCCATTTAGTGGCGCAGAAACATAATTGGCGGCTGGCAGGCTCCACCAACGCACCTTGCTCCCACTTAGTGGTTCAGAAACATAATTAGCGGTCGGCAGGGTCCACCACCAAGGCACCCTGCTCCCACGCGACTTCCACCAAGTGGGCGTTTCCACCAGAACGGCCACAGTATAAACGGTAACAACACTAAAACTAGCATAATAGTGTCCGACCTGTGGTTTTCTCCAACAGGTTCGGGTCTGCAAATAGTTCTGTCCCTGCGGTAGCGTGCGTCTGTTTACAATGGGTACCTCAATGGACACCTTCGGACTGGTGAACAAGATGCAGCACGCTAACTAAGTATACCTCGTAGACAGCTATATCATAGGATTATGAATCGGCTGTGTTTGCCAATATTTGAAACATCGGTGTTCGGCGCAGTCGATGTCCGATATTGGGCGAGCCCAAAAAGACCCCTGTCATTTCTCTTCATAATCCGTGCGAAATTGAGATTTTTTGCACCGGAAAAACATCGGTAAAAACATCGCCCCGATTTGCCAATTCCGATTTAAATTGCTCCCATTAACTGACTGAATCGGCTCCGATTCACCAAAACTACACGTAGACAGCATTAGTATCTTTATACTCATGTATGTAGAAGAAATCTAGCTGAAACAAAACGGCGATAAATATACTGCCGGCAGCAAAATATACCTCTGTACCAGGTACATAGCTCGCGGCAATGAAACACTCATATCTTGAGACTACAAGTATACTGTAATCTCAAGGCAATACTATACTGACAGCAGCGGTAGCAGTATATACTGATATCACGACACACCTTAAGAGTGGTGAAGAAGATGCAGCGCGCTCGGGCCCCATGCTCACGAGCCAAGGCGACCCATCCAGCTCTGGTCTTCCTCTGTTCATTATCAAGGGCCGGGAGGAAGGAAGTTACCAGGAAGTTGAATTCGACGCGAGTCGACGAAGGGAAAAAAAAAGTATGAACCCACAAAAAACCATGGCGCGAACCGTAGTCGGGGGGGCGGGGGGGGGGGGGGGTGCTATGCGACCCCGGATCTGAGTTACGACTAGGGAGGATGGAGAAAGAAGGGCGAAGATAAATATATGATGAGAAAGAAAAAAAAACTGCATTCAGTCATCGTGACACGTTCAGTGGGTAGAAGAAATTGCAATCACCCTTACCGTTTTCATCGCCACCACTACATCATCTACCACCACCAACGCGGACACGTATCATGATAAAACCAGGCTAACGACAGCCGCCGACATAAAGTCAACTAACTGAAGGTTTGCGTTTGTCCGCCGATCATTCGTAACAAAAGCACCACAAGATCTCCAGTGGGAGTAAAAAAAAAAAAAAAACGAACGTATCAGCATTTTATCGACACCTCTACGTGATCATATAGTTGCACACCTTTCCGTATTAAAATTGCAAAATATGCGAGCACCCCGCTTGGTTTGCAGTATTAGGCAAGGCGGCCACAACGCGAGGCAGCGCTTGCATGGGTTCACCGATCGAAACAAAGCATAGACAGCAGTAGTACCGCTGAGGCACTTATACTGAGGAAGCCTGGTATATTGCTGCAGACCAACCGGTGACGAATACACTTGACGGCAGCAAAGTAGACTGCTGCAGCTCACGGCAACACAAACACTCACAGGAGCAGCACATGCCGAATTGTCACGGCAATACCATACTGACAGCAGCAGCGGTAGTGTAACGAAAATTCAAGGCACGCCGGCCGAAGCGGTATACCTCTGATGGGCATGAAATACCGATAATACAGTGGTAGCAGTACGTACATAATGCATTCACGGTAGTACAACACTCGCAACAGCAGCAGCAGCAGCAGCAGCAGCAGCAGCAGCGGCAGCAGCAGTACACCGGTTATCAGCAAAGAAATACCGACAGCACCAGCCTGACAGCACATAAAACGGCGCCAATGTACCAAGAAATAAAGCCGCACTGTGACGAAAATAAAATACTGGCAAGCAGGGGTATGCTGGTAGTATACTGTTTCTCGCCGACGGGTTTGTGGCGTTGATAACAATGTTCAAATCTCACCGCAGTCACACATTTACAGCAACAAGGTAGCACATGTGCTATAATTTCGCGGCCAATGAAATACTGACAAAGTAGTATGCCAGTATACTGGAATATCGCCGATGGGTTTGCGGCGACGTGAACAACGTTTTTTTTCTCGTTCAGCCGCGCAGTAGCCACCCAGTACAACAGTACTACTACCAACAGTATTGGCAGCCACAGTATGCTGCATCTGTATGTTGCAATCTCACCGATGGGTTTGTGGCGTCGATGACAACTTTTCTCCTACAGTCGCGCTGTGGCCACCAAGAACAACAGTACTACTGACATCAGGAGTATATCAGTATACTGGCAGCAACAGTACACCAGTATGCTGTATGTAATCTCACCGATGGGTTTATGGCGTCGATAGCAACGCTTTTTTTTTCGTTCAGTCGCGTAGTGGCCACCCACTGTAACAGCAGTGCTACTGACAGCAGTAGTATTGCGGTAGACTGGCAGTAATCAAGTATACTGCTAGCAGTAGTACACCAGTACAATTATAATCTCGCCGATGGGTTCGTGGCGCGATGTCAACACTGATTTTGTCCTTCAGTCGCGCAGTGGCCACCCACTATAGCATAACAGCAGTACTACTGACAGCAGTAGTATTCTAGTATGCTGTAGTATTCTAGTATACTGGCAGCAACAGTATACCAGTATCATGAAATCTCACCGATGCGTTTGTGGCGTCGATGACAACGCTGCTTCTCTCCTTCAGTCGCGCAGTGGCCACCTGTCGACAGCGGCTCAGGCTCGACAGCTCATCCTGGTTTACCCTATCAAAACGAACGGAAACAAAACACGAAACAAGGGGGAAAAAACAAGAAAAAAAAATGGTTAACTCTGTCGTTGCTGTTCTCATAATAACTCATTGCCGAAAATCTAATAGTCCATGGTCACAGGACAGGCTAAAAAAAAATGTAGTGGAAGAATATCTACATACTCGTACTGTTATTAATATAAGCTAAATGTCAACCGTGTGATAAACGAGGCCAAACAAAAAAAACTTTCAAAAAAACCTGTTGAAAAAAATATGCAGAGAGTAGTTTACTCTACGTATGTATTCTATATGCCATCAACAGTATCAGACACACGAAGCAGCACCAAAAGAAAAAACAATGCGGAGGAAAAAAGATTCCGCTTATGTACCCTTTCATTTTCGAGAGAAACACACAGACTGGTTTACATTACCATTGTGAAAAAAACAGAAACAACGAAAAAAAAATGGTTGGCATCAGAGAACTACTACTGTACAGTACAGAACCAAATTACTGCTTAAGTGGTAAATAAAACGTACGAACAAACACCTGGTTTAATATATCTGTCAATCGACTGGCATAACAGCAGGGATGGCTGAGTTATGCTTTCAATGAGAGACCAACATATCAGAAGGAAGACTGATTGACACTGTCAATCGGAGACACAGACACAGGCAAAAACACAAGGCACACAGACAGACACGCAAACAGCCACACGGACAGCCTGACAGCCATATAGACGAACATACAGACAGAGACGCAGGCAGAAGACAGGCAAACGAACAAGCAAACAGACGCACAGACATACAGGCAGAAGGTACATACGCACAAACGGTATGTTTGTTCATTTTCGGTCCCATCTAGTATCTTCTTCTTTTTTCTCCTGCCCACCCCTATTAACAGTCGTAATTCAGATCCGGGGTCGCAATGCAGCCCCCCCCGCCCCCGCCCCCGCTGAGGTACACGCGCCTTGTACATTTATCGCGACAAGAGTTCAGAATTTTATTCCCTTGTCGACTCACGGCTAATTGTGTTTACCCACGCTACAGCAGGCTCTCTCGGTAGTTCGTGTATTTTATCACAAAAACAGCAACCCCATAGGGAGAATCGAACCCGCAACATCAACGCCATCATTGTAAATATAAATATTACGGGGGTCCATAGTTAACGGGACCAAATTTTGTTAGTAAAAATAGGCAAATAGATAGGTTTTTATGTACACCACAGGTCCTGTTAACTATGGACCCCCGTAATAGTAGTTATTAATGTTAGTATCAATCATAGTATTCGAGGTTAACCACTTGACCACCTGCGTGACCTGTACAGAGAGATGGACAGACACCCCCCCACGAAACACAAGACGGACAGACAGATGGACATACATTTGGACATAGACAGACAGACAAACAGACAGTCAAACAAACGGACAGACAGGCACATACCCTATATCACACGCGGGACAACACACCTCCCGGTTTGAGTCTCATACTATAGCCGATACACCCCCGAACAACGGGGGCACGCCGATATACCCCCAAACTGGGGGGGCAAGTCCAGCAAAGACGGTGGCTTGGGGACGGCAAACAACGTCGAGATGTTTCCATGCAGACGCATCGCTCGGCATTTGTTTTGCGCTCTACTCCTACCCGTTGCCGAGAAAGTCGATTGGAAATTCGTCCTACTGCAGGGGCTGTGTTACCTTACTATTAATACCACACGAGTGTGTTGCCGTGCAACAAGTGTGATAATATGGCACGCGTGATAAGATAGCAGATGTGATAGATATCAAGTGCGATGAGATATCACGCGCGATAAGATAGCAGGTGAGATGAGATGACACGTTCGATAATATAATATGTGTGATACGATGACACGTCCGATAAGATAACACGTTCGATAACATAACACGTTGTGATAAGATAACACGTTGTGATAAAGTAACGCGTGTGATGAGAAGATAAACACATGTGGTAAGATAACACGTTCGATAAGATAACACACGTGCGATGCGATAACACGCGTGAAAAGATAACAAGCGTGGAAAGATAACACGTGTGATGAGAAGATAACACGTGTGGTAAGATAACACGCGTGAAAAGATAACAAGTGTGGGAAGATAGCACGTGTGATGAGAAGATAACACGTGTGGTAGGATAACAAGTGTGGTAAGATAACACGCCCGATAAGATAACACACGTGTGTGATGAAATAACACAAACCTAGAACGAAATTTAAAGCCTGATTTTCTCCACAAATGGGAAAGGCCCAAACGCCACACGATACAAAAAACCTAGATATTTCTAAAGCCACCATTTCCATTCTGTGTGCCATCTCCTGGGTTTGGAGAAACCCAACCCGAAAATTCGTCGCAGAGGGTGTGTTATTTTATCACCCAGGAGACACGGCAATACGGTACACAGACGTACCTCGCGTATCCCGCCAGCCTATCCCCGCATAGCTTGCTCTTCCCAGCTCCAGGAGGCCCCACCAGCACCACCAACTCCAACCCCCCTCCCCCCTTTCCACTGTTACCTCCAACAAAAGATGTTTCCAGAGAGTCAGGGGCGTTTGGGGCTGATTGGGAGGAGCTGCCGCTGCGCAAGGTAGATGGGTCGAATCCTAGGACTGCCAAAGATCTGGGTTGGGCAAGGAGGTGTGGGTAGGGAGGGGTGGCGGGTAGGAAGGGGGGGGGGGGGGGGGGGGGGGGTGGGTGAGGGGGGGGGGGGAGGGGAGGGGAGGGGCGGGGGGTACTCGATATCATGCATGGCCGAAGTCGTATGACCGGGGGGGGGAGGGAAGGGAGTTGAGGCGGGGGGGGGGGGGGGGGAGGTAGCAAGGGTGAGGGGGGAGGAGAGGGGGGGCGGGAGGGATACTCATGCCATGCATGGCCGTAGTCGGGGGGGGGGGGAGGAAGGTGGGGGGGGAGAAGGGGAGGCGTGGGAGGGTTGGGGAGGGGAGAGATGGGGGGGGGGGGGTAGGTGCAAAGGGGATGCCTTATTTTTTCTGCTCATGATGACAACATCACCATCTGAAAAACAAAAACACCAGGTAGGTACAGTATTTCCACTTGGTATCGCCCGCCAGGGTGCCGCTTCGTGGCCATAGACGTAAAAAACAATCGCATCAGTATACACGTGTGTTTCGTCGGCATAAAAACATTTTTTTACAATTTCATAACAGGCCTTTTTCGTTTGTGATATTAATAGTAATGATTTTTTCCAGGGCTTTTCGCGGGTCAGGTCAAATCTCACGGGTCGGGTCGGGTCGGGTCGGGTCAGCTCACCCGACCCGACCCGCGAGATTTTGAAGGCCTCTTGACCCGACCCGACCCAACCCGCGAGATTTAAAAAACAATTGACCCGACCCGACCCGACCCGTGAGATGTGAAAATATCCTGACCCGACCCGACCCGACCCGCGAAATTTCAAAACCTCCTGACCCGACCCGACCCGACCCGCCACCTCCGGATTGACCCGTGAAACACGGGTTTCATGCGGATCGGGTCACCTTGACCCGCGAGACTATTTATCTTGACCCCCAGGTCCGACCTGCGGATCCGGCCCGTGGATCGACACTTCAAAAACAATTTAATATTCATTTTTGTGCCCACAAGCGATATGTGGCCTGGCTGTAGTGGGTATAAAAAGATGCGGGTATGCGTATATGGATTTGGCAGTGTTTTAATGTTTGAATAAGATACCAAAGAAGTATTATTGAGTATTTGTACGAGAAAGCATTTGGGTAAGAGAGCGGGAAGTGTTTTGAGTGTCGGATCCGCGGGCCGGATGCGCGGGTCCGACCCGCGGGTCAGCAGAAAAGAACTCGCGGGTCACGCTGGCCAGACCCGCGAGTGACCCGTTTCTCACGGGTCATGACCTGACCCGACCCGTGAGCTTTTCATCACCTCTTGACCCGACCCGACCCGACCCGTGAGATTCGAAAAACTCTTGACCCGACCGGACCCGATCCGTGAGATTTTAAAACCTCTTGACCCGACCCGACCCGACCCGTGAGATTTTGAACACTTCCTGACCCGACCCGACCCGATCCGTGACATTTTGAACACCCCGTGACCCGACCCGCGGGTCGGGTCATGACCCGCGAAAAGCCCTGATTTTTTCATGTTTCTTGCTCACCGGTTCTTATGGAGAGGTTGCTTCGACCGCAGGAAAAACTGATCCGGGGTCTGGAACGGTATGCCCACGTTCAGCGCCAGCTTCAGGTCTCCCGCGGAAAAATCCTGTAAAATCATTTCCCGAGGAAAAACAGGCGGCCGGGTAGGGGGGGGGGGGGTACTCAATTGTCGCTTGCCTTAGTCATCAGACCATTGACCACGCATCCCGCTTTCGAGACGGAGCACCATTCCTACTCCTAATAGAGACATCTCCAACTTTTGGGCGCTCACTACGTCGTTTCCATATATTACATAGAACGTTTTTGCTAATCTTATTCCCTTCCTGTTTCGCGGCCTGTGACCACCATCTATCTCCTAGGATAGCGATCGTTTACTCGCTGCTATCTAGTGTATCAAACTCCTCCAAGTCGCATTCGTCTATTTTCCTCACCTCCTCTTCTAACGCATCCCGTTCTTCCTTGTACATTTCACATTCTCCTACTATATGAGTTCTGCTCTCTATTGCTTTGCCACACGGGCACACCAGTGCATCTACTTCCTCCTCCCGGCTACTACTGGTATACCTCTTTCTTTTTTCTGGCAGGTCCAGGTCGCCTGCACGAAATCGCAGTTGCAGCGTTTTCGCGAAGTCCACTGGGCCATGCAAATACGCTCGAAGCAAATGAATTCAACAAAACAGTCTCAGTAAGGGCCCATCTTAACGGGGACTTTCGGCTCTTTCAATTTGACTTGATTTTTTTTTCTAATTTAATTTAAGGGCCCATCTATGATTTTTTTTTTCTAATTTAATTTAGGGGCCGATCTTATCGAGGACTTTCGGTTCTTTCAATTTGACTTGATTTTTTTTTTTCTAATTTAATTTGCATCTGATCAGCCGAAATTTAGTGTTCTCCGTTAAGATGGGCCCTAAAGCAAACGTGTACGTCACTATTCACCCCTTCACTAGGAATACATCTATACATATTGTTTTCAACAAGGCTGTTCACGAGTCGGGACAAAACTCGCGGGCCAGGTCGGATGAGATCACCCAACCCGATCCGACCCGACCCGTGACTTTTTGAACGCCTCCTGACCCGCGAACAGCCCTGGTTCTAGACGATTTGAACAAAAAACAAACTGGTGTTACACGTACTGTACATCACTTACCTTCTTATAGGTCCCCTGCTTTGGCCTGCCGGCGGCATCTCCCACGTAGAGACACGCCTCCTTCACCACCTCGAAACCCCCCTCGCCGCTGTCATTGTTGCTGGGCTTGGACAGCAGCTCCCAGCAACCAGGGCGCGGCTACGGTCGTCGCAAACAATGGTAATTGATGCACGGAGATGGGATGGGCGAGCGGGGGGGGGAGGGGGGGTGGGAGGGAGGGGGGAATGAAGAGGGGTGGGGGGGGGGGGGGGTATTTGTATCATGCACGGCCGTAGTCGTATGAGGGGGGGGGGGGGGGGTTGTACTCGCTATCATGCATGGCCGTAGTCGTATGACCATAGACCCTCGCATCCCTACAATGCCGAGACGGAGCGCGTCAGGCTTTCACCGACCAGGCAGACACTGCTTGCACCAAGCGCGAAGCGCCGTGATGTGCTCGCGAGTCGCATGAAGGGTGAGCTGCACCCTACTAAGAGCCGCTTGTGAGGCGGACTTGCATATGGACGACAGCTTCCATGACTTCATCTATTTCCGGTGTGGCCACTTCCAGAGACAGCAATGGGAGTACCATGAAACGAGCCGGGGGGGGGGCACTAAAAAAATGACATCGTACCAGGTATCATGAAAAAAACTCACCAACAACGAAAAACAAAACTCCTTTTACAAGCCAAAAACAAAAATGACAGCAAGGCCGAAAAAAAAACGCCATCACAAATGTCACGTTTCACGTCTCACCTTCCTGTAGTAGTCGTCCTGGCAAGACAGAAGTGCCTCTACAGGAACTCCGAGCGCCTTGATCACAGCCTGGACCTTGGCCTTAAGCTGAACAAACAAAACACACATAAAAACGGAATTGTTGTTGTTGTTCTTATTGCTACTCTGTTGCTGTTGCTGTTGTCGTTGTTGCTGTTGCTGACGTTATTGTGCTTGCCGATGTTAGTAATCCCAAAATGGCTCCTCGCATCCAACGGGGTAGAGGCGATCGAGTCGACCGTTCGACGCACGCAATCCGCATCCCACGACGCAGAGCGATCGAATCGAAATTTTCGATGTCCGCATCCAACCAAGCAGAGCGAACGAATCGCACACGTATTCGATATCCGCATCCAACAGCATAGAGCGATAGGAGCTTCGGTACCCGCATCTAGCGACGTGATGCGCGCATCCAACAGCGTAGAGCGATCGAATCGAATATTAATATTGCGGAGGGCCATAGTAAATGGGACCTACGACAAACACAAAAACCTGTGTATTTACCTATTTTTACTAATAATATTTGGTCCCATTTACTATGGCCCCCCGTAATATTACTACAGTAGTCGATACCCGCATCTAGCGACGTGATGCACGCATCCAACGAAGTAGAGCGCTCGAACTGAACACTCGAGTTACGCCTTCAACGGAGAGGTGCACGCATCCAACGGCACACGTGGAGCGATCGATTCGCAATTCAATATCCGCCTCCCACGAAGTGGAGAGATCGAATGGACTATTCCATGCCCTCCTCCAGCGATATGAAGGGATCGAATCGCTTATTCGTATGTCGGTATCGAACACCGTACGTGCAGCGATCGAATCGAACATACCACGTCTGCATCCCACAAAGCAGAGCGATTGAATCGAAGAGTCAGCATCCGCACCCGACGACGTAGAGCGATCGAATCGAACAATCGATATCCGTCTCCAAATACAGCATAGCGCGATCGAATCGCATACCAGGTACCAGGTATTCGATAAGCGCACCCAACGGCGTATGTAGAGGGATCGAATCGAATATTCGATACTCGTTAGCCAATAGCGCAGAGCGATCGAAACGAGCGTTCGATGTACGAGGGTGAAAATAAACTACTGATGAAACGCACGATCCCTGTCGACCTTGCCCCGCCTCCATAAAAAGCGCAAAAAAACTCACACACAAGAAAAGACAACATACAAAGCATCACAAAAAAAACACGCAGGCAAAACCAAACACGGAGAAAAACGTAAACGAACAGACACAAGAGGCACACACAAGAAACACACACCAAACACACGCAAGACATGGGTGATCACAAACTACCGTAAATCACACCATTCTCTTGTCGACCTTGCCCTGTCCCACGCCGAGCTGGTTGGAGATGATGGCGACCTTGTAGCCTCGATCGTGCCAAGACTTAAGCACAGCCGGAATGCTGGGATGCAGCAGCTGCCAATCTCCCACACTGTCCCCGAACTTCTTCCCTGAAAAAAAAACGATGATGAAGCTTAGGATAGGATTGATAAATACAGTACGGCTGTGAGAGTTGCCTGTCTGGACGTCGCCGACTAGATATTACGTTACGTTTAGTGGCCAGGCTGGCCTTATCGTGTGAGACTTTGCTTCTCCCCGTAGGAGAAGAAGCGGGGCATACGTTTCGGGTGGGCCTGTCTCGCTAGCCTTCGCGGGGTTAATAGCAGATAGCTGCAGCAGCTGCCATACGTTACGTTTAGTGGCCAGGCTGGCCTTATGGTGTGAGACTTTGCTTCTCCCCCGTAGGAGAAGAAGCGGGGCATACGTTTCGGGTGGGCCTGTCTCGCTAACCTTCGCGGGGTTAATAGCAGATAGCTGCAGCAGCTGCCAATCTCCCGCACTGTCTCCAATCCTCTTCCCTGTGTAGCAAAAAAAGGTAGGATTGCCACTAACAGCAGGGCTGTTGTGAAAGTGTCACCTACTGAGCTGTAGGGGTAAAAGATCGGTCGATTACCCAAGCCCAGGCTAATGCTTGTAACACTCTCCCCCGCTCTGAACGACGGGATGTTTGACGCTGGCTAGACATTAGTTGCCAAGTTTCTGCAGTTCGCTGCAGCAGCCAGCAGCTGCTCGTCTCCCACACTGTCCCCGAACCCTATTCCCCATAACAAAGGGAAGGATTGTTATCATAGTAGCGCCGTGAATTGGTAGACTGAACGAGGAACTCGCTGACCGTTTCAGTAGATACTACAGAGGCTGGCCACCACTGTGACCGGGAGCACAAGCTCCGTTTGATATTCATATCGGAATATATCGAAGTCCAAAAGGTGCAAAAAAAATCCGGTCACCTCCGTTTGATAGCCTTATCGGAATATATTGAAGTCCGAATGGTGCAAAAAAACTCCGGTCACCTCCGTTTCATATTTATATCGGAATATATCGGAGTCCAAATGGTGCTTGTTATTACCGTTCACCGGTCTAATACAAGCTCCATTCGATACTCATATCGGAGTCCAAATGGTGCTTAGATTATCGTTCATGGCCGGTCTAATATAAGCTCCATTCGATATTCGTATCGGAGTCCAAATGGTGCTTATATTACCGTTCATGACCGGAATTATAAGCTCCGTTTGATATTCATATCGGAGTCCAAATGGTGCTGATATTACCGTTAACAACCGAACCGGTCTAATATAAGCTCCGCTTGATATACATATCGGAGTCCAAATGGTGCATATATTCCCGGCCAGCTCCGTTTGATGTTCATATCGGAGTCCAAACGGTGCTTATCGGAGTCCAAAGGGTGATCATATTCCCGGTCAGCTCCGTTTGATATCCATATCGGAGTCCAAATGGTGTGCTCATAGTGCTGTTCATGACCGGTAAAAATAAGATCCGTTTGATATATATACATATCGGAGTCCAAACGATGCTTATATTCCCGTTCAGAGTGATGGTCACAGCAGTGAGTTGCAGCGGCTGCCAAATCTCCCATACTGTCGCCAAAACCTCCTTCCCTCAAAACAAAAAGGAGCGGAAGACTGAAGGAAGCAAAACTCGTGCCTGTGGGGCGAAATATTTGAAAAGATTACTACAGTAACATTACGGAGGACCATAGTTAATAGGACCTACGGTACACACAAACACCCATATATTTCCATAATTTTACGAACAATACTTGGTCCTATTTACTATGGCCCCCCGTAATATTAACAGCGATCGAGAACCGATACGATAACAATCTGCAGTTTGTTGTTGTAGAGAAAATTAGGCGTTATGGTTCACCTTCTTTGGCTGGGTACGTATCAATAGTACGTAGCTCACGCCGACAGCCGCAGCGGGCACTAATTGGTTGATCGCGCTTGTGGGAGTACCACGTGGGTACCGCAAGGAACGGTGCCGGCAGACTGCTAGAACACGCGAACAGACAGGGCCCGTGGCTTGCACCTGGACAGCGGTCGCTCGCTGGGCCAGGTATTCGTGAATTCTGGTTAATTTGCCGTCCCTTCGATGTGCAGCGTGAGTATAAAAATAAAAACCAAAAACGTGGTGAAATTGCAGAAAATCCAGGTCACGTAAGGCAGAAGCGTGAAACAAGTTATCCAATAAAAAAAAAAAAACTGCGAACACAAACTGTAAGAGGAGGCGTGATTGGGTAGAGGGGGTAAGGGGATACATGGACTGGAATCGCAGCCGTGCCACTGCAGGTACTGGGGTTTTACTTGATTCTAGTATAATATAGTACAGCCCAAACGTTTGCCGCTGACGTAACAAACTACGAAATATATTCGCATCCGATGCGTATTGCATAGTGTACTGTTCGCAAGCCCACTTGATTGCGTATCGGCCTAAGCTTACAACAGTTCTCAAGGTCGGTCAGTGGGTGGGTATAGATAGAGCTCCTACACTATAACCAAGTGAGCACCCTCAGAAAAATTAGCCGCTACCTTGTAAGGCATGTACGACAACAGGGCGAAACGAAACCACAATCCAGAAAAGGTCACAACACTAGCGATAAGGAAGGACAAACCAGTGGAGAGGGATTTCAGGACGAACTTACGAAAGTATGGTGTTTGGTGAGTGTTTTTTTCACTTCGTTTTCATATAATCCCCCCCCGTCACGTTTGCCCCGTCTCGAAAGGGATGCGTGGTCAACGGTCAAACGACTATTACGGGGGACCATACATAGTAAATACGACCAAATATTGTTAGTAAAAAAAGAGAAATATATAGTTTGTATGTATACCATAGGTCCTATTAACTATGGACCCCCGTAATAGAGCAACCAACCAATTAGTACCCCGCAGCTCACCCTTCATGCGACTCGCCGAACACTTCACGGCGCTTCGCGCTTGGTGCAAGCAATGTCTGCCTGCCTGGTCGGTGAAAACCCGACGTGCTCCGTCCCTCCCGGCACTTTAGGGATGCGAGGGTCTATGGTCATACGACTACGGCCATGCATGGTATCGACTACTGTACATCTCCCCCGTGTTTGGGTCTCGAAAACGGACATGTAGAGTGTGCGTGAGGCGGTTACCAAACCAGCTTTCTCAAACACCCCTTGCTACTCTATGTGTCGTAGCATGCATCCCAGAGAGAGAAGCACCCGGCTGAGTACAGAAAGCTGCTTTCGTAACCGCCTGGCCGATACTTACAGCAGACGCTGTTACAGAGACCGGAAGCCTAACCGAGAACAATCCGTGGTGTGCTTGCAAGAGATCATGAGACAGGCGTGCTGGTTGGTATTCTGGGCGTACATACTCGAAGAATCAACACACTAGTGTGGTGTCGGAAGCGTACCTTGCGCTACTTTTAGTGTACATCGATGGTTCCACGCGATTGATCGGAACTTAGACTAAACGCAACAGAGGAATGTAACAGAGGGTACTTTTAGTGTATGTCGGTGTGCATCACAAACATGGGCTTCACTAAATTATTTCTCCGACCATGAAAGCTCCAGTCTAGAGGATGGAAAGCAGTGTAGCTGTTGGAGATGATCGGGAACCAGACCGAGAACGATCCGTGGCTTGTCGCAAGAGATACAGAGGTGTGATGGTCCATGATCTCGGAGAATTCACGCGTAGGACAGATCACGATCTACTACACAAGACGACAACATCAGCGGTCCAAATCGAACATTTCATCGAAAGTCGTGCGATACTTAATTATTCATAAAAATTAAAAAAAAAAAAAAACAAGAGCTGTGAGATCGAGAATATCGTCGAACCTCATATTTGCAGAAAAAACTTCCATCGTGCCTACTATTACGGGGGACCATAGTAAATAGGACCTACGGTACACACAACAACCTATATATTTACCTATTTTTACTAACAATATTTGGTCCTGTTTACTATGGACCCCCGTAATACGCAACAGGCCTAATATTGGACACGTTGCCGTTACGAAATGTTAGCACCGCATGTTACACAGGTCGCACGCGATAAACACGTGGAACAACAGCCAGAGCCGTAGTAGCCTATCTAGCATACAGACCATCCACTCGCTGAAAACAGGTGCACAAGAGCTGTGTCACACCAACCACCCAGATCATACATACAGATCGTCTAAGGCAGGGCTACTCACGGCTGCTCGGGTCAAACCTCGCGCATCAAGTCGAGTCGGGTCGGGTATCGGTGACTGGACCCTATCTGTGAGAATTTGAAAACCTCCAGACCCGACCCGACCCGACCCGACCGGACCCGACCCGTGAGGTTTCGAAGCCTTCCTGACCCGACAAAACCCGACCCCACCGTAGCCGACCCGACCCGTGAGATTTCGAGACCTTCTTGACCCGACCCGCGGATTGGCGTCATGAAATAAGCAGTGTACGGTATTGTATCTGCTCACACGGATCGTTCTCACGGCGCAAGCGTCACCCTTGCCTCAAAATCCTCACTTGGAAGGTATACTCGAATTCGTTTCGATGGTACAGTAAACGCTGGAAATGGCAAAATCGTCAAAAATTCGAAAGACGTTTCGTTGGAGAAGCGGATTTTGTTTTTCGTGGGCTCCTCTGCGGTGGTGGGCGGACGAATTCTGCGAAAAACGCGTCCTGTCGTAAGATTCTTTTTGCACGTTACGGCGGGCTAGGAAGCACCTTCTACTTCGAGGGGCTACGTGTAAGAATCAGAACCCATCATGAACCCGAAAAGTTGTACAGTAGTGGTGGACCCATTTCAAGATCAGCACGAGGCCAGCCCAAACAAAAACGTGGGCTTTTATACCGCTAAGATGACATTATCTTTTGCTGCTGAAAAAAAAAAAAAAAAAATCCCGCACTGAATCCAACAAGTTGTTTTCGCGCGAAAAAAAGGCCGACTTCACCTGGTCTTTTTTTATCTCTACTCTGGCCTTGGCACCTTTTTTCAGGCCGGCAGCCCCGTTGTGAGGGACACAATTACTAAAAATGAGTACACTGTCTCCAAAACGGGACTGTAGGCCTAAAAGGGTTGAAAAAAAAAAAACCGGATGGTTTTCCACTGTATATCTCCCGGTATGTTTACTACGGGGGATCACAGTAGTAAATGGGACCAACTATTGTTGGTAAAAATAGGGAAATATATAGGTTTTTGTGTGTACCATAGGTCCTGTTTACTGCTGTGGCCCCCCGTAATAGTAAATGGGACCAAATATTGTTTGTAAAAATAAGGAAATATGTAGGTTTTGTGTGTGTACCGTAGGTCCTATTTACTACGGTCACCCGAAATAGTCACCGTGTTTTGTTCAGCTTGATATACTCCACCGAAACAGTGATCAAGGTACAAACGGGCAAACACTCAACGCAAGCCTCACGGTAAGCCTATATATAACCCAAAGCCCTGACCCCACCGTGAACCCAAAAAAAGGCCAGAAACGGGTCAGAAACGGGCCAGAAAACGTGGCTGCGTCGGGGGTTTTCTTCTTTTTTTGTTTTTTAATTAGTCCGAACTGCGGACCACTACTTTGCCTCCTGACACTTGTGGTGAGTCGAGAAAAATCCTGGAATTTTTCCGTCCGATCGCTCGGTTGCAACCCTCTTGGGAGTTCAGAGAGGAAAGTTGACGCTTACGGCAACGACCACTGCGTGCTTGGGGGGGGGAGGGGGATCCAGATTTGGTGTCCGAGTTACAATGGTTGATGCAAGGAGTCGTACGGCATGGGCGAAGCATGGCCCTGCTCGTTCTGCTGGGCGTTCACGCTGCTCGTAGACAGTTGATAACGCAAGAGTTATCACTGTTTCGGTCGCTATCAAAGGGGTGAACAGCACGGGGGCGGACTCATTCCAACACGAGCACGACCGATTTGCTCGCGTTCCCGGTCAAAACCAACATTTACTTGAGCAAAAAAAAAAAAAATCGAACTGAAGCAAATCAGCTTGACGTAAGAAACGGCCTAAAAAAATCGATTCTAAAAAAAATGAAAACAAAAAACAGGACCAATGACCTGACTTGGTCGTCATAAGCGCTCCGTCTACGTCAAACGCCATAATATTGCTTGAAACCCTTTCATCACCGGGGTATTCGCCGCATACACCCACAGCTGTCACAAAAACCATAAAAACAATGCGAAACCACACCAATCACCTGACTTGGTCTTGATCAGCGTCCCGTCCATATCAAACGCCAAAATATGACTCGAAACTCTTGCCATCTTGGGGACCCATCGCAGAACCGCTCCCCCCATTAGCTCTTCCCATCTGAGACGACAACGGAATGGACGGAGGCGTGAAGGAGGGGGGGGGGGGGGGTAGGGGGAGGAGGGAGAACGAAGGGCGGGGAGATGGGATAGTGGAAGTGTTAACCCTTCCAGTGGTGCCCTGCACAGTTACATACATAAACCTAAATATAACTCCAATTCCAAGTGATTTCGTGTCCGCAATGGGAGAGCAGTCCTAAAGCAAGAACTGCGTTTAGTCGTCAATTCGCGGCCTAGACAAGCCGAGAACTCCCGCCCACCTCCCTCTCCCGCCTGCCTCGACACGCTCGCTTGAAGCAAACACCTCTACTCTACCCCTCTCACCGTCTCTCACGCCCCGCCTCTAAAACCACGCTTGACCCTACTGCTATGAATACTGCAAAACACATCCTACAATAATTCCAAGCATTCGACCCGCGAGATGTTCACGGGTCGGGTCGGGTCAAAACTCGGGGGTTGGGTCGAACGTGGCCACCTAACCCAACCCGATCCGACCCGACTCGACCCGACCCGTGATATTTCGAATCCCTCCTCCCCGGACCCGGCCCGACCCATGAGTGTTTGAAGACATCCCGATCCGTCCCGCGGCTCTGGTCGTGACCCGTGAACCGGCCCTGCAAAAATCACACGCCGGACAGATGACCTACAGATAGATCATGTACAGATAGATGATCTAGTTCCTCATCCGCCGTTGTGAGAGGTTGTGCAACATCTATCTGCCTTATAGGGCAGATCCAACCCAGGAAACATGCGCTAAGAGTAGATCATGCAGGTTAGACGGCTCCCACCCAGCAACGTGAGCTAGATCATACAGATCACACAGTATCAGGAACACATCAGCCCTGAAATATCTAGATCATCAAGTGGGAAGGATCTGTATGATCTGTACGTAACATGTCCTAGGCGTGAACAAAATAGAAACCTCACCTCCCCTCCTCTTCCTCCCCCCCCCTCCCGTCACCACCACCACCACCACCGCCATCTCCACCATGGTCACTGACGCTATCTTCCCACTCCGGTTCCTCCGGCAATTGTCCTGGTCCGTCTGCTCCTCCAAGGCCTGCCCCCAGTCCTAACGTGTTGCCGGTGTCGGCCTTGGCGTTCGTGTTGGTGTTGGTGTTGGTGTTGGTGTCGTCGTTCGTGGTGGCAGAGCGAGGATTGGAGGAGGAAGAGGGGAGAGAGGGTTTTGTAGAAGAAGCTGCCGATCTCTTGGACGGAGGCGGGGCGAGGCAGCCCCAGGAGGAGGTCGAGGGTTTCGATGATGCTGGTGGCGGTGGTGGTATGGTGGTGGTTGTGGTAGTGGTGGTGACGATGGTGATAAAAAATAATATTATTTTGGCATGACGATGACGATGATGACGATGAGGACGGTGGCATTGATAGTGATGATGATGATGATGATGATGATGATGATGACGATGATGATAATAATGATAAAGATGACGATGATGATGACGACGATGATGGCGGCGATGAGGGGCAAGGAGTTAAAAGGGGCATGAGGAAGGCGGAACGGTCACGAGTTACAATTCACACCGAAATTGATGAATTCCGTCGAGCACAGCCATTACTATTTGGTGGGTGCAGTTGTATCGCGCTAGCCTTTGCCACGTAAGTTTCAAGCCGGTGAGAGCAGCGCTGGCAGCATGGCATAATCTACTTCATAGTTTGTTAAATATGACGCGCGCTTCAGCCGCCAAAAACAACATCGCCGCACATGTGAACTTTCGTTCAACACGATACGCATTTCATCTGCCAACTAAACCCCCTGCCGCGTCAAGGGTGACAAGTGTTCAATCTTCCAAACAATCCCACGGTTTGATTCAACATGATGCGCCTTTCACCTCCCGAAAACAAACACGGCGCCGTTGAAGGGCTACAAATGCTTTATCTTCCAAATAATTTGTCAATTAATCCCACCGCACCGTCAAGGGTGACGAGCATTTCACGCTCAAAAATATTCCACCGTTAAGGGTGACGCGCCTTTCATCCACCTCAACTCTTTTAGTTCTGCAGTCTCGATTTGGGGACAAACTACTCTAATTCCAAGTGCTTTGTAACCGAAACGGGACTCCAGAACTAAAAGGGTTAACTAACCTCACCGCACTGTCAATATACCGTTGAGTGTTGAACGTGACACGGGACGCGTGTTTCACATTTACATTCCGCACAATCCTGAGTCACTTTTGGTACCATTCGGCGACGACAGTTTCATCCGTTACTATATAATCCGCCAAATAATTCCACCGCAATGCCTGGTACCAAAAGATAGGCGCAAATTGAATGCGTACCTCCTCCAATACCCTTGAGGGAAGAAGCACCGCCAGCGATGGTGGCGGTTGCGCCGCCGCCGCTGTCACCGCCACCGATGTTCCGTTTCGCGAAGCCTTTGACAGTTTCAGATGTCACGGTTTCCAGCAGGTGCTGCCCTATTGGCTGGAGGGAGTTCAATCGAAGGCACTCGGATAGCCAAGCAGATCCCACCACCTAAGAAGTGCATAATTAATAAAAGCAACACAAAAATAGACAGAAATAAACATAATATATATATATATATATGTCAAAAGAGGGGAGAGGACGGCGCCATGACACAACGCTTGTTTCATGCATTCCACAGTGGATAAGGGGAATACGATACTACTATTAATAACGCCTTTGGGTCGATTGAAGCTCCTCTACAGCATCGGTCACACCGATCAGCCCGGGCTGGTGGGGTAGGGGATGTGTCCGAAGCGCAACGTTGGGGAACTACTGTACATACATAACACAAGGCTCCCCTTCGGGGTTGTATGGTTGACTTGAAATCCCGGGAGTGCCGCAGAGCTGAAAAGGGAGAGAGAACACAGCAGGCGTTCGTTCCTCGTGCCAGCTACTCGTACGTATCCTCCCACCAGCTACTCGTAAGCAGGCCACCGGGCAAGGAGGGAGAACAAACGACGTACATAAGCCACCGGGCAAGCAACCGGACAGGGGCAAGCAACACCAACCAGACCCCAAACGAGTGTATCGTTATTTCCACACGACGAGCGCGCAGCATGCCGGAACTCGTGCTGCCACACGTGCTTCCTATAAACAGAAGGTTGCAGCACGCCTCGGACAGATCGTCTGCAGATCATCTACAGATCATTCTCACCGCACGATCTAGATACTTCAGGGCAGATAGATCAGAGAGATCCTTCATCTGTAGGGTCAATATGATCTACCTCATGTTGCCGCGTGAGAGCCGTACAATCTGCATGATCTACGGGCATATTTTCCCTGGGGTAGATCTGTACCACACAGATCCAGCACAGCACCTCATAGCGGCATATAGAGATCAAGATCATCTGTAGCAGACAGATAGATCGCGATCTGTCCGACGGTATCGGGAAACTATTCGGTCTGAAAAAAACATGACCAAAGCACGATGTGCAGTACGTACGCTCCACCACGGGAACAGGCTGATCGTGAAAATAACGCTGTCGTGTTCGGAAATCCGACAACACCAGAAGATACATATATACCCCGTCGAGCGCGTGAAACCGCACTATCTTCACCATCAGACTGGTACTTTGTGTCACGTTTTAGTGGTGGGAAACTGAAAAAGGATTACTGACCGAGGTGGCCTCATCTATGAGGGGATGCTTCGAAAGTATCCCCACCATGTGGTTGAAAATTAACAAAAATACTACTGACACCAGCACCAACGCACCTTGACCGCGGAGGCCTTCTCTTTGAGGGGATGCTCGAAAAGTATTCCCTACATGTGGAAAACTGACACAAGACTTCTAGCACCCGTACTAACCCACCTTGGCCGCGGAGGTCTTGTGTTCGAGGGGGCGCTTGGAAAGTATCCCCTACCTGTGAAAAACTGGCAAAATAATACTGACAACATCACCAACACACCAACTGACATGAACACCAACGCACCTACTATCACCATTACCAAGGCACGTGTTGTCACCAACACCAGCACTTTTACTGACACCAATACCATCGCACCTTGACCCTGGAGGGCTTGTCTTTCAGGGGATGCTTGAAAGGTACCCCCTCCATTGTGTTGGAAAACTGGCAACAAAGACTACCGACACCAACACTGACGCACCTACTGACATGAACACCAACGCACCTACTGACACCAACACCGGCCCACCTTGACTGTGGCGGTTTTATCTTTCAGGGGATGCTTGGAAAGGATCCCCTCCACCTCTCGCCGAGCCCTCCCCGACGAGAAGGCACCGGCATCGCATACCGCAAGCGTGGGAGATGGGCCCCCCTTCTTGCCGACGCCCTTCCTCACGTATCGGCCAGGCAGCACCATTGCGCACCATTGTACACAATTGTTGCAAACATTTGTGTAAGACAGCAAGAGGTCGGAAGACAACAGAAAGGTAAAAAAAAAAAAATGGAGGGAGGGAGAGGGGAAGGGAGGGAGGGAGGGAGAGAGGGAACGAGGGATGGAAGGAGGGAGGGAGGGAGGCCGGGGGAGGGAGGGAGGGAGAGATGGAAGGAGGGAGGGAGGGGAGGGAGGCGGGGGGAGGGAGGGAGGGAGGGAGAGAGGGAGGAGGGGAGGGAGGGAGGGCTCACGTCAACTCGTGTGCGCGTGTTGGTCGATTTGGAAAAAAATGGAGAAAAAAAATCTGCGAATCTCGGTCGGCGGTCGATCGTAGTCATAACTAACTAACCAACCTTACGACGCGTGCAACGAAAGCGGTACTGTACCTTTTTTTGGCAAAAACGTTTCTTACTGACGCGGTTCCTCAAGGGCACGTAGCAACTACCGATACGCAGTAAGGCATGCCTTATCGATAATCTCATCCTTGTTTCTACTATATGACTCGAACAATACCTACCATCCGCCGAGGTTGAGAGTCAATTTTGGTTCTCTTAAGCAGTTTTTGAGGAGATACCTGGTATACAGGGCTCCTACACTATGATCAAGTGAGGAGCCTCAGAAGACAGGGGTGATACGTTGTCCTACCGTACCACACGTTTTTGTTTTGTCCCGCGCGTAGCGACCATGGGAAGTTCAGTCAACCGTCTATTATACTCGTATTACTACTGCTGCTATTGGAATACTATTAATGTAATATTGCAGACTACCACCTGCTACTACAGACTACTGCTATTATTACGGGGGAGCATAGTAAATAGGCCCAAATATTGTCAGTAAAAATACGTAAATATATAGGTTTTTTGTGTGTACCGTAGGTCCTATTTACTATGGTCCCCCGTAATACCTACTGGACAACTACTGCTGCTACTGACACTGCTCCTGCAACTACTACTGCTACGATAACTATTACTACTGCTGCTCTACAACAACCACTACTACATACTCTTACTATTCATATTAATACTACTATACTACCGCCGCCATCGCTACCACTGTAGTACTACTACTGCTGCTACTGCTACTGTTGAACTACTTCTGCTACTACTACTACAACAACCACTACTACACACTCCTCCCACTACTACTATTGCTACTGCCGGTACATGCTACTACTATTGTACTACTGCTCTTATCGTATTTTTCCCAACTATTAATCGAGGGAGAGGGAAGCAACACGAGTCGTCCTGCTGTATCATACGCCGTGCGTGTCGGCGATGTCCTCGCATTGCATTGCACAGCAAGTCTAGGAAAATCCTCTACACCATACCAACCCGGGCTGTTCGGTATGACCCAATATGAGACAAGATAGCACTTTACAACCCCTTTGGCACTCCCCTCTTAAGGGAGAGCGACCACAACAATGGTTGGTAGCTTTGGTGCTATCAGCCGTGAACGAGCAGCGGGAGCGCCCAGAAGTACGAGTGGGGTCATGTTCCGCCCCTTCCGCCCGTTCCGTACGACTCCGTGGTTTCGACCATTGTAATTCGGGCACCAATCTCTACCACCTCCCGATCAGGCAGTTGCCATTGCCGAAGTCGTCACTTTTTACCGTCAAATTTCGCCTCTGAATGTCCGAAGAGGGTGAATTTGCCTTCGTTGACACCGAAACACTAGGTTTTAGGAACACTCGGCCCTGCACCCTTGACAGCGCACGTTTTCCCTCGCTCGACATTGTCTCCTGACCTTTTGGCGAGCTGGCCTATGCTGTGATCGTCACCTTTTTTCGGCACGTTTCCCCCCCTTCCAAGTCTCAAAGCGGACCGTAAAAAACACAAATAAACACAACTCCCAAAATAAAAAAACGAAGAACATTCTCCGAACCTTCTGAGACGCCCCGGTCCCCCCTCTCCCCTCCTCGCAGGCCGCCGCTCCCTTCCCTTTAGAACTCCCAGCCCCTTCGCCAGCACGCTTCCTTTTCGAGTTATTCTTGGCAGCGCTCATGAGAAGCTGGGACGCGTTCGGGAGTCCGGAGACAGGGGATGATCCGCTTCCGTCCCCGCACTGAAAATCCAGCACGGTGGCCCCGTTGGAGGCTAGCCCCTTAGCTAGAATTTTCCGCCTTCCTTGGCTCAACCCTACAGAGAGTCCCGGGGGGTTCGACGTGTTTTGGCCATTTTGTGCAATTAGTTAGAGGGGCGGGACCAGGGACATGGTGGGAATGGGGGTTTCCAACTGATTATCAGCGGCGGTGTTAATGGCAGTGCTTGCGACCCCACAAAATAGAGCGTTTCGTAGGGTTTGGGTGTGTGCGATTGTGTGCGATAAGATGGAGGGACGGGGACAGGGGCAAGGGGGGTGGGGATCGGGGTTTCCAACTATTTTACAGGGGCGGTGTTTACGGCAGTGCATGCGACCCTACCGCGCGTTCCCGAAGGTTTCCATGAGTTTGTGTGATTGTGTCCAATTCCTTGGAGAGGCGAGGACAGAGGAGAGGGGATGGAGTGGGTGGGGTTTCCAACTATTTTTCTGCTGCGTGAACATCGCGGTGTTCACGGAATGTGTAAGGGCCAGGGTGTTCACAGTGTTGTTTACGGCGTGTGTGCCGGGGAGGACGGCAGGGGGTAGGAGGGGGCGGGGGGGGGGGCGCGTACTCATTTGTTGCTTGCCTTTGTCATTTGACCATTGACCACGCATCCCTTTCGAGACGGAGCACCGTTCCTACTCCTGGTAGAGACACCTCCAACAATCGGGCGCTCATTGCGTTGTTTCCATATATTACATAGAAACTTTTGCTAATCTTATCCCCTTCCTGTCTGGCCGCCTGTGGCCACCATGCATCTCCTAGGATAGCGATCGTTTTCTCGCGGCTATTCAGTGTATCAAACTCCATGTCACATTCGTCTGTTTCCCTCATCTCCTCTAACACACCCCGTTCCTCCTTGTATATTTCACATTCTCCTACTATATGTGAGTTCTACTATCTATTGCTTTGCCACACGGGCACATCTGTGCATCTACTTCCTCCTCCTCCCGGCTACTGGCATATCTCTTCTTTCTGGCAGGTCCAGGTCACCTACACGAAAGCGCAGTTTCAGCGTTTTCGCAAAGTCCATTGGGCCGTGCAACGGGGGGGGGGGGGGGGGGGGGCGGGAAGATTGAGATGACCATCGCCTCTGCGCGCCCATGATTCCAACCCATTCCGCTTTGACCAACTACTGTACTGTAGGAGTTCCCCAGGCCAGAGAGACGGAGCTAACTACTAATGAAAACGTTACGCAGAAGCAATGAACCTCTTGTGTAACACGGGGAATCTGGTACCAGCAAGAGATAGGGATACATACCCATATGACACATGGCACACCTTCAGAGTATTAAAAAACACACTAAACCCACAGCCCCTTCAGGGCTTCTAACAGAAAAAATGAACAGACAACACGCTACTGGTATTCATAAATTGCAGTGGAAAAGGGATTAGGCGTTTTCTGTTCGCCATTGCCCCTCGACAATACGCTTGGGTCCATGACACGCCTTAATGCTGTTGTATAATATTAAGCATATGCAGAGTATGAGACGCCAACATCTGCATACAGCAACAGCAATAACAGCAGCAGCGATAGCAGTAGCAGTAACAGCAGAAGCTGTAGCAGTAGTAGTAGTGGTAGCACTGCTGTAACAGTAAAAGTAGTAGCAGCAGCAGGAACAGCAGGAACAGCAACAGTTGCAGCACGGAGTGAAAACACGCACCGCGTGATTGGAAGGACGTAAGTCGAAGGGTATGTACGGCGGCGAATGGTGACACCCAGCCGGAGGCCGCCGGCGAAGCAATCCCTGCGCCAACAAAAACAAAACAAATACAGCCAACAACAACAGCAAGCAACAGCAACAAGCAACAACAACAGCGACAGCGACAGCAACAGCAACAGCAACAGCAACACGAAAAAAAGAAGAAGAAAAAAAACAGTAGCTCCGATCAGACACTATGGTTAAAGCACACTGTGTGCGAGACCAAAGGGCAAATGCTAACCAATGGTTGATGGGTTCTGATCGGCTTAGCGTTAGGGCTGGGGTTCATTTTTCTCGTATCGTACAAAAGTGACCACTGCCCTTAAAAAATAACAGCAACAGCAACAGCAACGGCACAAACAGCAAACAGCGACGACACCAACTACTCTGTACAACAACTGTGATGCAGAAACAACACACCACCACAAAACGCGCAACACTCAACACACTACACACAACACGGGTCGGGTCGGGCCTACCCGACCACGAAATAGTTGCGTTGTCGACGTCTGACTCAACCCGATTCATGAAATTGTGAAAACCTCCCCAACCGACCCGACCCAACCCGACCCGACCCAACCCGACCCGACCCGACCCGACAGTGCGATTTTGAACCTCCTGACCCGACCCCAACAGACCCGATCCGTGAGATTTTCGAACACCTTCTGACCCGGCCCGACCCGACCCGATCAGTGATACTACCACCACGCCCTGACCCCCGACCCGACCCGACCCGTGAGATTATGAACACCTCCGGACCCTTCCCGCTACCCGCGGGTCGGATGAAGAGCCATGACCCGTGAACAGCCCTGGCCACAAGTCACAAGCTGCCATTCGCAGAGACAAGCGAGCAGCAGTGGTGCTCACCATATATTCGGAGATAGCCATTCATCGCTCAGATACCAAATACGGATGAATCGGCGTGTTTCATTAGTCGACACGCATGCATCCTGCTTCCGCTTGGCACTTGGCACCCCGATCCCAACAGCACGCATGGCTGCAGCACGTACAGTACTGGTGCACGTACTCATATGTATACACTTACTTACAGACATATTTTCTCGCGCTGAGCGTGCTCGGCTAGTACATCCCTGGGATCTCAGAGCTCCCACTTGGACACCGCCTCCTCCCATTACTTGCCGGCGAGAGCCTTTTTGTGCTTTCTCTTTCGTTTTGTGTGCGTGCGTGTACAGAGCACGGCACCGCGGGCGAGACCGGCGCCGTCGCGGGTGTCAGCGGGCGTTGGCGGGTAGAGGGGGGGTTGGAAGGAGCGCGGTCTCTGTTTTCGTGGCTAGGCGTCGCGTGTGCCTCAGACACGAGGGAAGCATGAATGGGCTCTGTCTGGCCTCCTGGTGTGGGGTTGGATATGATATGTACGAGTCTATAAGGGTCGTTTGAGATTGCAAAAAAATCAAGCGGTGCTTATTTTTGCGACCAAGCTGAATTTCACAGAGAGAGCATCGCAGTCTGAGCACCAACATTGTCGAGCTCGCGAACGAGGGCCACGGTGAGCACCGGGCTTCACGCCAGGCGCGCGACGGGGCTCACTGGGACAGAGAGGGAGGAAAGCTTTACCCGGACCGAATCGGTGGCGAGGTGGTCGCGAGAGGGGCGGGCAGCGTGCGAGGCTGGGAGAAGGTCTACTGTTCGATTTCTTTTTTGCGGGCGCAAGGTGTTCCATTCGGGGCGGAAAATAATTACATCAGAGGGGACGGGGATTTTTTTTCTTTCTGAAATTCCGTTTTCATTTTCTTCATTGCTTTTGGGGTGATGTGGCGTGCTGTGCATTCTCTTTCGTACGTATCATCAAAAGAAGAAAATAAGGGTCATTCTTATCGGAGAGCTTTTTCCCATAATTTCCAGGGCTTTTCGCGGGTCATGACCCCACCCGGTCGGGTCATGAAGTGTTCAAAATGTCACGGGTCGGATCGGGTTGGGTCAGGAAGTGTTCAAAATCTCACGGGTCGGGTCAGGTCGGGTCAAGAGGTTTTCAACTCTCACGGGTCGGGTCGGGTCGGGTCAAGATTTTTTCAAATATCACGGGTCGGGTCGGGTCGGGTCAAGAGGTGATGAAAAGCTCACGGGTCGGGTCAGGTCATGACCCGCGAGAAACGGGTCACTCGCGGGTCCGGCCAGCGTGACCCGCGAGTTCTTTTCTGCTGACCCGCGGGTCGGACCCGCGCATCCGGCCCGCGGATCCGACACTCGAAAAACATCCCGCTCTCTTACCCAAAGGCTTTTCTCGTATAAATACTCAATAATACTCCTTTGGTATATTATGCAAACATTAAAACACTGCCAAATCCATATACGCATACCCGCATCCATTTATACCCACTACGGCCAGGCCACATATCGTTTGTGGGCACAAAAATGAATATTAAATAGTTTTTGAAGTGTCGACCCACGGGCCGGATCCGCAGGTCGGACCTGCGGGTCAAGCTAAATAGTCTCGCGGGTCAAGGTGACCCGACCCGCATGAAACCCGTGTCTCACGGGTCAATCCGAAGGTGGCGGGTCGGGTCGGGTCGGGTCAGGAGGTTTTGAAATCTCGCGGGTCGGGTCGGGTCAGGATATTTTCAAATCTCACGGGTCGGGTCGGGTCGGGTCAACAATTTTTTTAATCTCGCGGGTCGGGTCGGGTCAGCTGACCCGACCCGACCCGACCCGACCCGTGAGACTTGACCTGACCCGCGAAAAGCCCTGATAATTTCCATCTTTTTTTCGCGCAACTTTTCAGTCTTCCAGATTTTCCTGATTTTTTTTCCAAATATGTGAAATTTAACTTTCCTGATGTTTTTGCTTTTGGTAATTTTACGACTAGTGCCAGAACGCCTCCGTATCTTAATACATATCTCCACTTATTTGCAAACTTTGGAAATTCTGGAAAAAAAACTATCCGATAAGAATGAGCCTAAGGCCAATTCTATCCGATAAGAATGAGCCTAAGGCCAATTCTTATGCAATCGGAAACTAGGATTGAAAAAGCCGGTTTCCGACCGTTTATTTTCCCGACTGAATTGTGAGTAGCTACCCTTCTTATCGTCCGCCGGATCGAATACACAGTTTTTGTGATTTTCTGGAGACGTTTGAGTGACTTTCAAAAGATGGACTTGCTCCAAGAAAAAAGGGTAGGGCAAGCGGAAGTCCATTCGAAACTGCTTCGCCGTAATGCTCGTGGGGTCAGAGAGGTCTTCATCTTCCAGCAGCTGCGCCGCCCAACCACACATACATGCTGATGTCTCGCTTCTTCCTCGAGGAGCATGCGAGATTCACACGCGGGGCGTTCTCCTCCATCTCGTCCTCGAGGCCATCGCGGCGCTGGATTTCTTCCAGAGTCGCCAAAGCCACAGCCAGCGCAGCAGTTGGCAAAAGGTCATCCATAATGCGCACTGAGGCCATCGGGTGCTGTCACGTGCTGCTGACGGGCGTAGATAAGGATGTATCATGCTGACTCGCGGCGAGCAGCGGCAGAAGTGACAGCAGCCAAGCCAGCGTCGCCGATGTTGTGGTGTGGGGTCGTGTCTGCCGTATGTCGTGTTGTTGTGTGGGTGTGTGATACTCGTACGAGTATGCACCGGGCTTTCTAACTTTTCCGGTGCATGAACCCGACTGGCGAGTTAAATCGAAAATCTCAGTTTTTTCGACTGCCTGGACCAGTTGGATGTCATAATCGAAAAATATTGGATTGAAAAGGCGCTTTTTCGACTGCATAAGAATGCCAATTTTTGTCTCCGATCAGAAACCGGCTTTTTCAATCATTGTTTCTAACTGCGTAAGAACTGGCCTAAGTACCCTACCTGGGGTATGTACGTAGGTACATGCATCCGGCGTTCGGGTTGTTTTCCTGGATGGAGGATGGAGCTCAAGGCATTTTCAACTCGCCTGTCTGTACCTAACACCTAATTGATCTGTGACTGTTTGGACCGTCTGTTCATTTCGATTTTTCCTGGTGAGCAAGCGTAGCAGGCGGAATCGCCCGCTGCGCGAAGCGCTTGTATTCCCCAGGCACCTGCTTTCTGATGCAGATGCACACAAAGAGAGCAACATATCTGTCCGGAAATATAACGTCTGTTTATATATTAATATAAATACCTAAACTGTCCTTAAATTTGCGGACAAAGTCGTAGAAATTTGAAATTTGGAACCCGTGAGATCATCATCGCAGAACACGGAACACCACTGATGAGATACTTGTTGTGGGCCCACTCCAGCACCATAAATATTCGGTATGATCTATCGCAGCCGTAACGAGCCTCGCAGGCGCCCACGCACGCTCAAAAAGCAAGCAGATCAAGCAAGCCACAATCCCTGCCCTACAGCAGTAGATATACGTATAAATTTCAAACTTGGCCCTGCAAGTCGTACCGCTTTGTACCTAAATATAACGATCATTTGTACATTAATATTGAATCCGGACGACCCTATATTTCGAGATAGATTGGTATAAAAAATTCATGAACAGCGAATTCGCGAAGGTTTGATATTTCTACCTAAAGCATCGCACGGCAATCGCACAGAAACTCTCCTCACCCGCAGGGCAAATCACGGCCACCATCCCCGAAAACATAATCTTTGGTGGTTTGCTCCCCAGACCTCCGGTCCTTCTGTTGCGCGCGTATCTGCTGCCCGCTAACAGTGTACGCACAAGAAGTTGGTTTTTGAGGTTTGGGCATGCAAGGGTTTCCATCATAAAATGTTGTGGTTGTCGTGGGAGGGGAACGGGGATATATCTTGGTAAAACGGATTTTTCGGTTGTTCTTTTTCTTTGCACGAGTATACACGTTCCGTTGTCGATTTGTCGACCGTTCTCGAAGACGAGATCCATACATCCATACGACTATCCCCGTTCGTCGCACTCGCTCTCTCACTCACCGACTACTCTGCGGCCATCCCTGCGGCCGTGTGGTGGAACAACGACGGGCCGCATAGAAGCCAGCGACAGCTTCTGACATCACCAGGTAGGTACCCAACCGTGGGTACGTACGTAGTACGCTAAAGGCACAGGTCGGTCGGTCGCCGACGAGCATCATTCGAGCAAAGAACGGTGCTACCTCGAGCACTTCGGACGGTCGGACGATCGAGGTTTTAGAATTTCGAGACCGATCAAGAGATAAAGAGAGCGAAGGGGAAGAGAAGAGAGGGAGGTGTGCCGAGATATCCTCGGCACAAGGGTACGCAAGAAGAACGCAGCCGCGCCTTGGGTGCTCAGTTTGTAGAGTGTTCTGTGCAGCAGTATTATACAGTAGTATCTTGTCGTACGAGGACTCGCGTAGCGCACTGTCAGATCAGATATCTTGTCGTAGTATCATACAGAAGCACACAGGCAGATCGCAGGCTTCAGAGGGAAATATGTAAGTGTCGAAACCAATTGGTGATCCCAGCTTCGTCCGCACGAAGAAGCAGATCGGGCTGCTGCGGGGGTACGGGGGGTGTCCGAAGTAGAACGGGCGCAACGAGGAAGTGTATGGCACACGGCGCAGAATCGTGATACTTGTACTGCATGGTATGCTGTACTAACTGCCACACGCTCTTCCTACAGCAGTATGTACATGTTGCCTGGTACAACAGCACAAGGTTGATTAGACCTCGTCAGTTTTCGCTTTCTAGGTTTCAGTCGAAAGGGACGCATGTATACCTGGCCACAAAGGCGACGAGTGAGTGCGATCTAATCAGCCGACTACAGCAGTACAGTAACGTACGGGCAGTTACAAGTACCACCACGCTCACGCCCGGCATATATAACCATGCCTTGCACTTCGGACACATATCCTATCCCCTACGCCAGCAGCATGCCTCGTTATGCTCCTTCGTGTGGCCGATGCTGTAATCGTCATTGAGTTTCGACAGGTTTAAAACCTAACCCCTCGAGTCCCGACGTCGCTCGCAACACACATCATGACATGCACGTTTTGGCGACGGACAACGTTTTGGCCGAAAAAGTCGATATCATACGTCCGTAAATGTAAAAAACGTTCAAGGACTCATTGATGCATCAAATGTTCTTAAATTTCCGAACAATTTTGTGCGCCAACTCCGTTTTACATTTCCGGCAATTTCTGCTGTAGTAGTGCATGCGGCAGCCAGCTATCTCTCGCGGGTGTACGTAGCTGCCTGTAGTGTATGCGGCAGCCAGCTATCTCTCGCGGGCGTACGTAGCGGCCTGTACACCTAGAACGCACGCATTTATTGTATCCCTAAACAGCGTCGATGTGATCCAACATTGCTTGCTTGCTCGCTTTGCTTGCTTGCTTGCTTGCTTGCTTGCTTGCTTGCTTGCTTGCTTGCTTGCTTGCTTGCTTGCTTGCTTGCTTGCTTGCGCGGATACTGCTACGAGTACTGCTGTGCTGCCCCGGGCCATGTGGAAAGCCTGAGGATGGACGTATAAATATTGTCCCTATGTAAACTACCAAGTACGTGACATCAAATATCAAACCAAGCTTGACATAGTTTGTCGACCCCCCTCCTCCTTCCTTGCGAGTACTTTCCTTGGTAGAGTACGCATCATGCGTACGGTGAACACCCGAACACGGACGCCGCTCGCTTGCGCGGATAATGCTGTGCTGCCTTGTTCCATGGAAACCACTGGATATCTTCGGCCAGTGGGATGCATGATAAAGTGCATGTACCAGGTATTCAAACGTAAAATCTACAAAAGTAGCTTGACATTTTTGGTCGGCCTTCTCCTCCGCCGTACGCACCCGCCACGTATGATCATGAATTCACACACTTCGTAGGTAATTTATCAAATTAAAAAACAGCTGTGAGAGATCGAGGATTTCGTCGAAACCCATCTTTGGAAGCTGTGTGTGATACTTCGATCGCGCACGTACTATGTACCTACGGGTTTTATATGGCATCATGACGGGTATACCAAGTATACAGTCCGTGTGTGAGAAAGACAAAATCTGAAGCTGCAGATTTCAACGAGTGGGTGTGTCTATATTTAGGAAATAAAGACACAGAATATCTGGATGTTGCACGTACCTCGTGTTCGTTTACAGAGGATAGACCACTGAGCTACTCAGTCAGCGCTATCTAGGGGCTTGATCAACCCCGGACGATATTATCGGCAGGAATCACTGTCACAGAGATTCGAACCCCGGACTTATTTTGTTCGATTGTAAGGGATAGACCACTGAGCTACCCAGTCAAACAAACTGAGTAGCTCAGTGGCCTATCCCTTACAATCGAACAAAAGAAGTCCGGGGTTCGAGTCTCTGTGACAGTGATTCCCGCCGATAATATCCTCCGGGGTTGATCAAGCCCCTAGTCAGCGCTGACTGAGTAGCTCAGTGGTCTATCCTCTGTAAACGAACACGAGGTACGTGCAACATCCAGATATTCTGTGTCTTTATTTCCTAAATATAGACACACCCACTCGTTGAAATCTACAGCTTCAGATTTTGTCTTCCTCACATACGGACTGCATACTTGGTATGCCCGGCATGAGGGCATAGTGCAGTGAGTAGCTTAGTGGTTTATCCTTTATAAACGAACAGCTTGTCACGAAATCATGTACATGGTGAACACCTGAACACACGCTGAACGAATGAGATGTTTTCACTCCTCGGATAGAGCATAGATTACCGCTTCATCATCTAGATATTTCAAGGCAAAAGTATTCCCGGTCTTTTGTATAATCTAGCTCATGTTACCGGTTGGGACCCGTATAATCTGCATGATCTACAGTCCTGCTGTAGCACATGTCGTCTAGGTTGGAGTTGTACTACTGTAGTACAGTATGCAGATCCTGAGCGACCTCTCACTTTGGCAGGCGAGAAACTGAATGATCTACAGTCGACCATGGTTCGTCCGAAGGGTGGATCCTTTTGCGCGAGGTCTAAACTTCCGCTGGGAGATGGTGGATAGTCCTAGACGCTACGTAGCAGCTGGAAGAGAGAAGTAGAGCAGTAAGTACCGCTTGATGGGATGTCTACTATTTATAGAGTAGTAGTAGCAGTAGTGATATGCTGTGATACAGTAGCTGAAGTCCACGGCAGAATCACGAGGATAAAATTGGACCTACTACCACACTTAACGATTTATTGTCGGCCGGCTGCCTGCTGGTGGAGTCCGACCAATGTTCGTACGACACGAATCACCAGAAAAAGACTGCCGGGGTTGCTTTGCCCAACCTTTTCCCGTTGTGAGCTGGCAAAACCAAGAAAGGATAAGGTTCGCGACGGGATCAAGCAACACCGACCTATTCCGCCGAGCCGACCACGACAAGCTCAGCACTGCTATAATAACAAATAATGAACGAACTCGTCCAAAGGCGTTGTCTACTTTCCTTACGTCCCTGCTGTACACCAGAAAAGTATGACCGTTTTTTAGTCCTTGCCCAACTCCTTTCCGTCGCTTGTGCTGGCAACTAAGAACAGGGTCGATCAATATGGACGACAAAGAAGGTCAGCCCTGTCGTCATAAACACAGCTTCGTGTAAAAACGCTGTCCACCGCAAGGCTGGAGGTACACTACTACAGCGCGTACACCGCATGCAACCGCACGCTTCTGAGACAAACGCGCGTGCGTGTCCTTGTGTGTCTTGTTGGAACAGGATTTCTGCTTGAGGAAAGATCAGGATGAGGTTCCCGACGTCCAAAGGCCTGCCGGCCTTAGGACTGTTGGCAGCAAGCTTCGTTCGTGGGGTCCGGGGACAGGGGGGTGACAAAGACTTTACCGACGGTCGTCGACGACAAAATGTGAGTGTCACTGATTGATTGATCAGTCGTGACCACCAACGTGGTGTTGTGTTTTTCGTTTTTGTTTTCCGTTGCTGCTGCTGCTATATACTGCTGCTGCTGCTGCTGCTACTGCTGTTACTCCTACTACTGCTGCTACCGCGCCTGCTGCTCCAGCTGCGACTGCTGCTACGGCTATACATCAACTGACTGACGGGTGACGACGTAAAAAATATTGACAGTACGCATATTATTAATTGTGGGGTGTTACATATTGTGCGTTTTAGCAAGCAGCTACATTGCTTAAGTTCATTCTTATCGGAGAGCTTTTTTTCGAGAATTTCCAAAGTTTGGAAATAGTTGGATATGTATCAATATACGAAGGCGTTCTGTCACTGTTCGTGAAATTCTCCAGAAGCAAAAAAATCATGTTTGCTAAACTTCATATATTTATATTCGGGAAAAAATCAGGAAAATCTGGAAGAGTAAAACATTGCGCGAAAAAAAAACATGGAAATTATGGGGGAAAAGCTCTCCGATAAGAATGACCCTTACTCTTTAAATTAATAGTAAGAACCGAGAACAATTTTTCATGGCTGCGGGGCAGTCGATACATGTGATCATCAAGGTCGGGACACTTTGTATCCCTTGACAGGTTTACCTATTGAGCAGGTACTCATTGGGACTAATATGTGTTGTTTGCTTAGAGGTAAAAGAAGAGCAGCATATTCCTTTCGTGCACGTGAAGAATGAGAGAAAGGCTCGTGCCTCGCTGGGAAAACCCCTGGTTTTCCACCTAAGATACGCCTCCCAAGTACAGCAAATACGATCCCAGTGCATGAACCCAGGTAATTACCGCGCTTTCAGCCTCATTCAAAGCAGTACCATCACATACCATCAGATCACACGTTCTTGAACATCATTCCTGGCTCGGACAAGAAAATGAACATCCCCAATATTAGCCCAGATGTACGTCGTCGTGTGGCCGATGCTGTATACCAGTATCGGGTACCGTATGTATGTAGTCGTTAGTATCGATGAAGAGCGTCGAGGTCGCATAGGGGCGTCCACGATCGTTGTCCAGCGCTCAGTTTTTCCAGGACGGGTGCCAATACCGAACAAGTACCGAATAAGGTGTTTTTTCGGAAAGATCTGGTCGAGATAAGCCTTCCGAAAATGTAATGTTCGGTTTTAGCACCCTTACTGATGTCGAGAACAGTATCAATAGCGCCGAAAAACGATCGCACCCTCCCCTGTGCGAATTCAAAGCTCTTTACGGTATTTAGTTGCTATTAACAATTAGCCTCACACCCTAAAAACGGTCGCCGTAATTCGGTACAGGGTGGTATGTTAGTGGCTGGCTTGTGATCTGCCAGCTCAAATTCCAAACTTCCTTGCCAACGTCGGCCTCCAACCAAAGCAAAGCTGTTCGGTTGACGGTTCATGTTGTGACCTTTGGGTACCGTCTGTATAGACTTGAAACCCATTCAGAGCTGCAGCCACATTGTTGTGTGAAAACTACTCGGAGCTAGAGTGGGATATTGATTGCAGCAGTGCGAGGGTTCATATTCGCAACCCTTGTACTGCGGTAATCAATAACCTCCACTGATTCCTAGCACTTTGCACACAACAATTGGGCTGGACCTCTGAAGGGGTTTCAAGTCTATAGAGAGGCATCACTCAAAGACCAAAAGCTAAAACCGTCAACTGAAACAATTGCTTTAGGTTGGAGGCGACGTTAGCAAGGAACTCTGAATGTTTCGCTGGCGCGTTGTTCGCGTTTTTGCTGTGTGTGGCCGCCCGAGTGCAAACCCCGATTCTGGAGGATAAAGATCGCGTGGGATCAGGGTGCTTGGTGGGCCATGCCCGCGGCTATCTTTATACCCAAGTTCAGTACGTATGTTTTTCTGGAGCAACCACGCTCTCTGCAACGAGGTGCCGCGTTGATTGCCGGCGGATCAACGCGGGGGTACGTATTACCTCTGTGTGAGAGTCTCCGCCTGATCGCAACAGAGAGGCCCCATTGATCCCGAAGTACATACCATTCTGTCCCGAGAAATATAGTACGTTTGGTACGTATATTAATTTAGTAATGTAAAAACTGTCCTTTCACTCGGGGGCAGAGTGGCTGAGTGGTACCAATTAAAGCGACGACTCTCATATTGGTATCGTCCGGCCTAAAACCATCTATACCTCATGGATTTACATCTCGCCGCAGCTTCCACAACAGCATTCTTAATGGTATCAAACTCGCCAATCTGTGAGAGGCGCTTCGCCTTTCCAGACCACAACCCTTTGAAAATCCGCAGATATCGTGGTATGTATGTCGCCTATGTCGCAACAGACTAGTGTTTTTTTCGTGTAAGGAGCTTCCTCGGCTTCCTCGGCTTCCTCGGCTTCCTTGGCGGTAGGCCGGCAAGAGCCAACACCAAAAGCATATCAGCCTACATTTTTTGTCTCCAACGTGCGGTTACAGTAGTATAATGCTTTCCCTGGTTTTGGTGTCTCACGTTTGAGCTCGGTTTGAGCTCAGACAGGAAGTGTACAATGTGCAGCACGTTGCACATGCAGAGATAAGCCTCCACGCAACCCCGTTGCAAGCCCAAGAGGGTAGCTGAATGTCCCGTTTTTTCGACCCTTTTCCGTTTGCTTTGCTTTGCTTTGCTTTGCTTTGCTTTGCTTTGCTTTGCTCTGTTTTCTTTTCATGTTTCCGCTGTTGCAGCTTCGAGCTCAGCCAGGTCTACAGCACGTTGCACGTTGACGGGCAGCCCCACCCAGGCGCTCTTCTCACCCTGCTCTGACCATGTTCTTCTGTTCGGTGAGAGGAAAATATAAGAAACGGGCATCGCTAGGAAGGGGTGTTTTATGAGTGACGACGTTGAAGAAGGTCATGCTGTTTCGCTGTCGGATGGAAAAATGCATCAATAATAGTATGTGCTGTCTTAAGGTTGTAAATTTGTTCGCTCGTCCATAAAATAAAATGATGCAGTGAGTTTTACAGTGAATGGCCCCAAAACACAAAAACACGTGAAGGGGGTGAGGTAAAGGTCTACTCCGCTGTTAATGAATAGTACACCTTCGCCGCCGAGGATCGAACACATTTTACCGTACACCTACCGCCACCCTAACAAAGCCCGACCCAATCCAACCCAACGTGTTAAATCACAAATGTAACTGGTCTATTTTTGTGCTTGAAAATCGATACAACTGGTCTAATTTTTGTGCTTGAAAATCGACATAACTGGTCTATTTTTGTGCTTGAAAATCGATATAATTGGCCTATTTTTGTGCTTGAAAAATCACAGGTAAAGGAGGTGAGGTGAAGATCTACCCGGATGCTGATGAAAAGTACACCTTCGCCACCGACGAAGGAGAATCTTTGGAAACACTGGTGGAACTTGGGGACGAGCTCAACTCTTGGGGGGGGTGAGACGCACGCTGCCTGCTTTACAAGTAAAACATCTGACGCTGCAACCTCCTCGCAAGGCTTCATTCACGCATCGGACAGTTCATCTGCGCATCATCTACTCCCACTTCATGATCTAGATCCTTCAAGGCAGATATACTCCTGATCTGTATGATCTGCATGATCTAGCTCATGTTACAGGGTGGGAGTCGTACATAATCTGCATGGTCTAGCACATGTTTTCTGGGTGGGATCTATAGTTTGCAGCTTCTGCACAACTACCCATAGCGGCAGGCAACGAACTACTACGGGGGGCCATAGTAAATAGGACCAAATATTGTTAGTAAAAAGAGGGAAGTATATAGGTTTTTGTCTGTACCGTAGGTCCTATTTATTATGGCCCCCCATAATAGATGATCTAGATCATGATCTATCTGTACATGATTTGTCCGAGGTGTGCAAGGTTTGGGGACGAATTGCGGTATTTATGTTCAGAATTACAACGGTAGTACATCGTCTTCCAAAAAAACAGAATGAATAACCCCACGCCCCCCTTTCGTTATTTCTACCTCCCCCTTTAACAATGTAACCCCCTCCGTCTGTACTGCCCTGTTCCCTCCCTTCCTGTCTGCCTCCCCCCCCCCCCTCCCCCTCCCCCGCCGTTCCCCCCTCCCTCCCACGGCTGAACGTCGCACCCCTCCCTCCCTCACTCCCTCCCTCCACCCCCCCCTCTTCCCGCCCCCCTCGCTCCCTCCCACGGCTGGGCTGTCTAAATGCCTTCGTTTTCGGCAAAAAAAAATGCAAAAACTTAGGACCACGGCCTCCTAAGCGCGCAGCTACACCCCGATTTCCCTGATGAGCCTTACCTCTTCCTCTTCTTCTCCCTCGCACCCGATGGCTGGTGAGTGATGTGCGGTCGTCGGGGAGGTAATCCGTAAGGGGAAAGTATTGGTACATCCCCGGGTTTTCCCAAGAGACACATACTCGTACCCTATATATACGAAGTATGAGTTTTGTTTTTAGTCGTGTACCAGGTACGTGATGATAAGTGGTAGTCGTTTAGGTTAATGGTGCACATTGTTGATGGATGGCCAACATGGTTATTAGCCGCTTTCGATGTTTTGTATTCTTCCAATTTTCCACGTTTCTAAAATTTTAACATTTCTAAATTCAATTTTTAAAAAAATGTTTTTCTCACCGGCAGCCCTCGGCTGTAATTTTGAAAAATTGAAAAATTGAAAAAAAGGAACAAAAAAAAAAGGTGTAAACAGCGGTGGACAGGACTTGAAGCTACACTTTTGGTTAGCATTTCGTTTTGTAATTTTAATCCCCCCTCGCCCCGCCCCGTTCAACAGGACCGGGGAGTGTAACACCATCATCAACGGACTTCCCTTCTGCGAGCAAAAGGCGGTGGTAGATCGTCTCAAGATAGACCTCACGGTTTCGGGCGGGACCTGCAGCGACTGGTCGTTCCAAGACTCCAAGACAAACCGCGTCCGTTTAATGGAAGACTGGTGCGCCTCCGCCAACGCTCACCACAACGCAGGTGATTGGTTATTATTATTATTATTATTATTATTATTATTATTATTATTATTATTATTATTATTATGATTATTATTATTATCGTTGGTCGACGAGAGAAAATGACAGGGCTATGTACGTACATACTCGTAGGTGGCCGGGACTGACCCTAACCCCCTTGCACAATGTGGGCGTCTAACAATGGTTGTGGAGACATTGAACAATGTAGCACAGCACACCGTTAGGCGAACCGAATTGAGAGGTTGTCGACACCTTGTGGAGTTTTTTGCGTATAGAACTTGTTCAATATCCCCACGATCATTGTTTTATGCCCAAATTATGCAGCGCGGGGGGGGGGGGGGGGGGGGGGGTCCCGGCCACCTGTGTATGGGTCGACCAATACCTGTAGCGCTGATTTAGTCGGTGCCGTTTGCCAACTCACTGATTATGTCGATAAGTCGGCTAGCCAGCCGACCTACCGAAACTCACGCCAGGGGGGCGAAGCGAGCTGAAACAGCCGTCCCCGGTTGGGCGGGGCCCGCCTAAAACAGTTGTACCCCGTACTCAACAATCCTTCCTGCAAATATGGAACCCAATCATTCGAATTAGTCGACACCTATGGGAAACGATTAACTATAAGTCCGACTAAAAATTAGTTGGTGACTTGAAGTCGTGCCGACGCACAGCTCTAGAAAACGAACAAAAAAACGGACGGCAGTTTTTTTTCTTCTTTTTTTTTGGCTCCATGCGAAGTGTTCACGATTTTGCCAAGCTTCGACAAAATGGTTTACGAGACGGACAGGTATATCACGATCTAAATCATCTAGGTGGCATTGATCCATGCCTCTACAGTGTGGCAGGACAGATAGCTCACGATCTAGATCATCTAGATGGCATTGAGTCATGCCTCTACAGTGCGGTAGGACAGATAGATCACGATCTAGATCGTCTAGATGACGTTGAGCTATGCCTCTACAGTGCGGTAGGACAGATAGATCACGATCTATTAATAGATCATCTACATGACGTTGAGTCATGCCTCTACAGTGCGGTAGGACAGGTATATCACGATCTAGATCATTGAGATCATCTAGATCCTAGCCTGCCATTATGAGATGTTGTAGAGGACCTGCATATAGTGCAGATCCAACTGAGGAAAATATTCTTAGATAGTGCAGATTATACCGGCTCCCACACAGAACCATGAGCTATGCAGATGGAAAGTACATATTGCCTAAAATACCTGTATCATGAAGTGGGAATCGGTTATCTGTTCGACGCGTGAAATGGCAATGGTTGGTAGCCTGCACTACATCTTTAATTTCGAGAAAATTCCGAGAATTTTCCCAGGCGGTCGGGGATAAGGTGACGATTAGGGTCTGGGCTTGAAGTCAGGGAGTGTACCTCAGCCGTTTCCCGCCCCAGACAGACAATCGATTCTCACAGTTCATGGTCTAGATATGTGGAGGCAGATAGATCTATCCATTCCCGATCCTGTATGATCCGTATGATCTAGCTCATGTTGCCGGTGGGACCCGTGTAATCTGCATGATCTAGCACACGTTGCCTGCGTTGGATATGTACCGTGCAGATCCTGCACAAGCTCTTACGACTGCAGGTGAGGAACTAGATCATCTACTGCAGATCGTGTAGATCATGATCTGTGCGTTATGTCGAAGGTGCAGTAGGCGAAGATATGTTATTCTCTCGGTGGCTTTCCCGTGGAGAAAACGAGCGAAGGAACCGTTGCGATCTTTTTTTTGGCTAGCCTTTCTCCTGTGCATTGTCATAGATAAGATACCAGCATGGCTTACCCTGGCGCAAGTGGCCGGGACCTCCCCCCTCCTTGCACCACGTGGAGACATTGAGCAATGTAGCAAACCCTAGAATGTATCGACAACTTTAAATGTTATGTTACATTGTTCAATGTCTCCACAAAGACAATGGTTGCTTTTCTCCCACATTGCGCAAGGGGGGGCGGATCCCGGCCACCTGAAAAGCTGAGCCATTGGTAGCCGTCAGCGCCAAAAGAGACACGCCACCGTTACTGAGCTAGCGGTTGGCACTAATACCACAGCGGGTACCGCGACGTTGGTGAGTTGGCTGATGATACAAAAAGGAACGAACGGCGGTTTCGTTGGCTGCCTGTCGCCGTAATTAGACTGATGAACGATACGATACATTTTGGCATCCTTTTATCTTTTTGTTTTCACTTCATCAACGAAGCGACCAATCAATCAATCAATCAATCAATCAATCAATCAATGATTTCGACTCGATAACTGTCCGACCCGCTCGTCGTGCGTGGCCGATCAGCGATGGAGTTCTACACGGATGGATCGCTGCTGGTGGCCAACGGGGACAGCGCGCAAGCTTCATTCGACCGAGGTGGCCATCATCATCTTTTTTTTTTCTAGTATTTTTGATATTCTAAATGTTATTTTTTCTAATATCACCATTATTATTAGTGTGGTTATTGTTATGGTAATCAATTGTGTTGTTCTTGATGCCTGGTACTCTTTATTACTAATGTTACTACTATTATTAATGCTGTTGTTTTTGTTGCTGTTAGTATTATTTTCATTGTTATTACTATTATTAATATTGTGGTTCTTGTTTCGTTGGTTATTGCTATTATTTTATTCTTTGCCATCCGACAATGTGTAGCATGAGCTTCGACGTTGATCGCTCATAAGCGCTCCGAAAGAAAAAAAACACAAGAAGCAAAAAGTGTCCCATGCACAAAGCCTCACTCCCTTCCGTACTCACTTCCGGGTTGAGCTCTATCTACTCTATTATTCCACTTGTCGTCCTTGCTTCTTCCTTCTCATTACGAGCGTAGTGTTATTCATTGCTACACTATTGTTACCATGTTCGCCATCCAAAAATGGTCATGAGTGAATTCAAATACAAAAAAAGTAACGGTGAAAAACTTGATGAACCGCTGTAGGGGGGGGAATGGTCTCGTATCAATAGGTGAAACTCATTAATGTCGGGAATTACAGTAGTACCTGATATTATTTAATTACGTAACAATATAAATACATTAACATACCGGGTAATTACCATCAAAGAACGAATCCCCCCTTGTATGGGGTGTAATTTATTAAGTAATTGCTTGAGTTACTGTAGTGTGGATTAATTTGTTGTTTTTTGCTCATCGTATTCATTTTACTAGGCTGACGTCGTTACCATTCGTGTGTTTGTTCAGGTTCTCGACGTACGAATAGCCTATTGTCGTGATATTTCGTGTTTTGCGTTCATGGTATAGAGGCATTTCAGTAGGCTACTGTATCGCTGTACTTCGGGATTACTTGATGTTGTTTCCTTACTATTAATAGGCGAATATCGTCGATCTTCGTGTATTTTGCCGTGACATAGACACATACCTGCTATCAGGTATTAATAAGCTTTCGCTCGTGCTTTTGCCATTTCTATAGATACATATTAATAGGTTGTTGTCGTTATCTTTTTGTGTTCTTCTCGTGCTGTTATCAGGTTATCCCGACGAAGACAAATGCTACGACCCGGACGAGCCGCAGCCGCAGGGGTACTTCAGAGCTCAGAACGACAAGTTCCTTCAGGTACGGCTACACCCCCACGCCTCGCGCACACGCTCTCGCCGGTAGAGTACTGCTGTTACCTTACCGGTAGAGTACTGCTGTTACTGCTGTGACCAGAGACATTTACATAAGCATTTCCCGAAAGAAGAACACTGCCGTATCGTTCCGTCGACGCTTGAACTCGTACCCGGTATATACAGTAGTTTAGGATCAATGAGGCTCTCGTCTTGTTTTTTCTGTACAGCCAGCAGGCTTTTCTTCTACCCCGGGGACGGCCTTCTACCGTCCCCGTTATTGTCTCCCAGATTACCAGGGGAAACCACAAACAGAAGGGGATCCTACGCAAGAAGTCTTGTGCAGCGTGAGCTTCAACGATGATCACCGAAAAAACATTCCCCGAAAGGAGGACACTACGGGGAAACAAGAAAAAAATGAAAGGAAAGCTTACGCACGAAAGTCTATTTCCTGCTATTACGGGGGACCATAGTAAATAGGACCACACATTGTTAGTAAAAATAGGAAAAGGTATAGGTTTTTGTGTGTGCCGTAGGTCCTATTTACTATGCTCCTCCGAAATACCTTCTGTACCTACTCCCGTACTACTACAATCTATCTATCTCCTCCACTTTTGCTGTCCTTGTTCCTTCCTTCTCGTTACATGTTCTTCTACCTTTATGCTATTACACCCTGAAAACGTTGTATTTATCAGCTGCGTGATGCGCCCACTTTTTTTCGTTTAATATATTTCTCCACAGGGACATCTCATCAGGATCCCCCCCGACGCAGTGATGTACGATGCTGAAGACCTCCCTCTCACGGCCAACGATTACGACGTGTGGGCCAAGGGTCTGCGCAACCCTTTCAGGTTGGACACCGACGTGACCACCGGGGACATCTACATCGGCGACGTCGGTCACATCACAGTGGAGGTCGGTGTTTCAGGCTGCTGCATGTGGTTCCGATATCATCGTGTCTGTCTTAATAAGAAGTAATCACAAGTTTTTATTTCAAATGAGTCAGGACTCCTCGGCACGAGATCTGGAACTTTTCGACCAAGATACTTTCGATCTTGCTGTTCCGCGACGGGACCAAGCCCAACCCAACCCAACCCAACCCAACCCAACCCAACCTTACAGGAGATCAACATCTTGCGCAACCCTCTGGAGGCATCTCAGGACTCCCTTCCCGCAAACTTTGGCTGGCCTTGCGTTGAGGGCGACGGTATGCTGTTGGCCGCCTACAACTGGATCATTCAGGTACAGTGGTGTATACCCATTTGTTTTAAGACCGCCCTGCGGCCTTAAGGCAGTGTAACGTAGTTCTTTCTTATCACCGCTTTGGTCTTGTATTTCATTACTGAAAAAATATCATGTACTAATTCCAAGCCGTTTTTTGCGTGACAAGTCGATTTACCTGATCTTACTTCTATAAATACAAAAATAATTATCCTACATTGATTCCAAAGTAGATTGTTTTTCGCGACAAGCCGATTTACTTGGTCTGATCTCTACAAAACACTGATCTTATACTAGTTCCAAGCAGATTACTTTTCGTGACAAGCCAACTTACCCGGTCTTATCTCTACGCAAGAATAATCCTATGCCGATTCCAAGTAAACTGTTTTTTGTGACAAGCCGATTGACCTGGTGTTATCTCTACGAAAAAAGGATCCTACAGTATGCTAATTCCAGGTAGTTTTTTTTCCGTGACAAGGCGATTCACCTCGTATCATCTCTACGCAAAATAATGCTATGCTATTCCAAGTAGATTGTTTTTCGTGACTGCCCGATTTATCTGGTCTGATCTCTACGCGAAAAGAATCCTATGCTAGTTCCAAGTAGATTGTTTTTCGTGACAAGCCGATTCACTTGGTCTCATCTCTACGTAAAAATAATCCTACACCAATTCTAAGTAGATTGTTTTTCGTGACAAGCCAATTCACTTGGTGTCATCTCCACGCAAAAATAATCCTATGCCAATTCCAAGTAAATAATTTTCGTGACAAGCCGATTTAGGGTCATTCTTATCGGAGAGCTTTTTTTCCATAATTTTCACGTTTTTTTCGCGCAAATTTTTAATCTTCCAGATTTTCCCGATTTTTTTTCCAAATGTGTGAAATTTAAAAAACATTTTTTTCTTGCTTCTGGAGAATTTCACGAATAGTGACAGAACGCCTCCGTATCTTGATGCACATCTCCAATTATTTCCAAACTTTGGAAATTCTGGAAAAAAATAATCCTATTCTAATTCCAAGTAGATATTTTTTCGTGACTCAAGCCGATTTGCCTGGTCTTACCTCGGCCATGGTCTTAAAACCGGCAGTATACTCTTGAAATGGGAGCATAGACACATTAACAGCCGCTTTTCCTACGTACTGTAATTGAGAATTGCCTTTCCGATCAGAAAAACAACTCGAAATCCCCATTATTGTTGCTGTTCAAGAAATGGAAAGATATTACGAGGGACCATAGTAAACAGGGCCAAATATTGCTAGTAAATAAAGGGAAATGTATAGGTTTTTGTGTGTACCGTAAGTCCTATTTACTATGGTCCCCCGCAGTCAAAAAGTAATCTGTAAAAGATTGGTATCTGTGACAGTTGTCGATCACGATCACACCCACCTCAAAAAAAAAAACGCAACCTTCAACCAGCGTTGGCAATCTCGAGACATCGAAGATCCGAGAGAAATCGGCATTTTTTTATCATAACATAAAAATAAGCTCAATAGGTTATACCAGTATGTCGGTGTCCCCGGGGGCTTGGTAGGTGGTCCGCGTGCCTATCAAGATCAATATCGAGGGTCAAATCTAACCGAGTGCATGCTCGCAGGTATTTTTTTTTGCATTTGCATAAAAAATTGATAAACGGAAAGCGCGAGAGCGTGAGTTAGCTGTACATTCGATGAAAATCGACGAGCAGTGGGAATGCTGAACCCTATGCGCGACAAAAAATAAAGGCACGTACGTACCGGGGGGGAGAAGGGACGACACCTGTGACCACGGCTTGTTCAGAAGATCGCTCAGGGTAAAACCTCCTACGAGTTAGGCTGGAGAGTAAAGGTGATGATTAAAAAAAAATTGTCATCCCTGCTGGGCACGAGGGCCAGCGTTCGACACCCGGCGGAATCTCAGAAACCACAGCACATTACTTTACAGTACTTTATGTGCCTTTTTCTCGTGTCGCGGAAAGTGTGAGAGCGTGAATTAACAAAATTCGGGGACAATGAACGAGAAGTGGGAATGCTGAACGAACCCTGTGCGCGAAAAAAATGAAGGCAAGTACCGGGGGGAGGGAGTGTACTCGATAGGAGAGATGTACTCGATCTCATGCATGGCCGTAGTCGTATGACCATAGACCGGGGGTGGGAGGGGTAAGAAGGGAAGACACTTGTAACCTCGGCTTTAGTTCAGAAAACTGGAAAGTAAAAGTTGATGCACTAAACGAAAAAAAAAAAATGAAAATGTTATATTCATGTCATGGAATACTACTGATAGTATAAGCGTAGGAATGGTCGAGTATGTTCATCCGGAATTTAGACGAGCTCCCCCGTTTCTTGTGTATCTCTCACAGAAACTCAGCAGCGTCTCTGCTACTGCTGTAGATAGAACGGTTAGCCCTACGCCGTACCACTGCCGCGTGGGCTGTGAGTAAGCCTTGCCTGGACTGGACGGCTACTTATTACGTTTTACAGTAATCGGTTTGCGATGCAAAAGACAGCTATCAGTAGCCGACGCCGAGCCAGAAACGCGCCAGTAAAAGGCGCAGACGTCCGCAAAATATATCGTAACGCCTACTACTACGGGGGGCCACAGTAAATAGGACCTGCGGTACACACAAAAATCTATATATTTACCCATTTCTACTGACAATAATTTGTCCTATTTACTATGGTCTCCCGTAATAGCCATCTACAGCAGTAATAACTGCAACATACGCGGAGCTTCCGAGGGACGGGAGCTGCCACCTGTCTAATAATAATTGCCGTTGCTGTGGTCAAAAGATCTACAGAAGATCTGTGGGTCCAAAAAGGATCGGACACGGTTCGTGACGTGACGGTTGTGAGATCTTCTGAAAAAAAAAAACGAAGAGTGATCCTACTGGGAATCGAACCCAGGGCGGGAGATTCAGAGTCTCCAGTGTTACCGACTACACCATAGGATCACATCGGCATGCACGTGGAGACCGCTGAAAGGCGTGTGAATCGTTTTTGTGCCGCTCTATTAACTATGATATGATGATGGCTGGCAACCACTTTTTCGGCATGCTCCTTAGGGTCGATCTTAACGAGTAGTGTTTTTCAGTCTTTTTTTCAGTTTTTTTCAATATTTTCGGTTTTTTCCTACAGGAAAATACCGAAATTTCGGGAAAATACTTAAAAAACCTGAAAATCACTACCAGGTACTCGTTAAGATCGACCCTTACTTTACGTTGTCATTTCCACTTTTCCACGTCCCTAATGGTTTCAAGTGAGCACATTCTCAGCTACTACTGCGGTAGTACTCGTCGTACTTGCGCACCCTGCCGGCTGGTTCAAGCATAAAACCGCAGATTGTGCCAGTCACGAATCAATTCGTAGTTATTTGAATGTCACATACTTGGTATCATACTGACCGTAAATGATGAGCGGAAGGGGATGACATAACCCGTTTTTTTTTGTTGAAGGCCTAGGGTTGGCTCTGGCGGCAAAACTGTGTCCCGACAAACCACAGGCCTCCAAAAAGGTCAACAATAGTCAGGCGTTTTCGTAGAAAACAAAAACATTTTTTTCTTTGCTGAACAAACCGGTTCCAGGTACTCCATGGAGGCATGTCTGTAAAAAGATTCGCTCGAAAAATCGAAGAACTGACTGCGAAGGATCACAATCACGCAATCATGTCATATTTGCCGCCAAAGTTGATTATGTACTGAAACTAAGTAATTTCGAGGTAACACCTACTCTATGCACTTTTACCGCACTAAAGTCCCAATGCCCACGCTGTGTTTAGGAGAGATATACTCTAAAATTCGGCACACGTGTTCCTTAAGCCCTCGCCAAACCTTGAACGGATGTTTTGTTCCCTTTGGAAGTCTTAAGACCTCAACATCCCAAAAAAAAAACACCAAAAAAAAACTTATATCCATATATATATTTGGCGGGGGGGAAAAGCACCCGTCAACGGCTTGGCAGGGACTCAAAGAACACGTGTGCCAAATTTCGGTCTAGCTCAAAAACATAGCGTGGGCACTGACTGGACTTTGAAGGTAGTTGGCGCGATAGACTTGAACCAGCTCGTACTAATAGTACCAGGTATGTTTTTACCTGCCGTCATACACTGACATACTGTTTCCACCTGTGGACGTTCTGCGCGTTCCCTTCCCATACTTCTCCTGTTTAACCTAGCTTTGGTGCAGTCGCAGTCGTCACAATAAATACTTTAATTCGAGTGTCTAGATGCAAGTCTGTTAGGATGGCGTCCATCTTGCCTACTACGTACCAGGTGTGCTTTACCCTTTCCCACTAGTTTTGCTACGTGCGCATCCCGAAAGCAGTCTTCTGAGATCTCTACGCCAAGGTGGGTGCGTATATCGGTCTACGATCGGCAATTCATTTCCCCCACATTAATTTGAATGTTGCAGGGTCCTCCATGTCCTCATTACATGTCACTGCCGCACACGTTTTTTACGTTCGCTGTCACTCTCCTTTTTTCCAGTACACTCTATTACGGGGGGTACATAGTTAATAGGACCTACGGTATACATAAAAACCTATATATTTACCTATTTTTACTAACAAAATTTGGTCCCGTTAACTATGGACCCCCGTAATAGTGCCTTCTCGACTTATTTCTGCAATCCTTCGGGTTTTTCCCATATCCCCAAGAAATGAATCTGCAGACATCAATCCCAACACCATGTCTTCCTGACACCGTGACTCCCTGCTTTGCTGCTTCAACTGCTAATATCATGCCATTAATACATACCTTGAGTTCATTAGCTGATACGATATCATAATGGATCGATTAACACTATGTTCCCCGACCCGGGAATGGATCCTAATGCCCCCTCAACCGGGATGAACGCACTTGGGGGAACCCGGGGATGGGACCAGAATGTCCGCTAACCCGGGAATGAGCCCATATTGTTCCCTGGCCGGCGGGGGAGCACATAGTGTCCCCTGACCCAGGGATGGACCCCCAATGCTCCCGGACCCGAGGATGGAGCCAGAATGTCCCCCAAACCAGGGACGGACCCAGTTGGGAAACCTGGGGATGGACCCATAGTGTCCCCTGACCCGAGGGTGGATCTGGAATGCCCCCTGACCCGAGGATGAACCCAGAGTGTCCCTTGAACCGGGGATGAACCCACTTTGGAAACTCGGGGGGGTGAACCTAATTTGGCAAGCCGGGGATGTGTTCAATATGCCCCTGTCCCGGGGATGGGCCCAGAGTGTTCCCTGGCCCGGGGATGAACCCATATTGCCCCTTGACCCCCGCACGCCGCAGTTCTGAGCCTCACTGCTCCTTTAGAGCTATGACAGTGCTACCAGGATTTGCGATGATCATCAACAACACCACTGTCCTTTAAACGACATATGGATTATACTCACTTGGGAAACCCGGGGATGGGTCTAGAACGTCCCCTGATATGGGGATGGATCCAGAATGTCTCCTGACCGCCGCACACCGCGTAAAATGCTAACTATTGATGCCTCCTTTCTCCTGTGCCTCGCTGTCCTTTTCTTCAAAGAGCTGTGACAGCGCCAAAGACAACTGCGACATCTGCTCGAGCCTGTTCAAGTGCTCTGGCGAGGTGTCGGGAGGCTCCGATTGCGACCCCAACTACGTCCCCCCGTCCTTCAAGTACCAGCACGCGTCGGGAATGCTTACCGACTACGACGACCAGGAGGGCCTATGCAAATGTGAGCTTTGCGCGGGCTCGGTTGGGCAACGGCTTAAACCGACACTATTAGTAGACGCGTGCTGCGATATACGGGTGCAGGGGTCAGCAGCACTTTTCGAGGCGTGCTGTGGTAGAAGTGGCACCTACTTTTACCTTTTGAGGTTCCTCCCTTAAGATGCTCTATACTATTAGTACGTTATTAGTAAGTCGCCCAAAAACTGGTTGTGACAAAAGCTAAAAAGGCTACCCGACGAGCAACCCCGAAGCCGAGAGGTAGGTGTAAATCGCTAGAAATGTTGTAGAAGCACTCATGATTTCCCAGCGATATTGTATTGGGTTAAGGGAGCCCAGTCAGTACGAAATAATTTGACCGAAAAGGGCTACTCCTATCCCTATCGTGGCACGCCTCTTTACAGCCATTTTTTTTCTTTCAGACGGTACTCCTCAACGAAGGAACTACCGTATCACACTGGGTGATAAGATAACACACCCCCTGGAACGAATTTCAGACTCGGTTTCCCCCAAGACATGGGGGGGCACACACGACAAAAATGATGGCTTTGGAAATATTACGTCCAGAAGGCTATATAGAGCATACCGGTAGACGCATCGCTCGTCCTACTCAGTCCAGAAACCCACCTTTGAAAATATTGCGAGGGGGGTGTGTTATATTATCACCCTAGTGTGATAATATTATACGGTATATACCTCGTCTGGATTCCCGTTTTGTGCATTTTCAATTTCATTCCTGGTCAGCCTGTAAATCTCTTGGGACCTCGGGATAGCAACAAAAACCGGAATCCCTTCTTTGGGACCCTTGTTAAGGTACGTAAGGGACCCCTTACAAAAGAAAGCGACAAAACACAAAGCTCTCTTTCGTGTTATCAAGCGTCTACGAGCAGCGTGAGCAGAGGTCCACGAAAAAACAGATACCGACACCCTACGACGTACCCATTTTCGAGACCCAGACAGCGGGGAGTACTTAAACGAAGTAAAAAAAGTACAATAGGAGTATGAAAAAAAAAAAAAACGTTTTAATTAATTTCGTCCGGAAATCCCGACGCGCTGGTTGATTTTTTTTCATTTTGACGCCGGGAAGGAGTGTACTGTGAGTCGTGTTCTCTTTTTGTGTCGAGCACCCTGGGCGTGAGCACCCAGCAGCACTAACCACGTGTAGGATAAAGTTGCGTCCGTGCCGCGCGGCTTCTTGCATCGCTGCCCGGATACCAACATGTACCGGCATGTATCATTCCCCAATCGCGCGGTGGCAGTGGTTGTATTCGTCATTTTTTCTCGTTAATTTGCTCACTGGAAGTCCCGGGGTTAAGTCTCAGCTGCACAAGGGGGTTGGTTAGACGTCGTACATACCGAAGGTTTCATTTTTTGTGTCTCCCTCTGGATTTTTTTTTGTCTTCTTATTTGTCACAGCTCGGATGGACAGATCATGTACAGATCATCTATTCCCACAGTTCATGATCTGCAACTTTCAGGGCAGATAGATCTCTGATCTGTATGATCTGTATTATCTGTATGATCTGTACGATCTACGTAGCTCACGTTACCAGGTGGGACCCGATTTATCCGCATATGATCTACTGTAGCACATATTTCCTGGGTTGGATCTGCCCTATAAGGCAGATCCTGCACAACCTCTCACAAAGGCAGGTGAAGACCTAGATCATCTAAAAGATATGTAGATAGATAGATAGATAGATAGATAGATAGATAGATCGTGATCGTGATCTGTTCGAGCTGTGGAATATTTAGGAGTGATCGACGTTGCAGCTCGTCGTGCTGCACACGTTGAGGATGGCGAACATGAAAATACTGAAGCGAATGCACTACTTTCTGCCGCTCCCTTCCTTTTCATAACTCAGATCATCCATTGGCTCACACAGCAGGCGCACCTTCCTCCCCCCCCCCACGGTGTGTGTTGCGCATGTACTAGAAGGCAATGGAGGTGACCTTTCGAATAAAAAACCAACAAGTTTCGACGACGCGAAACCTCTTACGACCCCCTACCCCGCCCCCCCTTTCCCTTCCCCTCTCCCTCCCACCCCCCCCCTCCCCCCCCCCCCTCTCCTTCTAACCCCCCCCCCCCCCCCCTCCCCCTCCCCTTTTCCTCCCTCACCCCCCTTTCCCCCCCCCCTCCCTCGCCCCCTCCCTCTGACCCTCCCTCTCCCTCCTCCTCCCCTCCATCCGTCCTCCCCTCCTCGTTCCCCGTCCCCCCCCCTTCTTCCTCCCTTCCTTGCCCCCCCCCCCCCCCCTTATCCCTTCCTTGCCCCCCCCCCCCTCCCCCGCCTCCGCCCCCCCTCCTCCCGTTCTCCCTCCGATCGTACTGACGCCGTGCGGGAAAATTCTGGAAAAATTCCTGGAAACCGCAAAGTCGTCGGGAACTCTATCTCGGCCATAGCTTTCTTCGAGGGCAGGCTGTACGCCGCGGACTACTCGAAGAAATGTCTCTGGCACTTCGACGTCGACGACAACGGGAGCCCCGATCTGGACAAGCCGATCGTGATCGCACACGGAGAGATGGGGCCGAGTTCGTAGACCTGGTGAGCACCCGCGGCGCGGCAGGGCTTCGGCACACTTTTCAGCCCGTGAATAACGCATGCCTTATTTCTGCCTGACGGGGCGGGGTGGGCTCCTTAAGGCCGCTGGGGAGCTACTCGACAAGGCATGCCTATTTATCGCTGGATTCGATGTACTATTTTCATCGTTGGACTTTTTGGCTTGTCTCGATCCCGTTTATTATCCTCGCCCTTCTCTTCCGCGCCCTCCCAATAGCAACTCGATTCCAATTCCGGGGTCACCTAGCGGGCGCCCCCTGCCCCCTTCCCACCTCAGTGCGTGCCTTGACTTCGATCGCGGAAAAAAGTCAGCATTTTCTTCTTTCTCGTCGGCTCGCGTCGAATTTTGCAAACTCGCGCTATGCCCCCACGGGACTGCTCAGCGTATCGGGCCTCGCGGTAGCCTCTTGTGTGTTTTCGAGAAGGCGGGTTGTTGGAGGTCCTTAGAGTGAGCAGAACAGCCTGAAAAGAAAGTAGTACCTGGGCACTCCTATCCAAACACTGCTGTCCAGGGTCTGTGTTTGCACGTTTGAGCCCCGAACCTTTCGCGCCGTGGACAGATAGATGATCGATTTTATCAAAACATCATGATATATAGCAGATGCTTCAGGGCAGATACACGCATACAAACATTCTCCTGATCTGCATCATGATCTACGTGCTATATATAGTTCATGATCGTTGTCGGGTGGGAGCCGTATGATCTGCGTGGTAATCTAGGACATGTTTCCTGGGTTGAACCTGTACGAGACAGATCCTGGCACGGCAGGCACCTCAGAACGGCAGGTGAGGAACTAGATGATTTAGATCATGATCTGTGTGAGCTGTGAAAAAGCTCTCTCGCCGGAGGGGGCTACTCTACTCTGAAGAGCCACGATACACCGAAATGCATTTTGATCCCGAGTGTGTATTTTTATTTTACCATAATATCATATATATTCGGCAGATTCCTGCCTTAACTAGGCGTATTGTGGGGTGTTCAAGGTCGGGACACTTTGTGTCCCTAGCGAGGTTTGCCTTTTGAGTAACTACTCGTTGGTACTCACATGTGTTGAATGCTTAGAGATAAAAAAAAACAGCAACTTTATTCCTTTCGAGCGGGATGAGAGACTGAGAGCAAGCCTCGTGCCGCGCTGGGAAAACCCCTGGTTTTTCATCTAAGATACGCCTCCCAAATACTACAAATATTGTCCCAATACCTGAACCCAGGTAAATACGGTTTTTCGGCCTCATTCAAAGCAGTATCATAACAGTATCGGGCTTGCAGTAGGCCAGTTTCGTGAGATATAGAGCTCCCGAAGACAGGAGGCAGATGATGAAGTCGCATCTATCATACCTTGCTACGAGTACACCCAACAGGGAGCTCACCTTGATTTCCTTTCCCTTTTCCTTTTCGTTTCTATGTTCGTTCTTGTTGCTCAATTTCGTGTTTCATTATTGTTGTTCATTGAAGTTGTTATTGTTTTTTTGTTCATTTTGTTGTTTATTTTCGTTGTTCACTTTCCCTTCCCATGCATTTTTTCTTCTTTCATTGTGCACTTGTGTTGCTTATTTCTTCTTTCGTTGTTCATTTTCGTCGTTCATTTCGTTTTTCATTCTTCCATCACTGTTTGGTTTTGTATTTCTTGTGCGCGACTTGACCGAAGGTGGACGGAGGAGATGGATACTTGTACGGAACCAACTTTGCCTTATCCAAGCTTGTCCGGATCGACGTGAGTCTGTAGTGGCAGGGGGGGGGGGGGGGGGGGGGGGGGGGGGGGGGGGGGGGGGGGGGGGAAGAGGGGGAGAAGGAAGGGTAGTAGTGGTAGTAGCAGTGACAGTCGTAGTAGTAGTGGTAGTAGTAATAGTAGTAGTAATAGTAGCAGTAGTAGCAGTAGCAGTAGCAGTAACAGTAGTAGCAGTAGCAGTAGCAGTCGCAATAGTAGCAGTAGTAGTAGTAGCAGTAGTAGTAGCAGTAGCAGTAGCAGTAGCAGCAGCAGAAGCAGAAGCAGTAGCAGCTTTAGCAGTATCAGCAGCCGTATCAGCAGCAGTAGTAGCTGTAGCTGTAGCTGTAGTTGTTGTAGCGGTAGTAGTAGTAGTAGTAGTAGTAGTAGTAGTAGTAGTAGTAGTAGTAGTAGTAGTAGTAGTAGTAGTAGTAGTAGCAGTAGCAGTAGCAGTAGCAGTAGCGGTAGTGGCAGTAGCAGTAGTAGCAGCAGAAGCAGTAGCAGCAGCAGTAGTAGCAGTAGCAGTAGCAGTAGTAGCTGTAGCTGTAGCTGTAGCTGTAGCTGTAGCTGTAGCTGCACCAGTACCAGTAGCCGAACAATAGCGCCTCCCCCGTTTTCCGTGCCCACATTTCCATCCTGCAAGAAAAGACGGTTGGAACACCTTGAGCACATCGAACATGATAACGAAACACCCCCCGACCCCCCCACCCTCTCTTCCTGCCCCCCCCCCCCCCCCGCCCCTTCCCCCCCCCCATGTTTTTTCCCTCCATAAATATTAACAGGCGTTTGGCCTGGAAGCACTAGACACTGCGGAAGATGCTGAAGACGCAGAATCACCGTCAGCATCCTCTAAAAACGCAACATCTCCGACATCTTCACCTCCAGCTGCCTCTTCTGATGCTAGTTCCGGCGACGTGGAAGAGAAGGACACGCCGGGGGCATCCCCGGTCCAAAAAACGCCCTCTCCGACTACCGAGGTGCCGCGTTACTCTCGGTGATAGGTTTTCAATTCGACTATAATTTTGTACGTAGTATAAGTGCCCTGGTACTCGTTTTTGTGTGCCAAATGGCTTTTAGTCGTATCAATATCATGCACTTGGTACTCGAGTTTATTCGCCAAAGCGTTTTTCGTTGTAAGTGTCTTTCAGATGGTTGTACGCAGTGGTCTTTGTTTTTTTGTTTCTTCCATTTATTTTGTAGTTGGACCCTTACCTGTTTTATTGCCTGTATTTTTAAGGCTCCGGCGGGTGGGAGAAGAAAAGGCTTAGCTTCCACAGGTATAAAATACGTGCCTGGCAGATGTTTGTTCTGAACAACGCTTCCAGCGTTTAAGAAGAGTAATGTCACCGCTAGCGTTTGTTGAGCCGCCCCCCCCCCCCGCCTCCCCCGTCCTAGACCTCACGGCGCTTCGTGCTTGGTGCATGGTGCAACCAACGTCTGCCTCGGTCGGTGAAAACCCAATGTGCTCCGTCCCGGCATTGTAGGGATTCCAGGGTTTATGGTCATACGACTACGGCCTTGCATGGCATGAGTACCCCCCCCGCCCTCCCCCGACCCTCCTCCATATCTCCCACAAGCATCTCCTGTTCTATGATAGGGGTACTACTGTACCTTTTTTTGGCTGAAGCAATGGTTGGACTGACGGGGAACTACCCAATAAGGCATGCCTTATCGCCCCAGTCCAACCCTTTCAGGGCAAACTGCGGTTCCGTCCGTTTCGGGGGCAACCTGCTCAGAATTTGAGTGTTTTCGCCCACAACGGGACTATGATACTACTGTACCTCAGGATAGTCAATTCAGATCGTCTTATCTCTAGGATGACCTTATCTTTTGCTACTGCCAAAAAATATCCCATCACGATTTCCAAGTGTTTGTTTCTCGTGACACGCCGATTTTCACAGTCTTATTCACCCGAAAGCCCTTAAACCGCAGGGCCTTAAAGTGGGAATACCGCTTTTCTCGTTGTTCTCATTTTCGTTTCTACGATTTTTTTTTCCCGAACAGTACCACCTACGACAGACCGAGGTTGAGCGTCCGTTTTTTCCCCCTCAAAATCAGTTTCCGGGTGAAGATATACGGCCTGGTGCCAGCAAGATGCGTAACGTTTCACTCTCGGGCCCTCAAACAATGAATCCGTGATATGTGCTCGACCCTGAGTATATATCTACTGTACGTGGCCGCATCAACAAGGGGAACGCATCGGTGAAGGGTTTTCGTAAATCAGAGCCGCACTGCGTGATGTAGGAATGGGCTGTTATTTGACCCTCTCTTCGTCCGTCTCTTCGTGTGTGGCAGGAATTGAAGCCTCCCAACGCGCGGCTGAGAGTCTCGCCAGCTGGCGGGGACGGCTATTGCCAGAACCCTTGCGAGGTGGAGGCGGGAGCGAAGGTCACCTTTACTGGGCTGCCATCGGGAAGCTATGGGGACACCAACATCACGGAATACTCGTGAGTAAAACGGAAAAGCAAGCATTTGTAATGCTCAACAGAAAACCTGGTGGGCATACCGCCAAGCAGACATCCGTAATTCTCAAAGAACATCTCTCGAGAGTATACTCAAGCGAGCACTAATAATATTTTCTCCCGCTCAACGCTGTATAAAATGTGCCAGTCGGCAGCTGCGTGCAAATGCAACGAAAGTCAAGCACTGCCAAAATGAAACAAATGCAAGGGTACTTGTACAACACGACTGGTTGAGCTCCAGCTCTGCGACTAACAGCAACAAATAGAAGATGAGTCAACGCCTGTTGTGATCAACACCTACCACCGCTCTCTTCGAAAACGTTTGACCCCCCCCTCTCTCCCGTGCGCCCTGCCATCCCACCAAGTGGATCTTGACCGTTACACAGGATATCTTAGATTTCTTCTTGCCCGTCGGATCTTGACGGTTACACAGGATAATTTTGATTGCTTTTATCTTGACCGCCACGCATAATATATCAGTTTTGCTCCTACCCGTCAGATCTTGACCGTTACTCAGGATGTCTTATATTTTATCCTACCCGTCGGATCCTGACCGTTACACACAATAAAATATAATTTTTCTCCTACCCGTCGGATCTTGACCGTTACGCACGGCGAAGTAGCATTGCTTCTACTCTTTAGATCTTGACCGTTACACAGGTGCCCCTAACCGTCGGACCTTGGCCGTTACCCGGGATATTTTGTATTTGCTTCTAATCGTCAGACTTTGGTGGTTACACAGGGTATCCCAGAGACCTTTTCCTACCCTTCGGATCTTGACCGTTAGACAGGATATCTTAGATTGCACCTACCAGTCGGATCTTGACCGTAACACACCTACACAGGGTGTGTTATATTTTCTCCTCCCCGTCGAATCTTAACCTTTACACAGGACATATTATACGCATGAGCCCCTACCCACCGAACCTTGACCGTCGTTGCACAGGATATCTTTCGGAGACGGCAGCAAGAGATACACTGGACCGGATGGGGGGGGTCACGTGCACACGTACAAAGACGACGGCGTGTTCGTAGCCGAGGTGAAAAAAAAAAACAACGAACACCGTGTGTTGGCGGTATAGTACATATCAATGTAGCAAAATGACCACGTATGAGGTATTGCTATTAATAGTGTCGTACTACTGTAATACCCGGTAGCATCCCATTACGGAGGACCATAGTAAATAGCACCTACGGTACACACAAAAAACCTATATATTTCCCTATTTTTACTATCAAAATTTGGTCCTATTTACTATGGTCCCCCGTAATGGTATACGGTACGGTACCGGTTTACCGGTTCCACTCTATCCCAAGATAAAAGTACCGCCTGTATAGAAAAATATAACCCAAACGGTCCATGTATTGCTGGACAGAGTTGTATATGATGAGGCGTCATTGTTTTGGGCTCATTGTAATGTGAGGGGGGGGTGAAATTACGTAGCTTGTGACTCGAGCCAGTGTGAATCAATCTATAGTGTTTTTTTAGGAGACTATTATAACTATGCACGATACAACGCTAATACGTTTCACATCTCGGGCAGATAGATCACCGGTTCCCACCGGATGATCTAGATCCTTCGCGGCAGATAGATCATATATCCCTGATCTGTATGATCTAGCTCATGTTGCTGGGTGGGAGCGGTACAATCTGCATGATCTACAGTAGCACATATTGTACATATTTCCTGTGGGACAATCTCTCACAACCGCAGGTTGTGATCTATGTTATCTAGATCGTGTATGTCAACGTCCCCATATAGAAGTAAGTTGCACATACAATGGACCGAGCGATATATGTAGAGTTTAGTCGTACCAAAGTCCGATTATCACGTCTTGCGTGACTTGTGTAGCTACCATTCATCGACCGAGATTGCGGCGGGATTAGTTTTTTCCCGAATGGGTGGCATAAAAACAGCATCTGACATCAGGATCCCGTTTTGGGGTTATGGGACGGAGGGATGAAAGTCCCCTGCGCCCACTTCTTCCTACGTAATTAATATATGGTCCTACTTCTACTCCTACCTGATGGCAACCCTCGCCTCGATATACTCGTCCGCATGACGAGACGAATCCAGCGAGCGAACTGACCCGTCACGCCGGCGTCCACATCTCTTGGTGGCATGCCAGGGGCAGACAGACTCCCGTCCGGGAGTTCCGCGTCCGGCTTGTCAGCCTTGCCTGACAAAGCCAAGACCGACCGCAATAATAGTACCGACGCTCGCAGTTCACGCCCGCAGTCAGTCCCGCCCCGAAACAAACGTTACCGACCCTTAGCATCCACGTCCGGCCCGGTCAGCTCCACATCACCGGACGGCAGAAGAAGATCGCCAGAGGTCTCTTCCTCCAACAGCCGCCATGTTCACGGACACCGAAGACATGTCTACGGAGTTAGACGGCACATCGACAGAGCCAGACGGCATGCCCAACGAAAAAGACGGCATGTCCGTCGAAGCATTAGGCAAGAAGCCAACGTCGGAATTATCCACGGCTGGCGCTTCAGCCGAGAGGGTGTCCACATCTGGCGGGGAACTCGGGCCCCTTAGGTCCCTTTAGCCCCCCCCCCCCCCACTCAGTTTCTTCAATGAAGCCTTTACCATTCTCAGAGTACTTTTCATCGTCCTCGGAACGAACGATCTTGCCACCAAAAACGCAGCCTGAACCCTCAAAGGCGCTTTGGGTCACCGCCTCTGCTGCGTTCATCATGTCCAGCTGGAACTGTCCGTACGGCCGAGCCTGTGCCAGCAGCCTACCGAAGCCCCCCGAGACATCGTTGAGGTCCATCACTGGACAGGGTACCCGAGTACCCTGTTTAGAAATGGACCTTGACGATGTCCCGGAGGGCTTCGGTGCGCTGCTCCCACTGACTCGGCTACGCAGACACTTCCAGCTGGCGTGAAGAAAGCAGCAGAGGCGGCAGCCCAAAGCGTGCCTTTGAGCGTTCAGCCTGCCTTTATGGTGACGATGTTCCCCGCTCCAAAGACGACGACAAGTACTCTGAGGATGATATGGTATCCATCGAAGAAAGCGAGTGAGGGAGCGGGGGGGGGGTTCAAGGGACCGCATTGAACCGCCGCCTCTGCTGCGTACTTCTGCCCAGCTGAAAGTGCCGAGCCAATGGGAGCAGCCCACCGAAGCCCCCCGGGACATCGTCAAGGTCCATTGCTGAAGCGGTTAATCACTGTCTGTACAGCCGAGCCAGTACCAGCAGCCTACCGAAGCCCCCCGAGACATCGTCAAGGTTCATTGCTGAAGGGGGTGCTGAGGTCCATTGCTGAACAGGGTAGCGGGTACCCTGTTCAGTACTGGGCCTTGACGATATCCCGGGGGACTTCGGTGCGCTGCTCCCACTGACTCGACTGCACAGACAGTTCCATCTGGCGTGAAGAAGGCAGCAGAGGCGTCCCAATAGCGTAACGAGTCTCAGGCGGTTGTGCCAAGGTGTCAACGACAGTATGCTTCAGTAAGGATGGGAGTCACGCCAGCTGGAGCTGGGTTTAGCCGTGGAAAAATATGGCGGGTTCAAATCTCCACGCCCCCCTATGGAGGACCAAGTGACTTACGTTGCTCAGGTCAGGAAAATGGCCGCCGCAAATGCAGCGGCGTGCGAGGTCCAACGTCATGCCGCCATCGCCCTCCAGCAGGCGAGAAATTATATATAGCGCATATAGCGCAGTCGAGGAAAGAGCAGACGCCCATGGGAGCGACGCCACCCATACGCCCGATGACCGACTTGTGTGGGTGCTGATGGAGATGAGGTGCCGATTGGTACTTCAGCATCAACAGGGCATAAAGGCGCAGCAGGAGACGCTTGTATGACTTTCGATACAAATCGCGAAGCATCTGGATCAACGGGAACAGCCACAGCCAGATAAGACAGCAGGGGAGGAGGAAGAAAAAGATAAAAGAACAGAAAGGTGGAAGATCAGGAGTTGGTATCGATGGAGGAGGACCAGAGACTGAGCAGCGGGAGGATTTATTTTTTATGTTTTTTTTTATCCTCCGGCGGATTGGTAAAAATAAAGCTTGAGCTCACCACACTACCACGTTTAGAATACGTGTCCTGTGTCAGTTCAACCCGTCGCTCCCGTGGCAACAGCAGCACCGGAGTGGCAGGAGGAGCTGAAAGAACTGCCACCGCCTCAGCCACGTCTGCCACCGCCGCGGTCACCGCCACCGCCGCAGCTTCCTCCGCCGCCGCCGCCGCCCCACAGAAACGAAGGGGGAAAGGATGAGACGGACAAGCAGCAGTATTACTACTACCTGGTAGTTTTTATTGCACCGCGTGCAGTTTTAGCTCGTTCAAACTGCAGAGGCTACATGATGAGAGCAGAGGGGCGCGCTAAACCTTGTTCACCCCAAGGCATAGCTATATGTACGGTACGAGTCGCTGTTTGGGACGATGAGCTGAGTACTCTCGATGATGAGCTTGTTCACTGCTTGGAATTGTTTGATTGCCTTTTGATCGAATGTGTGTTACGTACAGGGAATGTTGGAGGCTTGGTGTGTGGTCGTCACTCTTCTGATATCTGTCAACCTTTTGATGGCCCAAAGGTGGAAATGAGCAATAGTCGCACCGCACCGTACGCGCACGAATCGTAAAATAACTATATTTTTTTATGGTACGTGTAATATGCACCCGGCATGGGTATGCGAAGCAACTCGTTAATTTTCGTTCGGTTTTTGTGGAGATCAGTTGGTTAGTTCTTTGATTCTCCGAGTAGTATGAATTATAACATGACCAGGAAAGGAAGCAGATTGACACCCTCCTCCCCTCCTTCCTCTCCGCCCCCCCCTTGTTGATAATGCGACGCACGAAACCAGAACGAAAGAAAGACACACGAACACGGAGAGTGTGATGGAATAATATATATACCTGGTGTACTAGTGTCATGTCTTCCGGATATCGTACATTATTATTGCAGCTTTGTTGCTTTTCCAAGAAAACGAAAGTAGTAGGTAAGCTGTACTGGACGCGTCTCGCGGACGAAAACGAAAGTGGTTTAGTGGCTGCTTCGGAAGGGAGAAAAAATAATTGGAAGAACGTATCGAGTACGACCAACTAACTGACGAAAAACCTGGGAGGTCCGGTGGTTGGTTTAGTTTTAGGGGTTCGGTATTTTTCAACAGCTAATGTTTTCTTTTGAATCCGAGTTCTTTTTGGGTGCGGATGGACTACACTTAGCGGTGATAAATAACACCATCACTATTGATCTATTGACAAGGAATTTGCCAGTTTTGCTACTGAGACTTGTCGTAGTGTTTCATTTTATATGTTTTTGTTTTTTCTGGATATTCGGATAGGATTGCGGCTGTCATGACTGTGGAAAGAGTAGGGGGGGGGTGTACGATTCACTCGTACCACAGTATGAGGGTCATGTCTTGTGTGACTTGCGTAGCTGCAATTCATCTACGGAGATTGCGGCGGGATTTATGTTTTCTCGAATGGGTGGCATAAAAATAACATCCAATAACATCTGGATCCCATTGCCGGGTCCTGGGACGGAGCGCTAAAAGACCCGTTCGCCCACTTCTTCCTTTTTAATTGATCCCTGGTTCTGCTTCTACTCCTGCCTGGTGGCAACCCTGGCCTCGATCTCATCTTCCTCACGATCAGCCAAATCCAATGCGCGAATTGATCCGTTACTACATACGAGTAAGAACAAACTCCAAATCTCGCCGCATATTGCATATATCCTATACTCAAAAAGAGGATACTCGACGTTGTTGTGCCCAGTAACTGCAAATTGGCTAGATACGTGTGGACCTCAACGGCTATAACTCAACAGTTATGTCTAGATCGTGATCTGTCCGAGGTGTGAAATGTTTTTGTAACGCCAAAAACAAAATTGCCAGTACAACAGCAGGAACCAATTAATTCTTGTTATTCCTTTTTATTTCTGTGAATGTTTTCTGAGCGATCAACGTTGAGGCACGTGGCCGGAGGGCAACATAATGCACCGATATCTCTGCGTGATATCGGTTTGTCGGTTGCACGAAACAGGCGACGGCTACACGGATAGTTACCGATATTAATTAGATAGCCCTCGTCCTCTTTCTGAGCATGTTCGTCAGTGAGCAACGTTGAAGCTCATGCTGCATATGTGTCGAAGGGTGACGTTAAGTGCTGACGATATATGTCTGCGTGATATCTCCGGTTGCTGGTGGCGGCGAAACAGGTGAAGGTTACGGATAGCGAAGGCCTCACCGACACGGAAACCCTGACCATGGTCATCGGCGAGCCATTCTCCTTCGACATGAACCCAAAATCGGGAAAATGGATCGTGGGCGACACAATAAAGGTGAGAGAAAAACGGGAAAAAAAAAAAGGTGTGTGACGAAAGTAGCAAAGTGCGTAAAAACTGAAAATGGCGAGTAAGAGCGAATCTTGTAGAGCGGGCTGAAACGAAAACTGGACGGTGGGTGACGCTATTAATAATAAATTGGGCAAAAACGAAAAAAAAAAAAGTATGGACGAAACTAGTAAAGTTCGAAAAAAGGAAAAATAGGTCGTGGGCAAAACTATCAAGGTGCGCGAAAACAGAAAAATGGTTGTCGGCGACACTAAAAAAAGTGCGCAGAAACGAGAAATAAACCGCAGATGACACTGTTACGGAGGACCATAGTAAATAGGACCTGAGGTACACACAAAAACCTATATATTTACTTATTTTTACGAACAATATTTGGTCCTATTTACTATGTTCCCCCGTAATGTTAAGGTGCACAAACACGTAAAAAGGTGCGCATAACGAAGAATAGGCGGTGGGTGACAATGGAAAGGGTGGCAAAAACGAAAGTAGCTTGTGGGGGCGATGCTGTCGAACTACACAAAAACGAAAAAAAGGATTGTAGGGTTGTGGTCGACACTATTGAGGTGCGCAAAAACAAAAAAAAAATGGGTTGCGGGCGACACTATTAAGGTGCTCAAAAACAAAAAGGGGTTATACTATTGAGGGGCACAGACACGAAAAATGGGGGCGGTGGGCGAGACTACCATGGTGCACAGAAACGAAAAAAAAACAACACGTGAAGAATGAGCAATCACACATCAGACAGATCAGACAGACCCCCATTTCATGACCTACCTAGATATTTCATGGTCTAGACCTTTCATGGCCTAACGTAGATCTTTCATGGTCCAGTATTTCATGATCTAGATCTTTCATGGTCTACATCTTTCATGATCTAGATATTTCGTGATCTTGACATGTAATGGTCTGGATATTTCGTGATCTAGATATTTCGTGATCTAGAGTTTTCATGGTCTAGATCTTTCGTAGGCAAGATCCTTCGTGGTCTACATCTTTTGTCATCTACCTTTCATGGTCTATATCTTTCGTGATCTAGATCTTTCATGGTCTGTTTATTTCGTGATCTAGATCTTTCATTGCCTAGATCTTTCGAGATCTAGATCTTTCATGGTCTAGACCTTTAATGGTCTAGATCTCGCGTGATCTAGATCTTTCGTGATCCAGAACTTTCATGGTCTAGATTTTTCGTGATCTAGATCCTTCATGGTCTAGATCTGTCGGGGCAGATATATCTCTGGTACCCGGTATGTGGCGTTCATCTGCACGGGCTAGAGCATGTTTGCCGGTTCGAAATCTGTGTGAGACGGCATCAGCCCCAAGAAGCGGGAAAATGGGTCGTGGGCGGCACTATTAGGTTGCACAGAAACAAAAACAAAAACAAACGTGCGCGACGACACAAGGCAGCGCTCGTTTGGTTGCCACACGAGACAAGCCGAACAAACGTTCTTTGTTTGCTGTTGAATTTTCTAAGTTTTTTTGTGGCTTGTCGCGCCGTTCGCTTCTTCTTATTTCGTTTCAGACTTGAGAGAGAGGGGGGAGGGAACGGTTACGGGTACAGCGACGGTCGTGCGTGATTGGTCACTGGGGGATGGTGTCATACCGATTGGTGTTCGAGTTACAACGCAAAGACTCGTGCGGCACAGGCGCAACTTGATCCTATCATACCCCTGCTGCTGTACTGCTGGCTGGGCGCGCTCATGCTGCTGGTAGATGGTTGATACCAACCATTGTATTGGTCGCTATCTATGTCTCGGGGTGCCAAGGGGGGTGAACGGCCCTTGTACCTTCTCGTTGTGTGCGTGTGTGTGTGTGTGTGTTTTTCTTGCAGCTCGCCCATCTTACTTTCGCGTGCCGTTTTGTTTGACTTCACGACGGTTCAAATCTACTCCTTTTATCATGCCGTTCGCGCGTGTCGTTTTTGTTTGACTTCACGACGGTTCAATCCACTCCCTTTCTCATGCCACCCGCTAGACTTGACGACAGCTTAGCTTACAGTATTCGTCTCGCAGACCTTCTGTGTTGATTGACTTGACCCAATTCAGTATGTCACGAGCTGGTTCAAGCTTAATTCAATGCTCGTAGAAAGCGTCGGAAGTCCACGTCGTTTTCTAGAGATAAATCCTGAAGTTTTGTACACGCGTTGTGTGAGCCGCCGTCGTCGAGCCGTTGACGAACGGAGTTTTTTTCACGACATATTTTTTCGTCGTTTTTTTTTTCAGTTTTTTTTTTTTTTTTCTTCCCGAAGAAATCCCACAGTCAAGATAATAAAAGCAAACAGCGCCCTTCGTTAACGGTTCGGGAGGGGCTCATAGAACACACACAAAAAAAAAACAGGGTCTGTGACATCTATCTAAACGGCACGAACTTTTGGAGTTTTCGTGCCGAAAAATATGTAGTTTGCGTCGTTGTCTGTAATCACCTATTACAGTTTCAGGACAGTAGGGTCAGGACAGGGTCACTTTTGGGCGCCAAATAGTAGGACTCGATAATGGTCCCACGTACGTAGTCAATTGTGTGTGATGATTTGCGCGAAACCTTTTGCAGACAGATGCCCTGGGGGGCCTAGGCCCGGCTCGTTCGGGAAAAAAAATGAACAAAATGGTATCTTCCTCGTAAGCCTGCCTGTGCCTGGCTGTTCTTGACCTTTTTCGAAGGCCTGTGGTTGGCGTGGAGGTTTTGTCGCCGCTAGCCCTTAACCCTTTGACTACTGTAGGAGTACAGTCAGTCCCGTTTGGGGGGGATGAAGTATTACGGGGGACCATGGTTGATAGGACCAAATATTGTTAGTAAAAAGATGAAAATATATTGATTTCTGTGTGTACCCTAGGTCCTATTTACTATGGTCCCCCGTAATAGTTGGAATTCGAGTGGGTTGTCCCCGAGACGGGACTGGCTGCAGTTTGCCCTCCACAGGTTGACAAAAAACAAATGAGTTTGTTGCCTTCTACAACTGCTCATGGCTGTCGGCATCAAGCCAAATTCTTGACAATCGAGTACGTGTACCTACATATAGCATGCGGCATTCGTGGAAAATACAAGTTGGGGGCGTTTTGCTTGGACCAACCAACCTGTGTCACTGTTGCGTTTTGCCACCCGACAATGCGCAGCAAGAGCTTCAACACAATGACCACTCAGAATTTTTTCACAAACATTCCCGAAAGAAGGAGGGAAAAAAGAAGAATAACGCCATAAACAATTCAATTCCTTTCTCGCGCCGTTTGTTTGACCTGATGGACAGTTCGACCTCACCCGAGCCAAGAACGTCACGGTCCCCGACAGCATCACCTGGGCTTCTTCCGTCGAGCACTGCACCACCAACTCGTGAGCGCCATATAATGACGCGATGATGGATGCAGTATACATAGGTCAACGAAAAAGAAAGAACCAGTGTACCATTGCGGGGGGGCATAGCAACACATATTACGGGGGGGCCCTAGTAAATAGGACCTACGGTACACGCAAAACCTATGTATTTACCTATTCGTACTATCAATATTTGGTCCTACTTACTACGGTCCCTATGGTCCCCCGCAATAGGAATACATCATAGTAATATATAGTAGTACACAGTAGTACATAGTAATCATCACCCAGGATGGACCAGGACCTTAAAACCAGGTATCCCTATGCGTACCAAACATACGGTTAGTACTACTATTACACTATCTTCCCCTGTAATAAAGACAGACGGTGTTGAACGATAGCCAATGATAGCCTACCTTTAACCCGTGCTTCAGTAGCGCTACCCTATCACTATCGATAAGACTATTACAGGGGGCCGTAGTAAATAGGATGAAATATTGTCAGTAAAAACAGGGGAAATGTATAGGTTTTTGTGTGCACCGTAGGTCCTATTTACTATGGTCCCCCGTAATAGCTGTTATTTCAATGGTAACATGCTTGCTATCCGGCAACGTGGCGCAGCATAAGGTTAGGGCTTGACCGGTTCCGTTTCGTTGCGCTTGATAGGATGGCTCTCCGTGAATTGGTGTGTTTCGGCTCGCGCTTATTAAGTGGCGTCATTTTCTTTCGTTTCGGGTTTTTTTTTTTCGGTTTCGGTTTGTGTGTTGGTTATGTTTCGGTTCGGTTCATGATTATTGTCGTTTCATTTTTTTTGTTGCCGGGTAGAGCCGCAGACACCGCACCTCAGCTTGGTTTCGTTGCACTCCGCGTACCTGGTATACACTAATATTTTGCGTTTCGTGTATGGTCATGTTCCGGTTCGTGCATTGTTATGTTTCCTTTCGTTTTATTTGTCGTTCGGTTCGCGAATGATTATATTCCGGTTCGCGCTTTGTGTCGTTTCGGCTCTTGTAGGTTTCTTATGAAATCACCTTAACGGCGGCCGCCAACGTAAAACTCAACAAACTGCAGTTTTTCAGCCAGATCACCCGCGACAAAAAAAAGGCCACCATATATCGATATAGCAAGCAACTCCTTGGGAAGCAACAATCAGGGTGAACATTGTTTCGGTCCGAGTAATGTTTATGTTCCGGTTCGTTCGCAATTTGTGCCGTTTTTCGTTTCGATTTTTGTTTCCGAGTCAGGTGCACGGGAAAGACCGGCTGCCACTTGCACGGCCTCAGCGAGGTGGACACGGCTGCGGACGACATGTCCGGCTCGGTCGTTCCCATCGCTCACGCCCTTCCTTCTCGGGTGAGACTCTCAGACTGCTTACCGCTCATACCACTCACCCTTTAAGGGTTGACTGATGCTGACGGTTTTCAGGAGGGATGCATGCTACGCGTCACATACACGTACGCTCGCGTTCTCTAATCCACGCGCCGTTCGCAACGAATCCTTGCCGCTCGCGGAATTTTACAAAAAAGCCCTTGATAAGAAATGCCTCCTATATAATGGAAACTGCTATTTTCCCTGGAAGGGGATGATATTTTTCCATCCTCTGACAGGGGATGATATTGTTCCATCCCCTGTCTTAACGTCCGGTTGCCGCTTCGCGAGTGCCGCTTGCACTTTTTTTTCGCCGTAACATGCATCCTTGGTGGTAAGTGTTCGATGGGGAGCGCCATACACTGGTATCGCCGCCGTTTTGTTTCTGTCGTCTCTTTTGTTGCGCTGCTGGCATTACTTGTCTGTTCCCGAGATGTGCTATCCCTTTCTTGTCTCTTGTCGTGTTGACCCGTGCATTCGCTCGTAGTTATACCACGAGCATTGTTCGATAAGACTCTCGTCTACATCCATGTTGCCGCCGTTGACACACATCTGTTCTTCAGAGGGGAAAAAATAACACAATCCAAATCGACGAGCGGCGTTTGGAACGCTGAACCCTATGCGCGATAAAAATGAAGGCACGTACCGAGGGGGACAAGGAACGACACCTGTGACCACGGTTTGTCCAGGAGAAAATCGCTGAAGATAAAACCTCCTAGAGATAAGCTGGAAAATGAACCGGATGATTTAATATATATATATATCCAGTCTGTTCAGAAATAGAAGATACAATTTCGATTTTGTTTAAACTATATAAACGTCTCTTATATATACGATCAGACTGGCATCGGCCACATGATGGCAGTAGCTGGATTCGCAGGGAGTGCTACTGTGCCTTAAGGACCAGACCTACAAATTTGACATGCTATTATGACTGTGTTTGCCATCCAGTAGCGTGCAGCATGACGAGCTTAAGCGTTGATAACTCAAAAACATCGGCACTCAGAAAGAAGAAAGAGGAAGAAAAGAAGAAGACACATAATCTTTGTGTTTGCCACAGCATGATGAGCTTCAACGTTGATCGCTCATTGTTGTGTTCGCCATCCGAGCATACGCAGCAGCATCATAAATATGCAGCACGACGGGCGTCAGCATTGATCACTCGAAAACATCCATACCCAGAAAGAAGAAAGAGGAAGAAGCAAAGACAAGAAAAGACAAACACGATTAATGTGTTTTCCAAAAAGACAATGTGTTTGCCTCACGTAGTATGATAAACTTCAACGTTGACCACTCGCACATAGTCTCCGAAAGAGGAAGAGTTGACAGAGCGCTCGCAGCATGATGCTATGACTATTCATATTGTAGATTTTCCGCCCACGAAGCCAGCCATGAGATTTCCCACGACACACGGATCCTACGGGATTGGTCATATGGGACATGTCCACATGATCCCAGGCGACTGGTGAGACCACTTTCTCAAGTTGGTTGCTGCAGATCCCTTAAGGACTGAACAACGGTTGCCGACAACTTCGTAAACACTCGACGTGGTCGATTGGTCACCGTCACTACTTTTTATTTTTATTTTTATTGTTTTTATCCTCCGGCGGATTGGTAAAAATAAAGCTTAAGCTCACCGCACTTCCACGTTCCCAATTTCGTGTCGTGTGTCAATTTAGCCCAGTTGGGCACGTTGACCCGACCTGACCCCCGAGAGGAGCAAGTGCGGTGGAGATAGCCACCCGGGAGAGTCATCTCTCCCGGTAGTGTGGGACTTGCGCGAGCTCACCCACTAACAAAAACCAAGGCTATGAGGCCTTCCCGCCGGACTCGGATCATCCTACCCGTTGGGGCGTTGGTCCTCAACTACTTGGTTCGACAAAAGACGGCAGGTCATCATCTCGGCGAAGATGACGTTCGACAGAGCCGTGCTTTTACTACTAGACCAAAGTGTTGTACAAGAGTTACCTGCATTATACACATACCATTATTTCACTGTTGATACCATTATTTCAATGTTCTAACAGAGTTAACGTGGCCCATCGGGCGTCGCAATTTTTCTTCGTTCGACAAAAAATGGCAGGTCATCATCTCGGCGCAGATGACGTTCGGCAAGGCCGTGCTTGACTACGAGTGGCCGACGTCGGCAAAGACTCGCACCGTCACCGTCGCCTCGGTCCCAGCTGGCCTCGCTGTTTTCTACGACGACCAGGTGCGGTACATAGCCTCAAAGTGACATCATTAAGTAGCCATTGCCTCGGCAGGCGTGGGTAGTGTCTAATTTTCTGGGCTCCTTACACGAGGCGCTGAATATCTCACCAAAACGACGTGACTACTTCCAAGGGGCTTGTTCGAGGCCACCCCACCAACATTCCTGTGCGCTACATTAGTCCTAAAAAAGATGCACTGCACTACTGTAGTAAAAATGTCACACTGGCCGGTACACTAGTAATTGATCACTCGAGGACCTCAACCGCTCAGAACGTGCTTTTTGCCAAAAAGACGCTCACTACGATTGGGGGGGGGGGGGGGGGGGGGGGGGGGAGATCAAATTCTGGCTGTAACGTTTCTGTCTTCGACTGAGGAAGAAGATCCCAAATATTGTTGCAACACCGTAAGTTAGCGTTTCACTACAGAATGATTCGTGACACACCTACCTATTACGGGGGACCATAGTAAATAGGACCTACGGTGCACACAAAAACCCACATATTTTCCTGTTTTTACTAGAAATATTTGGTCCTATTTACTATGGCCCCCCGTGATAGTGTCTAGGCCACGAGATCAAGTTATCATACTTATCTCAAACCCAGTTCTTGTGCGAGGTATGAAGCCCTCCAAGGTGAGGAAGACCCTCAGAAAATCCCGGAAAGTTCAGATGGTATGCTATAATACCCCACTACCATACCGTGGCATGCGTCCAAAGAGTATTTACCGTATATATCACACGAGTGACGACATAGCACACCCCCTGGGATAAATTTCAGAGCCGATTTCCCCCAAAACCAGGGGTCGGGCACTCACCGAACGAAAATGGTAGACTTTCTTTGGGTAGACCCTCGTCATCGAGATATTCCCATAGGCGTGTCGTCGTTCGTCCTCTGCGCTCCCCCCCCGTTTATCGTCGGCGTCTCGTGTCACTCTGCTAGATAAATCAGCTTGTGAAGTTCGTTCGAGGGGGGGGTGTGTTATGTTATCACCCTAGTGTGATAAGGGGGGGAGTGTTATGTTATCACCCTAGTGTGATAAGGGGGGGGGGGAGTGTTATGTTATCACCCTAGTGTGATAAGGGGGAGTGTTATGTTATCACCCTAGTGTGATAAGGGGGGAGTGTTATGTTATCACCCTAGTGTGATAAGGGGGAGTGTTATGTTATCACCCTAGTGTGATAAGGGGGAGTGTTATGTTATCACCCTAGTGTGATAAGGGGGAGTGTTATGTTATCACCCTAGTGTGATAAGGGGGAGTGTTATGTTATCACCCTAGTGTGATAAGGGGGAGTGTTATGTTATCACCCTAGTGTGATAAGGGGGAGTGTTATGATATCACCCTAGTGTGATAAGGGGGAGTGTTATCTTATCACACCGAAACGTCAGTGCTAGCCGCTGTGACTTGGCTGGACTTGACGACTACCAGATACCTGGTATTAATAGTTGCTTACGAGTTGAGAGGCGAAGTAAGCGGACTGACTGACTTTAGTAGTTACAGTTGTGACTCGGCACGACTTCACTACAGCCGCGAGTCAGCACGACTCAAGTTACCGACTAGTAACTAGTCGGACTAAGAGTTACCCGTTTCCCGGAGGGACCGAACATCCTACCCCTTGGGTTTCCTCGTTGTACCTTGTAGTAGGGATTGTTGAATGCGGGGTACGTTTTGTTTGTGAGAAACCCATGTCGTAGCACGCGTCTGATGTCCAACGCTGTCTTGTCTTGCCTTGTCTTGTCTTGTCTTGTATTGTCTTGTCTTGTCTTGTCTTCTTGCCTTGTCTTGTCTTGTCTTGTCTTGTCTTGTCTTGTCTTGTCTTGTCTTGTCTTGTCTTGTCTTGTCTTGTCTTGTCTTGTCTTGTCTTGCCTTGCCTTGCCTTGTCTTGCCTTGTCTTGCCTTGTCTTCTTGTCTTGTCTTGTCTTCTCTTGTCTTGTCTTGTCTTGCCTTGTCTTGTCTTGTCTTGCCTTGCCTTGACTTGCCTTGACTTGCCTTGTCTTGCCTTGTCTTGCCTTGTCTTGCCTTGTCTTGCCTTGTCAAACGTCCAATCGTGTCGCAGACGTGCCGGTACACCCCGTGCATCGCGTCCTTCATGTCCGAATACCCGGCCTCCTTCGCCGTCGGCTCCATCCAATCCACCAACATGAAGGTGGGGTTGTGAACTTAGTGGTAGACACGTTCTATCTATGATAGGACAAATTATAGACCAGGTATATATATATCTGTATATCTACCAAGTGCTGTGACCACGGAACATATCATAGCGATGAGCAAATGTGATGACAACAACAGAGAGATGGGGACTGGGAGGCTATTTTCGGCCGACATGGGCTCTCGCCGAATGAGTTCACGTGCGATTCCTTAGCGGCGATAGTATTACCAGGGACCATAGTAAATAGGACCTACGGCACGCACACAAGCCTATATATTTCAGTATTTTTACTAACAATGTTTGGTCCTACTTGCTATGGTCCCCGCAATACCACCACCACTACTATGAACACTACTATTACGGGGGACCATAGTAAATAGGACCTACGGTACACATAAAAAAACTATATATTTCCCATTTTTTACTAACAATATTTGCTCCTATTTACTATGGTCCCCCGTAATCGTACAATGCTCGCAACTCGCTCATGACCAACGATCGGTATTTCTCCCATGCGTAGGTCTACTAGTTCCGCGAATGAGGCCCCCACGATAGTGCTCATAGCCTGGGCATGGTCACTCCCCCCGCGCCGCCCAGCACCTCACGGCGCTTCGCCCTTGGTGCAAGCAATGCTTGCCTGGTCGGTGAAAACCCGACGTGCTCCGTCCCAGCATTGTAGGGATGCGAAGGTCTATGGTCATACGACTACGGCCATGCATGATAATGAGTACACCCCCCCCCCCTCTTGGACATACTGACCCACCCGCAGAGAAATCACACACACCGACGGACGGCCCTTCCTTGCCCAACCATTGTCATTTCTCTCTCTGTGTAGGTTTACTACTGTAGTTCCGCGAATGAGTTCCGAACCATGATACTCGTCTACCCGTATCCCTTTCCATGCCCAACGATCTCTTTTTTGTCCAGCGCGTACAGAGGTCTACGAAATCCGCGAATGATTTTCCAACGATGACATACCCTGCGCGTGTGTCCCTTTCCATGCCGAACGATTCCCTGTTTTGGCCATGTGCAGATCTACGAGTTCCGGAGGTGGAAGGTCATCAACGCCGACAACTCGACGGACATTTCTCAGCGAGCGTCTCTCAACAACCAGATGGTGAGAATCGAATAAAAAAAAGTCATATATAGCGCGACAAAGGAAACGCGCGTGAAGAATTCAAAGCATTGAGGGTCATCTTAACCCTCTCCGGACTTCAGAGGAAAAAAATTGAAGGTCAAAAGTGAAAAAAAAAATACAGCGGCTAGCACTGTGTGACTGGGGGGATGATACACATTGGTGTCCGAGTTACAATGCAAGGAGTCGTGCCGGACGGGCCTATGCAACATGAGCTTTTCCGTGCTGCTCGGCGCCGACAACCATTGTTGTACCACTACAAGCTGCCAACCATTGTTTGGGTCGCTATCTCGGCGTGCCAAAAGGGTTTATCAACCTTTTCTTTTTTTACCACTGCCAAAACAGTAGAAAAAACAAGCCCACTCAAATCTCAAGCAGCTTAAGTAGTTTGTTGTTGCTCGTAGATGGGGGTGACATTTTTTGGCTTATGGAACTACCATTATAGGCCGAAATACACGAAGCTTTTGCTTTTAAACAATAATATCAACATAAGTTGGATCCCTATATTTTCGCTCATGTGCTAACGCAATCAATAGAAACAAATACGGTTACGTACGTACAGTTGTGTTTTACTACTAATTAGATTTCGTCGTATATCTGGGCCACGGAATTGTCCGCCGCGGGTTCACTTTTCATATCGTCCACAAAAATTCAGATTTTAGGTGAGGCCTCAACCTCCTCACATCAGGAAACCTTAGAAAACAAGTAGGGTCTATCGCGACGCGCGCACGGGGGGGGGGGAAAGTCTCCGCTCCCTGCCCGGGGACTCTCACCGGTCAAGCGAGCGGAGTATCGAGTTCTCGCCCTAATTTTCTCGCGGATGTCTGCTTTTCTTGTACCGGGTTTTTAAAGAGAGTAAATGCTCCGAATGGGGTTCTCTCAGAGACCGAGGACATATGGTGAATAGGTTTATATGTTGTATATACCCCCTACCGTCGAGCGTGTCTCTACTCTAATTCCAAGTACTTTGTGCCCGAAACGTACCTAGTGTCTCTTATTCCGAGTAGTTTGTCCCCAAAACGTACCAGGTACGTACAGTTCCAAGTGGGTCTAGACTATAGGGTTATGTTGCGCTCAGTGCACAACAAGCCGAGGCAGCGCATCCCGCCAAAATATCATCGCCTCCATCACATTGAGGTTGGCGAACCAGACAGATCGATGCAGCGTTTTTTTTTTTTCAGTTTGATGATTGCGTGCAGGTTTGTTTTGCTGAGTTCCGTGTCTTTGTTTCCGGCTGATGGCTCGTGTGTTTGTGGCTCGAATTTGTTTTTTGTTGGTTGTAAGAATACTTCGTTTATAAATACCAACAAAAAGTCAAGAAGTTGGACGCCCTGAGCTTGTGTGTAGCAGGTACGAATAAATGGCTTGATTTTAGGAAACCCAAAGTTTATATACTACTGCTGTAGCGTGCTGGTTACGTACACTTTCTTCGCTTACTGCTGTGGCTTGTTTGTTCGTTGTCCTTGCTCGGCCCCTTGTCCAGATCGACGCGGACGGCATGTCAGTTAAGGCTGAATACCAGCTTAAGGAGGCAAAGTACAGCGGAAACCTCTCGCCTCCGGTGGTGACAGCCGTCGGCGGCTACTACACGAAGCTAGCGGTGAGGAATGGACCGCAGCGTGTGCTTGACTGACCCCCGTTCAACTAATACCACAGCGGACTAGAATTAGACTGCACGTTCGCTATTTCACCTTTTCTAGCAGCGAGGAATGGACTGTATCGTGCACTTGATCCCCTTGCTGCTACTGTGGAGTATGCTCGGCGCGTTCGCTAATTTCGTGCGCGTTTCCTCGTATCAGGTGTACTAATTGTTCTCAGCGTATTTTATGATGGACTAAAATATGTTGCATATTCTTATTTTTCACTTTTTCTGGAGATATTCTTCCCCTCCAGAGTATGGACACCTGTATGTCTCGTGTGTCATTCTTAATGCTCCACGTCTGTGTACTGTGTCAGTTTTAACTCGATCACTGTCGGAAAATACAATATCAAGACAAAGAACAGAGAAAGGCCAATCCCGTCCTTGGAATCCTCTCTTATCATTCATCGATCCGTACGCCCTATGAACGCTCAAGTTCGCCGCAATAGGTGGTACTCAGGGGATATTTGAGGTCCATCCCCGAGTTTCCTATGTGGATACGGATATTCGGGGTACTGCTGTTGGCTACTCTTTGGTCTTCCAACCGTAGCTATTGATGAATACCTGGTACATGTCTATATTTCAATCGTGTCGGCGAGGGTGATCGTCTCACTTTGCAGGTGTTTCAGCGATGCTGGACCTGAGTTGGTTGTGGTCATCCGGATCCCGCGCCATAGCATCTTGGCATTACAGCAACTGCAATTAGGGTTACACGTATCACACGAATCAGATTTTTCTCCAACAGTACAGCAGTACTACATGACTCGCCCTACGTGCAGGACGAGTCGGCCCAAAGAATTGTGCAGGATGCGGATTATATTGGTCAAGACTGACCTTTAGGCCGCCCAGATGTTTCTTAAAACCGCCACCAAAACACGTGGCGGAGCCGCATGACTGACTGCCCTGGTCGACCTCGAGCCCCCCAAAGGGTTCGGGTTCGGGTTAGGATCAGGGTTCGGGTTAGGATTATGGTTGAGATTAAGATTGGTTGGGATTAGGGCTCGGGGGCATCGTCCTGTGCTGCGTCCACTTCGTAGCTCCACCTACGCCATGGACCAAACAATGGCCACCATGGAGAAGGTCAATTCTTAAAACAAGCACACAGAATATGAACCAAACGCCTAATTTATCTCCACAAGCAACAAACAAGCGCACATATTATTCTCCAAGCGGTTCCCGATCTCAAGTGAAATTAGTATCGACACGGTTCCAATCTCTGACAATGTTTTCCTTTGCTCCGCGCCGTCTCCGCTGTCCTAGGTGGCGTGGGACAGCGTGTCCGACAAGGGGGGTGACATCATCCTCGTATACGCCACGACGCCCGACCGCAACACCAGCACCTACCAGAGCTCAAAAGCCGTGCTTTCCGGCGCCTATAAATCTACGGAGGTATGTATGTATGTGTGGTATCAATTATTAATAGTGTTGGGTATCGTATCAAAAGTTTTCAATATATCGAAATATCAATAATTCAATATATCGGAATATCAAACTGTTGATATATCGAAATATCAAAGTGTCGATATGTCGTATCGCACGGGTTTCGCCCTCCATCCCCTGGCCTCCCCCTGTTTTCGATGCTGACACTGAACGAAAGAAAAGATATATCAAATATCGAAATAATATCGAACAGTTTTTTTTTTCTGTCTGTATCGTATCGAACTCGATTATCATACATACCAGTTATATCGTACCATATATAACACTATTACCACTCCGGTCGGAAATATAAGGATCCTTTAGACTTTGACATGAAGACGAAGCGGTCTTTGTATTTCCAACCAGAGCGAGTGGTATATACCAGATATATATGGTACGGTAGAAATATTGCTCGGGCTTTTTTTCCGGGGAAAAAAAAAACGACGTCTTGGGCCGTGTACCATGTATAGGAGCAGTCCCGGCGTAGGGGTGGTGGCTCATTATTTTCTGACCTCCTCACATGAGAAGAGCTCAATACCTCACCCGAAACCTGACTTCTTCGAACAAATTCGTTCGCGCAAAAAGCGTCAGTCCGAAAAAAATATGCTACAGCAGTAGTAGAAAAAATTGTCATACTCACGAATATACTGATAGTTTCTCACTGGGGGAGCTCAACCGGTCAGAAAATATTGCCTCAGAAGGCAAAAAAAGTGCAGCCCCTACCGTGAGACGGGTCGTAATAGATCGTGCAGCACCTCCTAGTACCCATACCCCTTTTCAACTGGACGTGCAGCGGCGTTGGGGTATTTTCAACTGCAGGAGCGGGGGGGGGGGGGGGGGGGGGGGGCATCCCTCACTTCGTACCTCAAGCTGTGTCGTGTACCCCGACAAACGTGTTACAAAATTCTCGCCATATCAAAGTTTGCTATCAACTGCGGTTGCTGGTCGCCATGCCGATGGCACCCCCACGCTCGTTTGAGCCGCAGCCTCTAAAAGTTCTCCAGCAACCCCGCCGAAACAAAATCGAGCGACAGCGCACTCGTACGCACGCGTCTCGCGTCTGCACCAACCAAATTCATTTTCGTCGATCTCCCACCCCAGCACCTTCAGTCCCCCCCCCCCCCCCCCCCCCCCCCCCACCCTTTGACAAAAAAGAAACACGATCATATCCCGAAACCTCCGGAATCACAAAAAACAAAAATAATATTTCTCTCTTATTTCTCTCTTATTTCTCTCTGTCCCTCCGTCCTTCCGTTCTGCGGATACAACAATGCACGCGTCTCGCGTCTGTCTGCGCCCGTCCACGTTTTTCTTTGTTTCGTTTTGTTTCCCACTGTACAGCTCCTCGTGCCGGCTGGCGAATCGAACTACACCGTGTTCCTACGATCTTACAGCTCCGCCAACAACACAATTTCGGCAAAGTCTGCCGAGTACGTGGTAGCCTCTAGAGCCAGCTTCAACCCGAACAATCTCTGCGACGAAGACATCCCGGCGGTGACCAAAAAGAACGAAAAAGAGAAGGACGAGGAGGATGACGATGGTGGAAAGTCCGTCGGGCCGCCGCCAATCCCCACCGCGTCTGCGGTTCCGGGGGTCATCCAGGTCAGCAGGGCCGATTAGGCTTCTTTTTTCCTTCGGTGACAACAGCTGTTTGTGACGACAAGTTGTGTAACTCAAGGGGTGGTGAGAGTTTCAGGTGTGTGGTTTTTTCAGGGTGTGAGTCTCTTTTGGTGTGGGCGAAGGACATAAAACCAATCAGTCAACCAATCAATCAGTCAATGAATCAATCAATCGACACATTGAGAAATTGTTCCGCATACCTATATACTCGTTTCCTCGTCGAAGACACCTAGTATACCCCCCCAGCTCTCCAAATAAAAAGGCGGAAGAAATCGACGTTAGACGGGGAACGGGTGGCGTTCCGCGACAACATCGAAACACCCAGTCAGTCCAACAAGCATTCAATCAATAGTTCAAATTCCCCAAGCCCGATAAAAACGCATGCATCCCTCTCGTCGGTCAAGTCTATCATAACTCCCAGTGGCGGCTTTCCCCCCCCAAAAAGGCGGAAGCCATCTCACCCCAAAGCATACAAACAATCGACCGACCAACGACCCAGTCAAGCAATCAACAATCGCTCGCACAGGTTTCGTTTTCGTTTCGGTTTCCCTCGGATTTCTCCTTTCGGGCATGTTTCTGAGTGATCAACGCTGAAGCTACTGTAGTCCAGCAGGCTACTGCAGTCCGATAGTCTACTGCCCTTCATTAGTCTATTTTTTAGCTGAAAAGGTTTCCTTGTTGTATTGGTTGTTCTTTGTTTTCTCCTTCTTTCGGCATGTTTATGAGTATCAACGTTGAAGCCAGCAAATAGTCGGATGGCAAGCGCAATAACAGTCAATCAATAAATCGAAATCCCGAATCGTGATTTTGAAAATCCTTGCACACCCTTCTTTTTTCCCCGTGGGTGACACTTACGCCTCCTCTCCCCCTCCCTCTCTTCGCCTCTCTTCCCCTTCCCCCCCCGCCCGGCCCCACGGGTTTCCTAACAAAAAAGGCGGAAGATTTCGACGTAGGCGGGGAAGGGGTGGCATACCACGACAACACCACAAATGACGAGGGCGCGACTAACTACCGCAAGGTACGTATGATGCGGACGTACAGTGCACCCTAACGCTTGCTCTCTCTCGCATTGAGCCAATTGCCGCAACAGTAAGGTGTGCGTATACTGACGCACGCCATGCGGCTTGCTTTCCTCTCTTTTAGCTCTGAACCAGGGATGTCAGTTACGGTGTTCCGCTTAATACACTGCTGCCGTGCGTTATAAGTGCTTCGGGCGTATGAACCGACTACCCCCACCGAAGCCATATGTGCTGTTTCCCGATTTGAACCGCTTACCGCATGATGTGAAACAAGCGTACAGGTACGCGATAAGTCTTGCTTTCTCTCTGACGTTGAGCCAACTGCCGCAAAGTATGATATGTACACTATGAGTCTTGCTCTCTCTCGCGCGCGCTTTGAACCAACCACCGCAATACACGCATACCATACGTTTCGCTCTCTCTCGCTCTGGACCACCGACCTACGCCATATATGTTCTTTGTTTTTCTTTGTACCAATTACCGCAAGGTGTGATAGTTAAAGTAGCACACGCCATACGTCTTGCCCATCCCCCTCGCGTTGAGCCAACTACCGCCGCGCACGATATGAACGCTACACGCCATTCTCTCTCTCTTCTTTCTCTCTCTTTATCTCGTTTTGAATAAAGTACCCCTGCCGAAAACGCCAAACGTTTCTGCTCTCTCTCTGTATTTGAATCGACTACCGCAAGATACGATACCTACACGCGCATCTTACTCTCTCTTTCGCTTTGAACCAACCACCGCCACCTACACCAAGCAGCCGAGTTTCTGCCCGACGCGTTTTCTTTTTTGTTGTAAAGGCTAGCGGGTAGTCGGTGAGTTGGTTTTCTTCACCACACCCAACTAGTAACTTGAAACTCAGTTGACTGGCTCTGACTTACGTTATATTAGTTAGTTGGCTCGTTTCGCCACCAAACAAAAAACAACTCCCAAGCCAGTTGCTGCAGTTGGTTTACTCCAGTCAGTTGGCTTCCTTCACCGCCCAACTATTAAGTATCAAGTCAGTTCGTTGGCGTACGTCAGTTAGTTGGCCTTCTTCATCACCCCAACCAATGATACCAATTCAGGTAGTTGGCTCACGTCAGTAAGTTGGCTAACTTCGCCACCGAGCAAATAACTACCACGTCAGTTGTAACTACCAAGTCAGTTAGTTGGCTTACTTTGCCACACAACTATTAACTACCAAGTCAGAGAGATAATTGGCTTACTCCAGTTAGTTGGAGTACTTTGCCATCCAACTAATAACGACAAAGCCAGATAAATAGCTTACGTCAGATAGTTGACTTACTTCGCCACCCAACTAATATCTAGCCGGTAAGTCGCGTAGTTGGCTTATGTCAGTTAGTTGGCTCACTTCACGACCCAACTAACAGCTACCAGGTCAGTTAAGCGTCAGTTAGTTAGCTTTGTTCGCCACTCAGCTACTATCTACCAGGTGAGTTAGTTGGTTCTCTACCCAACTAAATAACTACCAAGTTAGTTAGTTGGATTTCTTCGGTTGGTTGGCGCACGTCAGTTGGTTGGCGTACTTCGCCACCCAACCAATACCAACTATCAAGCTAGCTACTGTAGTTGGCTCACTTCTCCTCCCAACGAGTAACTGCCGTGTCAGTAGTTAGCCTACTTCTCGCTACCCAACAAGCAACTAACCGGCGAGTTCAGCCAGGCTCAGAGCCCTACCCAATACCCCGTGCAGCCTCTATTCCTGCCTCGTCAACGCCTCCTGTTTCCGTTTAAAACCATAACAACATACTGAGGGTTTGGAGCTAGAGCAAGGTTTCGGTGAGTCCGGCCAGCTCATACCCCTAGCGAATGAATGCCCTATGTAACCCCTATCCCCACCTCGCCAACGCCTCCTGTTCCCTTATAAACCCACACCAACAGAAAGAGGGTGTGGATCTAGAGCGAGGGTTCGACAATACGATCAACGTCGCCTGGACAGAGCCTGGCGAATGGCTGAGCTACACCGTAGAACACGCCGGGAAAGAAGCTGTGGTGCTAGACGTGGCCGTCAAGTATGCTGTCATCGGAGGCTCGAACGGCATCGCCTTGGCTCTTGACCTGGACGATCCGAGCGACTGCCCCGAACTGGAGTCGAACGACGAGAAGGTTAGCCGTCTACCGTAGACTATTTCGGAAGAATATACGCTATAATGGTAATCAGGACAAAATATTATGCGTAAGCATAGGGGGAGAAATGGATTTTCGGACTATAGTGGGTTCTGATTCTTATTACATTAGCCCCCCCCCCCCCCGTAGTAGACGGTGTGTGCATAAGCAGAAGACAGCCCAGTCGGGTGCTGCGGCAGTGGTAGCACAGCATTCAGAACCAAATACGGTGTGTCAAACATAGAGGGATCAAATATGTTGTCGATTCATCGTGGGTTCTGATTGATTACTATTAGTATGTATGATAGATAACCCTTCGTGATAGGACGCGTACGACGTTATTACGGGGGACCATAGTAAACAGGACCAAATATTGTTAGTAAAAATAGGTAAATATATAGGTTTTTATGTATACCATAGGTCCTATTAACTATGGACCCCCGCAATAGTAGAGCCACTTTATGGCCAGAACATTCATGACTGACGGAGCTTTTTTTTCAAACTAAACGAAAATGTCCACTAAATGTCGTTCGAACATCAACCGGTGATCCTGATGAACAGAAGAAGTCTTCTCCGAACCTGGCGGCTCTTACAGCATCTGGGGGCATAGAGCTGAACAATTGATACCTACAACAAATCAGCACTGCTATCGACGTGTGCATAACTTTAAAGATTACGAAACATTTAGCTTTTTTTTTCGTATATTTGTTTATTTTCCATCTCATTTATTATCTTCGCCCTTCTTTTCTCTCTCCCTCCTACTTGAAAGACTGATGCATGTGTCGAGGCTCTGTCTCTGTGAAGAGAGATGGCAGAGGTGGCACCGAAGTGTCTGTACCACTTGTGAACAAGAAGAAAGAGAATGGTTTACTGGTCGTAACTCAGATCAACCACTGGGTCACGTAGCAGACTCTCCTTCCCCACCACGGTTCGTCCCTTGCTTTTTATTGCGAGGAGAAGACTTCAGACCTTTCTTCCCTCATCGACTCGCGTGTAATTGATTGCGCCTACCCACGTTATGTTGATAAGGTGATCATGATGAACAAGAATTTGCCCCAGACCGGCGCCCACAGCACCTGGGCTTGGACCGGAAACGCCTCGGTGGCTCTCGAACCGGGACCGCACGTCGTCACCCTCTGCTTCGTCGCTCAGGGCAGCGTAAGTTCATGTTGTAACATTCCACCGTCGCCTCAATTAGTAATTAGTTTCCCTCTACTTTATCGCGGAAGTATATTTTGTATTTCGTTGCCGCTGTTTTTTTTTCTTACTTCGTAGATAGTTAGGGATCAACGAGGCCTCCCTACTGCGACCAGCCGGAAAACTGTCATCATTGCTCAGGGCAGCGTAGGTTTATTTTGTAACATCTCCTCGTCGCTTTGCACCAGTTCGTGTACCTATCTGGCCGTAAAATAGAAGGAACGTTTAGACATTAATACGAAGACCAAGCAGTCCTTATATTGACAGACATCCAGAGCGGTACAGCCCACGAGTAAGAAATAACCTATTAATAATACAAAACATCAGGCTAAATCTTTCGGACTAAGAAATTGCGCTCGGCGGCGAGCGCTATACACTCAATGGTATATGACAGGCTAAATGGTCAAGGTTACTTGAGGATGGTGCCACGGTAAGGTTTTGAGGCTTGCTCGGATTGAGTGATTATTATTTGGTGGGGGGCCACACTGTAATCCAGTAATTGGGAATCAATGGGCAGGCCTCTCCACTGCGATCAGCCGGAGACTCTCACTCAGGGCTACAGACTACCCGCGCGTTGATTTGTCGAGAAATCAGCGCGGCGCCTCTCGCAACAGAGAGTCCTTGCTCCGGTAAAGTAGTCACTGCACGCAATTCGCAGTTCGCAGCCTCGGCGGAACGAAACCTCTCGGAACTTACTACTGACAAGCGTGTATCGAATAATGCAAGGGAGACCGTCTATGTTAGCAAACATCATCCAGAAGATCTGCCACTGCTGTGCCATAGCGTTAGAAGATTGGCTCTTGAACTGTCGTGCAGAAAAGACGCGGGGCATGGGGTGAGATTAATTAAGGAGTGTCGTGAAAATATATATTAATCCAGAACACGAACATTAATATTGGTAACTTTGAGTCCGAATACTCGTAGCCACTACAGTAGTAATTGGTGACTAGCTCGTGCAGACTCACCGCTGTAGTGGTTGGGTGGGGTTGGGGGTAGCGTTAGGGCCAGGGTCTGTCATGTCCGTGTCGTGAACAGTGGCCCCTAACCATACATGCATAGTGTCGAAAACGCGGTAATCAGCCCTCCACAGCCAACCAACCCCACCGATTAATAGCAACCAATACACGGAAGACGCCACTGGATCACCATTAACCATGGCCACGATGAACCACCAACCAACCATTGTACACTAACATAAAAAACGTTATGAAAAACATCCAGACCATCGCATACAGAAACCACAGTTAGTTTCGATCATGGCACGCACGCACCACAGGTCAACCAACCATCGAACCCTCAAGAACACTACTGCTATAACCAACCATCACACTCCCCACATATTAGCCAACCATAGTATATTACACTACCGCACGTCGAAACCACGACTTCAACCAGTACACGCACGCACTACAGGTTAATCAACCATCGTTTGATACACTTAAATCACTACCTGGTACTCAGCATAACCAACCATCGCAACGCTAAAACCACCTTTTCAACCGTGGCCTACACGCACGCACGCACTCACGCACCACAGGTTAACGTGGACCTTCTGCGGTTCAGTTCCTCCAAGTGCGGAGACGGCTTGTGCGAAGCGGTTACGGGCGGAGAAACTTGTTCCACCTGTCCGCAGGTGAGAGAGAGAGAGAGAGAGAGAGAGAGAGAGAGAGAGAGAGAGAGAGAGTCCGTCGCGCGCGCCATTTTCGTCAATCACAAGACGTACGTTCGTCCACTGTTTGATCACTCAGTCAGGTGCACCAGTGTTTGGCGCATTGCCTCGCTCGCGAGGGCCAGAGGGTGGAGACCCAAGTCGCCATTAGGCGGTCGAAAGAGATGTTACGTTACGTCAAATGTACCGGTATATATTTTGTTGGAGTACGGTAAAAGTCGAGGTCCGAGCCGACGTGGAAGTACAAGGACCAGGAGACGATACACCGTACCTGCAAGCGTCCTGCGACCCAAATATGCCGGCTACCCTTGGGGGAAACTCAAAATTTCCCGGTCGGTCATCTGAATATCCGCAGATTTCTTTATGGCGATTACCTAAGTATCAATCAGCCGGACGAGACAGGTTTACGACTATGATATGACCAACATATATCCACATGACATGATATAGTATAACTTGTGTATCCTTCGTCGAGAGTCCGTCTCCTCATATTCAGGCAGGCATACCTGGTTCGCAGAACCACTCTCTCCGAACATGTAATTACCGTTGGGGTATCAACAAGAATAACCTTACCGCACAGACCAGACAGATCATGATCTATCTAACTACTGTAGATGATCTAGTTCCTCACCTGCAGTTGTGAGGGGTTGTGCAGGACCTGCACAGAACAGATCCATCCCAGAAAACGTGTGCTAGATAGATCATGCAGATTATACGGGTTCAACCCGGCAACATGAGCTAGATCATACAGATCATACCGATCAGGAATAAATCTGCCTTAAATGACCTAGATCGTGATCTGTATGATATGTAGATGAACTGTAGATGACATGTAGATGAACTGTCCATGGTGCGCATTACCGACCAGGGAGGTACGCAGTAATAGTGTCCCTAGTGTTTTTATAGCCGTGGTGATGGGTTAAATGGTGGTGGGAGTGTCCCCAATTTGTTTTTAGCCATGGTGATGGGTTAAATGGTGGTGGGTTTCTCTCTCACAAACCATGGGTTAAATGGGGCGTTTCCTTCATCGAGGAGGGCCTTCCTCGTTACAGGCATACGATACCAGAACAGCAGCATAGGCTCGTGACTCAGTCAGAAATAACTTAATGAGAAGAAAATCAGGCCCACTGTTTCTGAGAGACGCTAAGAAACTTTGGATCATGCTCGGCGACGAGCGCCACACTAAGTCCTGGTATGTATTACGGTAACCTATTGTTATGCTCAAGCTTGAACAAGAATGGTTCCACGATAAGGTTCTAAGGCTTGCCCATACTATAATCATGTAATATGTAGTTCTTGTTGGCGGACCCATACTATAATCGAGTAGTATACCTGGTATCTGGTGCCTGGTGTTACTTCTTCTTTGGTCAAGGTCATGGTATCTGGTACCTGGTACTGCTTCTTCTTTGGTCATGGTCATGGTCATGGTATCTGGTACCTGGTACCTGGTACCTGGTACTGCTTCTTCTTTGGTCATGGTCATGTCATCTGGTACCGGGTATTGCTTCTTCTTTGGTCATGGTCATGGACATGGTCATGGTCGAGGCGGATTATTGGCGTGCCATCCATGCACCCACGTGTTGATGGCTACGAAATGAGTGGTAGTTTTTCTGCAACCTGGCGACTAAGCGGTAGCATTCAGGGTATACATATATATGGTAAGCACTCTGATTGGCCGGTCCTTATCGCGTCTGTGCAAAGCGTTTACAAAAGCGTTTGATGCCGGTTCTCTGCAGCCTTCACGAAACCACCGTCACCAGAAAGACGCTCGTAAAGTAAAAAGCAGTCGTCATCTAGAGAGTAGTCAGAAAATATGAAGCGGACTTCTCGACGGCATTGTACTGAAATTAGTGTACAACACACCCCTTATCACGTGCGGAATCGATCAATCCAGCCTGCGCTTTTCCAGATGTCCTACGAACGTACTGTAATCGAGAACCTTACCACCCGCTTGTCCCCCCACCCCGCCCCGCCCCCATCCGCTGTTTGGTCAATCCCAAGGATTGCGGGAAGTGCTCTACTCCGTACGCGTCGCTGATGTTGCCTGGTGAAGTCGAAGCTGAGGACTACGATGTCGGCGGGGAGGTATGGCCTCGGGGCGGGGGGGGGCGGGAGGGAGGAAGGGAAGGGACATTGGCTTATCCCAAGTAGCACAGCAATGTTGACGGTGGGGTGATGCTCTCTGTTGCCGCTGCTGCGAGAGCTCTCCGCGGGAAAGAAAATGATCCAAACACAACTAACTTCGCCGTTACAAGCAGTACTGCAATTAGGCGTAGACCCTTTCAGAGATTCCTCGCTTTAGTTCGTCTCCTCACTTAAGGAGCTCGACATGCCATATACCGGCACCTTGCCCGAACCTAGCACATGACAGAGAATAGTTTACCTTAAATATTCTGCATAGCGCTAGCTCCAGCTGATTCCGTCTTGATTTTATGATTTCTGTTGAACTTGCTTATTCCGCCGCACTGGTGCCGCGTTGATTCACTATCCGCCGCAATGATTCCGCATTGGTTGCATTAGTTCCGCCGCAAAAAATCGCGTTGATTCCTATTCCGCCGCAATGATTCCGCATTGATAATATTCATTCCGACACGATGATTCTGCGTTGATTCCGATTCCGCCGCAATGTTTAATATTGATTATATTAATCCCACCGCATTCATTCTGCGTTGATTATATTTCCGCCGCAATGATTCCGAGTTCATTCCAATTCCACACCAGTTATGCTGCACTGATACTTTGTGTTCCGCCGCAGTGAATCTAATTCCGCCGCAATGATTGTGCATTGATAATATGTACTCAGCTGTACTGATTTCGCGTTGATTCAATTCCGCCGCAGTGATTGTGCATTGATTCAATTCCGCCACGCTGATTCAGCGTTGATTTAATTCCACCCCATTGTTCCTTTTGTTCCTCCGCATTTTGCCCCAAGGGTGTGAGCTTCCACGAAAACGCGTGCAAGTCGAGCGATACCGTGAACTGCACCGAGAGGCTGGCCCTTCTCAGCGACTACCGCAATGTCTCGTCATCGGACGAGGGTTTCGTAGGACTCCAGGAGGCGGAAGGAAGCGTGTACTGGGCGTGGACCACCTCAGGAGAGTGGCTTCTTTACACCGTCACGGTGAGTACGTGCACATGTGCACCAATGAGACGCGCTACGGTAGATGTCATTTTCAAGCCCCCCGGAGACGGGATGCGGAAGAGGGGGAAATAGGAAAACAGACGAATGTGACATGGAGGAGTTTGACTCACTAGATAGTAGCGAGAAAACGATCGCTGTCCTCGGAGATCGACGACGGTACCCACAGGCGGCGAAACAGGAAGGGCATAAGATAAGCAAAACACTTACGTGCCATACACGGAAAATACAATGAGCGCCCACATGTTAGGGGTGTCTCTACTAAATAGTAGCAGTAGTCAAACGGGCAAATGTCATAGGCGACGCCCCCGCCCCCCCCCCCCCCCCCCCCTCCCCCCTATTCGTCCGCCCGCCAAGGTCTCGGCAACGGCAAACTATAACGTGACTCTTCGCTACGCCTCAGCTTCCGTCGGGAAGGCCAACCTATTCCTTGACGCCTACACGTGTGACGTGGAGGAGAACCGCGCCGCCTTCCTTGGGTCCTCGACGATGCCTGGCAGCGGGGGGGCAACCGGACCGTTCGCCAGAACGGCCCCCTTTATGGTGGGTCATCAACGTCGCCGTTGTAGTTTTCTTGTACAGTAGACCCACACCCTGAATAGGCTGCGCGGTGAATTAAATATCTCCCGCATGGAATCCTTCACATGGCGATGATGGTCGTGACGATGATTGTTATGATGATGATGCTGATGAGGATGATGATGATGATGATGGTCATGATGATGATGATGTTCTCGCAGTAGCTCATTTCACGCATGATGTGCTGGACATGCTTTCTGCCGGGTCGCTTGAACGCTGAAAGGGCTCCCTCGGTCCGAAATGCCACGTGATGTAATTATGATGAGATATCTGTAGTCCTGCATCGTCTCCTCGAACAAAAAACACTTTAGCTCAAGTCATTAATTAATAAATTACGTCCATCCCTGAACAAAGGTTAAGGTCATCTATCGAGGGTATGGGTGAGCTATGGTGAATTGATTATCGCCTTGAGGCATTGTGAAACCTTTTTTTGTCAAAAAAGGAGCACGATATACCCAACCCGAAAAACCATACTCGATGAGATTCGAACTCCAGCAACAGGGCTCGAAATATACTCGATACTCGAAGCAAACATGCTCGGGCGTACGAAGTATTCTGGGAGCACCTGTGAGGTTGTAAATCGTTCATTTCCAAAAAAGAAACACTTGAATAATTCACTATGGCATAGCTCAAGTAATTAAATTAAAATAATAATTAATTTCATTCACCCCCGTATAATTGATTATTACAGTATCATGCTTTAATTGAACATTGGGATTTGATTATTTTTGGGGGGGCAAGAGACGGTATATTGTAAATATGTAGTGTACATAGGTATACATCCTCCGATGATGTTGTTGGTTGCGTGCGTATCCGACGTTGCCATGATGGGGGGTGGCACCTTTCGGGCTAAAATGCCACTTTTTGGGTCAAAGTGGCTTTTTTTCTGACTGATAGAGCAGCTGCTGCCCTTCGGCTGAACAGCTACCTTTCCCAAAATCGTTTTTAGTTTTTAGTTTTTTTGCAATCGTTTTCGTTTTAGACCTACTGCAGGCCACGAGATTGATGATTGATTACTGCCTCATCATCAGGCTAAGCGTGCATCTTTTCTGAAAGACAAGTTTTTTCCCGGTGACTTAGTATTAAATATTGCCACCACCAGCAGTACAGTAGTTTAGATAGGGATCTTCAAGTGAGGAACAGCCTGAGAAAAATGCCGGTGCTACACCTGGTGCCGCTGCCGCAGCAGGCGTCGGCTGTTGACGCCCCAGACGAGATCTACACCGCTACCACCCCTCCTTATCACGTACGTGCTACCTCTGATTATCGATACCAGCGAGCAAAAAACGCCTTTCTGGTATCATACAGACCCGACCGGAAGCTTAGACCCACGCCGCTAGCTACCGCCCCCCTGCTGATCACGCCCCCACCTCTCTTCTTCTTTATTTCCGTGTCGTGTAAAAACAATCGCCCTCACCGGCGTCGCGCAGACCCGACTGGAAGCGGGGCAGCATACCATTCGCGTGTGCGTCGCTAAGGGAGGCTTTTCGCTCGATTCGGTCGCCTTTGACATGGAGACGGGCGGAGCTTGCAACGACGATGGGACGTGAGTTCGGATGACGATACGTGTGACAGCTTTATTGGTGTTATGTTTGCCATCCTCAATGTCACGGTGGGGGCGGTGGCTTATTATTGTGTGAGCTCCTCGCATGAAGAGCTCAATGTGTCACCGGAAACATGGCCTTCGAAAAACCTAGGTTTCGCCCAACCCGCCCCAACATGTCTATGCGCAATTAACAATCCTAAGACAAATATACTACTGTGGTAAAATTATCATGCTAAGCGAAATCATCGTATTACGGAGGACCATAGTAAACAGTACCTACGGTACACACAAAAACCTATGTATTTACCTATTTTTACTAGCACATTTTAGTCCCATTTACTATGGTCTCTCGTAATAGTATCCGGTTGGTTCACTAACAGTCGCTCACTTGAGGAGCTTAGCCGCGTCGGGAAAAAATTGCCTGGGAAGGCCAAAAGTGCAACTGCTACCGTGGGATGAGCCCAAATCTTACAACAATGTACGAAATTATGAGCTTCAAAATCGTTCGCATGGGCCGATATTTTCGAAGGACCTTTCGTCTGAAAAATTCCAACTCTTCCAGAATTGTTTTTCTTCCAATGTGTGAGTGCGAAAAGCGTTCCTGATAATCTGCCAGTTCATGTTGAAATTCACAAATAAAAGCGAGAGAACGCCTGCGGATCTTGATTTGAAAATTTCACAAATCGAGAAAATCTGGAAATTCTGGAAAAAGAGCTCTCCGATAGTAGCGGCTCTTTCAGGCATTCCCACGATGAAGACTAAAAAAGAAAAGAAACGAGCGAGGACAGACTGCAAGCCACCAACGCATGCCCTATTAGTAATATTACGGGGGACCATAGTAAATAGACCATAGTAAATAGGACCAAATATTGTTTGTAAAAATAGGTGAATATATAGGTTTTTATGTATACCATAAGTCCTGTTAACTACAGACCCCCGTAATAGTGGGTGATGGAAATCAAGCGAAAATAGTCAAAAGTCTATAGTCAATAGTGCGATACGATAGATACCGGTGTAGTATCGATGCTGATTTTATAGTTTGTCATATACTGCGAATTCACCGAAACGTTCGATACTAGACTATATCCAACACGACTGCTGTACGTATAAGGGAACACAACCGAAACCAAGAAAGGTTTGTTTTTTTATCAGCGTATCTCCTCAGAAAAAGCGCTCGAAGGGTTCCCCGGAAACATCCCCGTGCCTGAGAGTAACGCCTGCCAGCTTTGCGTAATCCGATTACTGATACGTACGTGGTAGTATGCAGTACAGAAATTCTCACTCCAATTCCGAGTAATGCGTCTCCGAGTCGTGACCGGTGCATTTTCTGAAGAAGTTGAAGCTTTCCTTGTTTTTAATTTGCATTCGGAACGGGGTTAAAGTCACTTTGTTCGTATGTTGTGCGACTACCCACCTTACCCCAGCACACCCTTGCTTACAGCTGTACTAACCGCCAACGCAAACCACGGCGAAATAGGTGCGACGTCACCAAAAAAGAAGGGTGCTTCTCATGCGAGAGCGACTGCACCTGCTCGGAGGGCGAACCGTTCGGGGGATTGGCCTCTTCCGTCCCCGGGTTCATCGACGCCTACCAATTTGACGAGGGACCGAACGTAAGGATGCCATTGAGACATGCCTCTACAGTGCGGTAGGGCAGATATATCACGATCTAAATCATCTAGATGCCACTGAGACATGCCTCCACAGTGCGGCAGGACAGATATATCACGATATAGATCATCTAGATGCCATTGGGCCATGCCTCTAAAGTGCGGTAGGACTGATAAATCACGATCCGCAGCGCGATCATCTAGCTCCTAACCTGCCATTAGAAGACGCTGTGCTGGGCCTGTAGAGAGAGTACGCGTCCAACCCAGGAAATATGTCCTATGTAAATAATGCAGATTGTTGTACGCCTCCCACTCGGCAACATGAGCTAGAGCATACAGTTCGAGAATATATCTGCCCTGAAGGATCTAAAGTAGACGGTGATCTCTCTGTAGATGATCTGTCGATGATCTGGCCGAGGTAGACACCCTTCCAACTTTACCAAAGCATTAGTCTCTTGGGCGTGCTGGCAGAGCGGTTATCCGATTAACCCACTAAAACTAAAGCCCGGCAACACTCTCCCTTCTCCTTTCTGAGCAGCGTAGGGTCAGGGTTAGGATACTTCTCGGTTTATGTGGGGTCGTACGAGCCTAAAGTCCGAAGCTCTTGACACAATTTCCGGGGACCCTGGGAGAAGTGTTCGCCGCCAATCACCTACCCAAACTACTACTTCTATAAGCCGTGACCCCTTCAGGGCTGCGTTTCCGTTTTGGGGACATAGTACTTGGAATTAGAGTCACATATAGTTTTCTATACAATGCACAAGTGAGAGGATTCGTGACACAACCTCATCCGTCAGAAACGATCGCTACCCTGGGAGTTAGATGGCGGCCACAGGCGTCGGAAACATGGAGGGGACAATAAGATAAGCAAAAAAAAATTCTTTGTAACGGAATGGAAAAAAAAAAAAAACACATCAACACCTTATCGAGCGCCGAAGTGTTGGAGGTGTCTCTATTCGGAGCAGGACCGGTGCTCCGTGTCGAAAAGGGATACGTGGCCAATGACCAAATGACTAAGGCAAGCAACAAATGACCACGCCCGCCTCCCCCATCCGTCGGTCGCAATCGTACATACCGACCGGTATGCCGTACGGTCGGTACCAGGGAGTCGCGTATTGGGATGACACCGACGACAACCTGGGGGGAGTCGGGCCCCGAAATTCCTCCGTCGACGTTGAGGCGGCAGCCCTTGACGGGACATTCCACGTGGGCTACGGAATACCCGGTAAGATCAAGGAAGGTCGCAGTAGGGGAGGGTTGGGGGGGGGGGGGGGGGGGAGGGGGTGGAAGGGCAGGGAGAAAGAAGGGACTGGGGGGGGGGGGGTGAGGGAGGGTGAGGGGGGGTGAGGGGGGGGGGGGGGAGGGGGGGGGAGGGGGGTGTACTCATCTGATACATGACCGTGGTCGTATGACCATGGACCCTCGCATCCCTACAATGCCGAGACGGAGCACGCCGGGTTTTCACCGACCAGGCAGACCTTGCTTGCACCAAGCGCTAATGGCCGTGAGGTATTGAGCGAGTCACATGAAAGGTGAGCTGCATCCTGCGAAGAACCGCTTCTGAGGCGGACTTGCATATGGATGACAGCTTCAATGGATTGATTTAATTTCTGGTGTGGCCACCTCCAGAGGCAGCAATGGGTTTACCATGGAACTGCCTCGTGGGTGCCTCACTATATACACACGACATGATACGATCATCCCCCTTGTGCGGAGTAAAGGTTCTCCCCGCACTAAAATAATCTAACTCGACCGCCAGCCGTGGTAACCGCCAAAAAAAAAAAACGGTACCCTGGCTGTCTAGCTCACGCAGTGAGAGGCGTGTGTTTACAACGTATCGCCAACCGACGCCAACCCAACCTATATATACCAGGTATATAATATAGGGGCGGGGGGGTACTCATGTCATGCATGACCGTAGTCGTATGACCGTAGACCCTCGCATCCCTACAATGATGAGACAAGGGGGGGGGGGAGGAGGGGGGCAGGGGGGGGGGGGGAGGGAGAAGGCGTGGGAGGGGAGGAGGGTGAGGAGGGGGGAAGAGGAGGTGTGGGAGGGGGGGGGGGGCACTCATGTCATGCATGGCCTTAGTCGTATGACCATAGGCCCTCGCATCCATACACTGTTGAGGTGGGGGGGGGGGGGGGGGGGGGGAGGAGGGGGGGAAGAGGAGGTGTGGGAGGAGGAGGGGCAATTATGCCCTGCATGGCCGTAGTCGTATGACCATAGACCCTCACATCCCTAAACTTCTGGGACGGAGCACGTTCGAGTTTTCACCGACCAGGTAGTCATTGCTTTTCTTGCACCATACGCGAAGCGCCTCCAGGTGTTCGGCGAGTCGCACAAAGGGATAACAGCGGTAGGGGGGGGGGGTTACTCATGCCATGCATGTTTTCCCTCGACCGACCGCGCCTCCTGATATATTTGGTGTGAATGGGGGAATAGGGAACTCCTTTTGGAGACTATTTTTTGGGACCCATAGATAGGGATACTGTACCTTTTTGGGGGCCCACAGATAGGGATACTGTACCTTTTTGGGGCCCACAGATACGAAAAATGTACTTTTTTAGGAGATCCACAGATAGGGGTACTGTACCTTTTTTGGGACCCACCGACAAGGCTATTGTACCTTTTTATGGGACCCACAGCCAGGGGTACTTTACCTTTTTTGGGATCCACAGATAGGGGTAATGTATCTTTTTTGGGACCCACAGATAGGGGACACTGTACCTTTTTTCGACAAAAACAATAGCTGGACCGACGAGGCTCCTCAACCAAGGCAATAAGTACACAATATCGCTGGAATACCTTCATTTCGTGTTTTTAACAATCCTAATACCTATCATCAGTCGAATGTTCGTCTCGGGCTGCCCTTGCATGCTTTGTCAAGGCCAGGTTTTGGGCGGAGGTGTAGCGCTCCTTAAGGTAGGAATGGAGATTCGGAAACATTGGATGTGCTCCTACCGTGTTACGAGTTACGAGTCCTGCAGCGTCTGAGAGCGGTCTGTGCAAAGTTTCGGCGCCATGCCGTTTCCTGGAAACACGAACGGTAGAATTTTTTTATAAGTGACCAGCGTTGAAGCTCGTGCCGCGCATTGTCGGATGGAAAACGCAAATTACAGCTGTAGTATTATTTACGTATTTCATTCACGCGGAAGGTGCGAGACGGTTCTCAACATGTTGACCGCCGAGGGGGACGATATCGATTAAGTGCGTGCTGATCAGAATTGTTGCAATTTCACAGCTGACTTTTTTTCGTGTCGACCAGAGCTGTTGCGATTTCATGAGCTTCAGCTTTGATCCCTCAGAAGCATTCCCTGGAAGGAAGGAAGGGAGAAAAACCGAGGCTACCCACAGCAAAAAGGAAAGCTGTAGACTATATTCACAGAGTGTAATTAAAAAACTGCCACACGTACATACGTCCGCTGTTACACATACGATCGACAGATTGGTTGAGTGTTCAGTATGCTCGTGTTTTGTGATGTCTTCTGTTTTATTTTTATTCTTTCAAACACAGGTGAGTGGCTGAAGTACACCGTCTTCGCGTCGAAGAGCGGGCTTTTCGATGTCTCGGTTCGATACGCCACCCTCGCCAACAGCACCGCGCTCTCCGTAACGGTCGACGACGGGAGCGACCTACCGTGCAAGAAAAACTCGGAGGGCACCGTGCTCTACAGGAGCGACCTACCTTCGAGCGGCTCCTGGGATGTTTGGGCCGACACGGATCCGGCAAGTCGGGGGGTTTCTTTCTGATGTGACACGGAGCGTTGAACGTTATATAGCGATAACCCTTACGACGTTTGCTTGTTTTTTCTGCGCGCCGCCTTTCTTCATATTTCGAGATCTTTTTCTTGGGTTACAAACACAAGTTTCCGCACCACCAGAGAGCGGGACCAAGCAGATGCCGATTGTCTTGCACTGTTTGCTGAAATTCAGCTCAATATCGCACTGGTTGCAGCCAGACTATACCCAAACGTGTTATATAGTTGAGCCGGGAAGGCGGCATTCTGAGGGCGAAAATGAACAAAACAAATGACGATTCAAGCATCGGCTACAAGTATTATAGCAACCCGGCGTACACCCTAACGCTGACCCTAACCTCAACCTTAACCCGGCACGGCTACCACCCGAGCGCGGTCTTCGCCGCACGTTTTGATTTTTTCCTGAAAACGGTGTGCGCATCACTCCGAAAACTTCGTAGGTGTGTTTGGTCTTTGTTATATCCCGTCAACCATTTTTGCCCTTTTGAGGCGTTCTACGATAAAGGTTCACCCTAAATATTCTGAGGCTCCTCACGTGACCTCAAGGAGCTCCACACCTCACCCGAAGAATGACTTCAGCAAACATCAAATGGCATCCTGATGGATAATCCCAAGGCCCAAGTATACAAAAAAAGGCATTTTTTCGAACCGACGATTTTGGGTTAAGGACCCCCGTCATTCAGATTTTTTTTTAGCGGAAATGTGCTGCCTCTATCGTACCAGTAGAACGCGTCTTTATTTCTCCTGCTCCCTGCTAGTCGTAACTTGGATGCTAGGTCACACACTGTCGTAGCAGTAGGCTCTCCTCCCCCTCCCTGATTCGGTTCACCCCTTTGCAGTTTTTGTCGCGAAAAGGGCTCAGCACTTTCTTCACTCGTCGAATCGCGTCGACTTGTGCCTACCCAACGCCATATATAGTAGGCGCTCTCGGCAGCTGGTACGATTACTCAGAAATATTTTCCGCGTTTTATGTGGCGTGTATGTATAGTGCGCCAGGCCACACAGTAAAGGGTTTCTGCTGGCACTTCGAGCGAAACGCATGGTTCTAAAGTTTGGCAGCTGCTGCTGTTTGCGTGTACACCGTCTGGGACCGCTGTGCCAAATCCCGTTTCTACAGGTTGAAGTATCCCTTCCCGCTGGCTCGCACGTGTTTAAGCTCTGCATCGTCAACATTCCAGGCGGGGCTGACACGAATCTCAAGGGCTTGGATATCACGGTAAGCACAGTAGTAGTAGTAGTAGTAGTAGTAGTAGTAGTAGTAGTAGTAGTAGTAGTAGTAGTAGTAGTAGTAGTAGTAGTAGTAGTAGTAGTAGTAGTAGTAGTAGTAGTAGTAGTAGTAGTAGTAGTAGTAGTAGTAGTAGTAGTAGTAGTAGTATAGTAGTAGTAGTAGTAGTAGTAGTAGTAGTAGTAGTAGTAGTGGTAGTTGCGACGCCTCTCTTCGTGTCCTACCCAGCTGTCGCCAGTCAAGCGAACCTGTTGCCACTATTTTCTCGTGAAATTCAGCCAGAGCGTAACCGTGAACCCAGCCGACAATGCTCCCTGCCCTCTACAAAACACCGTGACCCAGGGTGTGTCCACAGGGGTTGGAAGGCTTGCAGCTCTTTTATATCCCTCCCCCCCCACGCGGTCGTGTTTCTACGATAGAGGTAGCACTTTGGACGGGAATATAAGGGTCGTTAATTCATTGACATGAATGCTAAACGGTCCTTACATTGCCGTGCGGAGTTGTAGCACTTTTTTTGGCCAAAACGATTCTGACTGACGGTGCTCTTGATGCCTTAAGGGCACTGACAACACTACCCAATACTCTGTACCATTGGAATATCACAAGCAGTTGATTTTCCTAATTGAGAATTGCATTTCCGATGAGAATGACATTCGATTTTTAGTAATGTTTTGCTTCTTAACAGATGTGTCTCCCTTACAGTCCAAATTTGACCTAGAATATACGCCCATTGATGGTAGGTATCGACCCACGAAAAAAAAAATGAAATCAGCCTTGACGAGCTCGCTAAACGGAGGACATGAGGGAATTAGTATTCAGGGGCGAGGCGCCTCGCCCATAAATCCCGACGTTCTTGGTACTTCGATGTCTCGAGACTGCCCGTGCTGTTCTTTTTTTTTTCGTCGTCGACGGTTGTCACAAGTAACATGAGTTGGCTGCGTAAAATCTGACTGCAAGGGGAGTAGCATCTCTTACAATGCACAAGCGAATATTTTCGCTGATCGTTCTCATCGAAAAGTCAATTATCAGTTATCAAAATCGGCTATTTCCACAGTCTTTCACAACGTTGTTCGTTGCCAACCCGGCACCAGTTTTTTTTTTTTTTTGTTGCCACCGTGTCACCCGCCTACGTGGAAAACCTTACTGGCATGATAAATAGTAATAGTAGTAACGAACCGCGAAACGTGACCGCGTGATTCACTCCTCCCCCGTGCCCTGCTGTGACGTTCCATTCTCTTCATAATGCCCCGTATGTAAAATATGACCGCGATTCGCTTTACCCTTGTACACCTGCTGCGATTTTCTGTCATCTCTATAATGCCTCCGTTGGAAAACCCAAGCATGATACGATAAGGGTACGCTAGCAATGTTTAACCATTTTTTTCTGCCTGACTATTAGTAAGTTAACCCAATATCCTTGGAGTAACCGTAATATGGGAGTTTTAATTTTGACGACGCCAAAAAATCAGGGTGCCCGAAACAATACCTGAAGACTCCGCCGTGACGTTTGGTAGTATATGGTGAGGCGTTTTCAGAAAAACAACATGAATTTTTGTGTCCCCGGGTTTGAAATATCAAAGCGACAAAAAACACGAGCAAGAACGGGGCAGCCACTGATCAGACGACAGGCAGCTGAACAGCGCCGCCGCCGCTGCGCGCCCGGAGTCGCAAACGGGAACCACCGGAACTAAATTTCTGGACTCCTTCCTGTTAGTGTGCTCTTTTGCTGCACGACTGCTGCGTCATGGCGAGACAGCTGCATCTCGGCGGCCTCGACCCAAACACTCCGACGGGAGCACAGCTAGCTCCACAGCTGCTGCGACAACAGCAGCACCTCGCTATTCCTGGTTCTGTTTTTTCCCGCTCGAGGTCGACTCCAGACTCCAGAAGGATGTCATACCAGTACAACCACAACTGTTTTTACAGCGAAACACGTTTTTGCAGTGTCGACGAGACGACTACTACAACCGTCTACCATCCACCGACGCACACAAGTTGACGATAGTCACAAATATCCTCCTGTGCGAATTCCTAGCGACAGTTGTACTATCTTTAATACTATTAATAGCAGTTCACTGCGTTGCTCATGGGATACCTTCTATTAAGAGCAGACTTTCGGACTCTTCATCAGGTAGCACATTTTTTTTTAATCTTTTTCTCCAAACCAGTTTTTTTGGGTGAGGTGTACGTAGGGCTGCTCTACTATAGCAAAGTGAGGACCCTCAGTAAAAAAAAAATGTAGATATATAGGTGCTACTCGTATGTATTCCCACCGTGGAACGCATCATTCAAACGGAAAGTGTGACCGCGATCCAGCTAACTGCATCCCCTGTGCCCTGCTGTGCCGCCCCTCTTCCTTGCCATTCTCAGACGGCCACCGCGGGATAACATTTTCCCCCATGGTTGGAAATCCCACGGGATGTTCACGGGGTGTCCAAGAAGGGACACATCTATATATACGCACTAAATGGCGAATTTAATTTGAATCCGTACTTTTTTTCCGAGCCCCAGATATGCCGGGCACGCCATTGGTCGAGGGGGGGGGGGGGGGGGGAGGGGTCATCGCCAGCCCTTGCCTAAGGGGGGGAAACGCCGGGCGCCCGGCGAGAGCGTACAATCCTTCTGCGAACAGCGACGAGGGAGGTGGGTGGCACGCCTCGGCCCCGGCTACCACACCGTACTGTATTGCCAATACTGGTCATGAGATGGCGGAGGTAGATGGATGCCCAGCGATCGCCAATATTGGTGATGGGATTATGGGGATGCCTGAAGGTGCAGCAGCGATGGTGGTGGCGGCGGCGGCGGCGGCAGCTGTGGCGGCGGTTGAGGGCTGATGGCTGGTGATGCCGCCGTGTAACGGGGAAGAGATTGGGTCGCCTCGGACTCGGGTGTGCCGTACCGGCGAAATAATGGTGATGGAGGTAGATATGACCGAGGAACGCCAATATTGGACATGGGGTGGGGAATGATGCCCGATGATGGGATGATAGCGGCAGCGGCGGCAACGGCGGCGGCGGTCAACGGTGCGGTGCGTGCGCCGTGTGCTGGGACTGGGAGGAAGGGGAGGGGGGGGGCGAATACGTTAGTGCGGAAGCTCAGATAGCGTGCCGCCAAGCCCATTCTCGGTCCCGTGTACGGTTAAGCCGCTACCACATCTCCGCCACCGCTGTACCGCATGCATGTATAAACCCGCCCAGCGGTAGCTGTACCGCATATATATATATATATATGCATGACTTGTTTTTATGGTTACACCCGTCGCTCAACAAGAGGGGACGGGGGGGAAGGGGGGATACGGTGCAGCTCCGGCACGACCGTCTCTTTTTTCTTCCTCAACCGAGACGCCGTGGGCTACGTATATGTAAGGGAAGGGGGCGGTGGGGTCGGAAAAATCGCCGAAACTGAACAAACATTTTGTCTTTCTTGGGAAAAAAGGAGATTGTATATATGGCTTCGGTTTTTCTTCCTTGTTGCTTATTTTCTTCGTTTTTTTGAATACTTGCTTTTTTGTTGTTGCTTGTCTGGCGGCCTGTCTCTGACTTTCGCCTCTGCAGTTGTTCCTGGTCTTCGACTCGTACGTAGGTTTTATTTAAATACGTACACATTCTTCGAGCGTCTGTATAAAGAGGAGGGGTGTGACGAGACAATTTTGACTTGACACGTTTTGCACAGTCGAGCCGCTGCGTGGAACCGCGTCTCTTCTTTGAACGGCTTGCAAGCAAGCCCATATGTTCGTTCATCGGCTTGCTTTTAGCGGATACAGCGCGGGCTTGACTTGACAGGACGGGACGGAAAGAAACGGAACGGGGCGGGACGATTTTACTCGCGTTCTGCTTCTCCTCTGTGCATCACGCCGCTCCGTTGACTTTTACATAACGGTGATATTTGATTTTGGAGTAACGGTTATATCAGATTTTAGAGCAACCGTACTATTTGATTTTTGAGTAACGGCAATATTTGACTTTTGCGCAACCGTTGTACTTTATTTCCGAGTAACCGTCTTTTTTTATGCTATGGGGTAGACTCTCCAAGATTTACGTTCAGTCAGACAGTTCCGTAAAAAAAACGTTTTTAGCGTTCGTACAATATCTTCGGGTTGTATATGGAAGTTTGATAGCTGCGCGTCTATTGGAAGTCATTGATATTTTTTCTCGAGGCGTCCGTACGGTGGAAAAATCATCTAAGATCTTGCGGGGTCAATGTTGGTAATGAGGCTTTTTTTATGGGCTATTCAGGGGTCGGGTCAAACCTCGCGGGTCAGGTCGAATTGGGCCGGGTTGGGTCGGGTATGGGTGGCCCGACCCGACCCGTGAGAGTTTCAAAACCTCCTGACCCGGTCGGACCCGACCCGACCCGACCCGACCCGACCCGTGATATTTCAAAAGCTTCCTGATCCGACTCGCGGGTCGGGTCATGGCCGGGTCATGACCCGTGAAGAGCTCTGTTGTTCTCCCTACCCCTCAAGATTGTTACCGATATCGTGTACCAGTCGTTTTTATTTCCAAGATAAGTAGGCGGTTTCGGTTACGACGTGACGGACGGTGCCGTCTTCTTTGTTCGCTTTTGGGGCGGTTGGAAAGAGATACGAGAGGCTCATCCATCACCGACAAATACAGTATTTACGTTTGCAAGAAACGTCAACAATACTACTTGTACGAGCAACGCTCTCTTCGTTGTTCTTTCGGGAACGCGCGAGGTGGTGTTACAGCGGGGGGATCGGGGGAGGGTTGCAAGGTCTTGTCGTTTTTCCGGTTTAATCGCGTTTCGTTTGTAAGTATAAGTGTCGCATTTTTTGTCTATCTGTCTATCTGGCGAGGGGGGACAGGGTTGTCGACGCTGCGGACGATGTTTGCTGGTATTTCGTCTAGGGTAGAGGTTATCCGTTGCAAGAAATGAGCCCGCGCTCTCTCTCTCGCGCGTGTTTTTTTTTTGTCGTACACTGCGGTGTATTCAAAACAATATATTCTTCAAATTTTCTGGAAATGCTCTTGTGTTTATTTTTGTACGCTGCGGCGTATTCGAAAAAATACTACGTTTAAACGTTTTGGAAACACATTCGCACGATATCATTATCCTCTCTTGACAAAAAGACATATGGACTGCTGGATATGATGTTAGCGGGCTCCTTGAAAATGACCCATGGCTTGGCGTTAACCGAGTACCAACAGTAAATAACAAAAACGAAAAAAGCGTGCTGGATGAAGGAAGTATTCAAGATCAATGGTCAAAAGAAGGTACACCTTGTCACATTTCAAAGCCAAGAATAGGTACACTTGGCCACTTTAAAGCCCACAGTAGGACCTACTGGTATAATTTGACACTTTGAAGCCATAACGAGGTACCAGTACCAGGTATAGTGGAAGGCAAGAAAGAAGCACACAACCAATGAACCCTCTCAGCTATGATCAACCGGAAACTCTCGTTCATTGGAAGGCAAGAAAGAAGCACACATACTTCGAGTTAAACTGTCGACGAAGTGTTACAACAGTGTCATGCGGCTTGGGTATCGGAGATATCCATGCGGCACACTGATACACCTGGTACTGCTGTAGCACTGTATATGATGTTGTCGAGAGGGAATGAATCGTCCACAGCACTACAGCCACATCTCTGAACTCAGCAGGAACGCAGGGCCAGCATCCCTGTGACATCCGGCTGGGTAGATGGACCCAGATCAACTCAAAAAGAGAAACATGATGTCATTATATGCGTCGTAGTCGGCTGCGTCCCCAAGCGGCAGTTACAGGTTGTGGTTCACGTAATAACCTGCATGCCTACGCATCAGTATTAAACCCGTGGATTAGCCAGAGGATGGTCCCCAGACGCCACGAGTGTGTAGTGTAGCTCGGGTACAGTCTATACCGCAGTAGTCCGGGCTGTAACTGTAGTCGTCCCTTTTTTTCTAACGTATTTCCCTCTCCGAGGGCTCCCTTCAAGTCACCCAAAGGTAGACCTGCGAGTTGCTGGACTTCACGGCTGTTTTATTTGTAATTAGTTGGGTGGCCAAGTTCTCTACAGTAACTATTGATGACTGATTTTTTGCTGTAGAAGATATTATCATTATGACTATTGCGCTTGCCATCTGACAATGCGTAGCGTGAGTATCCACACGTACGATACATCGTCGGAGCAGTAGAATTCTCCATGTTGTAGATAAATAAGTTTCTGGGAATATTCTCCATTAAAGCGGGAAAACAAAAAAGCCCCTGCTTGGCTCTCCTACTGATCCAACCCGGACCTGATCCCACCCAGAGGTTGATCCCATTTGGCACCTTGCCCCCACCCACAAGGTGCAGAAATATAATTAGCCCTCTGCAGGAACCGTCGGAGGCCGTGAGCTCAAAAAGCGAACCGTAAACGGTAAAAAATCATCGAACGGTAAAAACTCGTCGGATGCAAAAAAAAGAAAAAAGCGTCACAACCCGGAAATTGCACCTAGCATCGAAATCATGGTGCTGGGCACCATAGACCGCCGAGTTATATCACCCTCCGCTCCCCCACCCCCTCCACGTTTTTTAGGCTATACTTAGGTATTCTTTACAGTCGCAGCACCTGTACCTACGGGCAAATACAGAGCATAGGAAGTAACATTCCTCTAAAATTGTTATATCTGCACGGTGGTGAAGCTAAAAAAAAACATCATTCATTCAGGTTCGTATAGAGCCATACACCCATCATGCAGCACGTGGCCTAATCTCGGTGGTAGTGAAAATGGGATATACTCCCCCTACCAAACGTGGCTTTGGTCACCATCAACCTGTTCCAAAGGTGTATTTACAGTAGTACGATTCGTGCGGTATAGGTGTGGATATATAATCTCTACTCTGGGGTACCCTACCCCGGTATAAAAAATAACTGTTTGGGTCATTTCGGTGCCCAGGTAGTAGGTACGTACCTATTAATAATAGTGATGGCCAGAGTATACACTTCGAGAGACCCTATCACTAATACTAAATAAACCTACCACTTGTCATCTGTAATTCTCGTGCAGACGGCCGAAACTAAAGCTCCCTTTTAGCATCGGAGGCCTGCTGCAGTCCGTAAATGTAAGGCTATTTATATGGTCACATCATGCTATTAATTTAACGGCCCTTAACATTTGCAGACATAGTGGTACCAATCAAAGGAAGGAAGGAAGGAAGGAAGGAAAAACAAGGACGGTAGTCTATCGGGCAACATAAACATTCCCGAATACAAAGACCCCGCTGGTAACAACAGGGCACTGGTGCCTACTACTGCTACGCGTACTAGGCACTGGGGAAATTGATATCTGCTCTATACAGCAGTACCAGGTACGCCTCTAAACTAGTACCGTGTTCAGTACATCTCCACCCTCTACCACGGGTGGTGTGTCTCTACGAGGTACCAAGTACCAAGTACCAAGTACCAGGTACCAAATAAACAAAAAATGCGGCGCAACCTATCGATTCTCGTGGACGATAGTGAGAAGAAAGGACATCATGACAAGCCTATGTCTATAACAGGAGGGTGTGTGGCTGACGGTTGACAGCTGACGAACGGGGGCATGAAGAATACAGAGCGAGCGTGGTCTCGTAGCTCAATCAACATCAGCAGTATGTGGCCTAGAATGCGTTACCTACAGCTGGTTACAGATGCTGCTGCATGCTGTTGACCCGTTTACGTACTTGCGACCCAGGGGAGTCACCGACCTCTACGCATCCTTCACGCGACCATACATCCACCCCGTACTCAGCACACGTCAACGACGGCCGAAACATACTCTGATATGATCTCGGCTAGCAAAGTTGAGCATCGATGAATCAAACGTCAACACTTGAGCTCAAGCTTCTACCATCGGGGAAGGGGCAACTGGGGCTCGTGACGCGCGGATGAAAACATCATGAACACCTACCGTACAGACTGAGCTAGTTGCGACAGATCCGACCAACTTGTATGGTCCTGTGGCATCTGAACTACAGAAGTACCTTGTACCTCTCTACACCTACGAATATGTAAGCAGGAGAGCTAACGCACAAGCACAACGTGCATCGATCACCGACGGCCATATTCCGGTGCGAGCCGACACATGTCACCCCGAACCGGCACTAATCACGCCGCATATTGGGGAACTGCCACCGGCAGACTACGTAGGCAAAGCAAGCGTGAGGCACAGCGTGAGGGCTGCTTGAGAGACATCATCAGACACAAGACCCGCGAGGCACCTCAGAGACACGGGGTACTTCTCGGTGGGCTCGATTCGACCAGCTAGCTAGCTAGCTAGCGCTGTCGCTTCGTCGTCGGTGAGAGCACACACATACACATACATATATATCTGGTACAGCAGAGGAATATTTTCCTTCGATTCTCTTTGAGGCCATTTTCTTTCTCAAAAAATAATCACGGGCTTTCATGCGCAGAACGATTACGTAGTACTCGTGCTCGTAGGCTGTGCCGTCTTTGTACGATCGTTCTGTTGACCCTGGTACAATCACTCCAGGGGAGCCACCGTACGGCCTTCACGAGGCCATCATACGCCACGTAGCACACCCGATCGAAGTATCACACGCTACAGCTCTCGCAACGATGATGGGTAGTTTAGGCGCAATTCTTTCTCTTTCTTCCCACATTCCACAGCCAGCCGTATGGCGCATAATGGTCGTTGATCGCGAGCGGCAACTTGGTGTGCGCTGAGCACTGAGAAGAGAACAACTGGTAGGCAATGCAGCATAGCATTGCTGCTGCTCCTACCGCCGGAATAGACGCTGGTCCGAGTCGATCGAACTGCTACAGAGCTTTATTGGTGCACTTGGCCGATGCACGCATCAACGGTGGTGGTGATGGTGGTGGTTGTGGTACTACTGTAATTGGCCCAGTTGATGTCGAAATCGATCATTCATGGGCCATTGTTGGGAGATGATAAAAGTGCCCCACATATGGTTACGAGCGACCTGACACGAGAGATCCTCGATGAGAGAGTCTGCCGGGCCGTCAAGTGCTGCGTACGGCGGTTGGCGTAGTTTGCGCGACGTTCGTGACATGTGTGCGCGATTAGCACTCATGACTGTACTTGCACTGGTTACCACGTCAGTCACGCACGCCTATCGTGGCTGATAGCGGCCAATGTGCTCGTAGAACAAGCACGACGTGTATGTACACTATTGTCAGAAGGGTCCGTACAAAGACTATACGAGTATGCCCCTGTTGGGGCAGAACCGGTTACCCGGGCACAGATTACAACAATAGTTTACGTAGTAGTAGTTATTTGTAGAACCGCGAAAGGCATATATCCGGGTCCTCGCTGTTGTGCACGTTGTATGATATGTTGATGATGTTGGTGGACCCTTAATCGTGTTTCGCTGCTAACATACTCGTACCCTCGTACCAACATATCGGTTCTTCTGTTATTTGAGTCGTGAGCGTTTCTCCGTACGTGTTCAAACCTAAACCTGGCACTTGTCGCACCTAACCACTACGTAGGCCAGAGGGTACAGTTTAACCTTTTTTAGAACACTTTCGGCACGCTCGTATTTGTTACACAAAGAAGTGGAGCGTCCTATTAAGGGGGTCCGTATTTAACAGGACCTATGATATACATAAAAGCCTATATATTTACCTATTTTTACTAACAATATTTGGTCCTATTTACTATGGTCCCCCGTAATAGCTGCTAACACGCTATTGCACGGCCCAAGCTTACGTTATTTTACATTACGGGCGGAGTTATCGGGAGGGACAGGGGAGTGAAAGTCGAAAGATACCCTTTTCATCCATCAAATACACACCACTCTGTCCAGGAATATTATTACGGGGGGCCATAGTAAAGAGGACCAAATATTGTTGGTAAGAATATGGAAATATATGAGTGATTGTGTGTACCGTAGGTCCTGTTAGCTATGGTCCCCCGTAATAGCTACAAATGGGCTTTTGGGGGTCATATCTTCCGCTTCAGCATCGTAACAAGGCTTTTGTTTTTCGAACTGGGTCCGCCATGAGTTAGAGCAGCTGGGAACCCCAAAGATGACAACATGGACCAACATGTCTACCTCACACCTGTCGACATCAGCAAGGCACACGGAGGTCGCCTGGCGTCCGATAGTGCTGTGGCAAGGCACATCATTTTTTTTTTTTTTTTCGATTTTTAGTTTTGGGGCTGGATTCGGAAGTTTCTCCCCGAGCCCAAACGCCAATAACAAAGTCCAACTCCAATTTGTGCACCCTGGACAATCGATCAAAATTGGACCTTTTACACACCCACAAGCGAGGCGTACGAGTCGCAGTGAGTAGCGAGCATCACTACTGCTGCAGGTCATGAGTTCTTTGTGGTATGAAGACGTAGTAATGCCTCTTTGTCAATAGTCGGCGTCATATGGTGCCAAACGTGACATAGGTAGCTAATATTTATGGATATCCTGATGTGGCTAGTATTTCGGGACAGAGTGGTAGTAGGGGACCTCTCCTGCACTAAACCTGGCTTATATTTTCAAGTAGATTCGTCAGGAACCCCGATGAGACTCTTGAGTATCCACGATTTTCCTTCGATTTTCCCCGTGCCGGGCTCAGTATGCATGATCGCGTTGCTCTCATCGTTCCTTCTGTGGTGTTTTCTAAGTGAGCGAGATTTACATGAACACCACTCCCTTTGGCAAGCCTAATACTGTGGAACTCCTCTCATGCGAGGATATGTGGGGCGTATGGGCATGGGTGGTGTGCGTATGTCGTCTCGATTGTTATTTGGTGTTTCGAACTGTAAACCGCTTGGGGGGCGAAACCACGACCGCGGTGTATCCGTCGCCCTCGTCTGCGTGATGTCCATGCTGTTTTCATTGGGATGGAAAATGTGCACCGGTTACCACATCCTTGACACACGGGCGCTCTGTACGAGCAGGGCGTAGACAGTGCTCTCGAAGATCATGTTTTCCATTTTCGGTGGCCGTTTAGCTCCATGTGCCTCCCAAGTCAAATGCTTGAAGAGAACATGATTCTGGCAGTACGAACCCATCCGCGTATCCGACGAGGAGCATCAACCAGCAGAGTTACTCCATCCACTGCTGTTCGGTTTTTTTTTCTTCTTTTTTTTCGTTTTACAAAGGAGAAACCACTCAGCAACCCAGCTCAGCCCACTCAGCCAGCGCTGACTGAGTGGCTCAGGGGTTTATCCATTTTAAAACGAACACCCATAGCGACAGTAGATGCCGCCGACAAGCCCTCTAGTATGTTACGGTCGGCGTTATCGCGCGCGGTAGCATGCTTCTTGTTTGCGGGGGGAATTTTAGCTTATTGTGCCCCCAGTTGCGGGTGCGCAATACCCTAAATGTCCTCAGGGGGCGTCTTTAACTAAATTGCCCCCTGGGGCACTTTCATGATCTCCGACATTTTTTTCCCTGTGTGCTTTTCTGCCTGTATTGTCGGTGTACCCAATCAGCTCATTTCAGGAGTCGAACAGCAAAATCGAGAAAGCATTTGGTGCGATGAACTCGGAGTATACGGAAGGAAATAGCTCGATCATTGACTACATTGTAGTTCAAGTCTAGCCTCCCAACAAGAACAGGGAAAGCACAGAAAACAATGGCGAGCAATGCGTTGAGCACGCACTCAGCGCGGAGTTTGTCCATGGCGAAACCCTCCTGCTTCGGGGCAAGAGGCCCCATCCAATCCCCAATACTTACAATCAATGATCGGCAGCAGAACTATCGCCCCCATCCCGACCCCACCCCCCCACGCCCATGAATCCCCTGATTTTCGTCTGGACGATATATCATGGAAAAAAAAAACGAGCTATCTGTCGTGGGTCATTCTGTTCCCCCCCAAACCCTCCCTTCTCTAGCTCGCGGGCTATATGGGACAAGCCTCCTTATCAAATTATGTGCACTTTTCTGCCTCCTCTCCTCACCCCTCTCTCCAATACATGGCCGCTATTTAGAGTATTAAACACGCATTCACCGATCCGTGATTCTTCTTGTATTTGTCCCCCCCCCCCGTCCCCCGTCCCCCCGCAGCCCACTCCACAGAAACCCCCTGCTTCTGTCAGGACGTTGAATAGAACAGCAACCAATTATCAGCCAATCAGCAGGCAATCAGCAGGCAATCAGCAGCCATGGGCCGGAAGATCATCGCCAGCAAGCCCCGGGCGGATCCGAAGCTTTCCACGGGGAAAAAGAGAGATCGCTCGGCCGATTGGAAGCCTCGTAAGTCTCGATATGTTTCGTCAGGTCTTTTTGTGTTGCTGTATGTATCCGGCGCTTTCGCAGGGGGCGTTGTCTACAGTCAGTCCTTGTTTTTGAACATGCCGCCTGGCCTAATGTTCTCGTGCAGCAACCTAACACCTTACGAGCATTTGACTCGGAATAGGATTGAGGTTATCGTTATCGTGGTGGTTGGTTCTTGTGGCGGTTGGTTGCGTTAGTGGGAGAGGGTGTGTACGCATGACATGCGTGGCCTTAGTAGCATATATATGACCGTAGGCGTTCGAACTCGCACTCACGTTTCGGCGGAAAACTACTTCAAACTAAACGACGACCATTTTTTTTAAGCATTGAACCTTGGGTTCGTGTTTTTGACGTTGACGACGAGTAGGGAAAACGAGGACTTACCGAGATACGGAGGTGTACGGAGGACCTTCAGGGAGGGGAAGTGGGATACGTGTTTTTTTTTTTGTTTTGTTGCTCAGAGCGACGGAAGAGAGACGACTACTGCGGCATTGGAGAATACAGTACTCGACTTATGTCGGACCGTGGAACCTGTACATGCGATAGATCATCGGAGGGGAAAAAAATATGATATAATGTTCAGAACATCAAGTTGGAGTGTTGAAAGGATCCGTGTTTCTATGATACTGTAATATTATCAGTAGCCTACTGGTATTAAAACCAAATAAAAAGAATATCAATAAAAAACAGCACGATACACATCATGTCATATACTCGTATGACGTGTATGCCCACCGTAGAGTATAGGTACGAGCGAATTCGTTGCGTACAAAAGCGGTCAGATTGTGCTGACCACTCCAAAAACCTACACATCTCCGTAGAACGCTCTGACCGAAAAATCACACCAGTACCACACCAAGCTTGCAACAAAAATGAGTTTTGAGAATTTTTTCGATCTCACAGCTTTAGTTTTTTTTTTTTCAAAATACATCGTAAGTTGGAGGTGCTGCCCCTGTGACCACCGCCAACGCCACTGCAAAGGATCCGAAAAAATGCATCTTGACATTTGTCTCCGGCGCGTACCGGTACGTATCGATGATCGGTTTTCTACTATTACGGGGGACCATAGTAAATGGGACCAAGTATTGTTAGTAAAAATAGGCAAATATATCGGTTTTTATGTATGCGATAGATCCTATTAACTATGGACTCCCGTAATATCTGGTGCCGCTTTTCTGTTTTAGAATGCCAGGTACCAGTACCAGTATCGATAATCGATATACTGGGTATCGATTGGCGGTCGCCTATCCCAAACCGGTTGCTAGGCAGGTGAAGGCACTGTGCTCGACCACCGCCACACCACTGAACAGCGTGGAAAAAATGCCTGTCTCAACTCGCTGCCCTCCCTCCCTACCCTCCCATCCCTCCCTTCCCTCCCTTCCCTCCCTTCCGTCCCTCCTTCCTTCCATCTCTCCCTCCCTCCCTCCCTCCCCCTCCCTCCCTCCCTCCTTCTCTCCCTCCCCTCCCCCCCCCGCTCGCCTCCCTTCCAGTCCATAACCCGCTGCTAGAAAAAATGATTCCAATGCCTCCATCAACTTGTCTTAAGGGAAAACGCAGAGCCGCTCGAGAATCGACCTTCGATCCTATGAGAGGAGCATTCGTAGTCCTATCCAGGCCCAACGATCCCGAACAGGCCCCGACGGAAAGGCGAGGGGGTCTCGGGTCTGCTGGCCACCCTAAAGATCCGGAACTCCTGAAGGAGATCATGGTGAGCGGATAAGGAAGGGACACAATGGAGAGACGGGGAGGGGAGGGAGAGGATTCGGGTCTGTTGGCCACCCTAAAGATCCGGAACTCTTTAAGGCGGCTGTTAGATATATGTAGCCACTTGAACGGATATGACTCATCGGATTGAGAATCGGACTATAAATACATAGCGTTAAACTTTCTCAGCACAACTCGATACGAGTCGATGAAGGAAGGAAGGGGCGGAGTATTCTCCTCGCGATAAAAACGCCTGCCAAGGCAAGAACCGTAGTGGAGAGAAAAGCCTACTTTGTGACCCAATGGTTGATCTGAGCTACGACTAGGAAGGAGAGTGAAAAGAAGGGCAACGATAACAAGTGGGATGGAAGAAAAAAAGAAAAAGAGAAAGAGTCGGCTGTTGGGTGACTAACTAACAGTATAGCGCTCTCGAAACAAAAAGGTCCAAAACCATCACAGTATTAATAGCTGCTACGTACACCCCCTATCGTAGTGCTTCGTTCTCTTACAACTCTTACACTTCTTACAATTCTTACAGATCTTACAGCTCTAGCAGCTCTAGCAGCTCTTACAGCTCTTACAACTCTTACAATTCTTACAGCTCTTACAGCTCTTACAGTTCTTACAGTTCTTACGGTTCTTACATTTCTTACAGCTCTTGCAGCTCTTGCAGTTCTTGCATTTCTTACAGCTCTTACATCTCTTACAGCTTTTGCAGATCTTACAGCTCTTACATTTCTTACAGCTCTTACAGCTCTTGCAGCTCTTACCGCTCTTACAGCTCTTACAACTCTTACAGCTCTTACAGCTCTTACAGTTCTTACAGCTCTTGCAGCTCTTACAGATCTTACAGCTCTCACAGATCTTACAGCTCTTACAGTTCTTACAGTTCTTGCAGCTCTTACATATCTTACAGCTCTCACACGAGGGACGTCTTTTCTTCCGGGGGGATGGGGGGGGGGGGGGGGGGGGGGGGGGGAGAGGAGGAGAGGGGAAGGGAACGGGAAGAAAGGGGAGGAGGGGGATCGGATAGGGGGAGGGGAGGGGAAAGAGAGGGGATGGCAAAAAATATAGTGCCAATCTGACCTTTGATATAAAACACGTTTGAACTTCGATATGAACATAAAATGGTGATCATATTGCCGGCCAAAGTGTTGCCATATTTTCTCCGGCCAGAGTGGGTAGAGTATTTTAGGATATCGGTCGCTTTGGGCGCGTCAAGGCTTCTGGTTGGCTTTATTCTGTTATTGTGCTAGTATATGTGTCAGGGTCGGCCAGTCAAGGGGTCCATCCTAGGATATGTGGGTGGGGGGGAGGGAGTGGAGGGGAGTGGAGGAGACGTGGGTAGGAGCACAGGGGGAAGGGGAGTGACGGGAGTGGAGGGGTGTTGCGATTCGTAAATTATAAACAGAGAAGCCTGTTGTGAGCGATCCCAGGCTTGGGTCTCCCTGATTGTAGAAGCCCTAGGGGGGGGTGTTATCTTATCACCCTAGTGTGATACACTAACTTTCTTGGCGTGATCATAAGGAGCGTTTAGGCGTTAATTTATAGACGGAGGGGTGTTTGTATATCCGGCCGGAGTTGTTTTGTGTTTTGATCCGAAGCGAGCCGTGCTTCCGTAGGATTTTTACTTCATTATAGTATAGCCCAACAATTCTCCCTGACGGAACTCTGCGACTGAGGAGAGCTACCCGATACGTTTGGAAGCGACGCGTGTTGTTTACGATAATATTAATATTCGGTGCATGCCCCGCCGCCCATGGGATTGCTTGTGCGTCAGGTTTGGCGTTGTTGTACGTTTTTTCTTGAAAAAAAAAACGATTGTTCTGTGAAATCTACACGGAGCTCTTGAAGCGCGGAGCCTCAGAAACATTACTGGTGTACCCTAGGTACTATCATGCCCTATAATGAAGCAGCACACATCGAACACTTATTGGCGTTGCTGCGCGGCGTGTGGCTCATGCCAACAGCCGAAAAGAGGCCAAGGATTGACAAAAAAAAACATATGCGGCGAAGCTTCGGTGGCATATTGGTACTGTATAGGGTGTGCTCCAGGGCCGTGCTCTGTCTGACCCGCGGTGACGAGGTAGAGCGTTCCCTTGCCCCCCCCCCCTCCTTCCCCCCTCCCCCTTTCAACCCCCCCACTGCTCCACTCCCCTATCCCTTCATCCCTCCACCTCTCCATGTCTCCATCTCTCCAACCCCCCCAAACCTCCGAACCATCCCCGGTGCCTCTTGCTGCTCCGTCCCCTTCCCGCATTCCCTCTCCCCTAACCTCCCACCCTTGCCCCCTCCCTCCTCCAACCCCTCCCTGAAAGAAATGTCCGTCTGGTCGGTGAGAACCCGACGTGTTCCGTCACGGCATTGAAGGGACGCGGGGATCTATAGTCAGATGACCACGGCCATTCATGGCATGAGTACCCCCCCCCCCCCCCCTCCTCCTCCTCCCCCCCACCATCACTCCCTCCCCTCCCCACCCCCCCTCCCTTCCTCCTCCCACCACCTCTCCTTATCCCTCCTCCACCCCCCTTCACCTCTCCCTTCCCCCCTTCCTCCACCCCGCCCCCCCCCCCTCCCGACTCTTGCGCTTTTTCATGAATAATCCCCTCCCCCCTCCCCCCCTCCCATGATGATAATGAGTACACGCCCTCCCAGTCTGTCAACTCATCCGCAGCTGTCATTCATATGCAAGTCCGCCTTACATGCGGTTCTTAGTAGGGTACAGCTCACCCTTCATGCAACTCGCCCAACACCTCACGGCCCTTCGCGCAATGGTGCTAGCAATGTCTGCCTGGTCGGTGAAAACCCGACGTGCTCCGTCCCGGCATTGTAGGGACGCGAGGGTCTATGATCATTAGACTACGGCCATGGATGATATGAGTACCCGATGACATGAGTACCCCCCCCCCCCCCCCCCCCCCCCCACCACCTCCCTTCCCACCTCCTCCACCCCCCCCCCCCCCCCGTGCCAACCCCCTCCTCTCCCCTCCTCTCCCCTCCCCCCCCCCCCCCTCAACTCTATACATGGTACATTTTTTTAGGGGGATGGAGCGCCACTGATCCTTCCTTCCATTCATAAGAAGAGGCCTCCTGAAGGGACCCAGATGGACAACGATCTCAGGACCGGGTTGAAGCTGCGAGACATGACCGATCAGGAGAAAGTCGCCATGTGGAACAAGTACCAACATGCTCTGGTGAGAGGGCACAGATCACGCCCTACGGCGGTCAAGAACTAGATCACGGCCTAGATCATCTAGATCCTGTGTTTGCCGTTATTGATTTTTTGTGCATGGTTCATGTGGAACACGTACAGTACCAATATGTTCTGGTGAGAACTGCTGTGGCTCATTCGAATCGTTGATCTGTATTACACAGATCAGACAGATTATCATCTAGATCACGAATTAGGATACATCACGATCTAGATGAAGACCTAGATAGCAATCTAGACCCCGATCTAACGATCTAGATAAAGATCTAGATACCGATCTAAATACCGATCTAGATAACGATCTAGATAACGATCTAAATAACGGTCTAGATGAGGGTATACGTAACGATCTATACAACGATCAAGATAACGATCTAGATAACGATCTAGATAATGATCCAGAAAACGATCTACATCGGGGTGTAGATCATCTAGATCCTACGTTTGATGTTTTGAAATATCGTCCAAGAACCGCATCATTCAGAGTTCACCCAGAAAAACGTGTTGAACAAAACCTGAGGAGGTCTGGTCACTGGGGAGATGAAAAAAATCGAGCTCACTTGAAGCGTTGACCTGAATTGCACACGTCAGGCAGATCCCGGTGTGCTCTAGAAGATACCCTGGTAGATCACAATCTACTCTAGAAGATAGATCACGGTTTCGACCGCGATCAAAATCACGGTCTAGATCATCTAGATCCTATGTTTTATGTCATTGAATATATGTGCAAGAGCTGTATCACACATATCCCACCCCCGGTAAGCGTGCGGAATGAGTATGTTCTACGACCGGTTCATGCGCAGCGAGGGGAACATGGATTGCGTCACCTGGCACAGTACCGCACCGCCAAAGCGCCTACAAGCCCACTGCGTCGCCCCCGGACTCCCCGCCCCAAACCCCACCCCGACCCCCACTACCCTCCTCCCAAACACAGGACCAGAGCATGCGCAGAGAGGGAGACATGAACCGAGTCACCTGGCAGCACCGCACCACCAAAGAGCCTGCGATGCCTCTCCGTCACCACGCCCATCGCCGCCTGTTCAAGGTGCCTTCAAGCATCCCTTACGGCAGTGATCTCGACCTCAGGAAGTGTCCCACAGACCCTGACCCCAACCCCACCCCTAGGAGCGGAAGGAGGCCGTGCAAGGCTGCGGCGGAGGAGCAGGGAGACCGCCTGCTGACGTGGGAGGTTCGGGGGGCGGAGCCCGTTGAACGCGCACGTCCGCGACAGGTGAGTGACGGTCTGTGGGTTGCAGTTCTAGGAAAACCGGAGAGGTGCAGCGAACAAAATACCTCCCGCCCCCATCCGCCCCCTCCAGCTATCATTCGCACTTCCATCGAAGAAAAGCCCTCTCCCCTACCCCTCCCACACCTTCCCTCCCCCCCCCCCCCCCCCCCCCCCCTAGGTTATGTTGTATAATTGGATATGGAAAAACGAGTACGCACCTAGGAGGTGGTGGAGAGAAGGAGTAGTAGTAAATTTATTCAAGAAAGGAGATAAGGCTGACCCGGGGAACTATAGAAGGATAACGCTACTAAGCACAGTAGGCATAATATTTTGTAAGATTTTGAACGATAGAATGGGAACGATGATGGAGAAGGAAGACAAAATAAGCGAAGGAAAAGCAGGGTTTAGGCCAAACCGTAGCTGCGTAGACCATGTGTGCACCTTAGGTAAGATTATTCAAGGTAGGAAAGACGCGGGACTAACAACGTACTGTTTCTTTCTAGATGTGCAGAAAGCCTACGACACAGTATGGAGAAATGGATTGTGGAAAAAACTGTGGGAAATAGGAGTCAGAGGAAAGATGTGGAGAATGATGAAAAAGATGACGGAATGTGCGAGAAGTGCTGTGATGATGGACGGGGAAATATCGAAGTATGTTGATATTTTACAAGGTGTTGCACAGGGATGTACGTTGTCACCTAATTTATTCAAGATATATATTAACGATAGTAGCAGTCGAGGGAGCAAGGCAGGGAGTCACGGTAGGGGAAGATACGGTGTCGGGATTGATGTTTGCGGATGACTCGTGGGGATATCAGAAACACCCGAAGGATTGCAGAAACAAATAGAGAAGGCGCTAGAATACACCAGGAAATGGAGGGTGACGGCGAACGTCAAGAAATGCGCAGTAGTTGTTTGCAACGAAGATAAGGTAAACCCGGTAAATTTCAGTTGGAAGTGGGGAGAAGATGAATTGCCGATCGTAGACCAGTATACATACCTTGGCGTAGAGATCTCAAAAGACTGCTCTTGGGATACACATATAGCAAAAGTAATAGGAAAGGGTAAGGCACAAGTAGGCAAGATGGATGCGATCCTAACAGACCCGAACCTTGACACTAGGATTAAGAGATGTATCTTGATGAATGTGATAGTACCAAAGCTAGAATATGCAGGAGAAGTATGGGAAGGGAACGCGAAACTCGTAAAACAGTTGGAAACAATACAAATGACAGCAGCTAAAAAAAACCTAAGATGCTCAAGTACGACTAGTAATACAGTATTAAGAGCAGAACTGGGAATGCGCCCACTCAAGACAAATAGATACATGAGAAAGTTGAACTGGCAATATAAAGTAAAGAACATGCCAAAAAAGAGGTTGCCAGCCATAATTGATAGAGCTGTATGGGAGAAAGTATCAAAAGGACGAGCTGGAATAAGGTGGGATGGCGTAGTTGAGAAAGTATGGAAGGATCTAGGGGGAAACCAAGTAGAGATGATGTCCGCCGGGAAGTTTGGGAGGTACAAGGCAGAAGTAGAAGAAAGGATAGAAAGAAGGGAAAGGCTAGCGCTAAGAAACAAGGTGGAATCGGAAAAACACGTCTAGGTATACGGGGGATTGAGGGAAGGAATAGGAATGAAAACGTATTTGCATGGCCCCATGGACTTCGCGAAAACGCTGAAACTGCGCTTTCGTGTAGGGGACCTGGACCTGCCAGAAAGAAGAAAGAGGTACACCAGTAGCCGGGAAGAGGAGGAAGTAGACGCACAGATGTGCCCGTGTGGCAAAGCAATAGAGAGTAGAACTCACATAGTAGGAGAATGTGAAATATACAAGGAGGAACGGGATGTGTTAGAAGAGGAGATGAGGAAAATAGACGAATGTGACATGGAGGAGTTTGATACAATGAATAACAGCGAGAAAACGATCGCTATCCTAGGTGATAGATGATGGCCACAGCAGGCCAAACAGGAAGGGGATAAGATTAGCAAAAAGTTTCTATGTAATTTATGGAAATAACGTAATGAGCGCTCAATTGTTGGAGGTGTCTCTATTAGGAGTAGGAACGGTGCTCCGTCTCGAAAGGGATGCGTGGTCAATGGTCAAATGACTAAGGCAAGCAACAAATGAGTACGCCGCCCCCGCCCCCCCCCCCCCCCCCCCCCCCCCCCCCCCCCCCCCCCCGCCTTCCCATAGTATATAAACCCCTTGCTTTCTATGGAAGTGGTCACACCAAAAAACGAATCAAATATTTTGAAGCTGTCATCCACATGCAAGTCCGCCTCACAGTCGGTTCTTAGTAGGATGCAGCTCATCCTTGATGCGGCTCACCCAACAACACCTCACGGCGCATCGCGCCTGGTGCAAGCAATCCACGCTTGGTCGGTGAAAACACGACGTGCTCCGTCCCGGTATTGCAGGGATGCGAGGGTCCATGGTCATACGACCACGGCTTTGCATGACTATGAGTACCTCCCCCGCGCTTCGCGCTTGGTGCAAGCAATGTCTACCTGGTCGGTGAAAACCCGAAGTGTTCCGTCTCAGCATTGTAGGGATGCGAGGGTCTGTGTGTGTTCTTCACATTAAACCGTTGTTTCTACTTGTCGACATCCAGCACAATCAGTGTCCGTACTGATTCTTTAATCCTAGAGAGATACACGTTATGTGGCCACAAAACTACGCCACAGGGATACTACATTGTTACGTATGCGGTCAGCAGAGTAGACAAAGCCATGCGACTACGGCCATGCATGATATAGAGTACACCCCCAATGTCTTCCTGGTCGGTGAAAACCTGACGTGCTCCGTCCCGGCATGTAGGGATGCAAAGGTATATGGTCGTACGACTGCAACCATGCATGACAATGATAACCCCCCCCCCCCAAGAGGCAGTTACATAGTACTCCCATTGTTGTCTCTGGAAGTGGCCACACCGGAAATTAAACTAACTCATTGAAGCTGTCATCCATATGCAAGAAAGTCCGCCTCACAAGCGGTTCTTAGTAGGATGCAGCTCACCCTTCATGCGACTCGCCGGACACCTCACGGCGCTTCGCGCTTGGTGCAAGCAATGTCTGCCTGGTCGGTGAAAACCCGACATGCTCCGTCCCGGCATTGTAGGGATGCGAGGGTCTATGGTCATACGACTACGGCCATGCATGAGATCGAGTACATCTCTCCTACCGAGCACACACACACACACCCACGCTCCTCCCTAACCCCCCCCCCCCCCCCCTCTCGCCCTCCCTCAACACCGCACACGCACCCATTGCCCCGTTGTTCCTTCTTCATACACTTTGCAGCTACCCACTTCTTGGGACAGTGGGCCTCACGTCGATGCTTTGCTTGATGATGAGCGGTCGCGCAAGCTCACTGCTCCCGTACAGAAGCAGCGCCGCCACATCGCAGGCTATGCAGGGGTCATTTCAGAGGCTATTAGTCCCCTCTGCGGCTCAGAGAGGAGGGAGAAGGAGCTGCAGGCCCGCGAGATGCACGAGTTCACTTTGGAGAAGAAGCTGATGGCTTGATAGGCGTGGCGGCTTGGAAGGACTCCGTTTGCGACAGCTGTGAGTTGGATTGCTTATGTCAAATCGCCGACTAATCTTGGTAAGGTGTTACAGTTATTTGGGTGGGGTGATTGGTAGGACTGTGAATTGGCTGACTAGAAGGCGCCGACTGTTTATTAGTTGGCTAGATATCACTGATAGTTGCGTGCGGTACCGTAACTGGTGGAGATGTGACTTGTCTGACTATAATTCGCCGACTTTTTATGTGTTGGCTAGGAACTACAACTAGTGCCGTGGGGAAATTTGTAGGGCTATGAGTTGGCTAAGTTAAAGTCGCCGACTATCTATTAGTTGGCTAGTAACTGCAGTTAGTAGCGTGGAGCAATTTGTAGGCCTGTGAGATGGCTAACTATGAATCGCTGATAATTTATTAGTTATAGCTAGGCTTAACAGCTACAGTAGTAGCGCGAGGCAATTTATAGGGCTGTGAGGTAGATGACTATAAGTCGCCGACGAGTTTTTATCTGGCTAAGCATGACAGTTAGTTTCGTGAGGCAATTTGAGGGGTTATGTGTGTTTGTGTCTGACTGGCGAGTTTCTGGCTCGCTCGACGCTCGACATGTGTGTTGTGTTGACCAATAACAACACATGAGTTGGTTGGCTTACTTGACCACCCAAGTAATATCTAGCCGTGAAGTTCAACCAACTAGTCGGCTGACTTCACCATCCAACTACTATCTAGCCGTGAAATCCAACCAACTACTTACGGTAGTTGGTTTACTTCGCCATCCAACTACTATCTAGCCGTGGAGTCCAACCAACTAGTTGGCTTAATTGGCCACCCAACTACTGTACTATCTACCCGTAAAGCCCAGCCAACTAGTTGGCTTCCCCGCCATCCAACTATTTAGCCTACGGTGAGTTCCAACCAACGAGTTGGCTCACTTCGACACCAACTAATTTCTAGCCGTGAAGCCCATCCAACTCACAGCCCTACCCTTGGCTTTTCATGTCTGCCCGCCTGTCTTGCGTTGAGGAATGCTGACAGGAATGCTGACAGGAATGCTGACAGGAATGCTGACAGGAATGCCGACAGGAATGCTGACAGGAATGCTGACAGGAATGCTGATGCTACGAATGATGACAGGAATGCTGACAGGAATGCTGACAGGAATGCTGACAGGAATGCTGACAGGAATGCTGATGCTACGAATGATGACAGGAATGCTGACAGGAATGCTGATGCTACGAATGCTGACAGAAACTCCCCGACAAGAACGATGACGGGGAGGGGGGGGGGGGGGGGGGGAAAGGTGACGAAAATATTGTCGGGAATGATTACGAGAGCGATGACAGGAATGTCGGTAGGCATAGATAAAAGGAACGATGACAGGAACGATGCTAGGAGAGATGACGGGAACGGTGACGGGAACGGTGACGGGACGGGAGTGGGTGACGGAAAATTATGACGAGATAGATGACCTGAATGATGGCAGGCATAGTGAGGAAAGGAATTGTGACAGGAACAATGGCAGGACTGGTGGCGGGATTGACGACAGGAATAACGAGAGTGGTTTTTATGGGATGAGTGTCAACAAGAATGATGGCAGGAACGATGACAGAAATGATCACAGAAAAGACGGCAGAAATGATGAGAGCGGCTTTTGTGGGGAGAGACGACGCACAGCGAGCTCAAGCTCTCGACCCCCCCCCCCCCTCCCTCCCTGGGAGAGGGGGCCAGGAAGCGCCTTGGGCACATACATCCCCAGCAGATGTCACTGGTGGTGGTGGTGGTGGTGATAGTGGTTGGTGATGGTCTTGATGTGATGGTGATGATGATGACAAACGAAGAAAGATGGGTTTCCCCCCGTGCGAGAGAGGATAGTTCCACGACCCGGACACCGGCTCAGCGGATGTCACTGGTGATAGTGGCGGCGATTATGGTTGATGGTGGCGATCATGATGGTGGTGATTCCACTGGTGGTCTTGTCGATGACGATGATGACATCGCAAATGGTCATGATGATGATGATGATAAGGACAGTGCGGTGATGATGATGATGATGATGATGACGACGATGGTGATCACGCCATTGGTGGGACGCCCAGCAACTCTCCCCTTCTGCGCGAGAGGGTCATGCGGCGCCCGAGACACTGGCCCAGCCGATGCCACTGATGACCTCGCAAATGGTCATGGTGATGATGATGATGATGATGACAGCGGTGGTGATGTTAGCGATGATGTATGATGATGGTGATGATGATGTCATTGATGGTGATGGTGATGACGGTGACGAATATGATGCATGGTGGCGGTGGTGTGTGTCATCGATGGCCATGATGGTGATGATGACAATGAGGGTGGTGGAGGTGCTGGTGCCACCGATGATTATGGTCATGGCGCCCCTGATGATTCTGGTGATGATGCCAACTGCTGATTATTCCGGTTGTGATGTAACCGCGGATGATGAAGGTGGTGATGATATCACAGATGATATCACAGATGACATCGCGCACTGATGATAAGATCACTGATAGTGGAACGTATCACAGGGGAGGGAGGGAGGGGGGGGGGAAAGGAGAGGGAGAGGGGAGATGGAGAGGGGGGGAGGGGGGGGGGGGGGGGGGGGGGGGAGAGAGAGAGAGAGGGAGGAGAGAGAGAGGGAACGGGCAAGGAACACGAAGAGGAGGAATAGGGGGATGGGGGGAGGAGAAAAAGAAGGTGGAGAAGGAGAAAAGGGAGGAAATAACTGTGTGCAGTCGATTTTGATCCTGTTGGCTCTATGATCAAAAATCAAAACCGTGGATTCGCTCGTATTCGTCTTTCCTGCTGCCTGTTTCTGCTTCCGTGGTTTTTGGTGCTCTAAAAGGGTGGGCTCTGTCTCTAGCATCAACAGTACTTACGAGAGGGTCGATACAACTGTAGGAGCAGCAGTTACGCTGTACTACTACTGTAGTTGCGTTACTAAAAAATTGGGCTTTCCGTCTGTCCACAAAATCCCAAACCACTACTATATATATATATATTTTTACTGCTTTTCTTCGAAATAAATTCCCAACCCCGAATCGAGTCGATTATCGCGTATTTTCTCGATTCTGAATCAAGACATTTGTGCCTCCTGTTGTGCTTTCACATTCTCAGCCGTCCCTGCCGCCGTCGTGGCAGATGTTTGTTTCGCGTCGCACATCATATACAGCTACCGGTAACTCAAGGGGGGAATAGCCCACTTGGCGAGGACATGTCAACGCGAAGCCGCTGTTAAGGCCAGCAAAGTTATGTGGCCATATACACGCGGGGCGGCGTTGGCAGGGTGCATGCGGCTGCAACAATGCGAAACGTGCCACGGCGGCGTCGATTGACACCCTTCGCATGACTCCCGTAGAGCACAGATCTCTCTCTCTCTCTGCTTTTGTACACACGTATAATATATACTGCCCGTACATTCATCAGCACAACCACCCACCGCCATCAGAGTTATGTATAGCCAGCATCCATCAATTCTGAAAACACTTTTATACTGATTTTCTGCTCCGTCCGGTGTATTTGTCTTTGTGGTTGTGTTCGTTTCGTTTATATGTACTACAGCACTACTATAAATATCACTTCTTTTTCCAGGGATACTCTCTCTTTATCTGAGCAGCGTCAACGATATGCGTTGCCCTGCTATTCTCCAGTGTACTGCTAAAAATTATCAGGGCATTCCTCGGAACGCCTTTTCGACTCCAGGACGATATCCCGCGGTACTGAGTTAATCGGGGACCAAACGGCACTAATTGTATGGGAAGTGTGTGCGGGAACAGGATTTACTCTTTTCCGTGGCGAGTGAGCAGGATATTACAAGTTGTGCGGGACGCGTTCGGGCACGGGATTTCACGATAGTCACGGGACCGAGGGATGGATTATCCCGAACCCCGCGTAAAACCGCTCGATTTATTCTGGCTGGGTTCGACGGTTGTGTGGTACATCCGACGCCTTTCACACAGCTCACAAGAATCAATCGTGATCCAATTTCGTTCGTTGTGTTTTTTTTTCGGGGGGACTGTAGCTGTCCGCAACTGAATTGCAAATGGCAGGGTTAGGGGCTGGCTGTGTTTTGTTTTTTTTTGTGCCGGACGTGAATACGCGGGAACGGGATATTCAAATTTGTGCGGGACGTGATTACGCGGAAACGGGATATTCAAATTTGTGCGGGACGTGATTACGCGGGGGGAACGGGATACTCAAATTTGTGCGGGACGTTTTTGTGCGGAAACGTGAGATTTACACTTCTCCTTGGGGCGGGAGCGGGATGTTACAATGATTATTCAAATTGTCCTGTTGACCCGGGCAGCATCCAGGGGAGCCACTGGCCTATATATCCTCAACAAAAAACTACATACCAGGTACAGAATACGCGCGTTCGGCTTACTATTAACACTTGTAAAATTCGGTAAAAATGGGATACAGCCGAGACGTATCACGCAGCTTGCAAAGTTGAGTACCAGGTATGTATCAACTTCTTCATCAGTCGAACTCACAGCTGACGTATTTCATATTTTTTTCTTTATAAAATTAGTGCGGGACCGGAGCGTTTTACATTCTTCACGGGACCACGGGAATATCCCAAATCCCCGCCCAAAAACATAAATCCCCCGCACAGAAGCGCGGGATGAATCCCGAGGACTGCCCTGAAAATTATGAGGGCTGGATGCCTGTACGAGAAGGTCACCACGGACATAGAAGGAGCTACAGCAGTACTTACCGCGTGCTGTGGTTAGGCATTAGATATAACAACCCTCTTGGACTTCCGAGGGGAACATTTAGAGATTGATAAAAACTGACGATTACAGCAAAGGCCTATATACTACTCTACGTGATTGGGGGACGATACACTCTGGTGTAGTCCCGAGGTACAATGGTTGAATGCAAGGATTCCCACGGGTACGGGCGCAACGTGGTCCTAACCGTACTACTGCTGTGTACTGCTGTTGAGCGCGCTGACGCTGCTGCTCCTAGACGGTCGATAGCACCAAACTTGTCTTATGTTCTCGTCACCATCTCGGGGTCTCAGAGGCGTTGTTACACCATAGAGGTTCACCCTGAATTTTCTTGAGCTAATTTTTCTGAGGCTCTCAAGTTCCCTCAAGGTCTAGTGCCGAATTCACCGGGGACAAACATATGAATACCACTGATGCTACACGTGCGTACAGCATCTCGCAGTACGTGTGAGTACGCATTATGCCCAACAATGAAGAGCACAAGTAAAATACTCGTATGCGGCCAGCGTCTATCGAGGTCTGGAACGTAAGGCGCCCCCTGGTAAGGACATTTTTTCCCAAATGTGATACCTCTAATCGTAAAACGCCTCCTCAAAGAAGTTGAGACAAGAAAGCCCAAACGGTCCTTACACCTTTCCGTCCAGAATAGTACCACGTGTACCCACGTGTACAAGGTGCTGCGCCTAGCGTAAGAGCGCAAGAGTTAGAAGCAGCAGTAATAAATAGTAGTCTCGCAGAATAGATTTGACAGATGGTGATATATTTCAGCCCAAATCCCAAAAAGGTATTTTTATTACATTTTTCACTTGGGCTCCGACGGCCTTTCAAACGGAAAAAAAAGAAAAAAAAATCACACGCCGGTAAAAAATAAAAATCGACGGCGATCTCTCGACTGAGTACACACCAGACGAGCACTAAACTGTAAAAAGTAGCACCAACAAAATAATCCATGGGAGCCTAGCGTAAAGCGCAAAAGGAAATCATCACACCCGCCCGACGGGTCCTTTTCGTCTCTTCTCGCGTGTGAGTGCAGCAAGCAGTACAATCACATCAAGATGCAACCAGCACAGGCAGCAGGCGTAAAAAGAACAGGCCAAAGCGAGTGTCACTGCACTAACTCCTATTTTAGCAACGTCGTGGTCACTGCAATGAACGCCAGGCGGGGGCTCGGGGGGGCAAACGCCTCAAAATTGGTGGAAAACCGCCGCCCTTTCTTTTTCTCCCTTGTCCCCGCACAACTCACCCCTGGAAAAAGAAGTTGAGGGGGGGGGGGAAGAAGAAAAAGACCGACGTCAGGGCGAGGGTGACACAAACGCCTCCTCCGCCCCTCCCACTGTTTCGTGTCAAGCAAAGCAAGAACCACAACGCCTCCTTCCTCCTCCCTCCCGGCTCGCACGATAAACGTGACGACAATTAATTCAACGCCTGCCGTTCAGGCCCCGCCAGTACTGACGGAAGACCAAGGAAAGACGGGTCACTGCAATGCGGCCACTCGAGGTGCATCAGGTCTCATCACCTCGGAAGCGAGGGTAATGGGAAGAAACAAGGCACACTCTCACATATGGTACAAATTAACTAGGTCAGAAGCGGGACACGCTCAAAACCATCGTGCCCGGGGGGGGGGGGGGGGGGCAGGCGAGGCGGCACTACAGTAGGAGCGAAGAACGCTCGTAACAGAAGCGCTTCCTTTTGTCGTTCTTAGCCAAGCTTACGATTATAGCTCGGGAATTTTGGAACGAAAAAGAAACAAGCCGCCTCTCAAACTTAGAATGGGCAGCCTAAATCTGCAGTTTCGACTGCACCAGTTCCATGGAAAAAGTGAGCCCATCAAGCGCAGTGCTTTTACGCCTCATTATGGAGTAGGAGGAGCGGCTCCTGAAAGGTAGGCAATCGCCATCACGACAGCTAAGAAACGGTCCCTCCGCAAAATCAAAATACGCCGAGACCGAAAAACTAGCCAGCACACCTACAATCCCTCCTTTCTTTTCCGAGCATCGCTCAACTCTTTTCACTTCATACATGAAATCTCGCTGCTGCCTGCTGCAAAGCATCCAAAACTAGAAAAAAAAAAAAAAAAAAACATGAGAACATGATCACCCTTCGTTGACTAGAACGAAAAGAAAAAACAACAAAACAATCACTTCATCCATCCTTCTTTTTTTTTTTGGTAGTTTTTCTTCAGTGACAGGCAGGTGGTAACGAAAAGCGTCTGATAAGCTCTACAGCCGCTTGAGCGACTCCACGGGGTTGGAGATGGCCACGTCCGGGGGCGCGATAGCCTGGCCGCGCATGAGCGAGCCGAATGTGCCGAACAGGAGCTTGAGGTCTTCTACGGGGTTGTTGCCCTGGACCTGAATTAACGAAAAAATAGAGCGCAATACGTAGGAAGCGAGAGGAGGACGCCAACGCAAGTTTAGGATAGGATGATGGACGGTGGATGGTCGCCATGCCAGCTATATTTACGAACAGGGGGTATAGGGTATAGGGCGAGGTGGTGGTAGTTGTCATTCCTACTTTAATAAAATTTCATGTCAGTTGGTTCAAGAGATGGAAGCTTTCGTTGGAGACTCCTATATTCGCATTGCAAGCTTTGATTCTCTAGACACCGGTCTGTACACATCAAGTTGCAGACAGATAGAAAGTAAGATGGTTGGTGGTGATCGCAACTTTTGAACGTTGTGAGATATATACTGCAGTGAGGCGGAACAGCAGTCAAGCGAGCGACTAATGCTTGTGAAATTGCACCCAGAACAGCTACAACTCAAACCAGGGTTGGGTATAGTTATAGGAGCATGTGCCCTGAAAGGTGGCCTGTCTTTGGGAGGTAAAAACCACGGCGTGCCGTCGCGACTTCAAAAGAGTGCCAAATTCCAGCAAATATGCTACTTGTACATGACGCTGGCTTTTGAGATTGCAGTCCCGTTTAGGGGACAAACTACTTAGAATTGAGCGGTTTGTCCACAAAGCGGGACTGCAGTTACAAAAGGGTCATAAGAGACCGTGATTTATGGGCGCGTCGATACCTCTTATATCCTAGTATTTTTAGTTGATAACAGGGAGTGGCGCATCCATTGCAGCCTCCTGGCGCCTTTGCCATTCAGCGAGAGCTTCAACTCCAACTTCAACAGAGACCACTGCTGTACATACGTGTCATGGTCTCACCTTCTTGTAGAGGTAGGAGTCGAAGGTCACCCTCTGCACGTACTCAGACTCGCACAGCTCAACGAACGCTTCCCGGGCCGCGTTGTTCGAGTAGAACACCTTCAAATCGGGGACAACGTAAAAGGAATGGGAAACGTTAATCATTGCAATACAACGTGGCCCCGACATTCGCACCCATTATACGGTAGAACCCGTGCGCAAGACCTTATGGTCTTCTCTTGCAATCGGGCGTTGTTGGTCGGAATGGATAGGTAAAACAGCAAGAGAAGACCTGACAATGGTTCGCCTGTCAACTTTCGCCAGCATGCATATACACAGCTGGTAAAATAGCTGCCGCATCAGAAGCAACGAACGCAACATCCAAGGAGCATTAATTATTACGGGGGACCATATTAAATGGGACCAAATTTTGTTAGTAAAAATATGGAAATATATAGGTTTTTGAATGTATCGTAGGTGCTACTTACTATGGTCCTCTGTAATAGTATACCGCAGAACAAAATCAGGAACAAAGACTGTCGTGTATCGAAAAGCTTTCCCTTGATACCGACGTACTGTAAAAAAACTGTTTTCACAAACTTCGTGTAGAAAAGACAGGTCAATTTACGCTGATCCATACAGTGTGACACGCAACATATGTAGCACATCATTTATAGCATACACCTTCGCGTGACTTTCAAGATCTGATCTTCTCGGAACCCAGGGAGGAACACAAGACAAAAAAGGCCGAGATTTGGGACGAGATCTCGTCGAGGATTTTTTCCACGAAGACGCATTACTCGGCGTTTGGACTCTCGCCGTATGCCCATCAAACCAGCTTGGAAACTCGCCTGAGGAGGTGCGTGATCATGTCACACATCACACGTGTTTACCTTGTATATCTGGTACACAGTAAAAAGGGCGGTCATGTATTTCAGGTTTGACGCAAACCCATCTCTATTATTTCACCTTCTGGAGGATGTCGAGCACAAGGTAGGTGGGCTTGTAGAGCTTGTCGTAGTCCTTGAGGTAGGTCTGTTTCATCTGCTTCTCGGTCGGCAACTTGCCGGTCTTCTTGATGCAGTTCACAACGGCCTCGGCGGCCATGCGGCCAGACTTGGCGGCGAAGTAGATGCCCTCTCCTGAGCACTTGGTCACGTAGCTGACACAACCAACAACAAATAGAATCAGGGAGATAACGGTAAAACGTACATTAATAATTGACAACTCACAACAACAAAAAGATAATAATGGCTGCCGCGTAAATTTGAGAAGTCACACTCACATTGAATTGAACATAACGTGGTCGAGACTTGAATCAAAACCGACGAAACGATATTTCGAGAATGACCGTCAAAGCTAAATAGAGAATGTCTGTCTGATGTTATCACAGCAATGGCATATGTCAGTATGTCAGCGGCGGGCCAGGCCGGTTGAGAAACCGAGATTTGGCACAGGCACCCAGCGAACTATGAACCGCAAGGAAATGCCAATACATGAGAGGCGCAGCTGGCACTGGTGACAAGCAATTTGACGCTTACCCAAGGGGGTCTCCCACAAGAGCCTTGTCCGTGACCAACGCTGGCTACGAAACCGAGATTTGAATGAAGCACCAAACTAAGCGAGCTAATACTACTGCTGTAGAAAGTAATAAACACAGTAGCTGCAACAGGTGCTAGTGGCACTATTAATAGCGAGCCGCAATTTCACTCAAGCTTACCCAGCGGCATCCCCCACAAGGGCCATGCGGCCGACCACACGTCGGGGGCGGTAGTTCTCGGGGATGGGGTGTGCCTCGATCTTGATGATCTTGCCGCCCTCGATCTCTCTCTCCCGCGCGCTTGCGGATGGCGTCCTTCACGGAAACAAACGGAGGTATACAACCGAGTCAAGTAGGCAAGCAAGGATTAACATACTCCCGCGCCCGACGTGGCAGCAGCAGCAGCAGTATATGCAGCAGTATATAGCAGCAGCTTGCTCCGTTGTTGCGACAAGAGCGACGGGACAAAAAGTACACGACAAGTATTCCATGTGTGGAAGTGTGCTTGGTAAAACCTGAAGTTGTAGTTTTGCCTAATTCGGTAGAGGACTAAAATAAACGAGACTAAAAAAAGCAACGAAACGGTTGCATGTAGCACATTCCACTTCCATGACCTAAACTTCTTTCCGCGCAGCTGATTCTAGATTCCTAATCTGTATACTTCCAAGTATATATAAACCAGGTATGTATCATCCAATCTGCATCATATAGGACATGCTCCCTGGGTTGGATCTGCATCATTTACGATAATACTGGATCCTGCACAAGATCTCGCGACGGCGGGTTAGGATATACTGACTGTACACGATCTGGATTGTGATCCGTCTTGACAGCACAAGGCAAGGCAGTGACTGTATCTACAGCAGTATCTTCACTTTACACACCTGGTACTCCTTGATCGCTGGTCGGTTCACCACCGTACCGGTCCCGACACCGACGTGGTCGTACTTCGGGAACACCCATCCGTAGAAGTCGGGGGAGACATCGTCACCGACGTACATCTCCGCCATGTCCTAACCAACCAAAACGAAAGGCAAATAAAAAGACATGTTAAGTTGAGTAACAAAATCAACAATTGCAGCAATTATCTCACGTATGGAAGATGCAGTGGGTACGTAAATCTATGTACAGATCGATGGGGTGAGGGGGGGTGGGGGGGGGTCCTGCATGTCAAGGAGGCGGTTGTTTCCCGGGGATTGATTTTTGTGTCTCGATATACGCATGAAACGTCCACTAAACACATGTAATTCAAGAGGAAAAGAGGTACATAATAATTACCAAACGCGCGTAAAAGCAATACCGATTATCATAGGTTTTAATATTGATCGTTGCAATTACACACCCATCCGTGCACGTCCTACCTACTGCGGTAGTTCGTTCCAAACACGTGGGTGGACGACAACCTACGTCAAGGTTGACGCTTTTAGCAGTGTGGTCTTGACACTAAAGCGTTCTTTTTACCGAACTACATAAAAAAACACCCAGTGTCCGTCCAGATTGTTTTTTCTAGACTAAAAAACATTTTGTGTGGTCACAGACTGTTGTGATGTGAGACAGGGAATCTACCTAATTCTGACTATAATTCCAAGTGTTTTAGGTCCCCACAACGGCCAGTGCAGTCAGTCAGTGCAGTCAGTCCTAGGAAAAGGATGAAGAAGAACGTTACCTCGTAGAAAGCCATCTTCTCGTCCGAAATCTTGATGCGCTCTTGGAAGGCGATGGCGAAGTTGTACGAGCCCGCGTCCATCGCCTGGACGGAAAAAAAAAACACACACACAAATAACCGAACGGAGGCCTTCATGATTTATAGTGTTCTACAATCGAACGGAGGCGTTACTTATTGATGGTGTTCCATAATCGAACGGAGCGTGCGTTACTTGTTTACGTCGTTACACAGTCGGACGGAGGCGATAATGATTCATGGTTCAATTAAATAATCGAACGGAGACGAATACTCATGGCATTCGTTCGACAGCAGTACGGACGAAAGGTACGAGTGGGTTCACACAAAGATGGCTCTACTGCAGTAAAATGCTCAAGTTCGTCGTATTAGAGCAAATTTCAGCAGGCTTTTCGATTAGTCGTCGGTTAAGGGAGAATAGATGAGGCAAATTTCGTAATATTTTATATTTCGCGCCGATACCCTATTATCATATTATCATTTTTATTCTTCTGATTTCGGGCAGACGAAAATAACCCCCTTGCCTCACAAGAAAGCGTGACACAGCACAGCATAGCACAGCACAGCACAGCACAGACAGCAGTTGCTGTTACGAAAGTTGATACCATCCAAGCTGTTCCTGCCGCGTGTGCAGCAAAACGCATGATCAAACATGAAACATCCCTAAGGACGAATACGAAGCTGATTTTCTGAACGATGGGCAAGGTGCAAACGTCTAGCGATGGTTACACCGTCAAACACATCGCAACGCACTCTCTCTCTACGGATTTCCAAGGTAATTTTCTCGAGCATGTGGCAACGTGCGAACGCCGAGCGATACGTCCATGAAAAAATATCTCGACGAGGCCGTTCACGTACCATTTTCACCGATTGTGCGTAGTTCGGAGAAACTCACTTCCGGAAAAATACGTCGCAGGGGGGTGACCGGTGTGTAATTTGCATGTTGCACGATATGCACAATTTAATTCTTCACATCTTCACCTTGGCGACTCGGGAGTTGGCGCCGTCAGATCCGATGATAAGGTCGAACTCCTCCGAGTCCTTCACTCCGGCCTTGGTGCCAGCGGTATAACGCATGAAGTTGATCCCATACTTCCCGCTGTCCTTGTCCGCCGGCACGTCGATCGAGGTCACCAGACCGTTGATCGCCTCGGTTCCCTGCACATCAATCAGTCAAAATCAACCAAACAATCAACCGTTCAGTCACTGAGAAAAACGTCGACAAAAATATGTGGTACAGCAATGAAACAGAAAAGAGGTGAGGTCCACCGAGGTCACCAGCCTGTTAATCGACTCGATTCTGCCCAAGCATCGATAAATTAACCAACTATCTACGTAACCACCCAGCAGAGATGTAATCATATTTCTTTCATTGACCGCAGTCGTGTGTACACATCACATCCATCATATCCATCACACATGATATCAGACGTACCAGGTACGGCCGTCGCACAGCAGGCGCTCTTTCGTATTGAAATCTTCAGTCTCCCACGAATATTGACAAGTGTCAGCAACAAGATGAACAGAAATATCCATGATACGCATCCATGATTCGCTTACCACTCTGACTGATATGCTTGCTATCGCCGTCTATCGGTTGCCAACCTCAACTTCGAAAGGCGAAAGAAAAACGTAAAAAAAGTCTTCGAACGGCTGAACGTGTACGTATGTAACACTCATCACTAACACGTAGGCACGCGCTTCACGAGAACGAGGGAAAGCGGCACGTGCCGATACGAACATCGGTACCTCAAGACCAAAAACGAACTGCTGAAAGCTCTGTACTTGCCTTATCGCAGTTTTGCTGGCATCCTATATAGCCACTTGCAGATACAATGCCTCTGGCACCCATTTAACTCGAATGCACCCGGTGGCGCTGTTCTCCTCAGACAAAAACTATGCGTACGTACGTACGACTACTGTTGGTAATATATGCCCCAAAACCAAACACCTTACGCGTACGTAAAAATTTTACTATATACTGCTGCTGTGATATCTGGCCCGAAACACACCACCTGCTCACTTCCAGTACTGCGTGAATAATATTACTACTAAAAAACTGCAGATTTGGTTGGAACCTTTTCGATGGCTCAAAGCACTCAATACGTGCCACGACTAACAGTCTGTCCTGCACACCATCACGAGTTGACACTTTAGTTTTCACCTTCTCGATGGCCCTGTCTCGCATGAAGCCGTCCATGACCTCACGTCGTACCATGCCGATGTACTCGTCGTCCGCCAATGTCTGCCCGATGTCCACCTCTCGGTTCGTCGGCGAAATCATTTTCATCCTGCGCACCTGTGCAATCAATCCACCATCCAGCAACGCCACGAGTGCACCACAAAAAAAAAATTAGTTTTTTTTCTTTTTTCATCCTCCGGTGGATTGGTGAAAATAAAGCTTAAGCTCACCACACTTCCACGTTCCCAGTTGGAAAAAGTTTTGCAGCAGTAATGTCTTGTCTAGAGAGACCATTATGCATGTCTCATTGGCCACCACCACGCAAGGCCTCGAGTAGACCGACAGCAAGCACATTCAGATATATAAGGTTTAGGTTTTCCAGCAGTCATCACGTCGAGGGTGTTTCAAAGCTACGTATCGTTGGTCAGCGACATCACTTAAGCAAGAGCACAGCATCGTACGAGCCGACCCAAAACCGTTTCAGTTTGTAGCACCAAGGTTGAGAAACAGCAACACACGACGAGGGTAGTAGAGTTGATCCGACACGCCGCAGGATCTGTACTGCTGCAAACCCATCACGATCTATACATATATATCGTCCACATATCCTAACATGCCGTTATGAGTTGCTGGGCAGGATCTGCACAGTACAGATCCAAGTCAGGAAACATGTGCGATATCTGCGCACTGCTGTCAACCCTTTTGGTATAGCGACCTAAATATTCTTGGACGGCCTCTGGGCGTCCCTCTCGGCTTCCTGGGGCGCTGGGTCCTCTGGCCGCGTCCTCTATACGTTATTATCGGCTTCCTTGACCGCTGGGTCATCTCAGCGGGTTACAGCTGCCAGAGGACCCACCGGTCCTCAAGGCGGGAGAGGAAAAGGACACTCTTCCTCTAGAGGCGGAAAGAGGATCCAGCGGTCCAGGAAGCCGAGGGGGACGCACGCACGCCCAAAGGTTGCGGCGAGACAACTTAACCGTCCAGCTATTAATAGGCAGATCTTAACGTGTCGTGTATTCTTCATCTTGACCGTGTGAATCTCCAAAGGAAACCTTCAAACACTAGGGAGTACACAAATTACCACCTGCAACCAGAAGGAACGTCTTTGGTACGACACGCTACTAGTAATAGTATGACCGAGCAGTACCAGTATTTCAGTGGGACGGTCATTCATCTTGCGGTCGATAATGGAAACGGGAAACGAGCACGTCGAACAATGCACACTCCCTTTGTCGGAAACCCTACTGTTTCCGATATAATACATGTCATACATTCTTTCAGATGCAAAACATACAGTTGACGTACGTAGCGGTACCAGGTAGGTGTAAATCAGTTCCTTGCCTTGCGGTCGATGATGGAAACGGGCAGGTCGAACTCGTCGATCATGCACAGAGGGATGGCGCCGCCGCACGGCTTAGCGTTGTCCATCTTGCGCTCGAACAGGGTCACGTCAACGTCGTCGCAATCCGCGAGAATCTCGGCGGCGCAAGACCCCGACGGCCCACCTCCCACCACGGCCACTCTAAACTTCATCTCCATGTCTGCCAAGTAACGCGAACAACAAAAACAACAAGCAAGAGGACGATGTCAGAGTTGCTACAATGCCAACAGATGAGGGGTAAAACAGGGTATACGATATAAACGGCCAGACGGCAGCACTTCGACTCTCGTGCATGCAACCAACGAAAGTCGAAGACAATCATCGTCAAGGTAAAGAACAGCAACCAAGACAACAACAAAAACAGCATGTCAATAGCTACGCGAAAGCAAACCGGAGTGGGCTCAAAACGGCCACACTCTACTTCGACAGCAATCGGGGAAAAAAACGTAAAATGCTAATGAGACAGCAGTCGGGCGCCGAACGCAAAAGGTGCTATGCAACACGCTGTTGATAGATAACATTTCTCCGAGGAACCTCCAAGTTCATGTTTTCAACAGCGCGGAGAGTGCACGCGCCGAGGTGCACGTCACCGCAAATATCTCAACGATACTTTTCCAACGCCACGCTGCTCGTTTCAAGTAGGGGAAGTACAATATCTACGAGTATAGTTGGGAGTTGCAAGACCAAAAGTACCCAGGTAGGTATTAGTCGGCTAGGTAATAGTTACTATTAATAGTGCAGCGGTGCGAGGTGCGAACAATGGAATTACTGTTGTAATACTGCTTGGGTTTCGTTGTTGACGGAGGCTATCTGCTACCAAGTGCGCTTTTTCCCGCAAGACCTCTCGAGGGAGAGCTGAGAGAATGATTAGGTTTTACAATATGCGAGCTCGGATCTTTAGGGGCATTTTTTACTTGAAAAATGAGTAGCTTGGTCTGCACTTCGGAATCGTCGTCCGCATTCATAAATCTCCTGGTTCGATGCGCCGCGTTTGCGATAAATCAGTTTTGGCCCGTTTTGGCTGCGGTTCGGGGTCAGGGTTAGGGTTGGGTCTTCGCCCGTACCAACCTAAAAGATCCAAGCGCACAGACTATATTATTAATTATTAATACAGTAGGACCTCTACCGCAACTCATGGTGCATCGCTAATTAGTTATTACAGTAGTAATTACAATCGGCATCTACGGCACCGGCGTCGATGGCAGTGCCGAAGGCGGTTGGCGGTTACTCTCTCTATATATATTGTATGTATAATCAACAGCCAACCAGCCCAAGCCAACCAGTCAACGAAGTTGGATATACGCCAGCCAACTATTGATGAGAATACAACCCGCCGACAAGTCCAGCCAACACAGAGATAAAGCAGTAGCACTACAGATTTAATGACAATCTCGTACGAGTACTTGATACAAGTATTAGATTAATTATTTTAGGACTGAAGTCCTGATTTGGGGACAAATCAGTCTAACTCCCAAGTAGTTTGTCCCCAAAACGGGACTGCGGTTCTAAAAGGGCCTTATCCTAAAGCTACGTGCACGTCCGATCAAATTGAAAGCACTCCGAACACGCACGCGGTTCGCGGTCCACAGCAGTATAGTATTCTAGTCCCGTTGCGCTACTACTGCTCCGAGTCTTCGACTCGCATACACCCCTGCTTCCAGCTTACCAACGACTCATGTAAGAGACCCCGTTGACAGATCAGACATCAGGTACCAGGTACTAGCAGTTATCAGAGGGTATGGTTTATCGGCAGAGGCGGGACATTAAAAAAGTATTGTATGAAAGGCAAGTCGTAGATTGGAAAAACAGAACCCGGACGCATGAGTCAGAGTCCTTCGTTAGGCGCTTGCTTCGACGCGCAGACATCGAAGTGGAGCACGCAAGTTGCTTGCTGTGATAGCAACAACAGCGCTGCTATGATAGTGATGTGTTCACGCAAGCTCGTCCAAGGCCATACATACCAGGTACAGCAGTAGATCACACCACGCCGTGACAAACAGCAGTACAAGGTGGGCTACTCAAACTTCGTAATTGGAGTCCAAGTCAGTACAAGTGCTCATGATATCGATGGCAAAAAAAAAAAAAACGGTCGGCAAAGTAATGCTATTTTAGTACCCGGTCAGCAGTGGTATATGAAAAATCATGCCGAAAGATCGCTTATCGCTTATTACTGGCTGCTGCCCAGGGCTGCCTGTTTGATGTTCATTTAAACAATCAGCAATGTGCTGTGAAGTACGAGGTGTGCAAGAGGTACTTCTATTCGGGCAAGCAAGCAGAAGTTTCAAGAAGTTTGCTTTTGTGCACCAGACACAAACCAAGCAGGTGCTGCGCTTGGAGCGGACAGCGAAAGCACACGCGCACTGCAACTACTGCTGTACCCCCACGACTAGTCTAGACTACTGCTGCCAAGTATTAGTATTACGCAGACGACTCGGCTGCATTGTATGGGACCCGGGCACATAATCGTCATTCTCGATCGTTCCTTTGCGTGGACATGGAAAGGGCCGGAAGATTCGAAGGCTGCAAGGACTGCTGGTTGCAGCATTTCAACATTTCAAGCCCAGTCGCCTAATACGCCGCCGCTGGGCCTGGCCAGCGACAGCAGCAGCACGGCCAGAAGTACACCGTCTGGGTCCGCAACACGTCTCTCATGCTTTAGCTGCCTTGACGTACTGCTGTTAAGTTGAGGCTTGACTGAGGCAATCCAATCAGTGCTTGGGGTAAGAACGTTCGAGTCAAACACACACGAAAAAAGGAAGCATGTGAGTCCAGCAGTGGAAGAAGACTTCAATGAACGCCCTGCATGAAAGGAATTCCAGATGCCCGTTGCTTAAACGACGAGACCATGGTATCAACATACGCCAGAGAGCGCCGCCAATGGTAGCTGCCGTGTCAGGCCACCTCAGCAAACACGCCACGTGTCTTGACCCCAAGGTAGTCTAGAAGGATCAGACACAGGGAGCAGTATTCTTATCAAGCAAGCCGAAGGCCGAGCGCCATCGTTCGCAAGGGTCAAAGCAAAGGTCGGCCTGCTGGTATCATATGACAGCACGTGGCATTTTTCACATACACAAAATCGAAAGGCTAGAAGGAACCGGAGCCCCACATGTTTTGCATGCACAGATAAATGCCTCGTGCTCCGAGACGCAGTCTTTAGCCCAGGGGACGAGAGGGCTGGCGGATGGTCTCCGCAATGTTTTCGTATCGGTAGCCACTACTGCGGTAGACAAGATCTGTAGAGACATTGTCTATGTATGCTAGCTCGTGGAATTGATGCGCTGCTGCCAGCACCCTCATTTGCCGTCCATGAACAACATCTGCAAAGAGCAGTAGCAGCAGGAACAGCTGAAGCACCAGCAGCAGCAGCGCATGAGCATCACCAGCGCTTCCAACACCAGAAACGCTACCCAGCGGGGCGCCATCTCTCAAGCTATCTATAGAACTTCACATTGCTGTTGCTACATGTCCGTCAGCACTGGACTCGAGCCACGCACCTGATGAAGCAGACGAAGTCGCCTGCGCCGCCGTCGCGACACGCTGTCCCGTGAACCCTCTTGTTGCTGGCGCGACAACCCACGCCGAAGACCCAGCGCATCCCGCCAAGGCAGCCAAAGCCGTCAAGACACTTCGTCGGGGTGCCATGGTCGAAGAGTGCAGGAGTGCTAAGAGACCTGGTGGGGACGCTGGCGTCGTGGGTGTCGCAACGCTAGGGTGAATGCACACTTGGCTAATGCTATGGAAGCGGGCGGAGGAGCTAGGGAGAGGGAGAGGAGCCGCAAATTTGATATGGAGGCGTTATCACGAGGTTGCCCGCCGGACTCTGACGAGGAAAATATTCATCCATGAGTTCAACCTGCCGTCGGTTTCAACGCCAAATACCGGCTACACAAAAGGTCGAACCGCAACAAATCAACAACCGCACTCATGCGCCCTTCTGGCCTCGCTCCCTGGGTGGGGGTCGCGAGCGGCCCGTTGTGCACGCATTGTGTTGGCATAGCGTTGAAGAGGCGTGCTGCTTCTTCGGTGGGTTACGATCCGCGCCCCAGCGATGCACTCAGTGAATTGGAAGTGGCAACGGCACAGCAGTTCTGGGCATCCGCAATTGTCCATCAACGACCAATCCCGAACGGACACATGAAACTGCCGCTTGTGAAACGCAACGACAACGACGTAACCAACATGTGCTTTGCCTTGTTGTGTCTAGCAGCACAAGCCTCGGCAGCGTCCCAGCTGACCTTGAGGACGTGTCTACTTAGAGCTAATAGCAACATTCCGCTCACCACGAAGGCACCCCGCATCATCAGCATCGTCGCGATAGAATAGAACGGCCTGTGGAGAACAACAATGCCGGTACCGTGGCTATACGCCGGATTTCCTGCGCTCGTAGAGAAGGGGTTCGGTGGGCGCTTCGAGGAACTTGCTCGCCTTCACCCTCCGGGTTCGTCCGATGTGTCCAAGGCAAGAAGCACCCCCGCCTGTCTCATGTGTCAGAGTTGTTCTACGCATGCCTGTCGCCTGTTTGTTACCAGTTTGCGCCACGTATACGCCGGCGTTGCCAGGAATACATCACTAACGTATATATACCCTGAGGCAGCAGAAGAGCTCACCGAACAGCAGCAGCTTCGTAGGTCTTGTTCTGTGTTTCCCGAATCGCCGCAAGTTTTGGTGACGAAACTGGCCTACTATGATCTCACATGGTGATACTTCGAAGTATATATATATATATATGTACGTACCCATACGGCAAAAGCAGGAGAGCGCCATGCCATGAAGCACGAGGGTTCCGATGAATGTCGCCAGCAGTTATTTTTGGATTTTAAGCTATACTTTGTGTTATTGTGATTATGTCCGTAAGATTTGCCACGAGAGTATTACCACCGTTGGTGACAGCGGTGCTAAACAGCAAGCTTTATGTCGGCGTTTCATGTTTCCGTGATTCAGTGTGGCAGTTCGCCAAGCTATTATGCTATGGGTCGACCTGAACACGTACGTGGTCGGGTGCGTGGTACTACGAATATAGATATCAGAAGCACAGCGGTTCAAAGCTGGACAGGTACTTACGTGGTGTATACCTGTTAAATATGCCGACCGGTTTTTTTTTTTCAAAAGGAGCTGCTCTATTTTTATGACAGCTGTTTGCTGGTTGATGAAACACGATTGAGTGTCCGTTGCGCACTCTGCTACTGCTGGAGGTCGTACCGGTAACATCTTCAGCAGTACGCATTATAACGAGCGACAAGAATACGAGTACGTACGAGAAACCCTGACGGTTTGTTCGCTTTGAAGTCTGGAGCCATACTTCATTATTACTCGATCATGGCAAAGGAAGGCGTATATCGTGAGATCGCGAGGCGAAACGCCACATACATTAGACGAGACATATTACGCAGCTTGCAAAGTTGAGTACCAGGTACGTATCAACTACCTTCAGTCGAACTCACAGCTGACGTATTTCATAATTTTATAAAAGGTACCTGGTACGTGATATCAATAGTAATGGTATTTAATAGTTGCACAAACTGACGGGAAAATTGGATACGGTACCTGCAACTCGTACCTTTTTATTTTTTTCTCGTGTTGACCCTGGATTTTTAGTTGCTCTAGGATACATTTTTGTACCTGTTCAAATTAATGTAGCCCATTTTCTACATTAACTTCAGTGTGCTGGGTAACGGCTCCTGACATTTTTGTATGTTCCGGTAAATCTCATCCTGTCTTCCTTTGTGCTCGCTTCCTTGGTACCTGCACTCAACTGATGACTGATATGCTGCATGCATACTGTAGTATTAATTGTACAGTAGCAGTTCGAGCCTCAACGAGTGCATGTGCAGGGACTTTTTCTTGCATAAAAAAAAGATTGGCGGAAATCGCGACAGCGTGGGTTAGCAACATTCGATGAAAATCGACGAGCAGTGGGAATGCTGAACCCTCTGCGCGATAAAAAATGATGGCACGTGCCGGGGGGGAGAAGAGACGACACCTGACTTGTCCTGAAGATCGTGAAGGGTAGTAAAACCTCCACACCTCGGACAGATCAGCTCACGGTAGCTCGAGCTAGCTCACCGGTGAGCTACGTGAACTACGTGAGCTATACATGTGTTCCTGGCCTGAGCTATAGGAGGGTAGATCACCTGCACATGTTTTCCAAGCTTGAGCTATGGAGGATAGCTCCTCTGCACATATATGTCCAGAGTGAGCTATAGGAGCTACACGTGTTTTCCCCGGCTTGAGCTATAGACGATAGCTCATCTGCACATGTTTTCGAAGCTTGAGCTATAGGCGGTAGCTCATCTGTACATGTTTTCAAAGCTTGAGCTATAGGCGATAGCTCATCTGCACATGTTTTCAAAGCTAGAGCTATAGGGGATAGATGTTCTACTACTGTAGTTCATGTGCTGTATAAGTGGCCTATACAAGTACACAGAATAGAACGATATCAACACAAACTATTAATACCATACCTGGTATATTTTTTGTACGTACCAGGTACAGTATGTGATATTGTATGAGATCGGATGTGCTTCTGTTCTGGAGATACCTGAGGATAGGTCGACACCCAACAGATTTTGAATTTTCGCTTTTGACAGCAGCTATGTACAACAGCTGTCAGCTGTCACCATGCACGCCACAAGAGGCGCTCGCACAGAACACAACACCGACACCCCACAGCAACAACCCTAGCACGCCCACGACCCAGGATAGCAGCTCTAGCGGCGCTTCGGCCGTAGACAAGGCTGGCGGCGGGCAGCAGCCGGATCCAACGATGGATGTGGACCCCACGAACAACGTCATCGATGTGGATGAGGATAACGATCAAACCCAGGCCGAACCCATCTTATTCCTATACATACGCAGTTGTCCCGGAGGCGATTCAGCTACTTATCTTACACGCATGTGTTGCCGAGAAAGAGCTACAATGAGCTGCGTGCATGAGCTATGATTACGTTTTCCGGGGGTGACCTATAGGCGATAGCTCATCTGCACATGTTTCCCTTGCTTGAACTATAGGCGGTAGCTCATCTGCGCATGTTTTGAAGGCTTGATCTATAGGTGGTAGCTCATCTGCACATGTTTTGAAGGCTTTGAGCTACAGAAGATAGCTCATCTACACACATTTTCCCTAGCTGAGCTACAGGAGATACACGAGTTAGCTCATCTGCGCCCGAGATGAGCTATAGGAGCTACATGAGTTACACATGTTTCCCCCGGCTTGAGCTATAGGCGGTATCTCATCTGCACATGTTTTCGAGGCTTGAGCTATGCACAATAGATGAACTAGCTCATGAGCTGTCCGGGGTGTGAAAACCTCCCACGAGTTAAGCTGGAAAGTAAAGGTGATGATTAAAAAAATAAAAAATAAAACAAACAGTACTACGGTAGCCCCATCCAGCGATGCGTGTGGTGATGGATCGATAGTCCCGCGTTTTCTCAAAATTACAATGTACTGAAAAAAATAAGGGCACCGTTCCCGTTCCCCCGCCGTCGCCACCGCTGGCGTATACCCAAACTTTTAACATGCACTTCTGTACCTGGCACAACAGTGGACTGGGTCGGATCTGCTGAAGATGATAGAGGTCTTGGGCATTTCGCAGTTGGAACCGGCCTTGAGGGAGCAAGTGAGTACCTTGGTAGACTGAGGCAACCTTTATTTTGCCCCTCACTGCGTGCTATGCTTCGCTTGCAGTCTGCAGAAGGCAACAGTTGTGAATACGTGTTAGTATGCTGCAGTCCGTCCAAATCACGTGTTATACTGTCACTACTGCTGTAGTATAGATAAAAAACGAAATCATTAGATACTGAATGTTGTAAATTCGTGTTTCGCGAAGTCAAGACGGACTGAACTCTTTTACAGTGCTACGGCAGTCCCGTTTTGCGGACAAAGTACTTAGAATTTGACTGCTTTGTCCCCACAACGGGACTGCAATTCTAACAGTACTAAAAAGTGTTAAGCTGAGATTTTGAAAAAAATCCATGATCCTGACCTAATAACGAGTGACTATGCAAAAATCGATGAGAAAACACTCCTAGACTGAGCAAAAAAAAAACGCCAAAAAGAGGGAATTTTGGACAAAACCTTGAAAATCTCCAAAAGTATCTATTAATATATGTTTGTGCATTAACTTCTCACCTGTGGTGGGCATTGGTGAGAGCAATGGTTTGCCGGCCTTTTCGACGAATTCATGCCGTTGGGTATCGCATTCCTGGGCGGACAAGATGACCTTACATATACCTTTTTTTGCCCATATTGCCGTCAATTTATAATTTTTTAACAATCGCAAGAAACCCCAGCAAGATAATGCGCAAGACCTCTCCAAAAACCTTGTCTATTTTTTATTCTGAAAAGTTCGCCCCAGATCTGGCCGAACACATATTTCCCTAATTTTCCTCGACTTTTCAGCGCAGGTGCAAGGGGAAGAGGGAAACTTTAACAACAACAACAAAAACGGTTCCAAAAGTGCGCCTTGCAACAGGTGTTATAACGATGCTTTCAGATTTAGACGCACGAAGGAGTTAATATAATATTTTCACCTGGAAGAGTGATGGTCGCTAAGAATTGAACTCGCATATATCGTGTGCTGGTTGGAAGGCAGTGGCCTACACAGTCAGCGCTAACTGAGCCGTCTATATTATAATCCTCGTATTGCGTAGTCCCTTTTGACCAACACTTTCTCACACGGAAATCGAGTACGTGGTCATGCCCGAGTCAAGGGTAATGTTTCCGGCATACTTTGTATACATGCATACTTCGAATATTTAGGTATGACTTTCTGTACGCACCGAGCGGGGGTATCGAACAGACTGAACGGCTTTGCGAACGGCTTTGCGTATGAAGAGAGAGTGCAGAGTGCAAAGTCATGCACATTCATGCACGCAAGACCGACGTATGATGCAGAAGATTCATGGTATGCACGCAAGACGACGTATGATGCCAGAGTCTTGGTTCAGTACTGTACCCTTTTCCTGAGGTACGATAACGCCTTGACAACAATATCAGGGGGTACCATAACAGCTACAAATAGTATACATACTCCAACACAATCACTCCTCCACAACCAGATGAGGGAATATCAGAGCAGTTACTAATAGTATGCAACAACACAATGCGACCCCACAGCAATATCGGAGGATATACCGCAACATCCATCGATACTATACGACAACAAAATATCGTCTCTGGAACAATGTCTGAGGGGAGACCACAAATAGCCCTTAATTGGACACCTCGAGGTAATCAAAGGCTGACCATTTACTGCCTTACCCAACACCGGACAGTCAATACCACAACGAAGTGCTCGGCGGAACAGGTCGAAGTATTTTCGGGGAGGAGGGCGTTAAGGGTTCAGCCCAGCCCACACACCAGGCGGCAGCGAGGGAGCCAGGCGTGTGAACTCCCAATCTTCGCACGGCAACGCACACCCTATCGGAGGCGAAACATGTGTAGGTTTACGGCACTCTAGCCCCTTGACGAGTAGCCGACATGGAACTCCCACACTAAAAATAGTGCATGAAGTCTAAAGAAGACTTGACGGGCCTAATCTTGACGGTTAACCGGCGTCTTGGCTGCAGGCCGTAGGCCTCGCGCATCTCCCAGCACCATAATCTTGACGGCCTGGAGTCGAAGAACAGCACCTATGGGGGTATAGAGGGTGCTAACGCCCCTACCTTACCACCTGGGGTCGAGGCAGGATCTCGGAGTACCGATCAAACCGCCCGGGTCATGGTCTGGAATGCATGCCCACACGCGGCTCAGGGCCAGCATCGCTGAAACACGCGAGTGAGATGATCACCCAGTTGACACACTCACGAAAGACACCATGTTGAGTTGAGTTCACAGAGACAGAGGCAGATGTGACCACTGTGTATAATGATCTTCAGCAGGAAGCAGCAATAATGTTATATCCGCAAGAGCCATATCCACATTGAAAAGAAACCATGTACCCACATTGCCCCCTGCCGACCAAAGGGTTACTGGTAGGGGGAGGGGAGGGTGTACTCTGTGTCATGCATGGCCGTAGTCGTATGACAATGAACCCTCGCATCCCTACGATGCTGCTGGTAGGAGGGTGTACTCGATAGGAGAGATCTACTCGATCTCATGCATGGCCGTAGTCGTATGACCATAGACCCTCGCATCCCTACAATGCCGGGACGTAGCATGTCGGGCTTTCACCGACCAGCCAGACATTGCTTGCACCAAGTGCGAAGCGCCGTGAGGTGTCCGGCGAGTCGCATGAAGGATGAAAGGAGGGGAAGGACTCTGCCTCGGCGCCCTCCGCACACAGAACGAGGGGAGGGGGAGCAGCATCACCTGCAGCGGTTGATAGGGAAGGAGTTACAGAAGGCGTACTCACCCCCCCTCGTTCCCGGGGAGGGGCGGCTCCGAGGGTGCGGGATGGCTGTCGTAGGGGGAGAATCGGTACTGTCGCCACCTCTACGGAAGGGCCCATTCCCAGGGAAACCAGTAGGTAAACAAAGAACCTCCCTCGAACACTGGAGTGCGTGGAAAATTTCAAACACCTGACAGATCACGATCTAGATCATCTATCATAGAGCATAACCTGCTGTTATGGTATGCTGTGTAGGATATGTATAGAGTGCAGATCTGACCCAAAAAACATTTGCTAGATCATGCAGGCTACACGGCTCCCACCCGGCAACATGAGCTACATCATACAGATCATACACACCATACAGACCAGGATATATCGCCCCTGAAATATCTAAGATCACGAAGTGTGGTGATCTGATCTATCTGTTTTATCTCATCTGTTCGATGTGTGGAACATTTAGACAGCTTTCTCAGTTGCCGCCAGGAACAACGTCGGAGTCGGAATCGCGCAACTCCGTCGGAGTGTGCGTCCCCAGCTGGAGGGGGTCCCCTATTTTCTCGAAGCCAGTACCCAGCGGAACCCAGTCGGTGAGTATCCCATTTGTGTGGACGTTGACGAAGTAGCAGCAAGAAGTGCGATGCCCACAACGAGAGCCACTATGCTTCCCCGGTGCCCGATGTGCCAGCGGGCCGCGTTCCCCGACGGGGGCACCCTCGCTGTTCTCTCGAAACCAGTACCCAGCGGAACCCAGGCCGTGAGTATCGCATTGGCGTCGACCTTGTCCAGGTGGCGGCAAGAAGTGCGACCCCGATACCGAGAGACGCTCTAGCCCCGGTGCCCGATGCGCCAGCGGGCCGCGCCCCCCGCAAGAGGCACCATCGTGATGGGGTAGACATGGGGGAAGCCGCCATGGCGGCATTCCCCCGCTAGCCCGTTAGGAGGTGCTTGATACCAATGTGGTACCGCTGGTGTCAGCTTGGCTTCCCGGAATTTCGGGTGCCGAACGCCCTTACCTGGTGTGTCGTTGGTAAACTTCAGAGGCCGCTCTTTAGGCACCCAATCCACCCCCTTTTCTAATAATGCAATTTACAGTGGGTTAGGGTTAGGCTTAGTATGTATGATATGAGGTTGAACCCAAACAAGACCTCAGAGTGAATCAATGTGCAGTAGTACTTACCATATCTGGTATTTTAGTGGTACCAGGGTCGTGTTTTTGGCAAAATGGCTCTTCTTGCATGAGCATGGGAGGGGCGAAGAAAGCAGATAGGTGGTGTACAGCTCGGTTTCCCGGATGGACGGGCGCCGAATGCCCTTTACGGTGACTGGCGTCAGCGCTAACCGGAACAAGGAAACGCACCTCAACGTGGGAATCTACCTCGACGCATGCTACGGTAGGGGTGCACTTACAATTTTCGAAGGATTTTCTCAGGCTTCTCACGTGAGGGAGCTATGTATCACCCAAAAGCTGGCTTTGAGAAAAAAAGGACAACTTAACCCGATGAGCGATTCCGTGGCCTTAATTAAGGTAGCTCTGTAGCGAAAATGAAAAAAACACGAACGATGCTGGTTCATTCCCGATTTTCAATGGTTGAGAAACTCCATCAGTCAGAAATAGTTTGACCAAAAAGTGCTACTCCTATCGTAGAAAACGTCCCTTGGCCAGCGCGAGTCTGGAACACTGTGAGCGGAGGGGACACGTTCTTGGTCGTTCACCGTCACAGCATAACCCGTCAACACCAACGACGACTTAGTACTACTACTACCGTTAATAGGGCTGGCTGTGAGTTAGTTGGCTGGGCGTTAAGGCTAGGTGCCGCCATCGCCATCGCCCCCACTAGAACCATTCTCCAAATCGAGTCGCCACCGCTGTTTCTTACGAATACAACTAACCCTAGCCATAACCCTGACCACAATAGTTAACAAATCAGCCACTGTTCAGAGTTAGTCCGCTTCGTCTCGTACTCGATGGTTGTCAACCATTTTCTCGAAAAAGCGTTCCTATCAAAGCTCTACTGGCGGAAACCCACAAGCAGGAAGCAGCAGGTCCGCCGACCCGGAGGGAACGCCACCGTCTGGGTCCGGCAGAGCATCGGGTGTGGCATTGGGGGGCGTACAGTGTCTCCGTGCATCCATCGGCGCCAATCAAAACGGCGTGACGTGCCGGGGGTGTCGGGCGTAGAGATAGCAGGACCACTCGGTGATGCGTCCCTTGAAAATCTCCAACAACGCTCTGTCACTTTCGTCAAAGCGCAGCTGGTTTTGGCTACTTACCCACGTGCTCGGCCTCCTAGACCACGCTCATGAAGCGCATCGCCAGCATAGACACTCGGAGTCGCCGAGTTCTCTCCTGAGGCCAATGGAGATTTGATAGCCCAGCTTCCACTCGCAGGACCGCCGATGAAATCGCGAGATGTTCGCATCTGTCGAACGCGGTGACGTGTGATCATTCTACTCCCATGGTTGATGGATGGAGAACACAAGTCAAGCATCGACACGTCTCAGGGACTCAACCCACGAAGCCATGGACGCGGGCAAGCACAAGAGAGCATCGTCAGCATGCCGCCACTCGGGCGGGGTGTCATGTCAGTACGTACCAGCACGGGGCCTTCTCGCAGTACCGCGCGCGCCCGGCAACGGGGTGACATAGTATCGGGTGAAAGCCAAATTCCCGGGAGCAGAACGTGCCTACGTTTCCGAGTCAGCAACGGCAGCAAGTGACGCTGAACCGGAGGAAGGGCGTGGCCTGGGATGGCACCAGGAAGAAAAACATTATCCCTATTAATAGGTGGCCTTCGAAGTCATGAACTCCCGCAAGGCGCTATCAGGCCCAGCAACGAGGTGACATGGGAGCGGGTGAATAAAAAGATACCGAAAAAAAAAACGTGTCTCCGTTCCCGACTCAGCATCGGCAACATCTGCAGCAAGTGCCACACTGCACCGGAGGAAGGGAGTGGCTCCAAGTGGCGCTTGGAAGAAAAAATTCACTCATCGGACAGATCACGATTTATCTATTAATCTGTCCACTGTAGATCACCTAGATAATCCAGACCCTAACCTGCCGTTATGAGTTGTTGTGCAGGATGTGTATACTTAAAGATCCGAAGCAGGAAACATGTACGGACTATTAACAGATTATGCAGACTACGCGGCTCCTACCCTGCAACACGAGCTAGAATGCACAGATCAGGAGGCTATCTGTCCTGAAATATCTAGATCATGAACTGGGGATCGATGATCTTTCAAATTTCAAGGGTATGCTCAGTACTGTATGCCGGTACCCAGGGTGTTCACGGTGGGCGTACCTAACTTACCGAAGTGTCGGGTACCGGTATTGAGGTCATACCGAACTTCCCGAAGTGTCGAGATCCGGTATTGAAGTCGTACCGAACTTGCCGAAGTGTCGAGTACTTGTGTTGAGGTGGTATCGAACTTACTGGAGTGTCCGGCACCGGTATCGACGAACCTTGCCACAGTCTTCGGTAGGGTAGTGAGGCGGAGGTTTCAGGAAGAAAAAGGGGGGTGGGGAGCAGGTGGTCACGGAAAATCTGGGGAGGGTTGAGAAGGAGGAGGAAGACTAGCAGCAGAAGCTACAGCCGACGTCGCTTGCAGCAGCTACAACCGACGCTGTTTCCACCGCCGCCCTGGCCCCCGTCAACCCAGGACGAAAAGGGGGGAATTAAATGGCAGGAGGCGCCTGCCCAACAGAGCGAAATGTGCGAACGGGAGGACGTTGTGACAGGTTACTCTGCCCGCACGGCTGGACCGGCGCGCTGGTGACCGGGTGACCACGAAAGGAACGATGCTCGCCAGGAAGAGAGCAAGAAAGAACTGGGGGGCTGGAGGCGGAGCGCGAGTCATTGGTTGGGGAAAGGGTCTCGGAGGAAAACCGAGGCGGAAGCCAAGCGCGAGTTAGCCGAACAGACGAGGTAGCATTGTTATGCAGGAAGCATAACGACGGCCGAAGACTAAACGACGTAAAGTCAACTGACTGAAGGTTATTCAGCCCATCACCCGCAATAAAACATCGCCATTCCCCCCCCCCAAGGCAGTCCGCTAGGATTGCAAGAAGAGCTGCCAGAATTGCGGCGGGGATGCGTTAGATTCGTCGGATATACGCCTCCAGAAGACCTCAATATCAGCGCCGAAATTATCGCGGCCGACGCCGGTCGCGGTGATCGATTGCAATTGCCGAGAAGCGTAGATCGTCACTCCCCACGTCTGATTGCGCGGTGCAAGAGTTGACGACCTCGAGGGCCATATGCGGGTTAGTTTGTGAATGGTGCCTTCGGTAGGATATGTACCAAAGTATACAGTGTTCGAAATATTTAAGTTAAACCACTGAGCCACTTAGTCAGCGCTGACCAAGTAGCTCAGTGGTTGAACCTAAATATTTCGAACAAAAGAAGTACCGTTGGGCTCGATACGGCCTCTCGACAATAACATCCTCCGGGGTTGATCAGGCCCTAATCAGCGCCTCGGTTGATCAGGCTTAATTCACGCCTCTTTTTTCGAAATATTTAGGTTAAACCACTGAGCTACTTAGCCAGCGCCTCCCGCCGATAACATCCTCCGGGGTTGATCAGGCCCCTAGTCAGCGCCTGGTATTTCCTTCATATTGTCTCCCTCTCCAGTCGAATGTTCTGTTACTCAAGCGGTTCACTCCACTTTCGACTCTGTGGTCGAATTTTATTTTGTCGTGATTTCCCTTTTTCTACCCATGGCAGAAAAAGCGGAAATACAGTACGACGTCTGGCGGGACTCGAACGCCGGACTTCTTTTAGTTCGGAATATAATGGATAGACCACTGAGCTACTTAGTCAGCGCTGACTGGGCACCTTAGTGGTTTAACCTAAATATGTCAAACAAACCTGTCTATGCTACTCGTACCACAAACCGGTGCGGCTGCCGGGAGGGTGTTTTTTGTTTTATGTTGTTGTGCATCCGCTTGCCTGTTCTTTCCTTAGCGTTTAGAACTGCAGTCCAGTTTTCGGGACAGACCACTTAAATTCTGGGTAGTTTGTCCCCAAAACGGGACTGCAGCACGAAAAGGGTTAGGTTCGTCGTCGTACACCGTATAGATTATTGGTCATGGCGATTATCATGCGCACCAGCTCGCAGGTGATGTGTACGCCTAGACTCGATTGCCGATAGCCGGTCAATACACAGGCGAGGTTTGAGGCAAACACATAGTCACGATTAGGTGAACTTGTACGAGAAGCTTCAACAGAAGAGAAGATGACGAGATGGTGTGGTGACCCCAAGCCACATTGTTGATTGATTGGTTTGCTCAACAGATGAACGCTGATGGTGAGAAAAAAGTAGACTGAGCTCGTAGGGGGGCGGTGCGCGTGTGCGCTCGCAGCTCGAAGACACACAGGAAGACCCGTACAATCCGTATAAAAGCAACACGAAACAGGAAAGGACCCTAGTAATCAGCTCTAAAAGGAACAGGCGAGACCCCTATCACGGGGGTCCATATTTAACAGGACCTATGGTATACATAAAAACCTATATATTTACCTGTTTTCACTAACAAAATTTGGTCCCGTTAACTATGGACCCCCGTAATAGTTTTTACAGAAACAACCGATATATTTAAGGGTACGACCTCATGACCCTGTGTGGCCTATGTTGTTACATCAACCACAACTAGTACTATGCTACCGGTCCCGGAGGGATACTGAAGATATCTTCTCCATAATTTAGCAGTGCGCACGTACTACATGTGCTGCTGTAGATACTGTAAGTACTCAATATATCTTTTCCATGCTTACCAGTACGTACGTACTACATGCACTGCTGTAACTATCCACGATACGAGTACTGACTGTAGCTTTGCAATGCTACCAGAAAGTACTCGTTTTGTGTACGAGTGAGTGTAAGACCTGAAGTTGCGTACTGGTACTGTATCACATGAAAACCGTGATACGGAACAGATCCCTACTCCTGGATGGGTATTGCCTACGTACTGTGTTACGAAACAGCGACTAGATGATACTGACTACTGCTGTAATAGGTGTAATCCTAATACGACCCCTCGATGCGTTAACACATCGAATTGAACTGAATTTTGAAATTCAACTCTGTAACAATGTATTCGCTACTTCTGCGTCACATGCCATACTTCCAAAATGCACCGAACGAGGTGATATTTGCTGCGGGGAAAGCATTCAACATACACTACAGAGAGCTAACACATTCTGCTACATTACCCGGGGAGTTACACAAAACAAGCGGATGGAAAATATCCTGCATTGCAAGTTTAGCTGTCAGTCCACAATGCTAGAATCATCAGACGTGAACTACATTCCAGTCAGTTAAACGGCAAAGGAATACAAATAGATGTTTGTAGCAGTCTAAAACAGTGAATCTGTTAATCATTCCGCAACAAGAATCGGAGTGAACAAGATATCGACGTTCCTGCCGACCACAAAACAAACAAATGAACAAACTTTCGATACTGCCACCTTCAAGCTGTAGCATTGCATGCTGTTTTCAGAGAGACGTCACCCCTCGTGTATGCTAATCTCCTGTTTGGACTCATCCAGGTGGCGGGTTCCCCTGCCATACAACCTGAAGTTCCGGAGATGACGTATTAACAGTCAATTTTTCCAAGGGTGTGTTCTGTAGGGTACGGGTATTCTCTGTAGGGTATTGGATTTATGACAGAGGTCACAGAAGTTCTCTGTAGGGTATGAAAGTGTTACAGATCGTCACAGATATTCTCTGTAGGGTATGGAAATGCTACAGAACCTCACAGAGAAATAGGGTATTGTGGTGGAGGGTCACAGAGAATGTTCTGTAGGGTATGGGATTTGTTACAGACATCACAGTTCTCTGCAGGGTATCAATGTGTCACAGAACCTCACAGACAAACTCTGTAGGGTATGGAAATGCTACAGAAACTCACAGAGAAATAGGGTATTGTGGTGGAGCGTCACAGACCTCACAGAGCGATCGGGTATTGTGGTGGGGCGTCACAGAGCTCGTCTGTAGGGTACCTACAGTAAGGACCCACAGAGATATATGTAGGGTACTACAGAGCGACGTCTGTAGAGCGTGTAGGCGCGTCTGTAGGTACCTACAGAGTGAGGATACCCCCGGTTACTCCATAGACCACTTGCCTGGCAAGTTGGCGTACTTGTAATAGTTCAAGGCGAAAGGTGGAGTCACGCGGGCTCTGCAACACACGAACAAAAAACAACAAAAATAAAAATCGCGTCTGTATCTCTGCTATTTCAACTCCAACTTATCTTCGGACTTTGTCAAAGCTCAAACTGGCACACAAAAAAAAAAACAGTGTCAAGCACCTTCGGTTTAGCAGCCCCACCCCCCTACCCCCCCGAGGTATACCGCAAATTCAAACCAACATCTGCACGTCCCCTTGCTTCGTGTAGACTACCGCCGGTTTGATTACGGGCACGCCTGTGCTTCCATCGACTATCTGTACGTCGTTCGAGCCTTCCTGCTCTTTGCTCTCGCCACCTCTGCCTCCCTCTGACGTGCCTCCTTGTGTCTCGCCCTCGCCGCCTTCACCTTCTTGAACTACGCCTGCCTCACCCGTGTCTTGCGGCGTGGAGGAACCGCTGGGGTCCGCAGTAGCACTCATGTTCCCTCACTATCCAGCTTTACACAGGCGCACACAGAGATTTTGGTGTGTGTGTGACTCTCTCTGTGTGGCCGTCGAGGCACGCTTCAAGTGTGGTTCGTGGGGCTGACGTCACGCACAGGATGACGGGGTATTGCACAGATGTTTACCCGTACCGCGGGTATTGTTCCACCGTGCGTACAGACCGTCTCTGTCTGTAGGGTATTGGATTTGTCACAGAACATCACAGAAGTTCTCTGTAGGGTATGAAAGTGTCACAAATCGTCACAGATATTCTCTGTAGGGTATGAAAGTGTCACAGATCGTCACAGATATTCTCTGTAGGGTATGAAAGTGTCACAGAACCTCACAGACAATCAGGGTATTGTGGTGGAGGGTCACAGAGAATGTTCTGTAGGGTATTGGATTTGTTACAGACGTCACAGAAGTTCTCTGTAGGGTATGACAGTGTCACAGATCGTCACAGATATTCTCTGTAGGGTATGGAAATGCTATAGAACCTCACAGAGAAATAGGGTATTGTGGTGGAACTGCCACAGATGTCACAGAAGTCGTCTGTAGGGTACTTACAGAGTTTTTTTTTTCTGTAGGGTACCGGTCTGTGATACCCTACAGAACACACCCTTGAAATTTTCTTTTCAACTACACAATCGAAAGTAATAATTCGACGTGGTTACAATGTACCCTTACTTGGTACTGACCGCGGTGTATAGTAATCTTGCACAACACCGACCAATACTGCACTGGGGAAGATGGATGGGATACGTTACCAATCAACTTTGGTGATCTCTTCGTTGACCAAGGAATTGAATTTCTATTCGCGCCGTACAAATTGAACATGCGACACTCTACAGCTTCGGTATGGGAGAAAATACTGTTCCCGCTTCCAATGGCTTGACCTTGTTGGTGTAGACGCCGGTGGTCGTCCGATGCGCTTGGTCCGGTATCCTTTGCTTAGGATTTAGGCTCAACGTATGTTGAAGTTGAAGAGGTAGGTATTTCCTTTTCCCTCAAACCTGATTGTCGATTCAGCTCCGCCTCCATTGTTAATCAAGCAGTCAGTGTTTGCTTCTTGATCTCGATTCCGATGGGCTAACCGTCCAGCAAGACGAGGAAGCCTGGGCTTGCAGGCGTACACGAAGGCCGAAGTCGCCAGTGGCTCTTGATCGTAGTGCGTTGATTCCGTAGATCCTGCCCCGCGGTTTGCCCTCGCTTGTCCTTCGCTATGGTGAGCGTGTGGACCTCCTTCAGCTGATGATTTGTTTCTGTGTTCTCTGTCTTGGGCTCGGCTCGTGTGGAGGCGCGAGTCAGACACAGCTCTCGAGCAGCTGACACGACCCCTGGTGGAGCAGGCGGTGATGTCTCAGCTGATGATGCTCCGGTGATCCCAGATGATGATCCAGCTGATGATCCGGTGATACCAGATTATGTTGATCCGGAGATCCCAGGCGTTGATGCTCCAATGATCCCAGACGGTAATGCTCCGATGATCCCAGATCCTGATGCTCACGTTATCGCTGATGCTGATGCTCCGATGACCCCAGATCTTGATGATCTGATGATCCCGGGTGATGCTGCTCCGGGGAGTGTTTGACATCTTACTACTGTAGTGTTTAATTGGGGATTTTGATCACCCAATTTTCCTCCTCCGAGATCCGAAGTGGGTCTCTGTTGGTGTAGGCGAAATCCACACACGTGGCCGGAGAGTATTCCCCCGATGCCCTCTTGGCGTGAGTGCTGTCGAAGGTCTCTTCGACGCTTGGATTGGGTGTCGTACTGGCGGTCTCGTGATGCGGTACATCCGGTGTGACTACAGCCGAAGTGGAAGATTCGATCCCAGGCGAAGCAGCAGATGCGTCCCAGGGTGAAGTAGAAGATGTAGCTACTGATGGTGATGACGACACTCCAGCTTTTTGCGGTAGTGTTCCCGTCTCTGATGATGGCGTTCCGGTCCCTTGATGAGGAATATTTGTCCTTGGTGAATCAGATGGCATTCCGGTCCCTGGTGAGGATACTCCAGCTCCCGTCGATGACGCTCCCGCTGTTGTTGTCGATGACCTGTCCTCTTCCGGAAGGTTGCTTGCGTATTGCTGCGGTCTGTGTAGGATGTGCACTCGTTGGCGCTCCATCTCGGTAACAGTATCCTCCTCAGACTTGCTGTCCCGGATTTGTGCTCGTTGTCGTTTCGTCTCAGTGACAGACAGTAGCCTCCTCGAGCATGTTGCTACCGCTCCTTAGCATGCACCTGTTCTTGGCCACAGGCGTTTGTCCATCATGCTTGGATACCCCGTTTCGTTGGGGCGTTGTTGCTGTCGTTTCAGTCGTGCCTCCCATGGCGCGAAGAGGTGCTTCGTACGAAGCTGACTAAGTAGCTCAGTGGTCTATCCTTTATATTTTGAACAAAATAAGTCCGGGGTTCGAGTCTCGCCAGACGTCGTACTGTATTTCCGCTTTTTCTGTTGTGGGTAGAAAAAGGGAAATGAAGTGGAGAGGACCACGACAAAAGAACACTCGACCAGAGAGTCGAAAGTGGAGTGAACCACTTGAGTAACAGAACGCACGACTAGGGAGGGGGACAATATGAAGGAAAAACCAGGCGCTGATTAGGGGCTTGATCAACCCCGGAGGATGTTATCGGCGGGAGGCCGTATCGAGCCCAAAGGTACTTCTTTTGTTCGTTTATAAAGGATAGACCACTCAGCTACTACGTCAGCGTTGACTGAGTAGCTCAGTGGTTTAACCTAAGCATTTCGAACACACAGACCCTTGTCCTCAGGACGCTGGTGCAGCGGAAGCGACCTGTTGCTGTTGAACTGTAGGTGGGAGTTCTCTCCGTCTCGAGGATGGTGCTTACTCCCGAGCTCATTGCTTTATTATTGAAGCACAATCCGGGGTTCGAATCTCTCCGACGTCCTTCTTGCCACTTTCCCTGAAAGTCATGGAAATCACGGGAGTGTTCACCTGAAAGGCATGGTATACACTTCCAGGCAAGAAGAAGCGCTCTGAAACCTCCTGTTCGAGGCAGTGCTGACTAAAGGGATTGCAACCCTTGAGTAAATCCAAGGTGCCAGCAGACCCCGGATTGTGACTGTTACTTCAGTTGTTATAGGGTGTACCTCCAATATATATGTGTGTAGTTTGTTGATTTTGCTTGTTGTTTGTGTTGTCTGCCACATCTCCTTCTGGGAGGCACGACCCTTTTTCGTTTTTCTTTCCGATCGTTTTTCGTTTGTTTCTTTCGATTTTTCTCTCTTCTATATAATGTGTATGTCGTTCCTTTTACAATGGCATGTCATTGCAGTACTGTCTATTCGGCTTACTGCTTACCAGGTACTGCATTACGATATAGTATCTCTGTCGTAGTTTCGTGACCACAAAATAACTTGTATCTCTCTAGGATTAAAGAATCGGCAGTACTGTCCATTCGGCTTACTGCTTACCAGGTACTGCATTACGATATAGTATCTCTGTCGTAGTTTCGTGACCACAAAATAACTTGTATCTCTCTAGGATTTAAGAATCGGCACGTACACTGGTTGTGCTGGACGTCGACGGGTAGAAATAACGATTTAAAGTTAAGAACACACACGCACGCGGAATGCTTTGCCTGTCGTATCCAGTACGATGACATGGCATCATATGGCATCGTCTACTCTGTTTACTGCAGCAATGAAGTATATTGGTGTGGTAGTTGTGTGACCACAGAGCTTGCATCTCTTTAGGATTGAAGAATAAGAATCAGCAAGGACACTGGGTGTGCTGGATGTCGACGGGTAGAAAAGAGCGGTTCAATCAGTATTATAGTCCAGGATATCGTACCGAAAATTTCGGTAATATCGTTTGGTAACGATACGATCATTCTGTACTGAAGAAACTATTCCGGTAGTTGGGTAACGATTACTACTAGAGATGAAACAAAAATAACGATTCGATACTAAAAACAAGTAATAACGTGAACGGCATCATTACTGCGATGCCCCGCTGATTTTTGCAAATTTCGGACAGAAACTTTCATTCCGTATTTGTACCGTACCGAATCAGCCCTCTCTATTTTTCGTTTTTTTTCACGCCAGTTGAGGCCGTTTTCTAATTTTACGGATTTTTGGATCGGTCATATATGCTGGGGGGAAAGAATGAGAAAAAAAGAAAGGGCATCTCAAACGGTGATTGGGATATAAATAACAGCATTCATTGTCAACCTGTCGAAAAAATGTGTCGAAATACGTACCAGGTGTTATGAGGCGTAGATTGGGTAGGCGATTGGTTAACCTTTTACTTTTAGCCCAACGGACTAAGACCTTAACATATGGCGTCGTCGGCAGAACATGTGTCGTTGGTCGTGGGTTCAAATCTCACGTCCACCATGAAATCGCTTTTTTTTTTTTTAAAGTGAATTTCCTCATGTCAAGAATCTGAAAAAACACTTCTGGATCCCCAGAAATTGGAACCGCGTATTGGTGTCACGCGTCGACCCGTATATCCGCTCCGTTCCAGGGGGGGAGATTGTTATGAGGCTTATATTGGGTAGGCGATTGGTTAACCTTTTACCTTTAGCCCAACGGACTAAGACCTTAACCTATGGCGTCGTCGGCAGGACATGGGTCGTTGGTCGTGAGTTCGAATCTCACGTCCACCATGAAATCGCTTTTTAAGGAAAAGTGAATTTCCTCATGTCAAAAATCTGAAAAAATACTTCTGGATCCCCAGAAATTGGAACCGCGTGTTGGTGTCACGCGTCGACCCGTATATCCGTTCCGTTCCAGGGGGGAAAGTGTTATGAGGCTTATATTGGGTAGGCGATTGGTTAAACTTATATTGGGTAGGCGATTGGTTAACTTTTACCTGTAGCCCAACGGACTAAGACCTTAACAAATGGCGTCGACGGCAGGACAGAATACGCAAAAACACATGCCCAACCCAGTCCAAAAAAAAGAAAACACACCAAAAACATATCGGGCAAACAAAAATTCATCCCCCCAAGGTCCAGGAAGACGACAAAAAAATAAATAAATAACGAGTGCAGTCAAGAGGCGAAAATCAGCTATCCACGGCGGCACCTCGAGATTCATCTACGTTACGCTAGACCCCCCGTGTAAACGCGCTAGCCAAGTGAATTTGCAGACACCAAGAACCTCGTACAGCTCTCGTCGAAGTCGTGTAGCGCGCCGGAGAAAGAGGAAGCTTGATTGGTCCCGGGTCGTCCAAAAATCGAACCAAATATACTCCATCCGTCGGTGTAGTTGCGCTGATTTTCCCGAGCCACCACAGACCGTCGTCGCCCTTGTACCAAAAGTGGGCCCCGTTGGGAAGTACAGTGTTGCTGTATCGGCGGAGCCAATCGGCGTGCGATATGCAACCGTAGCCGGGTGCCAGAAACCGCTCGCCGTTACTCCGAGAAAGCTCCCGTTGTGCCGCGCCAATTCTCATTCGGCGATACAGGCGGTTGGTTTGGCGGTGTTGGCTCGGGGTGCCGGCCCAGTAGCGCAAAATTGCGTTGCGAGAAAGAATAAGGTCCATTTCCCGTTCCCAGGATGGCCGGGATAGTCCCTTCCAGTGTGTCTCGTACATCACCGCGATGACGCCACCTCGACCTCTAATCGATTGATGTCCAGTTATCTTTTCCACTTCGACTCGTTCAAGACGGGTCGAAACGTCGTCCTCGGGGACGTGGTACGGAGGGGATTTCTTGGAGAAATTGTTGCGCACGTATTGCGTCAACCCCGCCGGCAAATACTTCGGCATGTCGCCACGGTCGTGGGGGTTGGCACAGGGCTTGCAGTGTTGAACAGATACGCCCCGGCGAGCCTCGGCGCCGGGCTTATCGGAAGGAAGATCCAAATACAGGAGCTTTGCTCCGAGAGGAGATCCACCCGGGGTGTCCGCTGAGGAGCAGGGGCCAACCCCGAGAACTTTGTAGGGGCCCGTCCAGTTGAGTGAGAGTTTGGCCTTGAGGACCTTGGCGTCCGTGTCTGGTTTCGCGCCCTGGCGGATGGTGGCCGCCGTATTGTACACCCACACCCAACCACCAACGTCAAATTTGGGGACCGGACGCAGAGCGTCGGAGAGGGCGGAGTTGCGACGGTTCACGCGAGCGACAGTGAGGGCGTGGTGTTCTCGAACGATATCGTACGCGCGCTGCTGGCGGTCCGTCGCCAAGTCGCAGTAGGCGAGGTGGTCGCGGGCCAAGCTCTGGTGGCCAGCGACTCCAGCACGTTCGAAAATCGTGAGAGGGAGGCGTGGGAGCCGACCCATATGTACCTCGTTGGGAGCCAGACCCGTGGCGGCACTGACGGAATTGTTGTACGCAAATTCGACGAGAGGGAGCTGTTCATCCCAGTTGTTTTGGAGCTCGTTGACGACCATTGCCAACATCTGGGCCATCGTGTGGTTTACACGTTCCACCCCACCGTTGCCGTTTGGGTGGTAGGAGCTGGTGGCAATTTTTCGAACCCCGAGAAGCTGATATACGGCGTGTGAAAGCTTGGAGCAGAACTGGAGGCCGTTGTCCGAGAGGATGCTGCGTGGGCACCCCCAAAGAGGGATATACCGGTTGATGAGAATGTTAGCCGTGCCCTCAGCGGTGAACTCGGCCGCTGTGACGGCGTACATGTCAGCTCGGCGGCTGAAACGATCAGTGAAAAGCAAGATGTAGGTATTACCTCGAGGCGTCACCGGGAGGGGGCCGAAATAGTCGATGCTGGCGGCGATGCCGAGCCCTTCTGGCAAGGGCAACGTGATGGAGGGCCACCGGACCGTCTGCCGCGACGTTTTCCGTGCCTGGCACTTTAAGCAGTTGCGTAGCCACCGCCGGGTGCAGATGCTCATGCCGATCCACCAGTAGAAACGTTCGAGCATACGTAGGGTGCGCGCGGTTCCTAGGGGGCAGGAAGCCGTAGAATGGCAAGCCTGCATGACCCAGGGACGCATGAGCAGCGGAACATAAATGCGAATAGGCTCGTCGTTCAATAAGCAGGCCGTACGACCCACCGGGCGTGGCGTATCCAACGCAGGGGGGGGAGACGGCTGTCGGACAAGTAGAACGATGCCCGCGTCAGTGGTGTGCAAGCGACCTTTGTTGGCCAGCTCTTGAACTTCCGAAAAGGGAGGGCGCTGGTGGGAAGGGAAACCTGATAAAAAATCGTCTGGCAAAACTTCCGGTCGGCCAAGGGCTATGTAGCGCATGGCGGCATTGCACGCGGGCTCAGCCTGTTGTTCTCGAGCCCAGTCGGCGTGCAAATAGCGCGCTGCGGAAATACCCTTTTTGAAACTCGGCAGCTGCGCCGAGGGCGTCCAAGTCGGTCGAGGTGACGGGAGGTGCGCCAGTTGGCGGCGGAAGTCGTAAAAGAGGAGTTCCCACGGGCTCGGTGCGGTCGCGGCCGGGCGGGATGGGTACCGTCGGGACGGACGAGGCCGCAGGAGTCGGGGCCAAAACGACGGGTGCGGGCGGTCCCGGCCGTAGGGCTCGCAGCTGGGTGATAGCACGCCGGGCTGATGGTCTAGGGGCCCCGCCGGGCCCGAAGCCACGGTCAACAGCAGGCGGCACGGTGCCAGCGGCGGCGGCTGTTCGTCGGCGCGTCCGAGATGAGATGCGGCCTGAAGACGGCAAAACTTTCGGAGGTGCCGGGTTGCCAGGCGGCGATGGGATAGACGCGGCCGGATCAGTGATCACGGCGGAATCTTTTCCCTGTAAAATGCTCGTCGGGGGAGGGGCGCGCTGGGCGACAATCGTCGCTGCAGCGGGGGCTTCTGCAGAGCCCTGGCATGAAAGGGAAGACGCTGCCGGAGCAGTGCTCACGGCGGAATCTTCGACCTGTAAAGTGCTCGTCGGAGGAGGAGCGCGCTGGGCGACAATCATCGCTGCAGCGGGGGCTTCTGCAGAGCCCGGGCATGAAAGGGAAGACGCGGCCGGAGCAGTCCTCACGACGGAATCTTCGACCTGTAAAGTGCTCGTCGGGGGAGGAGCGCGCTGGGCGACAATCATCGCTGCAGCGGGGGCTTCTGCAGAGCCCTGGCCTGAGAGGGAAGACGCGGCCGGAGCAGTGCTCACGGCGGAATCTTCGACCTGTAAAGTGCTCGTCGGGAGAGGAGCACGCTGGGCGACAATCGTCGTTGCAGCAGGGGCTTCTGCAGAGCCCTGGTCGCCCCCGGAGGGTACGACAAAAACCGAAGCGAAAGCGGCGTTGGCGGGGGTTGAAAAATCCCCCAAGCCAGGACGGCAGTCGACGGTGGCGACGGAGGCAGATACACGAGCGACGAATCTCCCCGAAGGAGCAGAGAGGTCGTCAATCCTCATACGTGGCCCGTGTGTGCGAAAATCGCGAAAATCCGAAGAGGCGAGAGATAGCCCACCCAAGACGGCACTTTCACTGCGGGGCACCAGCCCACCCAAACCGACACCAGGGGTCGGCGAAGAGCGAGTGCGAAGCCCGCAGGCTCGGATGAGGAAGATACCACCGTCCTCGACGGGGTTGAGGCAGCTAGACCCACTGCGGTCGTGTTCTGTGGCGGGCTCTGGCAAGCGGGAGAGAAAGTCAGCATTTCCGTTGGCGCTGCCCTTGCGGTACTCGAGGGTGTAGTCGAACGCGGTGAGGAACTCGAGCCACCGCTGGACTCGCGTGTTGTGGTCCCCTACTTTGCCGATACTCTCAAGTGCTTTGTGGTTCGAAAATATTCGAAACTTCGTGCCCCACAGGTAACCTCGGAGTCGTTTGATGGCCCAGACAATGCTGCTAGCTTCCAGGTCCAACGGTGTCCAGTGCCTTTCGGAATCGAGGGTAGCGCGGCTGACATAAGCAATGGGCCGCACCGAGCCGTCCGGTTGTTCTTGTTCGAGCGCGGCACCGAAACCGTCGATGCAGGCGTCGCAGTACACGTGGAAGGGGCGGGAGCCGTCGCCTACGGCATCCCGGTCAGGGAAGACCAAAATCGGTGGGGCCGCGAGCTCGGCGAGGATCTCGCGGACGATAACTTCCATAGCCGGCGTGAAGACATACTTGACCCCCTTCCGGAGGAGGGCGGTGAGAGGACGTATCCGTTTAGACAGGTCGGGCAGGAATTTGTGATAATATCCTACGCCGCCCATCAGGGCGCGGACCTGCTTGAGGTTCTTGGGCATAGGCATTTTCAACAAAGCCGAAACCTTGTCCGCATTAGGGCTTATACCCGCGGGCGAAATAGAGTGGCTCAAAAAATTGGCGTCCGTGGCGCCGAGGCGAGCCTTCGAGGGGGAGAGCTTGAGGTTGTGTTTGCGCAGGCGTTCGAAGAGGGCTCGTATCGTCCTGACGTGGGCCGTCGGGTCAGAGTCGAAAACGATCACATCATCAAGGTAGGCTGCCACTTGTGCCAGGCCTTTAATGACTTCGTTAATTACTTTGACGAACCAGCCGGGCGAAGCACTGCTGCCTTGGGGCATGACGAGCCACTCGTAAAGGCCCGTGGTAGTGCAGAACGCCGTAAGAGGGACGGTGTCCTTGTGCGCGGTAATCTGGTGGAACGAGGAGACCAAATCGAAGAGGGAAAACACCCGTCCCTTCCCCAGGGAGTCGAGGACTTGGTCCACGCGAGGAATAGGCAGCTGGCTGAGGTTGCTGGTCTGGTTGAGTTTTTTGTGGTTCACGGTGATCCGAACGCCTCCAGACTTCTTCGGGGTGACCACCAGCGGGCTCGAGTACGGGGAAGTCGAGTGCTGGATCAGACCTGCCGCTAGGTACTGATCCAAGGTGGCCTCCACTTCCTTGGCCAGGATGGAGTTGATGCGGTGCGGCCTGGACGTGACAGGAGCGCTTCCTTCCGGGACCGAGATCACGAAAGGCATCAACGAGCAGGAACCAAAATCCGACTTGGACTTCGAGAAAACGTCAGGAAATTCGCAGAGAACGTCCCCCAGTTGTTCGATGACCGCAGGGGTCCAGCCTATGCCGTGGAGATTAAAAGCCACCTCCCGCAGATGTGACGGCAAGTGTGCCCAGACGCGCAGGAACGAAGCGCGCTGTTCTGAGGTCAAACGCTCAAGCAGTGCAGGCGAGGGCGAGGCTGGAGCTGCGAGGGGGGGGCAGTAACTGCTGAAACCGGACACACCTCACCCAGTCCGGAGGGAGGGCTGGGGGCTCGGTTGTCCTGCTGCAAAACGTCCAGCGGGACGCTCAGCAGTGGGGCGTGGGCGACGCCGAGGACACCCCCCGGCTCGAGAGCCGCCACTCCAACGAGGGGAAGAACCTGTCGTCCGGAGGAGACGAAGTGCTCCTCGACCGAAGGTAGGTCGGGCTGGGGCATCATGTCGACCAAGTAGTGTCCAGTGAGGGCCGAGGAGCCATCGCTTCGAACCAAGTTAACAGCAAGCAGCTGGGGATCGTCGGACCGTCGGACAGGGTGACGCCTGCTGCGCCCTCGTAGCGTAGATGGAAGCCTCCACCCGAAGCGGCGGAGTCGATGGCGTACACGGACATGCCTGTCGGGGCGTGGTGAACTAACTCCAGCTCGCCAAAAACGCGTTGATCAGACGGTCGAGGTGGCAGAGAGCGGTAGGAGCGGCTATTAAAACGCATCCAGCTGTCACGTCCCAATAAATAGTACAGCATGCTGCATCACTGAGGGGGGGACCACGCAGGCCCAAACTGCGAGGGAGCAAGTAGGCTCATTTTCTCGAAAAAAATGGACGCTCAGGCACACTCGTCGAAGTCTTCAGAGGGGCCGATTCGCCAAAACCCCCCCAAGAACGAGAGGCGCCTTTCTGCTCGCACGCGAGGGATGCCGCACCAACCGAGTGCATGCGATCCAAAACATCTCGTCGGATGAAAGTCTGCGGGGAGCCAGTGTCAAGAAGCGCCACGCAACCAAAAGGTGCAAGAACGCCAGCTCCGCTGTGAATCGTGATTTTCGTTGTAAAAGAGGCGTCATCGAGGGTAATGGTGCCCCCGACGAGGCAGGGGCCGTGTTCTGGCAGCGCGAGGGAGGGGTCGACACTAGGTGCGACAGCCAAAATCTCGGGGCTGTGATCAGCCGGCGCGTCAGAAAAATAGGTCGAAAACTCCAAAGGAGGACCTGGGCAAGCGCGGGCCAAGGCCAAAGGACGGGGCGGCGCTGGTGTAATCTCATGAATTCTGTCAGGTCTGGTTGGGGTGCAGAATTGATGAGAGGAGGCGGGGTGTGCAACCCGGCCTCACTTGATCGGAGAGTGTCGCGAACGGCGGAAAGAGCTTTACCGAGCAATTTTTTTCCATGCCACCGAGAGAGGTCGTGAGCTTCGGGGTCGTCTGCCCGCAGACCGATGCCCCACAGGGCATCAAAAGGGCTGGCTTCAGCCAAAATTTTGGTGCCAGTGCCCAATAGGTGCTGCTTCATGACCGGGTTCTGCGAGAATTTGGCAAAATTACCAGCAAGGACGGCGTCTTCCCGAACACGGTCCCAGATAGCGCAGTCGACGTAATGCACGCCTCGACCGAGGCGTTTGTGCTCGCGTGGGTCTGGCGAGGCCATGATCTGCTCCGCTGTGCCGTGGTCCTGGAAAAGGCGAGCCTTTTCGGCCATCATATACTGCTCCGCGCAGGAATATGACACATCGTCGATGACAAAAGACGAGGGGGACCACTGCGAAAAATAAGAGGGGGGCTGCTAGAACAGTACCACCCACTCCGCTGTATACTCGAGAGTAGGGTCAAAGACCGACGGTGCCGAGTCGTCGGTGGCCGCAGTTGCGGCGTGTGGGGGAGGGAGTGTGCTTCTCTGACAACACTGAGCCCCTGGTGCACGAGACGAGTCCGGTTCCACGTATCCTGGCTCTGTGTCACCATTGCCCGTAGGCAAAAAATCGCCAGAAGGTTCTCTTGCTGCGCCCGATGATCTCTGTCCCGGACCAAAGGGGGCAGGGGGCTCTGAGCCCGTTCTGCTTGACGAGAGCTGCGATTCTTCCGAATTTATCGGGTATGCTGTCCGATTGATCTGACCGGAGGCCGTGGAGTCACCACTGGCTCGACGGACAGTGCCAGGTTTTTCCTGTTCCACTGGAGCCGAAGGAGCGCTGCGCACGTGGAGTGGCGTGCGCGAAGATGAAAGAGGGCCTGCAGACCCTGTAGACGTCTTCAAGAACGGTGCTCGGGTGGGGGGCAACAAAGGGTCCACCGGAGAGGGCTTCCGTCCTGTAGACCTGGTGGGAAAGGGGGACGAGGTAGCTAATCTTGTCGACTCCTCCTTAATAGGAAAAAGGGTGGAGCGGCCACCGTTATTGCGAGGAACGCCGAGTCGAGCTTCAACCGAGATCTCGGGGTTTCGGTGTTTGCCTTCTCGCACCTCAAACCGACCGCCACCGCATGGCCGGGAGGTGTAGGAGGGGGACACCCTCGCTGAAAAAAAAAACGACGCGACGGCGCGACACCGATCGTGTTGCGCGGTGCGTGGTTTGGGAGAGAGGCGTTTATCGCGCCTGCTCTCGTGCCCAGGTTGAGGGGAGCGGCGTTTGAGGCGCGGGCTCCCGACGTCGGGGAAGGCGCCCGAGGGCTCCCCGGAGAAAGCAGTGGAGCTGAGTCGCTGCGTCGGTCCGAAGTATGGAGTAGCGCGCGGGGCGGGAGCGGAGTACTGAGCGAGTCTGGGACGCGAGCATCTTGTGAAATCAAGGTTTTTTCTCCCGACAATGCTGGCGGCGGGCGGTCAGGAGACCCAGGTTCTGCCGTCATCGCCATTTGTCAAGGTCTTAGCCCGTTGGGGTAAAGGTAAAAGGTTAACCAATCGCCTACCCAATCTAAGCCTCATAACACAGGGGTACTATTGAGCGAGACACAACCAATCAACCGCTCTTCTGGCGGCGCCTAGGCCGCCCCAGCTCGTAGTGATGACGGAGAACGATGAATCGCCAAGATGGCCGGTGGGTTGTGGGCTGTGTGTATCTGTTTTCACCTCATTTATCGCTGTCATTATCGTTTATCGAAAAGTTTGTGTTTCGGTTCGGTGACGATGATCATAGTTATCGATATCGTTTATCGTTTTTTTTTCCGGTCATCGTACCGACACTTCTAGAGTTTCGGTATCCAGCACTATTAATACCAATTCGATGTGTGTTGTGTGTTCTTCACATGAAACCCTTCTTTCTACACGTCGACATCCAGCACAACCATCAGTGTCCGTGCCGATTCTTCATTCCTGGAGAGATACAAGTTCTGTGGTCGCAAATCGGCACGGGCACTGGTTGTGCTGGATGTCGGCGGGGAGAAAGAACGGTGAAGAACGCACACAGCAGCAGTGCAGTGCCGTGTGATCGTAATGACGAAGCCATCGTAAGGGATTCGGTCTAACTCAGTGATGCTGGAGTAGTCGGAACGGAGGAGCAGGAGCCGTTGGCGTGCGTGCGAAGCGCTGTATGGGGCGTGTTGTACGCCGATGACGCAGGAATTGTCGCGAAGTCGGCTGAAGGGCTCGCGAAAATGATGACAGTCATCCTGACTGTCTTCGAAGCAGCAGGCCTTACGGTGTCGGAAAAGAAGACAGAGACAATGCTTCTACAAACGCCAGACCAGAAAACCCTCGCACCACCGCTCGTCATCGAAGCAGCAGGCTAGAGGTATAAGCAGACGGCCCAGTTCTTACACCTAGGCGGCATTATCCACGAAAACGCTGACCTCTCGCTCGAGACCGACCGACGGATCCGTCTCATGCGAGTATGCCTCAAACGGTTCGGCCCGGAGCTGTATGATAGGACGACCGCCCCCCTTAGCCTGAAAGTTCGAATGCTGAAGGCCGAGGTGATTGAGACCCTGCTGTACGGGTGTGTGACGTGGGCCCTCAGAGCGGAACACTTTGCCAAGCTTCGAACGGTCACCACCAAGTCCTGTTGCGAGCCATTGGCTTCCATCGCCGACTTCGTACTGACCATGCCACCCTCTCGTACGCGAAGGCCCTCGAGATGACACGTTGCGAGAGCATCGAAACGACCATCCGCAAACGGCGTCTCTTCTTCGCGGGGGGGGTGGCACGGCAAAGCAAGGATCGATTACCCAGTCGGGTAATGTTCGGGACGATGGCTGGTGGGGAGAACCCGAGACCTGGCGGACAGGTTAAGACTTGGCATAGATGCGTAGTCGAAGACCTCTGGGAGTTCCGAGCCACCGAAGGGTCAACGGAACTTGTCCCCTTGGTGTTTGGAGTTGAGACCGCGCTGTGGTCCACTGCTGCAAAAAAGGCAGGGAAGTGGTACCGGGGATCCTCGAAGCAGCCGAACGGTTCATGGTGAAGTGGCACGAGGCTGAGGCTGAGCTGAGTAGGCAGCGCCGCGCATCCGCCGTGGGTGGTGTCCAAAGGAATGGGGGGGGGGGGGGCAACAAGAGGAGTGGCAGAAAACCCGACCAAGAGAATGCGGAGAAGGGGGGGAACAGGAGTAGAAGGGAAACTGCAGTGGACGAAAGTAGGAAGGAGATGGCAGACAGGGTAGCCAGGTACCGGGCAGACTAGGAAGTAGAACATGCCTACTACTCGTGCCACCAACTGGTGCAGCTGGTTCGAACGTGGTCTTCCTTCGTCTTCCTTTTGTTTTTGTTTATTGTTATTTCGTTGTATTTTCTTTTTGCGCTGACCCTATGTGATTTTCATTTTATATCTTTTTCTTCCTTTCTCCGATTGATAAGCCTTTTTGAAGGAGTCGTGTGGCGTGAGTGGATGACGAGCCTGCTTTGTTTGTTTCGTGTTGTCTGACGCCGAGGGGCCGGGCATAGTTGACGAACGCTGGACGAAGGCGGCAGACAGGGTAGCAAGGTACCAGGCGGACTAGCAGGGAGACCCTGGCTGTGCTACTCGTACCATAAACTGCTGCCGCTACCTGGAGGATGCTTTGTGCGTTGGTTTGCCTGTTATTTTCCGTTGGTTCTTAGTCTTACTCTTGCTCTGTTGACGACGACTATTAATAGTAGTGGTTTTTTCTTCTTTTTCTTTTTTTTTTCCAGCTCGTTCTTTTCAAGTTTCTGCCAGATCCCCTGCGGGGGGGGCACGATGGTTTGTTTCTTATATATATTTTTTTGTCTTCTTTGTTTTTGGTTTTTTTTTTCTCTTGTTTCGTTTCGTTTCTCTAGGTCATGGAATGTGTATGTCGTGCCTGTCGTATGCAGTATGATGACATGGCATTGCATGGCCCAGTGCTTACTGCTGTTGTTGTTGTTGTTGTTTTCTTCACATTAAACCGTTCTTTCTACCCGTCGACATCCAGCACAACCAGTGTCCGTGCCGGTCAGCGATTCTCCAATCCTAGAGAGAATACAAGTTCTGTGGTCACAAAGCTACGCCACAGAGATACTACGTTGCCACGTATGCAATGCAATGCCATGTCATCATACTGCGTACGACAGGCACGACATCCACATTCCATGACCTAGAGAAACGAAACGAAACAAGAGAAAAAACAAAAACAAAAACAAAGAAGACAACTCGAAAGAGAAGAAGAAACAAGAAATATATATATATGCATACATTTATAAAACAAACCATCGTGCCCCCCCCGTGCGTAGGGGATCTGGCAGACACTTGAAAAGAACGAGCTGGAAAAAAAAAAGGAAAAAGAAGAAAACACCACTAGTCGTCGTCAACAGAGTAGGACTAAGGGAAAAATAACAGGCAAACCAAACAAAGCACAACGCATCCTCCAGGTAGTGGCAGCAGTTTATGGTACGAGTAGCACAGCCAGGGTCTCCCTGCTGGTCCGCCTAGTACCTTGCCACCCTGTCTGCCACCTTCGCCCAGCGTTCGTCAACTATGCCCGGCCCCTCGCGGCGTCAGACAATACGAAACAAGCAAGGCAGGTCGTCATCCACCCACGCCACACGACTCCTTCAATAAGGCTTATCATTCGGAGAAAGGAAGAGAAAGAAAATAAACTGAAAATCACACAGGGTCAGCGCAAAAAGAATGCAGACGTGGCAACGCAGTATCTCTGTGGCGTAGTTTTATGACCGCAGAACTTGTATCTCTCTACTATTATTATTAATCTCTATTAATAGATTTGGAGAATCGGCACGGACACTGCTGTGCTGTGGATGTCGACGGGTAGAAAGAACAGTTTAATGTGAAGAAAAACAACAACAACAACAACAACAACAACAACGATAACAACTGGATACGACAGGCACGACCTACACATTCTACACTCTACAAGGTACCTGGTATTTTTTACCAGGTACCACTCTGACCCAAAATATAAGGTACGTTTGGATTGAATAATTGTGTGCTAACGGTCCTTATATTTCGGTTCAGAGTGGTATTTCTTATTTTTTTATCATCACTTTTACTTTCCAGCCCATTGGTAGGAGGTTTTACCCTCGACGATCTTCTGGACAAGCCGTGGTCACAGCAGGTTTCGTCCCTTCTCCCCCCCGGTACGTGCCTTCATTTTCATCGCGCATACGTAGGGTTCAGCATTCCCACTGCTCGTCGATTTTCATCGAACGTAGCTAACTCACGCTCTCGCGCTTTCCGCTCATCAATTTTTTATGCAAGAAAAAGTCCCTACGAGCATGCACTCGGTGAGATTTGAACCCACGAAATTGATCTTGATAGGCACGCGGACCACCTACCAAGCCACCGGGGTATATGCCGGCGTCCCCGGTGGCTTGGTAGGTGGTCCGCGTGCCTGTCAAGATCAATTTCGTGGGTTCAAGTCTCACCGAGTGCATGCTCATAGGGACTTTTTCTTGCATAAAAGGGATTGATTGGCGGAAAGCGCGAGAGCGTGAGTTAGCTATATTCGATGAAAATCGACGAGCAGCGGGAATGCTGAACCCTATGCGCGACAAAAAATGAAGGCACGTACCGGGGGGGAGAAGGGACGACACCTGTGACCACGGCTTGTCCAGAAGATCGTCGAGGGTAAAACCTCCTACGAGTGGGCTGGAAAGTAGAAGTGATGAAGAAAAAAAAAATATATATATATATATAAATAGTATTTACAAGGGTTGTATGTCTGTGTTATTTCTGCCTGTCGACATCCAGCACAACCAGTGTCCGTGCCGATTCTTCAATCCTACTATTAATAATAGAGGAGTACAAGTTCTGTGTAGTCACAAACCAGGTACTGACTGCTGTTGAACCCAGAGATACCCGGTGCGAGCATTTTATTCGGTTTTTTTTTTTCACGAAAAAAGGTCGAAAAAGATATATATACGAGTGTTTTCCTCAAAACTCATATTTGCAAGCATGGTTGATGTGATACTATTTAATAATAGTGGTTCTCGTTCTAGTTTAGATTACTACTATTATACTGTTTGTATTGTATGCCAGGGTGCCAGAGGTATGAGGTCTCTTGTTTTTCACCGAGTATGTGTTCCCTTGGTTGGAGACATAGCAGAGAGTGGAGATGGACGAAACAACTACAGCAGAAACAGAAGTATATTACTATCTTGTAGCTAAAAAAAGCTCGGTCATCGTCGCATCATGTTAAAATTATCACATATATTTTCATGCTTACGTTCTTACCGTAGAGGCCTCACCAACACACCAAACTAAGCACCAGACCACCAGTCGACCAGTAGACCAGTGAAGCTTCGGACTTCTGTTGTCGTTGTTGAGCCCCCCGGATGACCCTGGGTGCAGCTGCTCCTGCTGCATTCCACAATGCAGCTGCTGCTGGTACGTCATTCATGGTCGCCCTTTCGGCCTTTGAGCGTACAACCCAACGATCCTGGCAGCAAGCATTCTATTAAGCAGCTGATGATGCCATAACATGTATATAGTAGCAGTAGTAGTAGTAGTATTAATAGTAGTAGTAGTAGTAGTAGTAGTAGTAGTAGTAGTAGTATATATTAGTAGTAGTAGTAGTAGTAGTAGTAGTAGTAGTAGTAGTAGTAGTAGTAGTAGTAGTAGTAGTAGTAGTAGTAGTAGTAGTAGTAGTAGTAGTGTAGTAGTAGTAGTAGTAGTAGTAGTAGTAGTAGTAGTAGTAGTAGTAGTAGTAGTAGTAGTAGTAGTAGTAGTAGTAGTAGTAGTAGTAGTAGTAGTAGTAGTAGTAGTAGTATATTATAGTAGTAGTAGTAGTAGTAGTAGTAGTAGTAGCAGCAGCAGCAGCAGCAGCACAGCACCAGCAGTAGTAGTAGTGGTAGTAGTAGTAGTAGTATAGTACAGCTGCTGTAATAGTTGGCTTTTTTGCAGCAGAGTACAGGATACCTATCGATAAAGAAACAGGAAAGGTTCTTTTGTAGTCCATGGCAGGCTGTATTTCCTATCTGAAAATCGGTGCGTTCTACATTGATCTCGGTGCAACGACTCCCTAACCTATTTCTTATTTTCCTGCAAATCTCAACCTCTTCCTTTATTATTTCTCGTTTTCTTATCTGGCGTCCTGACTTTGTACTGCACACAAATACAATTACGATGTAAATGTCCCATTATTATAATAATGTAAATGTCATGTACACTTCCTGGTACTACTATTACAGGGACCATCGTAAATAGGAGACCAAATATTGATATTACGGGGGACCATAGTAAACAGGACCAAATATTGTTGGCAAAAATAGGTAAACATATAGGTTTTTAGCTATACCATAGGTCCTAGGTATTAACTATGGACCTCCATAGTAGTAAAAATAGGTAAATATAAAGGCTTTTGTGTGTACCTTAGGTCCTATTTACTGTGGTCCTCCGTAAATAGTAGTGTACCTGGTATATAGCTATACCGGTGCATGATACTATTATTAATAATAGGTATACCAGTACGTGTGATACTGATACCTTGTACCTTGTATTAATACTATAGTATCTCTGCGAGTAACTCTCTAACTACACTACGTGTCGTACTCGGGTCATCAACAGGCTATTATACACACATTATTCCTGGCCACGACACGCACACTCGCGCCTTGCGACTACTAGACTTATCGGTGATAACCCCTTTAGTACCGCAGTCCCGATTTGGGGACAAACCACTCTACTTCTGAGTGATTTGTCCCCAAAACAGGATTGCGGTACGAAAAGGGTTAAATAACTGCTGTCGTATCAAAATAGCTACTTGCGACTGCGACACACCTATGGTACTTAATATAAATACTACTACGGGGGTCCATAGTTAACGGGACCAAATCTTGTTAGTAAAAATAGGTAAATATATAGGTTTTTATCTATATCATAATTCCTATTAACTATGGACCACCGTAATAATACCAGTAATAATTACTATTATAAAGGCACGAATAGTCTCAGTCGGGCTTTTGTCGGACGTCTGGAGCACAGGACTTTCTTTCCTCTTCTCATCCGATTTATTATTCCCGCCTTCCTTTCTCCTGCTCCCCCACTAGCCGTAACTTAGATCCGGGGCGACACACACAGTAGGTAGGACCTCTTCCCCCCCCCCCCCCCCCCCCCCCCAACTACGGTACTCGCCTTCGTACATTTTTTCGCGAGAACCCACAGATAGCACCGTCGCGTCTTACAGACCCCGGGAGGTCGAAAACTTGAAAATATATACCTGGTATATAATAATCAATTTTCTGTCCAATCTTGTCTTCGGTATACATCGTATTTTTTTTTTTTGTTTTTTTTTTTTTTTTTTCATCATCACTTTTACTTTCCAGCCCACTCGTAGGAGGTTTTACCCTCGACGATCTTCTGGACAAGCCGTGGACACAGGTGTCGTCCTTTCTCCCCCCCGGTACGTGCCTTTAGTTTTTATCGCGCATAGGGTTCAGCATTCCCACTGCTCGTCGATTTTCATCGAATGTACAGCTAACTCACGCTCTCGCGCTTTCCGCTAATCAATTTTATGCAAGAAAAAGTCCCTACGAGCATGCACTCGGTGAGACTCGAACTCACGAAATTGATCTTGACAGGCTCAATCGCGGACCACCTACCAAGCTAAAGCCACCGGGGACGCCGGCTTACATACACCGTATAGTTACTTACAGTAGTAGATATTTATCTTCGTCATCAGTTTTATTTTCTGGCCCAACTCGTACGTATATACTACAAGTATTACTACGATACATCACACCTGGTACCAGGTGTATGATATGACACCAGCGGGAGATTTTACCCTCGTGTAAACTGAAGGCATCTATAGCCCATGAGTACGTCACTCATATCACACTCGCCCCCCTCCCGAGTTTCACTCACTTTCACCCCCCCACGTCCCCGATCTTTCCACTCCCCCCCCCCCCCCATATATATTATGTATGGGTTGGGTTGGCGTCGGTTGGCAACGACACTGTAGAACATGCCCCTCACAACGTGAGCTAGACATCCAGGGTACCTTTTTTTGTTTTTTTTGGCGGTCACCCACAGCTGGTCGTCGAGTTAGATCATTTGTGCGAGGTAAATAACCTTTACTCTGCACAAGGGAATTGATCGTATGAGGTAGTGTTCAAGGTAAGGCACCCAAGAGGCAGTTACATAGTACTCCCATTGCTGTCTCTGGAAATGGCTACACCGAAAATTAAACTAACTCATTGAAGATGTCATACATATGCAAGTCCGCCTCACAAGCGGTTCTTAGCAGGATGCAGCTCACCCTTCATGCGACTCGCCGGACACCTCACGACGCTTCGCGCTTGGTGCAAGCAATGTCTGCCTAGTCGGTGAAAACCCGACATGCTCCGTCCCGGCATTGTAGGGATACGAGGGCCTATGGTCATACGACTAAGGCCATGCATGAGATCGAGTACATCTCTCCTATCGAGTACACCCCCCTCCTCATGCTGATCTTCCTCCAGCTCCCTCACCCCTCCCCTCCCCCCCCCTTCCCCCCTCCCCTCCCCCCCCCCGAGTTTCACTCATTCTTCCGCCCCCCCCGACGTCCAAACCCCCCAACCCCCCCCCCCCCCCCCCCCCCCCCCCCCCGCCCCCCCGCTAAATGTTACATATATGTAGGTTGGGTTAAGGTCGGTTGGCAACGATACTGTAAAACATGCCGCTCACTACTTGAGCTAGACAAGCAGGGTACCGTTTTTTTTGTGGCGGTCGGTCACAGCTGGTGGTCGAGTTAAATCATTTGTGCGGGGTGGAGAACAATTACTCCGCACAAGTGGAATAACGATCGACGCAGTGTGTATGGTAAGGCACCCAAGAGGCAGTTACATACTGTAGTACTCCTCTCCCATTGCTGTCTCTGGAACTGGCCGCACCGGAAAGTAAACTAACACATTGATGCTGTCATCCATATGCAAATCCGCCTCACACGCGGTGCTTACGAGTAGTAGGATGCAGCTCACCCTTCATGCGACTCGCCGAACACTTCACGGCGCTTCGCGCTTGATGCAAGCAATGTCTGCCTGGTCGGTGAAAGCCCGACGTGCTCCGTCCCGGCATTGTAGGGATGCGAGGGTCTATGGTCATACGGCTACGGCCATGCATGATATCGAGTGCACCCCTACTACGTAGGCGCCTTGCATTTTTATCGCGAGACGGGTTGAGTACTTTGTTTATGGTATACCCTGGTACGGTTTCCTATCGATTGCCCCACGTCCGAAGAATGTACGTGCGTGTACGTATGTCCTGTGCTCTGCATGATGCTAAATTTGTGCAGGATGTTTAGGCGGGTGATCCCGAAGGAGAGAACTCCGTTCGGCTAATATACTCGCGGGTAGAAAGCACTCTTGATACTGCAGTGACCCCAATACCCGCCAATACCCGCAAAACTACCGGGCCTACCCTACTAACCATCATACACTCTATTGATGTGTACTGTACTATTGTGGTAACTGTGTGCAGGGTTTTTTAGCGGGTAACCCCGAGGAAGCGAGCCCGTTCGGCTAATATACTCGCTAATACCCGCCAATACCCGCCAAACTACTGTGCCTACCCTACTAATAAACACACCCTTCCTTGGTATAATATTATGTAAAAATTATCCAGGCGAATATGGTGGACAATCCCGAAGGAGGGAGCCCGTTCGGCTACCATACCCGTTGGTAAAGAGTACTCTTGGTACTCTAGTGACCCTAATACCATACCCACGAAAAAACTGTGCCCTGCCCTACTTCGCACACCCTTGCTTGGTGTAATATGATGCTAACTTTGTGCAGGAGTTTTGGGCGGGTAATACTGAGGATGAGAGCTCCATCGGCCAATATACCCTTGGTAGAACGTGCTCTTGGTGCTCTAGTGACCCCGGTACCATACCCGCGAAACTACTGTCCCTACCCTACTGTGAAGCGGAGCCCGGTATAGGGTAGTGGTAAGGGTAAGGGACGCAGGTGGTTCTGGCAGCTGGAAAGCAGTGCTTCGCTTCTTCTGATTTAGATCTTCTTATTGATGGCGAGAGCTGAGGAGGTGCTCTGGTAGAGAAGTGAGAGGTAGGGGGGAGGGACTCGACGCCCAGATATGCTCGTCCCACCCCACGCCACAAGCTCTCCTAAATTCCTCTTATCTGATGTACGCCTACAGAACTTTCCTATGGCTACCGATCGTTCTTCTGCTAATATAAGAACTTCTCACTTCGTGGTCCTATCTGCGTTATGGAACATTACTCTCGTCTAACAGGTTATCCGCCCTAGGGAACATTCCTAAAAGAACGTTACTCTCGACTAACAGAGTGTCCGCAGGGTTAATCCGTTCTTCGGATTATTCTCGTATTCGTGAGACTACAAGACTGCAACATATTATCTATATCTATAGCCCATGAGTACTACACTCATATCACATTAGCCCATCCTGAATAGTCGTATATACAAACCACAAGATGGTCGGAGGGTGATGACCAAGTTCATCCCAAACGGCCAGGAGAAAGGTAGTCGAAGATGCGGCTATTCGAAACAAAAGAAATGAGGCTATAGATCCCCCCACACCTCGTAATAAGATCCAAACACTACGAAGAGGGGGCGTTCGCTGAGAACAACCACTGAAAGGGAGACTAAAGTAGAGAGAGACAGAACTCAAAGCGGAGGCGAAAGGAAGAAATCACCCAAAGTGAAAACAAAGAAAGGCGTACTACACTCATATCACACTACCTACTAGTAGTAACGAACACACCGCTTTGGTACATCATTTTGCTAAATTTATCCTGGAGCTCTTGGCGGCTGCTCCCGGGAAAAACAGCCCCTTCGCTCATGTACCCGGGTAGAAACTACTCTTCTTGGTATCGCAGTAACCTGTACCTACCTACCCTACTACTACACCTTCTCTTCGTATAGTGTACAGCACTGTTGTGGTATATTTATCCAGGAGTATTTTCAAGGTCATATCGAGGAATCTAACCCGTTCGGCTATTAATAATATACCCGCGGGTGGAGAGTACTCTTGGTACCCAAGTGACCCCAATACCGTACCCGCGAAACTACTGCGCCTACCCTACCTACTAATAAACACAGGCGCCCTTAGAGTACTGTAGTATAGTGCTATCTTTATCCATATATCCAGGAGTTTTTGGCGGGTAATTCTGAGGAAGAGAGCCCCTTCGGCTGATACTTAGGCGTTGCTGTTATCATTATTTGATCCCAATACCATATCAGGTATCATACCCGGGGAACTACTGCTGTGCCTACCCTACTAAAACAAACCCTTACTATTGCTGAAGTACTGCAACGTCATTGCGCTAATTTTTATTGAAGTACTGCAATGCTGTTGTGCTAATTTTTGTGCAGGAGTTTTTGGGGGATGATCCCGAGGAAGAAAGCCCCTTCGGTAGCCTCGACGCAAACGAGCTTGACGAGGTCTTTGAGGACACCAACGTCCCGAAAATCGAGATCGACGCTCTGAAGGTAGCCCTGAGGTAGGTCATATTCAGAGGTGATATTCGTAAGTGCTGGTGATGACGGTGGTTGGTTATGATCGAATTGGATTGCCTATTACGGGGGTCCATAGTTAATAGGACCTGCGGTATACATAAAAAACCTATATATTTACCTATTTGTGCTAACAAAATTTGGTGCCATTAACTACGGACCCCCGTAATAGTATATATACCAGTATGTTATAAGGATCACCCCGGGCTGGGTAATCGATCGATCTTTTACCCCTATAGCTCAGTGGGTGATGCCTTCACATTTGACGTCGTCGAGGACACAAGTTCGAATCTCACTTCGAACGTTTCTTTCATAGGAACGCTTGCACGTGCGTCTCCGAAAACACATCTCCCTGGTTCCCCAGGTATTAGAACGAGGCGAGTGGTAGGTCATCGTACGGCCGTACACGTTTCCGAAGCCCCAAAGATCCCGCCGTTCAGAGGGGGACAGAGTGTTCAAAGGATTACCCTGGGCTGGGTTATCGATCGATCTTTTTACCCCTGTAGTTCAGCAGGTAACAGCTTCACATTTATATATATATTTTTATATGTTTCGGCCTAGTATTTACCAGGTATGTATGTATGTATGTATATATATATAAGGACGCGTGCTACGCTAGAGTTGACACTTTTTCGCTGATTATTTTGTGTTTCTTACGGGGTTCCTTAAGCCCTTTTAGTATATACTGCGGTCTCTTATTGATGCATCGGTTTGGGGACAAACTACTTGGAATTAGACTGCTTTGTCCCCGAAACGGGACTGCGGTTCTGAACCCGAAATTGTCGGAATATTGCCATCCATTCCATTTTTGTTTTTAACTATTAATAAATCATACCAGAGGTATTTGTATACATTAGGCCCATATGGGATTATTAGTCAAACACAACCATTACACTCGCATTTTTCTCGAAACGACTTACTGGTATTAATAATAGTATACCTGGTATAATAGTATAGAGCTCCTCAGGTGAAGAACCCCACAAAAATAAAATTCTGCACCTCCACCTTTAGCAAGTATGATTCGCCGGCGTCGCCGGCGGCAGCGCGGCGGCGGCGGCGGCGGCGGCGGCGGCGGCGGCGGCGGCGGCGGCGGTGCGGGTGGTTCAGCGTTTTTTTTGTAACTGGAGGGCGGTGCCAGCGTGCCGAACCTAAACAAAGTTGTGGAACATGTGTGAGGTTTTTCAGAAATAGGCAAAGACATGGCGGTTCGGGCAATATACTATGCATGCCCTGTGCCTTAGATTCAAGGGCTTGGCACAGAGACAGAAAGAACATATATGTGGACTGCGCTGCTTGCTGTAGTTGCTGATCCAACTTGACACTAACAAGTCGATCAATCAATAATACACTTCGACGGAGTCACTTTGCACGTATACGCATGTACGCATGTACGCATGTACCAGGTACCAGGTAGTCGATCACACTAATAATACACGACCACTGCACAAAATAGTACCACAGGTATACTGCTCTACTACTCTGTCCCTCAGCGACTATTAGTATAGAAACGGTCCCTGCATTTCGGTACTGAGTAGTTTGGGTCTAGAAGATGTACTTCTACTACTAGTAACTCCTGCATTTTCCACAGCTCATCTCATGGCTACGTATGTATAGTGGTTGATTGGCTACCCGCTACCTGGTATTATGTATGACGTTGCCATCGTGCTCTTGCAACCGTTGATCTTAACACTCTAACATAGACTATAATACGTCATTCCATTCCACACCACATTACCACGTTCATCCTCGCCTGCAACACCTGTATCTATGGCTGTGTTACACTGGTAGGTATTAACAGCAGTCCGACGTCCCTACGGTGGCCTACGAGCAGTTATTTAATATCAATATTAATAGTTGGCTGATGATTGATGTTGTCTCCGCCTTAAAATGTTCTTGTTACGCTACGTACCTAGTATTTTTTTTTTTATATATTTTTTTTAATCATCACTTTTACTTTCCAGCCTAACTCGTAGGAGGTTTTACCCTCAGCGATCTTCTGGACAAGCCGTGGTCACAGGTGTCGTCCCTTCTCTCCCCCGGTACGTGCCTTTATTTTTTGTCGCGCATAGGGTTCAGCATTCCCACTGCTCGTCGATTTTCATCGAATGTAGCTAACTCACGCTCTCGCGCTTTCCGCTAATCAATTTTTTATGCAAGAAAAAGTCCCTATGAGCATGCACTCGGTGAGACTTGAACCCACGAAATTGATCTTAATAGGCACGCGGACCACTTACCAAGCCACCGGGGACGCCGGCGGGTATGGTACGTCCCGACTCATCCTATCGTATCTATAAATAGACGTGTCATTGATATTTATTTCGTTTCCCTTGCTTTTCGTTTTTCGGGGAATGAATGTGGATCATCTCATATCAGTCAGTCAGTGAGTGATCTACATTGAAGGTTGCGATTACGGGGGACCATAGTAAATAGGACCAAATATTGTTAGTGAAAATAGGTAAATATATAGGTTTTATGTGTACCATAGGTCCTATTAACTATGGACCCCCGTAATACGTCATTAACAACACCACAATGAATGTTGGATGGCCAACGCAATACTATTTTTTTTAATAATATTAATAGTAGTAGTGCACAGGCTGCTGCTGCACGTGGCGAACGAGCGAGTAGTCACCAGGAGAGGGAAGAAAACAGGCTGATCAATCAACCAATCAATAAAGTCTTCTCGTGACGAAACAAAAGGCGAAGAGAAAGAGAGGAGGGAAGAGAGCCTGCTATAATTATACATAGACGTGACCATAATTGATGAAACTTACGAAAAAAGAGGGGGAGCGAGCTGGAGAAGAAAGTGCCGCAAAGGAAAAGAATGTGGGATGGAAAAACAATCAAGTTTTTATATACTTAATCACACGATAATATCTATTAATATCCATGTATTATTATTGTACCAGTATCATCAGTTGTTGTGCGAGTTTCGGGCCTGGGAAAAAGCCCAAGCACGACATTCTTTATTTCACAAACCTAAAATTCAAGTTGCTGTAGTTAGGTACTGACCTGGTACAAACCTCGTACATACGACGACAACAGCGATAACAGCCATCCGTACGCACGTTCTACGACATGCCGAGAGCAGTCAGTATCAGTATAGCACCCGTCTGCCGAACGCATCATCTTTCTTCGTCGTATCTACTTTTTTTTAACCATCGCTTTTCTTACTATTGGCCCGACACGCGGGAGGTTTGACTACCTCAACGGCATTGGACAAACAGCAGTAGTGGTCACATGCCCCCCCCCCCCCCCCCCCCCCCGGCACATGTCTTCGTTTTATCGCTACTACAAGTCTATTAACACTGCAGCAAGTAAGTGTACGCATCGAACGGTGGCTAGCTCGCTGGCTGGCTATGACTTCTAGCATCTCTTGCACCTCGGTATGATACACATTAATAGCACACGTCAGAAGTCGCCGCAGAACAGGATTTTTTTTATTCGTGCTTGCTTGCGTTTCCCCTTCTTTGCCCGTCATCCAATATCTGATCTCCGATGTCCGATATATGATGTGCTGTATTCGATATATCGGATATCGGATATCGGATATTGCAGAATAAAACTAAAGTGGCGCTTGCTTCAATTGTCCCTTCCTTGCCCGTCATTTGATATCCGTCATCCGAAATCCGATGTCCGATGTCCAAAATCCGATATCCGATATCTCCCAGGTATCTCAAGGGCGAGTTCACCAACGTCTCAGTCAAGGCCTAGTCTTCTCCCGTAGTCACTCCCCCCTGAAAAAAAAGCAGAAGAAAATGTGATCACTCGGCAAGGGGTATACCGCTACTACTTACCACTGAGCTGCAGCCTGTTTGGTCTACCAGGTACTAACCTAATTGCCGACGAAGAACGATCTATCCATAGAAGGGTGGACGCCTTCTTGCACAATCGTGACATTTCTTCATGTATGTGTTCATGCTTTCATGTGTTCATGTGTTGACGTGTTCATTTGAACAAGGAGGGGGGGAAGGGGCACAGTGGGGGGGGGGGGACTCATGTCATGCATGGGGGGCGTACTCGTTTGTTGCTTGCCGTGGTCATTTGACCATTGACCACAAGACGGAGCACTGGGGCGGGGGGGGGGCGTACTCATTTGTTGCTTGCCTTAGTCATTTGACCATTGACCACGCATCCCTTTCGAGATGGAGCACTGAGGCGGGGGGGGGGCGGCAGAGGGGGGAGGGGGGGGGGGGGGGAGGAAGAAGGGGGGAGGGGGGGGGGGGTGTAATCATGTCACGCATGGCCGTAGTCGTATGGCCATATCGGGGGGGGGGGAGAGAGAGGGGGAGGGGGGGGGGGGGGGGTTCGCCAAAGAAGGAACTCGGCTTCCACGCAGGGGCCACGAGTCGAAAGCTATAACAGAGAATATCTGCTGTACTTCAGGCCGTAGGCTGTAGAGGAAGTCCATACGGACCAAAATGTGCTATTAATATAAACTTGAGGTAAAGAACAGCTTGAGCTTTTTGATCATCTTTTTCTGCATGTTGTCGAAAGGCAAGCAAAGGTAATTGATTGAGATGATTCACGGAGATATAGCGATGAAATTAAAATAATGCGCCCGCCCCCCAGGATGTTTGTTCTCTTGATGATGTGCATAAACATGTGATGATGTGAATGAAGATGCTTGTGGCTACCCGAAGGGCGGCGCGACTCTGCCTGCCTGCCTGTCTGTGTGTGTCTTGTTGTCTAGTTACCGTATTCGTATATGAGTTGAGTGAGATACGTACGTGGGCGAGATCCGTGCACGAAAAGAAAAGTAATTATTGATAATGGTAGGGTCATGCTTGTCGGAGAGCTTTTTTTTTACCATGATCTCCATACAGACAAACCAAAACGATCGGCGGACCGTCATTTTTCGGATCTATATATATTATGGTATACCTACAATATTAATAGTACAGTAGCTCGTTTCCCGTGAGAAGTGCACCAAGAAGCCCTGATTATTATCTGATTCTTGTGCTTGTGCTTGTGCTTGTGCTTGCTTGTGGCTGTCCGAAAGGCGGTATGACTCTGTCTGTTAGGTTGTTGTCCAGTTTCCAGTTATTATATACCAGGTATAGTGTTATAGTACAAGCTGAGCGAGATACATACGTGGGTGATATCCGTGCACGAAAAACGCCTACGGGTGCTGCAGCAGTGCACTCCCGTGGTCAGGCTGTTTGTTTTTCAGTACCCAACCAAATTCGAAACGCTACGAATAACAGATGCCGCGGATTTCCTGAAGCCCCCAAATCGCGTACGTACCAGGCATGGTGGTTTGTTTTCGTTTGCCACAAATGTTCATGTAGATAGGACAAACGAAAACGATGTGAAGAAGTACATTTTGAGATCTATTTACTATTTATTTGTTTTCGTTCACCGTAAGACATGCTGATGATCAGATGCTTGTGGCTGCTCGAAAGGTGCATAGCGTGATCATATATATATATGTGTATATGTTGTCATCCGGTTATCGCACGGCACTCTATCGTGCGATCTGTGTACGCGACATGTCCCATTATTTTTGGGTAGCCAGTTCTTCCCGAGCCTGCTCGAAACTAACACAAAAACAATAAACGTCGCGATGGAAAAGTGCTCCTCCCGCTGTACATACATACACTAACTACTGCATGCTGCAGCGTTCCCTCTTCCATGTCAGGGGCGCTTCGAGCCGAGGGTATTATGAGTGAGGGTATCAGGGTTTCAGGGTGCACCGTGGGCGAAAGTTATGCCTGCTAGCCATAGCCACATCCGCAGCGTGAAGCACAGCACAGTAACCGTTACGAGTAGCGCTCCCCCTTGAAAGGTCGCGTCGAGTCAGTGCTCAATGTTGAGGGATTTCATCTTAAAATGTTAATATATTCAATGTTGATGTTAATAATGTCAATATTATGTACGTAATGACAAGAAGAGGTGTTTCCCCTCTCCCCCCGTTCTCGGGACGAAGACGCGAAGAAGCGGGCGTTCTCCCTTACTCGTTTAGAGCAATCACCGTGCATCGCATGACATCGTGCTCAAGTAAATTCGGTATAACGGTGTTGAGAATTTATTATTTTCTGAATAACACCTTTCCATATACTTCAAGCATGCACACACTGGGTGGGGCAGTAATCTCAGCGTTTTCTCTCTCTCTCTCTTTTTGTAAACTATCAATACTATCAATAATATATATACATATACGTCGTAGGAAATAAAACCCGGCAGTTGAAAAGACGTCAATCTGTCGAATGTGTAACAACACACAACGAAAAATGGTTTTTTTTTTTTTTCAGGTTTGGGAGGATTCCGTAGGACGCCGGCGGCAAGCTCTTGCCCCCCAGAGCATGCATCCACCTCAGTTCTCATTTCGCCAACAACTATTTCGCGGTACAGAGATCTCTCTTGTCAATCTGTCGTTTACTTGTTGTAGTAAACAACCGACATGTTCTGCTTTGGCCAAGAGAGCATCGTCAGCTTCTTGACTGATTGTTGGAGATCTCTCCCCGTTCATGTTTCGTTTTTCATTGGCCAACAGTCTTGTATTTGTAAAGCCCTGCAACCCCAATTACTTACACCTCAATGATATCGATTCCATTGCTGTGGTACTGGTGCGGGTGCTCGTGCCGTCTTCGTGTGCTGCTGCTGGATATATGTCCCCGCCGAGTACTATAACAAGTGGTACCGTTAGTGAACAAGTAGACGCTCTGCCTGAGCCAGACACAGCACTCTGGGGTTCCGTCTGTGCTTGTCCCGGCTGGCCTCTCCCGTCACTCTCAACAACTCCACCTGCGACTTCACAAAAAAAGAGACAAGCAAACTGAGAACAGCACTCGAATGCATTTCATCGAGGGCAACAAACAATATACATATACGTGGTAATAGGAACGAACAGACGCCCAAGACTGATTATTCCTAACCGTATACCAGATACCAGGCATATAACGCACAAGATAACACATCCCCTCGGACGATTTTGAAAGGTGGCTTTCTGGACTGAGTACGACAAGCTATGCTCTATATAGCCTTCTCGACGAAATCTTATTCATTCCAAAGCCACCATTTTTCGTTTGTGTGTACACTGCTGTGCCCCCCTTGAGGTATGTTTGTGGGACGAAAATTCCGCGCGAAATTCGTCCCAGGGGGTGTGTAATCTTATCACCCTATTACGGGGGACCATAGTAAATAGGACCAAATATTGTTATTAATAGTAAAAATAGGTAAACATATAGGTTTTGTGTGTACCGTAGGTCCTATTTACTATGCCCCCCCGTAATAGTGTGATAGTGTTGTGCACTTACTGAGGTTGGAGGTCGATTTTGCGAGTTCGAGTCCCCCACGAGGGGGGCGATATTCTTGAGCCAAAAAATGACTGCAGAAAAAACACCTACTCACTCACAGCGTGTGTACGCAAAACAACTAGACGCAAGTCGACCGGGGGAGAAGGGAAGATGCTGAAAGTCTTCTCGAACTAGAAACGAAGGCCCAAAAGCCCTTCCTATGTCGTAGAAAAGGGAGAAAGAGCACCCGCTACGTGAACCCGGATCTGAGTACTTACTGCTTGCTGTAGCTACCAAAGCAAGGTATATAGAGAATCGGGTAAATATATGATCAGTATTACGGGGGTCCATAGTTAATAGGACCTATGGTATACATAAAAACCTATATATTTAACTATTTTTAATAACAAAACTTGGTCCCGTTAACTATGGACCCCCGTAATAGTAGTTATAGGAAGCCAGAAATGGGTATACCGCGGGCGTTTGGGGTAAACGGTTGATGAAGACATATTTAGGTGAATCCCAGCTGGAGTAGCCGGCGAGAGGTATACCACCATTTTTTTTTGCTTTACACTTTTAGGTACGACGGAGCGCTGGCCAATCAAAGAGGGACCGCTGAAGCCTTTTCCCGAGTACCATTATTTATTACGGGGGACCATGGTAAATAGGACCTACGGTACACACAAAAACTTATACATTTCCCTTCTCTTACCAACAACATTTGGTCCTATTTACTATGGTCCCCCGTAATAGTGTACTCATGAATGGCTTAAACGACATTGATATGTGTACCGGTACCTATGTTTGGCTTTTCGCGCGAAAGTGTATCGAAAAGTGTTTTTCGCACCAAGGTTTATGAAAATCCTGCCAATGACACACACAGCTTATTGGCATATATGATCACTATCTTATCACTTATCGTAACAGACAACTAGTTGCTAATCTTTCTCCGTGATTGGTGACAGATGATTGACAGATCGATGGATGGACAGAATGCAAGACAAGATACACAGCGCCACCCATCACCCATCCCCCCTGCTTACGGTATATGCCAATATACACAGACAGCCATCCATCCCGTTATCGCGGGTAGATTATACGATTCAGCGTTCACCGTTCACCGCCCCCACGACATCCAGAGGGAGACAGAGGAGGGGGGCAGGAGGGAGAGGTGCAGCGTGCACAGCAGTAGTAGCAACTCTCTCATCTCACAATCTCGCGATTCAACCTCCAGCTTAGGGGTCGACAGGAATCGAGAAGGAGCAGCGGGGGGGAGGATGACAGACCCACATCGATGGCGTGGGGATGGAGCTTGGATGCGGCTTAGGATTCAAGAATAGAACTTAAAGAGTACATACTGAGATGGAAGAGGGAGCGAAGACAACAGAGTGTCGTAGACAAAGCATAGGAGGAGGTAGGCATTGAAGCAGATAGACCTTGTGCACAGATAGGTTTCCTTCGTTTCCTGAGATATCTTCTTTCCGGAAGGTTTTGAGTGATCAAAGTTGAATCTCAAGCTTGCATTGTCGGATGGCAAGCATAATAACAAATGGAATATCAGTGTTACATATACCAGGTACAGAGTAGAAAAATCGATATTGCTGCTACTACTGCTGTGCTATACGTATGTAGATAATAAAATATTTATTAAATATCAATACTAAAGTTATTACTATTTTTTTTTATTATTTGCCTTCTGACAATGTGCAGGGCGTTATTCATTCATGATGAAAAAACTAACATAATTCGTCGAACACCCTCAATTTTATCCAACCTTTTCTCCTTCCTTGGGTATACTCAATTGAATACGTACTACCTTTTACCGATATATTTTCACCGACTATGTATCTATACGCCCTGCGTCCTACTCCGCATCTACATTCCATCCCCACGCCATTGGGAGTAGTCCCTCCTCCTCCTCTCTTCTCCCCCTGGTTACTAATATTCAATGTGAAGACAACAACAACAACAACAACAACAACAACACAAGATATACCGCGTTACATCGTGTGTCCTGGTACCTGGCATCTCGTTATTAAATATTAATATTAATATTAATAGAAAGTTATCAGTGAAGGGCGAGCCGTCCCTTCAGCATTCAGCCCTTTCCTTGAGAGGCGTTGAAGATGCGCATACTGCTGCATACTGCGTACTATTATTACGGGGGGTCCATAGTTAATAGCACATATGGTGTAGATAAAAACCTATATATTTACCTATTTTTACTAACAATATTTGGTCCTATTTACTATGGTCCCCCGTAATAATATGAATATTATCAATATTTACCATTAATACCAGAGGTACGATACTAATTCGCAATTTCACGCAGAGTATATACAGGATATACAGGTATATACAGGTATAAACTTGCCCTGAGGGACCGCCAGGCCGCTATTATAGGGGAAGGGAGGAAGAAGCCGGAGGAATGCGGCCAATGACATGGGGATGGAACGTCGATGAGGAATAGAATATACTTTAACTGGTAGCTAAAATGAAATGTTGTGGAGAATGGGAATTTGGAAAAAACAGAAAAGTGTGTGAGGGATACTACTGATTTAAGGAAGGATATTTGGTTTATACAGGAACGGCATCTACGCTATTTTGTCAGAAGGCAAGCATGTACGGGGGAGAAGAGAGGAGGAGGGAGGACTCCTTCCAATGGCGTGGGGATGGAATGTAGATGCGGAGTAGGACGCAGGGCGTATAGATACATTGTCGGTGAAAATATATCGGTAAAAGGTATTACGGGGGTCCATAGTTAACGGGACCAAATTTTGTTAGTAAAAATAGGCAAATGTGTAGTTTTTTTTTATGTATACCATAGGTCCTATTAACTATGTACCCCCGTAATAGTACGTATTCAATTGAGTATACGCAAGGAAGGAGAAAAGGTTGGATAAAATTGAGGGTGTTCGACGAATTACGTTAGTTTTTTCATCTTGAATTGTCAGAAGGCAAATAATAATAAAATAATAAAAATAAAAAAATGATTTAATATTAACATATCTTACATGGATATTCAGCACGAATGGTTGCCAATCTCAGCGCTTCATGATAAGTATACACATGAATATTACATGATACAGTATATGTGCCAACCACATTGATATCACGAAAACAATACGTACCTGGTTGTAATTTTATTAATACCTGGTATTATAGTACCTCTGGTCCTCCTATTCAGAGTCAATCTCTAATAAAAAAATATTATATTGACAAATTAATTATCGATATGTGCTATTAATACTATTAATATGAATACTATACTTCTGCTGTGTTGTACGAGGTACCTTTATTGGCACTATAATATTCCACGCATTTTTTCGGTTTGTTTGTCTTTGTTCCTTTCGATTTTTCTCTCTTTCAAAGCGTTCTAAAAATGTTTATGTCATGTATGCCGTGCCTACCATATCCAGTACGATGACATGACATGACATTCGTTGTCTACTCTGTGTACTATTAACAATATGTACAATGTAGTTTCTCTGTGTCGTGTTAGTAGTTTGTTGTCACAACACAGACCTTATATCTCTCGAGTTTGTTGAGGATGAATGTGGCCGACTATGATGATAGTCGATACGACTGGCAGAGAAGTGTATGAGGGATACTTCTGATTTACGGAAGGATACTTAGTTTATATAGGAACGGCATCTACGCTATATATTGTCGGAAGGTAATAGGTGAGCGCTTGGATTGCTGTTAGGCAAGTCCGTTTGCGGGCATCCGCAAAAAAAAAAGATGTTGGTTGGTGATCTTCAAATGGCTCTCTCAGGCCGATTCAAATGGCTCTCTCAGGCCGGTTAAGAGAAGAATGAAAAGAGAGTGAGTCAAGGGGGGGAGGTCGGCAACGCAGACCTATATATGCTAGCTAGCAACGTATAGAACGCTACGCTTCCAGATGCTCCACGTACTACGTTCTGTTCTCTGGAAGCATACGCTCTACTGCGTGTTCTCGAAATGTGCTCTCGAACAGCTTCTAGATGCCCCGCATATTTTCTTGTAATGTTCCTTTTCGTATTTCACCGCATTTCTGTATTACGTATGATATCTACGCGTTAACCGCATATTTACGTGTTCCATGTTCATGGTTCGGTAGCATTTTATTCTACTGAGTACTGACCACGGCGACTATGTTACCAACCAACGATTCGGTAGGATACTGGCTGCTGCTGTGGTGAAGTACCTATCACTAACACGACCCTTCAATGGAGGTGATACCGCCAAACTTGTTATTCGGCACCGAATGATGTACAGACAGCAGTAGTTCTTTAACACTGACTTATGTAAGATTGATACTACTGACCTCCATTCCCCGCAAACTTGAAGACCCTGCACAACAATGGATGGCTTTTGGAGTGCCAGTAGGGAACATGTTCAAACACATACATAGGCAACAGCTCGACAATCTATTCAGGCCCGTGTATGAACGTGGTGTAGTCTAGACACACTTCCGTACGCTGCCGAATAAGATGCGAGAACAATACCCTATAGCGATCAGTCAGTGGACCTAGACATGGAGAAACAATCTACAATATAGCAGGTTGCTACGTCTCTGCCCACCCCGTACAACCTGCAAGTTTTACGCAGGTTTACATACTGTACTATAGCCTACAAGAAGACTAGAATCAAATGCAGCAATCTTTCAGTCAGCAAATCGACCACGAACAGAAGATGTTAACAGTCGTCTAAAACAGTGACTCCGTTCATTTGGCAACAAAATTATAATCGAACGGTCTCCCAATGTTGCTGTCGGCCACAAACAAAGGAACAAAGGGGCACTGTGGCAGCGCTTTTACTACTACTGTTGTTATACCACGACTAGTATTGTATGTGTAAAGAGACATCACCCCTCGCATACAACGATTTCTCGGTTGTACTCGCCTACACGGCGGGCCCTCCCTGCCATGCACGTTGGAATCCTGGAGCCGGCGATTTAACCGCGACGTAAAGCATGTTTGAAGCTCCGGTGCGTGCCTTGGCGTGTGCACAGGATTGCGGCCCTGCATCCCCAGCCTGTTCAGGATACTGTTGACGTAGATATTCTGAGTGGTGGCCTCGTTCGCTCCGAAAGCTGATTGTCACCAAATACTCCTCGTCCACTGTTGGCTGTGCAGTGAGTGTTTGTGCGTCTTGGTAGCGATTCTGATGGACCTTCTGTCCAGGAAAAAGAGGAAGCCCGAGATTGACTTGAGAGTGTACACGAAGGTCGTTGATGTCAGTGTTGGCTCTCCGTCACCGTATTCGAAGTCCAGAGGTCCTGCCGCAGGGTTAGCCCACGGTTGTCCTTCCGCTAACGTGAGCGTGTGAATCTCCTTCAGCTCACTGTCAGCCTCGGTGTTCAGCTTGGATCCTCTCTAGGATTGAAGAATCGGCAAGGACACTGGGTATGCTGGATGTCGACGGGCGGAAAGAAGGAAAAGAACACACACAACGGTTTAAAACCATGAGCGATGTGTCTATGGAAAAATCTCGGTGAGGTCTTTCCAAAAACCCGCCGTTCCCGTGCGTACCCCCCCCCTCCTTGTTTTGGAGAAAATAAGCTCGGAATTTCATCCCAGGGGGGCGGGGTGTACTCGACAGGAGAGATGTACTCGATCTCATGCATGGCCGTAGTCGTATGACCATACACCCTCGCATCCCTACAATGCCGGACGACGGAGCATGTCGAGTTTTCACCGACCAGGCAGACATTGCTTGCACCAAGCGCGAAGCGCCGTGAGGTGTCCGGCGAGTCGCATGAAGGGTGAACTGCATCCTACTAAGAACCGTTTGTGAGGCGGACTTGCATATGGATGGCAGCTTCAATGAGTTAGTTTAGTTTCCAGTGTAGCCGCTTCCAGACAACAATGGAAGTACTATGTAACTGCCTCCTGGATGCCTTACCATAAACACTACGTGATATGATCATTCCCCTTGTGCAGAGTAAAGGTTCTTCACCTCGCACAAATGATCTAACTCGACCACCAGCTGTAATCGACCGTAAAAAAAAACAAACAAAGCGGTACCCTGGATGTCTAGCTCAAGTAGTGAGCGGCATGTTTTACAGTGTCGTTGCCAACCGACGCCAACCCAACCTATATATAATAGGGGAGGAGGGTGTTAACTTATATAATCTTATCGCCCCCTGTGATACGGTGTTATCGTATCTGATACGGTGTGATACATACGGTGTTACTGGTATCTTTTAACCTTATCGCCCTATACGGTGTGATACGGCGGTGTTATCTTCCTTCATCACACGTGTGATATCATATATACAGTTATTAATAGTACCTGCCATATACGGAAGGCATCACTGCAGTACAATGTATCATGCTCGTTTTATTGGACCCCTCACGAGAAAGAGCTCCACAAGAATCTGTCAAGAATGTGTCTCATATATATACCTACTGAGCTATTGGGATGAAAAATCGATCGACTTCTCCGCCTGGGACAACCCTTCTTGTAGCATTCTCCCGATGATACTATGCTCAATTGTCAAAGAACTATTGCACACAGCCCCCCCACCCCCCCCCCCCCGACTAGCCAAAAGCTTCTTATGTAATACATGGAAACAAAGTAATAAGCGCCCAACTGTTGGACGTGTCTCTATCAGGAGTAGGAGCGGTGTTCCGTCTCGAAAGGGATGCATAGTCAATGGCCATATATGACTGAGGCAAGCAACCAAAGAGTACGCCCCCCCCCACTCCCCCAATGTTCGAGGTGTCTCTATTACTGTAGGAGAGGGAAATGTGGCCTGCTTCGAAAGGGATGAATGATCGAATGACTGAGGCAAGCAGCCAATGAGTACGCCCGCCTCCCCTCCCCCCTCTGAACGGCGGGATCTTTTGGACATAACGGTACCGTATATATACGACCGTATGTGGACCTACCCACTCCGTTCCAATACGTGCGGAAACCAGGAAGGTATCACGCGCAGCAAGCGTTTCTATGAGAGAAACGTTCGAAGTGAGATTCGAATCCGCATCCTCGATGACGTAGAGTATGCGAAGGTGTCACGTACTGACCTAAATAGGGGTAAAATATCGATCAATTACCCAGCCAAGGGCAATCCTTACAACCAAACTCAGGCGTATGCTTGGAGTTCCCAGCCCAGGGAAATTCTTACAACGGAACTCAGCTCAGTGCTCAACTTACCGGGAGAATGGTAAATGGGGGAGTGGCTGGAAGTGTGGAGCGCACCCCTTCTTCGTCAAATGCCAACCAAGAAATCTAGTCAGGGCCGGCCTCCCGGTTTCATATTAGAGGCCTGGCCCTATATTATTACCGCGGTGAACTGCATAGCACACATGAGGTAGATCACTACTTTTTTTTTTTTTTTTTTTTTTTTTTTTGATCATCACTTTTACTTTCCAGCCCACTCGTAGGAGGTTTTACCCTCGACGATCTTCTGGACAAGCCGTGGTCACAGGTGTCGTCCCTTCTCCCCCCCGGTACGTGCCTTTAGTTTTTATCGCGCATAGGGTTCAGCATTCCCACTGCTCGTCGATTTTCATCGAATGTACAGCTAACTCACGCTCTCGCGCTTTCCGCTAATCAATTTTATGCAAGATACAGTCCCTATGAGCATGCACTCGGTGAGACTCGAACTCACGAAATTGATCTTGATAGGCTCGCGGACCACCTACCAAGCCACCGGGGACGCCGGACACACTGGTCCCCATTGGTCCCCGTTCAATGATCTAGATATTTCAGGGCAGAGTGGTACTCTGACGACCGTTGCAGCTGGATTTTCTCCAGCTCCCTCCCTTTTCGTAGCTGAAAGCCTCCCATAAGGTCACATAGCAGCACCTCCTCCCACCCCCTCCCCACCACAGTGCATACCTTGGTTTTTATCGTGGGGAGGCTTCAGCATTGTATCCCCTCGTCGACTCGCGTCGGACAACATGCATGCATGCGTTCATTCATTCTTACTTTTGTTTTACAGTACAACAAAAACTTGGCGTTCGAGTTCGTGTGCTATTTGGATTACGTCAGACATCATCAATCAGACACGATGAGACGTCGCAGACTGCAAAATGCGACCGTCGGAGCACACACACGGCGCACCAACAGCACCAGCACCGTACAAAAGCATCCGAGCTAGCAGTACAGAGGGAGACCAAGCGGAAAAAATACGTCGTATCCAGTCCTTAGTCAAGCGTATACTCCGGTCAGTAGCCTACGCATGTCAGTGTGATACTACTATACTGGTGTAGACGGATACGACATTGTGCAGTTGGTGCACCAGTTTTTATGAGAGGCCCAGGGGTAACTTTTTTTTTCTTTACTTTGTTTCTTTCGTCTTGTCTCTCTTTCAACGCATGCTAGAACGTGTATGTCGTGCCTGTCGTTTGCAGTAGGATTACATGTGTGTGCTTGTACTTTTCAGAGTTTTGGTACTGGGCGGTCTTGTCGTCGCAAGCGCTGACATACGACGGATCCGACTCGCATGTGGGCATGCCACAATCGGCTCAAACGGGAGCTGTACGATATGGAAGATGCCCCTTTGACTCTAAAAGTGCGCATGCTAAAGGCCGAGGTGATGGATACCCTGCTGTACGGGTGTGTGACGTGGACTTTGGGCCAAGAGCACTTCGCTGAGCTCCGAACGGCACGCCACAAACTCCTCCTCCTACGGATAATTAGTTTCCAGCGCCGACAACGCACTGACCATACACAATGCGAGAGCGTTCAGACGACCATCCGCAAACGACGCCTCCTCTTTGCAGCGGCCGTACAGCAAACGACCAGTGAGCGGCTGGCCCGCCGGGTGATGTTCGGGACGATGGCTGGTGGGGAGAACCCGGAACCAGGCCGACCAGAAAAGAACTGGGCCCAACGTCTAGCAGACGACCTCAGGGTTTTTCAAGCCACCGAGGGGTCCACGGCTCCCCTTTGCTGTTCGGAGTAGAGACGTTGTTTTGGCCGAGGGCGGTTACGAAGAGCGGGAATTGGTACTGGGGGGTCGTCGAAGCGGCGGCGGGCTGTTTCATGGTGATGTGGCATATGGACGAGGCGCGGAGAAACCAGCCTTGCCACGCAGCTGAGGACGCCAAGAGCGGCGACAAGGGGAGGCGCGGGGGGGGGGGGGGGGCAGCCGTGCTGATACAGCTGTCGACGAATGCAGAAACGCAATCATAGATCGGGCGGCTAGGTATCGGTTCGACTACTAGCGCTTATATTCTAGCGGTTTTTCTTTGTAATTGTTGAGTTGGTGGATGAAGGGGGGCGCGACAGCGGCAGTACGGACACTTGACATCGCTATTGACGAGAGTAGGAAGACGGCAGAGAGTGTGTCTAGGTTCCCGAATCGGTTTTCTGGCAGGGACGCGAGCACCCATGTTACTATCACCGCCTGGAGTACGTTTTCTTTTTTCTCCTTTATCCTCCTTCTTGCTTTTTAGCCGTGTCTCTCCCTTTGTTTCCTTTCCCCTCCTCACCGTTCTTATGCCGGTATCTTTCTCTCCGTATTGCTTCGTCCGCGCAGCAATATTTCCTTCTTCAGTACATATGCTTTCCTTTTTTAGCAGTCTTTCTGATCTCCTTGCGTCATTTGTATTCTGTTTCGTTTCAGATTTTTTTAACTGTCTTTTTGGTCTTATTTCCCGGTCACCCTTGTGTTGCAGTGTTCTCGTACCCGGTACACTGGCATTTATTTCACTTGCTATACCCATGATTTGATTTTTTTTTTTTGTTCTTGGGCTTTCTCCGTCTCAGTCTGTGACTACAGAATTAGTATCTCTCTCTAGGATGAGGAATCAGGACGGACACTACTGTAGGTGTACTGATGAAAAGCTGTGGGTAGAAAGGACGATTTCATTTAAAGACAACACATTAATTAAACCGTGGCATTGCCGGTGGTTTGGTAGGTGGTCCAGGTGCCTACGAAGATCAATTTCGGGGGTTCGAGTCTGACCGAGTGCATACTCGTAGGGACTTTTTCTTGCTTAAAAATTGATTAGCGGAAAGCGCGAGAGTGTGAGTCAGCAACATTCAATGAAAATTGACGAGCAGTGGGAATGCTGAACCCTATGCGCGATAAAAAATAAAGGCACGTACCGGCCGGGGGGGGAGGGACGACGCCTACCAGTGACCACGGCTTGTCCAGAAGATCGCTGAGGGTAAAACCTCCTACGAGTTGAGCTGGAAATTAACGGTGATGATGGGAAAAAAAGAAAGAGTGCATTGTCTACTCTACACATTATACTGCTGCATGACAACGTACCAGGTACTGTAGTGTGTGTGTGGTACTACGGGGATCCCATAGTAAATAGGACCTATGGTGCAAACAAAAACCTACATATTACCTATTTTTACTGACAATATTTGGTCCTATTTACTATCGACCCCCGTAATAGTTTTGTGACCATACACGTCAAGGTTTTGTGCATGAACCCTTTTAGGACAAACAGTTACTGCTGTCAGTCCCGTCATGAGGACAAGCCAATCGAAAATTCTAGATAGGTACTGCTGCTGCTGCTGTAGTTTGGCCCAAAAACGGGACGGAAGTCCTAAAGGCAAAAAAGAGCTACGCGTATATACCCCGTTTTTTTTTACTCGTACCCAGAGCTTGTATCATCACGCTAAGATTGAAGAATCGGCACGGACACTGGTTGGGTTGTGGTGCTGGAATGTCGACGGGTAGAAATTACGATTTAATTTGGAGAACAGACACAGAAAATAAACTTTTGAGACTTGAAGTGGTAACACCAAAAATCAGTATCTCCGCCTATTATACCAATCCTAAAAGATACCTGTACGAATATATTTTGCCCGGTACAGATACACTGCTGTGTGTATGATGAACAAAACCTGCAGCTGAGAACATTTTTTCTTTAGGCTTATCACGGGTCGCTGTACCCACAGTGTGTGTCAATACCTCGTATGGTATGTACCACAATATTAATACGACGCAAGTATGTGTGTGCAGATGGATGTCAAAATGAAGCGGGGGGGTGTTACAGGAATATACGCGCGGCGCGTTAACAATAGACCGCGCAACAGAATTTCGGAGAGATTCATACCTGATAGCTACTACAACAGTTCAGTTTTAATAGCAGTTTTATGATACATATGGATATGGATATGGATATGGATATGGATATGGATATGGATATGTAGGCGGCTTCTGTTCTGAAGGTGTATTTGAAGCAAGCCGTCGGGACGATAAAAACAGGCAGGCCTTCGCTTTCGCTTCTTGCTGTGCCGTTTCCCCGCGCAAACTACTACTACTATACTACTACTACTACTACTACTACTACTACTACTACTACTACTACTACTACTACTACTACTACTACTACGGGGGTCCATAGTTAACAGGACCAAATATTGTTAGTAAAAATACCTAAATATAAAGGTTTTTATGTATGCCATAGGTCCTGTTAACTATCGACCCCCGTAATACTACTACTACTACTACTACTACTACTACTACTACTACTATTACTATTAATACTACTACTACTACTACTACTACTACTACTACTACTACTACTACTATTAATACTACTACTACTACTACTACTACTACTACTACTACTACTACTACGACCACCACAACTACTACTACTAGTACTACTACTACTGCTACTATATACAACAACTACTACTACTACTACTACTACTACTACTACTACAACTACTACTACATTAATACTACTTGCAGACGTCACTACTACACCCGCGCATTGCTGCCGCACATCAAAACGTCAGCCATACGTGCACATACATGTACTGCCTCAGCCAGCCCACAGTTCCAGCACTGACTGATTGTTGACCACTTCGGGTGTCGGGGCTGGGGTCCTCAGTACCGTTATTTTGTTGTCGATACTACAGTAGCATAATAAACTGTAGTAAAACAATATCTATAATGCCACAGCCTGGGGGGGATCCAAGAGGTGAGGTCTTATCGAGCGGGGCATCAAGAAGCGCTCATCAATCATGAATCACACACCATGACCAGTGTACTCTCCTTGATTGTCCTTTATACTTACAGAAGAGTCGGGTTTTTGATTGTGTGGAGGTCGACGAACGAACGAGGTGAAGGTGACAGTGTGCACTATACCTGGTATACTTCAAAGAGCATAGCAATCAAATCGATCCATTTATTATTTGAACGCGACGCCGACGTGTTGAGTCACGAAGCTTGTCCTTCAGAGAGTTGTGTTCGTTGCTGTTGCGGTCGAATGAAGGCATCAAGGCCACATGTTGCAAAACGGAGGACGATCACGACTATAAATATATTGTTGCTGTAGTAGGCTACTGCTTTGAAAAACTTGAAAGAACTTGTCAACTTGTGACTTTGACCGATTGAGGGGTTGACAATTGCGTGATCCATCGTGCGCGCTTTGAGGACGGACAATCACAAAATGATTTTGGGCGGGGGCAAATCAATAAAAAATTTGGTCTATATATAGACAAAAAGTCCGTCGACAATCTTAGTGGATTACTGCAATTCGCCAACATGGTGGCAATCTGGCAATCTGCTACTCACCGAGGGGACGCAATGGGTCCACGACCCGCCGACCACCATTCCCTTAATCACCACCTCAACACACCACAACAACAACACAAAACACATAGCGTACCCACACTATAAATACCAAGCCTAATCAATCAATCAACGAATGGTGTAAGGGCAGAGTAGTCTAGTCTACAGTACGAGAACGTCAAACCTAAGGTACTAAAAGAGAGGGGGCACAACTAAAGCGCGGCGGCACGCCATACCACGGCTATCAGAACCGAAAAGAGAGGGGGGGGACGTATTACGTACCGGTATTCCATTCCGACTCTATCACGAACAAATGCAAAAAAACGCCTTACGGGGGAACTTTCGGATAAGCGACAGTTTCAGCCGCCAATGGGAGTTACAGAGATAACTAGCGCGCTGCATTCTACCTCCCGTAAACCAATTTTCCTCATTCTATACTAATAGTTACCAGTACCTGGCAAGTATTATCGTGCCCATGAGGGGGGATGGGACGTGCGACGAACCTTTGGAGCTCGACAGACACAGACCAACAACACAACACGGAAAGCCGGTGCGTACTGCTTCGGGAGATACGAGTAATGGTCCCTCTAAAGTACCGCTAAGCTCCAGCCAACAATACCGGCATCATAGCGTCAACCGGCACTAATTACTCCGCACACTTGCCACACTAGTCATGTCCATCTGTGCCTCTGCCAAGCGAATTCACAGGCACTAAAGCGGGCAGCCGGCAGTACTCAACCGGCACGCTAGAGGGACCAGGCCACTACTAATGTACCGGGACTTAACTGTTGCCGCTGCTTGCTTGCTGCGTGCAGGCAAGGTTCTGCTTGGTGTTGCAACCCAACCACGTCGGAACACGCGGAAAATCAATTGCGAAAACAGAACGCATTCAAACCAACCAGCCAAACAGGAACAGGGGGGGGGGGGGGGGGGGGGGGGGGGGTCGATAGAGGCACTTCGAGAAATCACAGAGACGTTGCCCGATTTACATGCCTTCTTTTGACTCATACACAAAGCAGAACCTACTTCTGTACCCATACACACAACAGAACCTACTTCTGTACCCACGCACGTGCTGCCGCTCGCTGTATGTCGTGCCAGTAAGTAGAATTCTTCCACATAAAGGCGATTACAAAGATTGTGGTCTCTCGTCTTCCATGATTTGCATGAATGAATGAATGCATCAATGTTTGCCGTGCCAGTCAGTTCGCGCTGCTGCCAAGTAGCACAGCTTCCGAGGCTTAGTGTGCGTCTACGCAAATGGTGCCTCGCTTCAATTGGCAGCCTGCTAGCTTCGTACATTGAGTCAAATCAAGGCAAGGCAAGGTTTATTTAGCCCAAGCAAAGCAAAAGCTACCGAGAGGTTGCATGCCGACAGCTGCACGAACCCTCAGGCAGCGCAAAATTTGGCACAGCACAAAACAGCACAGCGCATTCAACTCCTCAACCACTGCACCCACGTTTAAGGAGACAACCTACTTGGAATTAGAGTGGGAGCAATTTCGCTGTGGTTCTTTTACACCACCGCACCGGCGAAAGTGCAGTCAGTTGTCGTCGTGTATCGTCCTAACATCAGTTTTGCTGCTAAAACATCCCAGCCAAACTCCAAGTAATACTTTCTCTAAAGGCGGATGCAGTTTTCAAGCGTTGACGCCGCAAAACCAAATCTTTAACTCAGCTAATTCGACCATAGTGTCCAGTACACTTTCCGAGATACAGTTTTTAAGGAGTAAACGCCGTAAAACCGAATCTTGAACTCAACTAATTCGACCCTACCGTCGAAGGTACTTTCTTACCACCGCCAAAACACAAACCGTCCGCAGTCCGCAACAACAAACTACTGTAAACAGGAACAGCCGCCTATACGTTGAAAGGGCTTTTCTTGCCCTCTGGAGGGGGGCCACAAAACAGGAACAGCCTATACGTGGAAAGGGCTCTTCTTGCCCTCTGGAGGGGGCCGGGCCGCTTACACTTGAAAAAAATAAAAAAAATAAAAGTCCATAGAAAAGGGACACAACCAAAAACACGCAACAACAGTCAGTAGTACAACAAAAGAAAAAACGCCCGCAAAAATGTGTACGCTTCATAATGCAATAAATGCTGTAATATTGCGCATGCGCAACATGAACAGCACAACACCACTCTGTCTGGAAATATAACGACTGTTTGGGTATTCGTATTGTTAATAATATAAAAATCATTGTACTACCAGACACAGTGCTATAATATGGTGAATATAGCAGCATACACCGCGCGCATATGATATACCGTCAAATCTTCAATACCGGGGGAAGGCGGGAAACGAAAAAAAAAAACACGTAAAATAAGGTGGAGCTGCTGTAGGAAGTAGAAGTAGCACACCACCGCGATCACTACGACCACAACACCGCCGTAAAAAAAAAAAAAAACAGTTTACCCTCTTGACCCCTGTGATACGGTTCCATTCAGTACATCCAGTATAATAGAACCGGTCAAGGGGCGCGCGGGGGGGGGGGGGGGGCAACAAATATTATCGATGCACAACACACTCCATGCACTCGCCGCCACCCAACTCTCCCCCACAGCCTGCCCTCTTATCCTATCATGTGATATTCCACGTGATATATCACGATGATATAACGCACTGGTATCTCACGATGATACATGACGCTGACCCCTTACAGCGATATCTCATGATCAAATCTCACCATCAAACCTCAAGAGTACCTCCCTCCCCCACGCCCATGAATGCCCCCGCCACCACCACCGCCTGCTGCAACACCAACCCCCCCCAGCCACCTTGCAGCACCGCTCTCGGGCGAGAAACAACACCATCACCACCACCTCCCCCATCACGATCGGCGGACAATCTAGCCCCATGACGGACATCATCTTCCGCATCAGAGAACCCTTCGAAGTATGTGTCGGTCTTTCCCAGGCGAACAAGCAGTTCCGCCACCTCTTCCTCTGCCCGCCCAAACCCTTCTTCTTGCTCATCAGAGCCCTCGTCTTCCGAAGATTCTCCAGCGCTGCCCCCACTGCCCCCGCTCCCGGAACCCGCTGCTGCTGAGCCCCCTCCACCGCCCCCCCCTCTGCCTGCCGATATGCCGCCCCAACGCGCCCCCCCTCCTTCCCTACCCCCCTGGTAGTGGTGGTGTTGATGGTTATGGCGGGCGCCTTCGCCATATCCGCTCCCACAGCTGCCGCCGTGCCTTCGATCCTCCTCCTGCTGATGCTGGTCTTCCCAATTGCTCGCCCGGCTCCTAGAGGGGAGCATCCGGGAGGAAGACCCTCGCGGCACCGAAGCCCCATCTTCGAGAGACCACCAGCTGCTGCCCGATTCATCCCTTAAAAGGGTTTGCGAGGGGGGGGGGGGCATCAGAGGAGTCGGTGTGGTCAACGCAAGTGGTTTCTCCGCTCAACTCGCCCGAGGAGAGCATAGGCGCCGCGTGCTGTGGAGCGGGCGGGCCAAGCCTTATCCCAGAGTACCCCCTGGCCCCCGAGGCGCCATCAGAGGATGAATAAGAGGAGGAGGGGTCCCTTTTGCTGTGCGTAGAGTTGCCCCGCTGCTGTTGCTGCTGCTGGAGCGACTGCTGGTCCTCGTGGGAAGAGGAGTGGCGGTTGGAGGGAGTTGTTGTGGTTGCTGCTGCTGCTGCTGCTGCTGCCGTTGGGTCGGTGGAAGAGACCATCCTCGCCCGTCTGCTGCTGGGGGGGGTGGTTTTCTGTCCGCTCCGCGGGCCACATTTTTTCCTCTCCGTGTAGTGGCTGCAAGCGCACGGCAACATGAAAACATGATATCACACACATGCGCCAGCGCAACAAGCAAGCAACAACCGCACGTCATTATATCATTCATCACAACTATAGTATCTTTATTATCATCGGGCTGTGACTTGGCCCACAAATAAACGATACGTACCTAATTTAACTACACGTACCAGGTATTATTTTTTAATACCTCGTACCGAATTAATAGTTGGATACAGTCTATAATAATACCAGGTATCACATTACAGCAGTTGCAGGTACCGGTAGTTGCGTGAGGCAATTGCGGAGTTTATTAATAGCGCCTTTGTATTCCATCTACTACAGCAGGTACGTATACTCGTATACTTGAAGGTACATATTGACTGGCGTGCCTGTGGCTCGATGTATTCCTTAGTCGTAAAATATCAAGACGGTTACCGTATACCGTATAGATAATGATAACACCATCACAGTCAGCAGAGGTGATGAGAGACTTGTACTATTAGTAATATTGATAGTATTAGTAAAACAACGCACCCCCTGTTCTCCCCCGTAGGACGAATTTCCGAGCCGTTTTTTTCTGCAAAGTACCAGGTAAGACACAACCAGAATGGTGGCTTTTGGAAGTAAATCGTCCAAGACCTTTCCATGGACGCATCGCGCGGTGGTTGGACTCACACCACTATTAATAGTTGTCGAGAAAGTCAACTTCGAAATTCGTCCGAGCGGGTGTGTAATATTTTGCCTTGGGGTCCGTTTCAACGAAAATAGGAAAAAAAACATTTGAAAAAAAAAACTAATTTTAATCGCTTTTCGCTACAGCTAGCAGTACAGCAGCGGCAGTAGCACAGCAGCAGCAGTAGCGCGTACAACAACGCCGTACAGCTCACAAACTCCGAGCAGAGCAGACGAGAGCGAAGGCAACTTCTTTTTGCTGTTGGCGGCGCAGGTTACATACAGCAGTAGGAAGCTACAGTACTCGTATCGCTCTCAGGGCATCTGCTGTATCTTGGGTGGGTAAAGGTAAAGGTAAAGGTAAAGGTATCTCCAAAACGTCACGGGCGGGACAGCAACGGCGATGGAGCTACGTATGGAGCTATCGATCTCTTGACTGCTGTATCCCCCCGTTTGTGGGTCGGTCACTCCGTTCGCGTGCGGCTTGGCGCATCGACCTGCTCGTTGAAAACTTGGGATTGCGACCGCCACAATTGTTCTTGAGGCGCCACATTATATTTTCTTTCTCTTCCTTTCCTTTCTCCGATTGATAGGCCTTATTGAAGGAGTCGTGTGGCGTGGGTGGATGACGAGCCTGCTTTGCTTGTTTCGTATTGTCTGACGCCGAGGGGCCGGGCATAGTTGACGAACGCTGGTGGCAGACAGGGTAGCAAGGTACCAGGCGGGCCAGCAGGGAGACCCTGGTTGTGCTACTCGTACCATAAACTGCTGCCGCTACCTGGAGCATGCCTTGTGCTTTATTTGGGTTGCCTGTTATTTTTCCCTTGGTTCTTAGTCTTACTCTGTTGACGACTATTAATAGTGGTGTTTTCTTCTTTCTCGTTTTTTTTCTAGCTCCTTCTTTTCAAGTGTCTGCCAGGTCCCCTGCGGGGGGGGTACGATGGTTTGTTGCTATATACCAGTATACATATACCAGGTATATATTTGTTTCTTTTTTCTTGTTTCTTTTTCTCTTTCGAATTGTCCTTGTTTTTGTCCTTTTCCTCTTTGTTTCGTCTAGTTTCTCTAGGCCATGGAATGTGTATGTCGTGCCTGCGTACACAGTATGATGACATGGCATTGCATTACATACGTGGCAACGTAGTATCTCTGTGGCGTAGCTTTGTGACCACAGAACTTGTATCTCTTTAGGATTGAAGAATCGGCACGGACACTGGTTGTGCTGGACGTCGACGGGTAGAAAGAACGGTTTAATGTGAAGAAAACAACAACAACATCAACAACCTGGTGTACACCAAAATCCAAATATTTGTTAATGGTGCGGGTTTGGACCAATGAAAAGCAAATTAGATTTTACTTTTTTCCAAATTGGATTAACATTTTTTTTTCGTTGAAACGGGCCATATACGTACCTGTGCTACGGTATTACATAGTTGGCACACTTCGTTGGCTTGGCTTACTTCGCAACCCAACTATATACTCGTAGAGCACTATCTATCTATTTATCATGTTATAGCCGTCAAGTCCAGACAACCAAGGTTAGACCGTCAAACAGATTACTATAAATACCAGTTACTGCTGTAGTTCAACACTCATCTCGATACTTGATACTGGTATATATCAACACCGAAGGAGATAGATATGGATATAGCTCAATGTCAGCAGGGGGTGGGGCAGAACAAGAATACAGGCCGATGATCAATGTGCAGATTTACAGCTACAGGTGAGTACAAGCGAGTAAGTATGTTATACACCAGGTACACGAAGGTTGTGCTAGTCGTTCACAGCAGTCTAGAACGTGCAGACAGATAAGAGTACCGCCGTACGTACGTGCCGTAGTACCAGGCAGACAAAACAAGCACGAAGAAGCGTCCAATCAACCAAGGGGGAAAATTGTTAATTCCCTGCGATTCAACAATCAAAGGTCCTATTAACGTAATACAAAGTTTTTGATAAAAAGATATACGTGAAATACCGCAGCAGTCTGTATCATCTTCTATCAATAGCGAAAGGATTAGCCTCCGAAAAGTACAAAATAGAACCATCTGAAAAATAATGTTGACACTTAACACAAAGTTTCAACCACGCGGTAAAACTCCGAATAGGTGCCAATAGGATTAGCCCCCGAAAAGTAAAAAATATAACCATCTTGAAAATAATGTAGACCCTTTTTAACACAAAGTTTCAACCACCCGCGGTAAAACTCCGAATAGGTGCGCGAGCAGGCAGCAGCCAACCACAGCAGTGCAGCAGCCTGGGGCCAAGGAAAATTAGTATGAATAACAGCAAGTATCCTGCTCCCTCCTATTATAACATTGTAACAGAGCTGCTGCTCATGGCAATGCGCTACGAGCCGCAAAAAAATCGTCTGCACGTGGGGTAGTGACGCACGCATACGGCAGAGATATAGAGAAAGGACTGGTGGCCCACCACACAGCAGGATGTCAGAATACGTAAAGACCATGAGCGGATCACTCGAGTACTCACTACTATTAACATTAAGTATCAGCTTTGTTACTATCCTGCTTGCTGCTTGCTGTGCGTAATAAGCACCAAAAACGTTTTCACAAGTGGAATGATGGTCATCGTGTACCTCCTGCTTGAAGTCATACAGCACACCAGTCTGGCCGGTACTTGGTCAGCATTTAGACTCTGAGATTATTAAACAAGTGTTGTATTCCCGGCCGGAGTGTTACACGTAGTTTTTAATGTTACTATTAATATTAATATTAGTGATAGAAAAGCTTGTACGTACTGGTGTAACATCACAGTGATCGCGAAAAGTGCGGATTATTGTGGGCCTCACATTTGACTAATCATTTCAAGTGAGCGTACTGTTTTCTACTGGAACTGCTGCACTGGTATCGATTTGAACGCAATCCCCGTTGTACTGTTTTTCAGCACCAGTCCGTGCGTAATTATGAAATTATGAGGTCTGCTGTACGTACGTACTTGTGCTGTTATCAACATCGACACGTTTCTTAAATTTACGGACAGATCGGAGTATTCAACTTCCTGTCTGATACCAGGTATCACAGAAGATCATGGGGCTACGTATGACTAATAACTAATAATGGGTATCAACGTAAATACAAGTAAGGAAGTACCACGTACCTGGCACAAGTATCTATTAATACTATGGGGCTTGCTGATACAAGCACAACGGCCCGAGAACTGCAATATGATACTATTAATAGCGTAGGTGTCGAGAGCCGAGGGCTTGGCGCGAGCAAGAGGTTTGAAAGGTGAATCAGGGTGGCGGGGCAGTGTACATCGTACGAGTGCTACTTTAGACTTGCTCACCAAGGCTTCTTCCGTCGCAAGCATCTGGTGCAGGGGTCTTGACCATCGCACCGGCGCTTGCTGCTGACACAGCTGGTGATCATCCAAATTTAGTTGTTGATTGTCCATGTCGATAAAAATTCCACGGATGGACGTGAAACAACGAAAAAATAACGAACGTAGAATAAAGGTCGAGAACAAGAAGCGGCGGCGGCGGTTGTGGCGGCAGGCGGTGGCGTCGGGACATTAGAGGATGGTTCGCCATCTGGAGTACAGGAGTGGAGAGTCTAGCCCTCCGGAAAACAACAGCAGTTAAGGCGAGGCCATGCGAGGGAGGCGGCGGCGGCGGTGCCTGCGTGTGGCCTGTGGGTCGCCATAGGTCGGGGTGTCTATTCCCTGAAAGGGCAACGGCCTGTGTGGGCTGTGAGTTTTGAAATTTTCAGGCTGCAGTTAGCACCCGCGCAAAGTTCCCGCCGTGCGTACTGACCCACGGAGCACCCACCCTGTCGCCTCCGGACCCTCATGGAAAGGATGGAGATGTTAGCGTGTACCAGAGACGTCATTGGGTGGACTGTCTGACATTTTTTCCGCATGCAAAACAAAAAAACTCCGCGCCCGCGCCCGGCAATAGTTGCACTAAAATGCCTCATTCAATGAACACTAATCACGATCAAAAGCAACTGTGCTCCCCCCCGACCAGACGACCCATCGCTGCTCGCTCCCATTGCGGGATGGATCTCTCCCAGCGAAGCATGGGCTGCGTCGTCGGAAAGCATTGCATTGCCTCGCCTGAAGGCGCGTCTTCCAAGGTGTCTCACCTGTCGCAGGACTTTCTCAAAAAACCGCTCCCGTAGTCAACGAAACTATCCGCGTCCATGGCGGGCTTCGGGACTCGTCCTGCCCACGCCAGGGAAGCCTGCTCGGCCGTGGCAACAAGCCCCCTCGGCCGCTTCGTCCCGACCGCTCGCATGGCAGTTGTCTACACCGAGAGCAGCAGGACTTGGACGAGTGGCTGCTGCGCTGGAAAAAAAGGAATGGCTCCGACCCCTGACTCTACGTTGCTGCTGCTGCTGCTGTTGCAGTGATGTTTACCCCCAAATTAGCGGCGTACGGTCCAAAGATGCTGTTCCTTTGCTTGGACACACGGACAACAAACGCAATAACCCACAGAAGAGAAGCTCTTCGTGAGCTGCTCGGTGCTCCAGATGCTCGGCTAGGTTCGTGCCCGTGAACGCTGGCCGCAGCTGCTGAGTGTTCAGTAGGTGTGGGGAACTACTTGTGCTGTCGGTTGATCACACGCACACAGAAGCAGGCCAATCGTACTCGAGGTGAAACACGTTTCGTCTGCTGCTATTCGATCGTCGTGAGGTGCTGCTGCGCTGTCTGGGATCTACGATCAGTTTTGTGTGCTCTCTTCCACATCAACAACAACAACGACAAACGAAACACGAGAGGCAAGATGTGATAATATTCAATCTACAGCAGTACCGCTTTTCTGGACCAATTTTTGTCTATTTCATTTATTTTTTCGGCTTGGATATTGATGTTTCGGACTTCGAATAGTAAAATTTCCTAATTTCTGGGCGGATCTTGGATCAGCGGACTTTCGGCTGTTTTGACCCAATTCCGACAAGGTACGCAGGAAAAACATCTGAAACATGCGAAAAAGAGAAGAGATTATGCTGGCTGATGTATGTATGGATGAAATCTCGGACAACTTTCGAGTGAAAGCAGCGAGGCAGCCGTGTACGAGTATACGTAACGAATGACGAATACATTGTGGGGAACGAACTCACATGAACCCGGAGGAAATACCGCGAAGAGTCCAACGTATCCACCACTTTCGCCAAAGATATCCATCTATCTGCACGATAGTTTTGAAAATTGAATTCCATAATATTTCAGGTATGTATACGTTTGATACTGCTGCTGCCGTATCGTGTACGTATATATCTATACGTCCGTAAATATAAAGACCCTATTAATATACATATAAATGACTAACCATCCTTAAAATTCCGGACAAATCTGTAGATCTGTCGTATTTTCAATTTCAAGATTTTTACGATTCAGATGGAACCTGTGTGTTCGTAGCGTAGGAACCATTATTTGGTGGAAATTCGGTCCTGGGTTCTCTCGAGGAATTGATGCGGGTAGTCGGCTCATGATGGCGCGGCGTGCGGCCTGCGCCATGCCTTTCTTTTTGATGTTAGGTGTCGATGGTGGAGTTGTTCTCTCTGGTTGTTCTTGTGTACCCCCGACCGAAGGGACACGGACACGCTCGGACAGGGATAGCGGGGGGGTGATGATAGGCCGCATGTGGCTTTTTCTTTCGCCTTGTCGGACTCTCTCTCCTCCATTGCACATACAACGCCGTATATCGCGTACAGCATAATACCCGCAAGAGTCATGTACGTCTGTACACCACACCTACAGCAGTGCGTATGGTATATCTACAAGCAGTACGTAGGAGCACTGGCGTTCTTTCTTGCACCAGGTATGTGAAGGTGTGTATGGAACATGATGAATAAATATAATCCCATCCGCCGTTCGTTGAGTGGGCGCGAAGAGGCAGCATGCAGATGATCTGGCGAACGAAAGAGGCACATATATCCGGCATGTTGTACGTGCATACAAAAGCAAGGGAGAGAGAGGCAACAAACATTTCGAGTGCTGTACCTATACGTTGTACTTGTACGAGCAAGAAGAGGACGTTGTGCGACTGGCAGGCTGACAGTACAACAACATCCCGGAAAGTAAAGAGCCTGATACAAACACCGCCTGTTCGCCATCGCGTCGCCACGTACGTCTACTCTGTCTGTGTCTGTCTTGATAATATAATGGTGAGACGTTTGATTGATTCCTCCACTCTCTTGTCTCCTACCTGGTACCATTTATTGCGTATACGAATCTATTATCTATCTGTCTGTCTGCTCTGTGTATGTATGTGCTGTGCCATTGTCCCCCTTTGTTGTTGTTTTGTCGCTCTCCTGTGCCCTCTGTGTGCCTCTCTCTCCTCCGACCTGCCTCTGTACAGCAGTGCTGCGAGCAAAGAAGTACCTGGTATATTTTAGCGCTCACTTTATTTACGAGGTGTGTGCGTTTTCACACTCTTTCTATTCGTCGATCCGTCCACATCTAGCAGCAGCAGTGTCCGTGCCGCGATTGTTCAATCCTACAGAAATACCTGATACAAGCTCTCTCTGTGCTCAAAAAGCTACAACAGGGCAGAGATACTACATACAGCCACATTGTTCAATTGTCATACAGTAGAGTACACAACACAGCAGTGCAATGTGTACCACCCATCCACGCATCCATGTGTCCATGCATCGTCGTTTCTACGATTTTTTTTGTACCTGAAAAATAAGGGTGGTGGAAGAAAAAAGGAAAAAGTAAAGCAGTACGTAGCAGTATATATATACGAGTACCGCTGTTTTTTTTCTACACTGGTGCTGGGTACATATTGCTGGAAATAATAATAATCGTGTACCAGGTATATACCGAGCTCGACGAGGAGCCTCTCTTCGCATTTGCTTTCTTGCGTGTATAATACTTCCAGGCGGAGAGTGCGTTGTGAATTTGTGTGGTACAGATGGACTGGAACCCGTAACATATGTACACAAATAAGAAAGTGTATTATTAGGCGAAAGCTTTTGTTACCCACATCTCCAAAAAGGATTTATTCGTATTTTATAAATTTTGAAATACGTCAGCTTAAAAAAAAAAAAACGTGTCACTCAGTCATTAAATTTGCAGCACACCACCACACACTAGTTTGACTACTACTATTAATAATATAGGTAGGCAAACTGATGCATCTACATTTATTTTTTGTGGGTTGTATGCCTGGTATAATGTACCGGTCCGTGTAGTTACAAAAATGTAAATATGTGTACATATACAAGTATAGGTATGTGTATGTACGTAGGGGTTTTGTGTGGGACGTGTGTTACTATATGTGTGGTCTTTTGTTGGATATATATGTACCTATACCTACCTCGTAAGTTTGATGAGGGGGGCTGTTAGTTGGGTGTTTAGTTTTTTAGTTTTTGGAGTCGATTTTTTGGTTTTCGTTGTCCGATATTAATATTTCTGTATTATGCACTCTGAGGGGGGGGAGGAGGGGATGAAGCGGGGGGGCGAGAGGGAGAGCGGGGATGCGGGAGAGAGAGGGAGGGGGGGAGGAGGTGGAGGGGGAGGGGTGTTAAGATCCAGGGTTGCGGGACACTTTGTATCCCTGGACAGGTCTGCCTTTTAAGTCGGTAAACATTGCACTCACATGTGTTGTTTGCTTAGCTATAGAAGAAGAGCAGTTTTGTTCCTTTCGTGCACGCGGAGACCGAGACCAAGCTCGTGCTCCTCTGGAAAACCCCTGGTTTTCCATCTAAGATACGCCTTCCAAGTGCTACAAATACGATCGCAGTGACTGAACCCAGGTAGTTACCGGGCTTTCAATCTCATACAGGACAATATCTTAACACTAGCCCACTCTGATGAGCCGTATATGCAGAATTATGGGATATTCGTGGAAACCCCGATGCCACGAACTAGAACATGAGTCGAAGATGCGGCTCCTCAAAACCCACTCCCACACCTCTGAACGGCGAGGCAACGAAGCCGGCAAAGTACGTAAAAAAATATAATAAAGGGAAGATCTAGCCTTAAGGGGCGGGAAGAAATCGTCGATGAAAGCCATCGCCATACCGCCCGCACGGGGGGGGCGAGGAAGATGCACGCAAAAGCGAAAAGTGCGTACGGGAACAAAAAGAAAAATAACACGGAGGACGACAAGAACCACCTACACCCAGTCCACCACTCTGGAAGCGCGTCCCAACACCGAGCGGGGGGGGGGCAGGACAGAATACGCAAAAACACATCCCCAACCCAGTTCAAAAAAAAGGAAAAAACACAAAAAAAGAAAAGAAAACACAACAGGGGGAAGTAGGGGGGGAGGAGGGGTGGTTATATTACTCATATCATGCGTGGCCGTAGTCGTATGACTATAGACCCTCGCATCCCTACAATGCCGGGACGGAGCATGTCGGGTTTTCACCGACCAGGCAGACATTGCTTGCACCAAGCGCGAAGCGCCGTGAGGTGTCCGGCGAGTCGCATGAAGGGTGAGCTGCATCCTACTAAGAACCGCTTGTGAGGCGGACTTGCATATGGATGACAACTTCAATGAGTTAGTTTAATTTCCGGTAGTTTGGAGGGGGAGGGGGAGGAGGGGGGGGGGAGGGGGGGGGGCGGAGGGGGGGGGGGGGGGGAGAGGAGGGGGGGGGGTGGGGTCACAGACCCGCTCCCACCTATATGGCGTGTGGGGATGGAGCCTGGGTGCGGCTTGGGATTTCTAGAGCCAAAGGGTAGACGAGCGTGCAGGAAGAAAACATGGTTGGCCACACCCATGGCGTGAGGATGGAGCCTGGATGCGGCCTATCACTGGATGATGAGAGGGTAGACGAGCCTGCGACCATAGAGAACAAGGTTGGAGAAAAGGCAAACGGATGGCAAGTAAACGTTGGCAGCTAACCCTCCTCTTTGGGACTTAAGCCGGAAAAAAATAAATAAGGAAACAAGGCGACGAGTACAGCAGCATGACCCACAGGAAGCAGTCTGACTTGCTGGGGGATGAGGTAGGGGCTGTTTCAAGAATGCAACGGAAGAATATGTGTGAAACGCGCGCAGCATGACGATACCTACTTACTTGCTTGTTATTGTTCATAGATACTGCAATGTTGTTGCAGGGCCTGCTGTTAATTCCTTTCAGGTCGACGAGACCGAGTTCGTCGCTCTTTAGGTCGCTGTGTATCTACCGCTGTACGTACCTTGATCCCAAAAAGGTCAATCAAGCCTCAACTTGACCTCTCTAGGACCGCACTCCCGCTGTGGGGCAAAAGCACTTGGAATTAGAGTCAGATTAAGGTTTCTGTACACTGCAGTGCTAACAGGAAAAACATGGTTATAATAAGGGGTGCCTACTTTAGCAGCAGTGGTACCTGCTGTAGACTGGTGCTTTTAATACTACAACAATAAAACTTCCTTGCTTTTAGCTGTGTTCCTGTGTTTTGTGTGTACATCACTTTCTGTTGCCGTTCACATAATACATCACTTCGTCATATCAACTACTGTAACTCCGACTCATGTGATACCCTGGATAGGTCTGTCTCAAAGCAGGACTCTCTCTCTCCCTTTCCCGTTGCGCGGCATGACAGGCATGATACCTATTAATAGTACACGCCTTGCTTTTTACTAACTGAAATCAAGGATTCAAACCTTCAATCATTGTATTATATGTAGGTGGTGGTTGAACCATCTCAGGGTACGGGTTGCACTTTTTGGAGCAAAAGGTTATGACCGGTTAAACTCCTCGGGTAAGCAACTTTTAGTATACCGGGTAGTCGCAACATTCTACCATTAATATTTTACTAACAATAGTATTATTATGCTTGCAATCTGAAAAATAGCGTAGATGCCGTTCCTATATAGACCAAATATCCTTCCTTAAGTCAGTAGTACCCTCATACACTTCTCTGCCTGTCGTTTCCAAATTCCCATTCCCCACAACATATCATTCTAGCTACCAGTATATTCTATTCCTCATCGACGTTCCATCCGCATGTCATTGGCCGCATTCCTCCGGCTTCTTCCTCCCTTCCCCTAGCGGCCTGGCGATCCCTCAGGGCAAGCTTATACGTGAAATTGCGACCTGTGTAGTCACGGAGATGATCTGGAAGAGGCGTTCTTTGCAGACGCCCTTCCGCGCGAGGGACGATCCGAGTATTCGTTTTTTTTACTATTAATAGTGCAAAGATATGCTATTAATGGTCGGGTCGCGCAAACAATCTTTGTCGAAGCCATATTTGGGGCGATGTATTGAGATATTGAGGTCCTCACGTGTGTAGCTCAGAAAAATTAGCCACCACTCCTGAAGGGGCATAGTGAAATTATCATGTTAATACTACTACTCTGTGTTAATAGTAATAGTATAGCAGGGGAAGGTAAACGAGGGGTTGCCAAGGGCGTAAGTATTGTAGGAGCCTTCAAGAAGGGAAAGTAGAATATATTAATTATTAATTATTACTAGGTCAAAGTGATACAATAGAGACTACCAGTACAGTACTGCTGCAGTACGATATTCGGTTCAAGTCGGAACGGAGCATGTATACACCATACATCGTCGGAGGGAAAAACAAGCAATGATAGTTCCAGGTGCAGTCAGTGCCGATATGATCTACTTACTGCAGTATGGTATGTAACGTATATGATATGAAGTACCTGGTAACTGGATTTTGGTGAGTCGATAAGCAGAAAGGGGTGCCTTGTATTTCGCGCGAAGCGAGTCATGTTAGCTGCTATTAATAAACACAGCACAGCAGTTTACAATTTACACGACCGCTGGCAGGGATAGGGGGACAGCAGTACTGCTGTAGTATTAATACTAGTGACCCCTTCTCAGCAGGGTTAACCCTTTTATTAGTAGTATTAATAGTATAGACTGCAATCAGTACCGTTTTCGGGACAAACCACTCAAATTACTAGTATAAGGCTTATATACTGTCCCCAACAGGAGACTGCAGTCTATACTAAAAGCGAAAAGACGGAGATCCGCACCTACCGTCCAAAATATCCGCTCTCGTATTTCTTTCTTTGTTATATGCCCCCTACCAGCGCAAAAACAGTTGCTCACAGTTCACACCTCGAACAGATCACGATCTGCTGCTGCCGCTGCTGCTGCTGCTGCTGTGGATCATCTACGTTAGATTGATTGTCACCTATCCTTATGATACGTTGTGCAGGATCTGTATAATACAGATCCAACCCAGGAAACACAGGGGGAATACAGATCCAACCCAGGAAACACAGGGGGTCCTACTACTACTATTATGCTTGCCTTTTCTGACAAGATAGCGTAGATGCCGTTCCTACATAAACCGAATAGCCTTCCGTAAATCAGCAGTATTATCCCTACTATTAATACTCTAGATTTTGGCTCAAATTGGCACTGTCAGCGAGATCATTCAAGATCATATACAGATGAGGGATCTACCTATCTGCCCTGAACTATCTAGATTATGAATTGTGGGAATCGACGACCTGTACATGATCTGTCTATCCGAGGTGTGCAACAGTTACAAGCATTCATAGCCAGCAGCGCGAGTTCCTAGCGAGAGCCACGCGCACCCTATCTCTTGAGGTCTTCAGGGTAGATCACTACTTATTCGACGAAATCGTTTTCTGCGGACTGTGTGGCCGACCCTTTACTATCACAACAGGTTGCTCGGCATGGGATCAGGGTGCTTTGGTGGCCTCCGGAGGCGGCTAACGTTCTACCTGAAAGAAGGGTGACAGTTTCAAGGGCAAAAGGTCCAGGTGGAAGCAGTAGGGTGCAAACATGTGTGTGCATGTGTTCACCGACGAGACATCCGGAAAGATCATCAGAATTATTATCACATCAATATTATCATCATTCATCATTTTCATCTTCATCATCTCAGTTTTCACCAATGAATGGGTGTTGTCGAGCACCGTATGTATTATACCACACTACCATCATAATGGCGCTGCTCGTATCACACTAGGGTGATAAGATGATGATATTGCTGCTGTAACTGCTGTAAATAAGATAAGATAACAAACTCCCTGGGATGATTTTCTCAGACGATTTTCCTCGAAACACGGGGAGGCGCAGACAACAGACAACAGACAACACATAACGAAAATGGTGGCTTTAGAATCTCGTCCATCGAAATTTTCTCGTAGACGCATCGCTGCAGGCAGCTATTGATAGTACGATTGCTATTACTACTACTGACTGTAATGTATTTGCATCCTCCCCGTTGTCGAGAAAATCGACTATATGATAGTAACACATATACTATTAATAGTACTTATATGGCATTCGCCCCCCGCCCTAGCGGGGAGGGACGGGGGAAGGGGACAGGGTAGCCCAGCTAGCAGAGTCCCCCCGGATCTGCGAGGGGGGGGCGAAACGATAAAAGCCCGGAACAAGAACTGAGTCGAAGAGATGGAGGGAAAAATAAGGTTTAGTGAATCAATCATGAAGAGCATAAAATAGTACAGTTTAGTCCACTGCAATTATAGGTATATTCATATAGAATGTAATCAAGAGTAACGGTATCAGATACCACCAGTTTTTGAATATATGAATAATGTATTTGTGAGGCAAAAAGTATCGGGTACTATTGATAGTGATGCCAGTATCATGCACCACCGAGCTGATGCAGGCACACAACGCACATACCAGAACACGCACTTCAACAACACCACATTACGTTAACCAGTAGTAGTAGTATTAATAGTAGCATGGTAGTAGTGACCAAAGAACCAAATACAGTACAGTAATACTCGTAGTACTTTTCTTTAATTTTGAAATTAACAAAATAGAACGCAGCATAAAGCGAGCAGCCGACGACGACCGGATGAAAATGAGAGAAAGCATGGCAAATATTATGCAAATCATGTCATCGTTAGTTTATTGTTTTCAAATTCGAAATCTTGGAGGAAGATACGTTTTGGTACTCAGAACATAATGTTTCGTATTAAAAGGACAATATTATCATGTATACTACAGTTCCCTGTCATGTAGCTGACATGGATCTTAACTTTCTTGTGTTGCACATATGATACATGCGTAGAATATAATATCATACATTAGATACATCTATCAGGATATACCCAATTGGTGTAGGAATATACCGCAAAATATAACCTAACCCAGACTGGAGTCACCGAAAAACAAAACAAAAAAAACATTACCAACCAGGGAACTAAATAGCTGATGACACACACAAACCATCGCAAACACTCGCCCAGACGGGGTCTCAGAAGATAGCTATTAATAAGCACATAACATACTCACTCGGAGCTAAAGTTCCACGAGACTACCTGTATTTAAATATATGTAACCCAACAGCGCCAGCAGACCCTCTGTCGCGGATTCCAACCTATAACGAAACGAGTTGTTGTCCAATGAGAGTACACTATACCATCAATACTACAGTAATAGTAATACGTACCAGTACCTGGTAATACTACTATTACAGCAGCTGCTCCGAATTCTGCTGACGATCGAAGATGTGGTCATGCTATACATCATCAACAATTTATATTATTAAATGGTAGCTGAGTTCTCACCGGAAGGGGGAGGGTAGGGGGGGGGGGAGGGGGCTGCTCTCTGGCACCTGCGCCCCTCTCCACACACACGCCTCCAGCAAAAACGCCGCTGATTCGACTCGGCGGCAGCCCCGTGCAAGTTAGAATAGTCTGTGCATCCATCACTAAGTGGATGTCATATTATATGTGTTCATTATTCCGAGTTTCTTGTTTTTCTGTCGCTTTCTGATCCCGTCCCGGCATTGTAGGGATGAGAGATGCGAGGATCTATAGTCATACGACTACGGCCATGCATGATATCGAGTACACCCCCCTCGCACCATTAAAAGTCCCTTCCGGCACATCTGTCCGTCGCCCCCCCCCACCCTCCATGTCTGCCTGGTCGGTGAAAACCCGACATGCTCCGTCCCGGCATTGTAGGGATGCGAGGGTCTATGGTCATACGACTACGGCCATGCATGAGATCGAGTACATCTCTCTTATCGAGTACACCCCCCCCCCCCCCCCCCCCCCCCCCCCCCCCGCCGTGCTCCGTCTCGAAAGGGACGCGTGGTCCATGGTCAAATGTCTAAGGCAAGCAACAAAATGAGTACGCCCCCCCCCCCCCCCTCGCCGCCTCTCCCACCCCAGAAAATATATGCCTTGTTCTTGATAGGATGCAACGGACACTTCATGCAACTGCAAGCAATGTCTGCCTGGTCGATGAAAGCCCGTTGTGCTCCGTCCCGGTAGTGCAGGAACGCGGGAGTCTATGATTCATACGACTACGACCATGCATTACATGAGTACACCCCCCCGTCCCCCGTTGCACTACCTACTAAAAGTCGCTTTCGGCTCATCTGTCCGTTGACCCCCCCCCCCCTTCGCCCCTCCCCCTCAACCTCTTCCCCCAGTCCCCCCCCCCCCCCTCTCCCCCCCCTCCCCCCCCCCCCCCCCCCCTCCCCTTATATATAGGTTGGGTTGGCGCCGGTTGGCAACGACACTGTAAAACATGCCGCTCACTACGTGAGCTAGACAACCAGGGTACCTCTTTTTCTTTTTTTTTTTGGCGGTCGCCCACAGCTGGTCGTCGAGTTAGATCATTTGTGCGAGGTAAATAACCTTTACTCTGCACAAGGGAATTGATCGGATCACGTAGTGTTCAAGGTAAGGCACCCCAGAGGCAGTTACATAGTACTCCCATTGCTGTCTCTGAAAGTGGCTACACCGGAAATTAAACTAACTCATTGAAGCTGTCATCCATATGCAAGTCCGCCTCACAAGCGGTTCCTAGTAGGATGCAGCTCACCCTTCATGTGACTCGTCGAACACCTCACGGCGCTTCGCGCTTGGTGCAAGCAATGTCTGCCTGGTCGGTGAAAACCCGATATGCTCCGTCCCGGCAATGTAGGGATGCGAGGGTCTATGGTCATACGACTACGGCCATGCATGAGATCGAGTACATCTCTCCTATCGAGTACACCCCCTCCCCTCCACTTAGCCCCCTCGCCCCCCCCGCCCCCCCCGGCTCTATGCTTACCCCCGACTGATGTCACTCTATGCCGCATTATGCCGCATCTCAGGTGATAGGGAGGCGTTTCACATGTATTTACGAGTAGTTCTACTGCTATATATCACTGCTTAGCGTTACCCTTCAGCGACTTCTACTTAATACTTATTCGAGTATAATATCATACCTGGTACCTGGCATATACGAACTGGTGCTATTTTTCTTTTACGAAGCACGTCTCTTACATGCTTGGTGCAACCATGGACACAATAGGTATCCCTTTTACCCGTTTGTTGTTGCTACTACTGTTCGAATTAAACCGGTGTGTCTCTCGAGTCTCCGAGCCAGTGCTGAGCCAGTGCCGAGCTGAGAGAGAGGTGAGAGACGGGCGGAGCTCTTATGACAATTCGCTAGCAAGGATCTTCAGAGGGGCATTGCTTTGCGGGCTAAGAAGCACTGAGTGTTCCTGGTGGGATCGAGGTTCGGGCGTAGACCCAACCCAGCTCCTAACCTTAATCCTGACCCTGACTCTGACCTCTGACCCAAACCGGACCAAGAACGGGCGAAAAAACGCGGCTGCTTCTGTATCTACGTCGCGAGAAAAATTGCGAAAACGTTTCGAACGCGGATCACGACTCCGAAGTGCGGACCAAACATACACAACGTTCAAGACAAAAGATTTCCCCAAAGGTTCTTGCTACGTACTCGTAACGGATATTAATATATACTTCGAGCCTACGTACGTACCCGGTCGGTGAGCGCCAGCCTAGAATAAGTTCAGTGCAATGCCGGCGTCTCCGGTGGCTTGGCGGGTGGTCCGCGTGCCTAGATGAATCAATTTCGTGAGTACGAGTCTCTCCGAGTGCATACTCGTAGCGACTTTTTCTTGCATAAAAAACGATGTAGCGGGGAGCGTGAGACCGCGAGTTAGCAACATTGACATTCGATGAAAATCGGCTAGCAGTGGGAATGCAGAGTCCTATGCGCGATAAAATTAAAGGCATGTACGTACCGGGTGGGAGTAGGGACGATACCTGTGACCGCGGCTTGCTCAGAAGATTGCACCTCCTAACTGGTACGGGTTAAGTTGGAATGTATATAGTTTGATACGTAATCGTATGGAAGTTGGTTTTGAGTTCTAAAGGGCCGCCTTTGTTTGATTACTTTCTCGTTTTGCATTGTTTTTGTTTAAATTGGGGAGGGTCTGCCTGAAACTCATGAAGTCGAACGTCAAAGTCTCTGCTTTATTATTATTTATTTTTTTATCATCCCTTTTACCTTCCAGGAGGCTTTTACCCTCAGCGGTCTTTGGGACAACAGCCGTGGACAAATGTATGTGTGTCTTCCCTTGCCCCACCGCCCTCCGTACCACTTGCCTTCATTTTTATCGGGCATAATAGGGGTTCAGCATTCCCACTGCTCGTCGATTTACATCGAATGGCGCTCTCGCGCTTTCCGCTATTAAAAATCAGTTTTACGCGTGTCCCCACGAGTACGAATGTCATGTATGTACCTATGCATTCGGTAAGACTCGAACCCACGAAATTATCTTAGTAGGCGCGCGGACCACCTACGTACAATGCCGCCGCGGGACAAGACGTCGGGACTGGTATGTCTATAATACTATACGTGCAAAATCACCGAGGATGGATAAAAATACGACTCGTCAAGGTGGACTACAAAGCACATACTCATGAAACGAGTTACGTTCTAAAGTCCTTGGAGTTGTAAAGTGTGAAGAAGGGTGCCCCGGTAAATACGTACGGTAACTAGTGTTGAGCAAATATGAAATCTATTAAATCCGTACCTGGTATCTGTACATACTCGATCTTAAGAGTGCAGACAGAGTAGTACCCTTTGTGTGCGCCTCCTTCGTCTCGCTGCTTGTTTGTGTATTTCTAGGCTGTAGGTGGGAAGCGTCGTGCTTCTCAGCCGAATTTTGTTTTTTTTTATTCTTGTTCGGATCTTCGTATGGCTCCAGCACCTCTCTGTCTTTGTGTAACCACGGACTCCTTGGATTTGAGAGTTATTAATAGCAACAACCCGTCGTGAATATTATCAAATACATATCGGCGTCCCCGGTGGCTTGATAGGTGGTCCGCGTGCCTGTCAAGATCAATTTCGTGGGTTCAAGTCCCACCGAGTGCATGCTCATAGGGACTTTTTCTTGCATAAAAAATTGATAAGCGGAAAGCGCGAAAGCGTGAGTTGGCTACATTCGATGAAAATCGACGAGCAGTGGGAATGCTGAACCCTATGCGCGACAAAAAATAAAGGCACGTACCGGGGGGGAGAAGGGACGACACCTGTGACCACGGCTTGCCCAGAAGATCGTCGAAGGTAAAACCTCCTACGAGTGGGCTGGAAAGTAAAAGTGATGAAAAAAAAAAAAAAAAAAAAAAAAAAAACATACAGCAGCATAGTGCCGCCGTCCTCGGTGGCTTGGTAGGTGGCCCGCGAGCCTGTCAAGATCAATTTCGTGGGTTCGAGTCTCACCGAGTGCATGCTCGTAGGGACTTTTTCTTGCATAAATTTGATTAGCGAAAAGCACGAGAGCGTGAGTTAGCATTCATCCGATGAAAATCAACGAGCAGTGGGAATGCTGAACCCTATGCGCGACAAAAAAATAAAGGCACGTACCGGGGCGGAGAAGGAACGACACCTGTGACCACGACTTGTCGAAAAGATCGCTGAGGGTAAAAACCTCCTACGAGTTGTAGGCTGGAAAGTAAAAGTGATGATTAAAATATATATACCTGGTATGTATTAGTAACTAACTGCAGTAGTAGCTGCATGCGCGATACCCTCCCTTCTTGGACTTTTGACTTTATCAGGTTTGCGGGTCCGCCAACAAGAATCGAGAACACACCATCAATTTGGAGATGTGAGACAGCAGCAGTCGTTTCGTTTCTCTATTTAAAAACCAGTTTAGTGTAGTGTTGGATCGGATATCGTCGAAAGTTGCGATACATTGGATCCAACTTTCGACATTTCGTATGAACGTAAAATAATAATATTAATATCAAACTCGTTTTTAGCTCTCCATCTCCTTGGCATCCCCCTACCCCGTGAATAAATTGGGTTTTGCATGTGCTGTGATGATTCAGTACCCACTCAAGGAATCGGTTATCGAAATCGTTTACGTACCAGGTACAGCAGACAGTATCAGCATCTGTATCGATTTGGTTTGTGTTTATCCGTATCGCATCGAACTCGGTTCTTGTTGGGTATTAATCACTAGAACCGATATTCATCTCTACTAAAAAACTATTAACTCTTACAACTAACTCTTAAGTATTTAACATTAATAGCTACAAAACGTACCACAGTAGGTACTACATAGAGCAGTATACGCTTGTCAGTGCACAATCTTTAATACCAGGTATCATATACCAGGTATAACGTATGATAGGATACGAGCGTCAGCTTATACTCGAAGTATACAAGGCATTTTGTACTTCGATAAACATTCGTATGATCTATATGATCAGTGGTATGATCAGTCATAAGCTAACCCTGAAGTTCCCTATTATTAATGCTCACATACTGCCGTAGTACCAACATATTATCGTCGTACGTACCTACTGCTGCGGCCGTTCGGTATGTATTTTGATTTTTTTCCCTTCTTATCCTCATGAAAGAAGTACTACATAGTGGGTGGGTGACGAGCGTATTTTGGCCCACTCACTATTGCTCTTTTTACTTAGTTAAGTGTTCACCGGGATGCATAGTCCCCTTTTTCCTTCCCGTATCTTTCCCCTTGCACGTCCCTTTTGGCTCATGCTCGGGGTAAGTATGTATGTGTCTGAGCTTTGGCTTCCCATTTTATTTATTTATTTGGGATTCTTCCCCTTTTCTTTTTCTTTTTCTTGTTCTTTTTCGGTTTGGTTTTTTCGTTGCTTCTCTTTCTTTATGGTGTATTTTGGTTGCTGGCGTATGTATGTATGTTGTGTCGGCCGCACCTAGTGCGAAGGCACGGTATTACGTAGGCTATTAATGCATCACGGTGTGTTATCTCTGTGTCGTAGTCTGACCACAGAGCTCGTATCTTTCTAGGGTGAAGAATGAGCACGGACACTGGGCTTGCTGGATGTCGACGAGTAGAAGAACGGTTTAATGTGAAGAACACACACACACTCGTAGTGTCAAGTGTCAGGTGATTACGCACTCTTTGTAAACTGGGGTCTCTCTGTTACAAAAATCCAGTTATTTGGTACTTTGGTATTCATTTATACGTGACAAATCCGAGGCCCGTCTAATAATAATAATAATACCTCGTAGTTTTCATGTATGTCTGTGGTCCCAAAGTTCGTTGACGTTTTTTCTTTTCATCGCCACTTTGACTTTCCAGCCCAAATCGTATTTAATGGGAGTTTTACCCTCGGACACAGCGACATTCTGGACAGGCCGTGGCTGCGACCCGGGACCCTGGATCCCCCCATGCACAATGCGGGCGGGCGTAAACAGATCCTTGCTTGACAATTGTGGAGATAATGAACAATGTAGCACAGCCTTTAGGCGTGTCTCCGGCGTCCCCGGTGGCTTGGTAGGTGGTCCGCGTGCCTATCAAGACCAATTTCGTGGGTTGGATTATCACCGAGTGCGTGTTCGTAGGGACTGTTTCTTGCATAAAAAAATGATTATTCATAGCGGAAACTGCGAAAGCGTGAGTTAGCTGTACATTCGATGAAAATCGACGTGCAGTGGGAATAAATGCTGAACCCTATGCTCGACAAAAAAATAAAGGCACGTACCGGGGGGGAGGAGGGACGACACCTACAAGTGACCACGGCTTGTCCAGGAGATCGCTGAGGGTAAAACCTCATACGAATTAGGATGGAAAGTAAAAGTGATGATTAAAAAATAATTCGTAATTATAATAAATAATACCGAACGAACTGAGAGATTGTCGATACCTTTGTGGGATTGCTCCAGTTTTCGATGTCTCCACAAGGATTTCGTTGCGTCCAAATTATGCAGGGGGGGGTCCCGTCTTCCCTCCTTCTCCCCCCCCGGTACCCGGTATTACGAGTACTTGCCTTCAGTTTTATCGCGCAGAGGGTATCCTCACTGCCAATCGATTACCATCGAATACGATTCACTACGAGTATAAATACTACTGCTGTTTCCGGGTGTTTTAATTTGGACTGCGCGGCTGCGCCGAAAAAAAGAGGGACCCCTTTCGAAGTGGCGAAAGCTAAGCGTCTTTTTTTACTTCAATTCCATTCGATTCTGTAAAAAGTTGACTTTTCACGCGGCGCAACAACTTCACATTTCCCAAGAAAAACGATACCAGGGTACCAGGTATGAATAGTAATATTATTAATAATAGTATACCAATAGTATAGTATGCATGTACTGTCTCTACACGTATGTGGGTTTGCTGCTTCGCTACCCACGCCGTCCACCATCCCGCCAACGCACATAACAAGTTGACGACAAAAGTTACAAATTTCCAATATTGTATCATTTTATCCTGCTGCGCGAGTTCCTAACGAAACGTATTCTCATTACTAATAATAATAGTAGCTCTACTATGAATCCTACTACTATTATTAAATAATAGTAATACTGCTGCTGTCTTCTGATACACGTCGTCGGCGGTGAGGATCAAACAAATCCACCAACGAAACAGCACTCTCAACAACAACGAACGATGGAAAGAGCAACACTGAACAACAAATGGTACAACACGGTAGCTGACCTCTGCATGACAAGTGTTACTACAGTGCGATTAATACTATAAAATAGTAGCCTACTATTATCAATATCATTGGTAATAATAGTGTGCATCCAGAACAAACCGGCCAGAACAAACGAAAAAAAAAAAAAAACGAAACAACCGACAGCAAAATCGAAACCGTCAAATTTGACCTGCTCTGCCACGAGAATACCGGCGACAGACACACATCATCGAGGACAGACACACCCTCCAGCGCTCCCTCGTCTTCCCCTGCTCCCCCCCTTCCCCCCTTCGCCTACCTGCCCTTCCCTCCCCCCATCTGCCTCGATTCGCACTTTGGCCCCATCATTTCCCAAGCAACCATATCATCATTGACATTTATCACAGCCAGCAACAGAAGGATGACTTCAAATACGAAAAGTTATCTTCCCTTGGTCGGGGCTGCACTCGTATTTTCACCTCGTCCGGTCCCTTCTTCCTCTCTCTCCCCCCCGCTATGGCGATACAACCACAGTCATGCATGACATGGGTGTAGGGGTGTTAGGGTTTATAGGTCACATGACTACGACCATGCATGATATCGAGTACAACCCCCGCCCCCCTCTACTCCCCCCCCCCCCCCCCTGCCCCTCCCCCACTGCCTTGATTTACACGATAACTCCATCATTCACGATAACCCTATCATTTCATCAGGCAATTTCAAGATAGGATATGCTTTATTCTCGCTAGGAACTCCCGCTGGTGTGCTAAAGGATAATTGTGCACGTGGTCAGCTGTGTGCGCTGGTGGAAGGCAATACAAGAAAACAAAATCGGATATTTTCGGTAGGATGGAGCGGATCTGTCAAAAACTTCAAAAGTAAGGCATATGCCCTGTAACGCATGTCCTGCATTTCAATTCATGTAAGGCATGCCCGATATTTGAAAGTACGGCATGCCCTACATTTCAGGCGGCCGTGTATATTAGCAACTCCATTCCGTCGTAACTGCCGTCAACTTGTGTGCATTCGTGGATCCCGGCTGGTCGGTCGGTCGGTCGGTTGCTTCCGCGAATTGGAAAGGGAGCCCTAGTAATGTTGGATATCGTATCGAAAGTTCCGATGTATTGAAATATCGAAATATCGATATATCGTATCGAACATTTTGCCCTCCATCCCCTGGCATCCCCGTGTTTTTCATGCAGAAAATTGAAGGAAAGCTTCAATCTATTAAATATGGAGATCGAACTTACCTGGTACCAGGTATCGATTTTGCTAGGATTAACGGTGTTGTGTCGTATCGTATCGAACTACAGCAGCAGCAGTAAATTCTCAAATGATATCGATATTCAATGCTAGACCCGATACTTTCTCGCCGTCAATATATATATATAAACCCTATCACACGTATTGAGAAATACGAGTGCTAGAATACCGTTGCCGCTCTCACATGACTTTACTCATCGACATAATGGCATAATGGCAAAATCTACTGTATGTAGTCCTTGGCCACAAAAGATAGGCCATACAACTATCATCATCGCATCAAAGGCGAGAGGATATCCTTTGCCCCCCCCCCCACCCCCCTCACTTCGGCGGTACTCATACTTGGCCACGCTTCGCACGTGCACCTCGTCCGGTCCGTCCGCGATCCTCAGGGTGCGCATATGGGCGTAGGCCTCGGCTAAGAAGGTATCCTGGCAGACACCCATCCCACCGTGCACCTGTATCGCGCGGTCGATGACTCGGCAAGCCATGTTGGGCACCACCACCTGACAGTGACCAAACCGAACCAGAAGCACAAGTCAGCATTTCAGTATGTAACTGGTGAGTGAAGTAAGGCTCTTTTACCGGGCTTGACACAAACTGTATACATAAATGGCACTATAAATTACCCGGTATGCTTCACCGTTTTTTCCTACCGAAATTTAGTCATTCTATTCCAACAGCTTATCTCGATGTTTTATTTCAAAAACTAAGACCTAATCCAGCCTGTACAGCTACCAAACCCGAAGCACGGCGTATACTATCAATAGTATCCCACGATGCAAGTACACCGATACGTGACACCCCCTAGAACGCCTTATTTAATAAGAAGGCCAGGCTGCAATCATCATGTAAGGCAGTAGTAGCGTTGATCCGTTTGGGATCTTAGCACTAACAACAGTAAGGGGGGCCATAGTAATACATAATCGTATTATTAATAGTACTATTACGGGGGGGCATAGTAAATAGGGCCAAATATTGTTAGTAAAAAAATTAAATATATAGGTTTTTGTGTGTACCGCCAGGTCCTATTTACTATGGCCCCCCGTAATAGCAATAATCCCACTACAGCAGTATCATTTTATCATGTATTTACACACCAGTCCTGATTGCCACAGATTTTCCCCCGTAATAGAGAATTTCTCAACACACTTAACACACTCAAGACACTCATGGCGCTGTTTGGCGGGCCCGCGCTGACGCGGCAACCATACGCACAGGATGGGTGTGTGGGTGTGATGCATGCTGCCTGCCCGAGACTAAAAAACAAACCCACACAGGAAACGGAAGCAGAGGCGACTATTAATATGCAACATCTATATCAGGGGACTCCAGATATGACGAACGTGCGGTGATACTCGATGGAGGAGGGATAGTAGCGTTTACATTGCTTGTAATGAGCCAATGAGCCGATATGATAACGAGCCAATGAAACGACAATTAACGATGAAACGAGGCACTGTACCGTACCGTACCGAATGATAGATGCGTCAGTGGCGCGAAAACAATGGGTCAATGCGCGATGCAAACGAATTGTCGCGTGCTCGAACAGCGGCCCCCAACGGTCGAATGGTGAGAAGAGCTTGCTGATCTCAGTCAAACATAACACCAACTATATACGGTATATAAATATTGATATAGAGTACACCATTGATATGCTCGTATTGATATATTGACATAGAGCACCGTGCTACGTTAGGCGTTGCAGTTGATTATAGTGGTTCTAGTATAGCCCGAACATCTATACTACAGTAGCATGTTTGCGTAATCCAATTTGATTGGGTTATAAAAATATTTGAAACCTACAAACATGAGGAGTTGATTGGTCTAACCAGGTGGATCATACGTTGCTCCGTTTGCTAACCAAGCTGCAGCAGATACCCAACCCCAAGAATACTTGAGGTTGAAGACGTCATTCTGGCCACTATTTCCCACAGCATTAATTGGTATTAACTTTTCGTGGTTTGGGATTGCTATTTTATATCTGGTAGGAAACAGCTATTAATACAAACAACCAACCCAACCAATTTTTTCGCAAAACACCCTATTGATAGACCAGTATTATCCTATTATCCTTATGTCACTGAGCGAGGTCCTTGAGCAATTCACCTCAGGTGCTCCCCAAACATTGTATCTTCGGATCCGAAGTTGCAATTTCCAAGCATATTCCATACCAGGTAGGGATGCGTATCCCGTGCTATTGTGTACTTAGCGGGCTTAGGTTTCAAGTTTTCTTGAGTAGGTCGGTTGCTGGCTTCTAAACAGCTTCTAATCAGCTTTTTACAGCCTCTCAATCGAGGAGCCTCAGAAAATGTACTACTGCTACTGCTGCTGCGAGTACTATACTACCAGTAAAGTAGCATGTGCTGGGTTAATTTGGGCTACCCCTACTTTGATGTGATGGGTTTGGGTGCAACGAAGCCACCGCCGATGTTTCGCCGTATGTATCGCATCTTCGTCATCGATACATATCAAGCCATCGTACTTTTCCATCTCTAATCTCTCTATGTAAGCAACCTGCACACGTGAGCTAAACGAGGACCTGCTCAACAGGCAAGCCAAACCAGGAAGGGGAAACATCTGTGCTCCCATACGTGATGTGTAGCAACAACCTAGGGTACCTTGATCATGGAGACCTCCTGGATTGCTCCCTGCAGGCCCTTCGCCTCTAGCTTCGTCGCGCAGTCCTGCACTAGAAGACGAGACTGAATCAACACCAAGAACGTCATCACGGAAACGGGGGGGGGGGGGGGGGGGGGGGGGGGGGGGGGGGGGGGGTCGAAGCACACAACAACATTCATAAAACAACATAAGCCAACGCAGAGACCAAGCCTGCGGCAAGGGTCCTACCCGTACATCTCAGCGGCTTAGGGTCACTTACGCGAGCGACTACCCCGTTTAGTTGCAAACCTTGGTGTTTTTTTTATTGCGCCGGCACCAAGGCACGGGTTCGTTTCGAAACACACAACAACAATGTAACAGCACAAGTCAAGGCTGAGACCAAGCCTGCGGTAGAGACCTCACCAGTACATGATACATCTCAGCGGCTCGGGGTCACGTGCGCGAGTGGCTACCCTGCCTAATTGCGTTCTTCATTGGTATTTGCGAGTCTTAAGGTTTAGCGCTTTTAGTTTTTCGCCGCCATGGATCCGTCTACCGACTGACGGGTTTGCTTCGAAGTACACAACAACAGCAGTGCAACAGCACAAGTACAGGCAGATACCAAGCCTGCTGTACAGTAGGGGGGAGGGACATTCTTAGGCCCGCATGTCTCAGCGGCTCAGGGCCACCTCGCGCGAGTGGTGACCCTATGTATCGGCAGGATTTTTGCATTTGGTGCTCCTTCATTCCGCTACAAGCACTGACAAGGAATTTTCCACCAACACACTGGGAATGGTTCGAAGCGTACAACAACAACAGTAGTGCAATAGCAGAAGTACAGTACAGACCAAGGCGAAGGTAGAGGGGGGCACCCTTAGACTCTCAGCAATTTACCAGGTACCTGGCACATCCCGGCGGCTCAAGGCCGAGTGGCTACCCTATTTAGTCGCAAGTCTCAATATTGTGGTCTATTGGATTGCGTTATATGCACCGCCGGGCACTCGCGCGAGTGGTTGCCCTAATTATTTGCAAGTCTTGCTATTTTTTGTGCTTTATATTCTGGTATTCTGGTACATGCACCGCCGGGGTCACCCGCGGAAGTGGCTATCCTATCGATTTGCAAGTCTAAAAAAAATGGTGTTTTTTTTTTCTCCGTGGGATGCACCGCCACGTAATCCCACTGTCGCTCTTCCTCGCCTGTGCAATCTCCATGCGGCACTCGGCGACTTGATATCTCACGACACTGTCTTCGCTCAAGGCTTTCCCGAAGGCCACGCGCTCTCTGGGGCATTAAAACGAAACAAAACAAAAGGGCAGGAGAACCATGGTCGGAATAAATAAGACATACAAAATGACGACCACAGCAGCACCGGCCAAGACTTGGTTGGGGCATGATACATTACTGTAGGTGTCCGACCTATGTATGATACGATGCAAGGAATTGCACGGCAAAAGGCGACGCATTATTCGAATCGCACAAGTATGATATGAGTCTGGACATTTATGCCCTGTCGTCACCCCGGGTTGTTCACGCCATCCTTGCCTACGGCAAGTCGACCTTACCGCCACTACGTAATCTTACTCACTAACCTAACGGCCACCCCCAGATTGCATGCAACAGCAGCGGCAGCGCCTACGACTTGGCCTATGTAGCTGCGACAAAACGGCTGAAAATTGCTTGACTTCAAATCCAAACCCTAACCCTAACCCCGACCGCCTGGGAAAACTCCCGGGATGTTGTAGGGTGTAACGAGGCGTCAGTGTGGCCAATCAACAGTTTTATCGAAGCCGACTGAGTAGCATAGTACGTTATCCCTTCCAGCCAATTGAATGTGCCAGGTACCACGTATACTTTTTCGATTTAATCACGACAATGATTGATCTGTGAGTCATTGAGACGTGACCCTACCGACGAAAGCAATACAAATGCATTATAACACTGACGAATATCCTACCGACGAATGCACCATCACACCGACGGATACACTTCAAACGAATACAATACCGACGAATGTTTCACCAACCAATGCCTTACCGACGAATGCGTCGTCGACGAACGCCTTATCGACGAATGCCTAACATACCGACAAATGCAATAGCGACGAAAGCATTACCGACGGGTGCCTTGCAGACGAATGATTTACTGACGAACGCCCTATATACCGACTAAGGCCTTCTATACCAACGAATGCCTTGGGGACGAATGCCCATACCGGGAGCGCTTGACGAAGGCCGCCAAGGCGCGCTCCGCCATTCCGACGGCGCGCATGCAGTGGTGCACCCTGCCGGGCCCTAGCCTCCCCTGGGCGATTTCGAAGCCCCTTCCTTCCCCCAGGAGGATGCTGGACAGCGGCACTCGCACGTCCCTGCCCCAGAAGCGGATGTCAGTCAGGAAGCGCGGCAAGTAACATTCACGGGAAACGATTAAAACATGTTTTAAAAATAGAATATACCTACATTAGGGGGGTACTATAGGGTAGAACATTACTGCTTGTACATCAACAATATCAAGAACATTGAGAATAGCATTGAACAAAAAATTAATATACCAGGTGTCTGTTAATTTGTAATTAATACTTCGTATGCATTGTAATTGACACGTGGGAAATGGCGGGAAAGGGGTGTTTGTTGGCGATTGTTGACTCACTTCAGGTCAACCTCCGCGTGGCCATGGGGGGCGTCATCGTAACCGAACACCTTGAGCGCGCGAATCGGCCGAACGCCAGGAGTGTCCATCGGGACTACTACCATGCTGTGCCGACCATGGGTCCCCTTTGCGTCCCACTCCGCTCCCTCGTGCCGGCACATCACGATAGCAACCTTCGAAGTTAGGCACAAAGACAGCCAGGCAGCCAGGCAGACAGACAAACGCAGGCACCAAGCAAGGCAGACAGACAGGCAGATAGGCAGACAGACAGGCAGACAGACGGACAGACAGGCAGCCAGGCAGCCAGGCAAACAGGCAAAGAAAGCAGCAACATATTTGGTGAGCATCTCGGTCGAAGCTAGCAAGCGGAAGGGAAAGGATAGAGAGCAGGTAGTCCCAACCAGAGCTCGTTTTACAATATGTGAGCTCGGATCTTTAGTTGGAAGGCTGTTCAGCTATTTTTCTTCCTCTTGGGATGAAGGTACGGGCGAAGAACCAACCCAACCCCTAACCCTAACTCTGACCCCAAACCGCAGCCAAAACGGACCAAAACTGGCCATAAACGCGGCTGCGCCGCGTTTGCATCGAACCAGGAAATTTCTCAATTGCGGACGACGATTCCGAATTGCAGACCGCGCTACGCATTTTTTAAGTCAAAAACACCCCTAAAGATCCTTTCTCCCAGATGGCTAAACCTACTGCCCAACCATGCCGAGGGGGCGCGGTATACACACATCGCGGACCAAGCAGCAAGAGCAAAACTTACGAGGTACATTTCTCAGCTCCACTCTGTCCGGATGTTCATATCAAATTCACGGAAGCACCGTGTGGCTGTTCATACGGAAACACCTTATTTCAGAACACATCATATAATAGTAGTAATAGTAGTGTTCAGAACCAAACATGCTACTGACTGGTAAACATAGGGGGGTACGTTGTTCTTGGGTCCATCGTGGGTTCTGATTACTACTTAAGGCCCCCCGTAATATCCATAGTAGTAAGATAGGGGATGCCATATTCTCGCTATTAATAGGAGCTCCCGCTGTGCTAGAGGATATCGGTAACTGTCGTCAACTGTCTGGGCGCTGCTGGAAGGCTCACGTCGAAAATAAAACTGACATGGCAGATTTTACATTACTACCACACGCCTCCGGATTTGGACCCGTGTGATATCAATGATTTGTCATTGTCATTGTTTGGGATAACTAATTTTCCAACTTCGCGACGGCCACAGCCACAACAGCCACAGTAGTATAGAGCAGTAACACCCACAGCAGCTACAATGCATATCATCATACCATCATACCAGGTGTGTACAGCAATAGTAAAAACAGCCACTACAGCCACTACAGCCACTACAGCCACTACAGCCACAACAGCCACTACAGACATCACCATGGTACGATCCCGCCAAATCGCCTATCCTCAGGTGCCAATAGCAGCAGCATCAGCAGTAGCAGAAGCAGCGACATTTTTTTAATTATGTCTTTTTGACCGGTCCCGTCTGCAAAGCACTTCGAGTACGAAGCAATAATATGTACAAATAAATATATAAGGCGCTTCGCTCAGGAAGGAAAAGTACATCAAATTATGCGAAGCGGACAGAGGTCCATGATTGATTGTAGTTGCAAACTGGCGACTTGATAATGCCAAGAGTCCCGCCGCCATGCTTCAGGATAAAACAGCTCGGACGCCACACACGCTTCGCGTCGCAGGCGGTTTTCCACTACGCTCGCTCACATGTCGTAAGTACCTAGGGTACTTATTTTCTTATTTCGATATGCTCTCTATGTCTGTACTCGTATGTACGAAAGATAAAGCACAGCACGGCACAGCATCACCCCAAAAACAATGAAAATGAAACCGAAAATTTCGGCAAGAAGAAATATGCCCGTCCCCTCTCGTGCAATAATTTCCTGCTTGATTGGAACACCTTACACCGGTCAAAAACAAAAAATTAAAAAAATAAAACAGCAAAGCTTCTCTCTCAGCCTCGTACGCCGCCCGCCCCTCTCACGACCATCTCGCCACCGATTCAGTTCGCGCACAGCTTTCCTCCCTCTCTTCCACAGTGAGCCCGGTCGCCCACTTCGCGTGAAGCCCGGTGCTCACCGTGGACCTCGTTCGCCAGCTCGACAATGTTGGTGCTCAGACTGCCTCACTCTCTCTGTGATTTTTAGTTTCGTCGCGAAAATAAGCACCACTCGAATTTTATTTTGCTCATCAAAACGACCCTTATATACTCGTACATAGTATAACCGGAACCACACCAGGAGGCCAGACAGAGCCCATTCATGCTCCCCTCGTGTCTCGTGGCACACGCGACGCCCAGCCACGAAAACGGCGACCGCGCTCCTTGCAACCCCCCCTCTACCCGCCAGCACCCGCTGACACCCGCGACGGTGATGCACTCGCCCGCGGAACCGTGCTCGGAGTACACGCACGCACACGAAACAATTGAAGAAAAAAGGAAAGAAGGACTGAAAGTGCAGAGAGAAATGGAGAAAACAAAGACCCGTTGGAAAGGTCCGGGAAGAAATAAAAGGAGGCGATTTCCAAGTGGGAGCTCTGAGAGGCCCGGGATGTACCAACCGAGCACGCTCAGAGAGTGAGATATCTATAAGTAGTTCTATATATCCGTATACCACAATCCTGTACAAGGTATACCAGGTTCCTGGCATATGAAAGCACTATTTCAGGATCCGTCACTTTGTGAAAATAATGGCATGGCACGCTGCTTGCTGCCTCAGGCCCCAACGAAAACTGTAACTGTCCCACGATCCCGTGCTACTGTAGCATAAACTCACTATTTAGTGTGCCAGGATCTCCGATGAGCTATTATTAATAGTAATCAGCTATACTCACAGCACTACCTTACAATACCGCACTACTGCTGACCCCAATAGGCCACAATGGTCTCATCTGACACCATCGCAGTATCCTATGACAGAAGAGCTGGACGCCCCCCCCCCCATTTCGAGTTCCCGATAATAATAGAAGGCGGGCAAACAACACATTTCTACTATAATAATCTATTATTAACCCGTTCGGCATTAATTAACCACATCGCGACCAAAACATAGTCCCCTTCACTGTAGTGTTAGTGTTATCAATATTGTGTATGTAGGAGCAGGAGCAGCGTTGAGGGCCCACAAGTAAGGGTAGGATCATGTTGCGCCCGTGCCTGTGCCTGTGCCGCCCGACTCCTTGCATTGCAACTCGGACACCAGTTTGTATCATCCCCCCAGTGACGCAGTCAGCGCCGGTCGCTATATGCTATATTCGTCACTTTTTCTCATCATTTTTTTCTCATCATCTCAAGTCTCGAGGAGGTTAGGAAGATAGGAAGCATGTTCCCAACATAAAGCTCGGATTCGCTTACAGCAGTACGTACCTGGTACGTGCTACTGTAGTATGGACTTGGTGTGTTCTGTTATTTTTTACGCTCCAAATTGTGTTTATTAAAAATGACGAGATCTGTCTTTGTCTTTTGTCCCACCTTCCCATAGGAACACTCTATTCACTCAATACTCTAAACCGGAAGGCTAAACCGGAGGGGGTCCCGTTCACTCGTGGCCCGTGGCATTACCTCAGGATCTCCAATCACACCAAATTCAAGATCTCCATTAAGACCCAACTCAGGATCTCCAATGCGACAACAATGAATTCCCTTAAACACTGTTGAAAGGACTAGGAGGGGGTCCCGTTCACTCGTGGCCCGTGGCATTACCTCAGGATCTCCAATCACACCAAATTCAAGATCTCCATTAAGACCCAACTCAGGATCTCCAATGCGACAACAATGAATTCCCTTAAACACTGTTGAAAGGACTAGTTTACTGCTGTACACGATCCATTCCTATTAATACCTCACCTTAATAAATAGCACTATCCACGGTCCTCGTTATACTACGCTGCTGTAGCAGTTCATCACGATCCCCCATGCGAAAAAGCCTCCAATAACAGTAAAATACAATAAAACCCCGAGGGGTATTTATCTCTCGCTAGGAGCTTGCGCGGGTAGTGTGTGGTGTGCTAAGTGCTACAGGATATTTGTAACTGTCGTCAACCATCGCCAGCAGTGTGTGCGCTGCTGGAAGGCGAAAGACAATACCAAACGTTTTTTTCGGAGATGCCGTACGACTAAACTTCGAACAATTCCGGGATTTTCGTTCGGACGGCGTCGATCTCTCTCCGGCTGCATATGTACGGTTTCCATAGGATATTCACCCAGCCAAAAATAAAAACGCATGCCCTATATTTTAGGCTACATCGCGACCCTCCTATACCCCTTACGTAGCCCTTAATCAATAGCAGGTACTGGTATGGTACTACTGCTGTAGATACCAGTACGAGGGAATCACCAGTAATGAACGCCGTATGGGGTTTCGTCTTTTTTTTGCGGCAAGTTGGTTTCGTGAAAAGTTCTCTGGTATAAAACGCCTCTATATACACTGCAAACCCCCGGATCTTTTTTGTTTTTCTTGGTGGCTGTATGTGTACGCACCTCTTTAACTCAATTATGCGAGCAGGTGACACACAACAGCAGAGGCTCTATCGTGTTCGGTAGAAATTTGGCCGATGATCCTCGAACGATAAGGATAAGGATGCATCCCCTGAGTTAAAAGCCTTGCGGTATTTCCGGTAGCGATAATGGCGAGATGTAACGATTTTAAGCTAAAAACGGTAAATACCGCAAAGTCACAGCTCTGAATGACGGTAGCTACCGCCCCTGCCTTTTAGTGCTGCAATGGTGCATGCAATGGTGCAATCATCTTATCCCTCGACGAGGGAAGAAAGGGTTGAAGTCTTCTCGCGATAAAAAAGCAAGGCGTGCACTGTCGTGGGGAGGGGGGAAGAGAGCCTGGTTGTGACCCCGGATCTGAGTTATGACTACCGGTACTAATAGGAGAGAGAGAGAGAGAGAGAGAGAGAGAGAAAACAAACAAAAAAAGAGAGAGAGAAGAAGACGAGCGAAGACAATGGTTGGGATGAAAAAAAGCACGAAAAAAAGGCAACAAGTAACTTGTCCCCAAAAACGTGGTTGAGGTGCTACAAGTGTCAGACCAACTATTATGAAAAAAAAATATTATTGGGGTCCAGGAAGTGATTTCTAGGCCCAGTATACCCGTTTTTACTTGGCTGGATAGTGAAAATATCGATACCCTCCGCAACATCCACCCCGTAGATTCCGAGCGCTTCCGGGAGCCCTTCTCCGTTTTTCTCGGGTCCCAGTTTGATTATTTCGCGCAACCAATCAGTTGTCTGCGGGGGGTCTTGTATGTCAGAACTGGGGCAAAAAACATGGCTTTTCGCTGATATTCGGTTTAAAAAACAATAAGTCCCAGGAACAGGCAACATGGACAAAGAGTCAACCTACGACCCTGCGGGAACGGAAAACTACCCCAGCGAGCTCTCGGGAAACTCCGGGGAGCATCCCGAGGAGTCTACCCGTATTTTCGGTCTAACCCTAACCCCCTCAAAAAGCAGGACGAAGCCGGATTCTACGGCCGCCGGCCGAGATCTACGATTCTATAAACTCTTCAACCAACGCGCGGCACACAACTTGACCACAGTTACAAGTGTCTACCTGCGCCAGTTCCTTACTGTAGCGACAGCTACTACTCTACTGCAGTGTAATACCTTGCATCGCGGGTCCATCGCCCCAGAGCTCCACCATTTCCGCCCGTTGATGACGTACATGCCATTCTCTTTAGAAACGCCGCAAGAAATGTTCGTGGCGTCTGAACTGGCCACTGCAGGCTCGGTCATCAGGAATGCGCTTCGGATCGTGCCTGAACGAAAACACGTCCAAAGCATTCGGGTAAAAGAACAGAGTAAGGTATCATGTGTTCAACGAACTGAGCAACAAACAAAACAGGTACAATTACACAGCAGTGTTGTGCGCTGTACCAGCAGCACCGGGATAAGGTACAGCGGCACAAGCTACAACGGAAATTTACAAGGTTGTGTTCTGTAGGGTTTGTGGATTCCGGGTAAGGGTATGGAAGCCATATATACAGAACTTCCGGGTACGGGTATGGAAATATTACAGAACTCACAGAAGTTCCGGGTATCGCTAGGCTGTCTTATAAAAACCACAGAAGTTCCGGGTGGGTATATGAATACGGAGCTCGTACCCGTACCCGCATGCCGGTACTTTACAAAGTGTCGGGTACCGGGTATATACCCCGGCATTTACCCTATTTTCCGGGTATTTATCCTACACAAAGGCCGGGCACGGGTATGGGATGCTGTACCCGTACCCCGGATACTGTGGCACGGGCGTACAAAACTAACAGTAACCCTATAACCCAAAGATGAGATTCGACGAATATCCTCGATCTCACAGTTTATGCTTTGGATTTTTAATAAAATAACCTTAATTCTAACCCTAACTCTTACCAGGTACTCTATAGAAATACCGCTTAATGGGCCACTTTTATCGAAATAACATTTTCCCAATTATTCCGCTTGTTCTTGAAAAAAACAGGAGGAAAAAGAGGAAAACGAGGATTTTTACCAAAATCAGGATATTCAACAGAGGGCAAAAACTCAGGAACGAAAAGATTCCCTCTTTCAGGGTTCAAGGGAAAAGACCCCAGGAAAACGAGGATTTTAAGGGCAAAACAATAACGGCCCGCAGTAGCCCAGAGAGTGCACTATGAAAATGTGTCAGAGCCGTTGGCTCTTCGTTGAAAAACGGGGACGGTAGGTTTCTATGAATAGGCAGAATCTCCAATGCTACTGATACCGAAACTTCCGATGTTTCGAAGTATCGAGTCTCGGTGTATCGTATTGAACGGGTTTCGCTTTTCCCATGTTATTAATGGTGTGGGGTATCGTATCGGAAAATTTGGATAAATCGAAATTCGATTCCCGACCTATCGAATCGAACGCGTTTTGCCTTCCGTATTTTTATATTTTTGGGCCGACACTGCAAATTTTTCAACGTATACATACATGATATCGAACATACTCGTATATGATTGCGAAATCGTATCGATTATATTTTTCACTTATCGATATCGCATCGAATCATGGAACGCGATTATCGTTTGGTATAGAATTCGACTGTCGACTGCTAACCTTCAAGCAGCGGCTTCAACCATTGCGCCTGTTGCGCAGCACTCCCGTAGTTGGCGAATACCTGGAGGCCACGAATGCGGCAAGGAAAAAGGGAAATTTCCACGAACCGCCCGCCGTGCCACGTCATGCGTGACACGTTTAGACAATGGTCGGCGATCTCCGTTGTAAAAGCCCGAACAGGTTGCACCTTGTCGTGTGTTTGCACAATGTGATTTGACGCCCGTCAAACTGTTGACGTGTATTCTATCAAACCGTCAAACAATGAGAATTCAAAAGTAATGCTACGTGTTATTAATAGTTGCAGGCGTCCTTTCCCGGCTATCAACGCACACAGAGTGTTTTACGTATGCCTTCGTACATTTTGTCCCTGAGGTATTCTTCCACGGCAGAGTTATTGGATCCTGCCTGCCCTGCGACAACGGACTATTAATATTAATAGTTAGAGGCGATGACTCATTGACAGAACAGCAGCAGCAACAACAGCAACAACAACATTCCTAAAGTATAGCCTTATTATAACCAATACATATTAAGAGTGTATGCCAATATTAACCCTGTAGTATGACACCTTACGAACATCAGACTAATACTAATACTATACCTCGAAAAGCAGCACACTACATCCCTACGTATTCGTGTAATATATACCAGGTGCTTTCAGAGCAGTACCATACGCACCTCCATGTTGCCTGTGTCTGGAGCACTGCAGTTGCACGCTTCCGGGGCGATGAACGAGCGACCCATCACCTGGAACCGGTCATTTCGAGATCACGAGTCGACGGTGGGCACCATTTCAGAAATAGCCGGTTCACCCGGCGGTTCTTGGAAATCCATCAGGCGTCTGCGAGTGGTAGATTCTCACTTTAAATAACCATTGATTTATTTTCTCTTTTTGCCGCGACCCGTCCACGCCGATTCGAGCCGGCCGCAGTGAATATCGTCGATAAAATCTTGTCAGCGTGAAAGTTGGGTGGGTTCACAAGGTAACAAACAGAACCAGACTTGTACGCCCTTGGGGATAAGTACATAACAACATGCAAATCGAGGGAATACTGAAAAAAAAAAAAACACACACACACACACACACCGCTGGTTTCCCATTTTTTGGAGGCTTGAAAAACCCTGCCAAACGAAAAAAGTGCTTCAACCGGTTTTTCGTTATTGAGATGAACGTCTCCTATCCGATCCGGTTTTTCGAAAACGAATTTCAGTGCCCCCCTGTGCAATCACAAGTCGACGCCGGGAATGCAAGAGGGAGCGTCATGTATAGCAAAATGATGTGATGGTTGACGGACAGCCGAGAAGGAACCCCCCTACTGAAATAAGTACCGCTCTAATTGGTATACAAGGGCCGTTTGGGTATAAATGTGATATCAAATCAGACCTTATGTTTCCGTGCAGGGTGGTACGTATACGAATATTAAAAGGCACGGAAAACAGTCTTGAGTCTAAAATAGTCCTTGGCGGGTCATAGCCCTTGCCCCCTTTGGGATCCCCGAGATAACGACCAAACCAATGCTAAACTTGGTGCTATGAACTGTCGACGATCAGCGTGAGCGCACAGTACGTCACGGGCAGGATACTGCTGTTGTGCCCGTGCCGTACGACTCCTTCCATTCTATTAATAACTCGGACACCAAGTTGTATCACCTCTCCTCCCCATCATGGCAGTGGCCGTTGCTGACACTTGTTACCTTCAATTTTTCTGCCTGACGTCCCAAGAGGGCTAATAGACCACCAACTAACATCGATTTGGTTGGTTGATGAATCGCTGTACAACAATTAAAAGAAAAAACTCGTGCAATCTAATCAAGCATCCAGGAAGAGCGTGCAGCAGTATGTACGAGTATCACCATGCCGTCAGCGCGTCGTAAATCTCCTGCCGTGGCACTTCGGACACATCCTCTATCATCCTCTATACTCATACCCCAGCAGCATGCCACCTTATGCTGCTTGTTGCCTCGTGTGGTCGATACTGAAATCATAGCATCACTTGTGACTACTGCACTGTACAGAAACCTCACCTAAACTCCAACACCAACTGCTTAGCCCCCACGTCGGATGTACAGTCCCAAGGGGTTGATCTATTTTCGACACGTTCTCGTATGCATGTACATTTACACGTATGTATGTCTGTATGTCTGTATGTCCCCTCTCAAGTCCCAAAGAGGGTAAGTTTAACTCGCCTCGCTCATTTGCGCATACTCCTTCATCGGGACGTTCGCGCTTCCTGGATGCCCCTATACAATACAAACGAAAACGAAAACGCCGAAACAACCATGCATTCAGCGAAGGAAGGAAGCAAGCAAAGAGAGAAAGGGAAAAAGGAGAGAACAAACAAGAGCAGTAAAAAACGTGACCCCGGTAGAAAATATCGCACACAGGGGTCACGGGCCAGCCACGTCACTACTCGATTTAGAGGCCCGAGCGCAGGCTACCCCGTACACGCACGAAGAGTACCAGGAGGATGTTTTTCCTGCCTGTTGTTGTGGCATTGTGTCATGGCTCGATGGTTCCACTGCTGCTGGGATTTTTTATCCCTCTTGGTTCGTCATAATTGATCGAACAACAAAAAATCGCTGGTCTTCGTTTCTGTTTTTTTGGAAGTGTTCCGGCGGGGCCGGACGCTTCAGGCAACTCGCAAGGGGACCCTTTTTGTTGGCGCCGTCGTAATAAACCATCAAAGGGGACGATATGTAGGTATGCGTCATCGCCGCCGTGTCGTGCGTGTACTCCCCTACTCCTTAGCTGTGGGCCAGATAGCAAAATACCTTTTATTACGGTACTGCTGTGCTGTACGAAAGTGAGGCTCGTTTTTTTCCAGATACTTGAATACCAGGCACCTACTGCTTTAAGTAAGAAATTTGGAATTGGAAACGGTGCTCAAATGCTCCAAAGAGATAACGAACGGCGGAGCACAAGAAACAAGAACCGTCAAGCTGCAGTAGCATAAGAAACCGGATCGTCGCGTGTCCGAACGGGCGCTGGCGCGCTGATGTCCAACGTTCGACAGAAGGAGATTTGCCTTTCAACATTTGAGACTACTGTACGCGTAGACGTTGAGCCATACCAGGTACGTACTGCTGTACCAGGTACAACAATAGTACCTGTTGGAGAAAATCAGCCACCGCTACTATTATACTACTGCTTAACAATTCGTGTACCAGGTACAGCTGTACTCGTAGTGTAGTATCAGCAGTAGATCCTGGTTATGCGTCGCATGATACGAAACATTTATACAACAACGCGTTACTGACCTGGCACGCATTACTGCTGTACGCTGTACGTAATGACCTTACGATGCCCCAAGTGTTTCTCGTCCTCGGTTGGCGGAGTATGTACTACAGCAGTAGAGCAGTAGAGTAGTATAATAGAGCAGTAGAGAAGTATGGGCCCGGCCCGCCAACAATAGACAGCCTACTGCTGTAATCTGAACATACCTTACGAACTTTTTGTGATACCGCCCATGAGTAGACTTCAGCCTATGGCTATACTATACCAGGGTACCTCTGGGGTACCTGGTAGGATTTACTCAATAGCGCTCGCCGCTGAGCACGATTTTCTTGATACATCCCCCTCAAAGTGGCGATAAGTCTATTGCTTGTTCCTGCCGTACTGCTGTGACGAGTGCGGTACATGCTGTGCGAGCAACATGAGACACTGGAGATGCACTACGTATCGATGAGTGCGCGAACCTGCAAACTTCATACACTATGTGAGTGCAGGATAGATATTGGTTACTCCTGTCGTAGACGATTGTAATTGTATCATATCATACCAGGTACTTCATACCAGGTGTTACATATGTACTGGTATACTGCTGTACCTTGGGCATGAAGAGGTTCCACAAGCCGAGAGAGCGAGCCTTCGCCTTGAGGCTGGTCAGCACAGGCGGAATCTCCTTCCACCGAGACCCTGTTCTGCCCCCGATTTCGTCCATCTCGAGAGCAAACACGGGCTCAGCTGGGATGCAGTCATTCTCCACGAAGTTCTCCAGGAGGGCCAGTCGCGCAGTCATGGTCTTACGCGACGCTGGAGGCTGAAGGTAGTCGATGTTGTAGGTTGTACGCGGAAGATGCTGGAGTTCTGAATTGCTAAACCTGACAGTCTCGCGGGTGGCAGGGGAGGATAAGTGCAAAGTATTGAGAAAAAAAACGCCTTCCAAGATCATTCAGCACCTAAGTTTGGCTAAAGATCACCAACCAACGACCAACAACACGTCAAAGGGAGTATCAGCATCCTGCAGGATATCAGGCTATGGTAGAGGGGGTGCGACCAGCCATGGCATCACGTCGCGCGATGATCGATAGACAGCTCGCTGTCATAGCTACGGCCCGTCGGCAGGCGCCTCCTGTTGAAAACCGTTTACTGAAGATCTTGTTGCGATCTTGGTCACGCACCACAAGAAGGGTGTCCGCAGCCAGGGCCCGAGAGCGTGCCTGGCGCGCTGTGCGAAGCGAGCGTCTCCTGGGGAGTGCTGTCACAGCTTGGCACAATTGGGCTCGGAAGAACCGTGCTATTGACGCGGAGTGCGCTGCGCGAGTGGCGATAGTTCAAAAACGAAGGTACAGAGTATGCCAGGTATCTTACGTATGTATGTTGTCAATGTTGGCAACCTCGTTTTTCATCCCCCAGTTCAAAAACTCGCACTCGTATTATAGCAACACGGATTTGATAGATCGGGTGGCTAAGTATCGGTTCGACTATAATAGCTCTTATAGACTGTTGCCTGTAGCTCCCTCTCTTTCGTGTCGCTTCATCCGCGCAGCAGATATCTGTCCTTCCTGAGTACGTATGCTTTCCGTCTGGCAGCCTTTCTGAATTCCATGCGTCGTTTGTATTCTGTTTTCATTTCAAATTTTAGTTGTTTGGTTTTATTGTCTTTTTGCTCTTATTTTTTGGTCCTGCTTGTGTTGTTGTGTCCTCGTACCGCATTTCACTTGCTTGACAGTTGAATTTGCGATTATTTTTATTTATTTATTTATTTTTATTTATTTATTTATTTATTTATTTATTTATTTATTTATTTATTTATATATTTATTTGGTCTTCCTCTGTCTCACAGTCTGTGACCACGCAATCAGCATCTCTCTAGGATAACGAATCAGGACAAACACTGGGGTGTACTGACGAAGAAGGGTAGAAAAGGACGATTCAATGTGAAGACAACAACAACAACAAGGGCAACAATAACGTCCCCCAAGATCCGATGGCAGAGGACTCCTACGTATTGTATCGATGCTCACCAGGAGCGTATTTCGTATCGTGTACTGTACTATGTACTGTGCGTACATCTTGTCAGCGCGGTATTCGTATACCAGTACTGTACTTACAGTATCCCTGGTACAGCAGTATTATTAATAGTTGTGAACAAAACTAGTGCTGAACTACTGTACAATAATGTAGAGCGTGCTCGACAAGCCGTAGCAGATAAAGAAGAAGCTGCTGACCAGCAGATACTACTCGGTACTGCAATGGGCACCCTGCCCGGGGGCATCATTAACAAGACTGGGACAAAGCGCAAAATTTGGATTCCCTACAGCTTCGATCGTTCCAGGACGCACTCGTACTGTATGTTGCGCCACTGCTACTACTGATCGTAAGGCCTCTTGCTTCCCATATCCCCATCACTCATAAAAATCTCCACTATCTCCTCGAGTTGGCTCTGGATAGTACGTACGTGTAGCACATTTTACTTCTATACCCGACGCATTACAAGCTTTCCTTGTCTGCTAAGCAGAAGCAGGCAAGAGAAGCTTGTACTCTGTCTGCCTGCATAGGGCCGAAACGTGATATCCAAACTCCAAGTCGTAGATATGGTGGAGTTTCTCGCTGAGGTTAAGGATGAGGGTGTACCAATGATACGGTTGTTTCGTTCAACCCATTTAGGACTGCACCCACGCTTTTGGCGATAAACTACGTGGAACTAGTATGGGTTCATTACTGTAGTATTATGGTAAATTGTGACACAGATGACGATTGAGTTCGCGCACAACCATCCTGAAACGAGCAAGCTACTATATACCGGTATAGGGAATCCTACTCTGTGACTGGTCCCAGTCTTGTCGGTGATGATCCCGGGCAGGATGCCCGTTGCAGTTCGAGGTTGAATCTACCAGTCGGCGGCTCTTGTAGTCCTTAGCCGTCGAGAATGGTGTGGATCAGCATTTGATATTTTGCTATTTATGTCAAGGATCGGCAAGCAGCACGTATGAGTGGGTTCGTTCTTGTAAAGAGTTACTTACGTATAAAGAGCTCAAATTCTTTGAGTTTCGGTACGACGAGCAGCGCCAATAGTTGTGCAAGACGGCCTCATCCCCTAGATTATGTATGTACAATAGTTTAAAACAACATGTCGAACTACAACTTGCTCGACGGGATTAACTATTCAAGAGCCGCCGCTCAGCAGACAATACTCGGAACTACAACAGGTATTGCCCGGCATCATCACCGGCAAGACTGGGACAAGGCGCAAAACTACTACTACATAGGTACACATCATAGCTTGGCCGTTTCTGGGCCCCCTCGTGAGATGTGCCACCACTACCGATCTTGAGGCTCCCAGCTCACCCTTGTCCTCATCAAGAACTTCAACAAACTCCTCGAGTTTAGTGCGGGTAAAATACTTCAGCCATATATCGATGAGGAGAATAAACTTATCTTGACTGATTCTGATCAAGAAAAGTTTCTACCCAATCTGTATAGGACTGAAACAATTTCCGCATCCGAATCGAAAATATCTGGTGGAGTGTTTCCATAAGGATAAGGGGATAAGGATGCTCGGGGCCCTAAGCCTTTTACCACTGCAATAAGTAGTGATGACCCGGCTTGCGAGTGAGATCGCCCACATCCGCCATGAAACTGTACCTTGTGATTCGACCCAGTCCTGTCGGTGATGACGCCGGGTAGGATACCCGCTGCACTTCATAGTATAATCTGCTGGCCGGCGACTCTCGTCTTCTTCGGCCCGTTGAGCACGGTGTAGTTCAATCAGCATGTTGTTCGTTGACCACCCCAAAAATGATTAGAAGACTTGCGAGTAAGTGATATGTTTCTTGTGAACCCCTTTGTGACTTAAAAGCGACTAAAAAAGCGATATAAAGTGGCTTAAAACTTACATGCGATTTCAGAGAGAAAGAGTGTCGAATCAGAAGCGACGACTACAGCATCGGCCCCACGAAGCAGCCCGGGGTGGTGGGTTACGTAAGATATGTGCCCACAGTGCCGTGTAGGGAGATTCACGACACGCGCACAGCATGACGAATCTGTACTTGTGCATATCTACACCGTTGCACGCTCTTCTAAGGAGGGATGTTAAAGCCGCCTTCTTATCGTATTCGAGTCGCTCCACCTTGGTTCTAAAGGCCCTGAATCGAATATTAATATATTGCCCAACTCGATCCTTATATTTCCGGATAGACTGGTACTCTACCAGATATGTACTCAGTATTGTATACGAAATACAGTAAAGATAGTTCGGATGACGCAAACGATATAAAATAAGTTAAACTGCGTGAGGATACAAGTATATTCAACAGTATCGGGAATAGACAGGCATAGGCCTCGGGATGAGCACCACTTGAGTGTAGGCGCAGGACCAAACGCCGAACGGAGGCTATCGATAGACACGAGGAGGAGGTTTACGCCCAGGCTTATTGAATAGTGATCCTGGGGGACCGGGACGCAACGAGCACAGGTTGGAAAAAGTTTCCTTCGGAAAAAATAGTAATACTGAAATGTCGACTCGCACTGCATCCTTCGAGGGGTCGTGTTGATGATAGGTACTTTTATGCAGCACAGTCTAGCAGGGTAAGTCGTATCGATCATTCTGGAAGATGTGTAGAATGTGAACGCGCGTATCTTTTTTTTGGCTTTGTACGTTACGGTTCGACCAACCTGGTGTGTGTGTGGCTGCGCGGTTATCGCATTCAGCCTGCGCGGTTATCGCATCCAACCGCTGTACCGATACCGCCCACGTGCGTGACCTTGACCATTTTCCTGCTGCAGAACATGTCCAACTCTAGCTTCAAGTGATTTTCCCCTCAAAAACGTGTGTGTAGGTCTGGCGAGCAAAACAATAAACGAGAAATGCGATGGTACCAACCGCCAACCGGCTATTACGGGGGATCACAGTAAATAGGACCTACGATACACACAAAAACCTATATATTTATCCATTTTTACTAACAATATTTGGTCCTATTTACTGTGGCACCCCGTAATAGAGTAGGCTACAGTAGCGGGAGCGCGCCACGGCGAACGTGCTGTAGTAAACAAAAGAGCACGTACCAACACTTCCGTGCGTCGTCGTGCCGACACTGACTGCGTCATCGGCCTTCTCCTGACACAGACGCAGCAGCACGTTTTTTCTTTGTTTGGCCTATATTGCAATCGTTATTTTCGGTCTTACAGTTTTTAGCTTTCCCCCTCGCAAGTCTGACAAGGGTTTACATTACAGTGACCGGTATATACCTCCTCTCTCAATCTACCCCGCAGATTATCTCGGGCTCTACTTTACTTCAAAACATCGTGCGCAAGGAGCAAGCACAAAAGGCAGCTCAAATTGGCACTCCAAATCGTGAATGATATATGGCAACGGCGACCAATGGAGCGTAGATGGTCTCGCTGGCAAGCGATCGTTCGAGATGCACGTGTTCAAGCCATATTTTTCGCATGGGCTAAGGTCGGCCGGCGGAAGCGACGGATTCGAATCGCGTCACGAGTGCTCCACGCAAGCAAGGAAACGGCCGCGGTAGTGGATGTCTGGAACACATGGCGCAGGGTGGCTGGCGCGTCAAAACTGGCGAGGTTGTTAGGGGCGTGGGGCGTAATCGGTCCAGCGCGCCGAGCGTTAGCAGTATTGCAAACCAAGGCGAAGGAAGCGCGGGCGGAGCAATGGCGACGAGTTCAGCTACTGAGGTGCGTGCTCTGAATACTGCTGCGTCGCGGTTGGAGCCGTACAGGTAGCATCCGAAAGACCGTCGTCGATGGACAAGGAACCCTCGTTCCCGAGAGCTATGTAGTTCGCGAAACACGATCATTGCCCTAGTCAAATAAGCTCATTTTTATTTGCTTTAAACGTCGAAGTAGACTACTGCCGATCACTTTTTGGGCGTATCTGTGGCACTTCGAAGCATCATGATCACAGCGTCAACATCGTTGACCCTGACCCACACCCTGACCTCAATCCTTGCCCTAACCCTGACGCACTGGCCACCTCCTACCTCTAGACCTGACTCACCTGCCATCCACCATAGGGAGTACCTACCTATTAGTAGCATTATCTCCGTTAGATACAGTGTATATCTCGCTAGGAACCCGCCCTGGTGGAAATTTGGGAATGAAATCAACTGTGTGCGCTGGTGAAATTATTTATCAAACAAACCGGAGAGTTTCAATCAGACGGCGCGGGTCTCCGACCTCGGTTTTCTTTAGCATTTCCGGCTCCATCTGTGTATAGCTTGAAAGGGACCCCTATTTTTCGGCTGCCGTGTGAAATAGCAGCTCACTATGACTTCGTATCAAAACGCGCTTGCACCCCCAAGCGAAGACCCCACACACGACACCTTTCCTCCTCGTTATTCAACCAGCCCGCTTTCTACCACTCACGATTTCGCACTAGACGAGGACTACACTGTGGCTTTACGGCGGCAATGGAGAACGGGCGACAAATGAGAGCATTCGCTTCTCGTGCGCAGAGCCACAACCGAAAGCGCGTTATACGGCACGGCTTTAGGACTCTGTGCCGGAACACAGCAGCCGGAGCACCGTGGAGCCGAAAACGAGAGGAAAGTGCTGCGAATGACTGCCGAGAGAGGACCCTACGCAAGGGCCTCGACAGGCGAGTCACATTACTGCAGTGGTGATGCTGCTGCTGTTGGACAGTAACCCTGTTCGAATCCCGATTTCAAAGCATCCGAAAAGCGATTCGTGTGGAAAGCGATAGTGTTACTGGTGGTAAGTCCCTTTGGAGTTGCTCTCACAGTTCGGGGACAAACCTTGGAAATATTATCGGATCATTCTTGCAGTAGGAAAAGGGTTAAGCCATTCTCATGGTCTATATATAGTATACAACTTTTTTAGAATATCGAAACTCGAATCTTGGTTTTAAATGAACCCGCCCCGTGGTGGGGACCGGTTAGGTGAATCTTTCAAAAACGCTCTGAACCTTCACGACGTTAGTAAATCATGAACCACAGAACACACAACACACAACACACAACATATTCTAGTGTAGTGTAGTGTAGTGTAGTGTTGTCGCCCCCACCAGCAGGGGAAAATTGATTTAATATCCTACCGCACGGCGAGATTCGAGATTTAAGTCGCGAGGTTCGAGAACACTTAAACTGTGACTGAAACACGCATTCGGAATGTCTTTATACTATTACGAAGCGGCTCTCGGATGGTCTGAAAGCTTAACCCCACGCTGAGAACCTAGCGCAAGGAAATGCCCACAGCAAGTGCATCTGTACACGAAAAGAGCTGAATGGAGTGCACTCTACCCCCCCCCACCCTGGTTTCTGCATCGTGCCTCCTCTCTATTATAGTCGCCAGCATGTCTAAATCTGCCCCGCTCGGCGAATTACTGTAATTCAGTATGAAGTAAAAATCAAGCAAAGCGTGAAACCTTGATACTTTACATGGCCGTGCTGACTTGCATCAAACAGGTGGATGGTTCGGCCTCGCTCAGATCAAGCACATCGTGAAAAAGTAGAACACTCTGGTGATCGTTGATGATCGTGCCTACACACTCACACGGGTGGATGGTTCGGCATTAATCAATCAATCAATCAATCAATTAAATCAAGCACAGCGTGAAAAACTGAACACTCTATGTAATCATACTGACTCTTATCATGTAGTACAGGTGGATGATTCCGCAAATCAAGCACAAAGCGAAACCTTAAGCGCCACCGGTGTATAATACGGTTCGAACTGCGGACTCTTATCATGCAGGTGGATGCTTCGGCATCGATCGAACCTGCTCCTCGCGGTTTTCCGACGTCGCTTCGAAACAACTAGGCTCTTGGCAAGCATGGAGGAGTGGGCTAGGAAAACAGGTCAGTCATTCATCGGGCATTCTAGTGCTTGCTCCCAAGATGTTGATATATTGTTGTCCTGGATAAAAGCCTGCACTGCGCTGCACAGGCTTCTCAATGTGACGGTACGGTACGGTTTCTAAGAGGCGTGCTCCCCTACGACAGGGGTCGCAATTAGGTTAGCAGTTTTTTTCCAAAATAATTAGAACTGGGTTCAATCCTCAACTAAGCAACTACCTTAGTGGCCGAAACATTTCCAGCTGACTTAAAATCCTCAACTACTTTTGTGGCCGACACATTTCCGACTGACTTAAAATCCTCAGTCATTAAACCACATACCAAATATCGTTGGAAAGCTGTTTGTGCTTTACTGTAGTATTCTGTCTCTCTACCGGGGATCATTTAATGTAAGTCTTGGATTGGATGAGGCCTCCTGCGCCGGGCAGGAGGTCTCGTCTGGCATTTCCCCCCGCTCTGAGCAAAGTGGCGAATCACATACTCTGCGCGGGGTTAATACCTGTAAATGATCTGGGTATACGAGCCCAAGAATGCTAGTCCTGCTGCCGGGTGGGTGGGATGGTCAAGAAATGGCGCGACCAACTCTACTCCGAGGTTTCGGGAGCAAAAGGAAGGAGTGACCTAGCTTCGATACAAATTCCGAGACATTTCGATATCATCCATGGTTCCATTATTTGTGCCAAATTTGAGTCCATGAATTAGATCGTCATTGCACTGTAGTATTATGTCTCTCTACCGTGGATAATTTAATGTAAGTATTGGATTGGATGAGGCCTCCTGCGCCGGCCTGTGGTCCCGCCCATAATTCGTTATTTCAGATTGTCTTTATAATTAACCGCTGGTCCGGGGCAGAGTTGTCTCACCCAAACTTCTACAACCTGAACTCAGCCCTTTCCCGCACACGCCGCAAAGTCCTTTCTGAACTCTGGCGACAATGGTAGTTTGCTAGCTTCCGCGCAGTTCTGGCCCCGTTTCTTCTTGCTACCCCGCATTTGTCCACTCGAGGTAGCCCCGACGTAGTACTTCGCAACTGACTCTGTCTTCCAGCCCCCAATTTTCATGATCTCGTCCACAGCCGTCCCGGTGAGGGATTTGCTGAGCGAGCCTCCCACTCGAAAGGAGTGCATCGTGAAGTGGGTCGGCAGGTCTGCCATCCGCAGATAGCTTTGCAGGTTCGCCGTCATACGGGCCGAGGAAAGAGAGAGACGACCCCGGCCACCTTCTGCCGTAGCAACGGGGAAGTGGTGCCCGGTGGTTAAGTCCCACCCAATCTGCTGTGCGGCCGAGATATACGCCGTAACCACCCGAAAGGCGCAAACCGCCGGGCAGTCCCGGTCCGCTATGACTACCACTGCCTCACTAGAGGCCCGAAGCGTCCTGCGAAACTGAAAGTTGAAAATCAAACCCTTAGACGCTGGGAGCTTCAAAACGTGCGACTCCATGGTAAAGGAAAGATCATAACCCCCACGCATCGAATAGAAGGCCGAAGAATACAAGGCGATATCTCGGGTCAGAGAAATACGCTCTGACAGAGAACTGGCCACCTGAGCGCGCGACCGCATGTCGCATAGCAGATCTATGAGTGTGTGTTTCAACATCGGCGTGGCCTCATTGACCTGAACCTCGACCTGTTTCTGTTCCTCATATACGAAGGTAAGGTACGAATCTATCAACGGGCTCGAGCACGGATTTCCTACCCGGCGGACAGGGTCCCATTCCTCTCCTTTACCGCTTTCTTTCATCGCCATTTTCAGCTTCGAGACAATACCTTTTCGAATAGACTCGGCCGCGTACCGTTTAGCATACGAAGACCCCGTCAGGCACGTATCGTCGCCCGCATGGCCCACACCGGGGCAGGACGCTTCATGCACCATCTTGGCGCCTTTCCCTTGCGTGTCCAGGAAGCAGAGGAAATTGAAGACATCGTCCGGGATAGCTGTTTGCCAACCACGGAACCCGGCCGATACAACGAGCACAAGCGCGTCAAACTCGTCGACCACCCTGCTTTTCCGGACTTGCCCGGGGCGCCCTTCTATTGCCGCCAGTACTTGGCGTCGACCGACGTGCTTGCATCTTATCCACATCCACAACGACCGGCACCCGCGCCGGATACCGCGGGGGCGGCAATGATCGAACCGGCTGAGCGCCGCATTTCCAGCAGAAATTAAACTGTGCGATGTTTTCTTCCTGACACGTAGAGCCAAATCGACAACCGCACCAAGTCTCTGGCCGTGGCCACCCCGCTGATAAGTGCCCCACCCTGAAGGTGGCTCCCGCTAGCGCCGTGCTGTTTGAAGGAGAACACCAAAGAAAGGGAGACCGTAAACTTCGGTGATCGTTCGATAACGTCCGAAACCGCGAAATATATGCACTCTACTATGTGATAGCTGCCCGTCCCCACGCGATAGTTGCTGAAACTTGGGCCATCGTTACCCTTTGGTACCGAAGTCTAACTCGTATGCTATCATACCCCAGCGAGAGTACCGCCAATTCTTGAGGCCACCATCTGGGCTGGGCCACTGAAAGCACCCTTCCGCCGCCACTGCGGCCACCTCGATCGACCGCACTATGGCTAGCTGCACCAAAGGGAACCAATAGGCCTTAACATCCGGCAAAAGGACAACCGCGCGGGCCTCGCATTCCGCCAAATATAGCACGAAGTGGCCGGACATGACCGGAGGTGGGAAAGAAAACTCGAAGGCCGGGACCTTGGTACCCGGAACGAGCGAGACGTCGTGCGCGGACACCGCCGAGCCCGCACAGTCGTACTGAGATAAAAAGGGCAGTGCCTCCCCAGTCACTGGAGAGCGCAGCACCGACGCCGTGCCTGCCATGAGGTCGACGTTAAACGGACCCATCTCATCCCAGACCGCTTAAAACGATGCCGGCGCTATGCAGATGATGGCGTCTCGTGATGGCCCCGAAAAGGCATCTGCGACTGCGTTCTCCGCAGTCGGGGTCCACTTCAACGACAGCATGAATCCGTACGCCACTTGCGACTCGAACAACTGCACCAGCAACGCGTGCGTCTCGCGGTTCTTCGCACGCCCACGGTTAAAGGCACCCACTACTGACTGGTTGTCCACGTCTATGAGTACCTGTGCCCGCCGCAACACGTCCGGGTGTCGCGTGCAGAATTGTCGAAGGAGATGGTAGAGGCCATACATCTCCTTCTGGTTGATATGCTTTGACAACCAATCTGGCGGGAACACCCCCCCCGCGGGGAAGGTGTCCGAGGCCGTGTTCACCACCACCCCTTTGCATGCGACAGATGACGCGTCTGACGATCCCTTCGTCAAGGCCGCCACGAAATGTCGCGCCCGCTGCCAGGGCCCCTCCTGCGAGGTAGCCGACAAATTAAGCCACAGCTTAAATTCGCCTAGAAAGTCGGCCCTAGAGTCTTGCGTAAGGTCGACCATGCACAGAGCTGACTTCTCGAGCTCAGCAAGCACAGCGAACATAGCATGCGTCCACAGCGATGGCGGCCGAATAGCCACCAACTTGCTCATGCATTTGCCCGCGATACGCTGCAGCGTACGGAAGGACAGGCATCCCTCGTCTAGGGCTGCTCGCAGCAGCTGCTGCAGTTTATCTAGCTTATCCTGTGGAACCCGGAAGGTGGTGGTGTCAGAGTCGCACAACATCCCGAGATACTGCTGCAGCCTAGTCGGCCGGAAGTCGCACTTTTTGGCCTACAGGAACTGACCACACAGGAACGACACCAACATCGCCACGTGTGTAGCCTCGCCCGCAGCATGCCATTGCTCCCGCGCCGTGTGCCCATGAGAGGTGAGGCAGCTACTCAACCCCGAGTCGTCGAGGTACGCTAACACCGGGATCCCTTTGGAGCGAAGGTAGGCTGCTTTCGCCTCGCTAAGGGTATGGTAGCACCATGGACTTAAACTGAATCCGAAAGGCAAAACACACCAGCAGTAGTCAATGCCACCGTACGCGAAGCCAAAGAGCGGCCAAAAGGAGGGGCGCAGAAGAATGTGGTGAAAGGCGGAAGCGTCATCCAACGAAGTCATGAAACAGCCCTTCGAAGCGACGCTAGCCACCCGCGCCATCGTAGCAATCGAAAAATGGACCTTCTTGCCCCGCTTGTTTAACGGCCTCGCATCGTAAATTAGACGCGGTTTTGCCTCCTCGACCGACAACGCCATGACTAAGCGCGGGCGCTGCGCCCCCCCGGATGTCCGCCCATTTGATAACACACCCACGATCAACGAGGGCTCGTACCTCGCCGTCCACGAATTTGGTGAACCTTGGCGGGATACGGTTGTGGAACACCGCTCCTGGAAATCGGGCGACGTCATACGGGCAGGCGCTCGACGGACCCCGGTATTCCCTCAGGAGAAAATCGTGAAGGTCCACTCTGTCATATAAGTACAACACAAGCGTTTCTCGAAGCGGGCGCTCTTTGAGGATGATGTCGTGCCAGAAGCCTACATGCCGGCGCACGAAACCCCGCACGAATAGGTCTCCACCCCCCCCCGCATTCCATATCGGAGCATCCCACAGGTATACGCCGTAGCCGACCCTGCATAGACGTCCGCCACGGACGGCCACGCTCCCGAGGCAGGCAGAGCTCCCGTGCGCGCCGACTCGCGTTCGTCGGTGTCCAGGGGGGGTGTGGGGAGAAGAACAGACCGCACGTGTGCGTGGCGTCGATCGTGGCGTCGGAGCCAACCGTCGGCGACCACCTACAGCGCACCATGGAGGAAAGGAGGAGAGGATATCCGTTTGAGGATACCCGAGCGCAAAAGGAAGCCTCGCGAAACGCGTCATTTTACCATATTATTCGTTCCATCCCTGTTGCATGGTTCATTGGGTTAAGCGCACACTTTTTTTCTAAATCAATTTTTCGGTGATACGTAGAGCTCAGTTTTTTTAAGAGCCTCACAAAAAATGGGTGATGCCCCTACCGCAGCGCTCGTCTCACGCCAGATAATTGCGTGACAGCAGTCAAGACGTGATACCAGGTACCAGATGGGGGGGTAGGAGAGTAGGAGTGTTAGCCTCTCATGCTCTTGGATGTTGCACGTTGCCCCTGACAAAAAAACATCCGTTGCACGTTACAGCCTCCCTGATTGCGGTGATTGATCCAGATGATTGCTTGCACTAAGGTTTTTGAATCTAAAGAGCAAGCACGTTTTCGCACGACGGCAGTCAAGTCGTGAGGATGTGACCTGCTTCAATTGGGTAGAAAACATGGGCCATCGTTGGAGACATGGGGTGTGTCGACATGCATACGTAGAGAAACGAGTTATCGAGCCCCAAGAGGGCAGAACGCAACCATTGTATTTCTTGCGGGGTGGGTCTGAGTATCCACCTACATGTTATCGCCGCCGTGTTTGGCCAATCAACCATTGCCCTCCTTTACTCCACTGACTGCTCGCTTCCATTGTATTCCCACCGGCGTCTGCCATCTGACCATCTGACCATCTGACCATCTGTCATCATCCATGTGATAGTTTTATCCAGAGCAACACGGGTGCTTGAAGAGAGAACAAAACGCCATGCCCTTGCTTCGTGCATGGGACGGTTTGAGAAGAATGCTGCGCGCAGGAGGGCCAGCCACCAGTCATCGGCGGCTGCTACCGCCAAATGGAGGTGAGCGGGGAGAGGTAAAATATCAACAAAAGGGGGTAAAAATCCTGGAATGGATGGCTTTACGTGGGATAGTCCGGCAAAACGATTTCAAGCTACGCATGAAAAACTTAAATTACACCTGATAAGGGCGAGTGCCCAAAGGAATATGTCGGTACCTCTTCGATGTCTCAATGTCACCTTTTGTGTACACATTAACATCGTCCACATTAGCCTGCGCGGCAGATAGAGGGTGTACTATTAATAATAATAGAGTGTGCTGCTTTCCCTAGTGGGACCCATGTATCTTGACTGTCTTGATTATAATATACCAGCCAAAAACGCGACGAGCGCGATCCAATGACGTGTCTACTGGAAATGACCGAGTACTACCATGCTGTGCGCCTTGTGTTAAAGCTGCAAAACACACCTTTCCCTTACCTTCTATTGCGGCTGTGACTAGGATAGATTCTTTACCCCTGGACTTCTAGCAGCCGGGGGGCCTCGTGTGGCGGATGCTGTAATCGCTATACGTAAACTTTTGACATGTTTTCCTTGTTCAGTATCAACAACTGAAGCCCCTTTACTACCGCTGTAGTAGAAACGCAACAAGCTGTGTGCCACTGATTACTCCGACTGCCAATGTGCTGGGTCGCCATCGCGCGCAACCCACTCTCTCCTGCCACCGACGCGTGTGTTCCGAACAGACGCTCTCGCCTCGGGCAAGGATTGATGTGCTGGCGCAGCCGAGGGCGTGCTACTCAGCGGCAGCAACGATTCCAGAGTGACGCCTCGGCGTTTCGTCGGCTTGGCTCCCTCCGCCGAGGGCTGGCGTGCGTCTTAGATTTCACGGAACAAGAGATTCGTGCGCGTGGTATCATCCAGGCGAAAAATGCCGCCCGGCAGGCGGCCGCGATCGCGCGATGGAGAGAGGTGAGCAAAAAGGCCCGCTGAGTGCTGTTGTTATATCATGCAAGTACCTTGTTGTATCATCGACGTTGACGTTTATTTCCGTCAGTTGGTCATGATCAAACATGGGCAGTTAGTGTAGTTTGCTTCGTTGTGTATCGTATGCCTCGATTCTGTCTACTTTTCCTGGTACTATCGTTTTTCCACTCCATAAAGGTGTATTGGAGCCTAGTCTTGTTACCACAGACTATATTATGAAATGACCTAATGTGATAACCATAGCAGCAACATTGGACATGGATATATATATATATATATCAACCATTTGTGCCATTCCGGACAGTGTGGGGAATCGTGAATATATCATACGCATGAAAATAATCGAACTTCCGAGCGTTTCAGTTGTGTGGCCAAAACGGAGGGTCAGCCATAACAACAGCGCCTTGGCCGCTATAGATTTTAGAGGGCAGCCCATCAGTCGTTTGCGCTATACCAGGCAGTAGTCAACTGCAACAGACACGAAAATGGTTTACAGTGCTAACAACATTTACGCATCTCCCTCCCAATACTCGCAATTGACTTCACTTCCAACTGTCTCCTCAAAGGTTGTCGGGGAGTTCCGTGCCAACTGCAAAGCAACTTCATCGAATCTGGCCAGGAGCTTATCCCTCGCCGTATCCGCTTGGCGACTAGGCGCTTCGCGGTTCCAAGCCCAGCGCGACCTGGCGCGGGCGGCTGATGTTCACTTTCGTCGCCGGTTTTTTTTTTATATCGTTCAAGCATTGGCGGAGAAGAATTGATCGTGCGATTGGCACGGAAGTCATCACCCAGCGGTTTCAGGTGACCACATACAAAGTATATACTACTGATAGTACACCCGTGGGACATGTTTGACCACTGTACGAATCACATAGATAACTTTCACGAGTCTGTTTCGCTTCTGGGCACGCTTTCCGCTACCCTACGGCGCACATTATAATACCACCAATAGTGCTCCTTCTTGATTGTTGGTTGGTGTGTCATTCTAGAGTACCGGTGGGCCGTCGTGGGCACAGCCAGTTTTCTCTTCATCATGTTTTTGGTGCGCACGCACGCGTTTTTCCTCCGACTAGACGTCGCCACCACTGTTTTGATACCGTTCTCTTCCTGCAAATGTTACCAGCACTATTTCTTTTTTGTCCTCCCTCTTAAAAATGTACCGCTTCTATTAAATTGTTCTCTCTTCTTCAACTTTTTCGTGTTCCGCTTGTCTGTGGTAACTAACTTCTCAGCGTCAGCGCAAGCTCAGACTTGGCCTATCGGGGATACGTCGCTGCTCTGAAAGGCGAGGCTTGGCTCGGCTGGCGACCTGGCGAGCCCAACTATGGGCTGGAGCATTCCGCGCAACGTGCGCTTTGAGAAAGTGGCGGAACCATGCGGAGAGCACGGGGAACCTCGAGGCCTCGTTCCGAATCGCGAAAGGCCGTCGCCTCAAGAGCGAGATTGCGCTTCGCCGCTGCTCCTCGCCTCGCGCAAAGCGGTTTTTCGGGGCTTTGCGTGGCCATGCACGGGATAGACAGCTCAAGAGGCGTCTGTTGCAAGATTGGTTGGCTCATACAAAGACCTTGGTTCGGACGAGGAAGCAGGTGGGTGGGTGGATGGGAGGGTAGAAGGGTGAGTAGGTGGGTAAGAGGGTCGGTGAGCGGGCGGGCGGGTGTGCGGGTGTGTGGGCGTGTGGGTGTGTGGACCAGACGTGTACCCCGGATGATCGAAACCCCAGTATCCGGCGGGTACAACCCGGATGGGGAAAACCCGAGACGGGTTCGGGTTCGACTTTAAACCCGCGGGTTCTGGGGGTGACCAAAACCCGGGTACTCGGGAGGTTCGAGTACCCGGGTACCCGTATTTTGACATGTCCCCCGTTTAGAATGCCTCACAATATCTCTGGAAACCTTTGAAATCGACTGAGAACGGGGGGTCCCTAACCTGTCCATGGTGATTTTCATTTTTGTTTGTAAATACGCGTGCCTGCCACGCTGACCTCTTCGATATCTTTGGGGTATATTGTTAATACGGACGTATACATAGGCATGGCTTTCTTTTACTCGAGCCATAACACCTGCCCAACATGAAGACCTGGAAACGCCACATCAGGTCAATCTGTTTTTCGCTATATAACTGAATGTGCTCAGGTCAGGGGCGAAAGTATTGGGTATCTGCTTTTTCGCGTGCAACCACAGACTACATATGCAGCACGCCACTACTCGTACAGCATGTCTCTCTATATTTGTTTGTACATATACTCATCATGCTGTGAAGCTGCGCGAAACGATAACAAGTACTCTGTAGTATAACTCATGAAAAAAACACGAAAACCAAGGCAAGCTGATTGGATTTTTTTTGTAGTTTCTTGCTCTTCTTGTTGAATACCCGGAACTCTGTTACGGCCGTTTGATGGTTATAGTTCTCGTTTCGAGATCAAATCGTAGTACGCCCTGTCCTCCGCTTGTGGTACCCGTTGATAACCGTGAACGAAAACGGGTTATCTGAGTACCCGGGTTTACCCGAGTATTTGTTGGACCCGTTCGATTTCGGCTGAAAACCCGGGTTACCCGCGACGGGTTCGGGTTTCACTTTCAGAATTATCCGAGTACTCGATTGTGACGGGTACTCGCCGGGGTACACCTCTAGTGTGGGCGTGTGAGTGGGTAGGTATTTGGATGTGTGTGGGTGTGTTGATGGATGGGTAGGTGTGTGGGTGGGTGGGTTTTTGACGACAGCAGTGCCGATCGCGGTTTGATTTTTTGCGCTTATTTTGATCGAGAAAGTACAACCCGGAAAGCGAAGCCAGATGCTTACAGCACGTATCGATTTGGGGAAATCAAGTCCTTTGCTCCCAGCATACCAGTATCCCCCAACGATGTTCGGTATGAGCTGTGGTCATTGGGCCCTTTTCGCCGCATGCACCGCTACAATAATACTACTAAATAGTTAGTTTGTCGGAAAAAGATATGCCAGGTACGCCAAAGCAAGGCAGGCATGTGCGTTTCAACCCTCGTGTCACCAACATCAGGAAAGGCACAATCGTGGGGGCATTATTTCGCGCAAGTCGCTACTATATCGGTGTGCGGGGTGGAAAGCTGCTCATACTACTGTGTGGGGAGGCAACCGGCTGATGCATGTTCACACCGTGCGCAGGCTCAAATCATTTTCCGCGCTAGCCACTGCTACTCTTTGCGAGGCGGCAACCTTCTCGTATTTACGCCCAGTGCACACTTTTATTGACTGCAGGCTCAATCATTTCGTGTCCGCTCTGGACTACGAGCTCTTCGCTCTTGGGCGAAGTTGTCCCAGTACCTGCGACACCGCCGGTTGTTGGTGCTGAACCACTCTACCCGCAGGGTGACTCAATCCATCTTCTGGGCATGGAAAAGTGCCGTATTTCCGCTTGGACTTCGGGGGCAGTGGGCCCCAAGGGTGTGCGCGCATCGCAATGGAAGGGCCGCGCAGGATGAAGGGATCCGGTTGCAATTACCGAAGACCAGCAAGGCTATCAGTGTTGCAAGCTCGGGAGAAGTGGAATGTCTCGGACTGACCGAGGCGACTGCTAATAAGGAACAGGACGGGAGGGGTCCGTTGAAAGATTCCAATAACGAGCAATCCGGGAGAAGTTCTTTGAAACAGGATTCGCTGGTTTTGCTGCGGCTTCCCATGGTCGGGAAGCGCATGCGCCGCGTGCTCCATGCGTGGAGGAAGTTGGCGAAGAAGGGAAAACGCCTCAAGTACATTCGAGACATGTTGCCGCAAAAGGTGACTATGTGTCGAGTGTCGAGTGTGAATCAAAGATCCATTGCAGTTCAGTAATGCGCTAAGTATAGGCTGAACTACACTATACCAGGTAGAGTAGTCATCATTGCTTTGACAGCCCTGCCGCCACAAACCTTTACAAGGCAGAAACAGCTCTCGCTATTAGGAACTCGCGCTAGTGTGCTATACCAGGTAGGATTATTAAAATAAGACATGCCTCACTGCCGTCAATCATGTGCCCTGGTAGAAGAGGTACGTTTGTCGCTATAGTTAAAAAGAGAGAGGACCACGCGTCCTATTATAGGGATAGCATTATTGACCAAATCATTGATGACCGCCGTGGCTTCTTAAGGGCACTGACAGCACTGAGGGACTACCCAATAACGCAGGCCTTATCGTCGGAACACCATTTTTTTTGTTTTTTACATCAGGGCATAAGGCATGCCTTTATACCTATTAATAGGCCTTCGGGTGTGTGGCACTTTCTTGTTTTGTTAAAGTCAATTTCTCGGTGAAGTATGGAGCTCCTATACTGTAATCATGTAAGGATCTCCAGAAAATTGTACATGCACTCCTATCGTAGCAAGTGTCCGATCTTCACTCCGACTGAGATCCAATCCGGCCCCAGACTTCCGTTTTCACCCAGTCAAAAAGTAAGACATGTCCTGTACTTTACGTAGGCGGTCGGGTAAAATAGCAGCTCGGTTCCCCCGAGATTTGTCGGTAAAAAACTCAACAGTAAAAAACGAAATTTACTGAAGCGAAGTGAACCGAATTGCCACCCTTCGCCTTCCACTTTTCCGTAGATGGGCCACGTTTTTCCTGGTCCACCGCACGTAGGTTTCACGGCGACGAACAGCGTCTTCCGAAACCTTCACTGCGGAGTGGAACAAGCCAACTACGATCAGATGGCGGTGCTCACGCTAGGGTCGGAAAAGGATAAAGGCCACGGTTGTCCTGGGATTTCGGACAATACCCGCGACGTGGATTTAGGGGCGCTTCGACGAACAGGGTGCGATCAAGGTCGCGGCAAAGTGGTGAAAGGCTCTGGCCCCATATACCCCGGGCGACGCAGCAATGGAGAAAGGTGTCGAGGCGATCACAGTGCTGACTTTATAGTCGACGCCGGTAGAGGAGGTTCAGGACAACCTTCTGGAGGTTCCTACCTTGCGCGGTATTTGTTGAGATCGCCGGACAATGACGCGCCGTCTGTAGATCCTTGAGTTCGAGGCAAGATCGTCTTCGGGCGCTTAGAGCAGATAGAACATTGCAAGTCCTTGAGTTCGATAGCAAGATCGCCTTCTGGCACCTACAGTGCGGTTAGATCACGCCTGTAAGTTCTTGGGTCCGATGCAAGATATCGTTCAGGAGCATGAAACGGCGCGGTCACGCTCGCTTTTCTGTATTGCCTCATTGTATGCTTATCGCAGTACGAGAAGGTGCCGCATTCATTTGTAGCCACTACAGTAATTAGACGGGTGTCTCAAAAGCACGGCTTGAGTCGCAGGCATTTTGAGGCCTCCTTTAACTTCTCTTGAAAAAATTGCACACATCGCATAAATCCTGATCTAGACAGTCTAGATCTCACACTTGGCCGTTGTGAGATGTTGAACGAGAGCCATATCATACAGACCCCACCCGGCAAACTGTGCGCAAGAAATAGCCTTGCCATTCATACCCCAACCCGGCAAACATTATCAATGTCGTGCAGATCTTTTACACTAGAGATCTACCCGCCCCGAACTATCTAGATCGTGAACTAGGGCTCTGATCAGATCTCATCTGTCCGATGTACGGAATGCTACTGTACCTGTTCATAGCCAATAACAGCCTTGTGGAGAGAGAGCGTCTTCATCCACCGCAAACGGGACACGCGGGTCCTCGATGTATATCAGAACCTCGTCTTCGGCGTGCATCGCTGACGCGCTTTTGTGCTACCGTAGAGTAGTCCACGTATTCTAACGGTGCCCCCAACACTTCCGCCCAAGCCTGGTGATCTGCGCCAGACACCACGGGTACGCTTTCCTTTAGTGCGAGAGGTGGTTTTATTGCTTTTTTCACCACGGTTGCGTCGTCGTCCGGTGGGGCCGTATCCTCTCGATGCTGTGACTGTGGGTGTGCCGCTTGTAGCTGTTGGTCGTCTGTAGCGACTTCCCCTTTCTCGGTGATGGCTTCCTCCGCGGAATCATCGTCATCGTGCGATCTTCTACTCGGTAATTTGGACCGCTCTGTTGATAGTGTAGCACTTGCGGCAGCCAGACCCTGGCTAGAGTGTGCGCAATAAGAAAAACAAGTTGGCCCGAGCAAAATATCCAGGGTGTTTTAAGTTCGAAGAGGTTTCTGTACGAGAGAGCTTCTGACCTTACCTTACGCATCGCAGCCCGCATTGCTCTGACAATGAAAGCTATGCCGATGAAAGCTATGTATGATATAAAAGCCATGTATGATACCTGTGGCATGAAGGATGTGGATGCCACGATGAGACCGTGTCCGAAAATTCAACAGGACGGCCGAGCGTGCGTCTGGTCGATACTATGATATGATGATATAACGCTGGCTTGTGAGACGAGGCACCGTTTCTCCTTGGAACACGAAGGTACGTACGTATCGTAGCCAGCCGGAAATCTACTTAAAAAGTTGCTTAGCTGCCAACACACTTATGGTTGACATACTTTCTCGATGAAACGTGCTGGGCAGAAATTGTCGCACGACGCAGCCGATGAAAACGGCATTACTATTTCTGATAGATTACTTCCCATGACATACTGTAAACCAGAAGTATAGAAGTTGAGTTGACGGGTAAGATCATGAGTCGCGAGAGAAAATCGACTGTGCTGAGGTACTCGTACTACTGTAGGAGGGAGTCATTGGGCGCTTTCTGTCACGTTGACCTCGTACAAGCGTCTCACCTATAACCCCGCTTACACGCGTTGAAAACAGCTGGGTACGGTATATTCCCCGACACATCTTGGCAGGCGCTGTGCGTGAGACGCTCAATCCAAGGACGCATATGATCATCGCTGTCACCGCTGACGAACCTGAAGCGACCAAGTAGTACGACACACCAACAACTGTTTGTGCTCATGGTATGATAGCATGGCCGCGGGCGCTTAGCTGATGCAATTTTCGCTCGTGTACTCCAATAATCCAGAAACTACTATTACGGGGGTCCATAGTTAACGGGACCAACTTTTGTTAGTAAAAATAGGCAAATATATAGGTTTTTACGTACACCATAGGTCCTGTTAACTATGGACCTCCGTAATACTAATATTAATAGTAGGTATCACGACGTGTCCAAAAGTTTTTCTTTGTCCTCCCCATCCACGTGAACTTTGCCCTTTTTCTCCTTCTCCCTCTTTGGTCGTAGATCCGGGCCACAAAGCAGGCTCTTGTCCCCCCTCCCCAATACGGCACTTGCCTTGCATTTTTATCGCGAGAAAGGTACAGAGTACTTTCTTCCCTCGTGGATTCGCGTCGGATTTTGTGTACACACGCCAGGCGCTTTCTGCCGTCGCTTGGATTCAAAAGAAAGAACCCCACTACTTGTCAAGGTGTTACAGTAATCCTCGCGCTAAGGGAATACACAGGAATAATAGTGCATGTAAAAATGAAAATACATTTCAAATGCAACAGAGTGCAATACTAACAGGCCACGTAGACCAACTAACGTGCTTACCGTGCTCAATATTTTACGGGCATCGATCCATATAAGGTCCCTAGGGAAGCCAGTGAAGCAGGAGAATCTCGACAAGGAGCGGATTCCTACATTACAGTACGTACGTGCGCCACCCTGCGGACTCGACGGAACGTATATATACTGGTATCTGTACACCAGGTACAGCATACAGTAGATATTAAAGGGTTAGCCCGTAAGACATACCCTTTGTAGCAGACAGCAAGTAGGCCAGTACACATCAATAGTTGTATGTATGTCACGCATAGTTGCTTGGATTAGTGTCGTCTTGCGGGTGCGTCGCCCTGGAGCGTTTCGGTTCCGGTTCTCGCCGTGGGTGGGGGGGCTCGGGTGGTGTACCGGTTTACGTCTAACCCTGGTATATAGTCAGTAAGAATACTGCTGTACTACTGCTGTACTCGTACACACAGTACGAGGTGGTAGTGCTTAGCAGCACCATAAAAGCTTGATTGATGGTGTTGTTTTTCGGCCAAATCGTGTTTGTCTACAGCCAAGCTCCTCACCGATAGCACAGCTGGGAACAGGCGAAGTCGTGCCCTTCTTGAAACTTGCGGGTGCACATCCGTCCCATCTTTGGATAAGGCAAGGCGCGAGCGAACGCCTTGCAAGCCACAGCTGATTCGTCAGACCCATCAATCACTGCGCAAACGGCTTGACATGCGGCTTCTTCATTTGTCCCCCCATCCTCCACAACCACAGCAGCAACGGTTGTTGTCGTTGTGCCACACGAACGTGCAAAAGAAACAAGCAAGAATGCCACGGAAATCAACGCAACCGACATCTATTTATCCGTCGGTCCGGACAGGCATCTATCTGTCCGTGGCCTATCGCGCACGCCCCCCTGCACAATTCTCTGTGCCACTAACCAACCTATGATACCAGTGCACACATCTACATATACTCAACATAGGGGAGTACAACTATGAAACCGGAACGGAGCACAAGATCTCCAGCTAAAGATCTTACTCGTCATCGTACGATCTACGATTTTACAACTTTACGATCTACTACTACAAACACGTCTTGCAGGCCATATGAACTCCGAATCTACGAGACTGAGACAGTAGATTGCTTGAACGTAAAAGCAAAGTTGTTCGTGTGGGGCAAGCTTTGCTGGCGCGGATCGAGGGATACGCGACCGATAATACGATGGCCGCTCGCCGAGGCTCGAATGGGTTTCTGATGGCTGGCCTTCCTTTGGTGACGTTCATCATCGGTGGATCGTACATGCTGTCGGAGGTGGGTGTTTCTCTGCTAAAATCGATTCCTGTCCTTTGTTATTGCCTGGTACCTCGTACCAGGTATATATTTTTATTAATAGTAGTGTATGGGACAGATGTGATGCCATGTTGATGTTCCGTCAGAAGGGTGTGCTGTGCAGTCGTGTGCTCGTGTTGTCCCAGCTGGTATCGAACCAGAACGCGAGGGTACAACAGTGCTTGAATCAGCTGAATCGTAGCAGCACAATTGAGACGCCTTGTGCTTTTCCCTGCTGTTCTTGCTTCGCAGAATGCAAGGAATGCGTTTGTGATGAAATTTCAGGCACCTCAGGCCTCCACCAGGCGTTACGAGTAGAGCATTGGAGACAGCGCAGCGTACCAAACAGCAGCGATGCAAAGGTCATGAGAGCACCAGTGCCAGCAAGTACCAGTCGTGTCAGCTTTTGGTACCCTTGGGACTCGCGAGCACTCAGTCAAGTGAGCTCCTCGTAGCCTTGGGCCTCGCAAGTACTGAATCATTTCAGGTCCTGGTACTTGGACTCGCGAGTACTCAGCCATTTCAGCTCCTGGTACCCTTGGGAGGACTTATTAATATTTAATAGTCATTTTAGCTCCTCGTACTGCTGTTGGGACTGAGTACTTCAAAACGACTGGAACACGCGAGTCAACGACTGAGCCCCGATGAGTTGGTACTGGTACTCCGACGATGTTTTGCAGTTTTGTTGTAAAGGGAGATATACACGTACATAATAGCGAAAAACACACATAAATGTGTTTTCTTTTTGTTTGACCCTTTTGTCTCGGTACTCGCGAGTACTCAGTCATTTCAACCCCTGGCACCCTTGAGACTCGCGAGTACTCAGTCATTTCAGCTCCGCGTACCCTTGGGACTCGCAAGGGCTAACTCATTCCAGCTCCTCATACTCTTGGGACTGGGTACTTCAAAATTACTACTGTTTCTCGCGAGTTAATCACTGGATCCCTATGACTGGTGTTATGACGACCTTTGCAGTGATGTGTTTGGTCTTATCGACAATGTACAACCAGTAGTCATCCGACGCTGTTATTATAGCAGACATGAAACATGAAACTGACGGTACTGCTGTTAGGCTATTTCCTATGCGGTTCGATTTCGAGCTTCAGATTTGTATTTTTCGATCTCAAAAATGAATAGACCCTGCTTAGACCTACGCCAATGGGAAAGCGAATTATCAATACGTAAACAGTTTGAATTCCAAAGATACCAGCCAATTTTTTTAGAGCACGCTTCCTACGTGCACGTTTACAAAAAAAAAAAAGTTCCCAACTTTTGGAAAAGCCCGAAAAAAGCAAATCTGGGGCCGATGTTGGGCCAAGGTCGGCTTGAGAAAAACTCAGGCCGATCTTTGGTTCGAAGCGGCGAGATTCCGAGTCCTCGACAGACATCGATCGACAAAACCAACGATTGCGTCGTGAATTCTGAATGGAGTGCGCTTGTTAGGGGCTCCGACCCACCCTTGGGTCACCGTCTTCACACAATGGCCAGTGATGTGTGGCGGGCGCTGGCCAGGCGTACGATAAAAAAACAATTAGCCGCTGGTGTGTACAAAACAGAAGACAAAAATTCTCGATCCGCCTCGAATGGCAAAAAACAGGCTTTTTTTCAGGTTTGAGAGGATACCGCAGGACGCCGCCGGCAAGCTCTCGCTCCCTAGAGCATTTATCCACTACTTTCTATCTTCGATGCCGTCATCTACACTCGTAGGCCTTGCCCGACACCAAGCGGGTTGGCCGTGGGCTGAGTCTATATCGAGATCGAGCATCTATGGTCGCACGAGCTGATTTTTATCAGCGTGTTGACAATTTGCAACGAGAGAATACGAATTGCGCCGCCTGCAGCCGTTAGAAAAAAAGAAGGAAAAATCAAACATTTTTTCCCTTTTTTCCCAAAGCGGCGGTACGAGGATATTTTCGGCTGTTTTTTTAAAGCAATATTTTTGAAAGAAAACTTTTGGACTTCGCGTTTCCATTGGCATAGGTCTTATGCAGTCCAAATATGCAAGATCCGACCGGAATTTTTTCGATTTCAGAATCCGATGACCCAAGTCGTCGGATTTTGGCCCAAAATCCGACTACCTGGGTCATCAGATTTTCAAATCGAAAAATGGCATGCTCTTTAAATTCAAGATGTTATCCACGACAGCAAACAGCAGCAGAACGATCGATGAGTTGGATGGTGATACAGCTGTATATCGACGCTGCTTCGCGCCCGACGCGCGGACGGCGCGTCCCTCCGTGGCCAGACTAGAGTCGGCTGGCGCGGGCTCGGGCCTAGAGACCAAGAGAAGCGCACTCGGCACGCGCCTCTCCGTGGATACGTACTCGTAAACTACACTGCTGTACAGCAGCAGCAGTCAAGTCACAAAATGAAACACAAACTACCAAGACAGGTTGACTCTAGTGCACTCGCCACGTCTCTTTGCCGCCAGACCAGAGGCAGTCAGCGTGGGCTCGGACACTTGGGTCCTACGCGCAGGGCAGCGCATCCAGCGCGTCTCTTCGCGGCGCCAAACCAAAATAACAGCAGTTGCTCTCGGCGTTGCTCGAATCTGTATATTGTAAGCACAATAAATCTGATTTTTTCGCATAGGAAGACTCTTTCGATTTGCCAAGTTCTTCATATCTGAAAATGCCATCGGGTCAAAATCTGAAGCTCAAAAATCGAACCGCATAGGAAACGCCCTTATACACCATATTGCCTACTCTCGCCGGCCACACCCACTTTATACGAGTACGAGTAATAAATACGTACCAGGTACAGTAGTCGTATGCTTATCTATACACTAAAGTGCCGATAGAAAATGACCATGCCAGCACTATTTCGGAACACAGCAATAATCAGGACCAAATATGCTTGGTAAAAATATTGGAATATATAGGTTTTGGTGTGTATGATGGGTCCGGACCGGCCGGTAGATAGTAGATGACAAATGCTGCTGGTACTTATCACCAGCGGGTATTGTTGATTTGGTTGACGCAGCGGCTTTTTGCTTTCTGTGCCGTATTGCTGTTTCGTCATGCTGCAGTCTACTGCTGTACCTTAGCACGCAGACGACAATATGGGTATACTCGTACAACTGAAAATTATATTCGACTGTTACTACGTTCGCAAAGGTTGACCAATCACCAACCTTATCCACTCGCCACAGCATAACATCACATAAAAAAGCTCGCGTTATCATCAGAAGAAAATGGTGCGAGTACTCGTATTATACGAGTAAAACAGTGCAGTGAGCGAAAAGCGTCGAGTTTCAAGCACAGGAGTGTGGTCTGGTGGTACTGTATAGTCGGCAACTAGAAATAGTACTACTCGTACTGGCTACTGGCTACTCGTACCTGGTACGGGATAGGAGAGGCGAACCGATGCACTAAACAACCAACCGATCAAGGGTTGGTGTGGGGGTTGTTGTCGCCTTTGGACCGACTCTGCAAACGAACATACCAACATCAAGCCTCAGCCTGATAAATTCTGCGAGTTGACAGAAGTCCGCATTACCATTGATATGTAGCCGTCGCTTGGAGCTGCAAGAATCGCTAAAGCGATTGGGGTATTAATATAGTAATTAGCACACGCCTCATCCGGCGCGCGTACGACTACGTAATAAGAAATACCAGTAACTCGTAATATGTATACGTATGTTTGTCAAATTTTCGTACGTTTGCCAACTTTTCTCTTCGTACGAGCGCTTTTCGGTAAAACACCAAGTAGGGACACGCGAAGCCCGGCCGGACACATTGGTCGAGGTCTCGGCGCAATCCGTGCACTCTGGAGCGCGTGGCGGGCGCGCAAAGTTTTTTTTTCCGGCCGGAGTGGATAAGACGATTTCCCTGGTTTCAGCACGAGAGGCCTTACATTGTACGTACGTACCGGTATAATCATGCATGCTGTCTGTTTTCTGCCCTAGGCTCTCATGAGCTGTGAGCACACAGTCCAGACATATACCTGGCGCACAACAGACAAGATGCACAGATCCATCCCATCGTTACAACGCTGTCGCCCACACGCCGTGCGTGTGCGACACATCCATATGCGCAGTATTGCTGTATGTGATCCAACATTGCCACTGCTCCAGCTACTATCAGTATTTCGTCCGTTGGTAGTGCACTCGCAGTCCCGAAATACTCTCAATACGCCCAGTATACTTGGGGTATGACGCATACTTCGACCGTCTGCGCACCGTGTCGACCATTCTAAGGCCCATTGTTCGGCACAAAACACTCACAGATGGTCCCACGAGTGGGAGTTGGAGCAAATTACTTTCGCTGGGTACAACTCGAGTACTTAAGAGCACGGGCAGTATTTCGAGAATATGTACTGCGAGGGGTATGTACTGCGAGTACTCTCAGTATCTCGGGGTTCTGTACTGCGGATATTGCCTGCCTGTACTCCAAGTATTTCGTGTTTCGGTTCTGCGAGTACATATTTGCCTGTGCTCTCGGCGTTCCGTACTGCTCGTCCTCTCCGTACTCTCACTAGTTGGACCTTCTCAGAACTCGCATTATGTGGACCTTCTCAGTATTCGCAATATTTTGGCCGCCAGTACTCACGAATTGTTCTCGAGCATCTAATACTGTATCTGTGAAACCATTATTACCCTGAGCGCCAAGAAACATTTCTTTTGCGGGAAGATATTTTGTTTTACTCAGCCGGTCACAAAGTATTGTATCGCAACCTCGACCTCTTTTTGTACTTGCGTTTACGCCGCAAGCATTGAATTGATCGCCGCGAGTGATCTGTTCAGGATCAATATCCACTCACCGGTATATCCTCTTTTATATTTGAATTAATACTTCGTACCACACTATCTCCACAAACAGCAGTATAGAGTCTGCCCTCAAAAATATGTGCGTGTGTTTTTCACACTAATGATGGGTGGATGCAGTTATTGATACTGTAGTTCTAAACAGGTGTGCAGGTATTTCATACGTGCGAGTATTATTTCGTTCTTGCGCCACTCCCCTATTAATGGACACCTCCCGGAGGGGAACCTTGTACGTTATACCGTTATGTAATACAACCGCCCACGTCATCTACCCGGTGTAATATACCTGATACCTGACACCTGATACCTAGTATAGCATACTATGACGGGGAACCATAGCAAATAGGACCAAATACTTTTAGTAAAGATAGGTAAATATATAGATTTTTGTGTGTACCGTGGGTCCTATTTACTATGGTCCCCCGTAATATATAACTCTGCCACCGTCTTCTCGGGCGTCTGTGGTGTGGTGTGGTGTGCTGTGGTGTGCTGGACTTGGGTTCCTTCCTGGTCACCATCGTGTCGTAACGTCTACGCTACATATACGAACGGTATTTCCGTTCCCGCTTCAGCAGCAAGATTGTCGTAAAATATGCTACTAACATGGCAGCTATCAGTAGCTCTCCAGCTTGCCGAAGCAAACGAGCAAGTACTCTCCAACCAAATTACTGCAATATTAATAGGATAATACTACTGATGGCTGACTTATTTTGTTGCGTCTTTGCGTTGACGTATACCTGGTATATCTACTGGTCAGTTTGTTTCTGGACAAGTGCATGTGAAGGACGTCCGCAAACGAAGCAAAAGCCTCAGGGAGTTCGATCTTGACGAGGTGAGATATTACATCAACATCACGCCATATCTGCAACCGGGTACCTTTTTTTTCTACTGCATGTTGCTTTTTTGTGTTTGTTCGAAACGTTGTGTAGCTGGCGGTCGTCCTGCCACATAGATACCCCGACCGAGTTTTGGTTGGTACTGTTTTCGTACTAGCCTACTGTAGCTGTAGGCGTCCTTCCGCCTTTGTTCGAAACGTTGTGTAGCTGGCGGTCGTCCTGCCACATAGATACCCCGACCGAGTTTTTGGTTGGTACTGTTTTCGTACTAGCCTACTGTAGCTGTAGGCGTCCTTTCGCCTTGTCGTCATCTCGGACTGGAGTGTACCTGGTTATACAGTAGTACATAAAGACCACGAGCTAATGTGATATCACCATCACCAACAACAACAGCAATGACAATACGAGCAACTGCTTCATCGTATCTTGCAGCCCTTGTTTTCCGCTCTGCCAGGTTCTGCAACAATACCATCGTCATGCCGGTGTTGTACGGTATTTATTCCTCCTCCACACATTCGCAGTGCTACAGTAGTATCAGTAGTAGTATTAGCATCAATAACTTTATCGGTACAACCATAGAGTTACCACGGACACCAGCATCAACACCAACACGACCAACAGCATATTGTTTCGTATACCAAGTACGGAATAGTAATTAATGTGCGCAGTAGCATCTCAGTTTGGAGATATATTTATACTTCGTGTATCAATTAGAGTACCGTATGTTGTAGGTATGCTAGTAAGTTCGCGTTATTTTTCATCGTTGGCTCCATCCAAGGTTGATATATGATATGCCTGGCGCACCAGCGTCGTCACTGTACTACCGGCTGACAACAGCCGTTCGCCTACTGTGCTGTTGTACACATATGAACTTATACAATGGTTTACCTGTTGTACTACACCTCTACTGATATGTTGTGCTGCACTTTGTACGTATCCCTTCTGTACTGCTTCTTATGCGTGATGTGCTCTGTACCCTTCTGTACTCTGTGTATTGCTGTATATCATCGTATGTACGTACCCCCTTCTGTACTGCTGTATGCACACTGCACTGCTGTACACCGTGCGTCACTACTGCTGTACGCCTACAATGTTGATGTTGAACTGCTCTTGTACCCGGCTTGTTCTCGGTGCTGGTGGCTTTCAGGAGCACGCAAACATAATGAAGGATTTCAAGGAGGACTTCGAGATCAAGAGAGTACCCAGACCTGGGGAGTAGATTTCAAGGAGGACTTCGAGATCAAGAGAGTACCCAGACCTGGGGAGTAGAAGTGGAGGGAACCACAGACTGCATCTATCTTATAATAGCACCAGACTGCAGATTCTGTTGAATCGAAAAACACATTCCATTAAGGCAGAATTCGTGCGTTTAGTTACGTTCGTGTATATATTCCGTTTGATGTTCGCACCCACCAGGTACAGTGCAAGACAATTGTTTCTGTGGACGTGTTGAATGAACGAATGAAGACTTGTTATTCGTACTTGGCTTGTTGAATCCTTGTCAGCGGGCGGGCAAGGCAAAGTGTGAGCAGTGCGAGTGCTGCAGTGATGTTATTGATGGCATCCGGTGTACGTAGTCAGTAGACTCCGTCCGATTTTCCGCAGCTGGGCGGGGACAGATCCCGTCCGTCTACGTCCATGGCATTAGTCGAAGTCCGAGGTGTAAGTCGGATCAAACGTTTCTTTCATTTCAGTCCAGGTTAACTATTGTAGGCTGTAGACGTTTTTAGGTGTCAAGCGCGTAAAAACCGACTCACAGATAGAGAGGGGCCCCGTTTGGAACATTACCGGTTCACCGGTGGTTATTGGAAACCCATCAGGTGTCTACGAGTGATGGTTATTTATTTTAGTAACCGGGTGATGTTCGTCCCGGTTGTACCGGTTATCCGATAACCGGTATGGTCGGCCGGTTTTACCGGTTATATAGGTTACCGGATTATCACCATATAACCAGAAACGCTTATGTCTTGATTGTAGAGACTGTAAGCAGTGCCACTGTTAGTCTGATTCAGGAACTATGATATTAATGAACACCCACTGCGGTGGTGGTCTCTCCACTGCCAGGAGTTCCCCTTCATGCCCGCGGTGCCCGTCCGATACCTGTGCAGCGCTGCGTCGTCGGCATCTTCCGAGAGACTGTTCTCGAAGGCAGGTCTGGCGATGAGCAAGAGGAGGCAGAGGCTAACGGGGGACAGCCTCGCACGGATCATTACCGTTCGTGGAGTTATCACCTCCGGCCTCCTCGACGAGTGCTTCAAATCGAAGCACAACCCTGCCGGGCGTTTGTGGTCACGAATTTGGCCTAGTATTGAATTATTGGCAGTGAAGGCTAAGACTGAGCGTTTCGCCGGAGTGATGTCGGTGGGTTGGTGGCTCGGTCCACATCTAGGTGCATATCGGGCGGTCGTTGGCGTTCGGTGGTGGGATTTAGTGTCTAGTGCATTTCCCTCATAATGTCGGAAACCGCTGTCTACGCAACTGGGTTCGGATGAAATAGATTGTAGCGGTCAATATTGTTGAGTATGTTATACTTTATGTCTGACGGTGAATCCTGCGTGACGGTTGAAAGGATTTTCGTCGTTGTACGTCTTATCACCAGCCTCTCATATTTTCTAGTAAGTTTGAGGCCGGCAAGGGGTTCTTCTGGCGTACCGTGTGGTTGGCTTGTTGTCTTACCTGGCACAAATATGCCCATGATCACCCCGAGGGTTTTTCGTTCGTTTTCGTAACAAGTCCCACATTGATATTATCGCAGGATGTAGTCAACGCTCGGTATAGTAGCCCGGGGGGAGGACGGTATCCATTTCGGGGGATAATTTCATGAGTTGCACTTTGCTGTGTGTCCCACGAGAAGCCCTTGATAAGAACTCTTTTTCATCTCTGTCACCAATGGATTGGTTTTGTGGCCCATGAGTCATGGCGCACGCCTGCAACTTTTCCTGCGAATCTTTTACAGTAGCAGCAGTGTTTACATTAGTACTTCATGCGTGGTGTCCACCACAACACTGCTGTTATCGTACTATTAATACTACCACCAAACTGTATCGAATTATATCGTCGTACCAGTATATACCTATGATATATACTTAGTGATACCACTTAACTGTTTAAAACCCGCACACCCCGTAGCACGCGCGATCGAAGCATAAGGTTCGCCCAAGTTTTCGATCTCGCAGCTGTGGTTATTTTTTTTTCTCAATCCGGTCAGCTATTGCATGTAGCGGTGTGCCGGGGGGAGACTCCGAGCACTCACCACCACGTAGTGAAGGACAAGAGCAAGAGAGGCAAGTCTAGCGGTTTCAATCATATAGCGGCGTTTCACCGCAACAACCGGTTATGCCGGTCATCCGTATACCAGTTATCCCGAGCCAGCTATATCCGGTTATACCGGGTATTCGTTTCTGGAAATAACGCCTCCCAGTCGGTTATCGGTTATTGAATTTGCCCGTTCGGTGCCCACCACTACTGACAGCTGACTCAATGAGGCTCACGGTTTAGAGTGTTAGAGCTGCGGCTTGAGATTTACAGCAGGAGCAGCCCAGTACCACTATGAATACCTTAAATTTTGGCAACCTTATTTTCTTGATTGCTTGTACGCCGCAAACTAAGAATATCAGTGTGGTATGATAAAACGTGGGTACTGCAATGTCCCGGTGGTCTACGTACAGCAGTGATTAGCCTCGAAAACTACTGAGGTCGAAGGTTGGGGCTTCGAGCCCTGTCGTGTTGTGAGGTTCTTTATTCGGAATAAAGTTGACTGCTGAGAGCGCATAGCGTGAGTATAGGTGCACTTCGACGCGATTCGACGAGGGAAGCAGGTGCTGAACCCTTCTCGTGATAACTCGTGATAAAAATGAAGGCACGAACCGCCGTAGTGGGGAGGGGGGGTGAGAGGGCCAGCCTACTGCTGTGTCACGTCGGATCTGAGTCACGACGATTATAGGAAGGAGAGAAAGAGAAAGAAAGGGCGAAGACAACAAGTGGAATGGAAACTATAAAATGAAAAAAATGCCGTCCACATACGAGTCTATACTTCGTTCGCCACTTGCCATTCCCAATGTATGCGAGGTATTGTGCATGTGCGACATCGCACCTAACGGTATGGTACAAAAGATACCACCGCTTTGACGCTTCGTCAGAGCTTTTCAGTACCACTACACCACTACGGACGCTAGACACTAAACAACAAAAGTGTACAAGTAGCATACTTGGGAGTACGGCATCAAGCAAAAGTCGACGTCAATGTATAGGGCAGGGGGGGGTGGGCTATGCATGATATAGTGCCGAGGATGAACCTTGAAGCTTCGAACTTGCGCCAAATTCCGTGACAACGCACTACAGTACGTAGTAACATTTTTTGTACGAGCTCGTGCACCAGTCTTGCTTAAATATTCGCATGTTTCCGTGATGCCGATGAAAAAATTAGTATGTGTATTGCACACACAGAAGTTCCAGGGTGAGAAGCCCCCCCAGGGAGAAAGGTGGATTGTGGCTCAACTATAATAGTGTGCGATGCGTACACGCGGGGGATAGCACTTGCCGCGGAGTGTGTACTTACTTGCGCCACCCCGGTCCACTGATTCTATGTTTTTTCTCTCAACCCGGGAGCAAATGTTAATTACTCCAACAAAATGCCGCCTCTGCCGCCAGCAATCTGCTATACCTGGTACGAGTTTATGAGAGCGACCTTCTTGCGCTCGTGAACGAGTTGTGAATAGCAGGGTTCTTCACGAGTCATGGCCCACGGGTCGGGTATGTTTTTTTTTTGTTTGCTTCCGGGTCGGGTCCGTTTTATTTTTTTTTCTCCCGGGTCGCGTCAGGAAGTCTTCAAATTTCTCGCGCGTCGGGTCAGGGCAACCTTACCCGACCCGACTCGACCCGCGAGATTGGACTCGATCCGTGAACAGCTCTGCTATTTACTGTATTCACTGCAGTGTACCAGGTATCATATTCTATGTACGCGGGCGTTCGGTCATCGGGTCAAACCGCTGTCTGTCGCCGACAAATACCTGGTCGAAGCATTTTAGGTGAACGTGGCTGTCACTCAGGCTATGATATCACTCACGGCCGATAAAATCTTCAGAATTTCACTACTATGATACAGTTGTCGCGAGTTCTAAAGGGCGCGCGCCAGGCCTGCTTTCCATCGATCAATGAAAACGCTCCGTTTGCTGCATTGGCCAATCGTAGAGCTCCTTTTACTTTTCACATCGAAGCAGCGAACCCATCGTGTGATTGCCGTACCAGGGCGGTACCAGGTATAAACATCACAACACATACATATTTTGGAGGTAACTGCTCTGTTGCGGTTCATCTTGCAGCATTTAGAATTTGCAGCATCATAAATATTAGTATTAGCAGTTGTTTTTTCGCGTGCAGTTTCACACCACATATTCGTACTCGTACTATTAATACTAATATGAACATATCACACCTCGTATAGACTGCCAGGTACTGGGTAATCGCTTCTCCGAAAGGAACAACCATGTAGACTCTAATCGTATAGCTGGTTTTGGTACTACTGTAATATGCTGCACGTAATCGATCGCCCTTGCTGCAGAATATTCCACGGGACATTCCGAGAGATGCCAGCTTTCGAACGCAAAGCGCAAGACACTGCTGCCATAGTCTACGTACAACATACACACAGCGGCATCATTGTTATTCTTTTGGAGCATTTCCTACCAACCACAAAACAAAAACAAAAAATCACGCACCCCAAGCGTTTCGAGCCACAAGCAAAATCCACATATCGTCACGTGATGGATGGACTATCTATCGCCCTTCAGGGGGAGACTTGAAGCGTTTCGCCAATACTCAAATACTCAAATCAAGAGGAAGTCATAAGCCGTTCAGGAGGAAACTTGAAACGTGCCGCCCATAGCCACCCTTAGCCACCCATGCTCAAATCAAGAGCCACAGGTAGGCACATCGCCTGCACGCATACGGTAATACTTCAAGAGAGATACTTGAGGAGGAAACATGACGCGCTCCGTCCTACAGTAATAAATAAAGTCAACAGAAAAATCCAAAGCGTGACCATCTTTATTCGTGGCGGTTGCATGTACACTTTTGCACGTACACTACGTATTTTAGTGTTGGATATCGTTGGGAATCGAATGCGTTTTGCCTTCCATCCCCTGGCATTCACGTATTGTAAATGCTCTTATGCACCGGTACCGAATACCAGACACGCTTTTTTTCGACGAATCGAACATCGAAATCGTACAGCCTGAATCAAGTTGATTTTTCGGTTTATCGATATGGGATCGAACTCGTCTCTCGTTCCATAACTCAAGCACATGCACCCAATCCAAAACAGGGAGCGAGAGCGAGAGCGCCGGCGTGGGCGCTCTAATCTTCGTCCCAGTCGGAATCGTCGTCGCTGTCAGAGTCTTCACTATCCGCTTCCAGGTACTTGCGCCTGCCGCGACACACGACGCGACGAGGGTGTCAATAGGGGGCGAGGGGGGCGTACTCATTTGTTAATCGCCTTAGCCATTAGACCATTGATCACGCATCCCTTTCGAGACGGAGCACCATTCCTACTCCTACAGTAATAATACACCTCCAACACTTGGGCCTTCATTACATTTGTTCCATATATAGCAAAGAAACCTTTGCTTAGCCTATCCGCTTTCGAGAGGGGAACATCAGGGGTGAGGGTGAGCTGGGCATGACTACAGTACTTTCTTCGTGAAGGCAGCTATCAATAGTCACCTTCTCTTACTACGGTACTATACTGCCGCCTTACGCCATCAATTAATACATTACCAAGCATATCATGAGGTCTAGACTATATATGGCGCTATATTTGCTGCTCTCGACATCTTTCACATGGTTTGGTTATCTCTGCCTCATAGTCGGTGACCCCATAATATGTGTGTGTATCTCTCTATTAATAGGATGAAGCAACCGTAGGTAACGATACAGGCAGCGTGCGTGCGTGCGTGCTGTCACTACTTGTCCTTAGGTGTAAATACTCGCAACGTTTCATGTCAAGACAACACATATTGGTACATTGTAATATCAACAGTAGTGCATTGCGACACGGCTGCTTCAGTCAGCGGCTTGGCGTGTACCTAGTATTGTTTACATGGCAGTGTGAGAGCTGCTCGTAATCACGCTAGACAAAAATGCTAACACTTTGCTCATAAATGCACGCCTTCGTTGGCCGGTATCATTTACACGAACAGCATTATACACAAATTCGTACTTAAAACACCTGGCCGTACATGCCACATAACCTTGCGAGGAATTCGTTGACACACCCGGACGCATTTCATACTAGTTTAAAACAGCTGGCCGTGCATGTGATATTACCTTGCGAGTATTTCGTTGATGCCCGGGTTGACGCCGAGGAGTGGGTTGTTCGTCTCCACAGGGGGGGCCACTTCACGTGGCTCCACCTTCTTCAGCTGAGCGCCACTCCTGCAAAAATAGCCACGGCAACATCAATCAACCAAACAACCAACCAACCAATCAATCGATCAATCAACCAATCAATCAACCGGCCAACCGGTCAACGAATCAACCGATCGAGAAATTGTTACTGAATCGATCTACTGTATGAACCCATCAAGCAACAATCGATCAATGAACCAATCAATTAACAAACTCACTAACCAGGTAATCGATCAAACAACCCTCCAACCAATCAATCAACTACAGTAATACCTCAATCCATCAACTTACAATTCGTGACCATGCCGCTGCTTCCATATCGACACTTCGGGGCGACAGAGTGCAGAGGGCTTGTTTTATTTCTGCGCAAACTTACGTGGCTAAGTACACAAAAAATCTACTGTAACACCACCCCCATACGTCGACTAACGTTAACCTATTATTGACTCAACAAATGGCTAGCCGTTCATTTTGTGCTCGCTTTTACGGTGAAATAAAAATACAACCTTGTCCGGAAATGCAAGAAGGCCATACATTTAGAGACCCAAACAGAGCTGAAGCTTTATAGTTCCGGACAGAGTGGTACCAACATAGGCACTATAATACTACAGACAGTACAGACAGTACTGCTTGTAAATACAGTACGCACCTAATGGCAGAAAGTAGGTCGTTACCCCCACCGCCCCCACCTCCACCGGGGGCAGGCGGAGGCCGTTCCATCTTCTTCAATTTCTTGCCGTCCGTGATGCTGGCCAAAAGAGAACCACGCGCCGAAGCCCCACCAGGCCCGCCGGGCCCCCCACCGGTTGCAGGCGGAAGCGGGGGCGGTGCAGGCGGGAGGCCACCCGTCGGGGGCGGCGGGGGGAGTGGCGGAGGCAACGGCGGCTGTCCAGACGGCGATGCCTCCGCAACGGGGGGAAGCTGTGCGGCCATCGAACATGAAACGGCAGGCGTAAGGCATTCACCACTTCAAGCCAACTCTTTGTGTTCTCGAAGGTGAGAACGATCCCGTGTCGCTTTGCGGTAAAAAACCATAGCATCTGAACTCTCGCGCTGCTGCGAATATTCATTAAACCTGGGTCGACCGTGGTCCACGTCGTCTACGTTCGTGTGCTACGGCTGCTACCACCGCTACTGCTACTGCTACTGCTGCTGCTGCTACATGGAACATCGTTCAAGAAGAGAGGGAGTCAAAATAAGAACATGTCGCTATATTTATTTTGGTGTCGAAAATGCCGATGTGTTTTGTTTCGTTTTGTTTTGGGAATCCCGACCGGAAGTAGATCTCGTGGCGCTTTTGTTGCGGGCGACTGAAGGAAAAATCGAAACCCTTCGCTGAGCTGACGTTACGTCGACGGCTGTCGGTATGCTTGTTTCAAAATGACGCATACACAAAATATTGAAATAGAAAAGCGGAGCAAATGGAACAGGGCAAGCGAGCTTTAAAAGGGCCTAGCAGTCGTCAAGCAAAGGGCATGCACTATATATTCGTAGAGCCAAAACAACGCACGGATTCGTAGAGCCAAAAAAATGCGATACATACTCGGTATTAGAGGAGCACTGCTCAAGGCCAAAAGGAAATTGCTATGATTCATGTTATTAATGGTATCGAAATGGGTCAAAATCTGGCGCGGGCTGCGCATGACCTCTTTATATACGGCATGGCTGTGGCTGCTTCCTGGCGTTTTCTGTGGTGGTGTTGACATTGACAGTTTTGGAAGTGTTGACCTTGCTTACCGGGGGAGGCATGGGGCGGCTCGGCGGCGCCGGAGGGGGTGCAGGTGGCTGGGGTGACCATTCCGACGGCTCAGAAACCTGCGCGCAGTGCATACCATTCACACATCGCACGAATCACAAAACACACACACACAACAGGTTAGGTCGACATGGAGCACCGCTGGGATGACACATGAACCAACACACACAAAACGCGACAAGGGGGCAGGTCGACATGAGCACGGCAGAGCGCCACCATGCTCTTCATCCAACTCTCTCTTTAATCAAATCTCTGGCTGCAATTGAAAACCGATTTATCTGCCTCCGCTCCGCCGTTGTAGATACTCCACCACCATACTCGTATCGCGTTAGCCCTTTAATGACTTGATTATACAGCAGTAAATCAACAGAAAACCCCCCCCCGATGAAGTCGATCTTATCAAATGACCAGGAAGAGATTGCAGCAGTTGAGTATCACCATGCTGCGCGCATGTCATGTAGCTGCTTACATTGCACTTCAGGCACACCGCCTATGTACTACAAACCCCAACAGCCCAGGTTGCTCGGTGGAGCCAATGCCAATGCTGTCGAAATGTTATACCCATCATGTTTCGACGACGCTGTTCTCCTCTCAAGTCCCTTCCCTTTATATCGTTTATACGCTGTACTCCTCTATTCTACATAACTTGCGATGCGCAATGCCGTACTGCTGTAATTGTGTCAGATTAACGGTGCTAGAGTAGGATATCTGTTGTCACAGTAGGATATCTGTTGTGACAGCAGGATATCTGTTGTGACAGTAGGATAGCTGTTGTCACAGTAGGATAGCCGTATCAATTCCTAAGCTAAACCTCGCCAAGCAGTACCTCAACAGTACTCAGTACTCTCGCCAGGCAGCTAGACAATTGGACACGATAGCTGTAGTATCGCACAATACTGTACTATACTGTAGCAACGCACTGCTGTCACGGTGGGATAAAAAAGTATCGCCGAAACGCTCCCCAAAAGTGCTCCCTGGCACGAAGCACGTAGCCGACAGCATCCCAACAGCGTCGGCTACGACAGCTATGGAAACACAAAACACGCAAACTAACCTGGGCAGGATTAGGCACGTCAAACGGTACCGGCGGAGCCACCGAGGGAGCACCGTACCCGAAATCTTGGGGGGGCTGAGGGGGTTGGGGCTGTTGATCGACCCCCCACACCTCATAGCTTGGACGAGAAGGCACCTCCTCCACCTCAGGCCCACCAAGGGGATGGGGGGGAGGCACAATGGGTTCCTGGAAGGAAGGTCGCCGAACGTGCAGCACCCGCGGCGGCGGTGGGGGCGGTGGCGGTGGGGGGGGCGGCGCCTGGGGCGGTAGGGGTCTCGATGTGGGCGGAGGCGGTGGTACCGAAGGCGGCGCTCCATACGCAGCAGGGCCTGGCGAGGGTCGTTCGGCAGGGATACCCGGAGGGGGAGAATAGCCCGCCACTATAGCCGCCGCCGGTGGGGGTTGAGGCAGGGCCGGCGGTCGGTCCGAAGTAGGAGGAGGGGGAGGCGGGGGGGGGCTTGTGGATGCCCCCGGTCGCGCGGCTGGGGCCTGGGGCGGTGGGGGCCTTTGTTGCGGTCGGGGCGGAAGCGGCGCCGGGGGGCTGCTGCTGTTGCTGCTGCTGCTGCTGCTGTGTGCCGGGAGGGATTGCTCGCGCCGACGGTGGCTTGAACAATCGGCTGTCAGACCAAAGGACCAAAGTAGTGGAGGGAGCCCACGCCGCAGAGGGGAGCAAGAGGAAAAATACAGGTATGCTCAACTACGGCCACACAAGATAAAGCTGCATGTATAACGCTCGTGGTGACCTAACCCTAACCCTAACCCTAACGAAAGGCGTGCTTCTACCACAAACCACATTTGGGACTTGTTTTTTTACTATAGTGCATGGGGAAAAAATGACAAAACACACATGACAGTACATTTATTGCATCAGCCACACGAAGCAACAAAATTGGGGCTAGCTTACGGGGGCGGTGATGTAATTTGAATGTCGGACTAGTATAACCGAGGACTTGTAGTACAACATCCACTCCCACCATCATCAGACCGCACTTCTCATCCGTTTCATCGCCATCGCTGTACTATCATCAAGTCAAAATTGTGAAAACGTGATGATTAAGTGTGACGCCTGTCAACCATCGTTCGGGATTGGGCCAGCCTGTTTGAGATGGCAGCTTTAGCAGGTATGATGTTTTGTTTCGTAGGATTCTTTCTCATCAGGAACTGGCCAACCTCGTATCGTCGTTGATTGCTCCAGGTTTTCGGTCAAAATCTGCCGCGGTCAGAGCCCCGAGCTGCTCCACGGCGCTAGCATTAGGAGTACTCGCTGCCCCTGGATCTGAAGGGTTAACCTGGTATCCGGTGTCCGCAAAATCCTCCTCCTGCAAATAGAAAACATTAAAACAAAAAAAACAAAGCACACACGCCCAAAATGAGCGCCCGCACGTGCAAAGAGAGAGAGCAACAAAAGGATTTCCCAGACGTGTTGATTTACTTTCCTGCTGTTGGAAAAATTGAACGTCAGGCACAAAAATCAAGAAAAGGGCAGGATATCAGGGGTGGCTGGGGGCCCAGCGAGTGTTTGCAGCACCAAGCAGCACCCCGAGTACCATGTACGCATATGCACACTACCAACAGTTCCTGGTACTGCACACCAAGACAACATCAGTTTAGATTTCGCGTTAAAAATAGCACTTCAAAATACAAGAACGAATCTTATTTTAAACGAAAATTATAACTGGTAGAGAACATCTGGATTTCCACAGAAAACATAAACCAAAATCTGAGTTTCAACAATTCTTGTTTAGTAAAACCCGAGTTTCAATCACCTGTCTGTAGAACTTGTCGCTGTACGCCTCGCGCTTCTGCACCACCACCTTTTCGTTGCTGACGAGGGACGACACATCTCCCGGAGAGCTCCGAGAACTCGAGCCCCTCGACACGCCGCCCCCGCCCCCGCCCGCCGAACCGATGCCTAATCCCGCCGCACCCATTGCGAACTTGCCTCTCCAGTCCGAGATTGACTTCCTCGCCGGGCGCTGAACGCGCGAATTTTGTTCGTCCTGCTGTCCTCCCGCTCTTGCGCCGGCTGCCTTCGCCGCTGCCTTCCTTCGCTTCCGCTCCTCTTTTTTCTGTCTCTTCTCAAGGACAGACTTTTCCTGGTGGGTTTGGTGCGGTACGTATTCAAGACGCAACGGCATTAGCGAACGGCAATGGGGAGGGCTGTATAATCGTCCTCGTTCAAATACACCAATACACCTTGGGCCTCGCTTCGACGAAATGGTTGACATATACTGCACCTGCTACTTGACGTTAAACTTTATCCTATCACCCGGGAACGGCGGAGGGGGGTGGGTAGGGTGTTATAGTACTCATGCCATGCATGGCCGTAGTCGTATGACCATAGACCCCTGCTGGGGGAGTGGGGGGGGGGGGGGGGGCGATAAAAAGGAGGGTTGTGTAGATCTTGGGCACAGGTTCGACAAAATGGTTGAGATACACCTAACCCTACCATACCATACCCTAACGCCAACCGCCTGGGAATTTTCTCGGAAATAACATGTCATGAGGATATATGTACAACACTAGTGTTGACTACGAGTATCGTATCAACCATTTTGTCCAAGCTGGGCCAACCACAGACTATACCAGGTGCCACTACCAACTAGCAGGGGGGCGGCAGCGGACACGAATTTCCATGGTGAATCGGGTTCCCAGTAACCGTTTTCTATCTTTGGGTTGTTTGTACCTACACAGTACCTGGTCTTCGACAAGGTGCCGAATGAACCTTGGCAATAGCTCTACATTCGCTCGGATCCGGGACACTTGGTCCACGCGTCGTGAAAGGAAATTTCTATGAACAGTGTAGTGCATGCATGCACAGTAGTGTGCAATACGGTGTCGGAAAACGTTAAAAGTTGCGTGCCTTCGCGGTGCGACCATGTAGCCTAGCCTACCCTAGCCTAGCCTAGCCTAGACTAGACTAGACTAGCCCAGCCCGCTAAATATAATTCTCATCGCATCCCCATCTTCCTCTGACCCCCCTCCGATCTTACCTGACGCTCCAGCTCCAGGCGATACCACTCCTGGTAGAAGAACTGAGGGTTAGAGTACCTGTCGCGATCGCCAGACAACACACGAATGCGGCGCTGGTAAAAGTAAAGTAAAGCAAAAGCAAAGTCAACAGCCGCAACTCCAACATCAGCTCGAATGGCCAAGGAGTGGCTCGGACGACAAAGCAACATGGTAGACACGCACAAACACCGTCACAAATACAGCCGTCACGCCTGGCCGCCTTGATGCTTGCTTGCCCAACCGAATACATATCCCTCCACTGTAGTGCGCCAATTCCAGTATTACTCGCACGTGCTGTAGATATCATACCACGCGTTTAGGGACGCAACAGAACACACGTATACCGGTTATGTGCTTAGGGTAGGGTTACGTGGGCTGTGAGACAGATGATGCTGCACGCAGCGCCGGAAAGCTTGCAGGTACGTGCATGGCTCTTTAGATCTGCACGCAGTTTTTTACAACCCGGCACCCTGTTCCCATTTGATACTTTGACCCCGCAATGGCCCAATCTCATTTGGTGATTTGGCACCCTGCTCCCACTTAGTGGTGCAGAAATATAATCACCTCTCCGCAGGAGTCGACAGAAGCCCACCTGGCACCCTGATCCCATTTGGTATTAATACCATGTAGGCCGTACATATCTCCAACAACTCCTGCTATACATGTAATACAACCGTTTTGAATTGCGTGCACATCTTACCATGTAGCCTTGCACGTATGTGCAGTTTCTCCGCCGCCGCATTGCATGGCATACATATCTCATTTTGGTTCGTGGCTCGCCCCGTGAATGCATTCAAGCCATGAAATTCAATCATTCAGCCGTGGGGGGAGGGGCACCAGTGTCATGCATGCGTGCGACCGCAGCTTTAAAGGCTATACTGTACGGGGGTGGTAACGTGCAAAAGCAGGCAGCCGCGACTCTAAAGGCTATACGGGTCACCTGCACCACCAACGCCTACATGGTTGGTAAGGTTCCAAAAGCGAAACCGTTATCTCGAGCCAACGATACTCCCTGCGCACAGGCTCATACAGTTGAAACCCTGACCTTAAGGCGCAGCTGTCCAAGCCGTCCTTCCTCAACAGCTGTTTTTCCTCCGGAGATATGACGGCGTCGATGAGGTGGAGGTCGGGCACTCGTGTGACCTAACCGGAAAATACGCCAAGGACAGATCATTTTTTGGTTATTTCACAGCACAGCACAGCACAGCACAGCACAGCATGACAGGACAGGACATGGGCACAATTTACACCACCATTTGATAAGAGGGCACAGACGTACATAGGAGTAGACTTTCAGAGCTTGCAGAGGACGCCAGTTCCAAGGAGTACCGACCAACACTGCCAACACTTCTTCCACTATTAATAGTCCAAGCATTAACATCCGCAGTCTGAGGTACAATAGTTTGCCAGTTGCACTCTATTAATAGTACAAGTGTACAGCAGGGACATTGGGACATAGCCACAAAAACGTCAAACGCCGCCGGAAAGCCATGCTCCCCTCTGTAACGGTCGGTATCCATACTATTAATATTAATAGTGTAATTACAGTGTAAATACCAAAATAGTGTACTATAGTAATCGTCAAATGAAGGTAATGATATCAGCTGTATGTGTGCTGGGTGGAATCGTTTGGGAGGAATAGGGTCCGCAGCGAGCCGAGCTTAGCTGTATATACAGCAGTAGCAGGGAAACTATTAATACCAAGCTTCTGGTACCTGGCCTCCTTAGGCTCCTTACCTCTGGACTGTGGTATCTCTCCACCAACCATCGCGGCATGGCCTCAGGAAGAAACACCTTCGCCGCTGACTCGCTCTCGGCCTGATTTATCCATGCATTCATCGCCGTTAGCATGTGTATGTATGCATGCACAACAAACAGAAACCATCAGGTTCACGTTCACGTTATCACAGCAGTAATATAAATAGTACCAGGTATACTCGAAGCAGTTGTCACCTGTGTGTCACGCAGTCGTCTCGTGTGTGTCGGAGCGAAAGTATATCATGAACAATACCAGGTACCTGCTAGTATCCAGATACGCGTTGATCGTGCGGTAATGCTGTGAGTTCAATTCAGCCATGTACGTACGCATAGGTTCCTTCAATCCAATCCAATCAAGGAAACGATTAACCCTTTCTACTTCCACCACTTATATTCAACGGTGAAACCACGTTTCGGGCGCAAGCAATTTGAACCAGAACTCGACACGTTTAAACACTACATGAGGGTATGAGCGATGGCTGTTTTCACAAACTTGACAAGATGTCCAGCCGTAAGACATGAACGGGGTAAAGCTGAGGCGCTGCAACATCAACATCAACACTATGGACTGGGCAGGGGCGACTCGCTCAGGAACCTTGATTCACTTTTATCATAAGGCAGTCGTAGAAGCATACAGTCGTCCAGCCTGGCGGCGTAGGGGTTAACCTTGACCGCGACATCATACTCTACAGTGGTTGGTAATATTTTATAGCAACTTACCAGGAAAACATGTAAGGACAGCACTGTTATCAATATCAATACGACAGCAGTATCACAGTAATCATGCCCAAGACACCACGCGCGTCTATTGACACATTGAGACTGCTTATAACGTCGATGCCCATGACACACTATACCGAGCGGATAAAGATAACTATGGTATGCTTTACTCAATAAAGCACCCATCGAAGCCATCCAACTCAACGGTCGTTCGATGGGAACTCATTAATTGCTGGATTTGATATATAACCAATGCCACACAGGAAGGGGACAAAACATACGTGTCGCCTACACCATGTCTAAATTAGCAAAACATACAACTAAACCGGAGATCGAAAAATAACTGCGTCCGTCGATAGAGGCGGGGGCAATGGTCTGACCTGATTGGCATGGTGCCGTTCGGCTTTTATGGCCTCGATAGCGGCGTTGTCGTCTATTCCAGTGCCACTGCCAATGGCCTCGGCTGTTCGCTCCTCAGCTCCAGGCAACGCCTGCACAGCGAAGGGAACCACATTACACCAACTTAAAATAGCCACCCATCATCGACCGAGTCAGTTGCCATACCAACAGTAAAGTAGTACCAGGTATCAATAGTCGAGTCATAATAATAGAGTACTTGAGTCATAACAATACTTCTGCATGTCTTGACCCCGTCTACAGCAGTACAGTCTTCACGGCGAACGTGCTCGGGCAATGATGTACGAATACTCTCAACACTCTTCATACAGTACACTAATACTGTAATGCTGTTATTTTGTACAAAGACTGCCGTTGTCGTAGGTAGGTATTATGTTAATAGTATTAATAGTAACGTACCAGACATGTGCTACTCGTACGCAAAAGTTGAAAAGGCGCTGACCGTATGGCTTGGTAGCGTATAGTATACCGCAACTACATCTAAATGACCGCAAGGGCAACATCGGCGTGCGGGACGGTACCCGTATAGCGTACTATTATTAGCATAACTACATAAAGCAGTAGTATACTAATTATATCGTACCAATACTATTAATAGCAGTAGGAGCATACCTGGTATCATCTTTAAGTACAGCTTCCGAAAGGCTCAATGCAGTCTATCTACGAATACGATACCAACATACCTCGTAATACCAGGTAATCTCCAACAGCAGTATAACATAATATACTGGTATGTACCTGCAACAGGCGAGAGCATCGTCCAGAGGCGGCCGAGACCTGATTCGCGAGGGTATCTGCTGTCTGGAACAGTCCGTCAAACATGTCCTGGGCGTACTGCAAGTAGAGGACCAAGCAGGTAGAGGTTCAAGCACGCCAAAGTAGAGCGGAAGAGGTATTGCGGTGTTGCATGAGCAGCAAGGTATTGGATACATGCGATATCGAGGAGTCATAATAGGATTCTTGCGGGATTGCAGTATCGCGGAACCCGCAAAGCATCTGATACGGCTTACACGGGACAGATTGCATTGCATTGCATCGCATTGCATTGCATTGCATTGCATTCACCAAGGATTCAAGGAGCGATCACGGCCCTGCCAGCGAGCATGCACCTTTACCTTTTCACTGCGTTCATTGGGCGCAGCTTGACTAGAGCTTGAAAAGGCTAAACTGCTACCTGTAGAAATACATATCCTCTAGTAAATGTTTTGATCGTCACTTTTACTTTCCAGCTTAACTCGTACCATGTAGGAGGTTTTACCCTCAGCGGTCTTCTTCTGAACAAGCCGTGGTCACAGGGGTCGTCCCTTCTCCCCCCAGGTACGTGCATTCATTTTTATCGCGCATAGATGGGGTTCCACTGCTCGTCGCTTTTCATCGAATGCTGCTAACGCACACGCTCTCGCGCTTTCCCCTAATCAATTTTTATGCCAAGAAAAGTCCTTACGAACAAGTAAGCACTCGGTGAGATTCGAACCCACGGAATTGATCTTGAGCAGGCACGTGGACCACTTACCAAGCCATAGCGGACGCCGGCTGCAACACGAGTACTCGTTCATACCTGGTACCAGGTATGATATAACGCTCGCGGAGCTTAGTAGCGCTCAAGACACGCTACGTACGGTAAGTGGCTAATTTCGATTAGTTGCTGTTGTAGCGCTTTCATCGTTCGTAGAGGCAGAGCAATATTCAAAATAGAAAATAGAGTAGTGTGTTTTCCGAAAAGCTGTCTTCAGAAATTTACTTTGCTTCCTACCTTACGCTAAAAAACGCGAATTCCCTCCCCATCATCATCAGCTTGGTGTGTTCGCGGACGAGGTGAACCAAATTCTGCAGGCGACGCTTCCGAAATTGCGGAGGGAAGTGGGGATGTGCCGCAACGCGGCAGACCAAAAAAAACCAAAAAAAACAACAAACAACAAACAAAAGGGTGCGAGTAGCAACGGCAGCCCAGCAATGCTCGCTGTCGGCGGCAGACTTGATCGCAGTGCCGCCACTGCCATCCCACCATCTACTACTATTAATAGCAGCAGCAGCAGCAGCAGCAGCAGCAGCACAGCAAGCGGCAGCTAGGGGCGGCATCAGCTTGAGAAACAAAAATAAACAGCATCAGCACCAGCTTCCATTTTTGCATTCATTCTTCTATTATTGCTGCTGCTGCTGCTGCTGCTACCAATGACCAATGGTGGAATTGAAATGATAGACGAGCTGTCGTACTGTCGCGCTCGATAGACACAAGGAGGTACGAGCACGAGCACGAGCACGAGCACGAGCACGAGCACGAGTCCTTTCGGGACGACGCATCCTCCATCACACCAGGCGGGCGAGAGCGTACCGTAGCAGCGGGCAGCCGGCGGCCCGCTGGGACAATCCAACGCCGCTCGTCCGCGTCGCACTCCAGCTACACCTCTCGAGCCTCTGTGCTCCCAGCGGTTGTCGTGTTGTGTACAGCAAACAGCATGGCGCGTTGAGGCGTGGAAGATGCTCGGTTCTTGTAAGCCAATAACATGGAGAGCAAAAATGTACCGTACATTTCGTCAAAAACCTGCCTTCGCAAAAAAAAGTACTTATTTGGCTTTTGTTCAAGAATTTACCTCAAATCCTACCTGCGGTGTTAATTTTGGGGAAGGCAAGTAACAAAAACAATACCTGAAAACTTTTTTATAATCACTTTTACTTTCCAGCTTAGCTCGAAGGAGGTTTTACCCTCAGCGATCTTCTGGACAAGCCGTGGTCACAGGGGTCGTCCCTTCTCCTCCCCGGTACGTGCATTCATTTTTATCGCGCATAGGGTTCAGCATTCCCACTACAAGCACTGCTCATCGATTTTCATCGAATGTTGCTAACTCACGCTCTCGCGCTTTCCCCTAATCAATTTTTATGCCAGAAAAAGTCCTTACGAGCAAGTGAGCACCCGGCAAGACTCGAACCCACGGAATTGATTTTAGGGACATTTACATTTCTAACGACATGTATTTGGCAAGTTTCTTGCCAGGATAACAAGTTTATGGAAATTTGGACTTGGTCAAAATAGCAAAAATCTTGCCAAAGTTTAAAAAATATATATTTCCGTTGCACTTCGTAGGCAAGTTTATGGAAAGTGATGATTGCTAGTTTAGCCCAATAACACCAACGCAAGGTTGTACAGACCAGACTACCCCACGACGCTCCACGCTAGATTCGCTCCAACTTGTGTAAGAGAGGGAGATACGGATACACGGTGGCATTGATAACAGCGATGCTAGGGCTTGCGACACTATTAATAGCCGTCAGTCCCGTGTGAATGCGACATGGGTGTCGTTTGGCGCGGGGGCTAAAAAAGAATCACAAACAGCAGCCGCCCCAGCTTTCCCCAGGGGATTTTGGCCGGGCTCTGAGGTACATGAACTGTGCTTGGAGTCCTTTCTGCGCCAGCATTTACTTCATAGAGAGCGTCGGCGTGCCGTCGGCTACATGCTGCTGTAAGGGCCCGTATTAACGAGTTTTTTTTAAATGATACTCCGCCAATATTTTTTTCGTTTGGTTTGATTTGCATCTGATTGGTCGAAAAGTGAATCACCAAGCAGGCCTTTTGACTTTTGATTCGAATAAAACGAAGAAACGAAGTTGACAACAAGTCTTTTGGGACTTTTCTTGCTCTTCATGTTACTCAATTTGGGGAGTTTGTCCAACTCGACGTGGCATGTTCCTGAAACCAAAGCAAGCCACACAAATTTGAGCCGTGTCGTCCACTGCTTCACAGGTGAGATCCACCATTCCCGAGAGACACGGCCACCGGAGCAGCCGCAGCGCGAGGTTCGGTGGTCTCTAGCACAGAGTAGACCATCGGTGGCGCCTCAATATTTTACAAGGCCATCGCAAACCCAGTTTTTCATCCCTCTTTGCCCCGCAAACCCCACGAGCACCGACCCGGTCACGACTTCGCTCAGAAGTTCGATCGCTGTATCCCCGTCGCTGCTGCCTGCGTGGGGCTTCGGGGGGGCAGCCAGCCAGCCAAGACGTGCCAACAGCGATAGCCTCTTCGGCGGTGCTGGCAGAAACAATCGGCCGCTGACCGCGACCCCCAGCGGAGGACACGGACCGTCGCTTGCCTCGTTGGTTGCCCTCGGGTGTTCGTTGACCCTTGTGCGTTATTCGATTTTTAAAAAAATACGCTAATCCTCGAAAGGACCCAAAGGCATTTTTTTCACGAAATCCTATTCAAATCAAATCAAATTCGTTTTTTCCTACTTGATCATGAAAAATATTTCTCGTAAAGACGGGACCGAAGGGGTTTGGGTAAAATCTTTGGGGGTTATTAGACATATATAAAACTCAAGAGAGGGTGATATTTCGACTCTTTGCGCCGAATTCAATATCGCGATTTTCGTACACGCAAATCCCTCGATATAAAACTCAATATCGGGTTTCTTGCCAGAACAACGTGAGATAAAACATGGGTGAAATAAAAATAGTCAGCAAGTGCACGAACACGTACAACATCGCATGGGCTGGAGGACGTCGCTGCTGCTGCTGCAGCTGCTTCTCTACGTAGCTCGGCAGGCTACAGCGCCCGCGTACACCATGGGTTTGGCTCTTAGCATAGACGATAGCGCAGCTCGGACGCGTCTCGTGCTCGTGCTGAGACGTGTCCGCCAAAAACTAAAGGTCGAGTTGGCGCTACCCGCTTGCTCCCGGATGAGGGGGGGCGTGCGGTGTTGGGGACATGGGTTTGGGGCAACTCCGGCAGAAAGACGTCCAGCCAGAGCACTGGATGCTGTGCTGGTGCCGCTGAACCGGGGCATCCCGTGCATCCGCCTCTCCCCGACCAAGGGAGCACCCGTCTGCCGTACTCATTCAACCAAGTCGTGGCGGCCACCACTGCTGCTGCTGCTGTTGTGGTGCTTGCTGGCAGGGTAATGATCGGATGACCGAGTGGAGGGGACAGGCTGTTTCCAACTTTGTCTGCCAAATTCGGCTCTACCAACAAAAAAGAGAACACAAATATATGCTTGGGGTAAAAATACCCCAAGCATATATTTGTGTGTTGCGGACCACGTATGGCGAAACGAAAACTATCGCCTATACCCGACGTCCGTGTAAAACAAACTCGTGAGGCACATAATTTGGCTTTAAAGGTCAAATATCGCGATATTCTTGAGTTTTATATATATATATCTATTAATAGAAGGTTTCCGCAACTTTTAGGATTTTTTTACTTGCCAAAACAGCAGGTTTTTTGCTATTTCATTCGGTCGTTAGAAGCGACCATTAGACACATATAAAACTCGAGAATATCGCGATATTTGACCTTTAGAGCCAAATTATGTGCCTGACGAGTTTTATACGGACGTCGGGTGTAGGCGATATTTTCGCTATACGTGGTCCGCAACACACAAATATATGCTTGGGGTATTTTTACCCCAAGCATATATTTGTGTTCTCTTTTTTGTTGGTAGAGCCGAATTTTGTAGACAAGATTGGACACACCTCAGACATAACCTGTCTCCTGTACTCGGTCATCCGATCATCACGACGCCGCCATGAGCAACAACAGCGGCGGTGGACGCGACGACTTGGTTGAATGCATAGGGCAGACAGGTTCTCCCGTGGTCGGGGACGGGCGGATGCCCGGGATGCCCGGGTTTAGCGACACCAGTCCAGAATCCAGTGTTCCGGCTAGGCGGCTCGACGATGGAGTCGCCCCAAATCCATGCCCCCAACAAGCCGTGCCACCCACCCTATCCGGCAACAAGCGGGTAGCGGTCGGCGCGCCGGATGCCCGGACAGGAGGAGGAGCCGCTTGGCGGCCACTTCATGTCGGCGCCATTGCCGTAACATGGGTTCTGGTGTGAAACTCTACCTACCACAGCAGCAGCAGCAGCAGCCACGTCCTCTAGCCCATGTGATGTACATACGTGCTTGACTTGCTGGAGGATGACGTGGACTGTCACCTAATTAATCAGACTCTTCATAATACACCCGAGTTTTATATCTCAGGTGCTTCTGGCAAAAAAGGCGATATTGAGTTTTACATCGAGGGATTTGCCCATACGGAAATCGCGATATTGAATTTGACGTAAAGATTCGAAATATCGCCCTCTCTTGAGTTTTATATATGTCTATTAATATCACAGATCAATAGTAGGGACGCGGACCATTACCAAGCCGCCGGGGACGCCGGCAGTCCAATTTCCAAATATTATACCCCCAGTGAGGTAAGCGTTTCGATGATATATACCAGATACCAGGTACCAGGCAATTACCAGTACTGTAATACAATAAACCTGGTACAATGGTACCTATTTAATAGTATTGAAGGAGTACGAGTATTAATACCGTGGAGGTATTAATCGTAAATACTACCCACAAAATATCATACTCTGTTTGCTGCTCTATTAACAATAGACTACGAACTCTGTTGACAATTACCGGTAATATCATCGTACAGCAGTAGTACTGCTTTAGACTACGTACTGGTGGTAAATATGCGTACCTGGAACGACGTACTCGTACCTATATATACCTATTAATAGTGCTGCTGTATATACCTCGTGCCGGTACAAGCGATGATGGGCCATTCTCCACAGTTTTACCATGCCATCGACTTGATGCGCTACAACTACGACTCGTACTCGTACTGCTGTCATTGTTGAAACGAAAACTTACAGGCTTCGTGGGTTCATGCTGTACCCGGGTCGTACTCGTATAAACCTGGTACGTAACGGTACTCTATTCCTTTTCTTGTAAGATACAGATTGGAGTGTTGGAGTTGCGTCATTCCATGTGAGTACTGCTCCCATACAACTCTGCTGTACTGCTGTAGTACGGGATGGACATTGCGCGGACTCTTGGTTCTTAAAAAGAACTGCTCTGCTGAGTTCTGCTGGTGCAGGCGGCCTTGACGATGAAGTGATACGAATAAGAACACTAAGAACGTTGACAGAACACTGGGGTATCTATTAATAGTAGTGGCCATAGACCCACTCTGCAAAAACGAGGTAAGCAGGCAAGTATATGCAAAAAGCGTAAGCAAGAATAGGCGTCCCTTTTGCCTTCCTTACCGTTGCAAGTGCTCCGAGTTGTGCTAGAGTGCCGACCATGCTCGCCATGTTCACATCCTCCAAAACCTGGGTGCCCTGTGCTCCTTGACCAGATGGGCCTTGCCCATAAATTTCGGGAGCACCAAGATTCAGGGCATGCGGAATCGGCCTCATGGTGAGAGGCATCTTGAATGCCCCGCCGGAGAGAGTAGCTCTACCAGTGAGTGCACCAACTTATCAGCTTTTCGCACGGATTTTAGGGAAGTCGGGGACTGATAGTCTACGTAGTCCTGAGTCGAGATTTAAATCACTACTACGGGGATATTTAAGATCCATCCCCGGGTTTCCGGACTTGCGTGTCTCATATTCAAACCCGCCGCATCCACGATCAACGCCTGTAGTATCCGTCCACTCCAGCACCCCAGACGGCTCCCAGGGACCAGTACGTGGCGACAGCGAAGCCCCTCAGCACCCCTTGTGGTGTAAATCATGCCATATAACCATCAAATTCCGTTGCTGCAGCCCTCACAGCCCTCAAGACCGACATAAAGCGCGAGCTCCAGGAAGAAGACAGCATGCAATCTGCGAGTACGTATCATCATCGTGTATACCAGGTACCAAGATACCAGTAGCATTTGAACCCGATGCCTCCGCACTCCGCACATTAGCCAGCTCCTAGCGATCAGCGCACGACCACAGAGAAGCTCTCCACCGTCTCTCGAATTGTGTATCACGCCATAGACCCGTCAAATATTGTCGCTGCAGCTGTCACATCTCTCGAGACACTGAGCGCGCGCTTTTCTCCGGGTTGAACAAAACAGCAGCAGTGCAATTTCAAATAGCTCCAGGTATAATGGTACTGCTGCTGCACCGATAGTCTCAACGACTCGTAAAGTGTACATACGGATATTAATAGTACGATCGCACCCTCTATGGACTTGGGTAGTGCGGGAAACGTTTTTTTCGGCCAAAGGTCCTATACCTTGTTGTGCTGTTGTGTGCCGAAAACAGCAGTGTTTTCCTACCAGCAGCCAGGTGGTATTATTTGTACGTTCTTACTTCTTATTTCGGGAAAACCAGCGGTAGAATCGCGCGTCTTTACCGGGGCACGTACCGGTATTTATACACATTTACGCTTGTCAGCAACGGTTTAGTGTAACATTTCCGCTTATCTTGTTGTATGGCTGGAGTATGTGCTGAAAGCTTCTTGTGTCGAACGTTGGAAAGCAGCGCCCTTTTTGTGTCGAACATTGGAAGGCAGCGCCCTTCCTCTTTCTTATTTTACTGTGACGGTACATGTTTCTTGTTCCGCCGCTTCTATCTTTGGGGCATTCGAGCTCCGCGTTTTCCTCCCAATTCCTTTATTTGTATGTGTATGGTTTCGCGTATATATGCTGGTGGTATACGAGAATCCACATACCGATGTCCTTTCTCGTGGGCGCTTGCCATTTATCCCGTGCGCTCCATAGATGCCGATGCATGCCACGTATAGAGTCTGACCAATGGTTTCAATTCAACGTTGCCCTTGTACAGGGCAGGCACGACAAAAATCTTTCTGGGGAAAGAACACGTGGATGCCAACGTCATGCACAACGCGGAGCATTTCGTCAAGGAGCTAACTTCGCACAAAGCTAGCAGATACGCCGAAGATGTGAGTTCAACAACTACAGAATGTTTTACCCTACTGTCTACCATCATTCGTTTTGGAGCTTGTACGCCTTGATATTTAAAAGGGGCGTCGTTATTGCCGCTTGCAGCTCCTTGACCGTCCTCACATGTGGGAATTGTTCTTTTTGGGATGCCTCGTGCCTGACGTTGCGCAGAAGATGTGCGCCGAGGCGTGCGCGACTCCGGCCTACTCCGCGACAGCCTTGAAAGAAGGAGTTGAAGCAGGGAAATTCCTTATGGATTTGGCTATCGGGCTGGAGGACGGCCGACCCAGAGACGTGTGTTGTGACGTGCCATAGGAAGCCTTTGCCGGTGATGCAGACGACAAAGTAGTGGATCTCTCCATGTTCGGCACGACGTCCTTGCTTTGTTTCGCTAAGCTTGTTGAGGATGTCGAAATCGGTACGGTCGTTAAGGTGTTGTACATGCAAAAGGATCCACCGGTTGGTCACATTGTTGTTCTCGGGCCTCACAACTTCCAGCTGTGCACGTGTTTGCAGATACTAAGAACTGGGTTGCCATGTAGCCACGTGTTGGCCGTTCTCATGCAATTAGAGTGCACCAAAGAGTTCAGTGGGGCGTGCCTTCACCCCCGTTGGCGACACAGCTCAGAGGAATGGAGTATCGCGAATGCGGGGCTGCGCGCGTTTGACGGGAAATGTTTGGGACCGTCTCACGGTGGGTTCACCGACGATATCCAGGATATGGAGTTTGGGGACGTTCAGGATGATGCTGCACCCAAAGCTGCGCTATCTGTACTTCGTGGGAGGGCCTTCGCGAACTTGACGGAACAGTGCACAAGGGCTGTCAAGTTGTTTGTAGATAATATGCAAGCGGATGATTCGTTTATGCTTAGGCGGGGCCAGATATCGTTGAGAGGATGCACCGCGACATGCTCGCCTTGGTGGAGGCGGGTGCTGGCCCTGCCGACTCACACCACAATGCGGCGAGGGTTTTCGATCCGCCCATTTGACCTTCGAACAACAGAAAGGACAGTAGGACTAAGGACTGTTTAGAGGGTGGGTCAAAAAAGAAAGGGAAATATGCCCCGGGGTAATGTAGCGGGTAGTCTATACACTTGTTTATATTTCGTGTGCCGTTTCTAGGACACCGGCCGCTGGTTGCATGCGGTTCCCAGCTTTGTAAAGGTCACCTGCCAAAGAGCCAACCAATATATACAAGTTCATGCACGAGAGAGCTTGGAGGACAAACATTTCTATCAATCAGTAAGCTGACCGCTCGAGAGTCGCGCTACTATAGAGGGTGTGCTCTGGGAGTCAATCGTTGTGTTTATCGCGGATGGTGCTCAACTGAAGAACTGCACAGAACACAGCGGTAGTATTGGCAATCCCCTTCCGTTGCTTACAATTTGTTCTAATGTTTTCGCGAAGTGCCTTCATCACTTCATGGGATATTAACTGGGGACGTTGTGGTGCGCGTGCACAGTTTTTTTGTTTCAAGCCGTTTTTGAACACGTACCAGGCACCAGGTGTTTTGTTGACAACCTCCCTGACATTGGCTCTGGAAAAAGGTGTCATATCTACAGCCAAGCAGCTGCGGTTTCATCAGAAGTAATCAAACCACCTGCGACCCTACGCCATGCGATGTCAAATTCATATTCAACTGATGCCTCTCTCGTAGCGCCGGGGATCGTACGTAAGCCCCCCGGGAAACTTGTCTGTGCAACACCCGTTGCGGTCGATGCCCATGCGGTACAGCACACACAATTAATAAAATGAGTGTGCTTTCGTAATTTCACGCTACAAGGCAGGCTGAGATCTCCCAGATCATTTTATAATTTTTGAAATACGTCAGCTGTGAGTTCGACTGATTAAATAGTTGATACTCAACTTTGCAAGCTGCGTAGTAATACGTCTCGCCTACATTCCATTTTTGAAATATTCTAGGCTGTGGCCCCCCGTTGCAAAATAAGAAGAAAGGCCCTTTACCGCCACTGGGGCGAAGCCCCAATAACTGCGGGTCGCCCTGCTTCTTGCCCCGGGCCGTCGAGCATACGGTAGCGGTAACACATTCCAGTTTTATCGGCTCCAGTTTTGCCCGGTGAAAGCAAGAACGAGGTCAATAAGACAGAAGGTCTCTAAAAGGAACAAAAGAAAATCAACCAAGATTCAGCCTGAACGCTGGGATTCCTTTTTCCTATTCTTAACCCTTTTCAAGCCTGAACGCTCGGATTCCTTTTTCTTATTCGTAACTCTTTTCAAGCCTGAACGCTCGAATTCCTTGTTCTTTGTATTGACCCTTTCGAGCCCATGCATCGTGACGAAAAAATTGCATGTGTGGTCCTACAGTACCAACATCCTACTATTAGGAACAGCGTGCAGAATTCCGAGTATGTTCATGCTGCGCGCGTGTCGTGTAGCCCCTTGCGCCGTGTGCTCTCGGAGATATCCCCTACCCCAACAGCCCGGACCGCTTCGTGCGTTTTTAATGCTGTGATCGCCAGTTTTATTCCTCATTTTCCCTCCAAAAGGTGTTCAGCACAGTATAGGCCCCCGAGTACAACAAATAACCTCTATGAGAACACAACTCTCACTTTTGGGGGGACGATAAGAAAAATGGATTGAAAAATCGTGCTCAGCGGCGAGCGCTACACTAATTCCTCCCTGGCATATCACATCCTGTTCAAGGATGTGGTGTCACGATGAGGCTCTCGCACTCGTACGGTGTGTTTTGACGGGTCCAGACTGTGCTGCTGTACTGTCTAAAACGAACTGCTGTTCTCTGCGATGTTGCTCGTTGCTGCGTCTATGTTGTTAACTACTGTCTGTGCGGTACTGCTGTATATACGTACGAAGTATCATATAATTTAGACACTAACTTATACTGTCTGCGGCTGTAGTACTGTACTGCTGTGCTATTGTGTTGTACCAGGTACCTGTATCCCGCAAACTGGTACAACTGGTCCAAGTACTTCTGCTGTACCACGACTGTTGTAGTATTTTGCTGTGCTATACGCACTGCTGTACGGAGGCGGGACGGAGGCGGCGGCGGCACGAGCAGCAAGCAGGACGAGCATCACATCTTACTCGTACTGGCAGTTTGTTTACTGCTGCAGTACCTCCCTGTTACCTTGCCACTGCTACAGGTACCAATACCACCAATACGAGTAATACCACCAATACGAGTATACTGCCTGTGTAAGATATACCCATACTTTGGTACTTGTGTCGGTCTTGAGGGCTGTGGGGGCTGCAGCAACGGGGTTTGATGGCTCTATGGCGTGATGTACACCACAAGGAACGCTGAGGGGCTTCGCTGTCGTCACGTACTGGCCCCTGGGCGCCGTCTGGGGTTCAGGAGAGGACGGATACTGCACGCGTTGATCGTGGATGCGGCGGGTTTGAATATGAGAAACGCAAGGCCGGAAACCCGGGGGTGGGGCTTAAGTGTCCCGGTAGTAGTGATTTAAATCTCGACTTCGTACGTAGTAGCGTTTTACTACTTGGGAGGAAGGGGATTTTCATATCTTGTTTGTGAGGATGAATGCTGTGGTGGGTGGTGGAACCTGGAGCAAGACGTAGCACACACGGGGCACGTAACACATCACAGAGCAGCGGAGCCTTGCGTGTGACAGGTTACTCCGTCTTCACTGGCGCACGATTACCCCCCAGTATGCTAATCTTCCGCTAATACGAAGCCTATACTCTGTACCCCAAAACCGACAACTGCAAGCGCCCGGATATATATCGAGATCAGGACAAAAAGATCAAAGATCGAACCGCGGTTTCGAAAAAGATATACGAAGTAATAACGACAACGAGCACACCCAAAAACCTTCCGGTGCTGCAGTTTTACCAACTACATGATGAGCGGTTGCTAAGCTCTAGTGACGCATGCGGCAATGATGGCTGAACATTGCCCGTAGAGAGGAAGACATTTCGTGCGCGCACAGTTTTCGTGCGTTTGTTTCTGAAATAAAAACCTGTGGCTGTGGCTGTTGTTGTTGTGCCGCAACTAATCTTGCTGGACCATCGCCACTGTCACCTCCGCCCCCGCCGCTGCTGCTGCTGCTGCGGCTGCGCTGCCGCTGTGCTGCTATTCTCACTCTCTCGCACACGCGTGTCCCAAAAGTGTTGTGCGTTCGTTGTTGTGTTCAGGGATCGATGCTACTGTGCGTCGTGCGTCGTCTATCGCACAGCACAAGACAGGATGACGGTACTTTTGGTGCTTTTCTGATGTTTTTTTTTGATAATTTTATCGCAAACACAGCCGATCGCATGCCGGAGTGTATCTGGCCTTTTTCAAGCCTGATGGAAGAATTTGTCTGAATATTTTTTTTCTCAAACACTCTATTCTACCAGGTATATAGGTATATATGGCTCCATGGCCTCAGAAAATGATGGCCAGCCCAAAAAAGTTTATACGCACATTCACATGATGAACGGGTGTGAGCACGTGAAATGCCAACGTACCCGGCACGAGAACACAACAACACACGTCAGACATGAAATAAGAACAATTACTAGACAACAGAAAACGAATACTATTATTATTAATACTAATAAATATGAAATGAAACCGAAAATATGTGACGAAAAAAAAATTACATCAGAAAATCGAGCCAGTGGTGACTCCACGGCCTCCGGTCAGATCAACCGGACAGCATCCCCGTTAAATTCGGAAGAATCGCAGCTCTCGTCAAGCAGAACGGGCTCAGAGCCCCCTGCCCCCTTTGGTCCAGGACAGAGATCATCGGGCGCAGCAAGAGAACCTTCTGCCCATTTTTTGCCTACGGGCAATGGTGACACAGAGCCAGTATACGTGGAACCGGACTCGTCTCGTGCACCAGGGGCTCAGTGTTCTCAGAGAAGCACACTCCCCCCCCCCCACACGCCGCAACTGCGGCCACCGACGACTCGGCATCGTCGGTCTTTGACCCTACTCTCGAGTATACAACGGAGCGGGTGGTACTGTTCTGGCAGCCCCCCTCTTATTTTTCGCAGTGGTCCCCCTCGTCTTTTGTCATCGACGATGTGTCATATTCCTGCGCGGAGCAGTATATGATGGCTGAAAAGGCTCGCCTTTTTCAGGACCACGGCACAGCGGAGCAGATTATGGCCTCGCCAAACCCACGCGAGCACAAACGCCTCGGTCGAGGCGTGCATAACTTCGACTGCGCTATCTGGGACCGTGTTCGGGAAGACGCCGTCCTTGCCGGTAATTTTGCCTAATTCTCGCAGAACCCGGTAATGAAGCAGCACCTATTGAGCACTGGCACCAAAATTTTGGCTGAAGCTAGCCCTTTTGATGCCGTGTGGGGCATCGGTCTGCGGGCAGACGACCCCGAAGCTCACGACCCCTCTCGGTGGCATGGAAAAAAATTGCTCGGTAAAGCTCTTTCCGCCGTTCGCGACACCCTCCGATCAAGTGAGGCCGGGTCGGCACACCCCGCCTCCTCTCATCAATTCTGCACCCCAACCAGACCTGACAGAATTCATGAGATTACACCAGCGCCGCCCCGCCCTTTGGCCGTGGCCCACGCTTGCCCAGGTCCTCCTTTGGAGTTTTCGACCTATTTTTCTGACGCGCCGGCTGATCATAGCCCCGAGATTTTGGCTGTCGCACCTAGTGTCGACCCCTCCCTCGCGCTGCCAGAACACGGCCCCTGCCTCGTCGGGGGCACCGTTACCCTCGATGACGCCTCTTTTACAACGAAAATCACGATTCACAGCGGAGCTGGCGTTCTTGCACCTTTTGGTTGCGTGGCGCTTCTTGACACTGGCTCCCCGCAGACTTTCATCCGACAAGATGTTTTGGATCGCATGCACTCGGTTGGTGCCGCATCCCTCGCGTGCGAGCAAAAAGGCGCCCCTCGTTCTTGGGGGGGGGGTTGGCGAATCGGCCCCTCTGAAGACTTCGACGAGTGTGCGCCTGAGCGTCCAATTTTTTCGAGAAAATGAGCCTACTTGCTCCCTCGCAGTTTGGGCCTGCGTGGTCCCCCCCTCAGTGATGCAGCATGCGGTACTATTGGGACGTGACAGCTGGATGCGTTTTAATAGCCGCTCCTACGGCTCTCTGCCACCTCGGCCGTCTGATCAACGCGTTTTTGGCGAGCTGGAGTTAGTTCACCTCGCCCCGACAGGCATGTCCGTGTACGCCATCGAATCCGCCGCTTCGGGTGGAGGCTTCCATCTACGCTACGAGGGCGCAGCAGGCGTCATCCTGTCCGACGGTCCGACGATCCCCAGCTGCTTGCGGTTAACTTGGTTCGAAGCGATGGCTTCCCGGCCCTCACTGGACACTGCTTGGTCGACATGATGCCCCAGCCCGACCTACCCTCGGTCCAGGAGCACTTCGTCTCCTCCGGACGACAGGTTCTTCCCCTCGTTGGAGTGGCGGCTCTCGAGCCGGGGGATGTCCTCGGCGTCGCCCACGCCCCTCTGCTGAGCGTCCCGCTGGACGTTTTGCAGCAGGACAACCGAGCCCCCAGCCCTCCCTCCGGACTAGGTGAGGTGTGTCCGGTTTCAGCAGTTACTGCCCCCCCCCCTCGCAGCTCCAGCCTCGCCCTCGCCTGCACTGCTTGAGCGTTTGATCTCAGAACAGCGCGCTTCGTTCCTGCGCGTCTGGGCACGCTTGCCGTCACATCTGCGGGAGGTGGCTTTTGATCTCCGCGGCACAGGCTGGACCCCTGCGGTCATCGAACAGCTGGGGGACGTTCTCCGCGAATTTCCTGACGTTTTCTCGAAGTCCAAGTCGGATTTTGGTTCCTGCTCGTTGATGCCTTTCGTGATCTCGGTCCCGGAAGGAAGCGCTCCTGTCACGTCCAGGCCGCACCGCATCAACCCCATCCTGGCCAAGGAAGTGGAGGCCACCTTGGATCAGTACCTAGCGGCAGGTCTGATCCAGCACTCGACTTCCCCGTGCTCAAGCCCGCTGGTGGTCATCCCGAAAAAGTCTGGAGGCGTTCGGATCGCCGTGAACTACAAAAACTCAACCAGATCAGCAACCTCAGCCAGCTGCCTATTCCTCGCGTGGACCAAGTCCTCGACTCCCTGGGGAAGGGACGGGTGTTTTCCCTCTTCGATTTGGTCTCGTCGCTCCACCAGATTACCGCGCACAAGGATACCGTCCCTCTTACGGCGTTCTGCACTCCCACGGGCCTTCACGAGTAGCTCGTCATGCCCCAAGGCAGCAGTGCTTCGCCCGGCTGGTTCGTCAAAGTGATTAACGAAGCCATCAAAGGCCTGGCACAAGTGGCGGCCTATTTTGATGATGTGATCGTTTTCGACTCTGACCCGACGGCCCACGTCAGGGCGATACGAGCCCTCTTCGAACGCCTGCGCAAACACAACCTCAAGCTCTCTCCCTCGAAGGCTCGCCTCGGCGCCACGGACGCCAATTTTCTGGGCCCCTCTATTTCGCCCGCGGGTATAAGCCCTAATGCGGAAAAAGCTTCGGCTTTGCTGAAAATGCCCATGCCCAAGAACCTCAAGCAGGTCCGCGCCCTGATGGGCGGCGTAGGATATTATCGCAAATTCCTGCCCGACCTGTCTAAACGGATACATCCTCTCACCGCCCTTGTCCGGAAGGGGGTCAAGTATGTCTTCACGCCGGCTATGGAAGTTATCGTCCGCGAGATCCTCGCCGAGCTCGCGGCCCCACCGATTTTGGTCTTCCCTGACTGGGATGCCGTAGCCGACGGCTCCCACCCCTTCCACGTGTACTGCGACGCCTGCATCGACGGTTTCGGTGCCGCGCTCGAACAAGAACAACCGGACGGCTCGGTACGGCCCATTGCTTATATCAGCAGCGCTACCCTCGATTCCGAAAGGCACTGGACACCGTTGGACCTGGAAGCTGGCAGCATTGTCTGGGCCATCAAACGACTCCGAGGTTACCTGTGGGGCACGAAATTTCGAATATTTTCGGACCACAAAGCACTTGAGAGTATCGGCAAAGTAGGGGACCACAATGCGCGAGTCCAGCGGTGGCTCGAGTTCCTCACCGCGTTCGACTACACCCTCGAGTACCGCAAGGGCAGCGCCAACGGAAATGCTGGCTTTCTCTTCCGCTTGCCAGAGCCCGCCACAGAACACAACCGCAATGGGCCTAGCTGCCTCAACCCCTTCGGGGACTGTGGTATCTTCCTCATCCGAGCCTGCGGACTTCGCACTCGCTCTTCGCCGACCCCTCGTGTCGGTTTGGGTGGGCTGGTGTCCCGCAGTGAAAGTGCCGTCTTGGGTGGGCTACCTCTCGCCTCTTCGGATTTTCGCGATTTTCGCACACTCGGGCCACGTATGAGGATTGACGATCTCTCTGCTCCTTCGGAGAGGTTCGTCGCTCGTGTATCTGCTTCCGTCGCCACCGTCGACCGCCGTCCTGGCTTGGGGGATTCTTCACCCCCCGCCAACGCCGCTTTCGCTTCGGTTTATGTCGTACCCTCCGGGGGCGACCAGGGCTCTGCAGAAGCCCCCGCTGCAGCGACGATTGTCGCCCAGCGTGCTCCTCTCCCGACGAGCACCCTACAGGTCGACGATTCCGTCGTGAGCACTGCTCCGGCCGCGTCTTCCCTCTCAGGCCAGGGCTCTGCAGAAGCCCCCGCTGCAGCGATGATTGTCGCCCAGCGCGCTTCTCCCCCGACGAGCACTTTACTGGCCGAAGATTCCGTCGTGAGCACTGCTCCGGCAGCGTCATGCCAGGGCTCTGCAGAAGCCCCCGCTGCAGCGACGATTGTCGCCCAGCGCGCTCCTCCCCCGACGAGCACTTTACAGGGAAAAGATTCCGCCGTGATCACTGATCCGGCCGCGTCTACCCCATCGCCGCCTGGCAACCCGGCACCTCCGAACGTTTTGCCGTCTTCAGGCCGCATCTCATCTCGGACGCGCCGACGAACAGCCGCCGCCGCTGGCACCGTGCCGCCTGCTGTTGATTCTGGCTTCGGGCCCGGCGGGGCCCCTAGACCATCAGCCCGGCGTGCTATCACCCCGCTGCGAGCCCCACGGCCGGGACCGCCCGCACCCGTCGTTTTGGCCCCGACTCCTGCCGCCTCGTCCGTCCCGACGGTACCCATCCCGTCCGGCCGCGACCGCACCGAGCCTGTGGGAACTCCTCTTTTACGACTTCCGCCGCCAACTGACGCACCTCCCGTCACCTCGACCGACTTGGACGCCCTCGGTGCAGCTGCCGAGTTTCAGTTCGGTGATTCCGCAGCGCGCTATTCGCACGCCGACTGGGCTCGGGAACAACAGGCTGAGCCCGCGTGCAGCGCCGCCATGCGCTACATAGCCCTTGGCCGAACGGAAGTTTTGCCAGACGACTTTTTATCAGGTTTCCCTTCCCACCAGCGCCCTCTCTTTTCGGAGGTTCAGGAGCTGGCCAACAAAGGCCGCTTGCACACCACCGACGCCGGCATCGTTCTTCTTGTCCGACAGCCGTCCCCCCCCCCTGCGTTGGATACGCCACGCCCGGTGGGTCGTACGACCTGCTTATTGAACGACGAGCCTATTCGCATTTATGTTCCGCTGCTCATGCGCCCCTGGGTCATGCAGGCTTGCCATTCCACGGCTTCCAGCCACCTAGGAACCGCGCGCACCCTACGTATGCTCGAACGTTTCTACTGGTGGATCGGCATGAGCATCTGCACCCGGTGGTGGCTACGCAACTGCTTAAAGTGCCAAGCACGGAACACGTCGCGGCAGACGGTCCGGTGGCCCTCCATCACGTTGCCCTTGCCAGAAGGGCCCGGCATTGCCGTCAGCATCGACTATTTCGGCCCTCTCCCGGTGACGTCTCGAGGTAATACCTACATCTTGCTTTTCACTGATCGTTTCAGCCGCCGAGCTGACATGTACGCCGTCACAGCGGCAGAGTTCCCACCGCTGAGGGCACGGCTAACATTCTCATCAACCGGTATATCCCTCTTTGAGGGTGCCCGCGCAGCATCCTCTCCGACAATGGCCTCCAGTTCTGCTCCAAGCTTTCGCACACGCCGGATATCAGCTTCTCGGGGTTCGAAAAATTGCCACCAGCTCCTACCACCCAAACGGCAACGGTGGGGCGGAAAGTGTAAACCACACGATGGCCCAGATGTTGGCAATGGTCGTCAACGAGCTCCAAAACAACTGGGATGAACAGCTCCCTCACGTCGAATTTGCGTACAACAATTCCGTCAGTGCCGCCACGGGTCTGGCTCCCAACGAGGTACATATGGGTCGGCTCCCACGCCTCCCTCTCACGATTTTCGAGCGTGCTGGAGTCGCCAGCCACCAGAGCTTGGCCCGCGACCACCTCGCCTACTACGACTTGGCGACGGACCGCCAGCAGCGCGCGTACGATATCGTTCGAGAACACCACGCCCTCACTGTCGCTCGCGTGAACCGTCGCAACTCCGCCTCTCCGACGCTCTGCGTCCGGCCCCCAAATTTGACGTTGGTGGTTGGGTGTGGGTGTACAATACGGCGGCCACCATCCGCCAGGGCGCGAAACCAGACACGGACGCCAAGGTCCAAAAGGCCAAACTCTCACTCAACTGGACGGGCCCCTACAAAGTTATCGCAGTTGGCCCCTGCTCCTCAGCGGACACCCCGGGTGGATCTCCTCTCGGAGCAAAGCTCCTGTATTTGGATCTTCCTTCCGATATGCCCGGCGCTGAGGCTCGCTGGCGCGTATCTGTTCAACGCTGCAAGCCCTGTCCCAACCCCCACGACCGTGGCGACATGCCGAAGTATCTGCCGGCGGGGTTGACGCAATACGTGCTCAACAATTTCTCCAAGAAATCCCCTCCGTACCACGTCACCGAGGACGATGTTTCGACTCCTCTTGAACGACTCGAGGTGGAAAAGATTACTGGACATCAATCGGTTAGAGGTCGAGGTGGCGTCATCGCGGTGATGTACGAGACGCACTGGAAGGGACTATCCCGGCCATCCTGGGAACGGGAAATGGACCTTCAGCTTTCTCGCCACGCAATTTTGCGCTACTGGGCCGGCACCCCGAGCCAACACCGCCAAACCAACCGCCTGTATCGCCGAATGAGAATTGGCGCGGCACAACGGGAGCTTTCTCGGAGTAACGGCGAGCGGTTTCTGGCACCCGGCTATGGTTGCGTGTCGCACGCCGATTGGCTCCGCCGCTACAGCAACACTGTACTTCCCAACGGGGCCCACTTTTGGTACAAGGGCGACGACGGTCTGTGGTGGCTCGGGAAAATCAGCGCAACTACACCGACGGATGGAGTATATTTGGTTCGATTTTTGGACGACCCGGGACCAATCAAGCTTCCTCTTTCTCCGGCGCGCTACACGACTTCGACGAGAGCTGTACGAGGTTCTTGGTGTCTGCAAATTCACTTGGCTAGCGCGTTTACACGGGGGTCCAGCGTAACGTAGATGAATTTCGAGGTGCCGCCGTGGATAGCTGATTTTCGCTTCTTGACTGCACTCGATACTTATTTATTTTTTGTCGTCTTCCTGGACTTTGGGGGATGAATTTTTGTCTGCCCGAGATGTTTCTGGTGTGTTTTATTTTTTTTGGGCTGGGTTGGGTTCGAGGTGCCGCCGTGGATAGCTGATTTTCGCTTCTTGACTGCACTCGATACTTATTTATTTTTTGTCGTCTTCCTGGACTTTGGGGGATGAATTTTTGTCTGCCCGAGATATTTCTGGTGTGTTTTACTTTTTTTTGGGCTGGGTTGGGGATGTGTTTTTGCGTATTCTGTCCTGCCTACCCCCCCCGCCTTTGCGTATTCTGTCCTGCCTACCCCCCCCGCCCAGTGTCGGGACTGGTCTGGGCACTCGGCCGCTCAAAATTGCGGCCCAGGACGCGCTTTCAGAGTTGTGGACTGGGTTTAGGTGGTTCTTGCCGTCTTCCGTGTTATTTTTCTTCTCGTTCCCGTACTCACTTTTCGCTCTTCCGTGCATCTTCCTCGCCCCCCCCCCCGTGCGGGCGGCATGGCGATGGCTTTCATCGACGATTTCCTCCTGCCCCTTAAGGCTAGGTCTTCCCTTTATTTTTTTTACGTACTCTGCCGGCTTCGTTGCCTCGCCGTTCAGAGGTATGGGAGTGGATTTTGAGGAGCCGCATCTTCGACTCATGTTCTAGTTCGTGGAATCGGGGTTTCCACGAATTTCCCATAATTCTGCATATATACGGCTCATCAGAGTGGGCTAGTGTTATGATACAGCTTTGTATGAGGTTGAAAACCCAGTAATTACCTGGGTTCAGTCCCTGGGAACGTTTTTGTAGTACTTGGAAGGCGTATCTTAGATGGAAAACCAGGGGTTTTCCAGAGACGCACGAGCTTGGTCTCAGTCTCCGCGTGCACGAAAGGAATAAAACTGCTCTTCTTCTATAGCTAAGCAAGCAACACACTTGAGTACCAACGATTACCGACTTAAAAGGCAGACCTGTCCAGGGATACAAAGTGTCCCGCAACCTTGATCTTAACAATACCTGCTATTATTATAATTATAATTATAATTATTATTATTATTATTATTATTATTATTATTATTATTATTATTATTATTATTATTATTATTATTATTATTATTATTATTATTATTATTATTATTATTATTATTATTATTATTATTATTATTATTATTATTATTATTATTATTATTATTATTATTATTATTATTATTATTATTATTATTATTATTATTTGTTGTTGTTGTTGTTGTTGTTGTTGTTGTTGTTGTTGTTGTTGTTGTTGTTGTTGTTGTTGTTGTTATTATTATTATTATTATTATTATTATTATTTTTATTATTGTTATTATTATTATTATTATTATTATTATTATTTATTATTATTATTATTATTATTATTATTAGTATTATTATTATTATTTCTTCTTCTTCTTCTTCTTCTTCTTCTTAACGTTATTATTATTGTTGTTATTATCATTATGCTTGCCTTCTGACAAAATAGCGTAGATGCCGTTCCTATATAAACCAAATATCCTTCCTGAAATCAGTATAGTATCCCTCATACACTTCTCTGCCTGTCGTTTCCAAATTCCCATTCCCCACATTTCATTTTAGCTACCAGTACAGTATATTCCTTACATCGACGTTCCATCCCCATGTCATTGGCCGCATTCCTCCGGCTTCTTCCTCCCTTCCCCTAGCGGCCTGGCGGTCCTTCAAACCTGCTATTATTGGTAGAAGAAAAGCATATAACGGGGGACCATAGTAATTAGGACCTACGGTACACACAAAAAAACCTATATATTTTCCTATTTTTACTAGCAATGTTTTTTGTGGTCCCCCGTAATACGTAATAATAGTACATGCTGAAGAGGAACAGATAACTGCTGCACATACGAAGCAACACGAAGGAGAGGACGATACAGACATAAGGACGGCGGGGGGAGAAAGGAAACAAAGAGAGCAAAGAAAAAGCAGTAAGTAACACAGAAGAGAGAAAATAGAAAATCGTAATCAAGGTGTTGATAGTAACAGGGTTTCCGTCTCTGCTACAAAACCGATGCGGGGACCTTTCCACACCCTCTGCCGTCCCCTTCCTACTCTCGTCTACAGCGGTGTAGAGTGTCTGTACCGCCGCTGTCGCATCCCCCCCATTAAACAACCCAACAATAATCAAACAAAAAACTACTAGCAGTAAATAAGGGATAGTCGGATCGATACGTGGCCACCCCATTTATCATTTCGTTTCTGCAATCGTCGACACCTGTATTACTGCAGTACGGCTGCCCCCCACGATCCCCTTGTCACCGCTCTTGGCATCGTGAGCTGCGTGGTGTTTCCAACTCCTCTCAACCTCGCCTTTGCACCACCTCGCCATGAAACAGTCCGCCGCTCCGACGACCCGCCGAATCCACTGCCCACTCTTCTCAGCCACCCTCGGCGATATCACCGTCTCTGCCCCGAATAACAAGAGGAAGCTTTCCGTGGAGCCCTCGGTGGCTTGGAAAACCTTGAGGTCGTCTGCTAGACATTGGGCCCAGCTAGTTTCTCGTGGGCCTCGTCTCACGTTCTCCCCACCAGCTATCGTCCCAAACATCACCCGCCGGGTCAGCGGCTCATTGGTCGTCCGCTGTGCAACCCTCCAAAGAGGAGGCGTCGTTTGCAGATGGTCGTCTCAGCGCTCTCGAATTGTGCCTTCTTGAGGGCCATGGCGTACATCTTCAGGTGGTTGGTGCATTGTCGACGCTGGAAGCCAATGCTCCGTAGGAGGAGTTTATGGTGAGGTGTTTGGAGCATAGCGAAGCGCTCCTGGCCGAGAGTTCATGTCACGCACCCGCACAGCAGGGTCTCCATCACCTCGTTTTAGCATGCGCATCTTCAGAGTTAACGCTTCTGTTTGTGTTGTGTGTCGCATCTCCTCTGGGGGAGTACGACACTTTCATGTTGCTTTTCTATATATTCATATTTTCCTTCTCTTTGCTTCTTCCATTTTTTTCGTTTTTCTCTTTTCAACGTATCTGGATTGCTAGCATGTGTAGGTTGTGCTTGCAGTATTCAGTACGATGAACACGGTAATTCATTGTCTACTCTACGTAGTGCACCACAAGAAGAAGTTGGGGCACATGGTTGAACGTATATCCCAACGAAGAAATGTCTGTTCGTATTGGTAGACGCAAACGCGCGGACTGGAAAGAGAATGGAAGGGTGTGGTGACCGTAGGGTGATTGGGCCGTACCGATGAAATTATTTCAACAATAATGGCAAACTTCTGCTGGCACTCGCTTCAGATTACGAGCTCGATCTCATGGACACGTTTCTTTAGCGCACGTAAGGGTGGAATATCTCATACGTTCAACGGCATCAATAGCCGCGTTGAATAAAAACAGATTCCCTACTTACTAACCCCCCAAGCACACCGATCTTGCGTGTATGCTGTAACGGTTAAGGTCCACCCCCAGTCTCCGCCACCAGTCAAGGCCGACTCAGGCCATAATGTCGTACACGCGATGGTCCGCGTCAGCGGTCATATTGCACCCAACAGACACATGCGACCGAAAAACAAATCCGGCCTTTCGACCAGCAAAAGCTTAGATCTAACGGAGATTGCAGGCAGCGAGTAGTGGCGCAGATCCTCTCCAAGCTTCCTTTCCTACCCTCGCAGCCGAACAATATCTCTGAGATGGCCGAACCATTTGCGGGCGTTACTGTTGATGCAGTAGGGACCGAGGTATCACACCCACCACGTTGCACACATGAAAGTCAGGGTGGTGCGAGACCACGGAATCCTCAGCCGCCTTCAAAACAGCATGGGATGCGAGGGAGGATGCCCGACGACTCCTGCTCCTTAAGAAGCAGGACAAGACCGCGTGGAAGACGCTGAGGACGGCGTGCGCGAAACTGCGAGGGGTGATTGGCGCAGGATAGCACATGTCTATTTCAAAGGCGACCTTGCTGAAATGGAGAGACTCCTCGCTGACAACAACCAGCGGAGTTTTTTCAAGCACTTGAAGGGCACGGTGGGGTTGGACGGTCGAAATACAAGAAGCGAGCAGGTTATCATGGTCGAGGATGGCACGCTACTGAGGGACAAGACGCGCATTCTTGAACGGGTGGACGGGGGTTTTCGGTACCCTCCTGACCACAAAATTTCCCACTCTTGACCCGAGCATCAGCGCCCTATTTCCACAGCATACCGTTGGCACCATCGCTTGGACATTAAGGCACCATGGATGACATAACGGCAGTAATGCCAAACTGGAAAGCGGTTGGACCAGCTTCCCTTCCAGCCGAGATACTGAAACTCGAACACTCCGACTTCATCCGGTAAGTTCACAACTTTCTTGTCAACGTGTGAAGAAGGGGTGATGCCCCCCCCAGCAATGGAAACATGCGACCGTTAAGGTCTTATAAAAGAAGGATCGCCCCGAACGCAACAACCATGGAGGGGTAGTCGCGTCCCGCCTCAGCGACTACTGCGAGGCCGAAGGGATACTCTCCGAGAAAAACAGTGAGGCTTTCGCCCAGCACAAACAACAGTCGACATGTTGTTGGTCGTGTGTCGACTGCAAGAACTCGGACGAGCAAAAACAACCCCCCTGCACATGTGTTAATCGACCTGCTGAAAGCATACGACTCCGACGACCGAGAGCTGTCGTGAGTGGTGCTTGCACGCTTCGGCGTGCCAGCGAATATGCTAATCGTCACCTGCCAGTTCCACGAAGGCATACGAGCTCGCGTGCGTACGGATGATGGTCAGCATTCGGAAAAGTTTAACGTCACTCAGGGGCTACGGCAAGGATGTATGCTGCCACTGCTTCTGGCCAAAGAATTAATAAAATAATGAATAGCTCAACAACTATAAACAGAATAACACTTGAGGACGAAAGGAAAACAAAGGGAAGGGAATCGAACCACAACAAAAGCACCTTCGAGGCAGCCACAGCAATTTGTGGTACGAGTAGCACAGATAGGTTCTACCTGTTATTCGAAATCGGTCTGGTACCTTGCTACCCTGTCTGCCGTCTCCTTCCTCCTTTTATTAACGGTGGTTTCCCCTCGACTGTTGCCCCCCCCTCCCTCCCGGGGCCTATGGTCATACGATGATTACGGTCATGCATAATAATGAGTACTATAATACCCCCCAACCCCCTCCATTTTCTTGGGGACTACCCACAACGGATGCGCGGCGCTCTCTACTCAAATCCGACTCATCCTTGCGCCACTTAACTTTGAACTGTTTGTCTACTTCGAGGACCCCCGGTAGCACTTGCCCACCTTCTATGCTGCAACGGTCCACACCGTGCTCTCAATCCACACACCAAAGGGGAGTGTTCCGTGGACCCCTCAGTGGCTCGAAACACCTACCTGGAGGTCTTTAACGAAGAATCTATGTGCCAAGTCTTTTGCTGTCCGCACGGTCTCCGAGCCTTCCTACCGGTCATGGTAGCGAACATCACCCGATGGTAGCGAACATCACCCGACGCCGCTTGTCTCGTCGCACCACGGCCCCAGCTAAGGAGAGCCACCGTTTACGGCATTTCGATGCTTTCACATCCTGTCTTCTTGAGAGCCTTGGCGTACAAGAGGGTGGTATAGTCGGTATGTTGTTGGCACTGGAAGTCAATCACCCACAGGAAGACTTGGTGCACCGAACGGAGCTTGGCAAAGTTGCGCATTCAGAGTCTACGTAATACATCCGTACAGTAGGGTCTCAATCACCTCGGCCTTCTATTTGCGGACTTTCAGACTAAGCAGAGCCGTCTTCATATCGAACAACTCCGGACCCAACTGTTTGAAACATGCCGACATGAGGCGGATTCATCGATCGGTTTCGGGCCCGAGGTCAGCGTTTTCGTGGATAATGCCGCCGAGGTATAGAAGAGGATCGTCGGTCTATACTTCTGTCCAGCTGTTTCGATCACAAGTGATGGAACAGTGGGTGTCTGGCCCTGCTTGTAGCGACATCGTTTCCGTCTTTTGTTCCGATACCATGATGCCTGCTGGCCCCTGCTTTGATTGGATACATTCAGTGACAGTCATCATTTTAGAAACATGCCATGACACCTCTTTCCCGACCACAATTTCTTCCTCGAGGTGGACCAAACCCCTTACGATGTCGTCGTCCTCGCTGAGGCGTTCAAGAATGACGTGTATCGCAGCAGCGAAGAAGACGTTGAACAGTAACGGCGACAGCACGCAGTCTTGCCGCAGACCCTGCGTGACATAAAACCATTCCGTTCCGTCATTCACACGTACATGAGCCCGCATGCCGTCTTGGAACTGGAAAAAAACACGAGCATCTTCGCTAGTACGCTCAAGCCTGCGAGTACCTGCCACAGCATCTCTCCGTCCACAGAGTCGTACGCTTCCTGCAGATCAATGAAGCACCATGCATGTATTAGATACGGCGATTGCTTTGTGTACCAGCTCGTAGCTGATGTGTACACCTCGACTCGATTGCCGATGGCCGGTCAATACACAGTCGATGTTCGAGGCAAACACGTACCAGGTACCAGGTACCTGGTAGTCACTATCAGGTGACTTGTACGAGAAACTTCAATAGAAGAGAAGAAGAAGAAGATGGTGGCGACCCCAGGCCGATGTGTTGATTGATTTGCTCAGCTAGAAGCTGATTGTGAGCAAAAGTTGAGTGAGCTCAAAGGGGGGGCGGTGCGCGTGTGCGCTCGCAGCTCGCGACAAACGATCCTTAAACTTTGTTCAAATAACGATAAAAATAGGGAATAACCTTTGTATTCAGTTTAATAAAAAACAACACGGAAACCCGCAGTTCTACTGCAAATATCAATAGCTCTTGGGGTACGTACTCATGACCCTCGTGTAGCCTATGTTGTTACTTCAACCAGAACTGAAACTATGCTATACTGGTGCCGGAGGGATACTGAACATACCCTTTCCATTTTTACCAGTGCGCACGTACTACTGTACATGTGCTGCTGTAGATTCTATGCGTACGTGATACAGTAGGTCCGCGATACTACGTTTTATTGAGACTTATTCTGCAATGTGTACGAGTGCACGGCAGTAGAAAGTGTAAAACTGCTGCTGTACACTGCTGTATCAAACAGACTATAGCCCACAGACTGGAAAAATGTCTGTTGTACTTAGAAATGCGTAAATGTATACCAGATGACTCAAGTGTTATCGAGTAACGACTATGATGGCTACTGACAAGTATCATCTTCTAATACCTCTCCCGTTAAACATACACTTTCTTATTCTGCGCTACATGCTAAAACCTCAAAAGAAACACATACAACATCAAGTAGTGATGTTGTTCTTGGGAACACTTGTACGTAATCTACCTATATGAGTTCCAAGGATGATCAGTTGTACACGATGCACCTACCGCGTGAGATCCAAGGAGTGTATTCAACACATACAGGACAGCCAAATAACCGAACGTAGAATAGCTATGTTCTACTGTGACACCTGCTTATATGAGATGGGTGCGTACCTAAACTATGGGTGCTACAGGAATACGTGGTAGCCCTGTATTATGCAGCAGCGATTAGGTAATACTGACAACTGCTGTAATATGTGTAATCCCTAAGAGTATGTGGTGTGTGATTGTGGCACAGCACGTAGGTAGGAGAAGGTAGAGAGAGGAATGAAGACAAAATGTTCACACACATTACACATATCGTCCACCATACAACTAATCTATTCTCAGTTTGTAGAACTGAGTCTCTGTTTTGGTAATTGCAATCTTGTATTTCTGTCTGACCGAAGCCACAAGGAAACTCCAATCCTCGCAAAATCTGGTTCCAAACCGCTCCCGACGTTGAGTTGCATACCGCGCGAATCGGTAGCGGACACACATACAAGCAGCCTGGACCAACTTTCAACGGAATCCTGCACCTTGAGCTACGCGACCCAGCCTCACCGGGGGGCCAACCGCTTGTGGACAATCGCTTGTGCCAGAGTCGGCACGAGCAGCGAAATCTTTCGCAAATTGGCTACAGGGCACCGATCATAACAAAAGTGGGATCACCTTGCAGAAGTATTGCTCGCTCAGCGCGTTTGGTTAGCGCTGTTAATGAGGTCGTTGCCTGCCGCTCGCAAACGGCCGTGCAAGGGCGCTTCTGGCTGCAAGGTCTTGACCCCATGGAGTTTGCAATATATTGTGTAGCGTTTTTCGACAGGGTCGCTTCCTGCTCTACAGTAAATCGGAGTAAATAGTCATTATCAAACAGGCAACAACAGCAACTGTCAAAGCAGCAGCAAACAGCTCGAGCCATGCGCTTTCCTCGTCTCGTCGACTCGTACGACTACTACTACTACTACTGCTGTCCGTCTCGAATGGCAAAAAATGGGCTTTGTTATTGCCCTCGATGAAAAGCATGCAGTAGTGCTCGTAGATAATTTTGCTGTGGCACAAAAAGTAACAAAAAGTAACCCACTCCTATTGTACTGTAAAATACCTGCTACAGTATTCGAATGGAAACGCGAAGTACACCAAAAAAGTATTATTTCAGCTGGTGCGACGATACACGATAGACACTCGATCTCGACAGAGACTCAGCCCACGGGCAATCCGTGCGGTGGCGGGCAAGATCAACTATTACGGGGGTCCATAGTTAACAGGACCTATGATGTACATAAAAACCTATATATTTGCCTATTTTTACGAACAAAATTGGGTCCCGTTCACTATGGACCCCCGTAATAATATAGATAGATGTGTATAACAACACACAACAAAAAATGGGCTTTTGTTCAGGTTTGGGAGGATACCGTAGGACGCCGGCGGCAAGCTCTTGCCCCCTAGAGCATGCATCCACCTCAGTTCTCATTTCGCCAACAACAACTATTTCGCGGTACAGAGATCTCTTGTCAATCTGCCGTTTACTTGTTTTGTAATAAACAACCGACATGTTTTGCTTTGGCCAAGAGAGTGTCGTCAGCTTTCTGACCGATTGTTGGAAATCTCTCCCCGATCATGTTTCGTTTCTCATTGGCCAACAGTCTTGCATTTAGCCCTACAACCCCAATTATACCTCAATGATATCGATTCCATTGCTGTGGTACTGGTGCGGGTGCTTGTTCCGTCTTCGTGTGCTGCTGCTGGATATATGTCCCCGCCGAGTACTATAACAAGTGGTACCGATAGTCAACAAGTAGACGCTCTGCCTGAGCCAAACACAGCACTCTGGGGTTCCGTCTGTGCTGGTGCCGACTGGCCTCTCCCGTCACTCTCAACAACTCCACCTGCGACTTCACAAAAAAAGAGACAAGCAATCTGAAAACAGCGCTCGAATGCATTTCATCGAGGGCAATAACAAGTAAATATTCTCAGTTTGTAAAACTGAGTCTCAGCTGCGGTAATTGCAATCTTGTCTGTCTGTCTGTCTGTCTGACTGACGGTCTGTCTGTCCGCAGTCACAAGGAAACTCCAATCCTCGCAAAATCTGGTCCAAAACCGCCCCCGACGTTGACGTGTATACCACGCGAATCGATAACGGACACACTTACAAGCAGCCTGGGCCAACTCTCAGGTTCAACGGAGCCCTGCGCCTTGAGCTACGCGACTCAGCCTCACCGGGGGGGACAGTTGCTTGTGTAGACACTCGTGCCAGAGTCGGTACGAGCGACGAAATGTGTCGCAAATTGGCTACAGCGCATCGATCGCAACAAAAATGGGATCACTTTGCAGAACAATGGCTCGCTCGGCGTGGTTGGCTAACGGTGTTCTTGAGGTCGTTGTCCGCCGCGCGCAAACGGCCGTGCAAGGTCGCTTCTGGCTGCATGTCTGTGATGTTTTTCGGCAGGGTCGCTTCCTGCTCTACAGTAAATCGGAGTATAATTATCAAATACTTGGTACCTGGTAGCCTGGTAGGCAACAACAGCGACTGCATTTGCAAACTACTATGACGGGGGACCATAGTAGTAGGACCACATATTGCTAGTCAAAATAGGGAAGTACACAGGTATTTGTGTGTACCGTAGGTCCTATTTACTACCGGTAAGTTGTCTGTACAGGCGGTTTCTGCGCTGTGACGTGCATCGCTTAAGTAATGTATTTAGAACTGCGAAAAAAACGATGAAATCGATCCCAATCTTGTCGTACTGGTAGTGGTGCAAGTGCTCGTGCCGCTGTGGTGCCCTACGACTGGTAGCACCTCAATTGAAACGGAAGTTTTGTTCCTGTGTCTCCGGGGTCGTCCCTGGTTTGTTGTGTGCCCGGAGTCTCTGCCGGCTGGCAGCAGTTGTCACCTGTTCCGGTCCTGCTGGCGGGATATCTGACGTTAGAGGACATCCAGTGTACATGCCTTGTCCTAGACACATCATCTGACGACTTGGGTGATCAGCTTTTCGTTTCGAAAAATGGCAAGCTCGCTGAATTCAAGATGTTGTCCACGACAACAAACAGCAGCAGCAGAACGATCGATGAGTAGGATGGTGACACAACTGTATAGCGTCGTTGCTTCGCGCCCGACGCGCGGTCAGCGAGCGGTGCATCTCTCCGTGTCCAGACTACAGTCGACTGGCGCGGGTTTGGCCAGGAGAAGCGCACTCGTCGCGCACCGCTCGGTGATACGTACTCGTAGACTACAGCAGCGGCAAAGCAGCAGCAGCAAATAAATAGACCTGAATTTCAATTTAATTAATTCGTATTAAAAATAGAGGTACCGCCGGCAAGCTCTTGCCCCCTAGAGCATGCGCCCACCTCATTTCGTTGAGCCCGTCATCTATATTACTTGATCTTTCCCACCGCGCGGGTTGCCCGTGGGCTGAGTCTCTGTCGAGATCGAACGTCTATCGCGTATCGTCGCACCAGCTGAAATAACTCTACTTTTCGCCCTTATTTGTATTTTGCGATCCTCGTTGTATGTTTCGGTACTCGCAAAAAGAACGACCCAAATTGCATACTATCGTAGGTCTTTTACAACAGCAGTTAGTCGATTACTTTCTACTTTTCGCCCTTATTTGTATCTTGCGATCCTCATCGTATGTATGTTTCCGTACTCGCAACAAAAAAAACAAAGCGGCAGTTAAAAATACGTCAATCTGTCGAATGCGTAACACACAACAAAAAATGGGCTTTTATCAGGTTTGGGAGGACACCGTAGGACGCCGGCGGCAAGCTCTTGCCCCCTAGAGCATGCATCCACCTCAGTTCTCATTTCGCCAACAACTATTTCGCGGTACAGAGATCTCTTGTCAATCTGCCGTATACTTGTTGTAATAAACAGCCGATATGTTTTGCTTTGGCCAAGAGAGCGTCGTCAGCTTTCTGACTGATTGTTGGAGATCTCTCCCCGATCATGTTTCGTTTTTCATTGGCCAGCAGTCTGTATTTTGCCCTGCAACCCCATTACACCTCAATGACATCGATCCCATTGCTGTGGTACTGGTGCGGGTGCTCGTTCCATATATGTCCCCGGCGAGTACTACGAGTATAACAAGTGGTACCGATAGTCACCAAGTAGACGCTCTGCCTGAACCAAACACAGCACTCTGGGAGGTTCCGTCTGTGCTGGTCCCGACTGGCCTCTCCCGTCACTCTCAACATCTCCACCTGCGACTTCACAAAAAAAGAGACAAGCAACTGAGAACAGCGCTCGAATGCATTTCATCGAGGGCAATAACAATATATAGATAGACCTGATGCCCGCTTAGCATATTGAAAATAGTAATAGAGTTGAGCTTTTCCCACTTTTGTTTTTGCAGAATCGTCTTTTTTTATCGCCGGGCCGCTGCATTTGGTACAACGTCTGTCCAGTGCAACGCTTAAATTGGTCCTACCAAGCACTCCTCTTCGTCAGGACCTGCGAGACGAAGCCGACGATACACATTGATCCCGACGCAAATTATTCAGCGACGACGGCCACACACACATCCATCTAATCTGCTGACGACAGCAAAGCATGCGCCAGTCGAACGATACGAGGAAGCACCACCCTGCATCGCCATTGGTCTCCTCCGCCTTGACAAGCTTCCTTCCAGCTGTTATTGTTCTATCTCCTTTTCACACAAATATTTCTACCTCCTGGTAGCATATATAGCACTTGATACGTGCGCACACGAACGCACAGCTGCGACAAGCACCTCGGGGAGATGTTACAGATCAGTAGGTTTGTACAGCGCAACGTTGAGGTCGGCCCTTCCAAGCACTCCTTTTCGCCTGGACCTGCACGACGAAACCTACGATACACGTGGATCCCGAAATATAGCGGCGTCATCAGCAACGACGGCCAGACATCCATCTAATCTACGGACGACGGCAAAGCATGCAACAGTCGAAAGATACGAGGAAGCACTACCCTGCGTCGCCGTTGGTCTTCTCCGCCTTGGCAAGCCTCCCTCCAGCTGCTGTTGTTCTGCCCTCTAAAGCACTCAACTCACACAACGGCGTGTCTATTTCCTTTCTGCACAAATATTTTTAACTCCTGGTCGCTCATACAGCAGCTGACAAACGGGTACACGAACGCACAACCGATACAGCAGGGTACAGCTCTCAGACCCGAAAAAGGACCTGCCCTCGTTAGATCTCTGAGACTGGCTCACCTGTTGTTTGAGAGTTCGAGAAGTGCCTTCGTACAGGGAGTATCGGATCACGCAGAAAGTGAATCGATGCAAGCGGTAGCTGCAAGTAGGCACAGTAAACACTCAACGAAGCACCAGACTTTTAGCTTTAGCACCGCAGTCCCTGTTGGGGGAGAAACAAGTCAAATTTTGAGTAATTTGTCCCCAAAACGAGACGGCGGTTCTAAAAGGATCAACGGGCACGACACACGAGGGGATCTGGGGGTTAATGGGACGGGTATCGCAGATCACTTGGCTTTGACTTTCTTTGGTTCACTCGGTGTTTAATAAATAGCGGGTTGTTCCCGAAACCTGGTCACTGGCTCTTCACTCGAGACCGAAGGCGTTCGCACACCGGGGATCCTCCCTGCCCCTGTAAAATACGCCCGAGAGAGCTAGTGAATGCTTACTTTCTGCTCATACGAATAGCCTTGACCAGTGACACTGACCAGAACAGTTGTCTCGCGCCGTATCATCTTTCTCATAGCGCTGGCCACGACAGTCGCAACGCTATGAAACTTTCACCCTGGCGCCCCTCGCTGTAACACCCCTCCTGTCGGACGCATAACCATCGTCAGCACAAAGCGGTCACCCAGGTCCTAACCCGGCGACAGCATGCGCATTCTTCCTCGGTCCCCCATCGTTGACCCGGCATTGTAACGCCCCCCAGACGCATTTTGCACGGCTCAGGGCGGACTTTCTTGCCGTCAGCTCTTTAGTCCTCAGCACCCCCGTCACTGCAGCACCCTCTCAGCTCTCGGCGCATGTGAGCGTCGGTTGTAAGTGAGGACTATTGTGACTAACCACTCCTCTTTTCTTCCTCGGCTCCCCGCCGCTTTGTCACCCCCCCCAGCACGGCGCATGTCAGCGTCGGTCCCAAGCGAGTATTACGGCGATTCACCGATCCTCCGTTTCTCCTCGCCTGCCCACCGTTGTAACATCCCGCGAACCCGGCGTATGTGAGCGTCAGTGCCTAGCAGGCATCACGATTATATACCACTGCAGCGCGTGCGTCTTCCACCTCCGTACCTCGCCGTCGACTCGATGTTGCAGCGCCTCTCCTTTCCACCGTGTTGGTTGCCCTTGGGCGGTGTTGAGAAGAGCAGTATTCTTGGTACTCGTAGGTTTTTCGGTCTTCTCCCTCTATCGCTGTCGGCCCGATGCTACAGCCCCTTGTTGTCGCACTGCTGCCCTTGGACGGTGGTAAGAAGAGTGGCGGTCCTGCACCCCGTCCGGAAGCCTTTCTTCTTCGTCCATAGCCGTCCGCCCGATGTTGCAGCGCCCCTTCTTCCCGCGGTGCTTACCTCGGACGGTGGTGAGAAGAGCGGCGGTTCTGACCCTCGGATATTCCTCACGACTTGCAACTGCCAGCGCCGCATCTGTATGACACGTTTGAAGCCTGTACTCACCTGTGAAAAAAATGCTCTTCTTCCTGCCTCACCTGCATCTGAGGTACGAGTAGAGGGTCCTTCTCGAAGGCTTCCGTATGCACATTAGGGGTAAAAAACAAACATTTGCTTCCGCTAAAAAAGTGGATTCCCTTCCCTTCCTGATTTCGGTGTGTTTGCGAGTGAGGTAAACCAAATCCTGCAGGCGACGCCTCCGAAAATAAAAAGGGAAGTGGGGAGGTGAGGCAACGCGGCAAACAAATAAAAAAAGAAGAACGGAAAAAAAAAAACGGCGGCAGTCCAGCAACATTTCGGCGGCAGAGTTGACCGCGAAGCCACCATTATTGCCATCCCACGACTACAAGCCGCAGCACAGCAAGCGGCAGCTAGCTGGCGACGAAAATAAACAGCGTCAGCACCAGCACCAGCACCAACCAGCTTCTGTTTTCGGATTGCTGTTGTTGCTGCTGCTGCTGCTGCTGCTGCTGCTGCTGCTGCTGCCCTCGGCCTACGCACGCCACAGCGCCGGCGCGCTCCGCTCCGCCGCCGCCGCCGCCGCCGCCGCGGCTGCTGATGCTGCTGCTGCACAGCAGCAGCAGCCGCAGCCGCAGAATGGTGAAATCGAAATGATACACGAGCTGTCATGCTGTCGCGCTCTGTACGAGTACGAGTACGAGCACGAGTACGAGTAAGTGAGTACGAGTCCTTTTTTGGGACGACGCATCCTCCACGTCGTCACAAAGCGGACGAAAGCGTGTACCGTAGCAGCGGCGACGGCCCGCTGGCACAATCCAACGCCGCTCGTGCGCGCTATACCCAAGCTACACCTCTCGAGCCTCTGTGCTCCCAGCGGTTGTCGTGATGCGTACGGCAAGCAGCATGGTGGCATGGAAGATGCTCGGTGTTTTGATCCTTCGAGATTCGAGTTGCGTTCTGCGTCGGGATAATGCTCGGTGCGTGTAGGCCAATGAAAAAGAGAGCCAAAAGTTACCGTAACTTTCGCTGAAATCCTTACTTCGCTAAAGTACTTTTCGTCCGTTTTTTCAGAAATTTACCTCGAAAATTTACCTCGGGAGAATTTTTGGAGAAGTAAAAGTAAAAAAAATAAATAATCGCAAACACTCCATTAACTATAAAAAAACTTACACGTTTGCTTTTTTGGCCAAACAGAGATTAATTCCAGTGTAAGCTATCATCGTCCTAACACACCACCTCACCTTTAACTGAGACATAGAGAGTTCTGCCAGTCCTTCGTCGTATACTATACGTGGCCACACTGCCTAGGAATGTCCACTTTGCCCCTCACTATATATTTGCGTGCTTGACTGTGTCTAACCTGTAGCAACGGTTCAACGATTGATATTCAAACATATTTGCACACTGGACCGTGTCGATATTGCGACAATTCACGCACCTTGGTTAGCCATTTCAATTTGCGTAGTGGACTGTGTCGATGCTACCACGATCAACGATTGATATGTTGTTGGTCTTGCGCCGGTTGCAAGAGCTCGGACGCCAGAGAAAAATCCCCCTGTACGTGTGCTTCATCGATCTAGAAAACGTACGACTCTGTCGACCGAGAGCTGCTATCGGCGGTACTCACACTCTTTGGCGCACCAAGAGGCTGACAATGATCCGTAATCTCTACGAAGCCTTGCGGGCTCGCGTGCGTACGGGTGACGGCGAGCACTCGGAATTGCTTGATGTCACGTAGGGGCTAGGCTGCATTTGCTATCACCGTTATTGTTTTAACGTGTTCTTCGCTGCTGTGTTACACGTCTTACTATTAAATAGCACGCTTCAGCCAAGACGAAGCCATCGTAACGGATTTAGTTCAACTCGGCGACGCTGGAGTAGTCGGAACAGAGGACCAGGAGCCGTTGGCATGCGTACGAAGGGCTGTATGGGGCATGTTGTACGATGACGCAGGAATGGTCTCGACGTCGGCTGAAGGGCTCGCGAAAATGATGACAGTCATCATGACTGTCTTCGAAGCAGCAGGCCTCACGGTATCGGAAAAGAAGAAAGAGACAATGCTTCTACGAACACCAGACCTAGACAACCCTCGCACCACCGCTCGTCATCGAAGCAACAGGATAGAGGTATAAACAGACGGCCCAGTTCTTATACCTAGGCGGCATTATTCACGAAAACGCTAACCTCTCGCTCGAAATCGACCGACGGATCCGTATCATGCGAGCATGCCTCAAACGGTTCGGCCCGGAGCTGTATGATAGGACGACCGCCCCCCTTAATCTTGAGGTCCGAATGGTCAAAGCCGAGGTGATTTGAGACCCTGCTGTACGGGTGTGTGACGTGGAGCGCCGACTTTGTATTGACCACGCCACCCTCTCGTACGCGAAGGTCCTCAAGATGACACGTTGTGAGAGCATCGAAATGACCACCCGTAAACGGCGGCTCTCCGTTGCGGGGGCCGTGGCACGGCAAAGCAAGGAGCGATTACCCAGTCCGGTAATGTCCGGCACGATGACTGGTCGGGAGAACCCGAGACCTGGCGGACAGTTTAAGACATGGCATAGATGCATAGTCGAAGACCTTAAGGAGTTCCGAGCCACCGAAGGGTCAACGGAACTTGCCCCCTTGTTGTTTGGAGTTGTGATTGCACTGTGGTCCACTGCAGCAAAAAATACGGGGAAGTGGTACCGGAGGGTCCTCGAAGTAGCTGAACGGTTCATGGTGAGGTGGCACGAGGATGAGGTACAGCTGAGTAGGGAGCGCTGTGCATCCACTGTAGGTGGTGTCCAAGGGGATGGAGGGAGGGGGGGTAACAGGAGGAGTGGACGGAAACCCGACCAAGGGAATGCGGGGAAGGGGGGGAACAGGAGGAGTCGCAGGGAAACCGCGGTAGACGAAAGTAGGAAGGAGATGGCATACAGAGTAGCAAGGCCCTAGGCCGACTAGGAAGTAGAACATGTATATACTACTCGTGCCGTCAACTGGTGCAGCTGCTTCGAACGTGGTCTTCCTTTGTCTCCTTTTTTCTTTTTGCACTTGATCTTCTGTGATTTTTTTTAAATTTCTTTCTCTTCCTTTCTTGTATTGATAAGCCTTGAGAAATGAGTCATGTGGCGTGGGTGGATGACGAACCTGCTTTGTTTGTTTCGTATTATCTGACGCCGAGGGGTGGGGCATAGTCGACGAACCCAGGACGGAGACGGCAGACAGGGTGGCAAGGTCCCAGGTGGACTTTTAATAGTAGGGAGAACCTGGCTACCACAAACTGCTGCGGCTACCTGGAGGTGCTTTGTACTTCTGTTTGCTTGTTATTTTCCCCTGGTTCTTAGTCTCACTCTGTTTATAAGTAGAGTGGTGATTTTCTATAGCTTATTATGCTCAAGTGTCTGCCACATCCCCTGCGGGGAGGCACGACGGTCTTTTCTTTTCTTTTTTCCTTTCTCTGTTTCGATTTGTTTTCTTGGCTTTCTTTGTTTTTGTTTTTCTTTGTTTTCTTTCGTTCTCTATTTCATAGAATATGTATGTCGTGCCTATCACATCCTGCATGATGACATGGCATTGCATTGTCTACTCTGCTTACTACAGACTTGGTACGTAACAATGTAGCATCTCTGTAGCGTAGTTTGTGACCACAGAACTTGTACCCCTCTAAGATTAAAGAATCGGCACGGACACTGATTGTGCTGGATGTCGACGGGTAGAAAGAACGATTTAATGTGAAGAACACACCTTTCTGACTGTGTCTTCAACAAACGTTTCCTTGTAAGTTAGCATTCACCTGCTTCTCTGAAGTTTGCCCGGATGTCTCTAGTCTCTTTTTGAGCGGATATCACATTTTAATATCTTGTATGTTTTTCTATAGGCAATGATGTCAAACTTCTCTGTATCGAGAGTGGATATTCCTTGCAAATGTGGAGGTGGTTTCGGATATTGGCCTAGCACGGGCTGTAAGAAGTTCGTGGTGAGTCCTTTTTTTACTTTGGTCTCCTCTTATTATGGTATATAGTTCTATTTCGTATACTTCGCGTGGTCCAAGGTAGGATCGTTCTTAACGAACTTGAAAAAAATCACGATTCGTGACTATTTTAAATTGTAAAAATTCCGATAATTCAAATCCAACGATGTTTCCTGGTGGAGCCAAATCTCGCGAGTGGGGCACGGCCAGGCCGGGATGGGCCGACTGCGCTTGGCCCGTCTCGTGATATGTGCGAATCACGGGCCGAAGACTAAGCCATCTGGGCATGTACTCATTCCTCGGTACATCTGGGTATTTACACGTTGTCTGGTATACGCTTTCTTATGTACTCCCAGTGTGCCTGACGTTGAGTATCTGTATATTAACTGAATCTGTATGAACACTCCCAAGTCTAGGTATACCACGAAAACCTATAGCTAAACACTAATGGCATCTCGCCAATATTGGGATAAGGCGCCTGGTCAGTCATAATATACTAAGGAATGAGCGGCCCTCCCGCCCCCACGTGGCAGGGCCACATGAAGTAAGTGGAGGCATTGAACATGAAAATATACCATGTACGAATGCATTCCTCTTTATCCGGTATTCAGTAAATGGGACGTGCGATTTCGTGTAATTGAATCTATTATTGCTAGGATGTCTGAAATTATGAAGAGCCATATACCTGGTAGTTAGTACGATCACGTTATGTATATACAGTAGTCCGTAGTAAACACAACATTGAGTAACACATGTGCTCGAAGAACGAATTGCACGTGCCGTCTTTGCTTGTATTCAATTTGTTCATGGACTTGGGAGGTGTAAAGATATGTGTTAGAACTACTGTGTACAGTCAGACAGTTTGCCCACTGAGACGAACAATTGAGTGGAGCTTCATTGAAGTGTATCGCAGAGCAAAATTGACGCACGAAGAACGTTGTGATATTGTGATAGAACGATGCCCACGAAAGTTAGTAGAATGATGAGTGTTTATTATCATCGGTCTCGCACAGAAGACCACAGGAAATCACAACTAGTAGTGGGAGCTGCTGCTCCTACGTTATGATAAAACGCATGTTAAAGTACCAAATATTAATTCGTATCGATACTCTGAGGCTGCCTATCGGGTCAGCGGCGCACTTCCAGCCAATCGGCAGAAGGAATGCAGGCGGGGGAAGCACGTGTTGAAACCTGCGCAGTAGTTGGCATATTCGCGGTACTTTGGCGGATGGCCTCTTAGTCGAGCACGCAGAAGGGCAGCCGGAGGAAGAGGAAGAGGATGTGGAGGGCGTAAGGTCTGAAGTTGTATACCAATATGAAGGAACAGTTCGAAAATAGACTGGGCAGATGCGGCACGTTACCAGGTAGAGCAACAGGGTGGTAAGTGTAGTACGACATAGTCGCCTTCGCGCTTGAACATCTCGTAGTCGACATCATTATCTCTGGCGTTTGTGTCGAAGGAGCGTTTGCATGTGGAGCAAACTGAGGGTATCATAGGGCATAAAACAGGCTACGCCGGCGGCCTGGACGGCCGCCGGTCGCAGACTTGCGTGATGTGCTATAATGTAGAGGAGGAGGTTGGGACTCGATGCCAAGAGATTGAGCACACTCCATGCACGTTGGCAAACGCGGCAGAATGCTGACGATTAATTGACGATTAACCGAAAAGTGGCGGAGTGCTAGAAGGCGGTTCAACTAACTTTTAAACTTGGGGAGCACGCGATGACCGACTGCGCAGCTCCGTAAAAAGGTGCCGTCACAGCAGCTGCTGTAGCAGTACTGCTGCAGCTGTACCAGTTCCGCAGACACGTAGTCCAGCTCCACTGCAGCTGCCGCTGCACGATAGCGTAGACATTGTAAGTGCTGATGGCCGTCATCAGTGCTGCTGCCTGTAGATGACATGCGATATCCCTCTCATATATATCCCGGCGTAACATTTCATGGATGGCAGTTCTCAACTAAGCCTCGGCGGCTAGTGCTATCGGGATGTTCCATCGATGCCCTAGATACAACCGTCCATGCAGGTCCCCACACGCCGGCCGGGTAGCTCACCCTCTCCATCGGTCCGAGATCGGAGAGGAGGTGCCGGGAAAAAACACGCGAATCGTACCATCGTCTAAAACACTGACAGGGAAGGAATTTTCGGAGGTTCCTTCGTAGGTCTCAAAGTCAATCTCAAAGTCAGGGCTTCGCGTGGGTGCTCCTCTTACGCCGGGCGGTTCAGACGTGTGAAGAAACTGCGCGGAACGACAGTCAGAGGTGGGAGAGATCCGCCGACCCAAAACGAACCGGATCAGGCTAAGGATCATCATAGGTATACATATTTACATGAGAGGAATGAATCGCCTATAGGGTGATTATTTAGACTGCTGGATCTGAAACAGAAAAATCAGTGATGGTACGAATTCAGCTGTGGTAGATCGTTCGTGAGATACACAAGCTATTTGTTAATTATTCAAAGTGTGCGTGTGTGGTTGGTAAGTACTTGGTAAGGGTCATTTCTAACGACCAAATGAAAGAGCAAAAAACGTGCTCTTTTGGCAACACAAAAAATTCTAAAAAGTTGCCAAAACCTATTAAAGTGAAATACTGCATATGTGGCAATATTTGGCAAATGTTCGCATCATAACCCCCAAAGATTTTTTTCAATCCCCTTACAGCAGCAGCAGGTAGTCAACGGCACGCCGACGCTCTCTGTGGACTAAATGCTGCTGCAGAAATGACCCCAGGCACAGCCCATGTACCTCAGAGGTCGGCAGTCTTTCCAGCCCGGCCTAAATTCCCTGGGAAAGGTGAGACGACTGCTGTTTGTGATTCATTTTTAGCCCTCGCACAAAACGACACCCATGTCGCATTCGCAAGGGGCTCACGGCCAGTATCGCCAGCCCTATCATTGCTGTTGATAATGCCACCGTGTGTCCTCCGTATCTCCCTCTCTTACATACGATGGAGCGAGTCTAGCGTGGGCCGTCGTGGGGTGGTCTGGTTTGTACAAGGTTGCGTTAGCGTAATTGGGCTAAAATCTAGCAAAAAAAAATCAAATATCACTTTCCAAAAACTTGCCAACGAAGCAGAACGGAGATGTCTAAAAACTTTGAAAAGTTTTTTTGCTATTTTGGCAAGTCCAATTTCCATAACTTGCTATGTTGGCAAGAAATCTTGTAAGAATGCTCTTAAGAGCTATGCCAATGGAAACGCGAAGTCCAAAAGTTTTCTTTCAAAAATCTTGCTTTAAAAAAACAGACGAAAAATATCCTCGTACCGCCGCTGTAGGAAAAAAGGGAAAAAATGTTTGATTTTTTCTTCTTTTTCTTGTAACGGCTGTAGGCGGTGAAATTTGTTTTCTCTCGTTGAAAATTGTCAACACGCTGATAAAAATCAGCTCGTGCGACGATTGATGCTCGATCTCGATATAGACTCAGCCCACGGCACCCGCTTGGTGTCGGGGAAGTTCAACGAGTATAGATGACGGCATCGAAGATAGAAAATGAATACATGCTGTGGGGGCGAGAGCTTGCCGCGGCGTCCTGCGGTATCCTCCCAAACCTGAAAAAAAGCCTGTTTTTTGCCATTCGAGACGGATCGACAAATTTTGTCTTCTGTTTTGTACACACCAGCGGCTAATTGTTTTGTTATCGTACGCTTGGCCAGTGCCCGCCACACGTCACTGGACATTGGGTGGAGACGGTGACCCAAGGGTGGGTCGGAGCCCCTAACGAGCGCACTCCGTTCAGAATTCATGACGCAATCGTTGATTTTGTCGATCGATGTCTGTCGAGGACTCGGAATCTCGCCGCTTGGAACCAAAGATCGGCCTGAGTTTTTCTCAAGCCGATCTTGGCCCAACATCGGCCCCAGGTTTTTGCTTTTTTCGGGTTTTTCCAAAAATTGGGAACTTTTTTTTTTTTAACCGTGCCCATAGGAAGCGTGCTCTAGAAACATTTGGCGGCTATCTTTGGAATTCAATATTTTTATCGATACGTCGCTTTCCCATTGGCATAGATCTACGTGTTGGGATGTGTGGATACTCCTGTTTGATTTATAGAAAACGACGTACTCTTAGGAACTCCACCGGTACCCTGGTGCCTGGTGTTGGAAGTGCGGATGGGCGGATACTGCTGTTTGATTCATAGAAAGATGCACTTGTAAGGATGGGTGGATACTGCTGTTTGATTCATAGAAATACGCACTTGTAAGAACTACCCGTATGAAGTGCTGTTGGGAGTTGCAGCGGTAGGCAACAAGAAGAGGTGATAAGTCATCGAAGAAGGCTGGTGTTCGTGTCTTCGTGTCGTCGTCTGCCGTGGGCTACGGACTGCGAAATGTTGGGTATCGTCGTCGCTCTACTGATGAGTAGATTTTGCATGTTTCTTGTTCGAGAACATGCGTTCATGTACGCGTGTGAGCACTGCAGCGTGCTGTTGCTTCGTAACTACCAGGTTTTTATTTTTTATTTTTTCAATCATCACTTTTACTTTCCAGCTTAACTCGTACCAGGTAGGAGGTTTCACCCTCAGCGGTCTTTTTCTGGACAAGCCGTGGTCACATGTATCGTTCTTTCCCCCCCCCGGTACATGCATTCATTTTTATCGCTCAACGTCCCCGGTGGCTTGGTAGGTGGTCTGCGTACCTATTAAGATCAATTTCGTGGGTTCAAGCATCACCGAGTGCGTAGTCATAAGGACTTCTTCTCGCACAAAAACTGATATGCGGAAAGCGCGAAAGCGCGAGTTTGCAACAATCGAGGAAAATCGACGAGCAGTGGGAATGCTGAACTCTATGCGCAATTAACGAATAAAGGCACGAACCGGGGGGGGAGAAGGGATGACACTCTGTGACCACGGCTTGTCCTGAAGATCGATGAGGGTAAATAAATCCTCTTAAATGCTGGAAAGTGAAAGTGATTTAAAAAAATAAATAAATAGGGTCAAGCATTCCCACTTCTCGTCGATTCTCATCGAATGTAGCTAACTCACGCTTCCGCGCTTCCCGCTATTATTAATCAACTTGTGTGCAAGAAAAGTCCTTGAGACTATGCATTCGGTGAGACTTGAACCCGCGAAACTGATCTTAGTAGGCACGCGGACCACCTAATAAGCACCGGGCATGCCGGTCTATGTAATACGTGTGTGTGATACTGTTGTATAACACGTTCTAGAAGAAGATAGAGACGTATGTACTGGAAGCAGGCTTAACCTTCGTAGCAACAAGTACTGATAGGTCATCAATGTAGGCTACTATTGTTTGGATTTCGTCTGGGTGGGTGCACGGACGGCGATATGTGTGGCGACATCATCCCTGTGAACTGATCCGTAAGATATCCAAGTTTGTTGTAGCTGTGCGTTCGTGTACGCGTTTGGCGGCCGGTGTATATGTTTGGGTCTCGTCTGGGTGGGTGTACGGACGGCGATATGTGTGACGTCGTCGTCCTTCTGCACTGATCTATGAGGTATCCGAATTTCTTGTTGTAGCTTTGCGTTCGTGTACGAGTTCGTCAGCTGCTATATGTGTTGCCAGGGGGTAGAAACGTATGTATATGGCAATGAGATAGAAAAGCCGTTGTGCTGAAATGAGTGTTTTAAAGGCCATAACATCAGCGGCTGGAGTGAGGCTTGTCAAGGTGGAGATCAGTGACGACGCAGGGTGGTACTTCGTCGTACCGTTCAACCGGTGTAGGCTTTACCGTCGTCTGTAGATTAAATGGTTGTTTGTGTGGTTGTCGTAGCTGAACACACAGCTATGTGTCGGGATCAATGTATATCGTCGGCTTCGTCGTGCAGTTCCTGGCAAAGAGGATTGCCATGGAAGGGCCGATCTAAGCGTTGCACGGCGCAAACCTGCAGTAGGACAAACGACGTAGCAAATATAGCGGCCCGGTAACAAAATGGTTCTTAATTCTTCGAAAAAATAAAGAAGTGGGAATCAAAGCTAAACTCTTTTTTCAATATGTTAAGTGGGCATCAGGGCTATCTATCTATATATACTTAATAGATCTTTGGTCGTATCCTTCTCATAGCAAGGGTCCTGTGTCGACTTGCCTTTTTCGACTTTCGTTGATATTGTGCCATTGTTGTGATCAGAGTTAGGGTCGCCTGGATTATGATCAAAATTCGTTTCTCGGCATTCGGTGCCATTTCAACTTAGTGTTTCTGCAAGCGTTCCTCTCTGATCAGACGGATCACCTGATACTTAGACACAGAAAACAAAAACAGGGATTTTTGGTACGCTTAACACCTACGCTCGCGTTCGCAAATCCACGCGCCGTTAGGCCGTTTCCTATGCGGTTCGATTTCGAGCTTCAGATTTGTATTTTTCGATCTCAAACTCGAATGACCCTACTTATGCAGTCCGATTATGCAAAATCCGACCGGAAATTTTTCGATTTGAGAATCCGATGACCCAAGTCGTCGGATTTTGGCCCAAAATCCGACGACCTGGGTCATCAGATTTTCAAATCGAAAAATGGCATGCTCTCTAAATTCAAGATGTTATCCACGACAGCAAACAGCAGCAGAACGATGGATGAGTTGGATGGAGATACAGCTGTATAGCGACGTTGCTTCGCGCCCGACGCGCGGACGGCGCGTCCCTCCGTGACCAGACTAGAGTCGGCTGGCGCGGGCTCGGGCCTAGAGACCAAGAGAAGAGCACTCGGCACGCGCCTCTCCGTGGATACGTACTCGTAGACTACACCGCAGCTGTACAGCAGCAGCAGCAGTCAAGTCACAAAATCCAACACAAAATACCAAGACAGGTTGACTCTAGCGCACTCGCCACATCTCTTCGCCACCAGACTAGAGGCAGTCAGCGTGGGCTCGGACGCTTGGGTCCTCCGCGCAGGGCAGCGCATCCAGCGCGTCTCTTCGCGGCGCCAAATCACAAAAACAGCAGTTGGTCTTGGGGTTTGCTCGAATCTCTACACGCACAATAAATCTGATTTTTCCGCATAGGAAGGCCCTTTCGATTTGTCAAGCTCGTATCTGAAAATGCCATCGGGTCAAAATCTGAAGCTCAAAAATCGAACCGCATAGGAAACGGCCTTAGCGTTTAGTTTTTGCTGTTCGGGGAACCTCTGGTTTGGACGCGAAAAGTCCAACTCATTCCGAGGCGAGCAACAGCAGTTTCGTACATTTTCGGGGCAAAATCTCGTGTAAACGTGCCGATCGCACCATTTCCAACTGAATGCAAATCCGACTGCATGAAAATTGGCCTTGGAATATATGAAATGGTGAAAAGTCCTGATCAGGTGTGTGCACAGTAGTTCGTGAAAATCTAGCATCCCTGGTTTTGACTAACACGTGTGCCCGAAGAACGAATTGTATTTCACGTCTTTGCTTCGTATTTAGATTTTTCATACATTTCGGAAGTGTAAATATATGTGTTTAAATTAATGTTCAGCGTCGGATAGTTTACCCACCGAGACAAGTTTAATCAATTTAAGTGTATCGTATAGAATAAGATGCGCACGGAGTACATGGTGGTAGAAAGGGAGTAGAATGATGAGTGTTTATCATTCTTGGTCTTGTACAGAAAACTACAAAAAATGGCAACTATTAGTGAAAGCTGCCCCCCACATCTAGAAAGGACGAATAAGTAATAAAAAGTGTTGATTCGTATCGATACCCTAGGACTGCGTATCGGGTCCACTGCGACGCATCTCCAGTCAATCAGCAGAAGGAAGGAAGGCGGGGGGAAGCACGTGTTGCAATGAAACCCCTGCAGGGGTTGGCGTCTGAGGTACTTTGGCGGATGGCCTCTTAGTAGTCGAGCACGCAGGATAGCCGAAGGAAAAGGATGTTAAGGTTTGGTAATGTCTGATGTGTACTAATTCGTGTTACAGCGAGTGGCGCCAGGGTAGGAGGTTAGCGTTGCGACTGTCGTGACAAGCGCTATGGGGAGGATAATACGGCGTGAGACAAATGTCCTGATCAGGGTCGCTCGTCGGGTCTGTTCGATAGGCAGAAGGTAAGCTTTGGTTAGCTCCTCTGGGCGGATCTTATAGGGGCAGGGCGGATCCCCGGTGTGGGAACGCCTTCGGTCTCGGGTACAGAGCCAATGACGAGGTTCTGGGACCCCCCGGTGTGTTACTAAACACCACCCAGTGAAGAAAAGGTCAAAGCCGAGTGACTGTGATAACTGTCCTCTCCAGTCCCAGCCCCCTTGGGCGTTGCCTTGCCCGTCGCGCCCATCATGGTGTGTGTGTCTGAGGGGTTTTGTTTGAGTGTTCACTCTGGCTGCTTGCAACTACCGCCTTGCATCGATTCACTTTCTGCGTGACGCGATCATTACTGCACGAAGGCACTTCTCAAACTCTCAAACAACAAGTGAGCCGACCTCAGAGATCTAACGAGCGCGGGTCCTTTTTAGGGTCTGAGAGCTGTACCCCCCGCTGTATCATGGTGAACTCAAGCTCATCAAAGTGCATTGCAGAAGATTGGAGAGTTCGCAAAACGTTTGCAGGAGATCGGAGTGTGTGCAAAACTGCGAAAGTTCGATCTTGTATAAATTTTTATTCCACATTTGGTAAATGCATACCTCCACATGTTTATGTTGTTGCCTGCCTGCTATGATGGTGACACGTTCAATATGTTATGTATTCACGCTGCCAGTGGTGCTCTTCCTGTTTGTTTCGTATGGCTTTGAGGATACTTGTCTGGTCAATACATGCAGGCATACTCGTTGCTCGTGCTCCGTTTGCCTGTTACTCGTGGTCGTCCGTTCGCTCGTTGTTCATGATCGCACACACATGCATGTTCGTTAATGAATGACTACATGCCATTGACCACATGTTGTCTTCAAAATCAAACGCAAACGACAGGTGTCGACATAAACCGAAGGTGCCGTACGTACTAATACACGCATCCTGTCGTGTACCGTTTGCCGTGATACCGGAAACTAACAAAGTTAAGCTCCGTTTGGGCATACGTAACCCTATATAACAATGAACCCCTCTACAACACTGTGTATTGTGGACTGGCAAACATGAACTTAGAAAACCATGTATATTTTGGTGACGAACATTCTTGCCGCGATGATTAGACTACATCATCAGTAGTAATAGACCAATCGTCGTACATTGTAGTTGTGCATCTTTTGCAAGACACCGACACGACGGAGTGACGGTAGACACACCAAAGGGAAAGTCCGACGCACGTTTGACCCTCTTCGATGTCCCCGGCCGCACCATTGTCAGTGTTGCATACCAACCGAGCGTTGTGCTCGAGTACCAGGTGCAACAATTGAATAACTGAAAGCCAAACATAAGAGGCAAGGAGAAGGAAAACCGGAGCAGACAGAGAACGGCTTCGCAAGCCCTTGTGAGGCAAACGTGGTGAGGTAATTCCAGCTGGACGTGATGATGGGTTTTCACACAAGCGATGGAGCTGTGGCTTACTGTGTCCGGAGGATTCGGGCTGTATGATGGGTGTACGATGCAGCCCAGTCTGATCAGTACCAGGCCAGCAGGTATTGCGGGTGTTGCACAACCGTGGGATTGTAGGTAGAAGGTGTAACACAACCGTGGGATTGTATGTAGCGGGCGTAACACAACCGTGGTGTTGTATGTAGCGGGTGTAACACAACCGTGTAATTGTTTTTTTTCTTGGTTGTGATGTGGTGCCCACGGTCGGAAATGCTGATATTTTTCTTGCTGTATGGTATACCTAAAGCGCAACGAAAAGGGGGGTAGGCTGTGTCGCCCAGGTTCAGTTTAAGGTCAAGTCACACGCCAAGGCTAGAAAACTCGCGCAGCGCATGCCGTAATATGCTGGACCACCGATATAAGACCAGTGATGTAGACCTAACGAGATAGCAAGCATGACATGGCACATACCAGTGACGCGCTGCCCGGAGCGTTCGGAAATGCATGGAACCTTATCAGTAACTTGATAGGTCTGCTGTATTCAGGTGGACTACCATTGAGAGTCCTGCATGGACCGTTTATGTACTCTATTAGTCAGGCCAACCTAATCAACAGTCAGTATTTTTGGAGTCATACATCACATGTACTTCTGTTGTTGAAGAATATCTCGCTGCTGGTATCGAAACAGTAGGGAGTACTTTTGAATCTCGTTGGGGGGTGAGCGCCTCCTGTAGATGGTGCTAGGTGTGAAGCTGTACGTAGTTACTGATGAGCCTACTATGCCCCGAATGCTTGTCTACCGCCACCCGGAGCAAATCCACCTCTACTCGGGAATTACACAGAAAATGCGTATCTTGTCTCCACCGTGCTATAAGTAGTGTTAGTATACATACTAATAATGAGTATAGGATTTGGGTCGCAAGATGCTCGAACAGATAGACCTGACGACTTGCAGTACCGCACACTATTAAGAGGACATGTTTCATTCGGAAAAAAAGACAGGGATCCATACTGGACCTGCAGTTGTTATTTCCCGAACAGAGTTGATGTTATTACTGATACACGGGGTGGTATATACAACACGCACGCATACAGGGGAGCTAGTATATAGGATGTAAGTACATTGTACTAAAACTGTACGGTACGCCGTATGAAAAGATCCCTAGCTTCTATGGGGTGGAGATCTTCACCTTTGTTCCGGTACATACGCAGTTAGGGGCGGGACTGAAATATTTTAGACGTAAAAAAGTCACGAAAATGTCAGCGGTCGTTAGCTGAGAAAAATCAATGTTTAAGAAATTGACCAATCAGCACTGGGGAAAGAATGAACACGTCACAAAAAACAGTACTCATGTGGTATCACATACCAGCGTATGGTGGAGCGTATGGTGGAGGGACTGCAGCGTCTCGCTAAAAAAGGGCCGTGCAGCACACACAAAAAAACGTAAATCTGGTGTCATTCTCGCCTGACACACCACGATGAGTGCTTGAGCAGCAGCGCACAAACGAACGCCTGAGAGTGAGGGGTATTTACTGCTGTGGAGCCTCGGCCTGACAGCCCGCAAGTGCAGCTCCTACCGGGCCTGGTTGAAAGTGGATCTGCTGATACTGGTGCGACTGTTGGCATTCTTGACCCGGCTGCTACTGCTGCTCATCCTGCTGCTGCTGCGGTTCACGATGTTCCCATCCACAGCCATCGCGGCACGACTGGCGTCTCGTTTCTGCAGAGCCCGCTCGCGGCTGTCCTCCGCCCCCGCGATGTCACGGCGGACAACAGCATTCGATCGGCACACGATCGCCGACGCCTCGTGGACACTACGACCCGTACGCTGCAGATATGCCTCTCCCGGTTCGCTTGGGCAATTAATTGTTTTCCTTATGCCCTTGGCCGAGGTTCCTTGTGTTTTTTATAATTGCCCATCACGAAATAGATTGTGGTGGTCCCGAAAGAGTGAGAAGGGGCGATTTTCGCCAGATCGTTCTGTACGGATACTACTGTACGTCGGTTCGAGCGGGGTTTGTTTTGCTATGTGCCGCACAGCCAAATGCAGAGTATGATCATGTCTCCGCACTACTCAAAAGCACGCCGTAGAGCAAGAAGCAGAAACCACAGGAAAAACATGTTTCTCCATAGGACGTCACTTTGTACTCATGTGCCAAATAAAGCAAGCCATGCGAACGGTATGTGCCTGTGTGAGGTGTATGTATGACGTCAAGATCGAGTTCTTCTCCACCCCAGAGAAATACCACACACAAGTTCACTAGGCATTTACACTAAAACCAAGTAGTTACGGATATGGCGGTAGTTTTACTTTTTCAGAATTTTTTTTAATATTTTTTAACTGATCGATTCGAATAGCCCGCCGTTTTTTTGGGTCAAAACAGGCGGCCTCCAGTCCCGGCCCTAACAGTACTATAACAAAGACCCATATTTCTAACGAGTCATTTTAACTCGTTGAATAAACACGTATCTGCAGGATGTACTGCTGTATGTATATATCGTATTCATACTAAAATATCAATACTACAGTAGAACTGTACCTGGTGTAGATCGTATGGCAAGATGTCTCTGGATCCTTCGGCCTACCACTCCTCAAGCTTTTACGATAGTGTAGACCTCTACCTTTCTTTCTCCCCACACATGTACCACTTACAGGATTTGTGTTCCTTACTACCGCAGCAGTATCACACCGCTGCCTCCCCGCATGAAGTGCTGCTGTGAAGCCGTTTAGCTAGGCGGTACAGCAAGCGGGTTATTATTTGGATGAAAACACCCTGTGAAGGCTACGTTGAAACTGGGAACTACACACGACATCAAATAAGTCATCACATTTATGGCTGGTGGTCTGGTTTTCTCGTACTCCGTACGTTGGAATTGCATTTGAAACTGGGAACTACACACGACATCTAATATGTCATCACATATATAGCTGGTGGTCTGGTTTTCTCGTACCCCGTACGTTGGAATTGCACTTGTTTTCCCCGCCATGGTTTTCTAACCCGGTGCGTTGGCATAAGAAGCAGCCTTACTCATTAGTTTGTCTGCCTGCACATAATTAGCGACTGTCAATTCAAAGAAATCAGAACGGACACTGGGTGTTGTGATGTTCGTAGTTGAGTGTAAAGAACGGCACGTGACACACATAGAAGAGATACGAATCATATTCAAGGGGTCTCAATACAGTAGTACCAAAAGGGTTATACATATACGATGGTTTTGCGTTATTCATTATGACTGTAAAGTATGTTTTCTCTTCATCATTCATATACTATAATATAGTATCTTCAGCATACCGATCTGTATCAAAGCCTCTGTTTACTCTTGGTAGATACGCCGTATACTGTTCACTACGCTGCAGAAGTAAGCAATAAGATAATTATTGCTGTGCATTAGCTACGATATACTCCTGTACTCTCGGTCTATGGCCGAAAATTCGATGAAGCATTCTTATCTGCTGTAGATGACAAAAAATAATGTCAAGAGCACAGAAACACCAGATTCGATTTATTAGGTTTTGACCTTCGATTTATTGATAAGCGATCTGGGTCGTGCCCTGAAAGGGTTTCGTTGGTTTTGATCATGGATGGCAGTGGTTCCTATTCCTTTCATTTCAAGGCCCCCTGTGGTCTATTAATAGTTTATTGCTTAGCGTGGACCCTGGATCTCGAATCTCACGATGAGTAAGATAGTGATTTCCGCAATATATCAATTAAAAAGGAAAACAATTAACTCCTCAAACCACCTAACGAGGGTAGGCGCAATTTTGAACGCGAACCGACGAAGGAAGAAAGGACTGAAGTCTTCTGGCGAAAACAATGCAAGGCGCGGACCGTAGCATGGAGGGGAATAAAGAACTTGCTCTGTGACCCCGGGTGTTTGTACGCAGGAGGGATGCAGGGATGGAGAACAAAAGGGCGAAGATAACAAGTGGGATGGGAATTTACAATACATCTGTGTCGTAATACATTACTCCGAATCAAGCATATAACGTATGAACAATCAGCAAACGCGTACGAAGAAGTACTGCATGGTTGGTGAACGTCGAGCGCTATCAAGATCAGTTGGGTTTGAAGAATACACAGTAACTAAGTGTGTTAGGCCCCATACCGTATGTATGCAATTTGTGAAGACTGGGTTGCCCGAGAACGAATCTGGCCAGCACTTCAACGGTGGGACACAGTTTCAATCAAGTGTTTAAACAAATATTTCGTACCATACGAGTGATGATGTTCACGCACCACATATTAGCCCAATTTGCTGAAATCCTGCCTGTGGTCACAAATTGGCTGTAACAGAAAAGCATCTCGATAGGAGAAAACAAGTAAGAAATAGTGCAGTACCAGTACGTAGGAGAAACGGTAATAACGAACTACCTGATATGGTATACCATCCCGTATCACTTGCACTCTGCAATATGTGAAGACTGGGTTGTCCGAGAACGAATCTGGCCAGAAGGTCAACGGTGGAACACAGAGAGTGTGGGGTGTTTAAAACAAATATTTCGTACCATACGAGTGATGATGTTCTCGCACTATATATTAGCTCAAATTGCTGAAATCCTGCCTGTGGTCACAAAACAGGGCTGTAACAGAAAAGCATCTCGATTCGAGAAAACAAGTATACAACAGTGCAGTACTAGTACATAAGAGAAACGGTACTAACGAGCTACCTGATATGGTACACCATCCCGTATCACTTGCAACTAAATGTTCCGGCGTCCCCGGTGTCTTGGTAGGTGGTCCGCGTGCCTACCAAGATCAATTTCGTGGGTCCCAATCTCACCGAGTGCATGCTCGTAGGGACTTTCTCTTGCGTAAAAAAATGATAAGCGGAAAGCGCGAGAGCGTGAGTTAGCTACATTCGATGAAAATCGACGAGCAGTGGGAATGCTGAACCCTATGCGTGACAAAAAAAAAAGGCACGTACCGGGGGGGAGAAGGGACGACACCTGTGACCACGGCTTGTCCAGAAGATCGTCGAGGGTAACACCTCCTACGAGTGGGCTGGAAAGTAAAAGAGATGAAATAATAAATAAATAAAAATACAATAACACCGTAAACATATGTTACAGCGAGTGGCGCTAGGGTAGGAGGTTCATAGCGCTGCGACTGTCGTGACCAGCGCTATGGGGAGGATATTACGGCGCGAGACAACTGTCCTGATCAGGGTCACGCGTCGGGTCTATTCGATAGGCAGAGGGCAAGCTTTAGTTAGCATCCTCTGGGCGGATCTTATAGGGGCAGGGAGGGTCCCCGGTGTGGGAACGCCTTCGGTCTCGGGTACAGAGCACAGTAACGAGGTTCCGGGACCAACTGGTGTGAACAAAACACCAAGTGAAGAAAGAAAGTCAAAGCCAAGTGATCTGTAACACCTGTCCTATCGACCCCCAGCCCCTTGGACCCTGCCGTGCCCGTCATGCCCGTCATCGTGTCTGTGGTGCTTCGTTGATTGTTCACTCTGGCTGCTTACATCATCCGCCTTGCATCGATCCACTTTCTGCATGACCCAATCATTACTGCTTGAAGGCACTTCCTCGAACTCTCAAACAACAGGTGAGCCGGCCTCAGAGATCTAACGAGCGCAGGTCCTTATTAGGGTCTGAGAGCTGTACCCTGCTGTATCACATATTCATGCTCTATTATATGTACACCCGAAAACTAAGGAATAGGATGAAGAAAGAAGAACTACAAGAGTGCTGAAATGCCGAATCTTTCACTATGTATTCAGAACAGCGATTACGATGGCTCGCCAACTAAGACCGCAGGCCGTGTGGTACAATGGTCAGCCTGTGCATGAACTGGGGCATAGTAGTGTGACCGTGGAATGTACGCCCAGCATAGAGCATAGAGCGAGCTAGAACGTTCGAAAAGAACATAAACCTTGGTGTAAAAGCAAGTGCTTGTTACATACGAAAGGACCCCGAAGGATTTGCTCCTATTATATCATGAGTGTTTTGCCTGCATGAATTGAGACTGCTCTCCCAAGACTGATACATGCGTCCTAAGCGGTAGATTCGAGATTCACTGTTCCAACCAAGGTAAGGAGAGAAAATCTGGTGGTTTCCGATATTGAAACCCCTCCCCAGGACACATACTCATACGCCGCCATACTCGCTAACGCGGTGAACGGAAAATCAACCAATTTTGACGCTGTTCAAGTATCGGATACGGCCCCCACTGTGGACTGCGCATCTTCATCCTTTGTACCGCACTGCTGTACATGTACTTAAATGTGACGCTAATTCCGAGTGTTTCGTCCTCGCAATGGGAGTGCAGTTCTAAACTAAAGGCCAAACGTGCCCAATGCCCAAACCAGAGGTTCCCTGAATTTGCGAACGCGAGCATGTAGTGTGTTGATCGTACCACGCATCCCTGTTGTTGTCGTCCGTGTCCGAATATCGGATGATCCGCCTAATCAGAGAGGACTGCTTGTAGATATGCTAAATTGCATGTCAGCAAATGATGAGAAACATACTGTGATCATACTGTAATCCAGGTGACCATAACTTTGATGGCAACGATGGCACCATAGCAGTGACAGTCCAATGAGAGATAAGTGGGCACAGAACCCCCGCTACGAGAGGGGTATAGTATAACCCGATACGGCCAAGCATCTACAGTATTATGAACGACCAGGCTCCTTAACCCAATATCAGTACAATACCATCCGTGTTTGCTTTATATTTTCCTAATAATACCTAGGCTTTGGGATTGTTCACACATATTCAATTGATATACAGACTCTCGACGTCAGGCGCACAAAAGGTACATGAGAAAGCGTATTCCAGGTATCATAACGTTTAAATACTCAGATGTACGAAGGAACACGTGCATGTGCAAGTAGCCACACCACGTGCAAGCAGACATTTTGTGAAACCCGAGACCGAGGTGGAACGTGACGAGCTTTAGTATGATCTGCGCAACCTGACTAGATACCTTGCTATATGTCACTTAAAGCATAGTGGCCGAATGTTGAAGGAACGAAATCGAGAGGTGTAATTAGAACACCAGTAGGCGGTACAGTTTCCGTTCTGGGGGGGTGTTTGTCACCACCTTTCTGCAAGTACTTCCACCAAAACCGTTATGCGAGGGGTACGATTTGACGGTGGTTGTAGATGAATGCCGTTTTAGGACTCATGATTGATTTTAGCACGATTGATTTCAGCACGAAAGAGTCACACCAGTGGACAGTTTTCGTGCCGGGCGGGTGGCGTAAACGTCAGTACCTTCAAACGACCTACTAACTCGGAATCAGGCAATAAATTAGTGCGAAGCACGCGAAGTACACCAAGTAGAATTCTATTCGATAGGAGGATGCCGGAGTAGAAAGAGGACTCATCATGAACTCCCTACAGCCTGTGATGAACCCATGCATAAAACCACCTTCACATTCGCAAGGAGCACGAACCTAGTCTCAATCCAGAGAAGTTTGAGATCATCGCCAACAAGGGGAGGTGCTGTGAGAAACGTCTGCTGAAGGTATGTGAATAGTGGCAGCATCGACACAATCCACTGCGCAAGTTTAAACATCTGGCAAAGGTACGTGAAGTTGTGCAATATCGACACAGTCCAGTACGCAAGAGTATATTTGACACCAATCGGTGAACCGTTATTACAGGTCAGACAGTCAAGCGCGCAGACATACAGAGAGGGCAAAGTGGACATTCACCGCAGTGTTTGCGCAGTGTGGCCACGTATAGCCATACGACGAAGAACTGGCAGAGCTCTTTGAAGTCTCAGGTGAAGGTGAGATGGTGTGGTAGGACGATGGTAGCTTACAGTGGAATATATGGTCGAAAGGGTAAATGTGTAGATTTTGGTCAAATTCAGACGGAGGCCTTCGAGAGGGACCCCCACCTCAGATGCAGGTGAGGGAAGAAGAAATACATATTTTTCACAGGTGAGTACATGCTCTGAGCGTGTTGTACAGATGCGGCGCTGGCAGTTTCAAGTGAAGAATGTACGAGGGTCAGGACCGCCGCTCTTCTCACCACTGTCCAAGGTCAACACCGAGGAAAAAAGAGGCCCTGCAACATCGGGCCAACGGCGGTGGACGGAGGAGGAATGCTGAAGAACGTCTGGACCAAAGTCAGGACAGCTGCTCTTCTTACCACCGTCCAAGGGCAACACCGCGGAAAGGAGGGGCGCTGCAACATCGGGCCGACGGCGATGGACGGAGGAGGAATGCCGAAGAACATCTGGACGAAGGTCAGGACCCCCGCCGCTCTTCGTACGTCTAAGGGCAACACTGAGGAAGGAGAGTAGCTTGATGGCGAGGTGCGGAGGAGGACAGCGCACGCGATGCAACGGTCCATGACCGTAATGCCTGCTGGGCACCGTCGCTCATATGCGCCGGGCTAAGGGGAGTGTTACAAACGCCGGGTCGACGATGGGGGGCCAAGGAGGAAAGCTTACACGCTGTTGTCGGGCTTTGTAACACCCCCTTTTGCCCGGCGCATATGAGCGACGGTGCCGACGACGGTTATGCCTCGGGCAGGGGGGGTGTTCCAGCGAGTGGCGGCGGGGTAGGAGGTTCTGTCGTGACCAGCGCTATGGGGAGGACAATACAGAGACCACTAGTCCTAATCAGGGTCACGCGTCGGGTCTATAGCCAGAGGGCAAGCTTTGGTTAGCTCCTCTGGGCGGATCTTATATGGGCAGGAGGATCTCCGGTGTGGGAACGCCTTCGGTTTCGGGTACGGAGCCAATAACGAGGTTCCGGGACCCTCTGATGTTTACTAAATTAAACACCAAGTGAAGAAACGAAAGTCAAAGCCAAGTGATCTGTGAAACCTGTCCTATCCACCCCCAGCCCCCTTATGCCCTGCCTTACCCGTCGTGCCCATCATCGTGTCTGTGGTGCTTCATTGATTGTTCACTCTGACCGCTTGCAACTACCGCCTTGCATCGATTCACTTTCTGCGTGACCCGATCAATACTGCTCGAAGACACTTCTCGAATTCTCAAACAACAGGTGAGCCGGCCTCAGAGATCTAACGAGCGCGGGTCCTTTTTAGTCTGAGAGCTGCACCCTGCAGTATCATACGAGGTGGAGCAGCCAAAGTGCTACCGAAGCAGTTGATAGGCCACGTCCGCTCAATACTACATATAAGGATGCGTTTGTTTCACGCAGATCATGAACCAACCCACAAATGAAAAGCAAGTCCTTTTTTATTTTTACTTTTTTCACGATATATGACCTACGTATACAAATATCCAGAAAAATACAAAAGATACCGTAACTTGTCTGAAAAGGAAGAAAAAAGGGCGTGCTTTCCGTTTGTCTGCATATGCGGTACAAATACGAGGCATTTTTTTCAGATCGAAACGCACAAAGTTGAGCGGGGCATTCCAGAAAACCAAAATTTATCGCATTTATTTCTTTTGTATGTTTAGAGATCCTGTTTTGGTAATATCTCTTGATGGGTGGCGAATTGGGCAATGAAACTGATATCGGTCTTCTGGTAGGATCTTCAGTTCAACTCTTGACTGATTTTCGCCTTGATCGCAAACGATGATTTTATAAAGAATTTTGTTTTGAACAGTTGGTGTTTTCGAGTTATCGCCAAAATCTCGTCGAGATCGAGTCGAATTACAAAAACGTCTTGAATTTTATAGATATTTTTTCATCACATATCGGCGTCGCCGGTGGCTTGGTAGGTGGTCCCCGTGCCTATCAAGATAAAAAGTTGATTAGCGGAAAGCGCGAAAGCGTGAGTTTGCTAAATCCGACGAAAATCGACGAGCAGTGGGAATGCTGAACCCTATGCGCGATAAAAAAGGCACGTACTGGGGGGAAGGGACGACACCTGTGTCCAAGGCTGGAAAGTAAAGTGGTGATTAAAAAAAAAACAAAACAAAACAGAACAAGAAATTGCAGTGTTGTCTCAGGGTTGGTGTCTATAAATGTCAAGTCCTAATTCGCAATGATGGTTCACGAGATATGACGTTTCGATGGTTTATCCATTTTTCGGCTGGCCCAGCTCGTATGACGGAGCAGTTCGAAAATAGATAGGTTAGATGCGATACGTTACCAGGTACAGCAAGTGGGTAGTAGGACATGGTCACCTCCGCGCTTGAACCTCTCGTATTAATAGTCAACACCATCCTTACTGGCGTTTAGATACAAAATGATTTGCCCACAGGGCGTTTGAATACAGAACAAATTGAGGATATCATAGGGCATAAACGAGAAGAATGGATCGCACATGCGGTGTGGTTATTTAGACTGCGTTGGATCTGAAATACCAAACCCGGTGAGATTACGAGATGGATCGTTCGTGAGATACACAAGAATTTCGGCACTTATTCATAACGTGCGTGTGTGGTTGTTATGCACCTTGCCAGCATGTGGATGTGTAGGTACTGCTTTTTGATTGATAGAAGGACGCACTCGTAGCAACTACCGGTACGACGTATAGTTGGAAATTTGCAACAGTAAGCAACAAGGAGGGGTGATAAGTCATGGAGGAAGGCTGGTGTTCGTGCCGTCGTTAGATCTCTGAGGCCGGCTCACCTGTTATTTGAAGGTTCAAAAGAATTGCCTTCAAGCAGTAATGATCGGGTCACGCAGAACATGGATTGATGCAATACGAAAGATGAAAGCAGCCAGAGTGAACAATCAACGAAGCACCACAGACACGATGACGGGCGCGACGGGCACGGCAGTGCCCAAGGGGCTGGGGGTCGATAGGACAGGTATCACAGATCACTTGGCTTTGACTTTCTTTGTTCACTTGGTGGTGTTTAGTAAACACCGGGTGGTCCCGGAACCTCGTTGCTGGCTCTGTACCCTGTACCATGGCGTTCCCACACCGGAAATCCTCCCTGCCCTATAAGATCCGCCCAGAGGATGCTAACCAAAGCTTGCCCCCTGCCTATCGAATAGACCCGATGCGTGAGCCTGATCAGGACAGTTGTCTCGCGATGTATCATCCTCCCCATAGCACTGGTAACGATAGTCGCAGCGCTATGAGCCTCCCTCCTTGGCACCACCTGCTGTAACACCCCCCCTGCCCTGCGCATAACCATCGTCGGCCCAAAGATGGCGCCCCGGTGCTAGCCGGGCGACAGCGTGTGCGCTTTCCTCCTCGGACACCCCCCTCATCCGGCGCATATGAGCGACGGTGCCCCGCGAGCATTACGATCACGGACCGCTGCCGCGCGTGCGCCTTCCACCTCCACACCTCGCCGTCGGCACGATGTTTCAGCTGCTCTCCTTTTCTTAGTGTTGCCCTCAAACGATGGTAAGAAGAGCGGTGGTCCTGACCTTCGTCCATTCTTCACCTTTTGCAACTGCCAGCGCCACATCTGTCTAACACGCTCCGAGCATGTACTCATCTGCGAAAAAATATGTTTTCTTCCTGTCTCACCTGCATCTGAGGTAGGGGTTCCTCTCGAAGGCCTACGTCTGAACTTTGACAATACCCTACACGTTTAACCTTTCGGCCAAACATAGATTTTACTGAAAGCTACCATCGTCCTACCCCATCTCACCTTCTACTGAGACGTCAGAGAATTCTGCCAGTCCTTCAGCGTATGGCTATACGTGGCCACACTACCGAGACACTGCGGTGACTGTCCACTTTGCCCTTCTCTATATATATATCTGCGCGCTTGACTGTCAAGTCTGTCATAACGTTTTAACCGTTCATCGATGAGTATTCCGATATATTCACGTACTTTGCCACGTTTCAACGTGCGCAGAGGACCGTGTCGATGTTGCCACCATTCACTTACCTTCGCCAGACGTTTTCCACGGTATCTTCCTTTGACAAACGTTTCTGCTCAGGGTCACGCGTCGGATCTATTCGATAGGCTGAGGGAAAGCTTTGGTTAGCATCCTCTGGGCGGATCTTATAGAGGCAGAGAGGGTCCCCGGTGTGGGAACGCCATGGTACAGGGTACAGAGCCAGCAACGAGGTTCCGGGACCACCCGGTGTTTACTAAATGCCACCAAGTGAAGAAAGAAAGTCAAAGCCAAGTGATCTTTGATACCTGTCCTATCGACCCCCAGCCCCTTGGGCACTGCCGTACCCGTCGCGCCCGTCATCGTGTCTGTGGTGCTTCGTCGATTGTTCACTCTGGCTGCTTACATCTACCGCATTGCATCGATCCACGTTCTGCGTGACCTGATCATTACTGCTTGAAGGCACTTCCTCGAACTCTCAAACCACAGGTGAGCCGGCCTCAGATATCTAACGAGCGCAGGTCCTTTTAAGGGTCTGAGAGCTGTACCCTGCTGTAATATGGTGGACCCAGGGAGATCGAAGCGCATTGCAGGAGATCGGAGTGTTCGCAGAACGTGTGCAAGATTTTCAAACAGGTGAAATAATATCATCGTGTTCTTTGTATAATCCCACGTTTGATCTTGCATATTACTTTATTGCATACCAGTTACTTGGTATATGCATACATCCACATGTTTTCGTTGTTGCCTGCCTTGTATGATGGTGAGATGTGCAATATGCTGTTATGTATTCACGCTGCGAATGGTGCTCCGCTTGTTTGTTTCGTAAGGCTTTGAAGATACTTATCTGGTCAATGCATGCAGGCATACTCGTTGCTCGTGCTCCGTTTGCCTGTTGGTCGTGCTCGTCTGTTCGCTCGTTGTTCATGATCGCACACTCATGCATGTTCGTTAATAAATGACTGCATGCTATTGACCACATATTGTCTTCAAACCCGAATGCAACCGACAGGTATCGATACAAAAGCCAAAGGTGCCGTACGAACTAATGCTCTCGTGTACCGTTTGCCTGGTTAGGTGATACCGGAAACTAACAATGTTGAGCCTTGCGCCGTTTGGGCGTACGTAACCCTATATAACAATGAACCAACCCCTGGACAACACTGTGCATTGTCGGCTGGCAAACATAGAACTTTCAGGAAAACCACGTACTAGTATATTTTGGTGACTAGTATTCTTGCCGCGATGCTTGCAGACTACATGAGTAGTAATAGACCAATCGTCGTATTATGCACACCAAGTAAATAGAAAGTCCGATGCACGTATGACCCTCTTCGATATCTCCGGTCGTACCATTTTCTGTGTTGTATACCAACCGAGCGTTGCGCTCGAGTACCAGGTACAACACCTGAAGCACTGAACGCCAAGCATGTGAGGAAACGACAAGAAAAACTGGAGCAGATGAAGATCGGCTACGCAAGCCCTCGGGGAGCGCGGGTCACACGGGGTGAGATAGTTTCAGCTGGACGAAGACGAGCTTGCATACAACGGAGGAAGGTGTGGTTTGCTCTGTCCGGAGGGTTCAGGCTAGATGACAGATAAACAATGCAGCCCAACCTGATTAGCACCAGGCCAACATATATGGAGCGGGTGAAACACAACCGTGGGATTGATCCTTCTCGTTGTTCTGATGTCGTATCCACAGTCGAAAATGCTGATATTTTTCTTGCCGTACGTTATTCCTCGAGTGCAAAAAATAGGGGGTGGTAGGCTGATTGACTTAAAATTCAAGTCACACACCATCGCAAAAAAACTCGTTCAGCGCATGCCGTAATATGCTGGGCCACCGATGTAAAACCAGGGACATGGACCCAACGAGATATCGGTAGCAAGCATGACATGGCGCATACCAGTGACGAGCTGCCCGGTGTGTTCGGAAAGGCACGGAATCTGAGTAGTAAATTGATGGATGTGCTGTATTCATTTAGACTACCATGGAAAGTATTTTGCGGTTGTCTGTCAATATATGTTCACCTCTATTAGTCAGCCCAACCTGATCGACTGTATGTATTTTCGTTGTCATACAGCACATGTACTGGTGTTGTTGAAGAATATCTCGCTGCCGATATCGAAAAAGCAGTAGTAGGGAGTACTTGTGAATCACGTTGCGGGATGAGCGCCTCCCGTATATGATTCTAAGTGTGAAGCTGGAGGAGTGTTACTGATGAGCCTACCATGTCTTAAACACTTGTCTACCGCCGCCCGGCGCAAAGGCGCCTCAACTCGGGAATTACACAGAAGAGCCGTATATCCGTCTCCACAACGTTATCAGTAGTCTTAACGCTACGCACGATGCTCAAAAAGATTAAAAAAAAAAATAGCACTGACGACCTGCACTGCCGTACACGATTAATGTAAATATATCCAACTTGGAAAAAATTACAGGAACCATACTGCTGCTGTACGCTATACCTGCATTTTTTTTTTATTTATTTCCCGAACAAGGTTGATTTGTCGATACACAAGGTTGGTTGATACCACACCACAAGCGTACAGGGCGGGTGGCTCGCAATATGCTTCTTAAACATACGTACATAGAGGACGTCTACAATATATCCTTAATACTAAAACTGAATGGCAAGATCCCGAGGGACCCTTGAGCCTATCTCTCTTCCCATCTTGATATTTTATCATGTTGACTCGCAGTATGCTCTTTACACATATGTACATAGTGGATACAGCAGGGTACAGCTCTCAGACCCTAAAAAGGACCTGTGCTCGTTAGATCTCTGAGGCCGGCTCACCTGTTGTTTGAAAGTTGGAGAAAGTGCCTTCAAGCAGTAATGATCGGGTCGCGCAGAACATGGATCAATGCAATACGGAATATGTAAGCAGCCGGAGTGAACAATCAACGAAGCACCACACACACGATGACGGGCATGACGGGCACGGCAGGGTCCAAGGGGCTGGGGGTCGATAGGAATATTAACAGGCACCTCCGCGCTTGAACCTCTCTCGTAATCAACGGCATCGTTGCTGGCGCTTGGATACGTAAATGATTTGCGGACAGAGCCTGTGAATACAGAGCAAAGGAAAGGCATCATAGGGCATGCAAGGGGCTACGCCGGCGGCTTGGACGGCTGCCACTCGCAGACTCGCGTGATGGGCGTGTAATGTCAAAGAAAGAGGAGACTGAGACTCGATGCCCAGAGATTGAGAGCATGCATTCAACGCTCCACTCTGAGAAATGCGAGATTAGATTAAGGTTATATTGATTGTCTTTTTAAAAGTAGTGACTTCAGAAATGAACAGGGCAGAGACCATAGCTGAATAAAGGTGCGTGGTAGCTGGTGAATATATGCGAACGGGGAAGGCACCGGTAGGACTGCCTGAAGTTGCTGGTTACAGCAAGGTCGAGAAATGGTAAGATAAGCAGGAAGTGGGAAATTGGGGGTTGCAGCACAGGATGGAGAAATGGTACCGTATGGAGGACATGGGAAAGAGAGTTGGGCGCGGGGGGCAACTCTCGGAAATGAAGAGGGTGAATGTTGCAAAGGCGGCAAAATGCTGACGATTATTTGACGATTAACCCAAAAGCCGGAAAATGCTGACGATTATTTGACGATTAACCCAGAAGCGGCGGAATGCGAAAAGGCGATGTGACTAACTTCTAACCCAGGGAGTACGCGCATGACCGACAACGCAGCTCCTTGAAGAGGTGCCGTCACATCAGCTGCTGTAGCAGTACTACTGCAGTTGTGCATCTCCACAGCCACGTAGTACAGTTCCACTGAAGCTGCCGCTGTACGATACCGTAGACACCATACTTGCTGCTGGCGGTCATAAATACAGCTGGCCTGTAGGTGGCATGCGATATCTCTCTCATATATTCTGATTTTTTTATGGATAACAGTTCTCAACTAAGCCTGGGTGGCATTGCTATCGGGGCGTTCCATCGATCTTCCAGATACAGCCACCCGCGCAGACCCGCACACTGTCGACACGGGCCAGGTAGCTGACGCTCCTAATGAATCCGAGGTCGGAGAGGATGTGCCGGAAAGAACGAAGCGAGTACAAGCACCCTGTCGAGAGACCATGGGTCAAAACACTGACAGAGCAGGGATTTTCGGAGATTCTTTCGTAGACCTCAATGTCAAGGCTTCAAAACGGCGCTTGGGGGCTGAGTGGGCGGATATTCCGATGCCATGTGTTTCAGACGTGGAGGGGGGACGCCCCGGCGAAGAAACCGCGCGAATAAAGAGTCAGAGGCGGGAGGGATCCTGCCGACTAGAAACGGATCGGATCAGGCTAAGGACTAACGTAGGCTTATTTATTACATGAGAGGAATGGATCGTACGCGCGGCGAGATTATTCAGACTGCGTTGGATCTGAAATAGAAAACGAGGTGAGATTACAAGTACAGCAGTTAGACGACGGTATCACTTTTGAAAACGCTCTGATATGATACATGTTATATTTGAAAAAAGAGTGATATATGATATCATGCATCTGACATGATATGAATAAAAACCCTCCGAAGGGCCCGAGAATCTCCCCGAGATCCTTCTTCGAAGATCGGCGTTCTTCGAAATAAGCTGGCATTGCTCTAGCTAGTCTAGCTCGCACACAAGGAGAGAGCCATCATAGCTTGTCTGCTGTAGTCCACAGCAGCAGTCGTTTTCATGGCAAGGTCTTTGTGGTTCGCGTTGAAGTTGTGGAGTTGTCATTGTTTAATCTTTTTAACGACGATTTTCGTATTTTGGCTGGTGTTAATATTAGTATAAAGAAAGGCGGAGTTCCTGTTGATTTCACGGAGAAGAGTTTGGTATGTGGTGTCGTCAGTGTTATTGCAGCCTTCATGGTACTCTATTTAGAGGACAAGCGGTTGAAGTTGTTGCGAGCATTATTGACTGGTGATTGCACAGCTGCTGTGCATGCCTTGATTATTGCATGTGCAATACCTTATAGCAATGTGTGCCTTGTTTAAGCGAAAAAATATACATGCTTTACCACCAGGTACGTACGTACGTAACTGGTAGCTGATATTGTAATAGTAGGCTACCGGGTACTACTGCTGTAGAGTAGGTGTAGGCGAGTAGAGTCTGGTGGAGCACTTAAAATTTACTACTATAAATACCAAATTAAAAAATGTAAAGGTTTTCAACAACTAACTCGGCATCATGCCATGAATATATACATTACTGATGCTACTTTACTGCTCTTCGCGCAGGCTGTGCACATCACCCACCTTTCGTCCCAGCATGTGCTCGAAAAGGTTTTAGGAGTATTATATACGGTTCGCCGTACTCTTACTGACGCTGGATACTATGTTTGACTGTTGAAATATGTGCTTACCAGCTGTGCAAGAGCTTTTCAGCCCAACCCAAGAACGTCCTTGGTTACTGTGGCCTCAAAGAAAGCTGAAACCGTGACTTTTATTGCATATGATATGATATGATATGATATGATATGATTTGCATATAATGAGATATATCATATCACGGTTTTTCTGATATATTGATACGCTTATATCATGTCACATATCGTGTAATATACCAGGAATCACATTTTGTGAAATAATACCGACCCCTAACAGCGGTAGTAGATCATTCGTGAGATACACAAGCAATTTGGCAATAATTGATATTACAGGGGTCCATAGTTAACGGGACCAAAGTTTGTTCGTAAAAATAGGCAACTATATAGTTTTTTATGTACACCATAGGTCCTCTTAACTATGGATCCCCGTAATAGCGTGTGATTGCGGCTGTCATGTACCCCGTACTGTTACAGCGAGGTGGCGCCAGGGAGGGAGGTTCATAGCGCTGCGACTGTCGTGACCGGCGCTATGGGGAGGATAATACGACGCGAGACAACTGTCCTGATCAGGGTCACGCGTCGGGTCTATTCGATAGGCTGAGGGAAAGCTTTGGTTAGCATCCTCTGGGCGGATCTTATAGAGGCAGAGAGGATTCCCGGTGTGAGAATTCCATGGTACAGGGTACAGAGCCAGCAACGAGGTTCCGGGACCACCCGGTGTTTACTAAACACCACCAAGTGAAGAAAGAAAGTCAAAGCCAAGTGATCTGTGATACCTGTCCTATCGACCCCCAGCCCCTTGGGCACTGCCGTGCCCGTCGCGCACGTCATCGTGTCTGTGGTGCTTCGTCGATTGTTCACTCTGGCTGCTTACATCTACCGCATTGCATCGATCCACGTTCTGCGTGATCTGATCATTACTGCTTGAAGGCACTTCCTCGAACTCTCAAACCACAGGTGAGCCGGCCTCAGATATCTAACGAGTGCAGGTCCTTTTTAGGGTCTGAGAGCTGTACCCTGCTGTAATATGGTGGACCCAGGGAGATCGAAGTGCATTGCAGGAGATCGGAGTGTTCGCAGAACGTGTGCAAGAGATCGGAGCGTTTTCAAACTGGTGAAATAATATCATCGTGTTCTTTGTATAATCCCACGTTTGATCTTGCATATTACTTTATTGCATACCAGTTACTTGGTATATGCATACATCCACATGTTTTCGTTGTTGCCTGCCTTGTATGATGGTGAGATGTGCAATATGCTGTTATGTATTCACGCTGCGAATGGTGCTCCGCTTGTTTGTTTCGTAAGGCTTTGAAGATACTTATCTGGTCAATGCATGCAGGCATACTCGTTGCTCGTGCTCCGTTTGCCTGTTGGTCGTGCTCGTCTGTTCGCTCGTTGTTCATGATCGCACACTCATGCATGTTCGTTAATAAATGACTGCATGCTATTGACCACATATTGTCTTCAAACCCGAATGCAACCGACAGGTATCGATACAAAAGCAAAGGTGCCGTACGAACTAATGCTCTCGTGTACCGTTTGCCTGGTTAGGTGATACCGGAAACTAACAATGTTGAGCCTTGCGCCGTTTGGGCGTACGTAACCCTATACAACAATGAACCAGCCCCTGAGCAACACTGTGCATTGTCGGCTGGCAAACATAGAACTTTCAAGAACACCACGTACTAGTATATTTTGGTGACTAGTATTCTTGCCGCGATGCTTGCAGACTACATGAGTAGTAATAGACCAATCGTCGTATTATGCACACCAAGTAAATAGAAAGTCCGATGCACGTATGACCCTCTTCGATATCTCCGGTCGTACCATTTTCTGTGTTGTATACCAACCGAGCGTTGCGCTCGAGTACCAGGTACAACACCTGAAGCACTGAAAACCAAGCATATCAGGAAACGACTAGAAAAACTGGAGCAGATGAAGATCGGCTACGCAAGCCCTCGGGGGGAGCGCGGGTCACACGGGGTGAGATAGTTTCAGCTGGACGATGATGAGCTTGCATACAACGGAGGAAGGTGTGGTTTGCTCTGTCCGGAGGGTTCGGGCTAGATGACAGATAAACAATGCAGTCCAACCTGATTAGCACCAGTTCAACAAGTACGGAGCGGGTGAAACACAACCGTGGGATTGATCCTTCTCGTTGTTCTGATGTCGTATCCACAGTCGAAAATGCTGATATTTTTCTTGCTGTACGTTATTCCTCGAGCGCAAAAAATGGGGGGGGGGTAGGCTGTGCAGCCCTGATTGACCTAAAATTCAAGGCTTTACCGCCCTGATTGACTTATAATTCAAGTCACACGCCAACTTTGAAAAAAAGGGGTAGTCTGTGTCGCCCTGATTGACTAAAAAAATTCAAGCCACACACCAACGCAAAAAGAACTCGCGAAACGCATGCCGTAATATGCTGGGCTACCGATGTAAAACCAGGGACATGGACCCAACGAGATACCGGTAGCAAGCATGGCATGGCGCATACCAGTGACGAGCTGCCCGGTGTGTGTTCGGAAAGGCGTGAAATCTGAGTAGTAAATTGATGGATGTGCTGTATTCATTTAGACTATCATGCAAATCATTTTGCGGTTGTCTGTCAATATATGTTCATCTCTATTAGTCAGCCCAACCTGATCGACTGTCCGTATTTTCGTTGTCATATACCACATGTACTGGTGTTGAAGAATATCTCGCTGCTGGTATCGAAACAACAGTAGTAGGGAGTACTTTTGAATCTCGTTGCGGGATGAGCGCTTCCCGTAGATAGTGCTAAGTGCGAAGCTGGACGGAGTTACTGATGAGCCTACCATGCCACGAACACTTGTCTGCCGCCGCCCGGCGCAAAGGCGCCTCAACTCGGGAAGTACACAGAAGTTCAAACACTACGCACAATGCACCACAAGCGTACAGAGGGGGTGGCTCGCAGCATGCTTTTCGCTCATATGTACATAGAAGACATATGCAGTATATCCATAATACTAAAACTGCATTGCAAGATCCCGAGGGACCCTTGAGCCTATCTCTCTTCCCATCTGGACGAGTTGTAATGTTGACTCGTTGAAACAGCACCTACACAGCAGTATCTGCTGGATGCACTACACAACACCCGTATGTATATATGATATTCACACGGGGTATACTTGAAGCTGGATGAACAGTGCAGCTGGGTAGAAAAGACGTTGATCTAACGTCAAGACAGCAACCTGGAGGATGTGTCTATGTATATAAGCCGGTCAGCTGTCCAGTATAGCAATCAGGTTTTTATTCGGGTGAAAGCACCGCATAAAAGCTACGTTGAAACAGAGAACTATACATTAATTTTCCTATGTTCACAACATAGCTGGTGTTGTGGTCTTCTCGTTCCCGGTACGTTGGCATTTCACTTGTTTTCCTTGGTATTCACCGGCACGCTGGCATTTCGCTTGCTTTCGTGCTTTACACTCTAGTTTGTCTGCATATTATAATATATCAGAATGGACACTGGGTTGTACTGATGTAGTTGGGCATAAAGAACGGTATGGCACACACATAAATGAGTTACGTACTCCTACGACTCATATCCGTGGGGTCTCTATACATTATACATCCAGTAGTATTACAAAAAGGTTTCTACATGCGTACGATCGCAAGTTATTCATGCTGACTGCAAATTATGTTCTCTTTCATTCATATTCTATAATATACAGTATCTTCAGCATACCGAGCGGTATCACATAGCCTCAGTTTATTTACTCTTGGCAGATACCCCGTATAATTCTGTCCACTACGGCGAGGAAGTGAGCAATAAGATAAATACTGCTGTGCATGAGCTTCGTACGATACTATTAATATTGTACTTGTCAGTCTATGGTATGACCAAAGATTCGACTGAAGCATTATAATCTGCTGTAGATTACTTAAAAATAATGTCAGCACAGAAACACAAAGATTTGATATGTTAGGGTTCGACCTTCAATATACTTATACCCGATCTGGGTCGTGCCCTGAAAGAGTTTCGTTGGTTTTGATCATGGTTGGCCTATTCCTTTCATCTAAAGGCCCGCGTGGTCTAGTGTATCGCTTCTGTTTTTAGCGTTGAACCATGGATCTCGAATTTCAATATATGTAAAATAAAAAAGTAAGGAATCAACTGCTGAGATCATCGAACGAGGGTAGGCGCAACGAAGGACTGAAGTCTTTTCGCAATAAAAATCCAAGGCACAGAACACAGCGGTGGAAGGGAATAAAGAGCTTGCTCTGTGACACCAGATCTCTATTCGTAGGAGAGATAGAGAAAGAGAAAAAAGGGCGAAGATAACAAATGGGATGGAAACCAACGATATATCTGTATCGTGCACTCATAACTACGTACGAAATAAGAATATAAGGAGTGAAAAATCAGCAAACGAGTACAAAGAAACACTGCATGGTCGGTGGGCGTCGAGGGGTTTCAAGATCGATTTGGTTTGAAGAATACACTGCCACTACCTGTTGTTAGGTCCATACCTTGCGTAAGTATCATCTGAAGATTGGGTTGTCCGAGAACGAATCTGGCCAGCAGGTAAACGCTGTAACTTCGAGAGTGTGGGGTGGTCAAGTACATACCATTTCAAGTACGCATTTCGTGTGATGTTCTGACACTATAACAATAGCTCAAAGTCCTGAAATCCCGCCGGTGGTCACAAAACAAGCTGTAAAAACTTGCATCGCAACTGGATAAAACAAACAAGTACGAAATAGTGCCGTACCGGTAGGTGAGAGAAACGGTATCAACGACCTATCCGATATGGTATGAACCATCCCGCATCAATTACAAATGAATGACACCATGAACGTGTCCATGGTACTATTATTACACTTATACCCTAGAGCTGAAAATAAAAGGACAACGAAAGAAAAACTACATCGCTGGTACGTATTTACGGTGTGCCTGAACGTAAGAGTGTTGAAATGCCGAATCATACTCTACATATTCAGCACAGCGCTCCAATAATAAGAACCGCAGGCTGCGTGGTACAGGTTAAGTCTGTGCATGAACTAGAGAAGAGTGTGAGCGTGGCATGTACATCCAGCATAGAGCATAGAGCGGGCTAAAATTTTGGAAAAGAATGTCAACCTTGATGTGAAAACAGGTGCTTGTTAGATCGTGTCGAAAGGACCCCGGAGCGTTGGCTCCGATCATGAGTGCTTTGCCTGCAGGAATTGCGACTGCTAGCCCAGAACCGATAAATGCATCCTAACCGGTGGATTCACGATACACTATGCAAACCAAACTGAGCAGAGAAAACCTGGCCTTTTCCGATGTTAAAAGCCCTCTCCAGGACGCTTTATACTCACTCACCGCCTTATTCACTAACGCGGTGAACGGAAAGTCCATCGATTTTGACGCTGTTTCAAGTATCTGACACGGTTCCCAATGTCGATTGGGCATCTTAGCCTTTTGAGTACTGCACTGCTGTACATGTACCTAAGTTTGACCCTAATTCCAAGTGTTTCGTCCCCGCAATGGAAGGGCAGTTCTAAAGGCCACATGCCCAATGCCCAAACTAGAGGTTCCCTGAATGTCAAAACAAAACGCTAACGGCGCGCGAGTGTGCGAACGGGACATGAGAATGCGTATACCAGGTATCATAACGTTTGAATGCCCACATGTAGGAAGGAGCGAGTGTATGTGGAAGTCACCACACCACGCACAAGTACACATTTGTGAGGCGCTAAACCGGGATGGAACGTGACGAGCTTTGGTATGATCTGCGCAACCTAACAGGATACTATTTTCGCTCCGAGTAAAGTGGCCGGTTGCTGAAGGAACGAATCGATTGGTGTGATTGGAATGCCACTAGGCGGTAGGCAGTTTCCGTTCTGGGGGGGTGTTTGTCTCCACCTTGCTGCAACTACTTTCATAAAAACCGTTATACGAGGGGGTAATATTTGGAAGTGGTTCTGGACGAATGCCGTTTTAAGACGCATGATTGATTTTAGCAAGAAAAAGTTGCACGAGCGGAGAGTGTCCGTGCTGGGGGGGTGGCGTAAACGTCAGTACCTTCAAACACTTACTAAACTCGGAATCAAAGAGTTACCTTGGCTAGTGCCAGTAAGTCGATGCGGCGTGAACGTCAGTACCTTGAAACGAGCTAGGTCACTCGAATATTTACTTTGGCCCGGAGTAGAAAGAGAACTGATGATGAACTTCCTACAGCCCGTGATGAACCTATACCTAAAACGACTCTCCACATTCGCAAGGAATACCTACTCTCAATGCAGAGAAGTTTGAGATCATCACCAAAAGAAAGGTCTATATAATATAAAACGCGTGGTACGCGCGACCGAAGTATCACACACAGCTTGCAAAGGACTAGCGTGGAAGCTGGCAAAGATGAGTTTGGACGAAATCCTCGATCTCTCAGCTGTTGCTTTTATTCTGTCAATATATCAAAACGTGGTATCCATACCAAGAGACGAGAGATATCTGGACAAACTTCAGAGTGGCAGATAGATTCTAACTTACGCAAAAACGTTTGTTGAAGGAAGGTACAGTGAGAAACGTCTGGCGAAGATAAGTGAATATTGCAGGATCGACATACTCCAATGCGCACGCTGAAACGTGGCAAAGGTACGTGACGTTTTGTCACATTGAAACAAATAAGTACGTGAGTATATTGGAGTACTCATCGGTGAACCGTTCTAACAGGTATGACAGTCAAGCGCGCAGATATATAGAGAGGGGCAAAGTGGACAGTAACCGCAGCGTCTCGGTAGTGTGGCCACGTATAGCCATACGACAAAGGACTGGCAGAATTCTCTTCTTAGTTAAAGGTGAGGTGGTGGGGTAGGACGATGGTAGCTTTCAGTGGAATCTTTGTCTGGTCAAAAGGTTAAACCTGTAGGTTATTGTCAAAGTGCAGACGTAGGCCTTCGAGAGGAACCCACACCTCAGATGCACGTGAGACAGGAAGAAAACATATTTTTCCGTGGAATCTATGTCTGGATAAAAAAGGTTAAACGTGTAGGGTATTGTCAAAGTACAGACGTAGGTCTTCGAGAGGAACCCTCACCTCATATGCAGGTGAGACAGGAAGAGAAAATGCTTTTTTGCAGATGAGTACATGCTCCGAGCGTGTTAGACAGATGTGGCGCTGACAGTTGCAAGTGGTGAAGAATGTACGAGCGTCAGGTCCGCCGCTCGTCTCAACACCGTCCAAGGTCAGCACCGCGGGAACAAGAGGCGCTGCAACATCAGGCCGACGGCGATAGACGCTGAAGAACATCTGGACTAAGGTCAGGACCGCTGTTCTTCTTACCACCGTCCAAGGGCAACAACGCGGAAAGGGAGGGCGCTGCAACATCGGGCTGACGGCGATGGATGGAAGAGGAATGCCGAAGAACGTCTGGACGAAGGTCAGGACCGCCGCTCTTCTTACCACCGTCTGAAGCCAACACTAAGGAAAGGAGAGGAGCTGCAACATCGAGCCGATGGCGAGGTGCGGAGGTGGAAGGCGCACGCGCTGCAGCGGTCCATGATCGTAATACCCACTGGGCACCGTCGCTCATATGCGTCGGGCTGGGGGGACGTCCGAGGAGGAAAGCGCACACGCTGTGGCCGGGCTAGCATCGGGGCGCCAGCTATATGCCGACGATAGTTATGCGCAGGGCAGGGGGGGTGTTACAGCGGGTGGCGCCAGGGAGGGAGGCTCATAGCGCTGCGACTGCCGTGACCAGCGCTATGGGAAGGATAATACATCGCGAGACAACTGTCATGATCAGGGTCACGCATCGGGTCTATTCGATAGTTGGAGGGAAAGCTTTGGTTAGCATCCTCTGGGCGGATCTTATAGGGGCAGGGAGGATTCCCGGCGTAGAAACACCTTCGGTCTCGGGTACAGAGCCAGTAACTAAACACCACCAAGCGAAGAAAGAAAGTCAAAGCCAAGTGATCTGTGATACATGTGTCCTATTTCACTTACCACCCACTTGATGTACCTAGTAACGTATCGCATCTGGTACAGCGAGTGGCGCCAGTGAGTGAAGGGTTCATAGCGTTGCGATTGTCGTGACCAGCGCTATGAGGAGGATGATACGGCGCGCGACAACTGTTCTGATCAGTGTCACCGGTCAGGTATATTTGTATGGGCAGAGGTTAAACTTTGGTGAGCTCCTCTGGGCGCATTTCACAGATGCGGGGAGTGTCCCGGGTGTGAGAACACCTTCAGTCTCGGGTACAAAGCCAGTAACGAGGTTCCGGAACCACCCGGTGTTTAGTCAACACGTGGCTAATTGACTACCCCATAACACCCTTTGGAGAGTGCTCAAAGTTTGGCGACACTATCGTTCGGTAATTTTCAGACCCACTACACCGACGTACGGAGTGGAGGCTGACGTCATGTTAGAAACCCTCTACCATGTAGAGGTCTACCATGTAGAGGGGATGGAATTGTTCCCTCTAGAGGGTGCCGAAAAATAGGCGATACTATCTTGTGGTATTTTTTAGACCCACCACACCGACGTACAGAGTGTTCCAGCGCGCACCCTGTGGAGGCTGACGGCATCCCCCAGAACCCTCTGGAGGGTGTGTAACCGTACCCGCTGGAGGTGCCTGAAAAAGGGCGACCTTACAGTGCAGTCGAAAATGCGCCCTCCACACCGACATCCAGTGTGTTCAGACAGTGAACCGCCACAGGACTGACAGTCAGACGCGCCTCTTGTATGTATATGTATGTGGAGACAGTTTAACTTTGACGTTTTTATATTGCTTTAATTATGGCTCCACTACATGTTTGCTCAACCCAACTGACCCTGTGTGGACATTTATTTGTTTACACACGATGCCCTAAATCTGCTACGCCTTCAGATACTATACCGCGCCATACATACACCAGTTGCGGCGTGGTGGCCGCCCAATCTACGCCTTGCGCATCCTTCTCTCTCCTCCTTGATCAATGAATCTCCGTGCGCATGTTTCGGGGGAGCGTGCCTTCGTTTGCCAAGTTCTACTTCAATGCGCCACAACAAGGCAACAGCACTACGACTCCCCACATGCCGTGGTTGAGCGAGCATCATGTCATTCACAAAAAATATCGACCGCCATGTCTTTGGCTTTCGCCCGACAAACGATTTGCAATATAGGCAGCAGCCAGACACACAGATGTGGATATTGATATTCACAGCACGAACTGGCCAGAATACAAAAATCAGGACGATATAAGTCGAACACCAGATGGGGCACATCATTGGCAATCTGTGTCAGTCAAACACGCGCTTTCAACAACACAGCCTATGTTGCAACCGGATGGAGATGGCACAGCCCACCGATATTCCCCAAACCTGCCACCGTCGAACATGGTGAAACAGCTTCGATAAACAATAGACATACATACCCTGATGCTCTGATCCCCCCCTCCCTCCGACAAATCGTAATAATAATAATCTACGGCTGTTCAGGCGCCAACCACCTCACGCCCCCTCCCCCTTCCTTGTTGCCTATGGCGGAAAAGCCCTACACAAGAATAGTCCACGTCCATGGTAAGTCACCCCCGCGAGTGAAGGTTTCTTCAACCAGGTCTGCGTTGTCGTCGTCGCAACCAAAGGACTAGGATTTCGATGTTGGCGGAAACCCTGAGATTCGAAACGTCCCACAGGAGGACCCACCCGTTCGGAACAATCATCGCGTGCGGAAGCAGGGTAGACATAACGCCTATTACGGGGGTCCATAGTTAACAGGACCTATGGTCTACATAAAAACCTATATATTTACCTATTTTTACTAACAAAATTTGGACCTATTTACTATGTTCCCCCGTAATAGAGGAAAAACGCTCGCCTCCAACCCCATGCTCTCCTCGACTGGCCTGACGCTGAATAAGTCAACCTGCATATCCAGCACGGTCCGGCTTGATTCCATCCCGACTCGATGGGAAGAAATGATACCTAGTACTCAAAGAAGACCTTTGCTGGTAGCCTCGACTCCCAGAATAAGGGTAGTCATGGTTATCCGTGGACATAGATGTACATACCAGTAACCGGTGTGTTCTCGGCCACTCCTTTGCTTCTCTTTCCGCCATCAAAAATAAATCCATTGGTTGAGAATATCGCTCGTCGTTCACAAGCAACTGTGATGTGCATGCTTGCCTGAAGACTTCAAATGATATCGCATCCAAGAATATCCTCGTGAAAAGTTGTGCTGGTGCTGATTTCCAGGCGCCTCGAAAATCTCCTCCAACCATGAAAAAATCACTTATGCCAACCTCGGCAACGAACTTGAACACGTCGTCAAATAGCGTCTCAACATATCGTGCCATATCAGCAGCGTTAGTCGCAGCACCAACCGGTCGAGCGATTGAGCGAAGCGATTCTTCCGCATTGAGCAGAAATACTGGAATCATATCTTGAATGTAAAAATCTCTCAAGTCATCCAGCTTCGCAAGGGAATCGAGGAACAAACGGATATCGTCCGCCTGCCCACCGATAATATGGGTAGTTTTCTGCTTCGAGAAGAACGTACCACGGCTGTCCTAATCGTATCGTAGTCGTAGTCGAAATCATTGGTTTCGCAAATACATTTAGAAACGGCATTTGTCCCAACAAAAACACGACGACCCTCTGAATCTTTACGATGACTCGATGAAGCTCCAGACTCGTACTCATGCATATATGAGTACCTCATGACGCACCACCAGCCCCTCGACCTTGGTCTGGAGCAAACGACCGACCGACCGAACCTTGCCAGCGTTCCATATCCAAGCTCGCCACGCTAGGAATCCGAATGCAAAAGATACGGGAAAGTCGCCTCACTGTTTTGTGCACCAATCTACGAAGATATTGCTCCTCTCTCCTAAAATATCCTGTCGACAATTTTCCACCCACCAGTATCTTTCAAGAGATATTGTGTTGAGAAGTATGGTGTACTTGTACGGTACTCGTAGAGAAAAAATGATGCTCCGAGAGCTAAACCTGCAGCTCCAACCGCCGGCTGCTGCTCCACTCGAACAGTCGATCGCCCCAACCATTCGCTACTCATTCCGATGACAGACACCTCGCACCCGAATGTAGCTAAAGATCCCGAAGAAAGTGATATTGGCTCTACCGACCTTTGATGTACTGCCGTAAATATAATTTGTAGCAGCAAGCAAAGACACAGCTCCACCTGAAGCATAGAGCCCCACCCTAAATCCACCCGAAAAGCTTGAACACCACCTGACCGAAGACGATACCCAACCCAATGATAAACGCAAAACTCGAAGTCGCGAAGAAAATATACCCAAGATGACCAAAATATCCTCACGACCGATACCTGACCGAAAGATACCCGCATCCTACCCTCAAACGAGAAATTTCCCGTGCGACGACGGACCTACCTTCGAATATACTGCAGTATTATGGTACGCCTCGGATGACCAAGCTCAGTTCGAGGCCAGCATATATAGCTGTACCACTCGAGTGAGTCAGCAACCCTGGTCGACGCGAAGTAAGAGATGCGAAATATTACCGAGACAAAAAGGAAAATAAGCAGAGTAACTGCTGTGGGCAATGTTTCCCAGCAACAAGGACGCAACATCCGTTATACCCAAGATCCATATCTCTATAGTAAACCCGGGGATGTCCCCCGGATGTCCCCTGACGACCACAGAATGTACGGATTTGAGTTAGGTTGTTGGGACTTGAACAACTGGCACGGTATAAAACACCAAGTAGACCGAAAAAAATCAAAGCCAAGTGATCTGCGATACCAGTCCTATCGACCCCCAGCCCCTTGAGCTCTTCATTGCCCGTCCTGCCCGATGTCGTGTCTGTGGTGCTCCGTTTATGATTCACTTTGGCTGCTTGCGAGTATGGCCTTGCATCGGTATGACTTACTGCGTGACCCGATCATTACTGCGCGAGGGCACTTCTCGAACTCTCCAGCAACAACAGGTGAGCCGACCTCAGAGATCTAACGAGCACGGGACTTTTTTATGGTCTGAGAGATGTACCCTGCGGTATCATGATGAACCCAGGGAGATTCGAACTTTCAATCTTCAGGAACACACCGTCACCAACTGTGTTAGGCCCCATAACGTATGTAAGTATTATCTGAATGCTGGGTTGTGCGAAAACGAATCTGGCCAGCAGTTCAATGAAGTATGTCTGTAGACTACGAGTGTTGGAGTGTCCAAACACATACTTCGTGCGATGATGTTCTCACATTAGCTAAAATCTCTGAAATCCTGCCTGTCTGTGGTCACAAAATAGGCTGTATCAAAAATGCATCTCGATTGGAGAAAACGAAAAAGTACGAAATAGTGCAGTACCGATACGTAGGTGAAACGGCACTAACGACCTACCTGGTATGGTATGCCACCCGCATCACTTGCAATCGAATGACACCATGAGAACTTCTCCATGTGCTGTTATATGTACGAGTATACCCGAAAGCAAAAGAAAAGGACGGAGAAAAACTACAGATTTGGGAGTTCTGAATTGTCGAATCATATGCCTAGGTCTTGGGATTGTTCACACAGATTCGGCTAATATACAGATACTCGACGTCAGGCGCTCAGGAGGTACATAAAAAATCATATACTAGGCAACGTGTAAATACCCAGATGTACGAAGGAACGAGTGAATGTGCAAGTAGATACACCACGTAGGGGTAGACGTTTGTGAAACTCGAGATCGAGATGGAACATGACGAGCTTTGATATGATCTGCGCAACCTGACAGGACACCTTTGCTATTTCGTCGCTGCGAGTGCAGTGGCCGACGGTTGCGTAAACTATTGGAGAGGCGTGATTGAAATACCAGTGGAAGGTTTCCGTGCTGGGGGGGGTGTTTGTCACCACTTTTCTGCGACTACTTCCACGAAAACCATGATACGAGGGGTACGATTTGAAAGCGGTTGAGGATGAGCGCCGTTTTAGGGCTCATGATTGATTTTTGCTCCAGTGGACAATGTTTTTGTGCTGAGGGGGTCGCGTAAGCGTCAGTACCTTCAAACGACTTGCTCACTAGGAATCAGATAAGAACTTTGGGTAGTGCCAGTAGTAGAAGCACGCGGAGTATACAAAATAGAGCTTTGTACCTATAATAGAAGAGGAGACGAAAGTAGAAAGAAGAGACTCATCATGAATTTCTTACAGCTCGTAGTGAGTCCTTATGCAAATTCCACCTCCACATTATCTAAATGCGCACGTGAAGTATACGAAATATAACTCTATACCAGAAGAGGAGGCCAAAGTAGAAAGAGGACTCATCACAAACCATTTACAGTCCGTGCTAAGCTCGTATACGAAACTATCTCCACATTCGCAAGGAATATCCACTCAACTTAAAGAGAAGTTTGACACTCAACTTAAGGAGAAGTTTGAGATCATCGCCAGAAGGAACGTATACAATATATCAAAATGTGATATCCGCACGAAGATAGACTATTTAATAAAGACATTTGGACCAACTTTAGAGAGATAGATAGGGGCTAACTTATCCAGAAACGTTTGTTGAAGGCGTCGTGACAAACGTCTGGCGAAGGTATAGGTGAATGGTGGCATCATCGACACAGTTCATTGCGCAAACTGAAAGGTGCCCATGGTACGTGAATTGTTGCAAAATCGACATAATCCAGTTCGCAGATACGTATGAATGTCAATCGGTGAACCGTTCTAACAGGTAAGACGCAATCAAGCGCGCAGACATGTAGAGAGGGGCAAAATGGATATTACCAGTGTCTAGGCAGTGTAGCCACGTATGCCGATACGACGAAGGACTGGCAGAACTCTCTGTAGTCCTGGTTCAAGGTGAGGTGGTGTGGTAGGACGATGGTAGCTTACAGTGGAATCTGTGTCTGGCCAAATGGGTAAATGTGTACCTGATTTTTATTCGGTCAATGCGCAAACGGAAACCTTCGAGAAGAGCTCCCTACCTCAGATGCGAGAGGCAGGAAGAAAATCGTATTTTTCACAGGTGAATACAGGCTCCGAGCGTGTTATGCAGATACGGTGCTGGCGGTTTGCAAGTCATGTTGTATATACGAGAGTCAGGACTGCCGCTCTCCTTACCACTGTCCAAGGTCAACACCGCGGGAAGAAGGAGCGCTTTAACATCGGACCGACGGTGATGGACAGAAGAGGAAGCTCAAGAACGTCAAGACAAGGTCGGACCGACGATGATGGACAGAAGAGGAAGCTCAGGAACATCCGCACGAGGGTCAGGACCGCCGCTCTTCTTACCACCGCCCAAGGGCAGGACTGCGAAAACGAGGGGTGCTGTAACATCGGGCCGACAGCGGTAGAGGGAGGAAGGAGACTGAAGAACGTACGAGTACCAAGAATACCTCTCTTCTCAATACCGTCCAAGGGCAACACCGTGGAAAGGAGGGGTGCTGCAACATCGAGCTGATGGCGAGATGCAGAGGTGGAAGGCGCACGCGCTGCAGGCATCTATGATCGTCATGCCCGCTAGACACCAACGCTCACATACGCCGGGCTCGGGGGGTGTTAAAACGGCGGGTAGCTGAGGAGGAACAGAGAATCGGTGAATCCGCTCAAGACCCGCTTGGGACCGACGCCGACATGCGCCGTCCTGGGGGAGGTGATAAGCGAGGGGAAGCCGAAGAGGAAAGGAGGATCGGCTTGTCACTGTGATTCCCACTCACAACCGACGCTCGCATGCGCCGGATTGGGAGGGTGTTGCAGTGACGGGGGTGCTGAGGACTAAAGACGCACCTGACGGCTGGAAAGCCTGCCGTGGGCCGTGCATATGCGTCGGGGGGGTGTTACAAACGCCGAGCCAACGATGGGGAACCGAGGAGGAATGCTGTCGCCCGGCTAGTACCGAGGTGCGCACTTTGTGCTGACGATGGATATGCGTCGGGCATGGAGGTTGTTACAGCGAGGGGCGCCAGGGTGAACGGTTCATGCTCGGCGACTGTCATGACAAACGCTAGGAGGAAGATAATACGGCGCGAGACAACTGTTCAGATCAGTGTCACGGCCCGGGTCTGTTTGTATGGGCAGAGGGTATCAGCGTTGATTAGCTCCTCTGGGCGCGTTTTATAGGGGCAGGAGGATGCCCGGTGTGGGAATGCCTCTGGTTTCGGGTACAGAACCAGTGACGATGTTCCGGAACATCCGGTGTTTACTTAATTAACACCACCAAGTGAACCAAAGAAAGTCAAAGTCAAGTGATCTGCGATACCGGTCCTATCCACCCCCGGCCCCTAGGGTCCTGCTTTGTCCGTCGTGCCCGTTAACGTGTTGGTGCTTTGTTGTTTCATCACTCTGGCTGCTTGTAACTACCGCCTTGCATCGATTCACTTTCTGCGTGTCCCGATCCTCCCTGCACGACGGCACTTCTCGAACTCTCAAACAACAGGCGAGCCGGACTCAGAGATCTAAAGGTCGCGGGTCTTTTTTAGGGTCTGAGAGCTGTAGTCTGCTGTATTACATTATGTAAATTCCGTCCAGTGGGGCCTGCTTGAAGAAGGCATACGGAGAAGGAGGTGTCAGGAGCATCACACACGGCGTGATTTGCCTTCTACGCGGAATGCCGCGTTGTTGTTGCGCATTATTATTACGGGGGACCATACATAGTAAATAGGACCAAATATTGTTCGTAAAAATAGGGAAATGTACAGGTTTTTGTGTGTACCGTACCAAGTAGGTAGGTCCTATTCACTATGATCCCCCGTAATAGTGACAGGTCTGGGTCGTAAGGCCAGACGTACAGAACGCATGTCTTGCAGCCCTCCCTACCATACATTTTACTTATACTCTTGACAAACAGTATTGCGGGGGACCATAGTAAATAGGACCTACGGTACAAATAAAAATCTCTATATTTCCCTATTTTTACTAACAGTAGTTGGTTCTATTTACTGTGGTCCCTCGTAATAGTAGAAGATCCTGCTCACACACTTTGTGGAGGCACAGGACGGCAGGTTCGGGTACCGTATCTCACGAATATGGCGCAGCGACAAGTGGTATGTCTTATTAGCTTTAGACCTATGCCAATGGGAAAGCGATATATCAATAAAAAGTTTGAACTCTAAAGATACCCGCGAAATGTTTTTGGGACAAACGCGCTTCCCCATGGGCACGTTTAGAAAAAAAGTTCCCAACTTTTGGAAAAGCCCGAAAAAAGCAAATCTGGGGCCGATGTTGGGGCAAGATCGGCTTGAGAAAAACTCAGGCCGATCTTTGGTTCCAAGCGGCGAGATTCCGAGTCCTCGACAGACATCGATCGACAAAATCAACGATTGCTTCATGAATTCTGAACGGAGTGCGCTCGTTAGGGGCTCCGACCCACCCTTGGGTCACCGTTTTCACAACAATGACCAGTGACGTGCGGCGGGCGCTGGCCAGGCGTACGATAAAAAAAAACAATTAGCCGCTGGTGTGTACAAAATAGAAGACAAAAATTCTCGGTCCGTCTCGAATGGCAAAAAATAGGCTTTTTTTCAGGTTTGGGAGGATGATACCGCAGGATTCTACCACCAAGATCTCGCCCCCTAGAGCATGTATTCACTTTCTATCGTCGAGACCGTCATCTACACTCGTTGGCCTTGCCCGACACCAAGCGGGTTGGCCGTGGGCTGGGTTTATATCGAGATCGAGCATCAATCGTCGCACGAGCTGATTTTTATCAGCGTGTTGACAATTTGCAACGAGAGAAAACAAATTGCGCCGTCTGCAGCCGTTAGAAAAAAAAAGAAGAAAAAATCAAACATTTTTTTCCCCTTTTTCCCACAGCGGCGGGACGAGGATATTTTCGGCTATTTTTTCAAAGCAAGATTTTTGAAAAAAAACTTTTGGACTTCGCGTTTCCATTGGCATAGGTCTTAGGCCCGATCAGTTGAATAGAATATTGTTGTAAAATTTATATTGCTGCCATTGCGGGTATGAATAGTTTCCGTCCATTTGTTGTTTGGAGGTACATGACGGTGATACCCCGTATCATGACGTGATACCGTACTCGTACGAACCACCACGTTAACTGCACGACACATGATGATACTCGTAATAATAGAAGTAACCGACAGCCACTATACACAAGGTATGCAGCAGCCTAATTCGTTTGAACTGTGTTTGAGTCAAGATTTTGCAGATCTGTATGGAATCCTCTTCAATTTGATGTACTGGATTAGAAAAATACACTTCGCTCTACGCCATGCGTATCGTTGTTAGATTCATACGAACATAGACGTGATCGAAACGGCCATCTCACCAAGCAAGGTTTGTCTCTTTTGTGTGTTTACGCAGCGATACGCACGCGCAAAATCAAGTTTAGCGTCCCCCATAACACCTCGTTGCGCAAAATCCAATAGTCGCATCACTCCTCAATAGCGATACGACACACCTTCTGCAGTTGCGGGCCTGTCCGCCCCCACGCCGCGACGTGAAGAGTCCCTGCTGTGATGTGCTTCCTGGATACAACCGCGGAGCAATGTAGTAGGAGGAGAACTTTCTGTTTTCTCACGAACCCCTCTTTCCCGGTCGAAGCTTTCTTTCAGACAGCTTTTATGGAACCACACCCCTCGTGCAACATTGGTGCCAACAAGAGTTGTTGTCCAGTGAGTCCATAATCCTGTGAACCAAGAGCTGGCATGGCGCTTCGTGAGACCTACGCAACACTAAAAGGAATTAAGAGCCTGGGTGAAGAATCTACACGATTCGGCCAGAATGGAGCGCGAAACAAGATAAGTCGTTAGGCTCGGTCGTGTCTTTGTAACTTCCAGTGCAACATACTCCAGCCCCGCCATGTTCTACCTGTCACAAGCCGGCCGTTTGAAAAGACTTTTAACAGCCACAGTAGGACACAGAGGCAGAAGCCGTTTGCGAATCCATGCGGACAGGCCGAATTAATCACTAAATCGTTGAACATTCCTATTTTGTTGTGGGCACGAACGAAAAATGCTAGTGAACAAAAGCTCAGAGTAAGAGAGTAGAAAACATTATTTTGAATTGAACTAGTTGAAAAGTTCTAAAAAAGGGTCCACACGGATGATATTGCTCAGTCGTTGGTGTCTTTCCTGTTCGGGTTGTAGATGGTCTCCGGCTGTCTATTACCTTTTTTCGGTCATTTTCCTCAAGTCCCTATTTTGGGTTGGGTGCTTTTTCGTTCTGAGGGGGGGCTATGTAGTAGGGGGATGGATATCCGGGATACATATCTGTGCTCCCATGTGCATATGTTGATAGGGTTTTCGCGACGAATATCCAAGCAGTCATTGAAACAAGACTACTATTAATAGTCACAGTCTTTTGTGTCTATTGTTAATTTGTGTCGGCGAGGGCGAACATCTTACTCGGGTGCTTCAGCGATACTGGCCCTAGTGAAGCGTGGTCTTCCGGCTCCACACCGTAAATCACATAACATGGTATTTCATTCAGTACATTCCGGGTTTCACAATTTGGGCATCAAATATTGTAACGGTAAGGTGTGTTGCTACGAATGACCCCTCCATCGTAATAAACGTACATAAAACGCCATTTCGCGAAGTGACACGTGGCAGCCAACAGCATAACAACATCGGCCACTCGGCGAACTACGAAGTGGTGGAATTGCGGTGGAGCCCCCTGCCCCATACTTCGCACGAAAAATTAATTCACAAGGCAAAGTGTTGGCTGAGTAGCTTCAAGGATTGTGGCGCCCTACTCAAGAACGAAGATATAGACGCTGTCCAGCTGCCCAGACACCAATGTCAATAAAATACCGGTATCACCTCGTGAAAAGGCCGCAAAACTATACCTGATGCGAAGTATATATATATATATAGCCCGGAGGAAAATACCAGCAGTATGAGTTCCTTCACTATACCGTGGATGATTGAATCAGCAAATGGCTCACCGCAGGCGGCGAGCCCTCTGTCACACTCCCGGTTACGAAAAACAAAAAAGTCGCAACTGATGTAAGCTGTGCAACGAAGGAGTATGCAATAGTCCCAGACATATTGAGATCACTTCCACTATCCCCCACAAACGCTTCTAAACACGATCGCAACGTAGTTCAACTTCTTAACAATTTAACAAGAGAGTTTTGAAAGCAAGCCTCGCTGCATGCTTATTCGTCTGTTTGCAACAAAACAGCAGTCCCTGTCAGGGTCCACTTGCTGACGGGGTCTTCAGTCTTGAGAGTCGCCAGGAACACATAGGTGGGACCTCTAAAGCTGGTTATGTAGACGGGTGCCTCGTAGATCTTCGGATCGTGTCGAATGTATCCCACAGCCGACGGTTCCCAACTTGGCTGCAGATTACAATCGAGAGAAAAAAAAACGTTTTTCAGGTACGTAAAGACTGAACATAGTGAAATGAAACGAAAGCGATTCCGCCCATTATTATTATTGTTGTTATTGTTATTATTATGCTTGCCCTCCGACAATATAGCGTAGATGCCGTTCCTATATAAACCGAATATCCTTCCGTAAATCAGTAGTATCCCTCATACACTTCTCATTGCCATACCCAACTTGCGAAGATAAGTTTTGAACCACGGATCTCACAACCATAAAGTGTTTTTTTGTAAAATCTTGGATAAGCTGCACAAGAGCAAACATTTCAGGACCCACACCTTATTCAAGAGTTCTTATCCTACATTCGTTGGACATCTGCACAGAGATGCTTGCCACCAACAGAATATTATAAAGCGAAAAAAAAACAGCAAGATGAAGGACTTATACGTAAGACACACCTGAACCGGAACTGCCTTGACATATATAACGGGGAGAGGCGGCAAAAGCTCCTTCAGGCGGCTGTCGACGAGATTTCCTGCACATGGAGTGCCAGTTATCATCTCTGTATCTCCAGCTTCGTCTCCCGTTGCCCACCTTGTTACACCAAATCATGTCGCGGACATTCGTTGCATTCAAGTAAAGAAAACCATTTTCAAAACCTAAAATATACCCTCATCCAACATGTAGTTTGGGTGAGTAGTTTTTCTGGTTCGTGCGGCCCGTACGAAAATAAAGTGACCTCTGCATGTGCCGTAACAGTTATCGATCTCTCCCGAATCCCTTGATATCTTACCTTGCGCCTTCAATGTAGAGGCCACTAACGAATGCCCCGTCCTGAGGATAATAATCCACCTCCCCTGGTTCCATGAAGGTGCTGATGTGTGTTTCAGTGGTCATCTTGTCCAATGGAGATCCAGTGCTTCGTGCGGTGACCTATCAGGGGGAGGAAGCATCACGGTCGGCTCAAGCAGGTGAGCACACAAACCAAAATACTATCACTCAACATATGGGGAATATTTCAGTGCTGCAGCATGGTCTACCGAAACCTAGCGACGAAATTCGCTGCCTATCTTCTACTCTACAGTAGCGAAAACGCAAAGGTGGAGCGGGCATGCGATAAAAGTCCCCAATCGAAAAGGCTCTCCTCAAGACGACTGTTTATAAGTGCAATGAAGACGACGTTTGTGTTTTTAGATGTGAACAGCACACTATTTATTTATTTACCTGCATCACGGCCGTGAGGTAGGCAGTGGGATTGAACAGGCCAGGAAGCCAAACACACTGCGGTGTGACCAGATCCTCTGACCACGAACAAAGCTGAGCGATGCGTCGGAGCATGTCGATAAACTCGCTCAGCAAGTTCTTCTTGGATGGCCAAGCCAACTTCTCCCATGCGCACTGTAGCAATAAACACCAAAAACGAGCCCGGAAAGGTGAAAGGGGATATGATACGTACCCGCATAGTGCAGAGGGCAGTACCGGTAGACACCGTTTGGCCCTTGTTTGGGAATTTCTTGAGGCTTGCGCATCACTTGGGAATACCAAGCTAGGCTTGAGGAAAAAGTAAGGGCGTACAGAATGCGTATCGGCGCTGCATGCACCTCATCAAATGATATGTTCCTACCTTTGACAGTGTGAATGAACTATTGAACAAGCAAACTATTAAAAATCGATTATTTTGAAGGCATCAGTCAGTCGCACCTGGGCGAAGGGGTTGCGACCTGGCCATTCGTTGAGACCAAAGGCTGTTGAAAGGTCCTCCATGCTTTGTGACATGTTGAGTTGCCCCTTCAAACCCTTGTCCAACTCGATGAGTGACCGACGGATCTCGGACAAAAGCGCGTTCATCCGCGAACACTCCTGCAAAGTCGTTCCGAAGAGGAGCAAACGATGACATCCGTAGACTGGGGCATCCTTCGAAACCGTGCTGTACGCATTGAATGACCGGGGGGACTGATGGCAAAGGTGATTTACGCATGCACGATTGAACTTAGTACAGCAAAGCAGGCGTCCTCTACAATGTCAAATACTGAGACCGTCAAATACTGAGTCTGTGCTTAGTCCTACGTCGCATTTACCTGTAAGGCCACGACCACAAACGGTCCGGCCTCTCCTTCGAGTAGAGGCTTAGCCCGAAGCTGCATGGTGATCATCTCGAAGTTGTCCGGAAGTCGTTCAAGGAGATCGACCATAGTTCCTTTGATGAGCGAATCGTTCCCACCACCCCCTCCACCGCTAGTTCCTGAGTACGAAGCCAAAAGAAGAAACATCGGGCGAAGTTGTTGTAATACCCTCCGGGGGCGCGAAAGTATATGCGTAACGATCCAAAGTCTCTCTTCTTCCCGTACCACCACACCAACTTGTTTCAATAATGCGTCCGTTGAACCCTTCACCCATATATGTGAATGCATTTTCTCTAAATTCCAAGACCTGTCCACGCTTAAAGTAGTGGTGTCAATATTTTGAGCAAGCAGAACGAGTTACTCCCCTCGGTAACAGCAACACATTCGCCAACACATCCGCCAAACGTGTTACAATTTGCAAGAATGATCACCTTGTTCGTGAACTACCTGGAGGGAAAGAGTTAAGCAAATCGGATTGTCCTTCCGATCTGCTCGTCACTATCCAAGACGCAGCTCAAGTTACGATATGCTGTATGCTACAAATCTCGGCACGACGCGAATTCTTTTTGATCATAGGTACCCACGACTCTGACCTGCGATATTGAGGATGGCCTTGAAGAGAGTTTCACAGCTGTTCGTCAAATACCCAATCTCGGCATTAGGATGGAGGCCAAACTGCGGTGGACTTTCGGCTGGTAGCTCTTTCTCGGTGTAGTCAAGGAACCCCTGTCCGCGTTAAGCAAAGCCCACACGTCGAATGGGGTGTACCGTGCAGAAAACAAATGGGAGTAGCAATCGAACGGGTCAGATTCATAAGTGTTGGCATGTAAGTAAAGAAATGCGTTGTGTATAAATAACGGACATCGGTGCTTTGGGATAAGGTGAAGAGATCAACGACCAAGATTGGTACCTTCGTTTTGTGAGGCAGATCGCAGGTTCAGACCCCCCAACACCATTGCAACCGGTTCCGCTTTAATTTTACCATCATCCGTCTATGCTTGACTTGGACCACGTATCCTTGAGTGAAACGAAAAAATACTTTGTGACCCAGGTGTGGCGATAAGAAACATGCCAGGCGCGGTCTAATCGATCGGTGAACGTCTGTCAATAGTCGCAGCGCGAAGCGGTAGGACTATGATAGTACTATGCTGCGTGCATGTAGGAAATCTCCAGCAATCGATTTATTATCAGAGCAACTTCGAGTGGAGCAAATCCAAAAAAACGATCCAGTTTTTCCCCACACATTCAAAACGCACGCTTCTTCCTGCGCCGGCATGCCTGGTACCGTCTTCTTGCGTCGCAAGTTGACATACTGTAGTACAACTCGTACTTGCGCCGTGCTTGTCGTGGTGGTCACAGTGATTTGCGGCTGGTCTAGTGCAGCAGCAATGCGGTTGCTACTTTTAATCTTTGTCGAAATCGTATCATTCATCCTCGCTCTCTGATACCCGTATCATATGACACGCTGAGGACCAACGCCCCAACGGGGGTAGGGTGGACCGTAACTGGTCCGAGTCCGGCGGGAAGGCCTCACAGCCTTGGTTTTTGTTAGTGGGTGAGCTCGCGCAAGTCCCACACTACCCAGGAGAGATGACTCTCCCGGGTGGCTATCTCCACCGCACTTGCTCCTCTCGGGGGTCAGGTCGGGTCAACGTGCCCAACTGGGCTAAATTGACACACGACACGAAATTGGGAACGTGGAAGTGTGTTGAGCTTAAGCTTTATTTTTACCAATCCGCCGGAAGATAAAAATAATAATTAAACAAAAAAAATGACACGCGCGTCGCCTTGCGTCATACTGCGCGACGAGAGAACCTGAATAGCAGCTCCATCCTCTTCTGCTCGTGTTCAAAGCTGTCCCGAGTTCGGGAAGATTCCCTACATACATACCAGGTACAGGGGGTCGTCCTGGAAAGCAAGTGTACGTATTCCACCGCATACCAGGTACCAGATACTCGATAGGAAGTACCAGAGAGCACCAACAACCACGGTCAAGTCAAGCACTACCACCACGACCACCTGCAGAAAGCAGATGGTGGTTATAGTTGCTCCTTCTGGTTGTGATGGTGGTGTTGAGCATCTATATTTTCTGTGCGACAAGTGCAAAACAAGGTACCAGGTACCAGGCAGAGACGATTATCCTCACCACCATCACAAATTGACCAGCAACAGCAGAAGCTTGTTGCTGGTGGTGGTGTGGTGGCAGTGGTGGTGGTTGCTGCTGCTGGTTGTGTTGGTAGCGATGATGGGCATCTATCTATATATATATGTCGCTGTTGTTCAAGACTTGTTGTCATTTTCAAATTTTACCTGGTACGTCGTTGCTGTTGTTGATCTCATATAAACTCTCAAATCATGGAGTCCGTGGTCATATATGTACCCGGTACCAGCTAAAAGGTTTCTGCGCTGACATGCATCGCTTAACCACGAAAGCGTATCCCCAGACTTTTGAATAATTGTGGGGTTAACGGAATGTACTTGCTTCTTTAAAATCAGTTTTAAAAGCCCGACACCCTTTTTCGAAATCAGACGGGGGTATACTGAAACCAACTGATTAAACTTGGCAAAGAAAAAACGAAGATCGTCTAGAAATCCCCCTCAACTTGTATATGTTTTACCACGTATTGACCTTTTTTTAGAGTGTTGTTGTTGTTGTTGTTGTTGGCTTAGACTACTGAGAGGCCCCTTCGGTCAAATAAATTAAGGGCACTGCAGTCTCTTGATGAAAACAAAACGTTTTTTTTCAGTCTCAAAATATATTCCTGGTATGAGTTCGACCTTTCACGACTCCTTACCGGAAACATCTCTCCATTTCTAAATGTTCAGACCATCTCCCTCTCGGACGTTTTAGGTAGCGTAGGTCATAGGCAGCCTTTCTGTGTCGGGCGCCGGATCGATCCGATGCCTTTTTCATCACGAAAAAGGCCTCTACTAAAAACCAACTCCCCATACCGCCAACTCCCTATACCTCTGCTACCCATACAGTCGACGACTTTGAAAATCGAAGTTTCTCGGGCTGTTGATATGGTTTTATTTCAGGTTTTCGACGTCAACGCCGAGCATGAGTAGAAAAACCTATTTGAGTCTCTACCTCGACGGTCCGTAGCGTCTATGCGATGGGAGCAAAGTGAAAACACTAAACAGAAATTCCGGAATGACAAAAATTCTTGCTGCCGAGCAGTTTCGTTTCGTGATGCAAACGTAGCAATGGCTGCCCTCCCTTGCAAATCCAAGGGCCCCAACACCTCCTATTAACAGAAGTCATAACGAACGCGGCTATACGTTGGTCGGGAGATGGCCTGAGCACTAGAACTGGAGCTATGCCATGCTCGGCAAGTAATCATGATATGGCGTTATTGTACCAGAAATAGTATTGCTGTTGTAAAAAAGACAAAGCATGTTTTTTCAAAAACTCAAGCACTCTTTTATTGTTTTGACCGAAGAGGCCCCTTAATAGACTGAGAACGTTACGTGTGCTCTCGCTGCTCCACACTAATTTCAAGTAAGATGCCTCCTTACGTTTAGTTTGCATTAATTATTGTTGTGTTGATGGTATTTGTTGCTGTTGTTATTGGCCTATGGTGAAAATATTACGTGTATGTTTCTGTCCCACACTAATTCCAAGAAATTCTTACCCAAAAACGTGGGAGCAATTCTGAAGGGGTTTTACTGCAAGGACGATGGGAATGAGGAGCGTGACGTATCCTCTTAAACGGGTCATGCTCAACACATACTAGATACACTTCCAGTAGAAGCCAACGCAGTATCTTATTTCAGTTACGACTCTGACCACCTCAAGGCATCTGTCACGCTTCTCATTCTCACCCTTCCATGATAGTACTACTCGCAGTATTTCGGCTATTAGTACTGTTTATATACGCCAAAACCATGTATTCCATGATAGTACTACTCGCAGTATTTCGGCTATTAGTACTGTTTATATACGCCAAAACCATGTATTCCATGATAGTACTACTCGCAGTATTTCGGCTATTAGTACTATTTATATACGCCAAAACCATGTATTCCAGAGGCTGGGGAGGGCCAAAATACGGCTCGTCGAATTTGATTCTAGGCGATCGTCAAAAGTTTTCATGCAGGCCACCCAAAAACACGAAATATTCACAGCAGTGATACATACACAAGGGCGTTAACCACGCTCGTACTTTCCACTGCTGCCGTGGTGCCCAAGGGCAAGATTACCAGATATAGTCTTCTCGGCACAACTATTACATGCGTGATCTGTTTGCAACAAATGCTATTGATGGCATTCTAAGCTGAGATTCAGCAAGAATTATAATAAATAGGCCTCTCATTAGTCCAGGCCTCTGGCGGCATGAAAAAAACGTTTTCATAACCCAAGCGTGATTTGGTCGTGCAATGAAAAACGCGGATGGGGGGAGGGATGGAGACCCTACCCTAGCTCTGAATAATACCTTGTTTAGTCTTTAAACATGCTTTTTGGCACGTAAATACATACCAAATATATTTTTGTATCGCCTATAATCACTCCTGCCAGTCTCTGCCCACAAATATATTGTCCTTCCATTTTGGTTCTCAAGCCTCTGCATTCAATTTATGTCCAGCCTCCCACATTCGCCTTCGAACTACTTCCTTCCTTCACTCTGGCCCTGCCACCGTGGGCGCAGGGGAGTCGCGTATTTCCTAGTTGCATATATAGGCCAGGTACACATTACCTCGGCAGCCCGGGCTGCTGGGTGTGATCGATGCTGTTACCGCCATTTTGCTCCGACACTTTCTCCCCTTCAAGGCTCAAAGGGTGTAAGCTGCTTCGGGTACCACGAGGTTCTTCGCCTCTTCTCACCTGGAAGTCGTGCACATTCGGGTCTGGCGCCTTGAACCCCGGGCCCAGTTCCATCGCTGAAAATAGACCCGCAGTGAACAGAACCTGGAGTGCCATAAATAATCCGCTCATCTTAGTACCACGAATGCAACATAAACCTCTGCATGCGTTCGCTGCCATTATTTTGTATCGCTAGGCAACTTGGCACCTTGTGTTCCATAAAATGGAAGCAGGCACCTGCGAGTCCTCCTCCCGAGCAACTCACCTCCAAGTACACGTTGTTTGTGCGACGATCCCAGGGGTCTGTGATGTGTCCACCGTACATGATCTCTCCAAAAATGTAGCGGAGATCATCCCAAGGTACTTGAGGGTTATCATTGAGGTATGACCCTGCAAAAAAAGTAAAACGTATTCACCACTAGTTATTGTACGATAGAACGGCTTCGCTGGCGCAGGTCGGAAGGGTCAGCAAGGCCAACCTTGGGACGTACGAAGTAGATTCGGTTGTCAGTGGATGGGCTTACCAAATACCAGGTACCAGGTATCTGTTAATAGTCACTGACATCTATGACGCAACAGAGTACCATGAAGAGACCATCGTAGTAGTAGAGCTAGCTCAATGTACGCGAAAAAGATACAATGAGGTGGAGGTTCTGGCATGCTGTGGTACACTCGGAATATGACTCTACAACCTGGTGGGACAACCAAAATTGATACCTGGTACACGAAGTCAATACTCGTAGTGTAAGAGCGGGGTGCGTATTGTATGGTGCATGGTGGCATTTCGTCGATGAAATCAAGAAAGAGGAAAGCCTCTCACCCAGGACATTGGCGCATATAGTAAGATCGCCGGTGTTGAAGGAGTATGGCCGGGACCACCCTTGTGGTCCAAATCGTCGTCGACCTGCGAGCAACAGTTGTGAGTGATTGGAGGAATCGTTAACGGCAAGTCCGTTGCGAAAAAAAAAACTCATACAGCCATTGCAAAGCGCACACAACCTTCTTTTTATCTGATACTAAAGTGCTTATTTGTGTGTGTAGGATGTGAACGATAGTTCACGCCTGTGGACTAAGATATTGATATCAAACATTCATAGCACCAGAGTATGTGCGATATTGCACACATACCGCATTAATTCATGATCCGGCGATCCGATCTTACCAAGGACAATAGAGTGGAACCAGCATAAGCTGAACAGGCATGCCTTGTACTCGGTAGGTTTATTGCAGCTTTCGATCTTGTTCTGGTCGAAATTGGCCCATGCCCTTGTGAGGTTAGACTTGATATCCGCCGGGGCCTCGTTCGCGACCTGAGGTAAACATCACAACGTCATAATAAGAGACGCCAATGTATATATACCTTATACAGAGCAATATCGCCGTAAAACCGTAGCATCCACTCGGAGTACGTCTTAGCCCTCTGCATTGAATTGGAGGGAATTCGGCGCCGCTTCGAGTTGTTTAGACTATACTTCGTATTTGGCAAGGCAAACAAACGAGTCAAGGAGACCAACTGGTGTGCTCGAAGCGAAAGTGTAAACGGAAAGATAATCACAGGCACAGACATACATGATGATTGTCAGTTACTGTACGTATGTCCTCACCTTAATGCATGACTGCATGAGACTTTCAGGCATGTTCTTCATGCTGACCATAGGAGGTGGCTCAGCGGAGATAAAGCATCTGACATTCAGATCGACACGAACACCATACGTGGGGAAGGGCGAGAATAAAAATATAAATAAAACGACAGCTTTAGTATGCCGTATAATACGTGAACTAGCCGCGTGTAATACTCAGTAGATCTGACCAAAATCACGTCAGCAGTCAAAGGTGAGAATGCAGCACAAACCATTGGGTAGCGAACAGATAGCGTTGGTCAGAATGGAGTATCCTCGTTGATGCCCTACCCCTACAAAATATCGTGACCTCCATAGCAAGACCTCGTACAGGTACATAGTAGATTATTTTTTCTTGCCTCCTAGGTTTCACGCACTCACGCCAGAAGCCTACAATTCCTACGACACGTATCCGCTAACGCAATGATGTAATAGGGCTAGTTAGGGGTACCCTACGCAGGGGAGTTATGACATGGTAGAGAAACTCGTATACCACTAATATATACCAGGTACAATGTATCACTTGTATCATCCTTCATTTCATAATTATTTTCGTTTTTATATTGTCTTTTAGTTAGTTTTTTCTGGTCTGGCTTATGTTGTTGTGTTCTTATACCCGGTACGTTGGCCTTTCAATTGCTTCTCCTATTAATTTGCGATTGTTTTGCTTTGTTTTTTTCTCTGTCATGCAGTCTGTGACCGCAGAATGATTGGATCTCTAGGATAAGGAATCAGGACGGGCACTAGGTGTACTGATGTAGTTGGACAGAAAGAATACGAAGACCACACACAACGAACTGACAAGAACTCAGGAAAATATTAGGGTCGATGACTGAAGGGAGCGAAGGCTTAGTAGGAGGTGTAGTGTGTGGTCTGCATGTGTGGTGTGCGGTCTGTCTGAAACAACGGGGTCTCACCGGAAGGTCTCGTGGGCACCCTGCTGCACAATCTCAAGCAAGCGCTCAAGGCTGGGCACCCAGCTCTGCATCAAGTGACAATTTTGAAGCAACACCCATCCGCCGTCCTTGGCGAACCTGTTCAAGTAGTTCATGGTTCGCAGGGTGTGGTGGTAGCTTTTTATTGAATGCTTGTATGAACGAGTCAGTCAAAACAAATGATGAACTCGTTTCAGGTTGCACTATAAATTGTACTTACTGGTAGGCAAGTATGATAGTCGAACGATCGTATTAGGTCCAAAAATTGTTTTCAGCGGTTACACACTACGAGTACTACAGCAATATCAGTATACACAATAAATACATAAACTCGCCTCTCCACAACGCCTTCCGCCGGCTTCTCTTGCCCTTGTCCCATAGATATGTTGATGAATTTTCCTGTTAAAAAACACATGACAGGTAACAAAGATAGACACCGTGGAGAGTTGGCCTCAATTCCGCTCCTGAGAGTATTTTAAAAAATTTCACTCATCACCATAGTTGCTTCAATTGTTGAGAAGTCATGCAGGCAGTCAAGTATGAACCTTGGTGAGTAGCCATGCACTTCAAAGTTTAGTCATGCACTTCAAAACTGTATGAGTTAGCTCTCCAATAATTGAGAGCCTCGCGGAAGGCACGCTCACCATTCTCTGTGGTGATATCAAGCGTCCTGGCGAGACTTTCTACCCAAGGCGTTGGGTCGACACCAGGAAAAAGCACGAAGAACATTGGTGTCGCAGGTGAGGTCTCCTCGTAGGTCTTGGCCATGTCATAGGGCTTTTGAAATACATAGTCCGTGCCCATCGTCTAGACGTCCACAAACAGACAAGGGGGGTAGATATTCACATGTAACGTTTCGAGTATGAGAAGACTCGCAAGCGTGCCTGAAATGCGAATGTTGATATTAATAGTACTCCTGGAGTGGTTGTCGTTATTTTATTTAAGCCAGTGCCACACTTTGACCCAACCGAGGCAACAAGGTATACCTCCCGTCCCCTTTGGCCTACCTCGGCTACGATACTAGACTATTAGACAACTAGAATATTGTCCTTGTTTGTTGCGTGCACGTACTTATTGTGTACAACACTCCCAACGCCCATCGACTTGCGTCAAACTGTGCTTACCCACACGCTATGCGTGATAAAAGCTTTTAACACTATTAATAAGTTATCTGATAGTTTGGCAATTGCCGCCGTCTTGATGAGACGCGCGACAAGTACAGAACACGGCAACCCCCTCGCGGAGATCCAAACTCATGACCAAGCCGCAGTATATAAGACACCAAGGCGATCGGCTATATGAGAATACGCAACAATTACCGAAGGTCTTATCTTTTTTTATACCATACCATACCTGGCCCGTGTTATATACGCTGGCCTCAAGTACCAGCGTGGCTGCTATTAAGAATTATAGTGTGGTCTTTTCGCGCTGACTCACCTCGCCTATCCACTTGGCCAAAGCGGTGGAGACCCGATCAGGGCGCATGGCCCTAAGCAGAATAAGCCTATCGAATGCGTTTAACGTCTTCTCGAACTCTCCAGGTAGTTTAGCCTGATCAGCCTTTTCGTCGTCGAACCACGACTGGACAAAACAAAACAAAACAAAACAAAACAGAACAAAATGAGCAACTCGTTTCGCTCGCAAGAGCAATTTCAATGGCAATATCAACAGCGATATCACTTCAAATAAAAAAAAGTGTATTAACTCTTCGCGCACCTGCCAATCGTCTGAATCTGATTGCATTGCATCCCCGATGTTGCTGAAGCGCTTGATTCTTTCGAGAGACTTCAGCTTGGGCCAAATCGCTTCCGGCAGCCATTCGCCCAGAGGACCCATATTTCCCGGGTCCATGGAGGCCTGGATATATTTAATCGGTGCGTGAGTTGGTAGATTAGCGAGATCAGAGGCACGGCAGTTACTACTGTAGATACCAAGAAAATCCGTGTTTCACTATACCTACTGGATGATCGTTGTGGTCCCCGGACAATCGATGTCTACCTTGGACATGACAAGACAATCGATCACCCCCGTGCCTATACTCTATATAATACCTTGGACATGACAAGGTAGTCCACCTCTTCCTGCGCCAGTAATCCGTCGTTCACCAAAATTTTGAGGGTGAGCATGGTGGCTACCGTGAGCTTGTCGCGCTCGAAAAGCCCTCGTCGGACATAGTTGAAGACTGTCTCGGTTACTGCGTCAACAAGTACGCCGCACCTAGAGGACGAAGCAGTAGAAGGGTTGGAAATGGCGAAATAAATTGAGGTGGGGTCCATCCTCGACGTCAAAAGCGAATCATAACGAAAAATAAAACGCGCTATTAATGTATCAACAGCTTAAGCGTCTATTTAATAGCTACTGTAGCAGTGGAAGATGTTATTCTTACACAGTGCACGTGATGACTTGGGTCAGCGGTAAGAGCGAGTACGGAATAGAAAATGATAACCTGTGGCAAGGAGCGAACCCCGTCACCTTTGCAACTCATCAAACACAATGATGCGAAGCGGCAATACAATACTCATGTATGTGTCTCTGCACCTGACCGCCAGTTCTTCGTCGTCGGTCATTTCTGGTTTTTCTTCTCCTTTTCCTCCGTCGTCATCCCGCTCGGCGTCGTCCTTGGCTTGAGGATCCTCGGCAGCCTCAGCCGGCGCGTCGCCCCCCTCTGCACCGTCGGGGTTTATGTCCCTCTCATCCCCTTCATGTTCGTCCAGAAGATCATCTTCTGCAGAAGAAGACGTGCCGATGACCTGGCTAACTTTGTCGATACCTTGATAAAACACCTACATGGAGAGGAGTGATGATAGTGTTAACCAACCATCAAAATGGGGGATAAGCGTAAACATTCGCTTGCAACGTATGCGGCTCAGCAGCAAAGACGCGATGCGGTGCATCCATCAAGTTTTTAGAAAGTGCTGCCTGCACAACGCCAAACACGTTGATATCTTAACTGGTAACGACCGTAGGTGTTCGTGAATTCACAGATATCTTATCAGGTCTGCAGTGTTTTTCGTACCGAGTAAATACGATGTTTGACGTGCTTTCACGGAGGAAACGCGCTACCCTCGCACTCTTCGTCAAAACCGCGACATAAATGGTTAGGGACTCAAACGTATATAATAGTGCACATTGTGAAAAAATGACCAGATGCAGTAAGTACGTGAGGAGGCTACTACTTGAGCTTTCCGAAAGGAAAACGCCATGCAATCTTTAGAATCCGAAGCCAAGTATTATAATATACATATATTTAATCATCCCTTTCACTTTCCAGACTAACTCGCAGGAGGTTTTACCCTCAGAGATATTCTGGACAAGCCGTGGTCACAGGCGTCGTCCCTTCTCCCCCCCGGCCAGTGGGTGCCTTTATTTTTTGCCGCACATTGGGGTCAGCTTTCCACCGTTCGTAGATTTTCATCGAATGTAGCGCTCTCGCCCTTTCTGCTAGTCAATTTTTATACAAGGAAAAGTCCCTGCGAGCATGCACTCGGTGAGACTCGAACCCACGAAATTGATCTTGATAGGCACGCGGACCACCTACCAAGCCACCGGGGGTGCCGGCTTGGGGTAGCCCAATGGAAATCTGCCAAGGTGTTCAAAACATGGTAGTGGGAAGTCCAGCTACTACGTGCTGACTGTGTTCGCATGTTTATGCCCCATGATCTACCTGATCAAAGCACTTCATGGACGAGACAAACCTTTGTGAAAGCTGCCAGCGAGTAGATGTAGTAGGAGTGGACCTTAACCAGATCGTTCATGAGGAAAAAAAGAAGTGATGACCTGTTCGCCACCGGACGATACTTCTCGCTCGTCACACGAATACTGACCTGGAGCACAATGACAATAATGCCATACCAAATCAGCGGGGTCGGGGACAAAAGAGATAGACATTGTGTATGTGTTCCCTTCGCCATGTGTTGGGCGTTAGGCGTAATAATTACGTATACAAACCATCAAAGTTGACGCCGTTTGGTGTGTATTCATAAAAAACATGAGCAATACTGTAGGTCGTCAATTTGAAACACATGTGAACATTAATAATACAAAATACTGGCCGTGTAGCACTAAAAGTCGCAGGCCACCGTCAATACAACAACACCACAGTCGCTAACCCCAACCAATTACGTAAGTACATTATACCCACCCACCCACCCACCCACCTGTGTATCTTTTGCTAGAGCAGACCTTTGACCGATGTCAGTGGCTATTCTCTTTGTTTCCTCCAGCCCTTCGATGAGTTCAACGTCCTCCGTGATGTCGCCTATTAATTTACATATAGTATAATTTGCACATATAAGTTGTCTTCTGTCGCATATTTATGCCTACCAGACATGTCCTATATTCGGCATAGTATCGCACCCTGTGTTTCGTCGTGTTGCGCCCTGACACTCGCAACTTGACAGTGGACATTTATTTAAACGAACGCGACAGCACGCGTTCTATGCAGAATCGAAAGCACAGCACAGTGGTGGTAGTGGTAGTGGTAGTGATGCACGATTTCATTTGCCCCTCTACAGCAGTAGGGCTGCACCCACGTATTCGCGACAAAAAATCTTGGAACTAGTGCGGGGTCATATTTTCAGTCTCGATTGCGTGAAATTCGGTGAAAGGAGAGCGGCACTGCACCTTCTGCCGTGGCTAGTTTGTAGAGGATGTTGTCCTCCAGCTCCTTCATCTTGATCTTGAAACCGTTTTGCTGCTCAACCAGTTGTTCGCCAAGATCGGCCAAGTCTGGTCTCTCTTTTCGCACGACGAGATTGAGTAACTGCCGTCGCATATCACGGGGTTGGATCAAAAGTCAGCACTGCTATTGTTATTTGTGGTACAATCCACATCATCTTGTGCGTATCACACATGAAACACAAAGTCGATCGATTCGTCGTTCGCGGCTGGTCAGCTTGAAAAACGTGTATTTCCACGTGTTACATACGTGTCTCTTTTGACGAAATGACGTGTGCATAAGCTTTGAAACACGCCCAGGTACTCGTACATTGCGATTATTTAACCGTAGCACTGCACCAGCACAAAGCCCGCCTGCTGATATACTGTTGTATTGTACGCGTATTCCTAGTTTACATAATTAACAAAGATAGGTCGAGAGTGGCCGCGTAGACTAAAGGTTAAGTTGAGTTTAACGTGCCTGGTCTTCCAGCCCCCTCATGGTAACCGTGAAGTTGATCAAGGTAGTTTCAGCCTGGATTTCTGGCGGGAAGTGCGGGTTGGACAATTTGGTGTGCAAAAACAACCTGTATCATACAAGGAAGGAGGCGTTATGGACGGAACAGCGGTAGAAAAGGGGGCATTAAGGACGAATTCGCATTGGCGAAGGAATCGAATTATTATGTCTGTGTCTGGGGCGGTGCCACCATATGAAAAAATGCCATCTTTCCTATACAATACCACATTGAACTCACCCTCGCCTACGTCAAAGTAGCGTCGTTTTGCCGCAAGTGATGAACGACGTCTGTAAGTAACGCGACACGCCGAGCGACTACAAAAATACAGGCGTTTTGTCGGGCTACGTAGTGGGGTATTGTTACATATCCAATGTGATTGACGGGGTCGTGGGTGGGAGAGCATCACTCGGTCAAGGGTACACAGAGATCGAATCCAGCAGCGCAACAGGTCAAACTTCAGAAATCGGGGGAAGAAATACCGACCTGAAGTCTGGGTGGAATTCAACTTCGGAGTCGCCCAGTTTGATGTACATCTTGCGACCACGGTAAATGACTGCACGCTGGATCACCGGTGTCAGCACGGCTTCTAGCGTCTCGCCCAAGTTTTCAATAAGAATGGAATGTCTGGCAGGCATCAAAGGAGTGCAGTGGGGGTAGGGGTGGGGGTTGTGGAGGGCTGGGGGGTTAGGCTGTGATTGGCGTTGGTGATTCGAAGCGAAGCAATGGCTCCATCTCTTGGGACCGGTGTCTTATGTCCCCCTCACAAGATACCTTAAAGTAGCGAAATGACTACAATCGAGAGTGGGTCCAGCACTGACGCGCAGTGCCCAACTTTGCCTTACCAGGCAAACCCTCGGACTACATGATGAGCACTCACACCAATCTCTGTACGTGATACGGCTACGATTTCATCCTAAACAGCATCGATCGGCACGCACCCGTTCTCGAGGGCTCTCTCTAGCTTGCGCAGCATGTCTGGTTGACCGAGTCGAACCACTTCTAGGTTTCTATCAGGTGATGACTCCTTGGTGCGGATCCACTTGATGCCCTGCGTGGATGGTCAAGAGCGAAAAAGGCGTCTGCATGTATACTTCGGCGTACAGTAGATCTGCAGTGTGTGAAATTGCACAACCTTCTTATTTTATGTGTTCGATTGATGCCGGAGTCTTCTTTGCATGGGACGGAATATATGTCAGCAGCGCTCGTTCGGATCATGCTCATTGAGGGACAAGCAAATCAGGCGGTGGTGGTGGTGGCCAGAGAGACCCGAAAACGGGGTGATGTTCGATATCTTGAGGCGCACTATGTCGTTATCGTCTTTATTCTTTTTTTCGGTGCTCAACGATGATCTTCTGGGCATGTAGTTTATCGTTAGTCAACGAGGGCGTTCGAACTTCAAAGACAACGCATCCTACTCTTTCGGGAAACGATTTGTTCATACCTGGTATCAAATATACCTATTTGCTATTTTTATAATGTTGAAAAAAACATACCAGGTATAGGGTACCAGTACACTACTACCAAGCGTGAATTTTTTTTGTGTGAATTACATCTTTCATGCGATCCTCCGCGTCCCGTCCAGATGCGTATATTCATGTCAGGTGACAGGGAGCACAAACGAGATGTCGATTTTTGAAGAATTCACCTGAAGTTGTGGGTCGATGATGAGCGGCCACCGTGCTGAGTTCGTCACTATAGCTCCATTTTCAATCGAAACCTGGTGAACAAGGCCGAGGGGTGAGGGGCGAGGGATGAGGGGTGAGGGGTGAGGCCGTGGATTGGCTTTCGTGCAGGTATCTGCCTCTTCTAGCGTCGTCAGCACACGCAATAACAGCATATGAAGTGTTTGAGTGTTTAGGACAAGATACCTGATCATTGGGAAGACCGTCGCTGTTCCAACCGGCAACCTCAGCATCGGTCGTAAGAATCTTGATGGGATCTGGATCGGCAGACATCGGAAGCGACCCCTCTTCGCCAACAGCGGCCTGCAAATGGTACGAATGGTATACGGTGGCGGTAAGTGCTAATGACAAATGACAAATGACAAATGACAAATGGCAACGGCAATGGTAATGGTAATGGTAATGATTGTCACAGATCGGTGAAATGGGGCATGATAAGCAGGGAGAGCGATACTTGACAGCGTCCGACACTACTTAACCTTACGTATTTGCGGGCAAGGGACTACGCTAGTGTACAAAAGAGGCAGTCAGAGTTATCCCTTGCCCCAGTCTGAGGAGAAACACGCTCGCTCAGGCTCAGAAGGATGTGAAACAGGTACCTGGAGTTCCTTCTGCAAGAATGGCAAAAATTCCTGCCCCATTAGGTGGTCGCGGAACGGCTTTGTGAAGGGCCCGACGTAGCTGTAGGAGTTACGCAAGCAGAAGAATGGGCGGAACAAGTTTCGATCTCAAGTTCTTGTTTTAATATTTGTGGATGCTTGTCGCTGGTGGAAACACCATCGGCAGAGTGAAAGGGTCTCTTCACGGATCTCATGGCAGCATTATTCAGCATTCAGCATCCATCATTGAGCATTACGGTAACTGTTATTGCCCTATTACTAGCAACTCTGATGAAAATATAGCGCGACTTGTGATGGCATGGTTACGGGCCAAGTTTCTCCAGGAACGCATGTCAGTCCTGCAATGTAGCCGCTGAGGGAATTGCAGTCATTCAAGAATCCGATACGATACAATACGACGCGACATTCGCACCTAATGAACGACGCGGCCAGCAAAACGTCGCCAGTGAGAAGCTCCATATCAGCCCGAAGCTGAATAACGTTTTCTGCCCATCGATCGTTCTCCGAGCTCAGTGCTCCCGTTAATCGCTGTGCCAGGTCAAGCTTACGCTGTCCCTTTGACACGGAATCCAACGCCTGCCGTAAGAGAAACGGACGTGCATGTCTTTTCAGTCGTCCAGTTTGTCTCGTGTCGCTAAAACATTCGGCTCCATCCAGTACACGGCATTTAGGTTTTGGCAATTGATCGCGAAAGCATGCGTCGACTCTGTTGAGTTCCCGTAAAATTACGTCACCCAACAGGGATGCACTGCACTACTGTACTTACTAAGTGCAGTTTTGCGAAAATATGAACCGACTCCAAAAAGGAAGGGCTCGACTCTACTCTCTCGACGATGTTCACGTACCTCTTGCTTGTCGTGATTGGCTGCGTTAAATTCTGCTGTAAGCTTAGCGAGCTTGGCTTCCAACTCAGCCACCTGCTCTTGCACCGTTTTCAATCTGCACAGGTGCAAAAGTTACGAACAGGCAGAAGGAAACAGCCCTTGATATTATAAAATACTTCGCCACCATAATGCTTGGAAGTCAATACCAGGGTACTGTTTTATCGTTTAACTTATTGTGAGGACCAACACACCTAGAGTAGAGAGTACATCACTTGACCATGTGAGCCAGCGCGGAGGAAGCACAGTACTTTGAGCGGGGCAGGGCAAGCTTTGCAGGCAGTACGCTGATCGAATACTACAAGACATGTGGCATGGCTCAAGGTTGCGAATACCATGTGAATGGGACTCTCACGTAGAATTGGCTTCGTTGAGCTGGTCGTTGGCCTCGGCGAGCGCCAAACGTTTAGGTTCCACGGTGACGACGATGTCGTAGTACTGCAGGGGCAACACAATATGACACGCATGATACTCAATCAATCAAGGACGATGCCGTATGCAGGGGCAAACAATAAGTCATGCGCTAGATCAAATTAAACGGGTACCACCGTTTAGCAGTAGCACTTCGGGGGCAAACAGTATATCACGCACTATATTTAATCAAACAGGTACCACCATTCATAGCAGTACCACTGCAAAACCAAACAACATGACATGCACGAGATTAAACTAAAAAGGTACCATACGGCGACTAGGCGTTGCAGATGAAAACAAACCAAATGGAGGGCCACTCGCCAAAAGTATATACTAAGAGTGCTACCAGGAAGACAATGGCGACCGAAACACGTGCCGATCGTAGGTTACTCCACGTGCGACTTGTTCTCCCTCTCAGCCTAAGCTTCGCGTCGCACAACGATTCGGACAATATTGCAAGCATCCGCGGGAACCACAGGCGGGCGAAGGGGGGGGGGGGGGCGCGCGGGGGGGGTGTCTCTCACCATGACGATATTGAGGACGAAAGAGCAAACCCCTGCAGCTGCCGAGTTTTTGGACTGAATGATTTCCACAGTAAAGTGCTCCATCGCCAGGAAGGGTCTGATCTCTTTCCAGTTAATTGCCGGAATTGTGTTATCGTCAACTCCTGCCTTAAGACTCTTGAGCAACTCGATGTATCCTCCTATATCACCTGTGGTAGCCCATCGAAAACCACGTACAGGGCAGGGCGTACATCACGTGAGAGCGGAAGAAGATGACCAGATTGGGTTTAAACGTGCTCTGAACGCCTTTTCAAAAAAAAAATAGTGGAAAATATTGGAATTGTGATATCAAAACGGGCAAGATAAGCACAAACTGCTTTCCAGCCGCAAGACAAACAACGTGTATTGTTGTGGATTGGAACTCACCAAGGAGTTGTTTTTTCGATGCGTCCCAAGATCGATCCTTGACTTTTCCAGCCTTGGTAGTGACGACTGAAGGACTTGTACCGGCCAAGAGTACCATTGTAGCGGCGAAAACATCATCGACTCCTGCCGGCGGTTTTGCCATGGTCTTGCATTCTCCGAGATCCTAAAATCAACGAATGCACATGGTAACGTGATCAACGAGTTGCGCTCAGCGTCACATGTGAATTGATTGGTGTGCTACAATCGTATCGCACATTTTTCGATATTTCGCCCTGTATCACCTTCTTGTTGAGGGTATCGAGAGCAGCCATGGCAGCAGCAACGGCAGGTTCAGCCTTCGCGAGGTCTGCCTCCGTGTCTCGTTGCTTGATGCTGACCTGAGGTTGGACATCACAGAGTATCGGGACATGACTTCACGAAGCATGAACGCAACGAAGACGTAAAGCAAACCAGCTGAATTAAACCTTGACAGCGGGACCGCAGCTTTGATTGTAGGCCTATCACATGCTGACTTGCAAACAGTTGAAGGGTGTGGGGTATACAGTACAGGACAGGACAGCTACTACGAGAATGAGGACTATGACTAAACAGGCTGACACATACGGGAAACTAAATAAGAATTTCGGCAGCCGTTAGTTGTACTGAAGTTAGTGTAGAACGCCCCCTTGATCAAATAACAAATTGATCAATCCAGCCTAAGCGAAGATTCCTGATTTTTTTTAGGCGTCCTGTAGTGTATGGCAGCCCAATATGTGACGTACCTCTGCTTGTGTCTTTGCAACTTGCTCGGCTTGGACCTGCGCCTTCGCTGTTTCCACCTCGACGATAGCTTTTTCTCTACTGACGTTTTCCGCGATTCCTTCTGCAACAGTTTTCTTTTGCTCAGCATCCTCCAGTTTTATCTGCGGCAAAGACGTAGCGGTGCAAGAGCAATGTAGGTTGTTTAACACGGCGGCTATATTTACCATTGCAGGGCATCGGTGGCAGAGTTGGCTCAATCGAAGCTATTTATTATAGCTGGCAGCAGCTTCTCGGTCATAACGGAATGTACCAGCGTCAACCAAAGACAGGTTTGTTTGTAGACGCAGTCAAGGCCTCCACAAACGCAGCAGTAGTGGGCATGTAATGGAAATAATCTACAAATACATACATCGAAAGTACAATACATAAGGCCGAGATGAGAAATATTTCTCTTCCACAACGCAGAAGAAACAGTATTGACAACGCAATTCGAAAGATATACGATAAACGAAATGGTACCTTGAGGTCCTCTTCGAGAGATGTAACGGCATCCTTCGTTTCGCGGAGCTTTTGCAGACCCGTGGTGAGTCGCTCGATGGCGCTGTCCTGGTTCTCGCGCTTGGAAGCCAGAAGAACATTGTACAGCTTCAGAAGCTCAAGAAAAGACTTGGGAGTGGTGTAGACGTGCCTAGAGACGTGGAAGAGAAGAGCATGTTAAGCCTAAAGTATACAACAACAGAGATAGAGTCTACAAGGAGAGCTAACAAGCGCTTGGCGTCGATAGAAGTGTCAAGGTGGTCGTGTTTGCCCTGAGTGACTTGGGTCTCTACTGTACACGTTGCCGGCAACTATCAATATATTAGAAAACATTATAACATCACCCACCTGCGCTCCACGGCCTTAAAAGACTCCGCGGCGGTGTTGACCACTTTAAAAGACAGCGGGAGGAACTTCTCGATGGCTGCGCGAATTCCGTCGGAGCCCAAATCCATTTCTGAGAGGAATTTGCGTCCTACGCTGAAGAGGGCTTCCCGTGGCCAAGGTTGGAACCAATCTACAGCAGCAGTAGTGGTCGGTGTGACATGGTGAAAGGATAACGGGGAAGACAGAACATAAGAACAGCAAGAGGCACACGGCTTCGTGGTGACGTAAAACGAACGTTCACGAACAATGGATAAAGCGTTACGACACATTCACTCCTCCGACATTAGCAGACGTTCGCGGACGTTCGCAGACGATCTCCAAAGTTATCCGACGACCTCCGACGTTCTACGACGATCTCCGACGCTATACAGCGTTCTCTGGTCGGGTAGTAGACCTCCGTGAATATACTATGCGCCTACCTTGCCGAGAAAAAGCCCCGTCCCTGCACCCTGCCGAATATTTGCCATAGCGTGACCTATCCAGTGGAGCTCCAAATAGCCATATATTGTACCTGGTATAATACTATCACCAGATCAGGTGAACGCAAAACTTGGGTACCGAAAATGGTATTTGTCGTGGACGCAGGCAATAAATACAAATAGCACGCACTTGGTACACCTTGAATGGAGACGCGACATGGAGCAAAACTACTCACCTATGACCGTGCAGTTCACGAGGGCAGGGAATTTTTTCGCACGATTTCGGAAGTCGTCGCCCACCGGAGAAAACGCCAATACAACGTGCAGGTTCTTCCGGATGAGCTTAATGAAGAACTCCCAGCAGTTTTTTCGATCTGGGACGAGGCCTTGCGCCTTGACCTTGTTGGTCATATTGTTCACCTGGTCATGACGATAACACCAAAACGGTGCAAGTACGCGTAGGGAGCCAAGCAATCAATGTCTAGGGACCTTGATCTGCCATGTGCGTGACGAACAGCGTCATGTACGCTTGATTAAGTGGAACGAAACACTCACCCGACTGCAAGGGCCCTCAAGCAAGCCACTTGGCCTGCAGCACTATCTACGAACAGCTACCGAAACATCGAACAAGCATAAAACCACCCACAAGCTTGCGCGCAGCACACTCCACTCACAATAGCGTCCACTTCGTCCACGGCAAAGAGGTCGGGGATGTTACCCGAGGCCAGCAAGTCGTTAACGTAGATCAGGAATCTCTCGTTGGTGATTTGACTGTCAGTGAGGAGGAACATGAGGCCTTCATCCTTGTTTCCAGCCTGTGGGTCACGCGAATGGGATACCAACGTCAATTGCGCGACGAAAACACATGATGTTCCTGGTAAGTACAACGGTGCATGAGGCACACGATTCAGGGGGAAAAATCTCAGGGTGCGCCCAAAACAATACTGGAGTGGTATCCAGTCGTGCCGCGCGTTATGTACGAAGTGATGTTTGTGCCAACGTGGTCTTCGAAGGTACGCACGATTGCAATCATCGGACACCAAACACCTTTGGCTTGATTTCCAACGTCGACAATGTCAAGGCACGTCTACGCCTTTTCGTTTTCGGTCTGTCTGTATGCAGCATCCGACGCCAAGGTGATATAAACAAACAGCACACATACCTTGTTGTACATCGTCTTGAGATCTTCCTTGAGATCGTTGATGGAATAGGTGGAGCTGATAACAATCTGGCTAACGGAGTAACCACAGATGAAAGCCGCAAGGCGGCTCAAAGACTGTTTGCCTGATCCTCCGACACCGACCAGTAGCGCGTGACCACCGTCGTTTAGTACGATGCGCACAATACGTGCGACCTGGTCAACATTGAGGAAATGTGGAAGGTTCATTCTCCACACCCGTTAAACACTCGAGCAGTTTGAGAGATCAAGCCCTCGAGCGAGAACGGCTGAACGTGCACGTATATAGAGCGGCCTAAGCTTCATTGCTCGGTATGCTGCTTGATTACTAAAATATAAAACGCGATCGAACATGATATTACATTTCTGTATACGAGTATCAAGATCCATTGTGTCTAGTGTATCCTTGGGCTGTGACGGGAATGATATCGTGCAACACATTATGGTCTGGCCGCGTTGACCTTCTGTATGAACATACAAAGCGAAGGTACGAGTTTCAACCGTGTGAATTGTACGAATGGCTGTGTGCCCTTTCCCCTTTCCGCTTAACACACCCGTGCTACGATAGAGGTAGCACTTTTCGCCCAAACTATTTCTGACCCTTAACACACTCCTAAACTGAGGAACTATTTATTCCAGGTACCTAATATCTTTGGAAGGCCATCCATGTTTTACAATATTGTATTATTCGTCACATATTTAGCCATGGCATTGCTCGTCCTGAAAATTGTTTCAAGATATTTCGGTGTGAGATAAAGAGCTCCTGAATTGAGCAGCCTCGTGAATATCTTGGTACACCCCTGCCGTACCATGTCCGTTGTATCTTGTACCTCGTATCGATTAAGCGAGTACTACTACATTGGGAGTAATGATGGCAACATGATATGAGAGAGAAGATGCAAGCACAACGTAGTTCGTATCTTACGTGCTTCATTGCGTCTTCGAAGAGAACCAGATCCATGGTAGCGTAGGTCTCGTTGTACTCGCGTAGCGCATCCTCGAGTATGCCAGACATCGAGTTCAGCGAAGTGACCTGTACAATCCATGCATGGGTATCGGTATACGGCCAGCAAGACAAGGCATTGTCCATGGTGATACCACTGCCGCCAAATAAGGTGTCCCTGACTACACAACTGCCCGTGAGAAGCATGGTGCTCTGCAGCCACGTATACGACGGGCCTATAGCCTGCAATCGGTCAACAAGAGTTGTGGGTGACATCGTGCTCATGCTTTGCACGCGTCGCCGGGGCCTTTGACCAAATGGAGCCAAATGTATGGAAGTACTTGACATGCTTGGGGCTTCTGGAAGGGGTTCATTCTACATATTTTTGGGACCTGCCCTACCTGATCGTATATTTGATCCTGAATGTTCTCCGCAAAGTGGCAGAACACGAGAGGATCGGCGTTCTCCGCCGCGTAGAACTTGGACATGTTTAACGTAGGGAATAGCTTCTTGGCTTGCTGCTGAGCCAATGCGTTGTACTTGTTTAGGTCCTCAGTCGACACCTGCCATTACAATGTGAAAGGCAAAGCGGCTTGTTGAAGTGTTTTGGTGCCACCTACTGCTATTTTTTCATTTAGCGATCTCACCGATAATGACTATCGGCAGACGGAAGAATGGACTCATGGAAAGTTGTCGAGAGCCTTGAAATCGAGAAACCGGTCGGCGACAGACAAAAGAAAGAGAAAATCACACCAAACGCACCCTGGCACCAGAACGAACAACAAACCACAGAGCTGCTGCGATCACTGGACGAACTAAGCACTACCTGGTAGTTTGTTCTGAGCATTTACTTTCACCTGGTTTAAGCGTTCCCTTGTCTGCGAAAAAAACTTCGAGGTATCATACTTTTTTTTTGTTCGTATACTTCTGGGCCAGGTGCAGATTTTTTCAAGCCTTACCAGTCGGTCTCCATAGACCCGCTCGCTCTCGTGCATCCAAAGGTGCACGAATTTCTCGGCCGTCTTGAATTGGTCTGGCTGTGCCACCAGCAATCCCTGGAACACGTTACTGAGATGCCTGATGTTAAACTCGTAGTGGAAATTCGTTGCAGTCTTCCTGAAATTAGCAGCAACCTGTTTTAGGGCCAAATACGCGCGTGGTGTTGTGTCAAATCCCCAGGAGTTGAATACTTCCTCCACACTATTCGGAGTACGACGAAAAAAAAAAACGCGCATGAACGAAAGATAGACCAAGCCAATCGCAAAGTTTCGATTCTTGTCGCGGTCCACCCAGGCTTAGTGCTACGAACGGCGCCTAAACTAAGGCATGGTATCCCCACCTGACTGTGGAGCCCCAGCGCGGCCTTGATCAAGTTGTTCGACTGCCCTGCAGTTTCCGCGTCGAAATGCTGCAAATGGCCGTCCAAAACGGTCTGAGGTGTGTTCGGAACAAGGGGCCGCGGGTATTTTCTCAAAGGTAGGAGCAGCGATAACACTGTCGGAAGAACACGGTCACTCGCGATTGCAGTTTGCATCTCCGACTCCCTTTTATTCCTTACTATGGTAGTTGGGTTTCAGCTTCGCGTGAGCTCAAATGCCTCTGGAACGCAGTCCTCCTCCTCCCCCCCCACAGCACCGGGTTCTACAGTACTTCTTGCATATATTGACTCCTAAGAACGGCAATAAGGCACTCTTCGCCTACTGAGCGGAGGGGGCAAAACATTCCAATTGATGAGCTACCCAACCGCCTTGCTTCCGTGTCGGCAACATCAGCCGACCCGTCAATATATTCAAGGTGATGACCAAGTTATCCTTGACAGCCCGACCATTTCAACTTATGCCGACTTTGCCCACCTGATAGATAGTAAGAAGGGATGTGGGACCTGGCAAGCCTATGGCGAAAGTCGCAAACCACCTTTGCAGCCGAGGATTAACCAGGAAACTTCCAGCGGTTGGGTTCATGCACGCCACCACCTGGGCACGAGTCACACGGAGAGAAAGGACGGCTAAGAAGAACCCGTCGTTTGCGGGGCGGGGCAGGCGTAATGAATGACCCAACAACATTAAGAAAAAATCGGTGAGTCGCGATGGAATATTTCATGATCACACGAAAAACAATCGATGAGTCGCAGTGGAATATGACATTGTTCATGAACGTTCTAGCAAGGACAGCCCACCACCAATCGTGAATCCATTAACACCACATGCACATTCATGTAAAGCTTGAACCAAAAAAGACTGACTACTTATTTCGCCCGACAGAAAATGAAATGAGATGCGCAACTATGCCCGAGTTGAAGCTACTATCAAGAGCAGGCATGGTCCGCTGCTGTCTAACCTGCGTGTTGGCGATGTTTTTCAAGCTGAGCTTAGCCAGATCGTACGTATGTTCGTACTCCATGTGCTGACGTAGAAGAGCAATGGCTGATTGAGTGTTGTACGGGTCGACCTGACGAACGAAGGAAACAAATTGAGGTGTTGACGGATAAGCGTTTTACACTGCGTGGGTAGGGTCAGTTTACGCCTGAGCTTGTGGTCCGGTGAGCACATGTGCTCCAGAAGACGACGCAACTTTCTTGTCGTCCTATCAGATGTTCCGTGGACAGCACATGTTAACCTCACCTCGGAGAGGTTGAGGTCGTCCAAAAAGTAGACGAGCCTGCTGTTTCCTGGTGGACCGAAGTTGGTGCCGGTCTTCTTCTCTAGCGGCAACCCCATAGTGTTCTGTCGTACTCAGACAGCGCAGTGCGGGCACATGGCGACACCAAGGTAGAAGGAACACGGTCGGGTTGTAGCTAGTGACAGCACTGCAAAATACCCCACTTTACGCTATCGAACGATACGGATGCTGTGACGCTTTGGTTCCGCAGCCGCGCGTTTATATTGTCGCACGCAAGAGTATCAAGACGGAAAGATGCACCCCCAAAACACTGCGAAGCAGCACAATGGTGATGATTCGCCATCATTGCTACTATTGCTGCTGTACGTTAGTTAATGCCTAAACGCGGCCGAGTGCTTTACTCACTTGCAGAACAGCAGATGTCGTGTAGAAGTTGAAGTTGATTGTCTGGAATGTCACTTCGTCAGCACTTTGCATCTTCAGCATGCCCATGACCATCTGCAAAGGGGACAGGCGACGCGTTTAGTTCGACGCTTGCGCTCTCTTGGTCTGCTGGTTTGCCACGATTAAAGCAGCAAGAATAATAAGCGTAACAAGTTTGAATCATGTTCGGCACGAATGTTTGGTATAAATATCAAGTGTGCACTAGAAACATCAAGTGTCACCACGGCTTGTCCGGAGAATAAAATTGATGCTCTTCAGAAAGAATGGTCTACCTGGGTCTTGCCCGTCCCCGATGGTCCGGCCATCATGACCGGCTTACGCATCTTGACCAGTAGTTGCATCCAGAAAGTGACCGAGCAAGTCTCAGGGGTAGGCACGGTGATCTGCCGTTCAAATACATGCATTGCGTTGGGTAGCACGACGTTATTTTTAAGTAAGCACAATCTACATGCAGGACTAGTCATGATCGCGAGCGCACGTCTACGATTGCGTATCGTGACAATACAATCGAAGCGTACACAACTCAGAACGGGAGGGTACTGTGATAGGATTCAGGACAGAGGCACATCGTCACAAGAGTGCACCCTCTTCTCTGGACACAACTTTCGAGCGCTAGTAAAAGGTCGTTTTGACAAGTCACCTGAGTCATGGGCGTTACTCTGGAGTCGTAGTCGATGGAGAAAAAGTACGGACTCTTCGTCCACTGCTCGAAGGACCCTGTCTCAGGGTCGAGCCAATAATCGAACACCGTCTCACGGCTAGGGAACTTGACCTGTATCGAAATCCACGTCAAGACGAACGACAGAGTCACAGCTCAAGCGTCAATTCACGACATGTCCGGCTCGAACAGTTTCGATTTCCAGTGCGGCAACTATCAGTAACTTATGTACGTTTAGTGCTTCCCGCCAGCGCTCACAGCGTTCGAACCGGATGGATCAGAGTGTCCCGACTGAAGTACGAAACACCGACGGGGCACAATAATATCAGCCTCCGCAATACAACACCGAAGGTTCAGCTGCCCCGTCTCTCAACCCGAGGATTGAGCTTGGCAGACCCCCAGGACCCAAAACGCCTTGCAATGGTATAGGCTGATTTCACTGACCTTTTTCCACTCGCTTCGCCACCAGTCGCTAAAAAGCTTCTGGTAGTCGGTGCCGTCATCTGACACTGTTAGAGAAGACCCCATTGCCCAAATCATGCAGAACACGAACACCTTCTCCAGGGACTCAACCGTGCTAGTGTTTGCGGGTGTGAGCAAACCGTCCATCATGTAGAGTAACACCTACAGCCGAACGTTTCAATATATTATCCGGCGGTGGGAGGGTGGGGGGGAGGGATTCATCATCATGCATGGCCGGGGGGGGGGGGGGGGGGTAGTCTAGAAATGGTAGCATGTATGCGTCTTCCCCCACACGTTTACAAAGAGTAAACTATAGGGTTTCTCCATTATCTTCGGTGCTACCCCACCGCACCTATTCTTAGCCATTGTTACTGTGTCGTGTACACCACGGCTCTTGTTGTAGGTGTTTGACGGCTCGCATAACCTACCTGAACAAGAGCCATGTCTTCCACCGGAACAATTGGCATCACGTTGATCTTCATCCACAACAAGCAGGCCGCTACATATTCGTCGAAGAAATCCTGTGCACGTGAGAGTTGAGGTGAGGCTTAGGTGAGGGTAGGTGGAGGAGAGGTGCATGGAGGAGGAAACATAATTTGATGCGCACCAAGGATGGATTATTTGTGTAAATCGGCGGTATGCATGATGGAACCTTATCATGTCCGTCGCGACGGAAGGTGCCGCGAACGCTGACACTTTTCCGACTATAGTCAAATACAAGCAAACGAGTTGCGACTACGAGCAATGTACCCGTTTCCAAATCACCTGGAACGCATCCATGATCTCTTGTGGTTCCTCCCTGTTTTTCAGCCAAGATTGTATGAGGCTGACCCACTGAGTGCCATCGTCGGTGGAGATGTACAGGATGCCGGCTCGACTCACCGTCGCAGGCGTAGCGTACTTGAGGTCTCTGATCTCGAAGATCATCCGCATGTGCGACTGGCATGGCGTGGGTCCGATGAACGGTCAATTTAGTGCAATTTCGAGGTGGTAACAATGTTGAAAAAAATACCAGGTATGTAGTGAGCACGCCATAATTCTTAGGCACGGGTTGTTGGGGAACCTGGGGATCATGCTTTGAGAGTAAATGCACTTTCAAAGACTTTCACACCAGGCATCAGCACTTGACGATAGTGGGTCCAGCAGCAAAACATTTTGCCCGTGTACAATCCACACCCAGCGCTATGACAATATCACCCGTCATGCCCCCCAGAGCTTGCTTTGTGTGTCGTCGATTTCACCTTTAAAGGGATACGCTCGTTGGAGGCCAACGTGAGCATCCGGTTGTCGTCCATGACCGAGTTCATGCTCTCAATCCAGTTGGCGTCAAGATCACCGTCGAGGAGAATCCACTTGGGCTTCTCGTCTGGGATGTTGCCCAGGTCTCGCATGACCTGGAAAAGGGATCGCATCTCCAACTATGATATATGATGTATGATGTATGATGTATGATGTTGGTCGAATGTCCCAAACATATACCTGGCATGCGTCTTTCGTACACTAACAACAACCTGCCTACCTGGTATCATTTATACCTGGCACGACGTTATTTCCCGGCACGCAACCAAATTCGATGGTACAGCAGTTGATTGCCCCAATGTTGAAGTTTTTTTGTACACGAGCAAACACGTGTGTATCAGCTACTGTACACGACGCTCTTTCCAAGCACGCAAGACACCTGATATTGTACATACTTCACTTTATCTCGCAGGGAAATGAATCCAACGATTATCGCAAACTTGCCTTCGAAAGAAGCCCGTCCTTCCACTCTCGAGTGGCCATGGAGATGAAACCGTAAAGCTCCTCAGTTTTGATAGATTTGGGGTTCACATCCATAATCTTCGTCACACAATCAGGTGTTCGGAGCTTACGTGCAGCCGCCAGAGTCTGCAAGGAAACAGAACAAAGTTAAAGCCGCAGGCCTCGTCACGATGCGAGAACGACTACCACTGTTTCTGTTTAAGATTATTTATCATTTCACAGCACCTCGCTCGGTGACTACAAATAGTTCCCTAAGGCAAACACATGAAATAATGATTCGCTAGCAGGGTGAAGTGCCTGCTAAACCCGGCTGTCTTGACCAACGAATCGTGCATGTTCCGTTCCCATGGAGCTTGGATCACAGCTTACTTTCCACGATTGGCTTTTCCCTGCGCCCGGTGGACCCATGACGAACACGCAGTGTCTGATTTGGAGAAGCTCCTCGAGTTGCACCACCTTCGCGCAGAGGAAAAAAAATGCGGTGTGGCGTAGGTTGGGCACATTTACGTCTCCGCTGCCTCATCGCGAAAGTGGTTTGTGCCAATAATATTGAGTGCCTTCAGCACGAAGGAAATAGACACACACAGATCGCAGTGTTATCCCGTTTGTCCGTGCTATGAGTATCACCTTCAGGCAGAAGAGATCATCCGGATGATTCCCAGTGACTTCGCAAGCCTTGACCACAAAGTGCTCGAGCTCCTCGTCAACCTTCCGGGGAGGGTTTTGCCCCGGAAACAAGTCACCTGCAGTAGAACAGGAGAAGCAGGGATACTTAAGAGTGAACAGTAGTGCGAGTAAACCTTTTACTGTTAATTGAACAACCCCGTCGAGTTTCGTCGAAGCCGGTACAGAGAATCGCACAAAATATAAACGATGCAAACTCTCAACTGGGTTTAAACTAATTACGAGCGAGTGGTACGACGATTTTCTTATTTTGACGGTGCCAAAACACTGGGGACCCCTATTGAGTTGCTTCAAGCGTCCGACATCCATCCGACATCGGTGCGCCGTCCACCAACGCACACAAGCTGACTAGCGACGGTTAAAAACGTCTTGCTGCGCTAGCTCCTAGTGACAGTTATACTGTTTCGTTTTGGTTTAATATCTTATGTGATCTTACCGAGCAGGCCGAAGAAGACGACTTCGTCCTCTCGCACGATCTTGGGGATGTTAAAGTCGCGCAAAGCGCGCATAAGCAAGGCGTCTTCGGCGAGATCTGGCTCGGCTCGCTTGAAAGCCCCTGCAACCACCAGCACAGACTGAGAGTGATGCGAGTGGAACGAACAAGTGGGGAAATTGCCGACACGTTAGCATCTGTGGTGACAGCGTGGAAAAGCTGAGCCGGAACCGGTACTTTGTTCACGCTCTAGATCAATTTATACATCAAGGGATAGATCGGACCAACGCAAACCCATAAAATATATATCATGACCGCAAAACGCACACTACAACATGTGGGCAGAAGAGGACAACCAGTGTGGAATCTGAAATCGGCAAGGCATATACCTTGACAGCGCGGAGTCCCCAGTCGTAGTGCATCTGTTTCGAGAGCAGCTCGCGAAGCAGAGAATATAAGCCGTAAAACTTGGATGCCAGCACCTGGATCAGCGTCGAGAATGCGGGTGTTGATATAGTGTATCATGTGGTTCACCACCAACTTGGTGACACTATCGGTCGACCCCCGAAGCAACAATTGGGAAGCTCGCGGTGGCGACACTCACGTTCCGCGAAGCATAAGTAGAGCTATTTATTCCGTGCACACTATCAGCGGCATCGTATGTAAGCTACTGTATATTTGTGTACAACCTAACCACGAGGGCGAGTGTACGCACACATGCACATCGATGTAGATGCGATTTCGTGGTACTACACACATGCGTTAAAAAACGCAAGAAAGGAGAAAATGTCGTTGAGAAAACAAACAATGACAGCTGCAAAAGTTGGTAAAATGTACCCAATTAATAGGGACCTCAGTAAGAGTAGGGTATTTTCGATAATCTAATTAAATACGGTGATAAAAATATTTGAAATCGACAAACATGAGGAGCAGATTGGCTAAAACAGGTGAATCTAAGGCGCTAGCCAAATCAGATGTTGTTCCGTTTGCCAGCCACGCACCGAGTCGCCCAACCCAAGAATGTTCACGATAGGTTAAAAACGTCATTTTGGTGACTGTTTCCCACATAAACTATATTTTCGTGGGTTTGGATTGCAATTATATAGGACACAGGCTTGAAGAAACCCAACCGAAACAAATTCTTCGGAAACACCCTAGCGTTGGCGCAGAGGACATGGCATACGTGACCACGTAAATACCTTGGCTTCGATGAACCCTTCGGCCATGAGCATATTCTCGCAAATTAGGACCAGGTCGGGCACCATCACAGTCATCGGGCGGAAGAGCGCCTTTAAACCTTCGGGGAGCGCGCAGTGACCAGCGGCAATATCCAGCAAGAGGTTACATGCTTGCATTGTGCACCACGACGCATGCATTTATGTATGTATGTACCGATTGGGCGTAAGGTTGCCACAATAACCCTTTTACTGTATCAATAGTACTGCACTGTACATAAACATGTCTCTGCCTTTAATTCCAAGTAATATGACACTTGTACTCATTAATATGATAGTATGTCCCCAAAACGGGAGTGCGGTCCTACAGTAGACTAAATAAAGGGCTTAACATGGAAGTCTGTGACTTCGCGCAAGGCACGGACTAAAGCGCGATGCTTGCTCTTCCCCGCGCGTATGATGTAGCGAGCACATTCTGCTACTACGGGGATTGATGCGCATGAACGGTTCGTTCAAACTATGGCGCTTACCTTCTGGGAGTTCCGAACGACCCAAGTAACCTGGGTTCATGGTGATGTACGCTCCGCATGTCGGGTCGAGGCTAACTTCATCCCCCTCGATGACGATGCGCGCGGCCTCGGCCTTGACTCCGTCGCACACGGCTTTAAACTGTAGCAGGAAACACGAGAAAGCACGAGGATGAGGGGTGTACCTTAAACTGTAGCAGCAATCCTGAGAAAGCACGAGGATGAAGGGTTTCGTCTATACCTTTAATACAGTATCTTTATTTCACGCGCGAAATATTTGCAATATTTGTTGAGAGTCTTTCATCGTGAAGCTGGAAGGTACTGTAAAACTAAACTCTAGTACTCGTAGGAAGCACGAGGAAGCACAACGATGAAGGGTGTCCTTGAAATCATACTATAACATACACCACTCTGTCCGTAAATATAACATGTCTTGGGCACTCAATCAAATAGTAATAAGAAACAGTTCGTTACTTTTACGGGCATACCGGTACTTATCGCAAAATTTGTTCAGAGCATTAATTTTTTGCAGAACGCTCTGAAACACAGACGGCTACACCACGGACCGAACGCCAAACGCGAAGTCTCACCTGCACCGAACACACACTCAACACTTCGGGGATCAGCCGATTAAACTCGTCGAAGCACCCCCAAGCACCAGACGAAGCCAGTCCTATTCATCAGAGTAAGAGAGCCAGTAATGGGTCAAAGAGGAAAGCGATGCAAGCACATACTGGTACTGGTAAGCAGGAGGGACATTCGAGCAAAAATAGCACAAGCAAGGCAAGGCATTCGCCACAGGAGACGTGACGGGACGAGACAAACTACAAGTTTATGCGGGGTACCTGAACACGTGAACACGGACGATATCCTATTAATCTCAGCCGATCAATATACGCGTTTGGTATTCTTCTTACCCTTGAAGATATTGCCGAGACCCTGGTAGTCCATCTCGGGTGAACAGTTGAACACGTAGCAGCACTTTGCGAGGGCATTCGCCAGATCTTTTGTACTCTCCGTCTTTCCAGTACCCGCAGGGCCAGCTGGAGCGCATCCCATCTTGAGATTTAAAGCCTGGTACAAGAACGCAAATAAATCTACAATAAGTCATTGCCGCTTGGCACATAATTACCATGCGCGGTACCTCAAGCAAGGCTTCCGGAGCACTACGACGGTTGCGCTGTGGTTGCCTACGTGCTTCCATGCACAGGGCGGTGCAGGGATATTGCAAAGGAGGGAAAAGCGGAACACGCGTCTCCGACCTCCTCCTTCCCCTTCACCAAACACCGTTGAAGTGCTGGTCCATAACTTGCTCAAGCCGAAAAAACTGACCTGAGTAGCGGTGACGTAGATTCGATCAGTAAGCGGCGTGATCACCAGCCGCGGCCCGTTCCCGAGGTACTCGTAGTCGTACGGCAAGGTAGCGTCTGCAATGGCGATTTCTGCTCGCTCGCCGCCCGGGCCCCTCAAGTGTGGGTCTCGGTTTTGAAAGCTGGCCGAGGGTGGTGGTACACGCCATTTGTGCTTCAGCTGCGACTGCCATTGGAACTCGCTCGCCTGTAGGATTGAAAGGTTCCAGACATTAATTAGTACGTCAGGCATTCAATCCCAAAAGTGCGATGTACTCGTTTTTTTTTTTGTCAAGCGGATACAAACACCGACGAGCGGTCTTCACAGCCGCTGTGCTTAACCTATAGCTCATGCATGGGGAATGAGTTCCCTCGCTTACTGTCGAGTCTTACCATAGATACGCCCTCTCTCGCCATTTTCTGGACCACGTCACGGCCGTGGGCGTCCATCGTGATGCAGACCATAACACGCGTGCGATCTCCCTTGGTCAAATCGGATTGAGTTAATCTGCCGTGGGGTATGATCAAACAGGCAGCACTCTGAAGTCATACGATGCCATCAACAACGCTGCTGCTGCGAACGGGGGTCAAAAACCGAGAAACAGCTACCTCAACCATGGGTCGTGTTTTCAAAATGAGACTTGCGCATGCCAAAGCACTATCTGCGGCGGGTCGGACGCTTAGGTTTTTCGGAATGAGTTCAATGCTCGCCAAAGCCTTACCTGATGAGGTCATTGAGCTGATCAATCTGCTGCTTGTTGTAGTGCGTCAGTGCGTCCTGTTTTCCTTTTTGGCCTTCGATGAAGGCGGCTTCAACCTAAAGAGTGTTCATTGGCACAAAAACGCGAAACATCTCAGACCGTGGCGATTTCTTATGCATACGACCACGAGAATGGATGCAGCACAAAACGGATGTGCCACTCGAGCCAATCCATACAGACAAAAGTATCTCACCTCCGAAACGTAGTTGATGGCCAGGGTCAACAAGATTATCTGCGCCGGATCGCTTGGTCTCCCTGCACAAGACAGACAGAGCACGCAATGAGTATCTACTGTAGCTTGATTCGTAGAACGCGCGATAACATTGCCAAACACATGCTCTGAAACCTCAACATGCTTGACTTTGACTAGAGCCAGGTAGGTAAGATGATTATTCATGCCACAACGTCGAGTAATAGGTAGCCACACTACTTGTTGGCGAAACTCGTTCCGTTATTACTTGGCGGCCGGGTTGTCTCATGCTTGCGAGAGAGAGGTAAAGAGAGGTTTATAACAAAAGTCCGAGCGTTAATGTTGACACACACCGAACAAACTTCACCTGAGGTAGGATTTTTGTGCATAAGCCATTCCGGGCGGGCCATTTCCATGTAGCGGCTAAGGGAGCGCTTCAAATTTTTGTACAGCGACTTTTTCGTGACGTCCAGGATGTCCTGCAGATGATAAAAAAAAAACGAAAATTTGGTCAGATGAAATGCGATGTTTTCCTAACGATTAGGGTGTCCTGCATATGACAATCACGTTTTTTTGGTAGTAGCAAAGGCGTTCGAGGACCTTTCAAGCACGCGCACGTTTCAGACGCTGCACCTGGCAGGCAGGTACAGGGATGTAGAGGTGATATGCAGTTGTTGCTGAAGCAAGGGGAAGCCCGAGAAAGAGATCCCTCGAGCATTATTAATGTCGCGCAACAGCGAAAAACGTACAAAGTCAAGACTGAGAGAGAAGAACGGCGAAACGGCGATGGTCACCTGCATGTATATCTCCACTTTTCCTTCGAGCGGAATCGAAGGCTCGAAGTCGACCTCTTCGCTACCAACCCCAGACACCAGCCGAACAGCCTTCGGTCTGCGGTGATCGGAGCAACATCAACGGACGAAAAGTAACGGTCACCATAAAAAGTATCTCACCTACCAGACATGGACCGAACATTATATTATACGCAGATGATAGTCCGAGTACAGGGTCGGCATGTCTTGCTGGTGTGCTGTAGTCAGACAGTTCGGGGATCACACATCACCCGCTCTCGTACATACTGGTTCGTGTCAAAACAATTGAACGTAACCACACGCACTTTAGACACTTAGCAAGATGACCAGGAGGGAAAGCAAATAATCGAGCCCTGTACGTACCTGCCGGATGGCATAAGCTCGTCTCCCAGGATTAAGGTTTTGCAGCAGAGGTACACCTGGAGCGCGGGACATTAAATCCACGTAAAGGGGTCAACATAAAGTTCGACCAAAGTCATGATCACAGACAGAAACGTCTGCGTATCGTGATAGCTTCGTGGAAAGTACTATTTACCGTATGACACGTGTGATATAGACAACACACCCTATAACACCATGACACGTGTGGTAAGATAACACACACTATGACACGTGTGATAATAAAATACACCCTGCTGTATGACACGTGTGATACAGGCAACACATCCTATAACATTATGACAAGTGTGGTAGGATAACACACCCTGTACCACTATACTATAACACGTGTGGTAAGACAGCACACCCTATAAGACTATGACACGTGTGATACAGGCAACACACCCTATAACACTATGACACATGTGGTAAGACAGCACACCCTATAGCACTATGCTATGACACGTGTGGTAAGATATCATACCCTATGACACTATGACACGTATGGTAAGATAATACACCCTATAACACTATGACACATGTGATACAGGTAACACACCCTATAACACTACTACACGTGTGATACAGGTAACACACACTACCGCGTAACACTATGACACCTGTGATAAAGACAACAAACACTGCCGTATGACATGTGTGATAAGATAACACACGCTATACGACTATGACACGTGCGATAAAGATAACACACTCTCTCGGACGATTTTTCAAGCCGACTTCTTCGACCACAGGGAGGGTGCAAACATGGAGCGATGCGCCTACGGAAAGATCTCGTACACATCTTTCCAGGGCCGCCATTTTCGTTTGGTGTTATACAGTATGACTATATGGTATGCACTACATCACCTTCGGAGTATGGACCAGAATTTTGTTGGGGTCAGAACCATTGGAGAGGATGTCCAGCAAATCCGCCTCCGATACGAAGTAGTAGCGTGGAAATTGCCGCCGTCGCCCGTCCAAAAAGTCGGCGAGACTTTTTTTGCAAAGGTCTAGCTGCTCCTGGATGGACTCTAACTTGGCGAGGTAACCGTCTGTGTTGCATCCGTCACGTACGTTCTTCTTTTCCCACATCTGACGGACGCGACGCCATTCATGGCAGAGGCTTGTCGTCAGGAAAGCACATACAGATAGATGCCACCCCGACGTGTCGATAATCTGACCAAAGCGACTTTGTTTTCGCAACGCTACGCACGACTACTGGAACTACCTCCTACCGGGTACTGGTAGTTTAGCAGGAATTGGTACCAATTATTAAGAACATGTTTTTGGAACAACACATACGGCGTTCATGCTAACACGACGCAGAACTTTTGGCACTACATAGAGTACAGTACAGTTGCTTACACTTTTGAGGAGGCCTTTGACATCGGTGTCGATAATCTCGAATCGCTTGGCGTCTTCCGGCAGCTCTTTCTTGACTTCTTCTGACCCAAGGAATAAAGGCTCCAGGTACGACCACGTCCTCTGTATTTCTTGAAGTATAGTGAAGACGTCACTGCGAGAAATAGCGAAAATAGCGAGCGTAACTAGGGCGATTAACTGAGTTGTTAGCCTCTTGGGGCTGTGAATCGGAGAGAGCGTTTGATTGAATTTAAAACGATTTTGGCGAAGCCGATCAATCAATGTAGTTAAATAATACTGACTCCCTTGAATTTGAACTCCCTTGAATCTGAAGTGAAAAGGAACTAGCGAAGCGAACCCCAATCACCCTCCCTCCGGTTGGCGAGGGGACCAATATAGCCGGTGCAAGACGTTACGAATCAAACGCAATATAATCGTCTCCATTTTGCGATTCCGATGTCGATCAAATCGTGCGATTTGAATCGGATGTATCGGCTACGATTCACAGCCCTGTTACTTCATAATTGGCCTTGGATTGTTGGTGTACTTCGAAGTACAAGTTTATGTGGGGATTGTACCTGTATTGTAAGGACGATGTCTTACCTGACCATGCTCAATTGCGTCTGCCAGCTGCTGACCACCTCCTCGAACTGAGCGAGGTACCTAGACGCCATCATACCCTGTACAATCAGCTGGTCCGCCTGGGGAACACAGATCGAACAAAGCAGTACCAGGCTCGGTCGCGAGGACAACATGCGAGCGAACAGTTACGTAGAACGCTCACAATTTGTGCTCAAGGGCGCTGCCGTGCTGTCCTTTGGCATTCGTTTTCGATAACGCCCTTCACCATAGAAGATCCGTGGTCCACAATCTGCACGTGTTTTCCGGGTCTGCCACATCCTTCGCGGTATGTCTGCGCCTATGGTCCCACTCACTACTTTACTCGTAGAACAGTAACCAACAGGACGTACAGTGGGCAACAATTGTTTCTAGCGCGTCCCGTGTACATTGAAGAATGAAAATAATGAAGCATACCTCGAGCGCCTCGAAGTCCTCTTCGGCTATCTTCAGCAGAGGGACATCACCCCCCTTGTACGGATCCATGCCCCAGACCACGTTGCCCCATCGATCTTTGAGTTGCCCTAAAGTGACCTCCATTTTCTCTTCTTTGACTGCCTGCACACGTGTATGAGGTTAAAGTGTACCGTGAGGAAATGTCTTTGCATTGGCAGACTAACAAGAAGCAAAAAATCCCTTCAATTTCGCGGGTGCTTGCAGAGGTGCGACGCAGGCTATAGGGCGCGGGGAGAAATAATACCGAGACTGCTTCCTGGGTGTGCGCAGAGGTGCAACGCTGGTATTGCTGTTATGATGAAGAAAGAAAATCAGGAAAGAGATAGATACACATGGTACCTGATCGGCAATCTCCTCCACATCCGAGCTAAATTCGTGCAGATTGAGGGCAAGGAGACCTCCCAGTTTCAGTTCGGGATCTTCATAGGGAGGAACAAAGTCCTTGCCTGCGCCCACAAACACGATAACGATAGCGTTTGGTTTGTTTAGGGGAACATATTGCTTAGGAACTTCTGCCACGATCCGAGCGAAAGTCTCCGTGCTGACCGTTGACCGTAGCGCCCAAACGACAAAGTGTAAGTCACGCAAACACAATTTAGTCGAGCCGCCGTGTTGTTCAGTAGGCGTTCGCACCACTTGCAACATTGAGAAGGCTTACCGGTGGCTTTCATGAGCATCATCCAGTGCCGGGGTCTCATGGCCTTGTTCCCAAGCAGCGATATAAGCGGGATAGTGTTGAGGAAGTCTTTGCACAGCTTGTCCTCTGCCTGCAAACCACGCAATGTGGGGAACAAGCGATAGAAGGCGAGAGAGTGGTCAGCGCCGAATACCCCCAACGGCCGCAGGAATCCGAGCTACGTTACTGTAGATTTCACAATCGCGATGCCAAGACCGATTTTCAGTTGATAATATTTCGCCAAGACGTATTGACGGTTTAAGTTTGTCTGAAAAACATCAAGCACTCACATGTAGGAGCCGGTACATCCTACCCCCCCATGACCTTCCTATCAAACGTATCAAACTCAACCATTTCAAGAATTCAGAAGGATTGATTGACCACGACGTGGGTCGCAGAGGAACAGCCACAGTTTATAGGTGAACCCACTCGTTGCACCGGACCTTGTATGCTCCACACCAGCGGATGTCCTTGTGTCCCGCCGCTTTTACGTTTTTCATCTGAGCTTTTGCGTCGTCCTCCAGTGATTCCGGGTTCACCTATTATACGGAATAGAAGTCAAGGATACAGCGAATTCATGACCCCCTCCGTGAATGGTTCACAGCACCCACGTAGCACACACTGTTGTCTCCTATTCCTAAGGAAAAATAAGGTTCTGCAGACTTTTCAGTCGCTGCTTCGGACAGTTAAACCAGATCTGTAGGAATCGGAATATAATACGTAATACAGTAGAACTAAACAAATCCGGCACACGGGTTCCACAGCTCAACCATTTTAGCACGCCCCTTACCTCTGACCACAAGAACTCCTTGCTGTCCTGAATGAACGTCTGTAGTTCTTCACACACGTCCCACACCTGCATGTATTACAAGAGCATCAAGAGTAACAATGCATTGGAGGCGGCGCACAAGATAAATTGGTTGCGGTGCTGACGTCGGTGCTACACGTCGCAACGATCCTCACATTCCACCGCAACATTAAGGTATGGCAATAATACGTATTAACAGATGTTTAAAACGCGAGCCACACTACGATTTTGACCATAGCAGTCCTTGCCATCGTCGCATATACAGAATCATTATTATACTGTGTACTGGTACATATTGGCACAGCACACACAAGCGAGTCGTGGCTAACACGCACAAAAGCATACCTTGTACATGAGCTTGCAGTTGGACTCCATGTCTGCGATCATCCGTTGGCTTTCCTTAATCAGATCTGGGAACTCGAAAAGGGTGCACAAGTGAGTGGCCGCGTCTAGCTTTTTCCTCTCTTTGCCCAGCGCCTCCTCGGCTTCGGCCAAGGTCGTTCTGCCCGCCTCCGCCCCGCACTCGAACTCCCAAAAAGGGCGCACCTTAAAGTCTTTCAACTGACCCATCCATTCATCGATTCATCCATGCGACGCGCGTTAGGCGGATTGAGCGGACGATGTTTGCCGTGGTTTTCAGCATTGATTGCCCACGCGAAAAGCGTGTGAAGACTTGGTTGCCCACCCGGGCAAGTCTAACCATAGCGAGAGTTGGGTACAGTGCAGAAATCAGCGCGAGGTACGGCTGCATGATCGTGCGGTGCCTCTGCAAGCTGGCACGGATGAACCGTTTCGACATGTGTGTACAGATAAAAATATATATATATATACTATGCCGTTCGTCGATGGCGAGACGCCTCTTTTAGGCGCCGTGCGAAGAGCTGTCTATTGGTTGGCAGTTTGCGGAAGAAGAAAGAAGAAAAGGTTGTTTAGGTTTTTGGCGAGGAAGAAAGAAGAAAGGTTATTTGGCTGTTCGGCTGTTTCAAAGAAGAAGGGCTGTTTGCGAAGAGCTGTCCATCAGTCGGTCTGTCTGCCAAGAGCTAGCAAGTGACAACGACCTCAAAAATCGTAATTATAGTTGTATTTATATATCCTCTTCGCCTTGCACCGGGAATTTCGACCTAAAACTTGCTTTCGAGGTTGGCAGACGAATGGTAAGAAACCCGCATTTGCGCAGAATCCACGATCGTAAAATGCACGCCACTCCCATTACGTATTGCATGGCAAAACGAACCTGATTGGTTACAACGGACTGATATGTTTCTATCTCTTCTTCCGTTTTCTGCGACCAGAGCTTGGTCAGCGGGACGAGATTTTGCTGCGTGATTGGCGCCTGAGATTTGACGTCCGTCCACACGGAAGCGGCGTTGTCCAGAGTGTCCAAAAGCCTTGTGAGAGAAAAGACGGAAGGCGTAACGAGCATTCAGAATTGGCGGCATCACCCCCAACACCCTCCAAATGCTACGTAAGCTAAAGCCGGGGTCGATGAACGTGCTTCACAACTCACTACCTCCCACTCACTACCTCACATCTTCTAACACGTCAGTCTCAATTACATGCAAAATGTCTTGACTATCATCCTGTTAGTATTAAACGAGCGAACCAGCAGTGGTCAGATGCTTTACCTTGTTTACATTTTCAACACAAAACACACGTAGAAAGCTGGCCTACCTTTCAACGTTTCTCTCGCCATTCTTTCTTAGCACGAACAGCGCTGCGCGATTAGCATCTATCCGTAGATCAAGCTCTGCCCGCCTTGCCTCGGACTCCTTGAGGTACTCTTTGCACTTGATCAGTTCGTGACGATCGTCTTTTGGGATGTTCTGGAAAATCGAGATCAATCGCGAATCATGAAGAGCATATCATGAAGTAAACCACTACCTGGTATATGACACACGCGATTTTCTTGAAAAAGCCACGACATGCATGCATACTCATAATAGCGTAATTGTTTCCCACGGCTAGGTTTCTGGAGCGTATCTGCGATCCGATACGCTCGAAAAATACAATATTACCAAAGCGGCTATACACAGCGTAGCGAGCCGCGCATGGCAGATGCATGGATAGCATACAACGATCATTCTCACCTTTTTCAAGCCTTTAAGAGTCTTGGTGGAATAGTCCTTAAGCTCCCTGGTGGTTTCCTTGATGGTGGACATCATCAAGGGCCCATTCAAAGTATTATTCTCCGGGTCTGCACCTTCCTCACACATGCACGTGAACGGCGACCCGCGAATAGGCCCAGCAATACCCTGTCGTGATCATCCATGGACATTACGTGCAAGCCCATGAAAATGTTAGTCGACGTCGTGAAACTCGATTACGGTTTCTGTTCATATCTACTCGAAACGTCCGGAGGAACTCGACGGACATGGTTGGTAGAATATTGCGCAGCTCGATTTCCTGATCTAGCTGGGTTTCTGAGTAAGATGAGATGCGGGGGGGTGGTGGGGGGATCAATTGAACCTCGATAAATCTAGCTGGGTTTCTGACGTAGTTGCGAGGGCGGCCGGGAGATAAATGGATAAAGTGCACCTTGACATCGGCGCGGAATGGCGACAATTACCTGGAACGTCCCGAGGAACTCAACGGACACACGGTATTCGCCGGCACAGGAAGGGGTATACGTCACCGCGTAGGTTCCATTCATGTTATCCTGACCACAAAAGGCGAGCGGACGATGAGGTGAGCGGCGATACGATACGTGCGTGAGGACTCGAAATAAGTCGCGATTCAGACCCACGGAGCGATTTTTTAAGTTAGTGTGTTTCAATCCCCTGAATGCCTCAAGCCCTACATCTATAAAACCCTTTCAGAATTCATCTATACACAGCTTGTCGGGAACCAACGACTTGAAATTGGACAGGTCTCATGTTTGCATCAGTGTACGAGTACTTCGTCTCGAGTTGCTGAGAACTAATGCCATGGGCTAATGTTATAAGAGAAAAACATACCCTATGCACGATATCAAGCGCGTAATTTCACCTGAATATGGCAGGGGATGCCCGAGTGAGTTTCCGCTTCTGTCTCGTCGCCTTCTGTGTCTTTGTCTTTGGATCTGGCTGCCTCCTTGGCCGCCTCCTTCAAACGTTCCTCCTCCTCGGCAATGTTCACCACTTCTACACGAAACTCATCCATACCGCAAACGCGATCGGTTCCAAACTGCCCAGAGTTGTATGGAAAAAAAAGTGACAATCCGGTGTAGGTATTCATTGATTGTTGCCGTGATTTGCAATCATGAGGTGTACGTAGATGCAATGGGCCTCATTTCGTGTTACAGCGAGTTGCCAAAAACATTGCTACTCGTACGGGGTGCACGCCGGTTAGAGCACCAACGATATGTTGTTGGATATCTGAAGGCTTGAGATTCTCAATGCAGAAACGTATCCCCGATCCGTAATCTGCCCACACGTGTATAACACAGGCATGATCAAATAAATTATTTACCTTGTCTCGAGCCTGTATTATGAACACTACGGGCACGCCGGGGGCCGTGCCACGTAGAAGCCCTGGCCCGAATGCCACGGTTTTGGTAGCATCTCCCACGCTGAAGTATTGGAAATTAACCTTGGTATTGGTGAGGCCTTTCGATCCGATCGATAGGCGGCACTCCACCTGTGGGGATAGATCGAACAGCAGAGGCAAGCTCTGTATATGTGGAGTCCCTGCTGGCGAGGGCTTATATATAGCCCGACTGATAGGTCTATTTTACGCGGTAAAATACAACTGTCCAAGCCCTGTAGGGGAAGCAACTACCTAGTATGTGTTTTTCTTACAAGCGAATACGAGTTTTTTGTATACAAGGGTCCCTTCCGACCTGGCTGAAGCCGAATCTACGACCGACTGCCGACCGACATCCCTGAAAATAAATAAATCAGGACCGGCAATTTGATCGTCCCGAGAAACCGTTAGCAAAACAGGCGGAAGGACAGTCACCGCTCAAGCCACGCGCACCCACGTCGCGCCCGATGACGGCAGCTCGAACACACTCAAATCGACGGCAGTTACAAAGATCCTGCTGAGCGAGTTCCTAGCGACAGCTATACTATCTTACTTCATACGAGAGCATTCATACTCTGCAGTTGCATATACAACACATCCCTAGGGTGAGAGACATTGCCGACATCTACTAGTGTCCTGTTGAAGGCTCCCCTTCAGCCGACATTCCAGTACGTAGCCATAAAAAAAGATGGTCAAGTGGGCGCAAGGCGGCACTCTACCATTCACGCAAACCTTCTGCTGGCACACTAAAACCAATGCCGGGCGGTTTACGATGGCGAGGTACCTGGCATATACTGCACTCACCTGCATCGGACCGAATTTCTCGAAGTTGGGTGTGAGGAAGGACACCTCGGTGTCACTGACTACTTTTCCTTCTGCCTCCACAAAGCCCTTGGAGCACGCGAACCTGACGGTCACTCCTCCTGAAACTGAAGAGAAGCCCATGCCCGTGATCTTCACAGCAAGAGGGGCCGCACACACACGGGTGTGACCGCGCAACACGAAAGCTAGCGTGTCACAACGCTATATCGATATCACTCCTCCTTTGAAATCTTTGTGATTTGTTTCCTTGCTTCCAAATGAATGTTTCGCCTTCTTTAGAGCTGCTACCACGTTTTGGGGAAAAACACTTGGAACTACAGTAGTGGTGGGTACCGATAACCGAAGTGGAAGCACACGAGTTTTGTGGACAAGGGTCGCATTGATAGAGATATCAGATCAGATCAGATCGGACTGGGATCATGTCTGTAGTAGTCAAACGGTGTCGCAGCTAACTTTCAAAGTACAACACCTAATATAATAACTGCTACAGGTAGTGGTAACTGCTGTGTCTCGGGTGAGGCGGGCTTAAGCCCAAGCGTACCGTGGATGCAGTTGCGCCTGTGATGGCCCCTGAGCCAGGTGCTGCTGACTCCAAGGAGTACGGTGGGCCGACAACCTCCCCCACCGAACAAACGTGAAGATCTCCCCACCTGGGTATAGTGGAAGTGAAGGAGCACGAAGGAGCACCAACCTCAGCTCGAATCACTGCTGTACGTAGCCGACAAGCAGTTGGAACTCAACTCGCTGAATATTTTTACATCATTGTACAGGTCTACCAGACCGAGCGAGTGCTCGCCAAGACTCGAGGTTTCCCATGTTGTTGCTGTTGGTGTCAATGGAAATGTTAAGCACCCGAAAAAAGTTAATGGAGACCAAACGCACTTACCATCTGTTCGCCCAGCCCCCGAACAGCAGTAGTCGAGAGTTGTGGCTGTCGTAGATCATCTGATAGTGTATACCGTGCACCGTGTGCCGTGTTGGGTATATCACCAGTGCATGTTTAAGGCCAGGGGGGGCACAAAAAGGCGCCGCGCAACGACAACCCCGAACGCGCGAAAAGGTAGAACTGTGTGAGGGAAGCGGAACAACCGGCTGTTGGGAACATCGATCGCATCGCTAGACCTCACGGTGGCTGAAGATCCGAGATTATAACAATCGAGCTGAGCGCAATCAGCTTTGCTCCGAAACCTACAGCGTTTAGAAGTATTGTTCCCAAAAGAGGACTACCGCAACTACTATATTCATCTGACACAAATTGAAAGCAAGCCAACCCTCACCTGAGTGTCGGATCTTGGTTCGGGTAGTTCCCCCACGACCGAGGGCGCTGTCCAAATGTTGCTTCCCGTGTTCAGTACACAGAGGTCGTTCAGGTAATCTCCCTGCAAGTACAACGCCAGCGTTAAGCCAAAATGTCAATCTAGCGAAACGTCGATGCGTTTAAGCGTATGTCACCACGAACCAAACTACACTATTCTGGTGAACCTCTGTAGCGAAATATCGAAACATGCCTCAGCGAAATAATGTCTTGGGGTATATGGAGCAGTTGTTTTGGTGGTGACCCAAGCGTTCGTCCAATGTTGTGGCAGAAACTACAGCAAAGCAAATCTTACGCTTTGTACGATTGCCAGTTGTAGAGTAAGGCACCTGCGGGTTTCCTCCTTCGGCGAGGTTACCGCTGTTGCCTCCAAACACAAACACCTTCCAGTCAGGGACGGCAAACACTCCCACAGCTGAATGGTTCCACCTGAGAATAGGTCAGTAGGTTGTACGAGGGGGTAGAACGACACCAAGGCAGAATGATGGTTACGGCGAACAACGCGTGCGTACTTCTACTGCCTCAGCGTCGGATGATGGGCCGGCACATCAGCTGAACGTTAACATTGCCCGCATCTACTCAGGTTACACGACGATTCAGGGATGTTCGAGGTAGAGGCACGTCGTGACCATGGCAAATAACCGGGACACTTGTTGCTCTTGGCCTGTTACCTGGGTGGTCCCCACGCGTCTCCACTCCCGCAGTCGGCCTTACTCCAAACCCACGTGGTGGTGTCGAGGATGAAGAGATCGTCGAATTGCTGCACCGAGTTCCACCCGCCGCACACGTACAGGGTGTCCTTTACAACCACCGTCTATGCAAGGAGTGCAAGAGGAAAACCGATTGTCATAATCGTTATGCAAGGAAAATGCTGTTGTCATGAAAAAATTGTAAGAAATATCGGTGTGGCAGCAATCCCTTGTCCACTACGCTATACCTGGTATATCGTCAATTACTACAAAGGCGATACTACCCCCAGAGGAACACTTCAAACTGGCCGCACCATATGGTTCGGCAATTTCAGTGGAGGCCTCAATGAGAGGCAAGCGGTACACGGCAACTGCTGTGTGCGATGAACAAGATGCGTCGCAAGCATGCATTGAATTTCGAATGTTGCAGAAACATGTCCGCAATGTGCGTCGGCGAGAACGAACAAGCACGAGCGGTCTCAACGTTTCGCCGCTATTTTAGCGTGGTTGCGCACGCACCTGGTGCCCTGACCGGGGCTCTGGCAGTTCTCCAGTGGGTTCGATTGCCACCCACTCCCACGTGCTCATGTCCAACATCTGTGGGACACACGTAACGTTGGGTCGAAAACGAGTGAACACATCTACACGAGGGTTGGTACATCGACTGAAGGTCGAACGTACAGGTAATGTAATGGCTCGCCAACGTACCGCGGTAGTCTAAGTCTAATTATATTTCATCTACATCTTGCTGCTATTCATCGTGTGAAAGACAGATAGTTCGCGAGGCTTAGGGTATTCGTTCGGCAATACTTATTAAATTAATACCAGTAGTGTTCTAGGCTGAAGGTTTCGAATACATTGTACTCACATACACGTCGTTGAAATCTCTGCGGCTGAAGCCTGGCCCTCCGTACCCCCCGAACACAAGGAGCGAGTTTCCGATGACGCTTCCTGAGTGAGATCCCCTGGGGTCTGGGCACCCCTTCCAAGGTTTGCTGTAGACCACCGTTCCTGCGGATGATGTCGGTGCACGTGTGCAAGACAAAAAATATCCATCGCTTTGAGAAGCATGTACGTGTGAAAGAGTTGAGTAACTTCGTTTTTCAAAAAAACTTTGCGTAGGGGTTGAAATAAAAAATAAACTGTACCAGATATACGTGTGGTACAGTAGTTATCAGAGCAACTGATAGGAAGAGAAAAAAACGATTTTTAAACCCCTGCGGGTAGACGTGAAAAGGCTGGTGATTAAGTAGACAAGCAACCTGCTACGTACGCTTGGCATGATCTTTACCAGTCAGGTGTTATACGATAGATGACTCGCTCTTACCGTCATCAGCTTCCTCTGTGATGCCAGCTTGCGGCTGTGACCACTTGTCGGTTTTGGTGTCCAGCAACCACAAGTCGTTGAAACGGATGCTAGAAGAGCGAAATCCGCCGAATAGTACGAGGGTGCTAGGAGCGAGCACAGCGACTGTATGGTGCCAGCGGGGCGAAGGAGATCTTCCTGAAATCTTCACTTTCTGCCAGTAAAACTCGCCGGCTAACGACGTCGACACAAAAAAAAAAACGATGGGCCATGCAAAGCGTTTGGCGTTTAGATGCGAATACGCAGTACGTGTAACCGCCCGGAGAAGAAGGCTCCAAGTCTTTTACGGTTGAGAGGAATTTCAATGGGAGGGAGGAAATATAGACTCGCGTTTGCGCTTCATTGTCGTGCGTGGAAGACAGGTTTGTTGATGCGCCGAGAAACCCTTCATATTACACAAGCGTTTAAACTTTGCCGTTGGGACTCAGGTTATCTGCAGTACGCTATACCGGTATACGTTTTTTGGTGCGGAACTACAGTGCTATAATAGCAATGTCAACAGACATGTTTTTTTGTCAAATAGGCTGAAGTGGGCTGGCACACTTGGCACTCTTCATGGGCTCTCCAACCAGCTCCCATCTGCACTCGCACGTGTTAACCGATCGCATACGTGTTAAACGCGTAGAGCTACAGCAGTACTCAACAGTATGATAGGAATGGGCTTGCGTGTATACTGTATATACGAGTAATGTACGAGTGCTTTCAACCAAAGTTGAGAGGACAGCCGCCCGTGTACACTTACGGTTGCTCATGTCGAGCTTGAAGACTTCATTCGTTGGTCCTGGAGGCCGGGCTTGCGGTACGCCCCCAATCAAGTACCCGGTGGTTCCCACGATGGTAAAAGAGTGCCCTGAGCGTTTCGTGGGCACCTGCAAGTAGGCGTGCAGTAAATGTGAACAGCAGTTCGTAGATGTGCACAGTTGGTGTGCAGGTCAGGAGAGCGGAAAGGAATGACATGTTGTGGATGACACATATGTTGATACCGGCTCGGCCTGGGGTATCTTCTGATCGAGAGGTAACTTGCACATTTGCAGGACAGGAGGATGGGAAGGAACGACTTGTTGCGACTTCGACATCTGTTGATACCCGCTTGGGGTACATCCTGACCAAGAGGTAAAAGCGCAGTGCACGGCGACTTCCTCGGACCTGTTAGAACGCACCGTACACGAACGCACGCCAAAGCTGCTGCTGTCAGTGTCGCATCGCTACGACTTGCGCTATACGATGGTATTGGGACCGCTCACCTCTCCCATGCACTTGGGCTTGTCCCAGCGCATCATCGGCTGAGCTTGCTGTGTCGAGGAAACGGGAAGCAGATGCGTGAGTTAGAGGCATCCTACGCAATGCCCTATTAATGCAGTAGTCAAGTACGAATACGTATCATAGCACCGGCATGGACATTCGAGGGAGTTTTTAGCGGAGTTTGGCACAAACGCGCTCTCTCGCCTCGCCCTTCACACAGGGTGTCCGCCCTGATGCCGAGCAACATCGCGCCTAAATATTTAAGATTTAAATCTGTCGAATGGCATCGCAAGTTAGACCTGTTTGGCACCCCTTTCAAGGGATATTGATCAAAACAAGGATAACTTTGGAGTTGGCAACCATCTAGGAGCAAGCAGCGTGAGCGCCCAGCAGTACAGCAGTACATCAGTACCGGTATAATAGGATCATGTTGCGTCCGTGCCATACGATTCCTTGCATTCAACCATTGCAACTCCGGTACATATCCTGCTGGTGCCAGTTTGTTTCCATTTGCTCCCATCACGCAGTGGCCGTTCTTTTAATCGTCAATTTTAATCGTCGCGGTTCCCCTCTGAAGTTACAGCTTCACCGAGCTTTACAGTCAAGTCAGTACATCGGTTTAAGTACGACTTCTCCTTGCGTTTCCACCCGCATCAAGATATTTAGTTTTGAGCAACATGCAGCAACGCGGTCCAACGTGGCTTTCACTAGAACTTAGACGGTACGCAGTACACCCAATTTGCACACAATGCTTCCGGATGTAGTGTGTTGAAGTCGATGCTACCAATGCCGTATGTCCTGCTTCAAAGCTGTAGTCCTCGCGAAAGACATTGACGGCGACGTTCGTGTAGAGAAGAAGTCAGTGCGGCCTAATGCCTACAGGGCTCACCATGATCGCGCTTGATGAAAGCCGTGGTCGGTTCGTGCGACCACGGCAACGCCTACCCTCGGTAAAACAAGAAGCCCGACCACAGAAAGTCGGCGGTCACTGGTGACCACGTGCAATACACGGGCACGGGCACTGGCACGAGCGCAAGGTGCGAGATACCAGGTGCAAAGGTACGGTGTCCGAGATGCGGCGGAATTAATTACGGTTTCACATTGCAGGTATCCGAGCGCATAGAGAAACAAGTGCCTCGGAAATGCCAGGTATAGCCCTGGCTTGGTCTTGGGTACTCTCGATGCATGTGCGACCACGGAATCTGGCTGGTACACGGTGAGGGCATTGCACGCTAATACTGAGGGGTTTAAATGCTCACATGAACGTCAAACCAAGAGGTTAAGCTTGGAGCTGAGAGGGGCAACACCCCCCAATGTCGGGGATTCTGCTCAGGTGCGGCGCAATCAGTATCTTACACCTTCCTTGTGCACTTGCACATAGACCACCATACGTATACTCGAATTGTTTAGCTACGTTTTCAAACATAGGCCACACCGCCTCAAGCATATTACAACACCATGGGGGTACATTTTCGCTCACTATGTTTCTCTGGTTTGGCACTTAGGTACTGTTGTAGCATTTTCCGATATCATCGCAGTTTTCGAAGGACGAGCTGTTGCGCCGAGGTCCTAACCCTATCATACATCGGCATAATACAAATGTGGCAAGTAAAGTAAGGATCTTATCAACCGTCTACTCGTACGAGTATGAGGCATGACGTTGCTACGAGTACATAATTGATGCTATTATTACTATCACGCACCGTTCGAGTGTGTACGTCTGTCATGCAGCGCGCGTGTCGTATACGTACCGTAGGTCATTACTTACTCGTACGAGTATGGACGTGGAATGTGCTCTACCCTAATTCACCAGCATTTAATAAACTACTATTACGGGGGGGCATAGTAAGTAGGACCTACAGTAGACACGAGAGCCTATATATTTAGTTTTTTTTTACTAACAATATATTTGGTCCTATTTACTATGGTCCCCCGTAATACCAGGTATATTACTGTACAGCAGCACCAGGTATGTACTGCGGTTGTAAGCTTGTTCGTCTAACCGACGCGGTGATCGTCCTTTGTTTTCGTTTTTTTTTTTTCCCCCTTTCATGTACCAAAAGAGTCAACTGCTGTTTCGACGGAATTCTGGTTCGTGGTTCCGTAGCATGAAGAGTGGAGAGTGCGCGAACGGTACTCGTATAGTACGTGCTGTAGGTAAGGGTTCAACGAAAAATACTACAGCGGTATTCTTTCACGCTGCCGCCGATCATTCAATGTAAGTAATGGATTGGATGAGGCCTCCTGCCCCGGTCGGTAGTCCTACCCAAACTTCCTTGTACTCCTTGGCTTTGAATTGAACACCTACCGGACGCTGTGTTGTCTCACCCAAACTTGTGGTGCTACGTACTGGTGTACCATAGGTGTACTTCTGTTACCGGTACAACACCAGTCGTATGGTACTACTGTATCACAAGCAAGATAGACCTCTGCCTGTCTCTCTCGCCGATCGACCGCTGAAAAGGTGGCTGAACGAGGACCTTCGCCTCAAACAAAGGGTGCTGAACTTGGATCATGACTTCAGCAACGGGTACCTGCTTGGCGAGGTCCTGCACGTCCACAACCACCAGCACGACTTTAACCTTTTCCAGGTATATTATTCTAATAACCCGCCTAAAATTGCGTAGTCGGTTAGTTATATTAAGCAAGGCGCACGAGAACACGGGCACGAGAGTTCTGTTCAGGGGTTGTCCGACCACATACCAGAACCCAACCTCTCTTTTTCCCCCCCACAGCAGTACCTTATTTTAAACCTGAGTTTATATCTCATGGGTGAGAGTTCTATTCGGGGACTGTCCGACCAAAGACCTGACCAAACCTCGTTTCTTCTCTTACTGCGCCTTATACAATACTTTAGTTGAGGGCATGGGTGTTCCTCGCCTCGGTGTGCTTTGTAGATCATACTTATCGAACCGAATACAACCCTTTTTACCGGATGACATGTTGGTGTTCATTAGGCGAGAAAAATAGCCCTAAAGCCTAATACTGTACCTGGTACACGTAAACCGGTTGGGGTTCGCCTTGAACGCCTTGAGCAACCCCTCATCCGGTCGGTTTTTTTTTTTTGCTACACCACTCAAATGAAGTAATGTTAATGTTACTGAATTGATGTTAAAATGATATACTATAATGCTATGAATAGGATTCTTCGACGGCCGAGGCCAGGGCGACGAACTTCATCCTGCTCGAGCCTCCACTTCGACTGCTTGGTGTCCCATTCGACGTACAAGTGGCGTACAATATCATTAATGGAAAGCCAGGAATGGCCGGCAAATTGCTGTATCAGGTGCGACGTGAAACTTGCTTACGTACGTACAGTACGATCTAAAGGTAAAGGTAAAGGTGGAAATAGAGCTAAAGACAAAGGTAGAATATAAGTAGAGGAAAAAACACTAGAAATGGAGGTAAAGGTAAACGCAAACGTAAACGTGAACGTAAAGGTACAGATAAATGCAGAGGTAAAGGTCAAGGTAAAGGTACGAGTAAAGTTAAAGTTAAAGGTAGCGGTAAAGGTGAAGGCAAAGGTAAAGGCAACCAACCGTAAAGAAAAATGTAAAAGGTAAACGTACAGGACGCGAAAGAACGTGGACGCTACCTGCGCAGCATATGGATGCTGCGCTTACAGGACGTGGACGCTACTGGCGCGGCGTATGGGTTCTGTGCTGACGGAAACTCGGGTGTTTTTTATCGTGTGATTTACAGACACCGTATTAAGTACAAGCTTGATTCCCCGCCATCCATGACTCGATCTACACAAAAACATTAAAGGTGCTGTGTAAACAGACTTTTCCATATGTTCGTTCAAAGCACGGACAGCTGTTATTTCGAGGGTTTTTACACCCCTCTGCTCTGATACACTGCTACACTGCCACGAACGTTTTCCTGGTTCGTGTCCGTCAGGTGAAAATGGTTTTGGATCGATTGACCAAGTTCTCTGTGCCCGTCTCCATGCGGCCGACGATTACTTCGGCGGGGGTAAAGCCACTCCCGAACCTGCCGCAGAGAACCGCGAAGCCGCAGTACGATCGGGCAACGCATGCCATATTCGCGGCTGCCATACGCGACATGGTTCAAGGCAAAAGGGGATCCAGCCTCGATAGGTGAAGCACCCAACCTGAACACCAAATTACACAAAAAATTGCGAGAGCACGTGTAGTGGGCAAATACATCCCGGGTAACGGTAGCAGTGTATTCAGTCGCTTGCGTTTTCTCTGTACGAGTGGTCATCCCCTTGTTTTCAGGCGAGCAAGCAGCAGCTACCAAGGACGTCTATACGTCAAAGCGAGTCTACTGTAGCAAGCCAAACAATGTGGTCGTCGAAAGGGACTGGAAATGTTAAATCACTACACACTACACTACCAGGGTGCCTTTTTACCGCAACGAGCAGTCCTCGTACATCATGCAGTCCAAGGAGTAACGAAGCCGACGCATACGAACCTGACTAACTTGACATCCAGATCACTACAACGCTTTGAAGCGGAAGGTGCACGGCAGAAGCGACACGTGCAGATCGAAAAAGAAAGGTGAGCCAACTACAGTACTGTGACGAAATATAGCGGTCGTCGAAGCTGAGTACGGGGTGCTCCGCCTGAAGCTCTTTCCTCTTCCTACTGTAGTCTGGGGCCAACTGACATGGTTCCGGCGAGAAGTAACAGAGATCACTGTCGCGAGTGGTTTCGCCTCCACGATGCCCTCGCGATATCACTGTCTGCTGTGCCGTCACAACGCATACACACCTATTAATAACACCTATATGCGATGTTGCAGCACTACAGTACCAGATTAGCTGTATGTAACCTGTCCAACCACACTTCTTCTCCTCGTCCAGATCGGTGCTGGCGGAGGAGCTACATACGGAGACAATTCGAGTTCAAGGGATTCACAAACTAGCTCAGGTGCATCAGAGTGTGATAGTGTGATAATGTCGTTCGTTCATAAAATGGTGTGGTGACATATACTAGCGAAAAAGCGAAAAAGCGAAAGGAAACCGTTGGTTGGATAGCAATAGGTGCTGAGTGTGGACTGAGCAAGGACGATTTTCAAAGTTTCGCTGCAGCCACGTTTGCGCTTAAATCCTCAGGGGTCGCTATCCCTTTGGGCGGGTTGGCCTTTTACCACGGCAAAATGAATTTGAGTTTCACCAGCCGAAATACCCGCACACATTCTCACGCGTTATTGGACATAGACACAGTATTACACTTACACCGCGCGTTTGCCACTTTGTTATTGCTTTTTTGTCGTGGCTGCAGAGGAAAGCTCTGTGCAACTCATGGGAGGCGACCAACGTAGACAGCTGGCTGATGAACATGGAGCTAAAACGGAACCGGTGCGTCTATGGCAGCGGCTGTCACGCGTCGTCGATATTTCGTTCGGCGTTGACATTGCTAAATTGTGGGATAGTCAAGGCATGCTGTGAAAATTCATCCACAAAATGTCCAGTTGGGCACCAGGCTACGTTCGACATTGAGACATGTCTGGCACAGTATAGACCAACGAGAAAGGAACAGGTCAATGAGACAGCAATGCTCACTTTTTGGGGGAGGCCAAGTATTTCGGTAATCAAGTAATCACTCTCAGCGACAAGCGTCACTAGTATATCCTACATACTGTAGTACGCTATGCTCAAGGTTGCTCAAGGATAGTGTCACAGTAACATTTCAAGGCTTACTGAAATTAGTGATTACCTTGCCAGTAGGTGTTTCTTAGTGACGGGATAAGACATACCTGATACCTTGTACCTGGTACTGCAGTTGTATGTACTGCTGTTGTATGAAGCCTTGGAGGTTGACGGTGCATCACCCCGGCGCAGATCAGTGCGGGCGTTTAACTCAGATCCGTGGTCACAAAGCAGCCCTCTCTACTACGGTTCTTGCCTTGCATTGGTATCGCGAGAAAACTTCAGCCCCTTCTTCCCTTGTCGACTGCGTCGAATTGCGATGTAGCACGGTGGTTCCACCATCAGCCACATCCACCCCTTTCGTAGTAAACGCTTGCTTCTGCATTCCTCCGGCTGACGTTGCTTCTAAATGACGGCTACCTACCTATGATACCTGTCACTTGTGACGCAGGGAGCTGCGGAACCACCTCTTCCGGCAAACCATGGTGAAAGCCCGCCTCATGCGTGTTCAAAACTCACACATGGTGGCCAAAACGGCCGTCCAGGTTGACATACCCGACTTCGAAACACGGTCGAAAGAAGCGGCTCGCGCAGGTGACTACACTACGTGGTAAAAAGTATGCCGAAAGCGTGGTTTTGAAGCCGTCGGTCACCATTGAACCCTTGAATATAAATTGATGGGTGGGTGAATGCAGAAGTAGTGGAAATATCTAGAAAGGACTGGCGGCACCATGGTTTTGCGCTCCGACTATGGCTGTGTGCGCGTCACACGTGTTCACACGATATGCGTGTTTAAGCGCTTCACGTTGATTGGGGTGCCATCGCAAAACCCTAATCCCCTGGTCGTCCGCACCCCAATCCCCCACCCCCAACACGCCGATAAAAGTAAGTGACAACCAAGAAGAAGATGAATCCACCCCCTGGGCCTTTACGGCATCGACCCGAGGCTTCCTGGAGGCAAGGGCATTGGAATCAGGTTATGAATGGCAGATGGGAAAGTTCCACGCTAAGAGGTCCGGAGAACGCACTTTAGCGAGGAAAAAGCGCCGGTGAGGGAGGAACGAGTGGCCGGTGCTTCATATCCGTGGCAATACACAATGCACGTACTGATACCGTAGCCGTGTTTGTTGTCGCTGCGTGAGTACGAGTAGGGCCATGGGTGTGCTTACTTGGCTGTTTCCGCTATGAATCGATACAGTGTTATAATTCTGTCCCGAATATCCTATACACAAACGAAACTTATCGGTCGTTGTCCGCACACTCGGTTTCCCAGGCGGAGGTATACGACAGAGCGAGAAGAGTCTCTGTCCAACGACCATCTCAAGGAGGGAACGGATGTCCTGAAGCAAAAGCTGATGAAGAGATGTCGCGCGGAGGAGCTAGCAGACCGTCAGCTCGAATCCGTTTTCAGGTGCACATGACACCTTCAGGGCGAATTTTCATGAAATATCGTCCGGGCAAAACCAACACATCACCAGGCTAGTAATAGCTAGCTGGCGTGCTATTACTCGAGCAACAAATTTTGTTACACTACCCATACCGTTACATTGGCAGTCCCATTCACCACGTAAATACAGCGCCAGGCCTCTAAAATATTGACCGTACACTGAAGTTGGCGAAATCTGCGCGTTCCACTCGATAACGAATAACCATGCGTCGACGTTTGCTACGCGCCAGCTGTATATTCGTGGAACCGCGCCGCGTTTTGATGTAATTCCGCTACAATGCAGGTGTACAGCGATCGTACGCTGAAGTTGGCGAACCTGCACATGTCACTCGACAACGAATACCACGTGTCGACGTTTGCTCTAATCTTCACCTGCATGCATCAGTTTATTATGCCCGGAATGACGGCGCGATAGATGTGACTCCGTCGTAGACACGGTGCAGGTAGAAAGCGATCGTGTGACGAAACTTAGCGAAATCTGCACATGCCGTTTTCGTTTGCTATGCCCCACCTGAGTAGTTTTATGTCACCCGGAACGACGTCGCGTCTGATGCCACTCCGCCATGGTGGTGGTGCAGGTACAAAGCGATCATGACCGAAAACCGGAAGTACCGCAAGCAGCAGTATACTATGAGGGCAGACGTGGACGCGGAAGGACTGCTGAAGGTGCCCGATTCATTTACGGGATCATCGACCTATTACAGTTCATGGTCGACTAACACGGTCTTGACTGAGTTTACTGCATGGTGTCATTTTTATCAAGTTCTCGGCAATGTCGTTCTGATCACAATACTAAAAAATCCTTGCCGAAAGACCAGGCGTTTAGATGCACAAGGAGAGGCCGAAGGGGGGTGTCGTCCAAAGCGGCAAACCGCTCTATACCTGATCTATTGGTAGGGGAACTTACATTTTATCTTGACTTCCTCAGTATCATGTGGGAGTTCCACTCCCTTTTTAAATGTTCACACTTTTCTCAACTGCTGCAGCGTGATCAAGCCAGCCTCGATTCAGATCGTCGCGACTACGAGCTGTCGGTGAGATCACAAGCGGAGAGATGTGACACAGCCGGAGCAACAAGGGTGGTGTCTGCCGCTACGAGGTCAGCTCTGTTGAACGTTGGATTTTGTCGTACCAGGTATATGGCATGTTGCAGGGGCACGCCCCTCTGGGTAATTGTCAATCCCAACTCCGTACTCTAAACGCCTGCAGCAACTATTAAATAACGGGCATGATATACCTACGAGCTGTTTGGGCGTAGTAGTTCACAAACTTTGAGTCGACGAACTCCTGCCACCAAAAAAAAGCCGTGCGCCCGATCATAAGGACGGGTCTGCATCTACTGTAATATGTGCGTTGGCGAGCGCGAAGGCCAGTAAACTATGAATGAATAAGCACCGATATAAGCTCGCCCTGCGAGACCGCCAGGCCGCCAGGGGGGAGAAGAGAGGAGGAGGGAGGACTACTTCCCATGGCGTGGGGATGGAATGTAGATGCGGAGTAGGACGCAGGGCGTATAGATACGTAGTCGGTGAAAATATATCGGTAAAAGGTGGTAGTACGTATTCAATTGAGTATACGCAAGGAAGGAGAAAATGTTGGATAAAATTGAGGGTGTTCGACGAATTATGTTAGTTTTTTCATCTTGAATGAATAACGATAACGCCCTGCACATTGTCAGAAGGCCAACAATCAAAAATAATAATAATAAAAAAATTAAAAAAAATGAATAAGCAGTAAAGGGAGGGGTGTGAAAAAAGGATAAAAACAATGAATGAACTGTTTCTTACAGCAAAGACAATGTACTGCGAACGTCCCATGCTTCCCCTCTGGGTGCCAATGTGACTTGCATGCCCACACAGAGTGGAGAAAATCTGCCGTGAAACCCTGGAAGGCATTCTCGCTCTGTCCATGGAGGTGGTCAGGTACAGGGCATACAGCGAACATTGCAGAGAGCCTGATGCGACGGCGCCGCAACAAGATCCCATGCCTGTCCTCCAGTGGATGGACATGAAGTGGAGCTTTGTCAGGTAAATAAAGCCTTTCAAGACAGATGCGGGTGGGGATAACCAGACAATTTTGCTTGCATTGAGTTCGAATATGGTTGTTCAGCATCAGGGAGTGTACGTCCATGTGTGTTCGAATGTGGTTGTTCAGAATTTATGGCAGTTTCATGACTTTTCGGGATATCGGCTTATTATTGGGTACTTGGTGGTTGTTTCTGTGAGTGCAAGTGATACACACGTGGTCACTCATTTTATCTCTACCCTGCCGGGAGAATAATACTAAAATAATTATTCATCTTCGTTCTTCGCCTGGGATGTATCAGCGCAGTGTCCTCTACAATTTGGACAGCGAGCAAAAATCGCAGCCGATCTTCTGTTCCTCGACCTCGACCGCAAAGGTTACAGTAAGGTTGCCCTGCCAGCAGATTTTAAGGGTCGCGCGTTATTTCCTGGGCTTCTCACATGAAGAGCTCAATATCTCACCCGAACGACGACTTCTTCGAACAAGGTTGCTCGCTCAACCCGACCAAAATGTACAGTGCACCAGGTATGCGCTACCAGTGTACTAGTAGTTGTAAAACAAAAAAATCGACCCTAAACGTGCAACCCCTACCACGATGAGATGAGTCACCAACAACCAGACACGTGCGGCCGTGCCCCGAAATAACCGTGCTCCCACTATGCTGTCAGGGGTGGTCCTCTCGTACGTATGGACAACGCAGCCACGACGGCGACAAGGGACTGGGGGTGCACCCCACTGCTGCCGCTCGCCGTGGGCGAAGGCGGCAACAGCGCGTTCTGGGCCTCGCACACTGACGAAGAGACGGCGGAGAAAGTGAGCCGCACAACCGACCATTTTGCAAAAACATCAAGCATTGGGCAGATCACGATCGATCTGCAGACATATAATCCAGATAATCTGAAACCCAACCTGCCGTTATGATATGGTGTGCAGGATATGTCACAGTACAGATCCAACCGAGGGTACGTGTGCTAGATCACGCAGAATATACGGCTTCCACGCGGCAGCAGGAGCTAGACTGCACAGATCAGGAATATATCTACCCTGAAACATTTGCATAATAAATCATAAAGCATCAAGTGGCATCGGTGATCAGTACGATATGTGAAAAATAAATGTCAGAGAGCAGACTAAAAAAACTGGTTATGGAGCAGAATCCAGCTGGTTCATCGGCCGCGGTTTTGATGTTCATGGGTACTACTACGACGATTTCAGTCCTTCAAACGATTTAGATTAGACTGGCGGTCATCGCACGATCTTGATTCAGAGCACCATTCTTCCATCTACAACAAGCGCTCGATGACATCCTCTCCCACGACCCCTGCATAGTCTCTGTCAAACACAACTTGAACTACAGAGTAGTAGGTATTGAAATGACTCGATCATCTAACCCGTCTCTACTCCACTGTAGGTGGCGAGCTTCCTCGATACTTGTGAGTTTGAAGACTACATCAGCGAGACCGGCTGGTGGACCACACAACGAGCACCTCTGTTAGTAATCAGCAAGACAGGCGACGATGTAACAAGCGTTGCCGACGTCGGCCAGGCTGACCCTGAGGCGCACAAGAGCCGCATCGAGGTAAACTAACCACAAGACTTGCAATTGTTCCTCAAGTAGTGAGATTGCTGAGATTGAAGCTGCACCGCTTTGGCCGTAAATATAAGGAGCGTTTGGTGTTAATTTTAGCATTCATGTTCATATTTATATGGCAACGGTTTGGTATGTAGCACAGCGGGGATTTTCACGCTCCACATTTTTCGCATTGCATGTGCGCCTGTGCCTCACGTCTTGACACCAGTATTTATTAGGTTGGCCAACCAACCCATACGACGCGCCACCCTTGCTGCTCACCCGTCCAGATGACAGACAAAGACGAAGCAGATCCAGCCAACCTCTTAGCGCAGTCCGATTCTACCGAGAGTGTGGGGGCCGCGGCCGATGGCAATGTCCTCAACACAGCAAACCCACTGCACGCCTTGGGAGAATGTGTGATCGAGACATCACTGGCGGCCAATCCGCTGCGGGCGCCTGAAACCCCCCCCGGAAGTACCGAAGTTTACCATGCGCCTATGCATGTGCGGGAAAACTCTCACCGGGAAGAGCGAACAGGCCATCCGCCTGGCCGACAGATACTGCCTCAAGGTAGCCAGTATGATGTCTCAAGGTAGCCAGTTTTCTGCCTCAAGGTAGCCAGCATAGTGTCTCAAGGTAGTCAGTATACTGCCTCGAGGTAGTCAGCGTAGTATCTCCTCCAGCGTAACTGCAACAACAATGACCTGGAGTACAATACTCTCGATATGCGTAGTGATTGAAATACGACTCTTGTCGACCTTGAGAAGTGATGAAATCTTCACCTCAATGTCAAGGTATTGTCTGCGGAAGAGCTAGCTCAGCGGGCACTGGACAACGCGGCGAATGCGATGGCGGCTGGACGTAAGACTCTTTCCAGGGAGGAGGCGCTGGGGCAAGAAGCAAGCTCGGCATTGCTGCAGGGCGGCACTATTTCGGACAAGGTAACGCAAACGGAAAAAAATAGTTGGGTCTGTGATTTGGTTGACTATGTGTAAGTCACCGCTTTGATTTGGTTGACTATATATATACGTGACCGACTATTAATAGTTATTAGTTAGCTAGGTATTACAGTCAGCAGCGTTTTGCGTCTTTGTGACCGATTCAAGCGTGTGTGGCTCGGATAATTGTGAATACAAAAAAGTCCTTTGCCACGCCCAACTGTCGACTCGCCGGGAAGTCTTTAGTACGCCAACTCACAGCCTGAAAGGGGGGGGTACTTACCTTACCTTAGACAAATGCACTTCTCTAGCTTCCAATCATGGCTCCAGGCCAAAAAAGGCTAATCAAGGAGATAAATTTAAACGATTTGGGTGCCCATAAATACCTGTACAACCACAGCCGCGCTTCAAATTCTTGCCTCGGCCGCGACAGCTTCCAAGAACGGCTTCAAGTTAAACAAAGCGATTTAGTCGAAAAACTGGTGCGCCTATCCTACTTATCTCGTGTGCACCGACTTCGTGCCCGGTACATTGACACTCGTCGTAAATCGGAACCTTTACGCGGCGGGACGAACGTGTTGCAGGTGTACGCCGCGCTACTCGTAGAAGCGATCAAGGATATCGAGGAGGACAATCGATCTTCGAGAGCTGAGCTGAAACACATCAGGGGCGGTCAAGGGTCGTCGCCCGACGATGACCGCACAGAATACATGGGTTGGGTCATAGACGATTTCCCTGGAAACGCTGAACAGGTATGATATGATGCCAGCGAAAGCCACCACTTCTTGACGTCTGTGAATTGTCCGGGTATGCCTAACGCAAAAACGTGTTAGCTCACGGATACGACACGGGTATATATACGACTTGGGCGTTACAAATGCCCTGCGCTTGAGCAACGTTGCCCTTTCAGCAGCTTTCTAGTGTAGTGAACTGTTGAAAGTGGAGATACATCCGACCGAGGAACCCGACAGAGACTCTAGGTCGTAGAGCTTGTGTTATCGTCTTTTACGTCTCCCTTGGTTTCCAACTTTTTTTCGGGGGACGATTTTGAAGCTCATGCATTGTCGGGTGCCGAACCGCACTAATGGTGATAACATAATGATGTGACCGCTTCTCGAATGAGCTAATATTCTTCTCCCAACCAACACAACGAATTTATTATTTTACCATAGACTGACTGACTGGCCAATCACGAACAATCGTCAGCGCGAAGACCGTTGTTTCATTTACTCCCCTTTTTTCAGGCAGCGGTCCTGGAGAAGCACTTGTCGGGCTATGATGAACGTGCTCACGTACCGTCGAGAAACGACGCCGCATCGAAGCTTGCGCCAGTGCCCCCCATGCCGCTTGAACGCAAGGTGATGTCCCCCCATCATCCAAATGTTTTCGGCTCGCGTTCCCACCATGGCGCTATCGCTACTACTACTACTACTACTACTACTACTACTACTACTACTATTTCTATTTGACTTTCTTGGACCGTAGAAGGAACATATTTACGAATACGGCATTGAATAGCCTAGTCCACATGAAGGAGAATCGACTATTATAGGCTTCTGGGATAGGGGACGATTACGCTCATGAAGCGTCAGAGTCCGAAATGTAGTGCGAGGAGTTGTACGACATGTGCGCAGCACGACATATACCACACACAGGCTATATCGATAAGACCGACTTCTCGTTACCTTGGTGGCTATACTTGAATGAAGCAAAGTAAACAAATATACTACTGAAACAAGTTTCCTTCTACGTATGTGTTTCATGACGCACTCGCTGTACTCGTACTCGTACTCGTAGCTACATTGTGTACTGTAGACGACCAGCGCGGTTTTTGCTTGGCGGTCGGTCACTGTGTGTATCGATACGGTGCCTGAAATGCATGTGTGGTGGTGCACCAACTAATAATATGACGCCAGACAGGTTTAATACTCATACTTGGTATTTCTTACTTCTTCATGCGTACACAGGAGAAGATTCCTTCGGGCATCGACATGGTGATATACATCGAAGCTTCACGGGAAACCGTCTTCCAACGTAGCTTGGGCAGGTTGTTTGATCCATTCACCGGCGAAAAGTGAGTGCCTGCCTCTCAATAGTAATCCCGCAATGACACTACTGTCGATCCATCGATCGGTCGATCTGCCGATTTGTCGATCTGTAGATTCGTCGATACGTCGATATCTTGATTCGTCGATCCGCCAATCTGTCGATCTGTCGATCTGTCGATCTGTCGATCTGTCGATACCTTACAGTAGTTCACGACGCCTCCTTATAAACGTCGGACATATCAGATAATTTGGCTATCAGATCATTTTACCATTTGATAATCTACTTTTTATACAGATATTTCGGGGCAACTTTGTTGCTGATTTTTATTACCTGCAAAATCTACTGAAGAACATCAAGTTTGCCAGGCGGTATTTGCACGATACGGCTCTTGCACAACGTACACATACCTATCGTAATGGCTCATATTGGACCATTACCTAGAGGGTCTAGATTATTTATTGCGTATCGCAATCGATCTATCCGTCCGGGGTGTGAATTGTTTGACCAAGTGACCGTGTCCCTGCTCGTACTCTGCTTGCCGTAATCGGTGATCGAGCTCGAGGCACCACTATTACAATAGTAGAAGTACTGCTGTACAATATAAATAGGCCACATTTTCTTACCACGCTCGCGATATTCATGGCGACCGAATGAGCGAGGAGGGCATCATCTACGCGAGAAACTCACTCTACGACAGGCAATGGCATACTGTAACGGTTCCATTACACGGCTGCACTATGTTTATTGACAGTGCGGTCAAAGAATGGTGCAATGGCTCCATGCAGCATGCGGTGGACTATACGTAGCTGTGCTATCACACTACTGTCTGAGGTGTACGATTTACTTCAGTAAATATGTGTATCATTTATGTTCACTTTGTTGTGAGGTATTCTTCTGCTCCAGAGCTATAGGAGCATGCGGTATGACGATACACTCGACTTTGAGATGTGCGAACTGAAGCAACAACAAAAAAACTGCTACCGCATGCGGTGGAAGGCGGAACGGAATTATCACGAATCGCCCGCCACTCACGGTCTCGAGCAGTTACCACTTCGAGGGTTCGTTGCCGCAGTACGACGTCGTGTGCAAGGAGAGGCTAGTCCGCCCCGAAGATCCGGCTAATCCGTCTTCGCAGCTTTCCCTGCAGGTTGCTGCAGAGGTGAGCCCCGCAAGAAATAACGTCCCCTCTCGGGACACCCCTTGATCAAACACGAGCTTCTGCGCATCATGTATGGAACACCTCTCGCGTACTACTATAAATAAGGCGCTCGCCACTTTTTAGCGTGGCGCACCAATTCACGAATCATCTCTATCTACTATCAAGGAGTACGAAGCAATAGCGCTCCGTGCACAGCGCTCGCAGTCACGAGTAGAAAACTCCGGCAGGGTGGAAGTGGTTTTTGTTGAAGAGGACGAGCGAGCTTGCCGTTTCTTTGTACACGCATGATATATTACAACTAGGATTTGCAAGGGGACTGATATATATTACTCTCCACCCCAATGGCAGAGAAGCCATGATTTGGATTTATTAAATATCAGTGTGTCGGAATGATCTACGAAACGTGTCACATGAGAAATTTACATACCAGGTATATGTTGTTGTTGTTCTCACATTAACTGATCGCCACAATCAATAATATTGCAATGCATTCTGTGGTCGCAGGACAGGCTCCAATAAGTAAGTCTGGAGTGGGAAGAATACCTCAGTATATATGAAAACAAGCAAAGAATAATACACATGATACTGAAGTACATCTACACCTCAGACAAAAAATAATTGAGATCCGCGCACGTTCGTATCAGGTATATGCGCTACGCTGTAATTCGCCACAGAAACCGAGAATACCGCACACTACCCAGGAAGGAATAGAAAGGATGAAAAAAACAACGTTCGTATCAGGTATATGCGCTACGCTGTACAAGTCGCCACAGAAACCGAGAAACCGCACACTACCCAGGAAGGAATAGAAAGGATGAAAAAAACAACTCGACGTCGAAAAAGAAAGCGAAGTCGAAAAAATCCAAAATCAAAAATGGAAGAAAAGCAATCAATTCAAGCAAGAAAGCAAGAAAGCAAGAAAGGAAACACAAGAGAGAGTGCGCAGATTTTCGCAGATAATAGGTTCGCAAGCTACGCGAGGGGTGTAGAACAGAGATAAGAACCAAAAACACAAACATACTTACTCCGCTATTAAGAACACCAGAGAAACCAAAAGGAAACTAATACTCGTAGACAAAGAACGTAAAGGAAGACGACGAAGCAAATCAAAAAAGGAAAGGCAGGCAGATACCTGTACCAAAAAAGCAAAAAGGAAGATACAAACAGAGGCATAAAGTGGGGCAAACGAGAAAAAAAGTGAAAGACGAGAAAAAAGAGAAAAGAAAAAAAAAGAAGAAAAGGGACGAAAAAGGGGGGGGGGGGACAGATAATACGAAAGACAAGCACCGTCAACACTGTATTCTAGGTAAAATCCTTTGAATAATCGGTGGATATCTTAGCTTTAGAATATCTGTATGGTTCCAGCGTTAATTTATCATGTTCGTTGCTATTAAACCAACGATGTACTTTCACCCTCGCCACGTCGACCTCGATCCTTGGCAGGAACAATCGTCTGCGGAGCTGAAAGCTTTCCTGGATAGATTTGGTACGCTGAGAACGGTGGAAAGCGGGTTAGGCACTCCTGATGCCCTCTTCGGAAAATTGAACAGCGTAGTGTTGGCGATGATTCAAGAGGTGAGTGCTTCTTGTTCTTACCCGGGCGTTATCGTTTTCGTCAAATCTCTACGTGTATAAGGCCCACACAAGGCCGTGTGGAGCTTTATGAAGCTAGTGCTAACGGCATAAGTATATGTATATGGCCCACGCATGTAGTGTACGGAGTTGTATGCACTTGTCGCCAGTAATAACAGGGACGAGATCCAACCACTATCGAAATCTGACAGCAACACGTTTTGGCTTAGTTCGGGGTAAACGTTTCCAAGGTGTACAGGCAAACAACTGGTCCTCGTGGATCCCAGTAGTCCTTTACTTCGCGACCGGACGATTGCATCCCATCGCCAAACGTTACAGGCGCAGGAGAATGATGATACCAGCACCACAAACGGTGTAGTGGTCGACAATGATAGCGTTGCATCGGAAAGCGGTGAGCAAAAGGACGGCAGGAACAATTTAGAGGGGGGTGCTGACCCCAACAACCCCAATACCGTTGATCCATCCGCGGCACTTGGGCTGGTCGATGACGAGGCCGGGCGCTTAGAGAGACAGCAAGCAGCAGTGGGGGGGGACGAAGCTTCTAGCGCGCCCGGTGATGGTGATCTAAGCAGCACGCTTGCAAGCGCCACTGGCACTGTACACGAGCACCAGGAAGAGACAACGAGGCACGAGCTACTGACAGGCGGGTTGGCGGTTGCGGGTGTCGGGGCACTGGAGAGCGGCAGAGCAGCAGTTCGAGGGAACGGCACGTCGAGTAAGAAGCAAGATTTGAGCGTGTTTGTTCCGCATGCTGCGGTAGGGGTGCACCAACAGAATACGTTACGTATGAGGCTCCTTACTTGAGGAGCTCTTTTCTACTACATTAGATTAGTGTAGTATACCACACCCAAACACTGGCTGGTCTTCACATAAACTGAAAATGCAGACAGACAAGTACTCTCATGAACTGTAGATACAAAACGAATAGTATTGCAAAAACGCTATACTCACTATATTGCAATGTTTTACAACGATATTGGGCGGTTCTTCAAGGGAGGGAGGGGCTTGTCAATGACATGTAAAGTTTTTTTTTTTTAATCATCCCTTTTACTTTCCAGCTAACTCGTATTAATAGGAGGTTTCACTACCCTCAGCGGTCTTCTTGTGGACAAGCCGTGGTCACAGGTGTCGTCCCTTCTCGCCCCCGGTACGTGCCTTTATTTTTCGTCGCGCATAGGGTTCAGCGTTTCCACTCCTCGTCGATTTTCATCGAATGTTGCCAACTCACGCTCTCGCGCTTTCCGCTAATCATTTTTTTTATGCTGAGAAAGTCCCTACGAGCATGCACTCGGTGAGACTCGAACCCACGAGAATTGATCTTGATAGACACGCTTAAATAAGAGTGTCAATCAGAGGGTGCTATCCTTAGCATAGCACGCGTCTTGCATCATTAGTCTTCTTTCTTATTAGCTCAGGTTTTGCTGAATTCCCAGCATATTACAGCTGTAGTCATTTTCACGGAGGTGAAGCGCTTGTTGCACTGCCGTTCTGCTCAGGCTCCGCTCAGCCTCCGCTCAGCCTCTGCTCAGCCTCTGCTCTGAAACTCATTAGAAGCGCTCATGTCCCACCTTGAAACACTGGCCCTTCTCATTTCATTTTAACAGTAACATTCGCAACAACGCTTATCTTTTTCTCCCAGCCCCCCGCCCAACCCCCCCCCCCCCCCCCCCCCCCCCTCCTTTGACCCCCCCCCCCCCCCCCCCGCTTTGCCAATACTGGTACTATGTGACCCTGCCCGCTGTCCCCGTCTCCCCCCCCCCTCCGCCGTCACACCACCACCTCCTCCCTCTCTGCCCCTTCCCCCTCCCCCTCCCTCTTTCCACCCCCCTTTCCTCCCCTCTTCCCTCCTCCTCCTCCTCCTCCCCCCCCCCCCCCCCCCCCCCCCTACCCTCCGGCCATTCGTGTGCAGGTATTCAGGGAGCTCCGTAACCAGCGTTTGCAGATCGGGTCTCATGTACGATTCTTGCGCGATTCGTTCTCCGACTTCCTTCACCGACCGGATGACAAGCAGACCAATCTGTCAGACTTCTGCGCATCCTTCAACTCAATAGAACAGGTATTGATTGAATCGGTATCGCATCACATCGATAGCCCAAAATACAGGGCTAGGGCTAGGGCTAGGGGTGTGAATCGGATCGAACGTGCCATTGGATTTCAATCGGCTTGGGCAAAATCGATTAATCGAAATTATTAAATAAATCGGCGTGCTTGAATTTTGAGGCCAAATGAATGAGCGAAGCGAGCCCCGACCACCCCTCCCTCCCCCTCTATATATTATGTGTAGGCTGGGTTGGCGTCGGTTGGGAACGACACTGCTGTAACACATGCCGTTCACTACGTACTTGAGATAGACAGCCAGGGTACCGTTTTGTTTTTGACGATCGGTCACAGGTGGCGATCGAGTCACTGTATAGATTATTTGTGCGGGGTGGAGCTCCTTTACTCCGCACAAGGGGAGTGATCGTATATCGTAGTGTTTGTGCTGAAGCACCCACGAGTTAGTTACATGGTATGCCCATGGTTGTCTCCGGAAGTGGTCGCACGGGAAAATAGATTGACTGATTGAAGCTGTCATCCTTGTGCAAGCCTGTCCGCCTCACAAGCTGTTCTTAGTAGGATGAAGCCCACCCTTCATGCGACTCGCCCAACACCTCACGGCGCTTCGCGCTTGGTGCGAGAAATGCCTGCCTGGTCGGTGAAAACCTGACGTGCTCCGTCCCGGCATTGTAGGGATGCGAGGGCCTATGGTCATACGGCTACGTCCACGCATGACATTTATTACCCCCCACCCCCTGCGCTTTCGTGTAGGGGACCTGGACCTGCCAGAAGAAGGAAGAGGTAAACCAGTAGCCGGGAAAAGGAGGAAGTAGACGCACAGATGTGCCCGTGTGGCAAAGCAATAGAGAATAGAACTCACATAGTAGGAGAATGTGAAATATACAAGGAGGAACGGAATGTGTTGGAAGAGGACATGAGGAAAGTAGACGAATGTGACATGGAATAGTTTGATACAATGAATAGCAGCGAGAAAATGATCGCTATCCTAGGAGATAGATGGTGGCCACAGGAGGCCAAACAGGAAGGGGATAAGATTAGCAAAAAGTTTCTATGTAATTTATGGAAACATCGTAATGAGCGCCCAATTGTTGGAGGTGTCTCTATTAGGAGTAGGAACGGTGCTCCGTCTCGAAAGGGATGCGTGGTCAATGGTCAAATGACTAAGGCAAGCAACAAATGAGTACGCCCCCCCCCCCCCCGCCCGGTTGGTGAGGGGGCCAGCATCGTCAATAAATGACGTTGAGCATAAGTCGCAAACAATCGCAACCTTTATGCGATTCCGATGTGGACTGAATTGAAGAGTGAATCGACTGCGCTCCACGGCCCGACCAAAAGCTTTACTTGGTACAGCACAGCAGTATGGGGGTGATTTTCATTGACACAGCACGGGCTAAGGGCGTGACATGTTTTCGACACCGGGCGATTGGAGACTAGGCTTCTGATTCAGCATGGGCGTATATCATACTGGCATCGATCGTGCTCGTGGTGCGGCGAACACGGTATCATAAATCGAAGCTGAGGATCTGTTGTCGACTTTTTCACCGCACTGTATAGTGCTGTACAGTGTTGTAAAGTGCAAAAGAGGAACGCGCAACATCCGGTAAATATGCCGTGCGCTTTTGACGAGACGATGGGGACAAGCGTACCACAGGTCCAACGAGCTCGTCCCCTTTGTCCCCTATATTGAGATCGTCCCGTCGTCTTATGTTGAGCATGTATGTGTCCGTGTCAATGTTTTGTCTTGGTGTAGTGCAAAAGAGGCAAAATAGGTTCTTTGTCGGCTCTTCTAGGGATCCATGGGGAAAGGAGTACTGGATTTACCTTGGGCATATCTCCTATATGCTGGATGCAACCATAAGACTCGGACCACCAGATTAACATCTCATGGGCCCTATAAAATTAATAAAATCTGAAACATGCCTCGGAAAGCTCTTATCTCGAGCTTGTGAATGCGCCTATTTTCATGTTGTGCAAATAACTACAGCACTACAGCAGTATGCATACTGCGCGTACACGTGCCGCGAAGCCGTCTCGTTTCATGTTGGACGTTAGGCATGTTTTCATATATGTCTGTCTCCGTGTTACCTTTCGACGTTGAACAGGACCTAAGGTTCGACGACAGAGCCCGCAAAGAGCTCCTATTGCGGACTGAAGAGTGTCGCTCGAGGCTCTGGTTAGACATTGAGAAACGGGAAGCCTGCGCGGCGGGAATGCTGAGGACCCTCAGGGAAGACGGTCAGTACAATGTGATGCCATCCGCTTCTGGCTAGCATGTTATTTCTTACCATGAATGATTTTCTGGTCGACATCTACTACGCGGCGATGTTTTGTATTTTCAGCACGCTCTCTTGTGTAATATGTGCTGCACTTCTAGGACGAAACAACAATGTGAAAAACGGTACATGTCGCACTTTGGCCGTCCAATCGCTTCGTGTCCGACTAATGTCCTCGTCACAGGGTGGCTGGAGCGGCAGAAAGGCATGATCTCGAATCACATGATCGTGCTGATGCAGGCAGAGGTTGAACGTTTCCACGCCGGCACGACGTTACTGCATGACTACCACGACATCAAAACGCAAGAGGTCGCACACGAGGACACGGTCGTCTTGGTAAGCGGTTCCTTTCCCCCCGACGTAAATAGACTGTGCGCCGGGTATTTTTTATAGCTGCGTTTTTTTAATCGATCGAGAAATAGCTTGTCCATCATCAGTCTACGCTTTGCGTGCAATTACCGCCTATCGTAAACATAGGTTTGTCCTATTCTGCACCGGATTGGGCATTTTCGTCTTTTTCTTGTCATGAGGCTATATGCATATGAACAGCTTTGTTTGCGAAAAAAAATCGTCAAATAAATCGGCGCTCAGTCGTCCGTTAGAAAGAGGTTGCTGCGATTCCAGACCGAGCGTCTACCGTCCAAGCAAAAACCACCGAAAATCCACCATTGACGAAGCGCTCTTCCCGTCCACCCTCCTTTACTCGCATTGTCCCAGCAAATGCCGCCGAAAATAGGTCAACACGAACACGCCACCGACAACGCTACAGTAGTGATATATATACTGATAGATATACTCTAAGCGGTGGCATCCTATTGGATCTATGCTCTACAGCGGCGCTATGGCAAGTCGTATTACATGCGTCACATGGGATATCGTGCACACAGTGTGCGTACCGTGCCCTTGTTACAAAACTAGCCCTGAAAGTACGGGATCGACGAACCTATTGATAACGAAGTCGCGGTTCAACAAACTAGCAGTTGTGTTGCTGTTCTCCAACTTGTCAAGGAAGACACGATGGACAAAGCACTCCTCCCTTCCACACTTCTGCACTCAGGAAAATTCTGCCCCAAAAAGTGAAGCACCAGCGAAAGAGCACACACCGTCAACGCGTGCTACGTTATGGAATGAAAGCGTCTACTTTTTTGGGAGGTTCTTTCTTTCCTTTCTTGAGGAGCTCTTTTACCCCCTCCCAACAACCCATTTTGAGACACGCGTAAGCTCCGCCGGATGTACCATCCCATGAGCCGGGGATATGTCGACCAGTAAAGTAAAATAATGGCGTTGATTGATCGATTGGTTTCCAACGATATCGATATCAGTATAATGGTACTGTAGTTCCTCAGATGGGGAGCCCCATCAGCCGGAAATATTGTTTTAGGGCTCAAAATGATCAAACGTGTTGCAGTACCCCAATACATACCGGCCGTAACACGGCTCGATACCAATACTGCAATACCTCCCACATTCCTCTCTCTATTCCCAGGTACCACTCCTGCCTCCAGACACGGAAGGGACCGCACCAAAGGGCGCACCACCTCCCAAAGCAGGCGGGAAGAAAGACAAAGATGGGAAGGGAGGGGGAAAGAAGGAGCAAGAGGGTAAGGGGGCTAAACGACGCAAGTCTACCGCGTCGGGGGAGCCTCCGTCAGGTCCACGTGGTGCTCGCACCGCTCTGCCCCCTTGTCTTACGCTGCCCTCCCTAATAGAAGTCATCGTGGCCGGCGGCAATTCACAGGTAAGCAAAAAATATCAGAAATTGTGGTTACTGGCCACAGCTTTGTCTACTGTGCTTGTTATCCATATACACCGTCGGTATTGTGCCTGCTATCCATATATACCGTCGGTATTGTGCTTGCTATCCAAAATATCATCCAGAGTATCGGCGATGTGTCTGCCACCCATATAGTGCCGGCTATGCGCCTGCTATCCTTTTCGTTTTCCAGCGTTATCGGAAATGTGTCTGTCACCCGGAGCGCTGGTTACTACTGGTATGCCTGCTATTCATCGTGCTGGTAACGTGCTCGCTAACGACAGTGCCGACAGGGTGCGACTCGTGCAGATCCAATTCGGTCGGTTTCTATGATTGTCATGTGAAGCTACACTGGTATTCGTTATGACAGCCGCCCGCATTTTGCGTGTTGTCCAGGAAGCACTAAACGAAGCTATTGTACGTGTTGCTTCTTGTTGCCCTTGTTGTGTCGCACCTATGTTTGTTTGTATGGTGTAGTGTGATCTGCATTGTCAGTATAGTCTAAAGCAGATATGTAGCTGATGTGTTGAAGCGAAATGTCTGACATACATGTGCTTTACTTTCCCTGGCGCTAACGTAATGCCTCCGCAAGGTTCAGCGATCGTACCTGACGCGTGCTATAGTATCCGTAGCACTTGTATTGTTCATTCGGGGTGGGCATATATTTTCCCTCAGAGTCGGTTTGTAAGCGACTTGACGTACAGAGCTCCTCAGTATCATAACACAAGAAAGACGTAGCATAGTACACGTGATAAACGTCACCTTGTGGGCACACTCCCATTGTTTTGCCGAGGTTAAACTCGAAAATAACAAAGAAAAAACGTCCACTTCGTTTGCTGTCGCACACAGCTCGCATCAGAGGCCGAAGAAAACGGTGCTCCTGTCGGGCAAGGCAAGGGAAAGGGGGACAACAACAAAAAGGCACCAAAGAGGCCTACGGGAGGAAAAGCCGACGCGCTGGAGGTGTGCAGTATGGGATGGGCAGTCGATCATGCTCGAACACATTCATATGAAGGATACCTGAGCCGTCCGCTTATCGTTTGCCAAGTAAAATGATCTATTGTAGGCGCCAATGAAGCCTATCGGCAAAGCTGACGTGCTGAACGTGTGCAGTGTGGGATGGATGGTCATGCTCGGTCACAACAATAGTATCTGCTACACTCGAATCGTCCACCTAGCTTTCGCCAGGTAAATTATCTAGGCGACAAAGAAGCCTATCGGCAAAGGTATCGTGCTGAACGCTTGCAGTGTGTGATGGATAGTCATTCTCGAACATAAACTTATGCCTGGCACCCGAATCGTCCACCTAACGTTGTTTTGTTGTTAACCAACGTGTTTCGAGTGGAAAGAGGCACGGTCGATTCAGACGTTCATCGGCACAGATCCCTGGGTATGATGCGTTGCAGTAGCATTTTCAGCATTTTCAGTCAGGAAGTTATCTTCAAGGTAGTCAACGTCATATTTGGATACTCCGAGTCACCCACACCCTTAACGGCATACATACAGTAGTAGTGTAGTGTACACTATACTACTTATGGGTTTCCTTGTCTGCACCTGCATGACCAAATGCGCCCGGACGTTACCAGGAATTTGTCTGGCACGTGTTGGCACCAGCTGTACCGAATCCGGCTAACTACATATATGTGTCCTCCACTTTTTCGCGGTACACGTCTTTTGTCAGACGGAGGAATTAAAGCCCCCCCCTCGCAGCGGCACTATCTATGGTCCTGAACTATGTTGACGCATGGGGACCAGAAGGCTTTCCCGTCCCTGAGGGAACAGAGCAAGACCATTCTACTGCAGCCAATACCGCCGCCCGTGGGGAACCGGTCCGTCCACGTAAGACGCCGCCTAGCCCGCTGCTACTGCATCGAGCGGTTTGGGCCCAGGCTGATTTGCTGGCGACAAGATGCCAGGTTCTTTTGAGGGCAGGAGAAGTCCTTTCTTCGGCAATCCAGACAAAGGCTGACTTGGTGAGATCATGTTGTTGTTATCTTGTTTGCCAACGTCGATAACCGATAAATACTCTCAGGGAGAAGAACAAGATCAAGGGAAAATCAACAAGGAATGCACTCATTATTTCAAACTCCATGATAACTCCATGATGCAGGAGACCGAGGTGAAACCAAAAAACGATTGTTCAACATTCGTTTATTTTTGGTAACCATTTACGATATTCACCCGATTGGAACTGTGTGGGCCATTGACTCAGTGTCCCTACCCCGTCGCGGATTGCTCGCTCAGAGCGGAACAGAGACTGGAGTCATGCAGGTATCTGGGTTCGTGAACCGAGCGCAGCAGATGAAATCAGACTCGAGTCAGAACGAAACCTTCCACAGCTTTCAGCAGAGAGGCACCCTCTTTCGTGATTCGGAATTTCCAACCTTTTCACCGCTGCGAGTTATGCTCTGTGGAACCGTCGAGGATCGGCAGACACAGCGCAAGCACACCCGCCCTCGCGAACCCTCCGCATCCTGGTGCTAATTCAGGTTTATTCAGAGCTACAAAGCTGTCTGGACGCCCGCGTGATGGAAGAAACGACGGCGGTGGAGACAGCGATGGCGATGGCAAGGGATGGCATCGACCACCAGTCTCTCATCGAGCACGAGTGGCAGCTTCAGGTCAGGCCTAGAGCTACGACGCAAGAGTTTCTGGGTTGCAGCTATCATGCTCCTGTATCAGCGCTAATTGTTTTCATGTTGAAGAGGTGAAGCATGTGGCATGTTCGCGTACCCCGTTATGGTCGGGATCTTTAGATGGAGATTCAGATGGAGAATCAGATGAACATGAAGATGGAGATGACCATGAAGAGGGTCGTGCTATTGTTTGGGCCCATCTGTCTCATCTGTCTCAGACTGACGGGGACTCTCATGTTGAGAGGATCTGGCCAATCGAGCAATAAGGCATGTGTTATCTTCTACCTGAGAAATCCCATCTTATACCTGGTACTACGTGTGATTCACGATATCGGTTGCGCAATTATTGAATAGTAGGGTAGGCGATTATGGGCTTGTTCAGTTTCTCAAGGTGGGTCTGTTGTGTGATATATCAAGATGTTGAGCTCTTCATGTCGTAGTAATCTCCGCAGCATTTTGGCCCAATTTGGCGCACCTACCGTAGCTCTGGTGAAAGTCATACCTAATACAGTACTGCACTGCACTTACACCCTATCCCTTCTATGAATATATATGTAAATTTTCGATGGTAGATTGTAAGGATCGACACATTGGATGCATCACGATATACAAAACAGTGGGCTATCTACATGTATCCTATATAAGCCGTTACGTCATGTTGTGCAAGAGTCGTATGATGCAGATACTGTTTAGCATTCGTCAAACATGTACATAAGACCCGTGTCGAACATGCGGCCAACCGGCAACCATGATGGACTGCAGATATATCCCCAGTAGATCGTGCAGATAATATACCTCAAGAATATATCTGCGCCGAACTATCTAGATAATAAAATCGGGATTTTGTGACGAGTTGCGCTATGATGTGGATTGCTCTGTCCGATGGGTGCTAGGGTTGACGACGGCTGTCCACGTTCTTGTCTTGCAGGGCGGGTCCTTTTGCGTGGACGAGAGCGTTCGACTGGTGCCGGTGCCCGAAATTCATCCTCCCTACAGCGCCGCTCCAGAGGTGAGCATCTCCGGTGTAGTGGCGGGTCTTATTGAAGTATATCGTACTGTGCAGGTCGCCGAAATACGAAGAAAAGGTGGTGCCGGCTCTCCTTAGAGGACTCAATAGCCATACTGCAAGTGCGCCGACGAAACGTTGTGTTGGTAGAAAAGCGTGACCCACGACAAGGACGTCGACAGCAAACGCCGCTATTCCTACGTTCTTTCGCTCACGAGTTGTATACGGCCCGCGCTTTCCGTACGTGTTGGATGGTACGATCGGCTTGATCGTTGCTGATACCAAAACACTCTTTGCCGTCAAGAGTCGGGGCGATTTTGTTTTGGTTAGAACAAAAAGTTGCCCCTCCTATTTTGCAGCAATGTGATCAGACCCTATATTAGCACTCCATGTGTTCGTAGAGTAGAGTATTTATTTTTATTCCAGATGGTGAGGCACGCTGGTGCCACTCGTTGGTTCGGGCAAACCTGACCCGCTTTGCTCGTTGGTACTCACCGAAGCAATCTAGTTGAAGGAGCAAACAATGGAACGATCGTTTAGCGAAGGCAGGTTTCAGTCCAGCTATCAAGAAATGCACGCCTCGCGTGTATGCAGCACAGGAATAAACCAAGAGAGTGGAATCGTACAACCAATTGTTGCCATCTGATGACATACCCGTTATTTTCGTGCGTTGTTTCTGTGCCAACTCTCTTCGGTTTGTTTCCTTATTGTAGGAGAGCGCGGGGGTGTTGAGCGAATCACAAGTGCTCCGCTTACAAGACGCGCTTATTTCCATCCGGCATACGGGTAGAAGGGGCGACGAGTCAGCGGTTGTCGCACCTGAAGACGTGGTGGATGCCTTGCTCAGGTACAGAATGTTATCTTTCATCGCTTTCATGTGGTGTTCCCTGCTTGGGTGTACTCTACGATAATTTATTCACGCCGCGGTACCACCTGGCCACGCTTGTTCGCTTGTTCGCTTGTTCGCTTGTTCTGCAGGTGACCACGTATAAGTGTAGGTGTATAGTGAGCGCATTCCTGTCGTTTAGCGGCAGATCATCACGTACGACCATGTGACCAGGCTTACTACTACTAGCGTTTCGAGACCGACCGTGTTGACGCCTACTGCACGATGTACCGGCCAGGATTTTTGACAATATGTGAAGAGCATCTACCATGCATGTAAAAAATCTACCGCACATGTATCGTACTTGATATTGGGGGCTTTGCATTTTTCCACGAATGAGGTCCAACTCTATCGAGAGGGCGTCTTAACGCTTTGGGTACTCGAGAAGGCAACAAAACAAAAGTGTGCGTAGCAACATCCCGGCGTTTCTGCAGTAGGGGGTGATACATACTGAATACCCGGAGCTACAATGCAAGGAGCTTTAGAGAGCCGTTCAACCGTAGGGGTGATACATGCTGAGTTCCCCCAAAACATTTCTAACCGACGGGACCCTTGAACTCCGGCAACAAACTACTTTTTTAATATCACACTATTAATACCCAATGCGTTTGGATCCGACGTGCATTTTTCATCATCACTCGATAAATATTTTATGCTGTACCTAGCCGGTGGGGTTGGGTATCGGGCTAAGGTTACATTTCCCTCGAGGTCGGTTGTTGCGTGTTACGGCAGGTGTGGCGCTCCACAAGTGACGAGCCTCAACTTGTATCACGCTACTACTATTCTATATGTGGTGGTCTGCATGTGCTACGTATATAAATCTACGGTAGGACTATATTACAGCAGTAGGTCTATATTACAGCAGTAGGTGCTACAAGAGCATGTTACTGCTCCTACCACCACAGCATACTACTACTGCTACTACTCTTACTGTGCAAATCCCCTACCCACCCTAGGAGTTTGGATGGTTGTGCCTCTCAACATTTAATCCTCATACATTCGTGAAACCATTGATGTAACTGTTATGGCAGATTGTCGGAGGAGGAAGGAGCACTCCCAGAATGCTGGTCGTGTGCGTCCAAGGAACACTTGATGCAGGTGAAGCGGAGCTGGGGTCCGTCTCTGTTGCTTCAAGTGCTAGATGCACAGTGGGTAATGCCTAGTTTTAGCGTATTCGAGAGATACATCATACCACAGCGATGTTATTAATAGCGCTTTGCAGTGTGTATACATGCTAAATCTCAATGTGAAGTACCGAACATGACGGAAGTCTCCAACCCTACGCATAGTATCAATACCACCACCTTATATGTCGTGTCAAGAGCACGTTTTAAGTTCAACAGTACAACAACAAAAATGTACCTTCCGGCAAATAGTTTACTGGTCGTGTACACGCTAAAGCACATATGTGCGCGGTACCGGACAAGAGCTACGCTATTGCATGAAAGCTTAGCCGCGCTGCTTGTTGTCAGGCGAGGTACCAGCCGATATTTCTAGAGCTGTAGGCCAACGCCATTGATTGACCTGCCATGAACAAGAGTATCTGATATCCGGCTAACCTGTATTTCCTTTTGTGTGGTCTGCAACGGTCCCTTGTGCTTTCTGCCCCCTTCTTTTTTTCATGAAGTTCGCAGCAGGGGTTCTAGATCCGGACGATATCGGGCAGGTGGAGGTGAAGAAGGTGGTTTCGTCGATCGCATCTACTAGCATCTAAGAGCATCTGAGAGCATCTAAGAGCATCTAAGAGCATCTAAGAGCATCTAAAAGCATCTGAGACCCCTCGGGAGGAAATGATCCCTTCCTGAGTGTACGTAGGCGTTCTGCGCGCACAGCAACACAAGTTGGTTCCCGGCAAGGTTGTACCTGTGGCACATATACAGGACGTCCATGGCACACGTTTGTTGACGGACTAACATTGTTCTTGAACGTACGGTGCACATCAGTCCTTCGGAACGTAGTGTGGATGGAATATTCGGCTGTAAATAGTAGCGTAATGGTCTATATTAACAATAGTCTACTCGCATGAATGAAGACTACAGGCATAACACCTACTTCACAAACGCGCCTACGCGAGTCTACAGCAGTAATCCACAAGCTAACCTTGAAGCGTGTTCGCCCAGCCCAATGATGCATGATGAGGTAATGAACACAACGTATGACGCAAAAATCCAACGTGAAAACATGTTCTAAGACGCCGAAGTCCTGTCAGACCCAACACAAATGTAGGAAGACAAGAATACCTACCTGGTACGTACAGGTACAGTAGCACATAATAATGCCGGCACGTACGTACGTCGTATTGCGGGGGTACGTGCGACAACTACGAGCGGGTAGGTAACAAAAGATCAAGATTAACGGTAGGGATACACCCTCGTATCTGTGGATAAATACTTTCGACAAGAGTGCCCGGAACATAGTGTACCAACGTGCGAAGTCCAGCGGAAAATGGGGAGGAAGCAATTTACAATTTGTAATATCAGTATCAGTATCGGTATCATCAGAGCGGTGACTCTTTCTTGGCATTCGATCGCGCCAAAATAAACTCGGTTTCTTTGTTGGGTCGGGGGAGGACTCATAGCTCCCTTCCTGCGGCCAGCGTGCCGGGAATAAACACCCATCTCCCTCGTGCTGTTGGTTTGGACTTTCAAGCCTTCCCATCCTTTCCAAACGTTAGCGTTTCTCTGAAGATTTTATTTTATACCAGGTACGCCTTTCCCTCTCGGCAGTATTTTGTTTTGAAAATCCTAGATCACAGTATACTTACTTGAAGTTTTTGAAGCACCCTGTCCAGCAGGATTTCGGAAGCTGATCTGTAAGGATTAAAAACACGTTTTTGAATACTCCTTTCAGCGATACTTCCCAACCGTCGCGAACATTTGCTTCGTTTCTCTCACCCTCACCGCACCCACCCACATACGCCATTTATTGTACGCCACCTCACCATTGCATCGCGTCGGCCGTTACTCTCAGCTTCTGACATGCTATTATACTATGGCCTTCAGACCAAATCTAATCTTCATGTGAGTGTGCCTAGTGCCCAGTCATCCATTCAATCGATTCGTATTTCAAGTCCCACAGACAGTGCCTTTTTGGCGTACGGTATGCTGCTTTATACTTATATAGATATAGAGGCCTACGTCCCGCCGACGCGCCGTTTCAATTCCCATCGATGCGTGTTTCAAGGCCTACCAACATCGCCTTTCGGAAAATTTGTGACCTGCGCGGAGCTACCGATAAACTACAAGCTTGGTTTGGGATCCTATGCAGCTCCCTTCGAGACGGGGACAAGAGGTTGGCACACCCACACCACCCGTCATCTGCCTGATGCCTGCTCGCATTTAATAAATACATGAAGGCATCTTCGCGAGGGGAGACGGTGGAAGGAGATGCGTGGATGTCCCAGGCAATCCCAATACAATCGGTGCCGTCGGCCATAACCGTTAGTCACATACGTTCTTTCATTTTCTTTCGTCCTGTCGTCCCCTCCCCGCTTATCGCAGGGGGTGACTCGGGTAGCAACGCGGGCGCTAGTTATAGTCCTTGGTTCTGCGATTGTTAATGATGATGTTTCGCCCCCCCCCGCCCCCTTTTGCTGGATAAGTTAGTGTAGGGTGTGCTCTTTTCTTCAAAATTCATTGTTCCACGCGCCGCCCCTCGCTGTGTTACTTCGTTTTTAAGCATGAGTTTTCCCCCCCCCCCCCCCCCCCCCCGCTCGCTGCCATGGCGATGTGGTGGCACCTTCGGTGTCTGTCGTTTTTTCGGGCCCCTTACGGCTTGCGAGTAGACTTCCTTCCTTTTCTCCAATCGAATTTCCTTCAGGCGGCTTCGTAGCCTCCCGCAAGGTAGGAATCTCGAGCGTTTTTCTAAAACCGCATCTTCGATTAATGTACTGTAGCATTATGGTGTTTGCCACCCGACAATGCGCTATTAATATTATGAACTTCAACGTTGATCATTCGTAAGCAATCCGATACGTAATACTACACTAGTAAAACTAACATAGGGAAGCTCTCGTGCTTTACTACAAGATACTCGTGACACCGATGTTTCTCCGAATCTACCACATTTCTGCCTTTACCACTTATCAGAGTGGGCTAGTTTTATGGTATTGCCCAGGAATTAAGAATGCGAGAAAGGGTGGCGTATTACTTGGGAGGTCTACGAATACAACTATTACGTAGGGAACAGGATTTTTGGACGAGGCAAGAGGCGAGGGTCCCCCCCTTTTCATCAGACCTCTTTTACCCTCGGACTGATTATCAACACGATACGGTTCCATGCAAGCACGCAGCACACATACGTGTGACACAAGGGGTCTGCTAAATAGGCAAACCTGGAAGGGGATACAGCAGTACACTCAACATTTCTCTGCCGCGTTTTTTGCGTTCATTTAGTAAGCCACATATCCATGACACCTAATAATAGCAGGGGACAGGATAGCTGGTCCAGACTGGATTTCTTATTTGAGAATGGGTGCTACACTTATAACGAGTCCATAATTGATTATATCTCTGCCCATCTCAGCCTGTCGTTCTTAGTGTTCGTTGTATTAGCAAGTGTCTCAGGGTCCCAGAGGCGCCCAGCAAAAAAAATCATGACCAAGCAGGACCAACACTTCCTTATTATCAGATTTGGCCCTCCGGGGGGAGAGGGAAGAAGTACTCATATGGATGGCCGCATTCGTACGATCATAGACCCTCGCATTCTTGCAATGCCGGGACGGAGCACGCCGGGTGTTCACAGACCAAGTAGACATTGTCAGCGCCAAGCACTTCGACGAGGGTCGCTTGAAGGATGAGCTGCATCCTACCTAGAACCGCTTGTGAGGCGATATTTCTCGCATAGTACGGATGACAGCGTCGAATGAATTGATTTGTTTCGTGGTGCGGTCACTTTCAGAGGCAGCAATGGGTATATTACACCTGGCATAAGTAAGTGCCTTACCATGGGTGCCTTCCCGTATATACCAGGTACACACTGCAGTACGTGATACGACCCTTCCCCTTGGGTGGAGTTGAGGTTCTCCACCCCACATATATGACCTAACTCCATCGGTAACAATGGTGACCGTCAAAAGACTAACCAACAAAAACGAAACGCTGGTTTTGTCTATCCCACGCAGTGATTGGCGTGTTTTCGCTGCGGGACTCGTGGTGGGATAAGCTACGCTAAATCTAGTGATCTCTGAGTAAGGGATGCTTAACATCCTTATTACACCCCCACGCCCACGAACGCCTCGCGATTTTTGTGGAACCCGATCACAAATATTCTCTTTCGGCCGTTGGAGGGCCGAATACCACCTTATAGAAAAGTTGTGCTCGAAAGCGTGCAGACAGGTTTCATTGCACATGCCTGAACGGGCAGTGTGCTGCAGTGGAAGGTTGTTATGGCGATTTTATGTTGCAAATATGAATATATGGTACCTGATATTCTTTTCATTCCTCCAAGCATGATGTTTTGCTGGCAGCAGAAAAAACATCTCCGGTGAAACACCACAACAACCCATAAGGACAGAAGCCGCAGCGGCAACACCAAAGACGGCGAGTTTAGCAGCATCAGCAAAAGCGACGCAGCAGCGCCGATAGCTTGTTTTATTATTAAAGCCAAATAATCTTTTGCTACTCTGCATTCGAAAACTTCGAGTTGTTTTCATGATTTTCTTGCGCATTCTGCGACACCACACCCCTTAGCACGCGCGATCGAAGCATAAGCTTCGCCCAAGTTTTCGATCTCGCAGCTGTGGTTATTTTTTTTTCTCAATCCGGTCAGCTATTGCATGTAGCGGTGTGCCGGGGGGAGACTCCGAGCACTCACCACCACGTAGTGAAGGACAAGAGCAAGAGAGGCAAGTCTAGCGGTTTCAATCATATAGCGGCGTTTCACCGCAACAACCGGTTTTGCCGGTCATCCGTATTACCAGTTATCCCGAGCCAGCTATATCCGGTTATACCGGATATTCGTTTCTGGACATAACGCCTCCCAGTCGGTTATCGGTTATTGAATTTGCCCGTTCGGTGCCCACCACTACTGACAGCTGACTCAATGAGGCTCACGGTTTAGAGTGTTAGAGCTGAGGCTTGAGATTTACAGTAGGAGCAGCCCAATACCACTATGAATACCTTAAATTTTGGCAACCTTATTTTCTTAATTGCTTGTATGCCGCAAACTAAGAATATCAGTGTGGTATGATAAAACGTGGGTACTGCAATGTCCCGGTGGTCTACGTACAGCAGTGATTAGCCTCGAAAACTACTGAGGTCGAAGGTTGGGGCTTCGAGCCCTGTCGTGTTGTGAGGTTCTTTATTTGGAATAAGGTTGATTGCTGAGAGCGCATAGCGTGAGTATAGGTGCACTTCGACGCGATTCGACGAGGGAAGCAGGTGCTGAACCCTTCTCGTGATAACTCGTGATAAAAATGAAGGCACGAACCGCCGTAGTGGGGAGGGGGGGTGAGAGGGCCAGCCTACTGCTGTGTCACGTCGGATCTGAGTCACGACGATTATAGGAAGGAGAGAAAGAGAAAGAAAAGGCGAAGACAACAAGTGGAATGGAAACTATAAAATGAAAAAAATGCCGTCCACATACGAGTCTATACTTCGTTCGCCACTTGCCATTCCCAATGTATGCGAGGTATTGTGCATGTGCGACATCGCACCTAACGGTATGGTACAAAAGATACCACCGCTTTGACGCTTCCTTGGGCTGGGTATTCGATCGGTCTTGTAGCCCTCTAGCTCACTAGGGAATACTTTCATAGTACTGCATTTCTTCTCTGCACTGCTACTATTAATAGTTCCGTGTGCTTTGTCCCAAAAATGTGTGAACACTTCGAAAGGGTGAGCACGCGAGGAGGTTTATATATACTACAACAAAGTACGATATACTACCCTCGTCACACAAATCAATAGCGGTACCGGCATATGCCTGATATGCACCTGATCGTAGTGTTTTTGAGAAAGAACGCGCAACCCGATTAATAGATGAACTGTCCCTGTCTGGGCTAGTGATTTTACTACTGTGTTGTAGTACAGGTGCATGACACCCGACTGAGGGCGCCCAGAGAACGAAAAAACGTCACCAACACCGCAATAATACCACTCTCCCCCTCTGGATGGCGGGATCTTTGGGGCGTCGGTACCGTATACGGCCGTACGCTGACCTACCCGCTTCGTTTCAATACCTGGGGAACCAGGGAGACATGTATTTAGGGACCGCACACGCGCAAGCATTTCTATAAAAGAAACGTTCGGAGTGAGATTTGAACCCGTGTCCTCGACGATGTCACATGTGAAGGCATTATCTGATGAGCTATAGGGGTAAAAAACCGATCGAAAGACATGTCTTAGCCCTGGTTGTTTGACGCGTTTTTCATCAGAAACTCGCCTCCTCGGCAATAGTGGGGAAATGAGATACCATGAAAATACCATGGCACAAGCCCACCTTGAACTGTGAAGGGGTCTATATGTACAGATGGGAATTTAAATCAGGAGGGTATTCAAAACCTATCCAGAAAAGTCTGAGAGAAATGGATCGAATATATACGGCGCTTAACAAACGTACTCCCAGGCGAACCAAAAAAAATTGCATCCTTCGTATGAAAAACAGAGGTTTGTCCCTAAAGGGACTCGAGGAATACAAACATGTACGCGGCACATGCAGCTTGGCAAGAAAAGGGTCGCGAAGGAAAAAACATAAAACAACAGAGAACGGCACGAAGACGTCATGAATACCATGACAAAATTGGCTATACACAGGGAAGGAGAATGATTGACTGGATGAGATTGTGTTGGTGTTAATAGTTCGACGATTGTTTCATTTTGTTTTCTTCATTCTGAATGAATTAGGGTTAAGAACACTACACATTGTCGGATGGCAAGCATAATAATAATGAATTAATGCCCCCCCGGTGTGCACGTCGTCGGAAGAAGGCAAATAAACGAAGTAATAATAACTTAACACATACATACATACATACATACATACATACATACATACATACATATATTAATACATACTTTTCCGTGCTCTAGTAATAGTAAGTATGATTTATCGTGGCATTACATTGTCTACTCTCTGCTATTAGTTAGTACATGAACACTTCATATTAACAACGAACGGCTTAGGATTTAAGAATAATAGAAAGTATAACGATTACATATAGAGTATCGGCGTAGATAAAAAGCTTAAAAGCAGAAGTATAGACATGCATATAGAAGATAGATATATATATACTGTTATGATGATAATGCTTCTAGGCTTATAAGCCTCATAACAATAAAATACCTTGTTTGTGCATATATAGGTTTCCTTTGTATCCGAGGATTTCTTCTTTCAGGAAAATGTTTTGATCGGTCAACCGTGAAGCTCATGCTGCACATTTTGATTGTCCCATATGGCAAGCCTATAATAATAATGTATGTACGAGTATACTGTTTGTTGTTGTATCTCTGTGGGGTAGGACCACAGAAGATTCTGAATGAAGTACTTGTATCCCTTTTCTCATCCTTGCATCATGCTCTATCATATGTAGGCTTGAAGGATCGGCACGGACACTGGTCGTGCTGGACGTCGACGGGTAGAAATAACGGTTTATTAATGTGAAGAACACACATACGGCTGGTTATTGCCTTGATAATATTACGAGTGCCTGTACTCGTGATTCCTATAGTGCGTACGTACGTAAGTACGTACGTAGAACGAATGCCGTTACACGGTCGGGTTTCGTCGTTTTCGTCGGTGCAAATAAATAACGATTCTGTTTTGGGTTTGTCTTCCTTGTTTTTATAGACTTGAAAAAACGAATCTGTGTTTGTTGGGTATGTGTACCTGGTAGGGTACAGCAGTATGTTTTTTTCGGAGTCCGAATTTTAGGCGGATACCCAGGGCTGCACTGCTGCAGTACTCCTTCGAGTAGGAATCGTTCTGCCGGCCGTCAACGATACGCTGTTTGCTCCGTTAAAACGACCGTCTGCTAACCGCGGTGCTACTCTACTGGTGTTGCTTCCCGCGCCGCGTCTGCTGATGTCGTCGTCCTGAAATCCCTCGTTCTTTTCTTGATGCCTTGTTGTTCCGAGCTCGGGGGCCGGAACCAGAACGCGATAACAAAGAGTGGAAACCCGAATTTCAATCTGAGAGAGGAGAGAGAGAGACCTTCGTTCGGCGGCCCAAACCACCCATCGCCCAAGCCCAAGCCGCGTTGACAATAGCTGGAAATTCCTTTTGGCGCAATTGAAGTGACTTGTCATGGCCTCCTACAACATGCCTGGCATTGGCAATGGGGCTGGAACTGGGACTGGAAGTAGTGATCTTCGTCCGATAGCCAAGAGGAAAAACTTGACTATCCCGGAGCGGCGGGCTGTGATATCCGAGCTCCTCACGGGCAGCAACAAGGGCACCTTAGCCAGGGGCGACCTTACGAGAGTTGCCCAGATGTTCGACACGAACAGGTACACCATCGCGAAACTGTGGAAAGAGTACGGAAAGCAGAAGAGCAATGGCGTGGTTGATCCGGACCTGTCAAGCCGGCGCAAGGGGAATTCGGGCCATAAGGGAATTGACCTGGAGCACTTTCGAGAGGCCCTGGCGCAGATCCCCATGAAGAACCGCACCTCGCAGCGCTCGCTTGCGGCGGCCTTGGGCATGCCGAGATCGACCCTATTCAACAACCTCGAGAAGCTCGGCCTAAAGTTTCCGTCGCGGCGTCGCAAGGTTTCGAAGTCGCCTGCAACGGGATCGGTGGCGTCGAGTCCTGCAGCAGCAGCAGCAGCAGCACCTCATCACGGCCAGGGTGTTAGTTGCGTTCCCAGCAATCTGAGCGTACAGCAGGGCATAGCGTATGTACCCGGCCCGCACGCGCAGGGCCATCTTTGAACGCTTGCCCCCACGATAAGCTAAGGCGAACAGGGCCATACCTTCTCTGATCTGGTTGAATGACAGGTGGGCTGGGTTGGCGGTGTACAGCAGTACAACACTTGGGGCACACGGTCGTGCATCAGGCGTGCATACCTCGTTGCCCACTCTCGTTGACCCTCAGAACTGCACCGACTGTTTTTTTGGGGACAAACTACTTGGAATTAGAGTAGGATTGTTTTTGCGTATCAGGTACCGGTACTTGGCAGTCCGTACGTAGTGGTACCAGGTACCAGGTACCATGTATATGCAGCAGGTACCTGGTAGTTCGAATCGGGTACTTGGTACCTGGTTCGTACAAACGTAGTTTACGCCTGAATCTATGATACATGCATGGTACTTGGTATTTGACACGAGAGGGTATATATGGAGAACGGGTCTGTTTACTCCAATATACCTGGTATAGTCTTGGGGGGTAAGGGAGTCGACTATTGATAGTAATAAAAGCGTTGCGGGAAGAGGTGTGGTTGGTTGAGCTCTCCTCGCGCGTCATGTACCTGGTCTTTGTTTTCAACATCAGTTCGGTAATATCCTAAGCCGTTAGTGCGTACGTACGGAGCAGGCGTGCTGTGGCTGTGTAGGAGTTTCTGCCTGTTTTTTTTTTGGTCGAGTGCGGCCGACTGCTGGAGATCACGTGGAAGCAGCAAGCAGCAGCGACCAGGCAGAGTGTGATCTTTTTTGGCAGTCACTGATGTTGGTCGGTTGTGGCCTAGCTGCCTGGAAAAAAGACTAGTCGTCACTTGTCGGCTTGTCGGGGTTGCCGCGTATCACTCTGGACGGAAATGTAAGGACCGTTGGGGTATTAATGTGAATGACTAAACGGTCCTTATGCTTCCGTCCACAGACAGTGATATTTTGGTTGGCGACCGTCGGGTGTTGGTGGTGTATCGTAGTGGGACCGACCGTAAGGTAGATTTTTTCGGTATGGTTTTATGACCACCTGGCGCGCCGAGAGCAATTCTCGTGGATAAGCGACGGTGAATCTAGAGGATGCAGGGTGGACGTGCTTCGGGCAGGAATATCTGGGAAGGGGGAGATGCTCGTGCGTCCGGAACACTTGATTTTGTATTTGTCGCCGGTTTTTATTGCTTCTGTTTCCTGGTGTTTTTTCAACAGCTTCGGACTTAGTGGGCCTGTACTCAGATCGCACGTATGACCACAAGCAATGCCCACTCATCGTCCCCTGGCCTCTGTTTTGCTTTGTTTCGTGGCTAAGGCCGCACTTGAGGCGGCGCAACTGTAGGTGCTTCCGGTGTTGGTGGCAGCATGGAACTGAGTGCAGACATCAGTAAAATCGTTGCGGCTCTCCATGGAGTTCTTGTCGATCGGTAAAAGTGTTGCGGCTCTGTATGGAGTACTTGCCCGGGGAAGTCGAAAACTTTGATCTCGGTGTCTGATTGTTGCTAATAAAACTTTGGTCTCATTGTCTGATAATTGTAGCTCGGTCATGTCCCTACATAGGACGGCGTTTTTTGTTTGGGTGGTCTCCGCTTGCAGACTGCCGTCTGTATGCATGTAGACTACTGTTTTCTGGTCTGTCTGCCTTCTTCGGACCACGGATCCTCCGTCAAAAGCAAGTATGATACTTTCAAAATCCGTTGGACTTTGGTTATCACTTCACAGTATCATGCACGGCTTTAATGTGTCTGGATTGATTGCTGTGAAAGCACATGGACATCAGTGTAGAGCAAGGCTCCAGGGGCGATCCTGTTGAAGGAGCTTGCCAATACGCCAACACCCGCAACCACCTTGTCTGGTGTCGCTTTGATGGTCTAACGACGGGCCTCACGTTTTTTTGTCATTGAGCGGTTGGTGATACAATATACCGGTGTCAGGAATACACCTGTAGGGTAGAAGGTTAGTATTTTTCCTTGTCCTCAAACATACTGAGAGATTCTTAACACTTCCTGTGCTTTGAGCACAAGTGGCACAAGTAGAATGATCAATCGGCCCGTTCAGGCCTCCAGCGCGTAATCTAACCCGGGAGTACAAGTATTAGGCATTATGTTCCCCGACCTACCCCCAACCCGCCTGGTATTTCCAGTCGAGCTTTGAGTTCGGCATTCTCAGCGCTGGTCGAGTTGCTTGCATCCAATTTTGCCTACTGATGCTACGTTTGACGGGCGCTTTTATGTCTTCGGCTCTCGTATCGACGATGATCGCTGCCTTCAATAGGCGCGCGATGTTCACGAAACATTTCTCCCTTTCACCGAGAATCGGCCTCATGATGGGGGAAAAAAAAAACACCATGGACGTCTGGCGGCTCCCTCTGGTATACGTAGATAGCCGGGGCGATCGGCTGCAGGAAATGGATGGTTGGGGAAACCACTTGTACATCCGATTCACGTCTGTTTGTCTATCTCTGGAGGACTGGATGCGCCAAATAGCGTCCAAAACTATGTCGCTATGCCACGCGAAAAATACTTTACCCCCCTATTTCTGCGTTATGTTATTTATCCAACTCTATTTCCAAGTAGTTTCTCCCCACACTATTTGTGCGATTGTCCGCGAGGAAGCATTGTTCGATGCACGGAGGGCTTGTTGAACCTATCGGCATATCCGTACTCCCACCACCCGCGACTGACCCGCCTGGTCAAACCGGTCCTTAGCCTTTGTCAGACCCATTTCATCCTCAGACCTGTCACCGCACTGCCGCCGCGGAACATCTTGGACAGCAACCGACCGTGGTTTTGGTTGCGCCGGCCACCTATGGCGAAGCCCCCAGCTTAAGGCGCACCCAACCCGGCGCCGCCCACCCACCGCTGCCAAAATACCTTACCTGTGGCTGGCATAATGGGGTGTTAGTTCGTTGTTTCTCTTTGTCCCTTTGAATCCCTCGGGCCGGTCTCTATCGCCACGGTGACCACGCGAGCTATTACCCCGGCCCCAGATTTTAGCCTTTCTCTGTCCACACGAGAACGGCTTCGACGATTCTGCCTGCCCAGCCTCCATTAGTTTTATTTGCCCCTCCAGGGCCTTTCAAGACTGATGTCAACCTTCACCTTTTTCCTGGCGGTAGGCGCCAGACACACGGATGGAGGGAGGCGGCTTGTTGGACAACACAATTGAGCAACCCAACGACCTAGGTGCTCTGCCACCGTCATTTAACACTTTCCCCTCGTCCTCCCTTCCCCGCCGCGGGCAAAGCTTTACTGGATATAACCCCAGCGCATTGCCGTCCACAAAGCTTTTCGAAGTCTCTCACTCGTCAGTTTTACATTAAAGCGACAACAGCACCGTTCTCTTCCGTGGACCGAAGCTCCTTGACATGGGTCAAGCGTGCGCCACATGGTGAAAATGCTTGAAAACGGGTTTAGGGGGTTAAATTAAACTCCCTCACGAGCTGACCGGGCGAGAAATGTACCGGGTTTGACTTTGAGTAGGGTCAATATTTTGCTGCCTGCCCTTCTATACACAACCACATCCGTATGGGAACGCTAGCCGGCTGGGGATAGAGAGATAAGCAGACCGTGTGTCTGAAAAAATTCCAGCATAAAGCGTGAAGACAGCGATCTGCGTTTAGTAGGGCTTCAGATCCCGGAAAGAAAGCTCCATGCTCTGTTCGAAGCTACATACACATCCGACTCGAACAGGTTACGTCCTTCATCACGATTTTTCAACACCATCAACCAAGGTCCTCATGTATATGTTGAACTGTTGATGCAGCCGTTGGATCTAAATTGCGCGTGTGATACCCCCGGTACCACCTGGGCACCGCCCGTAGCCTCAGCATCCTCCCGAGCGTTGCCTGATGGGGTTTTATCATTGGCGGATTGCTATTGCCTCAATCGCTCATTTTCTTTGATGGATTTGCTATTGCCTGAAGTGCCAAACGTGCACTCTGTTTCTCTAGCCAATCCGCTGGAGGATTCATTCCATGCAGGTCCCCAACAGTCCCGGTGTTGTCCTCAGACAGTGCCGACAACTTTGATACACATCTGCAGACAACCCCACACGTGACAATAGGTACACTGCATGTGGGAATCCTTCCTGTCGACGACAGGTTCACAATCGTCGCCCCGTCATGACTGCCATGACCGCCGCGAGCGACGCGAGCTATACCGCCACCGGCACGTCGGACAAACTTATCAAACGCTACATTTATCGTATGCTACAAACGTCTCAGTCTATGACAACACGATGTGCTCTCTGGGACGAAGAAACACAGGACGGAGACTGGGTATACCAATGGTGTCGTTGGGTAGAAAAAACGGTTTGTCGCGAAAACGACGTACATCCCCGTCTAGGCCTGCCCAGTGTTGCCCTTTCCGGCGGCGAGGGACTGCAAGAACTCTGCCCCAAACTTTCTAACGCCACTTAACATCACCTAAACAAGGCCCAAGATCACCGCCAATTCCAACCACCCCAGCACCAATGATGATGTTGAGGGAATCAACCACATTTTTTTTTTTACCCTCCGGCGGACTGGTAAAAATAAAGGTTAAGCTCACCACACTTCCACGTTCCCAATTTCGTGTCGTGTGTCAATTTAGCCCACTTGGGCAAGTTGACCAGACCTGACCCCCGAGAGGAGCAGGTACGGCGGAGATAGCCACCCGGGAGAGTCATCTCTCCCGGGTAGTGTGGGACTTGCGCGAGCTCACCCGCTATCAAAAACCGAGGCTATGAGGCCTTCCCGCCGGACTCGGCCCAGTTACGGTCCACCCTACCCGTTGGGGCGTTGGTCCACACGCTGCTCCAGGTGTTCGCGATAGTTGACTATAGTAGCTATTGATAGTGGCAGACTAATTGAAATGCACAATTCCTGTACGCTAAGTGAACCTTCAACAATACCTTTAACGCCGCGACAAGACTGGCCCCGACGAATACTTAATCACACTTGAACTGCATTCATTTCCCCGCCCCGTTTTTCGCAAAGCTCACAGCAAGTTACAGTATGTCGCAACCATGCGGCCTCACACGGTAGTACTGTAGTGCAGCGTCATCGCTGACCGTCAACGTAGCGCTCTTGCCGCATCATCCACAGCAATAACGCCCACAGTACTTAGCGTTTGAAACGTCGTACTTCACTCCTTATGGACACCCTGCCCAAGCCTCCCCCTTTGGTAGTAGACGCTTGAGTGTGGATCTGATTTGCACCAGCTACTTACTATTTGTCGAGGTGCCAGAAAATGTGCTGATGGAGCTATGCTCAAGGCAAGGCGGAACTCTCCCTAAATTGGACCATCATTAGTGCTTTTAAGGCGCTCACAGCTGGCTGGGCTGTGGCATCCGGCACTCTTCATGGTGGTCGTCGTTACAAAGCAAGCAGGCGTCGTCACCTCCACCTGCACCCTCCTTTCGACATGCCTTAAACAAAACATCATCCCCACATCCCTTCATCTACGGGCCAACCTCGCGAAAGACAGAAAAGACTGTCGTCCACCGCTTATCACGCCACCTTCGACGGTTTTGCGCTATCCCCCGAACACCTGCAGGCCGAACAGATGACGAGCCACTAGCTGATTCGCGAGCAAGGCGGCATTATCGCCGCCATGTACGAAACCCACAGGACGAATTCCTCACCCCTTTTCATTGGAGCGTGGATTCCATCTAGTACGATACCTCGGGCATAAAACTTCCGGCAACGTACTACCATATGCTTTCCATTGTATCTGGCTCTCTGGGGTGGTATCAGAGCTCATCTCGAGAACATGCTAATGGCCGCTATGCTCGCTTTCCGGGCCTGGCATTGGGTTTGGCTGAACATACGAAATCGTACGAGCTGCGCAACCAATCGCAGAAGGAGCCTAGGGCCCCACGAGTGGACAGACGGGTAGACCTCCACCTGCCAGAACCAATGCCGACAATCGACCCACCCAACGCCGCCAGAGCAATCGCCTGCCTCTATATGAGGATCACATCAGCGATGACCAACACATGTACCGCGGTCGTAAGTCGAAACGTTCTTCGGCCAGATGCCTCATCTCACCAACTCTACACCGGCACTTTTCACGACGATTCCGACCCGATCAATATCGACTTTCGACCTACACGCTGTACACCATGCCATGGAACACCAACAGCGATTGATAGGCAGCTGCGGTTTGTCGATGCCCTCAAGTTTTCTTTATTTCGCGTGGATGTATATGTCCATAAAAGATTCCCTGGAAGAACTGGAGGTAGTGGAAGCTTCAATGGAAGTAGTGGAAGCCGTAATCGGGCACTGTATTGGGAACTTCAGTAGTGGAAGTATCCTTGGAGGTTGGAAGTGGAAGCTTATAGAGAAGACAGAAGTGGAAGCTTACGGGAATTTCCACGATCTTTTACCAGCTCCCACGAGCTTCTGTCAGCTTCCATGCATTTCCACGAGCTTCCATGGAATAATATGTGGCTTCGTTGTTTTCGGCTTCAGCTCACAGCGGTCACCCCGTCGAACACCCCTAGCCCTAACCATAACCGAACCCTACCCGTAGAAGCTCCCATGTACTTGCATGCTCTTTACCAGTGCCTAAAACCAAAACCACCTAGTATATACGATTTGTGAACAACGGACTGGACTTTGAGTTGATGCATTTTTGTAGCATTAGGGTGTTTGCGATAATACAATTTAGTTGGGTAATAAAAAACAGCTAAATACTGGTAAACGTGAGGAGCTGATTGGATACACACGTGAATCCGAAGGCGCTAGCCCATCAGAAGTTGCTCTGTTTGCTGATCAATCCACGGAGTTACCCAACCCAAGAACAATTAGATTAAAAACGTCGCTTGGTTACTTTTCCCCATAACAGTTAAATTTTCGTTGTTTGAGATTGCTATTATGTAGGAAATAGACTGCGAGAAACCCAACCCAACCGACATGTTAGCAAACACCCTATAAACAATAGTACCTAAAGACGAGCTCAACCAAACAAACTAATCGATTCTCAATTTGAAAGCAGCGTGGTATACCACGCACTCGCAACAGACTTGCAGCACGTCTTGTTTGTCTTCTTGTGATTGCTTGTGGTGTGTGTGGTACAGTGTACCGGAACTGAGGTTCCAACTTTATCAACATTTTTTTTATGCAGGTCTGTGTTTATAATATGACGTTTAGGTTTGTCGTCCCCGCCTTTCTTGTTACCTGGTTATAGTAGAGTGTTCGTAATTCCTGAGTCTGGATGGTCTGACCGCCTAGCCTAACAGCAAAATTCCTTCCAACGAAGTCACAACACGGTATGTAGATGTCGGCGCTCGCCGTTTGCGAATTGTGAAAAAAAACTGTGGCAGTTTAACTTTTATTACGGGCCTTCCTCTTACTCTATTGCTCCTGTTTTTATATCCCTGATGATAGTTGTTTTGTTCTATTCCGAGATCCCTCCGCCCTTCTTCGTACGCCTCTCGACACTTCGTTGTGGTGATGTTGTGTTGTTTCGTTGCTGTTTTGTTGTGTGGTGTCATGCCCCAGTAAGAATAGCCGACCGCGGTTTGGCAGCACCAGCACCCTCGTCGCCGTACAAGTATAAACATTGATTCGGGTTCAAGCCCCACCCTCCCCCCCTGGAACCAGGATTGAGAGATATATCCAGATGAATGTGATTGTAACAAAGCTAGAATATGCAGGAGAAGCATGTGAAGAGAACGCGAAGCTCGTAAAACAGCTGGAAACAGTACAAATGACTGCAGCTAAAAAACTATAGGGTGCTCAAGTACGACTAGCAATACAGCATTAAAAACAGAACTGGGAATGCACCCACCCGAGATAAACAGAGACGTAAGAGTTTTGAAATGGCGATATGAGGTAAAGAACATGCCAAACAAGAGGTTGCCAGCCATAGCTGATCTAGCTGTATGGAAGAAAGTAACAAGATGGTGAGCTGGAGTAAGGTGGGATATAGCGTAGTCGAGAAACTATGGAAGGATATAGGACGAAACAAAAAACAGACGCTGTCCAAAGATAAGATCGGGAGATGCAAGACAGAAGCAAAAGAAAGGACAGAAAGCAGGGCAAGGCTAGCACGAAGAAATAGGGTAACACGAAATATGAGAAACACTTAAATATGTACCGAGGGTTGAGAAAATTGGTAGGAATGAAAACGTGTTTGCACGGTCCATGGACTTCGCGAAAACACTGAAACTGGGATTTCGCGTAGTGGACTTATCCTGCCAGAAAGAAGAAAGAGGTATACCAGTGTTGGGGACTGCCTCCGAAAACAATGCCGATCATTTCTTGAAAAAGATTGCCCGAAAAAGGGCAATCTTGATCTTTTTGGCAATCTTGGCGAAAAGAGGCAATCTCAATCTCGATCTCAATCTCAATCTTCAGCGCGCCAAATTTCAAGCTATTTTGATGTTTTTTCACTCGTGGTTCCTGAATATTCTACATGTATGTATGCTGCTGTATGCTCAAAATGCATCAGTTCTCCATTCAGCAACAATATTGACCACTACTACTACTACTACTGTAGGAGTGCATGAGTCGCAGTATGCATTCTCCTTTTTACGTCACGGAAAGGTATACAGCAGGGTGTGGCATTTCATCTGAACAAGCAATATACATCAAATTGTGACAACAAGGTATCAGTAAAAATTTGCACCCCGCAGGAGCCCAAGAGCGCAAGGCGCACACGTACCAGAACACCACACCCACGGCGCAGCTTCTTGCATATTTTCTGGTGCGCATCATTCTTTATTCATTTGCTGCTGGTACTCCATGCTGCTTCGTTCGTATTGTACACTGGCTTCTCACTAGCTGTGATAGAGTACCTTGGTTTGTAGTCAATAGACCAACCATCAGTAGGGGCTGCTAGATATTATTTTTCCAGTTGGATCTTACTCCTTTTACCGTCTGAAATTATTATAAGATATTTCGTATTTGTAGTATCCGATACGCAGGCTAGTATTCCTTCGTACACGTACGTACCCCGTTTACCGTTTGAAATAAGATATTTGTACTTGTCAAAAGGGTACGCAGGCTAATATCTAAGTAGCCGGGGAGACGGGAGATGTACGCGCGTGGTGTGTTCGTGCGTCAGGTTTTACGGGGCGGTGTTGTACTATTGAAGTTGAGGGTGACGCATGCACCCTTGCCAGTAGATTATAGTCGGTTGAAGCCAGATGATACTTCTGGCTTCGAAAATCGTCTGCTCTCCCCCCCCTCCCTTCTCACTCTTCTTACTTGCCCCTTCGAGTAAGCCTCGCATCAATAAAATAAGAGAACGCCAATACGCACTAGGTCTGAGTTTGACCAAGCACAGACAGACACCTGTGTCACACCTCTTCTGTGGATCATCATCTCTTGCCCCTACTGCTCTCCCACATCACATATCCCACTATACTCCCCACACCCCACACACATAAAGCACAACAAGCAAAAGCGTTACAGCAAGGGTGCATACACACATATGTCCATACATCTGCATGAGGGTGCCTGGGCACAGCTGGTTTGTGTGGGTGTAGAGCAGGGGAGATAGGCGATGCGTTTTCAAGGCCCGTGGTTTACAGTGATATAGCAAAGCGTTATTTGGGCGGGATCCAAAATATTGAGATTGAAAGTTTGAATCAACCAACCTTCGATTCTCAATCTAGATCTAGATCGGCCGTCAAAACCGCCAATTCAATCTCGAGATTTTCCAAAAGATTTGAATATTTTCAGGGCTATGTATTCAATCCCAATCCCCAAGACTGAGGTATACCAGTAAACGGGAGGAGGAGCAAGTAGATGCAGATATGTACCCTTGTGACAACAGAAATAGGGAATAAAAGCTCATACAGTGGGAGAATGTGAAATGTAGAAGGAGGAATGGCATGTGCTAGAGGAGATATGGAAAACAGAAGAGTGTGACATGGAGAAGTTTGGTACATTAGATAGTAAAGAGAAAACGATCGCTATCCTAGGAGATATGTGATGGTTGCAGGCGGCGAAACAGGAAGGGGACAAGACTAGCAAAACATATATATGTAATTTATGGAAACAACGTAAGGAGCGACGAATTGGTGGAGGTGTCTCTATTAGGAGTAGGAGCGGTGCTCCATCTCGAAAGGGATGCGTAGTCAATGGTCAAATGACTATGGGAAGCAACAAATGAGTACCCACCCCCCCCCCCCCCCCCTGCCTCTGGTTGGTGAAAACCTGACGTGCTCCGTCCCGGCATTGTAGGGATGCGAGGGTCTACGGTCGTACGACTACGACCATGCATGATAATGAGTACACCCCCTGCCTGCCGGGGTAGCTGTTTTCGGGCCCATGGACCAAAAATAAAACTAGATCAGGATATATGCAGGGTGCGGTCTTGTGAACCGTCAATTAATATAGTACTAAAAATACGAGCTGGTGCAAGTTGAAAGACGCGAAAATTCTCCCCCCCACGAATGCCGGCAGCAGCATCTACCCGAATGGAACATAGTTTGTACCATACCTGATATCATACTGACCGCCTTGAAGAGCGGAAGAGGGTGACTAGGCCGTTTGCTTAGTTGAGGCCCTACCGTGGGCGCTAGAGATGAAAATATTTTTTGACCAACCACGGGGGCCTTAAATGCGGTCAGTAACAGGCACGTGTTTTCGTTGCGACTTTTTGTTGTTGTTTTCTTCTGAAAACGATCTGGTTCCAGGTATTTCCAGGCATGCCTGTACTTTTTTCGCGCAAACATTCGAATGTCTGACCTGCCTATGTTCAATATTAAGGGGACGCTATTAACAGCACCCTCAGGAATGCGTCGTCAAGTACCCGCGCGTAGGCGTTTCGGCAGCATATAACATACGACTTGGAATTAAAGTAAGGGATTTGCATCCATATTTCCTAGTGTGTAGAATAGTTGGTGCAAAATATGCAAGAAGAATACTGAGCTTTTTAGCCTTTTTTATAGCCCTTTTTTGGGTCCAATAACTTATTACCCACGTGGGAGTAGTTTTGTTTTCCGAAGCATCTTCGACGACAACTACTAAACAGATGCATCACTCGCCTGGAGAACAGGAATTTTTTAGTGAGGGCCATTTCTCCATCGGTGATGTAGCCATCATTGTGCTATGCTCCCTGATGTGAAATGAAACATTTTAGCGTTTTCGCGAGTTTTTTATGCTAGTCGCTCGCAACTTCGAGTGCACGAAAACACCTCGTGAGTCATTTCTGGCTCCTACGACTGCCGTCTGGCGCACCCGACGCCACCACACACCCCATCAGGAGCACCCCCCTCACAATTTCGCGCACTGTAATTTCCTGTGAGGAGCTGCAAAGCTGTCCGCAAGTGAAGTGTAAACGTTTTTTAGTTGGGGGGGTTGTTTTTTGTCTCATTTGTGCACCTCAAATTTCGACTAATTTCGACCACTGTGCAGGACCTCTCCGTCGAGGTGTAGACACTGAACTGCGGGAGAGCAATCTCGAGAGAAACACAAGCTGCTGTGATGGAACTTTTTCAAGTCACGGTCCCTCTCCGTGAAGAACGAACCAGTCGCAGTTCTATAAACGTAGCGTGTTAAAATAGTGATGTTTTTTTCTGTTTCGATAAAACATTTAGAGATTAGAGTATCCGGAAACCCTGGGACCAGCAGGAGACGCCTGGGTGCCAGCGTGGCCTCAAGCAAAATATATCGCACAAAAGTGGTCCTACGCATACCGAAACTAAGTGATTACTGTTAAGATCAACGGTCTGCGGGGCACTTTGTATCCCTGGACAGGTCTGCCTTTTAAGTCGGTAAACATTGCACTCACATGTGTTGTTTGCTTAGCTATAGAGAAGAGCAGTTTTATTCCTTTCGTGCTCGCGGAGACTGAGACCAAGCTCGTGCTCCTCTGGAAAACCCCTGGTTTTCCATCTAAGATACACCTTCCAAGTACTACAAATACGTTCCCCGTGACTAAACCCAGGTAGTTACCGGGCTTTCAATCTCATACAAGACTATATCTTAACATTACGAGGCAATGCCTAATATTTGCACTTTTTTCGCACAAAAGTCCAAATGATAGAACCGGTACACAAATAAGAAAGTGTATTGGGCGTAAGCTTTTTTTACCCAGATCTCCAAGGAGGATCAAAAAAAAAAAAAAAAAAAAAAAAAAATCACGCCGTTTTTTAGAGGAAGACCCCGAAACTTGCACGTTATTTATGTCCTGCCCGAGGGCTTGGCATCCGGGTTTTTTTTCCAGTTTTTATTTTCGCTGAAAATCTTTGGGGTAAGATGGTCGAAATTTGCCAAGCATGACTGAACAAACAAGGAATCAAGCAAAAACAGAACAAAACTTTAGGTGAGGTCTTCGTGAGAAGATTCACGAAGTCGTGTGTGTGTTCAAAAATTCACGGTCTGACCGGTCTGACTCGAAAAAAGAGGGTTGCTTACAATTTTGATTCGAGAAAACGATTGACTCTTGACACGCACAGTGACTGTGCGTGTACGAGACGAACAGAAATATACTATTTTAACTCTAACTCTAACCCTGAGCCAATCAGAGCAACCCTAACCCCGACCCTAAGCCAAATTTAAATCAGGCTAAATCTAAAAGAAATCGAAAGCTTTACCCCCGAAACAACGGCGTGGATTTTGGCCGGGGGGAATACATTTCGGTCACCAGGCTGTATGAATAGCAGCGCGACGCGTGTTCCCAAAAGTGAGCCTTCGGTGTTCTTTTTTCGGCATTGTTTCCCGTTGAAGTCCCACAAAGAGGGAAAACACAGCATCATCAGAGAGGGGCGTCGACGAGTTGAAGTTTGTCGCCTCGTGTTTCCTTGTTGCAGTTTGAAGAGCGGCAACTTCGATCTCCTTCACGTGTTCGTTTTGACGTTGTTCATGAAAACAGAAGCGCAAGGACAGTCAGCCGTTTATCCCTTGTACGTAGGAGATACAACAACAAAATCATTCTCGACTACCGACTGCTGTGCCACCACCACAGCAAGCAGTGGTGGGGATGATGAGCTCCAGGCTTCAGATGATCCTGCTTGTAGGCACCCATTCACTCCATATTATCATCATCACCTATTATAATAATACTACTGCTGCATTAATGCCAGGTATCCTCGTAGCCTTCTGTCGAGCAAATCGGACCCATTCAAGATACCCACATCAGAGGTATGTAGCTGCGCAGTGCGACAGGAAACAAAGGAAACATGATTTCGCGATCTCCGGTTTCCGATCTCCGATCCGATTAGCCGCTGATCAGTAAATACGAGAGTTCAGTGGTATAGAGGCCGTATTGAATAGGGACCCCTGAAATTTCACCAGGTGTACAAGCTAAGCTCGAGCGCAGTCAGCTTCACCTGGTAATACACAGTGACTGGGGCGGCCGAGGAGCAATCATGGCAGATGTGAGTGTATACGCAACCGCAAGATTGATGGTTTCGCCTAGTTTTCTAACGTTGGGGGCCTCAAGTGTGTGTATTGCAGGTATTGTGCCTCCCCTTGATGCTCGCTTTTCGATTCGTCTTGATGTGATTTTAATAGATAGGTTCACTGCCATAGACTGACTGCTGTCGTACCCACAGCGCTGCTGCCGTGCGTGGCAATCGCTTGCGTCTTGGAAGACAGTAGTAGTACTCTGTACAGGAATATCCTGGAAGTTTCGTGCAGTTCCTGACATAGGTTGGAGGACGGAGCAAATCGAATCAAATGCTACTGCTGTACAATACGTAATGCTACACATTCGTCGCCGACCACCTCCATCGCTCTCTCGTGCTGCTGCTGCTGTATTCTGTATTGCGCATGCACCTTGGATTGCTGCGTTGCTCAGATGGTGACCCCTGTGTTCGGTTCAGCGGGCTCTATGCTCTCTAAAGGCATTGATCTTGACGAGGTCTTCTCTGGTGAGAGCTCTACACTTGTCGCCAAGCAGTGCTTGCTTGTGCTCTGGTAGGTCGGGATTTTTCGTTGCTTTTGAACCTGCGATATTTTTAGACAACTCTCAAAAACCTGCAAGTACGCCCTGTACTCGCAGAGCGCGTGGTCGAATTATCACACATCACACCGACCAAGCTTGCTATTAATAACATGAATTTTTTATTAATATTAATAGTAATTTTTTGATGTCACATCCTGACGTAGCCCTTTATGTCAATGTACCTGATGATACCCTATTAAACCCTACAGCAGTTCCGTACTATTAATGTTAATATTAATACTTACACTGCTGTACGAAGTTTTACGTTGCGTATTCGCTTTCCGGTTCTTTTCGACGAATGGCCCGTGCTGACGTGTGACATTTTGTGTCCGTCTCTCCGTCCGTGCATGGTCCATGGTCCGTGCTGATGATATTTTACTACTGTACGAGTACGTACTGCTATACCGGTGCATCAATGTGTCAATTCGCACGCTTGCGTAGTTGCTGTGAGCTGTCTGTGCACACGTTTGCGTTCGGACACCTTTTTTGGGTACGTACCAAGTATGTAAAATGTGTATAATGTGATCATCGTATAGTATCAGGTACTGATGCAGCTATGATACCCATAGAGCCTCAGGCCTAACCTTACGGCGGTCACACATACCTGGTACCTGGTGCAGTACCTGGTATTGATATACTTGTACAAGGTTCCCCTCCGGGACGTGCTTGGGGATTGGGAGAGTGGCGCAAGAAATATTTTAAAACGATACAGCAGTGTGAGTCTCAGGTCGTTACTCTACCGTCAGTTGACTATACCTGTCATGCAAGATCGTGCATGGACGGAAGGTGTTCGTCCGCTATCGTGCATATTGACTCTTGTACTAAAAGTGCCCTTAGATCTTCGTAGATCTGATGATAGTTGAGGCGGGGAATGCCCAACCTCCGTCACCGAGTAATTGCTGACAACAGCTGTCATATGAGGTGACTCGTGTCTTGTCTCATGATCACTCCCGCTCGGCTTGCCGTGCCGAGCATCACCGAGATACCTGGCATGTCCTACACGCTACACCCTACACGAAGAGAAGCTTGCTGCAGACCCAGGTCGAACCTGAGATACACCCATCTCACACCAGCATGACTATCATACGCATATGATACGAAAGTACGACGTTATTCCCTAGCTTTATATAGGGTTATCTAGAAGCAAAATTAATTTCCTGTCCCAACGGACAATATGACAAAAAACGGGACACCAGCGCTTTTTTGCCAGTTCATGGTACAGAAAAAATCAAACCAGGAAATCAGGGTACACCAAACCCAAGTTAGATGACGTTTTCGGTCAAGGTATACCGTATGGAAAAACATCCATGTCCGTCCGTCTCACTTGTCAAAATGGCAGAAAACGGTACACCATTGTATTTTTGCCAGTTTACGATGCGAAAAAGTAAAACGAGGAGTTCAGGGCACACCAAACACAAGTTATATAACGTTTTATGATACGGTATAATGTTTTCTGGCAAAAAAGCAATTTCCCGGTATGGCTTATAACTACGATAAAAATCGCGTTCATGAATACAAGCACCTTCTTGTACTCGAATTCATACGGACATACCAGGTATGAGTCAAGCGTAGCTCATATTTTGTGAAGACATTTTATTTCGTTTCATGCGCGTGCGTGTACTCAGAGCACGACACCACGGGCGAGCCCGGCGCCGTCGCGGGTGTCAGCGGGTGCTGGCGGGTAGAGGGGGGGTTGCAAGGAGCGCGGTCGCCGTTTTCGTGGCTGGGCGTCGCGTGTGCCTCGAGACACGTGGGAATCACGAATAGGCTCTGCCTGGCCTCCTTGTGAGGCTCCGCGTGTACCGTATTCGAGATATAAGGTTCGTTTTGATATGAAAAATAATATTCTAGCGGTGCTTATTTTTGCGACCAAACCAAAGTTCAAACAGAGAGCGATGCAATTTGAGCACCAACTTTGTCGAGCTGGCGAACAAGGGCCACGGTGAGCACCGGGCTTCACGCGAGGCGGGCGACGGGACTCACTGTGGCAGAGAGGGAGGAAAGATTTACCCGGACCGAATCGGTGGTGAGGTGGTCGCGAGGCGGCGGGCGGCGTACGAGGCTATGAGACAAACTCTGCTATTCGTTTTTTTTTTTTTTGACCGGTGCAAGGTGTTCCAATCAGGCAGAAAAATACTACATGAGAGGGGACGGAGATATTTTTTCTTTCCGCGCTTTTTCGTACGTGTTCATACGAATAGCCCACAGCGTGCAGTTGCACTGCACGCTGCACGCCGATCCCAGTGAGCTCCTGCACATAGCAAACGGGGCTTCGCCGCAGCATGATGAGGTTCAACGTTGATCACTTGTAACCAATCGAAGTATGTCGGTCTATTCAAGCTTTCTAAACGATGAGCGAGCCAAAGTGCAGATGGGATTGCGCAGAACGAGCCAATTACGGATCAGCGTAACAGCTGTCCGCGCCGCCTCTGCCTGTCAGTGACATTGCCTGTCAGTGACATCGATATCCATCGGTCGTAAAACAGCCAAATTACAACGAGTACGCATCCGACTATCGGTAGATTGATTGGAATCATCAACCATGTGTTATGATACTGCCTTGCCAGTCAGTCACATTATTACGTCATATTCTACTATTATAGTAGCGGTAGCGTTGTCTCCACAAAGGGTTCTTCAGTAGATATATACCCAGTCAGTGCATCATATTCTGCTGTTTGTTGTTGTACGGAGCACGGCAGTAATACAGTAGTAGTAGCGAGCGCGATCATACAACTAATAACTGTTGTGCCAGGTATTATTATTTCTTAATAACATCTATCTATCGTATTTTCCACTCCTCTGCTGCTGCTGATTATAGTAGGCAATACACCAACGCGATGAGCAACACGCAGCGATCCACAGCGCGGACACCCGCATCGATCGGTACACAACACAGCAATGGACCCGACAAAGCGGAGCAGCAGTTGAGACAAACTAACGCGCCCAGGATACCCGTATCTACGTATTATCACCATGCACCGCGACGGACAGCATGCCAAACAAATAGTCTGTTGATGCTGTTGTAACGCTCGAAAAATTGCGATGTCACGAGTCAGGAGTCACGAGACGGCAGCAGCAGCGGCAGCAGCAGCAGCAGCAGCCAAGAGCTTTGGCCGCCGAGGGCTTTGCAATTTCACAACTGCTGCTCCTGAGCAGCAGCTCCTGAGCAGCGGCTGCCGCTGACTGCGGAGAACTTTTTCTGCAGCTAGCTGCTAGCTGCTGCTTCAGAAGAAGCTGCTGCTGAGCTTTAGCCGCCGTGAGCTTTGGCCGCGATCGACATATATATTCTTCTTCAGCTTGTCGCGACGGCAGATTCCCAAGCGATAGAGAGGGACAGCAGCACCACCACAACAAGTAGCTAGCTGCTCCTGAGACCTCTTGAGCAGCAGCTCCTCTGAGCAGTAGCTTAGGTGCGGCCTGCCGCTGACTGGGGAGATTTTTAGGGGGGCTAGCTGTTTCTGCTTCTGCTGCTGAGCTTTGGCCACCGATAATTTTGGCCGCCAGCAGATACATGAGCGACTATAGAGAGAGACAGCAGAACCACCACAACAAGTAGCTCCAGTCGTCGCGATCACAGACAACTGGCCGAGATTACCTGGCACCGACTACTGGCACGACGATGATAGCTTCCAACAGGCCGACTGAATGAAGTTGTATGACATATACTGGCTTCATAATTCAAAGACAATGCTGACCTATTAATAGGCAGACTTGAAAGAGTCAGAATAATTATTTCCAAGAAGTAAAAGGCCGACTTCGACCAATAACGAGCCCACGACAACAACGGCCTACAACAACAAAGGACGGCAGACAACCTACCCTTCTTCACCTGGTCGAAACAAGACTACAACACAGTGATATACTACTGACGTCTCCATACCCACAACCCGCTGTACCTTTTTTGCATCCAAGCACAGGTCACCCCATAGCGTTTGGGTTAGGGTTCGGGTTCGGGTCGGGTGGTCAGCGTTTACTGTATAAGCATGCCTGGTATCTCCTGCTTGCCTTCACTTGTTTCTTCTGAAAACCCACGCAATGAACAATGAATAGCGTCAACAACAGCAGCATCTTCAAACAAGTAAAATTCTACCTAGCAAATATCTACGTCGCGAGAGAATTTCAATACCTCAGCCCAACCTTGTATTAAATGGTAACACCTAGGGAACAGCAGGGCAACCCTTGCCCTGCTCTACAATGAAATATCTGCATGTTATACATTGAGACATGTACAGCAGAGCCTTTATTAATAGAACTGCATCTGCCTTTTTAGGGACACAACATATATGGAAATAGTGTGGAACTGTTGCTACCAATGACTGAATATATTTTATTGTTAATGATTACGCCAAACATTCTATTGGTATTCCTATTTGTCAATAATTAAGCCTTATCTTTGTTGTGGCACTCACGGTGGATAAGGCCAAGAAGAGGCCTCTCCCGCACTAGACTGACGACTGCCGTAAAAAAAAAGGTTTGAAAACACTCCACGAGTGACACGACACACGCCGCACACACACGCGACACACGGAACAGCAGTACAGTAGTGGGATAACATTTACAGAAATAGAAAAGGATACACCGAAGAAGGGGCTGGAACTCTCGACCACACTCAGCTACCCACGAAAATCGCTCTGCAGCAGCAGCAGCAGCAGCAGCAACAACAGCGTAGTTGTACCTGTGGCAGCATGCATATATGACACATATTACAGCAGAGATCCCCAGCGCAACATATCGTAGGGTCCGATAAAAAGAAACTTGAGTATTAGTATTACGGGGGACCATAGTAAATAGGACCAAATTTTGGTAGAAAAAATAGATAAATATATAGGTTTTTGTTTGTATCATAGGTCCTATTAACTATGGACCACCGTAATAGGAAGCCACAACAATACAGCACGGACAACCACCGCACACGCGTGATATCGCTTCCGGCAGGCGTGTATATAGCTTCTTAGCCAGCTGGTTGTAGCACGCGCCCTGCACTGCTTGCTGCTCGCTGCTTGCTGCTCACGTGCTGTTCGTTGTCTGTGGTTCTTCAAGTCCGAAATTGGGCATCGTGATCTTTTGACCATATTGTCATATATCCGTCTTACCTGGTACCTTGGTATTATTTTTCGCGGCGCGCACGACACACCGCACACACGTGCACAGCAGCACAGCAGAAGAGAGAGAGGCTGTGACGACAGATGACGGACAGCAGCCTCCAATAAAGCAACTAGCCCCAACAGTACACAGTACACGCGGCGACACGCACTCGCGGTGCTGCTATTAATAGGCGGGGTTACGATATAACGTTTGTGTTCTTTGCATTTTGTCTGATGTCTGCGGTAGTCAGTATCAGTATCAGTAGTATATTTTGTGGGTGTGGGGTGTGCCTTGGACGAGAATCACAAAAGTTCGGAATTATAAGGACAGTCGAGGTACTCATATTCAATCCAAGCGATCCTTTCATTTCCGTCTAGAGTGTGCGTGGATCTGTCGCACATAGAGCAGCAGCAAAGAGAGGCAGATGCTGGATTACGTACGGACCGCAGGCTCCGATAAATACAACCAGCCACAGCAGTACAGCGCATATGGGTGTATCGCACACGCACGGCGTATGGGCGACAGCATTGTAACGTTGTGCTCTGTGCATGTTGTCTGTTGTCTGTTGTTTGTTGAGTGCCAGGTATGTGTATGTCTGGGCTGTGTGCTCACCGCTCATGAGAGCCTACAGTTACTGTAGTAGGAAAAAACAATCGACATTTTACTTGTACTTACGTACAAAATAAGGCCTCTCATACTGAAACCAGGGAAATCGTCTTTTCCTCTCCCGTCGAATAAAGAGCTTTGAGCGCTTGCCACGTGCTTCAGAGTGCACGGATCGCGCCCGGACCTCGACCAATGTGTCTGGCCGAGCTTCCCGTGTTGACAACTTCTGCGCGTCATGCCAAAAAGTGCTCGTACGAAGAGAAAAGTTCGATTCAGTACGAAAATTTCGCAAAAAAAAATATAACTATTAATACCAGGTATTATTATACCAGAGCTTGGTATTAAGCTCTCCAGGATTGTGGTAAACACCAAAGCCGTGACATCAGAACGGAAGCACTATGAAGCCAGTCAACTACAGCGGCAACAGCAGCAACAGTAGGAAGCAGTAGTGCAGCTATTACTAAACACCAGGTACGAACAACGTAAACAGTAGACGCGGCCGCGATTGCTGGTGTGTAGGCAGCAGTCAGTACTATTTACAATTCATAGTTCCGTGTGATACTCGTACTATTTTTCTAACGCCTGACCTCGAGTTCAACTCTCGCCTTCGCTACCTGTACCGCTGTCACGTGTACACCACCCGCCGCTGCTCGTATCAAAACTGATGCCAAACCAATGAAACCAATCAACACTACTACCGCTGCGACAAAAAGACTGCTACTTTGCGTTCGGCGGGGCGGAAGACGTGCCGTCGCAAACAGCCCTAGCGGGACCTGGAGAGTCTTCCAACGAAAGCGCAGGCGAGACCCTTGACGTTGAGGGCTTCGGCGGCGCAAGCAACACCTTCGGCGGCGGTCTCGGCGCAGGGCTAGGACTAGGGGCCACGGCAGGAGGAGCGCAGCCGTCAGCAGGAGGAGAAGGCGCGACCGCTGCTGGGGTTGCGAGCACTCGGGGGAGCCGTGGGATCGGGATCGGTCTTGGCGTGGCGGCCGGCGCGGCTACCGCCCACCGCGGGATGAAGCGGGAACTGAGCGACTCCAATATTGCAGGCGCTGGTGGGGGCGCGGGGAGTAGCCCGAGCTGGGGGGGGGGGGACATGTCTCGCAGGTCGATGTCGGAGCAGCAGAAGCTGGAGAGGCGGGTGAGTGAGGGTGCATCCGGTGTAGCGGCGTGGTTTTAGGTGCGCGTGGGGGGTCGGGTTGCAATGAAATCGAGAGACTCGGGGTTATGTTGAGTGTTGTGTGTTCTGTCATGTCGCGTGGGTCATCGTCGTAGCAGCAGAAGCTAGAGAGGCGGGTGAGTGTGGGGTGGGTGCGGTGTAGCGGCGTTCTTTTGTGCTGGTCGGATTCTAGGGAGGAGGGGGGGAGGGGGGCATGAAAAGCCGAGGAGCTCGGGTTTCGTCCATTTAGTGTTTGTGTTGCGTGTTTCCCTGCGCTGTTGGAAAGGCTCCCATGCTGTCACCGATTACGGGGCCTTAACTTGAGTAATTTCACGTACAGCCCCCGGCCGTTTTTCTTAGGGCCGTTGTTATCGAAGAGCTGTTTTTCCAGAATTTCCTTTTTTTTTTTTTTCGGGCAACAATGACATATTCCTGATTTTTTTTCCAATCACGTCAAATCAACTTTTCTTGAGATTTTTTCTTCTGAAGAATTTCACTAATAATAATCGTGACAGAACGCTTCCGTTTGATATAAATTCCTATTTTTCCAAATTGTGGAGATTCTGGAAAAAAAGCTCTCCGATAAGAATGGCGCTCAGCCAACCGCATTTGAGCGATACGAGGGCAGTTCATTTGTTTGGTTTTTCTCTTCCGAGCTTTGAATCCTTTCGTTCTTGTTTCATTTTTTTCATTATTCTCTCTCTATCTGTTACAGTAAGCTGCTGGCGTATTTACGCTGTACCCAGGACGATGGCCTGGCATTGCGTTGTATAAGCGACTTTCGATTACTGCATTGCGAATGTATGATATCTGTGTTGTAGTTTGTGACGACAGAACTTGTATCTCTCTAGGGTAAAGAAGCTGCACGGGCACTGAGTGTGCTGGATGTCGACGAGCAGAAAAATGGTTTAACGTGAAGAGCACACACAGGTGTAGGAGGTATAGATAACGAGGAAAATTGTGACGAAGGTCTTGGCTGGTGTCGATGTTGGGCCGTTTAAGCTGACCGACTTGGTTGGGAACTGTCTTCGCTTTTTGCGCAACTCCGGAGACTTTTTCCTTCTTCCGTTCGGCGACTTTGAAGAGCTTCCCTCCTACTAAGTACGTCTTAAACAGAGGGCAGCTATGCTATTGACAGAGGTTGTGCTGGTGAATATGAATATTTGTAACTGTCATCAACTGACTATTAATATGTACGCTGATTGAATGAATGTACGTAAATAAAATGGGAGGTTTCCCGTCGGATGGCCCAACGGCTCCACCCAGCTCAAAGTAAGGCACGAAGACATTGACGCATGCCCTGTATTTTAGGCGGCCGTGTACAATGCGTATTTTCCACTTAGCATGCTATCAACTCGCCAGAAAAGGCCTCGTGTGGCATGTCACGTGTCACGGGTGCTTACCATGCCCGAAGTATATGCACCACGTATGTACTCACCCCCTGCTGCAAGTGACGCAGCGCTAGTACGTCTTGATGTTAGTGTTAGTACTGTTTCAATAGTATTGATAGGTATAGTGACGTGACCCGTACCGCGCAAGAGCGAAAACAATAGATTACTCGTACGTACCTGGTAGGTGCTCGTAGTGCTGTATGGTTGTCAACGTACTTTCCGACGTGGACATGATTTAGGATGTAAAGGTGTACAGTACGTTACAATGCCGGTCGTGCAAGTGGCACTCTGTGGTTGCTACATACCCACACGGCACACCTTGTGGTCTACCGGCTACACCTCGTAACTTTCTAAGGTTGATTTCGCGAGTTCGAGCCCCCCAAGAGGGTTTTTTTTTGCGCAAAAAATGACTGCCGGCTTGTACCCACAATTCGACGCGAGTCGGCGAAGGAAGAAAACGCTCACCTCTACTCTACAGTAGAACAAAAACGAAGGCACGCACCATAGTCGGGACAAGGGAGTGTGACAAGAGGAATGCGACCCTACTGATAGCTACACTACTATTAATAATAGATCTCAGTAAAGAAATGGAGGAGGCTGGAGAAGTAGGACGGACATGATGGATAGGAGGGAGTAAAATGAAGAAAAGGAAGTAAGTCATGTCTTTCTCGCAGTTCTGATGGCCCTGCTGCAAGCGGGCGGTGCAATATTCTTCCGAAGCTACAGCACCCGCTCCTGACATGATCGCAATATGTAGTAGATCAACAGACACCACGCACCACACTACATTAGCTGTCTTTTCCTCACAGGGACTATTATTTGTAGGGACTATTCGGGACTATTCGGGACCATGTGAGACAACTACTGTAGGGACCGATAGGGACCAATAGGGCCAATAGGGACCCCTGTCGAGCTGGCCGAAGAGGAATCAAGGGGATTCCAAGACCGCGATTCTCGACCGACCGCTGGCCGAGAGGTACGAGGTACTCGTACGATTGTCTAAATTCTCCAACCAACGCACACAAGTTGTTGACGACACCTATAAACATCCTGGTGCGCGAGTTCCTATTAATAGTGACCGCTACAGTACACCTGGTACGTACTATTTTTTTGTTTTAAAAGAAGTCACCGAGACGTAGACTGCATTAGCTGAAGGTTTTTTAGCGAATCGCCAGCACTGAAATGCCACCAAACCTTCACAAGTAAATGTGCGTCGTACACACCGGCAATTTTAGACCCCACCAACCGTTATCCCCGTTGTTGTTGGTCTGACTTTAACTTATCACCAGGATCGAGTCCGTGGGCACAGACAGGACAGGCGCCAATAACTCTGGAGTGGAAGAATATCTCGGCACAAAATGTAGCAAAAGCGATGCATATAGACTACAATAGTAAGGGCATGTCTTAACTCCCTCCAAGGGGCATGGGAACGAGCGGAACGGAACGAGGCTGCTCGTGGTCTCGTGGTCATTTGTTCCATTCCTGTCTAAAAAAACGTGTTTGGGTCCATGCAGAATCTTGGGTCTCGTCAGCCGAATCAGTACGAACGTCATCTTTTGTACATGCCACAGCAAATTGGTGTCCATGTCCATTTTCGGTGGTGCCCATCTACATAATATGATATGTTTTTTTGTTCCCGTTCGATCGGGCCGTTCGGTCCTCCCAAACAAGAAAAAGGGGTACAACACTTCTTCTTCCTCTTCCTAGATATTCTGTTTTTCTCGGGCTGCACTGAACCTCTTCGTTTGCCACAACCAATCAGCACCAATTCATGCGGCAAATATTATTCCATTCGGTTCGTTCCAATGCTTCCTGGGGGGGATTAAGACACGCCCTAACTGAAGCTAACCGTACACCTCAGTATGTTAGTGTGTCTCCCCTTCCTTGAGCGATGATATTTACCCATTTTGTCTCTGGTGACGGGTAACGTTCGTGCTCGTTACAAATGACTATTCACACCTCTCGAGCTACTGGAGGCAAGACTAGTCAAGACTAGTCAAAACTATTAATAGTGGAAAATGAAGTAACCCGACAGATATTGTAGGGCTCTTAATTGACTGGACTTGACGGCTAGTGATATTATCTGTTGGATTAGTTAGGTGTGGCGAAATATGTGGGCAAAATGACGTTTTCCATTCGTACTTAGGAACACCAAAAAAACACACTCCGAGCCCCGAACGCGCCAGCGAGACACGAAGACGCCGAAATCCGCAAATTGCCGTCGTATGAAAGTAACTATAGTACCTACCTAGCCAGCTAATGACTATTAATAATAATTCTGGGCGACTTATAGTCAGCCAACTCAAGGTCCTATATTATTCGCCAACTAATATCTAGTCGACGACTTGTGGTCGCCCAACTATGATGCCTAGCCAACTAATAATTAGTGGAGCCAACCAACTCACAGCCCTATGTATTTTATACCAAGAGGTGGTTCCCTCTATCGAACAAAACGTACCGGCTACCAGGATACCAGGAGTGCCTTGGAGCTCGAACCGTCCAATCTCGTCGGCAATCTCCGGGTCGAACCCCTCGCCACATAGTATTAATGTATTAATATATAATTTCTACAGTGGGAACACATTATAACCATTACTCTGCTGATAAAGCCTAGGCCTAGAACCCAAGGACGGAAACGCGCTGCGGGAGAGATTCGGTTTCGCCAACACTTTTGTGCCCATATGCCCGTCTCTGGACGCTTGCTGGGGCCCCAACACGGTATCCTGCTGCGCGAGTTTCTGGCTACAGTTATACCCTCTTTTCAATCTTTATTCCTATCTTGTACCTGGTCACTGCTGAATGATGCCGTTCGACCGACCGTCGCCCGAGATGTACGATTCTCCGAATTCTCCAACCAACACAAACGTTGACGAAAGCAGCTACAAATATATTCTGCTGTGCGAGTTATTTCTTAGCAACAGCTATACTTTTTAGTTTCATTCGACTATGCTGTCATGCTGTCTCTGCCGCGCCGTTCGACTGACCGCCGACCGAGATCTACGATTCTTCAAATCAACCAACGCACTGCACACAAGTTGACGACAGTTACCAATATGTTTCTTGCTGCGCAAGTGCGTGATTTTCTAGCGACAGCTACGTATACTCTCTTTTATTTCTACCCATGCTGTCTGTGCTGACTACAGTAGTAACCGTAATGGTGTGGATGTACTCTTGTTTTGGCCGACACTACAGGAACGCAACAGGGAGCACGCCAAGCGATCACGAATTCGCAAAAAGTTCATGTTGGAGTGTCTACAGGAGCAGCTCCTCGCCATGCGGAAGCAGAATATGGCGCTGAGACAGGTGAATCGAATCAAGCGAGTAAGCGAGCAAGCGAGTAAGGTAGTGGTCGTGGCGGTAGTGCGTTTAGTACTCGTGGTCGAAGGTCGATTGCCCCCGTATATACATGTGGCACCTACGACGGCTGCCTTTTATCGCCAGCCGCACGAGTTTTGTGACGACCGTAGGCTTTGGATGGGGCTACTCTTCTGCTACAGACTAGCAGGTACCTGGTACGTACGAGTACTACAGTAGGTGAATCCTACCAGATACTGGTACTACTGGTACTGCGTTAGGTAAACGGTACCGGGTATATACTGTAGTACCAACAGTAACAACGCGTAGCACGGTGGGCCAAGACGTAACAGCTTGTCGCGGACGTTTTTCTTTGTGTTGCTGCTTGCCCCGGGAATACCCCCCCAATCGCACCGCCTTCGAGTATCTGGCAAGCCAAGGAAAAGGAATGAAAATCGCCGCCGCGGTATCGTGCAAAGTCACCCATCCTCCATGATTGTTCAGAACATTGTCTGGTGTGACCGCGGGCTGTGTTTTGACGACGAGCAGACGGCTGCGATTTTGCGAGGGTGGTTCACAACATATACCGTGCTGGCTACTCGCGGCAGTCAGACTTGCGTAACCGGCTACTGTACTGACGTATGGGCGTGTGTTCAGTTGGGTGGCACCACGGGGTGTTGTTCGTGGTTTGGTTTATGCTTTACCTACCTCCCTGTCTGGTATGCTCTATGTCGTCTGGCAATTCCAGGTGGTGAAAGAGCACATGCCCAACGAGGCCGCAACGGTGTTCGAGAAGTGCGTTCACGAGAAGGCCCTTGCGCTCTCCGGCAAGGTGGGGACTATTACCACTACGTGGTATTCAACACTACACTACACTACACTACAGCACTACCTATTGAACACTACTGTAGGTAGTGCTCACGATTGAACACTATTACACACCGTTGAATACCGGTACTATTGAGCGCTTTGGAACAGGATTGGACCTCTGATACAGCGAACACTGGTGGACACCATTGGACACGATTGGACCGTTGAACACTATCGAACACTGACACTACATATTTAACACGGTTGAGCACTGTTGAACACTTGAATACCGTTAGCTGTTGAATACTACGTATTGAACACTACTTTACAGCGAACACCATGACTATTGATATCACTATTGATAGTCGCGGCGTCCCTTTGGTGATCATGTAGCGATTGTTGAAGACGAAGTCAACTATCATACCGTATGATGCACTGCGTTTCTTTGGTGAGCACTCCCTTGACGGGTGTTGACGATTTCAGTAGGCCTACTACATGTTATGGTGTACTGTAGTTGCGATATATTCTACACGGCCGCCTACAATGTCGGGCATGTCTTATAGGGGATACCAGGTGCCAGGTATGCCTTACTTTTCAGCTGGGTGGAGCGGGAGGTGCTATAGAATGTTTAAAAGCCTTCGACAGATCCGCGCCATCCTACCGAAAATCTCCGATTTTTTTTTCTTCCGCTTTTCCCCAGCGCACACAGTTGACTACATCAGTTACAAGTAAATAGCAAGGTGATAACTGGTACCTCGTATCCACCAGCGAGAGCTGTTTTACCCTATTTTACAGTACGCACCGGCTTGATACTACGTCCCTTCATTTTGCGCCCAGTTGGCGACTATTCAAGACTAAGACTACTGTAGTACCAGGTAGTCGAGTAGTAGTCACTGCCTTCCTTTGGTCATCACCAGCTGCTCCTGCAGTGTAGTCTGAGTGAAGTACAGTAGTACAGCAGTAGGTCTACCGGTCCTGATCGTGGATAGACTGCTGGACTCATCGCCTTCGCCTCCGCTGCCCACTACAAGTACCGGCTATAAATATCAGCAATACGTACACGGGGCGAATGCTGTACCACGGTGAATCGGCTAAACCCCCTCGAACATAGCCGACGGCAACCAAATATTCTGCCCCTGGCGGGTCTTGCAAGGCTTGGTTCGAGTGGCATGCTTGCGTTTCAACTGTGGAAACCTCTGGCGTTTCTATCCAATCAGGGCACAGATTCGGCGCAAGCTATCCAATCAGACGACGAGGATGAAACGAAGGAACCGAATTGCCTGTTGCTAGAGCCAGACTTCCAGCTGATGCAGGCCCTCATGGAGAGCCAGCAGAACTTCACCATCTCGGACCCTAGCATGGCAGACAACCCCATCGTGTACGCGAGCCAGGTGGGTCGGTTGCTCAAGTAAGCCAGAGTAAGTCAGCAGTGAGGCTATCGTGTTATCAAGTGGTCACCAACCATATTGATGATGAGAATGTTGGTGTCGGTAGCTTGTCTCAAGAATATTGCACTCGTGTCCTGAACGCCACCGGCTAAGCGAGACACGTGAGTTGCTCGAGCAAGACAGGTGAAACCAGTAGTTGTTAGGCTATGCGGACTAGTCGTCAGCAACCATGTTGGCGTTGGTAGCTTGTCCAAAGGAATAGAGATATCGTTTTATGTACACCATCATCGTTTTTGCGTGCCAGGTGGGTTGCTCGAGCAAACCAGAGTTAGCCACTCGTGAGGCTACTCGTGTTGTTTACCAGCGAAAATGTTCATGTTGATGTTAGTGTTGATACATGGTAAATTCTCCGAACAGCTCTGAAACAGTTTTTCGACTTCTCAGCACCGTGTTGTCCATCAGTGAAGTAGATGTTTGTAAACAAGCGCAGCACCGAACGTGTTCGCAGGCAGGACTTACTGATTCGTTGGAGTCATCTGTTTTTATGTTAGGGTTAGGGCTGTGTCAGTATGGTGGCACTGCTATCATACTTGGAAGTATGCTGCAGTATTTGGTAGCGTGAGACGAACGCGCGCTGCCGTGAAGGTAGCGCTTATTTTTTGTGAAGCTTTCGATTTGAGGACTTGCTTACTACTAGCACTGTACTATTTGCACTATTAGTGCTATTAGTACCTCACTCAACAACCAACTTGTGAACGACTTGCAGCCTAAGCTCGATAGATACTCGAAGGTATCGAATAAGGTTGTACACATCGCATCGGATTGAACTATACCATGCATTCAGTAGCTCCTCAGTTTAGGAGCCCCGGCAATGAGGGTCGTTTTTGCGCTGAAAGGTGTTCCAGTACCCCTCCCGTAGCATAACCACCCCTACAGTACTACTGTAGTACTAATACTAATAGTAACTAATATCATCTGCTATCATGTCAACATGCCATGTTGTCTTGTGCAGGTTCTACATTGCACGCCGTCATCACCGGCCTGATCGGCACTATTCTACTGTACACCAGTATTAGTCTAGTCTATTCTATTCTACTCTGCTCTACTCTACTGTAGTATATTATACTAACGATTGAACTACTGTATGGCATTGTGGTGTACAGTACAGTATCATGCTCGTATTACACTACGGGGTATTGTGCTATTAAACTACTAGGGGCTGTGTACCAAGCTAATAACTTCCCAGGGAGCGCCTTCGCTCGCCGCTCGCCTCTTGGTCAGTAGCCGCAACAAGGATGACAGCTACGCTGCGATAGCGATGCTATTGGATAGCATAGGGTAGGGTAGGATAGGCCAGGATAGGATAGGGTGGGGTGGTATGGGATAGGATAGTATATGGAAGGGTTCGATAGGATAGGATAGCGTAGGGTAGAGTAGAGTAGAACAGGGTAGGGTAGGGTAGCGTGTTATAATGTAGGATATATTAGGGTATGGCAGGATAATATATTATTGAAGATTCTACGGGAGGTGCAACAGAAGCGAGAGTTTGCGTGCACAAGGAACACCAAAGCTGTCACGTCTCTCTTCGCAACCAGCCGTGGTTCCCGTTGTTCTTTTTTACTTTATGGACTACAAATATTAACAGTAGATATTAGTGTACTATGTTTTTTTTTTACACCAGGTTAGTGGCGGTGACGGCCGTGTGGTTTGAAGTGCAAAATACCGTTTTCACGAACCTGACTTCATCGCTGGCCCTCGACCGTACTTCGACGTGTCGTTCTTTCATCACCTTTATCACCGTGGTCGCAGGTAGTATGATTCCGATCGCGTGTTCACCGGTCGTTGCCAGCCTATCCAGTAGCCAGCCGATATGCCGAGGCCGTTTTCCGATCGTTTTGACATTTTTTTTCCCTTTCCATTCCTTCCCTTCCCTTTCCTTTTTCTGTTTGTCCTTCAGGGCTTTTTGACGTTGACGGGCTACACAATCCAGAACGTCATCGGGCGAAACTGCCGCTTCTTGCAGGTGAATTTGGGAAATTGCGTATGATAGCCGTTGCAGTGCCAGTAAATGTTTCGGTAAATATTGCCGGACGTTTGCAAATATAGGGTGTGTTCAGCAGGCGGGGACGAGTCCATGGTCGATCGATAGCAGCCTTGCTGTCTTCTTCGTCCATTATGTTGCCAACATTAAAATAGCAAGCGTTCCGCTTCGTGAAAGCTGTAAGTTTTTTTAATGTGTTGTGCTGCTGCGTGCTTCCTACACCTTTTTCGCTATGCTTGCAAGGTCAGTATTCGGGTTTGTTGTTTCCTGGTGTACCTGGTACTGTCTGTAGTGTTTTCTAGTGTAATGACGAGCACAGGCGAACAGTCGGTGGTCAATCTGTTCTTTTTCATAGAACTGCGTCATGTTTATTTAGTGGGGTATGGTGTTCATAGAACTACGTCATGTTTTTGTAGTGTAGTGTGTGGTGTGTGTTGGTATGCTGATTTATGGTATCACGGTGATAGCTGGCTCGACACCGATCTGCACTACGAGTAGCAACAACTTACTAGTTATTCTACGCCTCCACCGACTATTGGAAGTAATTCTTGGATTGGATGAGGCCTCCTGCCCCAGTTGGTGGTCCTACCCAGGCGGTACCTTCCAGCGCTAAACTCGGATATATCGCGGCATACCCCCTCCGTCCCGAAAAAGCACCAGCCCAAAACCAAACCCCTGATGCGCTAAGCTGGGTGGGTGGGATGGTCAGTGTTTTCCCCGTTTCCCACTTTTTTTTTTTGGCGTTGGGTCTTCTGAATAAGCAATGATGAGGTGCACAGTGTGTGAGTAGTGTGTGAGTAGTGTGTGAGTAGATCATTTCCAAGAAAAGTTCTGGAACCACCTCCGTATCCTAGGCGAATCCGGTTCTGTTGATTGTAAATTTTACTACAGTTTTTTTCTACGCCTTCACCGACTATTTGAAGTAAGTATTGAATTAGACGAGGCATCCTGCCCCAGTAGGCGGTGCTACCCATACTTCCTGACGTCTCTGTCTCCCGCTGTTGACCGCTTAGCTCGAGTCGGTTGGCTTACCCAAACTTATTTTGTCTCTGCGGTACCGCTCAGCACACGCCAAAAAGTCTTCCTGAAAGGCTGGGGAAAGCGGCAAGTCCATGGCCGTCACGGAGTCGCGTCCACGCTGACTGTGCCTTTCTGTGGCCCGGCCCGTGTCTTACGGGGGGTGGGGTGCCGTGGAGCGTCTGAGAATGCGGGGAGCTCTCTACTACTCGCGTGGAGCTGTCGTTCCGCTTGTACGTTCTGCTCAGAACGGATCCCCCTCTGCCGGGGGCGCCGGACTTTATGGCGGTTATGACCCAAGCAGCGGTGACCGAGCAGCTGGTAGGCCAGCCACGGATTGCTGCTTGGGGTCATAACCGCCATGAAGTCCGGCGCCCCCGGCAGAGGGGGATCCGTTCTGAGCAGAACGTACAAGCGGAACGACAGCTCCACGCGATGACAGAGCTCCCCGCGTCTTCCGACCCTGCACGGCGCCCCATCCCCCCTGTAGACGCGGGCCGGTCACAGAATGGCGCTGCCCAAGGCTCCCTTCAGACATGCAGGGAAGGTCGGCGAAGTAGGCGATAGATATATCGACTGGTGTTGTACGAAGTCGTATAGTCTGCTGCTTTAATTATCACCTGAGAATAAACAAAAAATCGTTAAAATGCACACTTGTTCGCCTTTGCGTTGGCTGGCTGGGCCTGCCGTTGTTGTACTGCCTGTTGTTCCTGCGATAGGGGCCTGGAACGGACCCGAGGGCGATCGACATCATCCGTCGAGGGGTGGCCGAAGGGCGGTGAGTTTAGTATCGACAGCAATTGGCCTTGCGCTGCCTTGCGTTGCGTTGCGTTGCGTTGCGTTGCCTTGCGTTGCCTTGCCATGCCCATGCCTTGCCTTGCCTTGCCATGCCTTGCCTTGCCTTGCCTTGCCTTGCCTTGCCTTGCTTGCCTTGCCTTGCCTTGCCTTGCCTTGCCTTGCCTTGCCTTGCCTTGCCTTGCCTAGACACTGAGTAAACCAATCGTCAACCCCGTCCATATAATTCGCAGAGACACTAGCGTTTGCCTCATGAACTACAAGGCGGACGGAACCCCATTTTGGAACCAGTTTTTCGTTGCCGCGCTGAGGGACGACACGGACAAGGTACGGTACAGCAATATGTCACAGTAGTACGGTGCGGTAGAGTTCGGTATGGTACGGTACAGTCGTGCGGTATGGCATACCTGGTAGTATGGTAACGTATTGAAAGATACAGTATTAATAGTACGGTGCGGTCAAATACGGTTTGATACGGAGCAGTGCAACGCCACGTTAAAAAATTGTGCATTAGTACGGTACGGTACGATATAGTGCGTACAAATACGATAACGTGTTGCTGTTGAGTACGGTGCATTCAAACCGGCGGGCTATGCTGGTGTCGTCGTATCATTACTTCTGTTTACTGTCTACTGTATACTGTCTACTGTCTACTGTATACTGTCTACTGTATACTATCTGCTGTCTACTGTCTACTGTCTACTGTCCCGTATTGAGTCCTGTCTTGGCCTGTTAGTACCGGTAGGTGGTTTGCTTTTTTTTTGCTGCAGTTGGTTGGTCATGGACGCAGTGGGGAGGGCACGTATATCTTTAAGTTGCATCGATTTGAAACAATGTATGTATAGCCTATGAGGCCAACACATATATTGTTACTCTCCGTTCTGCTGTGATTTCGTGGTACCCCAACTGGGCATGCGCTGTAGTTCTGTGTGTTGAATGTGCCCCTTCGACACCATTTCACCATTCTAGACGGTGTTGCAGGAGTTAATACTCTTCTTGTTTGTCCCATTATCCGGGTTATGCTGGGACCTAAAGGTGATAAAAATGAACAAAAAAATAGAAACAGAATTCACTTGCCACCCCTATCCCGCGACTTGGTCGGATTCTGATACGGTATAGTACAGTATACCTGGTATAAGTACCTCACATATCGCTGGGTCATTTAGTTCCGGTCGTTTTCTGTAGCTTCTCTGTTGCTTCTCTTTTCTCTTATGTTGTCAGATTTTCGACGGATTTTCGATAGCTTCTGCACATTTCTGTACATGTTTTGTACTTCATTCATCTTTTGTCTACACATTATTTTTTTGTGCATTCTTTTTCTCCGCACATTTTCTGTCATTTTGTGTCCTCTGTCGCCACGCCGGCATAGTTATGTGCATGGACCCTTTGGCAAGTATGGCAAGCCTACTCTCGGTACTGTTATTTGTAGGAACTCGCGTTGGTGGATGTTTCTTTTCGAAAAAAAAAACGCAGCTGTGATATCGTTATTTTTATCACATCTCATCTTCGCAAGCTTGGTGTGATACTTGCAGTAGTAGTGATACTGTAGTAGTACTACTTCGATCAAAGCTTGCTACTGCTGTATGCGCTAGTGAGTAGCATAGACGATACACATAAAATATAAGAATAAGACTACTGTTTGTGAACAGATTTCTGGTCGGACGTCGCATATCTCCTGTTTTCACTCAGCTCCAAAGGATCCCCCTCTCCCGCCCCTACATTTTAGCGGCCGTGTAAATGTGTAAATTACCAATACAGGTACAATACATGGTAGTCATATTATTAATGTTAATAGTAAGCTTTGCTCGTGTCAGACAGATGATGCGTATGAACCCTTGCACACCTTAGAGAGATCGATAATCCACAGATCATCGATTCCCAGTTGATGATCTAGATAGATATATATCCCTCATCAGTACGAACTACTGTAGATTATGTTGCCGAGTGGGAGCCATACAATCTGCATGATATAGGATATGTCTCCTGAGTTGGATATGTCTTACACAGATCCTGCACAGCATCTCATACCGGCAGGTTAGAATCTACTGTACACGATGCACTGTTAATATGAATAGGTGTATATTAATAGATGCATCGTCATCTGTCCGAGGTGTGAATCTTTTGGAGCTGACCTAAGCCAGGTTCTACGACCGCCGGGCGAGACTTTCATCAGTATAATTTACGTACGATTCTCCAAATTCTCCGAATCAACCAGCGCATATAATTTGACGGCATACACAATCATCCTGCTGCTCGAGTTGCTAGCGACAGCTTTGCTACTTAAGTGCTCCGCTACTTTGCTGTGCAGTGATGCCGGTGCCCGGCATATTGCCGGTAAATTCGAGTGGGCATAAATGGGATGAACCTGCAGTGTGCGGAATACTGCCTGTGCCCGCTATGATGCCGTTTATTGGCCTGGCACACACCGGCATTATAGTTGGGCGACTACTGTACTTGTTACCTGTTACCAGGTACCAGTTAGTATTTTATACCCCTACCACCACGACCGATGACGATTTCTTGCGGGATGCGCGATTGGTACGTATTTGTACCGCATTTGCCAGATCGTGAACTACGTGGGGGTGCAGTGCGAGGTCCAGGAGGAGGCGCAAGATCGAGAATTCCGCGAACGGTTGCGCAAGATTCCTTTGCCCGAGGAGCTCATGAGGGACGACAACGACGACGCGGGGGATGAAATGTGATTGGCTGGCCGGCTGGTTGGGTGGTTGCCTCGTACATGAGATGCGACTTGTTGCTTTATTGGTTGCCTGGTACAAGGGCATCAGGCATAGAAACTGCACGAGTTCCGACCCGCGGAGGCTTACGATGACGTAAATGTTGTCAATGTGGGTGAACATTTGGCTTTTGGTCGCTCTTTAGGCTATGCTTGGGGTTGTTCTTTGGCGCGGGCAAGGGTCTGCCTTGCTATGACATGCATATACATCTATGTGACCGAGGGGTCCGTTCGTTGGGTACTCTTTAGATTTTCATATTTGTTTTGGAGCGTGTTGCGATGGAAAAGGTCGGCTAGAGTCGTTGAGGCGTGCAGCGATAACCTCTGCTGAAATGTATTCGTTTGTTAGTTTAGGTTTTCGTATTTTTTGGGGGGCGTGTCGCGATGAAAGTCGTCTACCAGTGTTGAAGACATAGAGGCGCAGCGATGACCGCTGCTGAAAACTGAGATGGCGCGGTGTGTCGTGTATGTATGCTGGCGGAAGCTATAGTTCAGCTTGTGGAGTTTTGCCGGAGATATTGATGCTAAGTCGTACCTGGAACCCTCGTGGTATCATGTTCCGGTACGTTTTTCGTTGTCGCCCACCGCTGCTGCTGCGTCCCAGAGTGTTCGCTTAATGTGTGCAGTGCGTGGAGTGATAATACGTGATAATAAGTATGGGGTAGAGTTTCCATTGCAGGAAGGCTTTTGGTCAACAGCATTATGTGAAAGCGATTGTTTTCAGGTCGTAATATCAAGATTGTTCAAAGGGGCGCGGGTAGATAGCGTAAATGGCTTAGATGACACCAACGCGCGCAGAATATACCACGCGGGTAAGGATTGACTTGGATTGAAGTACGTGAGTGAAATAATTTCCCATGGTCGCCACGAAGCGACACTTACAAGTCCAGCCCCCCTGGCAACGCTGTTGTTTTCGTCCATCCCGGCGTGCTAGCTGCCTGCGTCCACATCGGGTTTGTTTGGCGTTCTGGCTTATCCATGCTGGGCGATGTTTACAGGAGTGATGCTCCTGGTAAGTATGATTGGTTGTTGGTTGCCTCTGGCGTCGAAGGCATTTGGGGGCGGATCATGCTCATCTGTCTTAACTCCTTTAGAACTGCACGCATTTTGTTTAGGACAAACTATCTACTTGGGATTAGAGCTTGCTCGTTTTCGCAGGAGTACCAATATTTATATCCGGTAGTGAGTTTGCAGTCGGAAGTACCTGCTGCGCAGTTGTCATACTGGCCTTTATTTTTCATTGGAATTTCTGATTGGTGTAAATCCGATGTCGTCATCCAAGGTCGTCAAATTTCCTTTCTTCAATTTTCAGTTTAGCCGTGGATGCTGACCGTTGTAGAGTTAAATGGCTGGAAACAAAAACAAAAAGTGTTGAATGACGTTTTGAACCAACGAGCGTTGATAGTTAGCATTGTTGTCTCCCGGTATGATAGGGGACGCGCCGTGCCGTGTTGACACTGTAACGATAGTCTCTGAATGTCTAGATGCTGACGTTTTGTGGCGTATTTATCTGTTTACCAGGGTATGCATTATCTCAATAGATGGCGCGCCCCCGTGGCTTCGATTGGCATCACAGAAGCGCTACTGTACCACTGATGTGACGACAGCGTGCAACAGCACCTTTTTCTTTTTTGGTTATCAGTGTTTATTTCCAGCACAAGCCGTGAGAGGTTTTAAGCTGGATTCTGAACGAGCCGTGGTCGCAAGTATTGCAACCGGTTTAAGGTTTGACTGCCTAGCACCCAAGTTGGATTCCGTCAGTCCAAGTTGGTTGCCGGTCTCTTACGGCCGTTAACAATAAACAGGACCTCATACTCGTACCTAGAACCCATCGACCATTCACCCGCCTATTATAACGCTATTATAGCGATCTCTGTCACTCCAAACGATCCGTCCGATCTCGGCACTCCACTATCGTCCATTCAACGAGGCATGCCCGACCACTCGTAATAGTAATAGTTGGCACTCACTTCTCCTTGTCGTCCGATTTCCGTTAAACTGGGGATTCTATGCTCAATAATAAATATGTCCTTGTGCGTCTGATCCCCCCACTTCAGAATCCCAGAACCGACGCATGTGATTTTCCTAACGGCCCACAAAGATTGACGCCCATAGCGCGCGCAGCGGAAATAGATAGCTGACGCATGTACAAGCGGTCTGCGTCAACGCTCAGCTTCTCCGATGCCCTTTCCCTTGAGCTACCTCACCCACCCGAACACCCCTCGTACAAGAATCGATACGAGCATCGTTCCGAAATTACCCATAGGTCATCGGCCAAAGTACATGCGGGTTCTAGCGATAGAGGGATTTGCTGCCCAACGGGATTACCAACGTTGGTGCCCGTCTGCTGGTTGTGGACCGCACAAACCGCCGTCGCCTTCTCTGCTGGGAGCGTAGGGCCCCGCAGCCTCAACGGAAACCACGGAAAGGGGAGGGGGAGAGGGGCGGGTAGGGGAACGGGGAGAGGGGGGGGGGTGTACTCATGTCATGCATGGCCGTAGTTGTTTGACCATAGACCCTCGCATCTCTACACTCCCTAGGCGGGGGAGGAAAAGGGAGGGGGGGGCAGTGGTAGGTTTCTATAGTATCTGGCATGCCTTAGAGCTTCGTAAACTCAAACGAACCAGCAACACGTACACTACGTTTAGTACGCAATGCGTATATTCCAGGTATCTGGTAGCAATTAATTTCCTTTTTCGTTGCCGACTTTCGGGTAAAAATCCTTCTCTATTCGACCTGTTGCCCTCACTCAGACCACGTTGTTATTCTTGTGCTGTTGTGGAGTTAACCCTCGGCAGCTTAGTAAACGCTTACTGCGAGCGAGTGGCAGGTGTTTCATGCTATTTCTGTAGTACTATCGGATGGAGTTCTCGGCATACAGGCATAACATACATCATGCTGCTCACAGATACATGCATATATTTCCCGGGAGTTGCTTGCTACATGTCGAATCGAGAACTGGCGGTGTTACGTGCTTTAGGGGAAACGGCCGAAAACTGAAAACCCTTGCATGCTTAAGTTAGCTGTCACGTCAGCGACTGGTGACGTCATCGGTGATGCGATTAGTTCTACTTGCTAATTTAATAATATGGTTCCTTGTAGCAACTATAGTCCAAGAAGATTTAACTTTCAAGCAACTCGTCAAGCATTCTGCCTGTGAGTGAGTGACCCGAGAAGAAAGCCAGAGACGCCCCGCATAGCAACAGCAGTCGGTCCCTCGGTCCGTCGTGGTCTAATAGTGCAGTTGCATATTTTCTCTTGTCATAAATATTTGCTTTTTACCGGCATGCTTGGTGCGTGTGTATTCTGCGATGCATCGAGGTTGATTTTATTGTAGGGAACGATACAACACTGATGTGTCGAAAATATACGGGACGAAATGAGTTACGTAATGTAAAGAGCGACAACAGTACATAGTGTCTGGTGACTGCGGTAGAAACGGTATATCTTAAAGTCTATCTGGTATAGTATCACAGGGACTCGGGATGCTGCCTATGGTGGGGGGGGCGGGGGCGGGAGACGTGCCGAGGCATGGCATTGCACATGAGAACCAGTAGACAGCGAGCTATACATACATGATAGTAGGTATATGAGACACTAGAGGCATGATGCGACACATGGCCTGCATGTCCTTCGAAGTATGCATACATACAACATACTACATGATGAGGCACACATACATGCTCCACATGGTGTAAAGCACATCATTATGTCACTTATATATACATACCTGGTACCAGGTACGGAACATAAGCAGTATGTAGTAATGGAAACCGCTTGAACACAAAGAAATACACGATATACGAGGAGGACGAAACCCATGATGAATAATCACGCAGCGCATTATTCTTAACCGATAGTGAGGTCTGATCGTGCAATCATACACTTGGTACCTTTTATTTCATCTTGAGGAAAGAGGGGTGTGGCATCCATACATGATGAGCACATATTTAAGCACAGCATCGTCATTAATGGCCGCAGCACATGAATGTGCATGATGATCATGCCACCTCTGCCTGGTCTTCTTCTCGTCTTCTCCCCGCGCCCTTCCCCAATGTGGCCGGGGGTCGGCTCACAACCGGTGATGATACACAGGCTCAGCACAGCATTAGGTAGCACAGGCTTGCTCACACCATGCGCCCAAAATACCTGTTGTGGACCCACCATTCAAAATTAAAAGAGGGGATATATTTGATGATCATTCCCGGGTTTCCATTCTGGCCTGATATCTTTATGAAAATACACGTAGCCCCGACTTACTTGTCATTTATCACCACACATCATCAGACCAACACCTTGTCTTTCTTCGTTCAAGAACAAGATGGCCTTGCCGACGGGTTCGTTCGTGGGCCCAGGCAAGGAGACAACGAGAACAACGTGGCAAGGTGGGGCACGCGCTGCGCGTCGTTCGTTGTCCGCTGAGGCGCTTCGCCGTTCGTTGTTGTCCACTGATTGGTGTCCTCGCCCTGTACAGTGTGTTGCGGATATGGCGGGGAGAGATAGTAGAGAGGAGGCGAAACTACTCAGGACAGTCTGAAAGTATTGCTCTCGGCAAGAGATTCAAAAGTGCCCCGCAGGTGCTGACTTGTTGCACATTCTGTAGTGCGCATCCCATTTCCCCGCCCACATAGCGCGGTCCCTCTCATTTGCCGACGCATCCACCTATAGCACGCGGCACACACAACTTATTTTGAAAAAAGGGCGGCCACAAACAACTTTGTGTTGTACCAATACAAGCACACAAAAAACATGGGGCAACTCACTCACATCCGGCAATTGGAACGCCGAACTTTCAAGATGAAACAACAAGCAGCTCATGTCAAGCCCTGACCCCCCTCGGCTCGAGGCGTATCTTTATCAGCGGTCGCGAGGAGGTCTGCGAGCTGTTGGCTCGAGTTGGTCCGCGGCAATGATATGGTCACTGGCGGCGTGAGATTCCGAGTTTCCCCACCTATGCACGGCGCTTCATCAGTATTCCTGCCCCTGGTGCGTACTTGCGCCGTCAGGAATTCCAGGCAGTCTACAACTGCAACGGGTTTGAGAGGTCGTGTCAAGGGCACGTGACACGCCCGGGCAGGATTGATTTGATTGGCCGAGGTTTTGTAACGGCTCATTTCTAGTTTCATAATTATTATTTCGACAAAAAGCTTCTGCCACTCACTCTAACGTTGGCGCCACCGACCGTATATATTTCAACTGATGATGATGTCGGCCACACGCATGCGTCTACATCATACCACACAGGTTCAATATACCTCCAGGCTAGGTGGGGTTATATCCTCACAGTCACAGTCACAGTCACTCGTGTTTACTGTATCATATGTATGTGAAGAGCATTTTGGTTGCACAGGGGTGGTGATGCGATCGTTGCTCGGCGATCGTTTTTTTTCTCGACAAAGGAGACAAACAGACAGGTAATGTATTTTTGAAAATCTCTGGAGCAGCCTTTTAGGAAACACCTGTTATGATACTGCCTTCAATGAAGCTGAAAGTCCGGTAATTAATTATTACCTGGGTTCAAGTATTGGGATTCTAAGCAAACAGCATACACGTGAGTACCAACGATTACCGGCTTAACAGGCAAACCTGTCCAGGGATGCAAAAGTGTCCCGACCTCTGATCGCGATCTTCTTAACACACCCACCCACCGCCTCTCTCCGGTATGGGCAACCTTCGCGTACAGTACAGTACAGTACACTACACTACACTACACTACACTACAGTACAGTACTACCGTACAGTGCTACTGGAAACATCGAGCGCTGAAATACGACCGCACCTACTTGCGAAACGAAAGCGCTCTGCGTACGTACGGTATACATAATATTTATTTATTAGAACCACGGTACTACAGTATACTACGAGTGAGTACAGCAGCAGCAGTAGGGGTCCTTCAAGAAAATGCGGGTGCCCGATAGATTGCCGTTTTTGGGCTTGTTTCACGTGCATTTGGATGCTTTTTTTACAAACCACGAAAATGCATCGACCCAACCCAACCCCAACCCTAGTCCGGGCTAGGCTCGACCCGAGCTTGGCTTCGCCGCGCGTTTCGGGCAAATAGAAAAAGAGCACGGACCACCAATAAAACGACTTTTTTTGGTACTTTATCTTGTACGCTGTGTGGGTCAAGACTAAAGCAAAGGCTACTATAATAATAATAATAATACTGCTGCTATTGATACTACAGCAGTTGTGTACACGTGACAGCAGTGATAAATCTAATTTGTTCTTGCGCGCGGAGTTTCACATGTTCCTCGACAAGCTAGTATCATCTATTATACCAGGTATGTAATATGTAAATAGTATTGCTTTCCCATACTGTTGTGCATTCCAAACTTCAAACCCCTTCACCATTGATCACACCACTGCAGTTTGGGGGAGAAACTTGGAACTTTCCCCACTTTTCAATTTCAAACCCCTTCAGCACCTATCTTTCATCACTACTACGAATAATAGACCCTTTCGGGGGGAAAAACTTGATCTGATACGCAGTAATACGTACTATTGCTGTACCATTTTTTTTTTCAAATCCATCATTATTACTTTCCAGCTTCGGTAGGAGGTTTACCCTTAGCGATCTCCTAGATAAGCCACGGTCACGGGTGTCGTCCCTTTTCCCCCCGGGTACGTGCCTTTATTCGCGCAATAGGGTTCAGCATTCCCAGTGCTCGTCGATTTTCATCGGATGAAGCTAACTCACGCTCTCGCGCTTTCCGCTAGTCAATTTCTATGCAAGAAAAAGTCCTTACGAGTACGCACTGGACGGGACTCGAACCCACGGAATTGATCTTAGTAGGCACGCGGACCACCTACCAAGCGTATAACATGGTACAATAACTGCTGTAGTACTTTGAATTTGCATGAGTGTGTTCTTCACATTAAACCGTTCTTTCTACCCGTCGATATCCACAGCATAATGTCATCCAACGTCCGTATCGATTCTTCATCCTATTACGGGGGTCCATAGTTAACAGGACCTATGGTATACACAAAAAACTATATATTTCCCTATTGTTACTAACAAAATTTGGTCCCGTTAACTATGGACCCCCGTAATAGCTAGAGAGATACAACAACGACGAGCTCTGTTGCCACAAACTACGACACGGAGATGCCATTCAAACAATCAATATATACATATATATGGTACCTCGCGTATATGGCAACTGCGCAAAATAATGCAGATTGATGCCCAAAAGTTACAAGGGTGGCTTTGGACGCCTACTCAGCACTGTTAATACTACCGGACCAGGTGTATCTCGCCCGAAACTCTTCAACAACAGCAGCAGTGAAGGTGCAAACCTCAGTCAGGAAGAGTGTGTGTTCTCGAGTCGAATGCGAATCCCACGAATTCGCTCTGTTTTTTTATAACATTAACTGGACACGTACATACCTGGTATATATGTATCACCTCTGAGATGAAGGATTTCATCAAAACTCACTTTAGCAAGCTGGGTGTGATCAAGACGCCTGACTACCAACATCGCCCATGCTTTATAAAATTCTTACGTTTGGCGAGGTAATGACCTCCTCTGCATGGGCAATTGTCACAAAACAGGGGATAATTTATTACCTCACAGCTCGAAGTCGACGTCATCAAAGTATATACTGCTGCGCGCCTTGCTCACCAGTGCAGCCGTCGTGGGCGGGTCCCTTGCTGGGCAGATCGCAACGCCTTGCCCCGTTTTCTTGAAGGAGTGTGCCGACATGCGCCCCAGCGGGAGGCTGATATGAGCTCGGCATGGCGCGCAGGTGCCAATAAATAATAATGTGTTGCACTTTGTAAGGTCAATGAGGAAGGCGATGCACCTGACGAAGCTCTCGCGCACACCAGCAGCGTGCTTGGAGTTCGTGGCTAGCCGATCCATCATTATTATACAGCGCAAGAAAACGTCCAAATTAAATGTGGCAGTCGCCGGAGCTTCCCGGGAATGTGTGGCGTGTTAATAGGGAGAAGGGGGCGTTACGTAGTTCCGGCTGTCCAGACCGTAGACCAAACATACTTACAGGAAGTCTTACTGGTATGATATAAGCAGGTACGTGGTGTACATACGTACTGCTAACGTGACCTCGCCTTAATTCTACGTATTAATATAGGTGTTCTATTTTACGTACAACCAACAGGCCCCTCCACCAGCCATACACCACATGATGACCGAATTCTGGATTCCTCTGAGACAGAAAAGCACTACTACTGTATACAGTCAGTAACTACTAATACTAATCTACTAATTAATGATGAAAGAAGAAGACTTCGCGAAACCCGACCGAGGGAATGGGGCAGGGGGGACAACAGGAGGAGGGGTATAAAGGGAAACCGCAGTGGACGAAAGTATAGTAGGAGGGAGAGACGGCAGGCAGGGTAGCAAGGCACCAAGCCGACTAGTAAGTGGAACATCTCTATGATACTCGAGCCACCAACTGCTGCAGCTGGTTCGAATGTGATCTTCCTTTGTTTTTTTTTCTTTTGCGCTTTGAACTTCCGTGATTTTCTCACTATTACCTTTTTTTCACCTTTCTCCCTCCTTGCCCTTATGAAAGGAGTCTTGTGATGTGAGTGGACGACGATTAATAGCCTGCTTCGTTTGTTTCGTATTGTCTAACACATCCTCTCCGGGGGTGGGGCATGTTTTCGAAAACAGGACGGAGACGGTAGACAGGGTACATAGCAAGATGCCCAAGGACGCCCGGAAAAAAAAATGTAAACCGTCACAGATTTTTTTCGCTAGACAGGGGGAGGGGTTACTAGAACCAAGCGAAAAAAAAAGGAAAAAAAAAAAAAAAAACACTTTTCTTATTTCATCATGTGGTAACAACGGTTGCAACGGTTTTCAATTCCGAGCTGAGTCAGGGGGTGTGGTGTGTCGTGTTCTCTTTTTCACGGACGCCCCTGAGGTATCTACCAGACCGGTAGGATCTGTCCATGCTACTTCTGCTTACTGCTTAACAATGTTGTATACAAATATCTGTATCTGTTGCGTAGTTCGGTGACCACGTAGGTTGTATTTCCCTAGGGCTGGAAGAATCGACACGGACATCGGTTGTGCTGGATGTCGACGGGTAGAACCAACTTTTTAACGTGAAGTAGAGACACAGTACTCGTACCTCAAACTGCGACCGCCTGGAGGGCGCTTTTTGTTTTTAGTTATGGTTTTAGTCTTTTTTTTTTGTTTTTTTTTGTGCTGCGAGTGCCTGCTATTTCCCTTGGTTCTCACCAGTACTACTTTGTTTATTTTATTTGTCGTGGTATTGTTTCTCTTGGTCGTTCTGTATTGTGTGTTGTGTATTGTCTTCTACATCCCCTATGGGGGGGCAAGACATCATTTTCCTTTTTTCTGTATTTTGTCGACTTGTTATTTTGTGTATTTCGCTTTCTCTCTTTCATAGAATGTGTATAGCTTGCCTGTCGTATCCAGTACGATGACATTATGGTACGTATTGCATTACCTACTCTGCTTATTGCATAACAATGCAGTATCTCTGTGTGGAGCAGTTTTGTAACCACAGAGCTTGTATCTTTCTAGGATAAAAGAATCGGCACGGACACTGGTTGTTGTGCTGGATGTCGACGGGTAGAAAGAGCGGTCCCCGAAAAACAACCCAAAATTTTTCCCCTTAACTTTGTGTCCATCGAACCGTTTGGAGTACATGATAGCCACCTTCCTTCTGTACTTGTTGCGATGCTTCCGACACAGGCGGTTCGAAAAGGACTCCGTCGACACTGACCACGACAACAAGCACCGAGACTGGAGCAGTGGCCGACAAGCGAAAGGTACGCACAATCTGTGAAGTTGCGGAGTAGTTAACTGCCAGGTAGTACGTGGGATATACTTACAGTAGGCCGTGCGGCGGTGCGTTGGCGCACTTTTTTTCGCGAGAATTCCGCTTAGCGCAGTCAATGTGCGGCTTGCGGCACCTTCGTGTTTTGGTGGCGCACGTTTTTTTTCGAAAATAATTGTGCGGCCCTCATTTCGCCGTGTATGGGCGATTCTTATTTTCGGGTTCCTTTTCGCCGTTGGCGAAAATGTGTTTTTCATTGTCTCGCCGTAGGCGAAAAATGTTTTGGTTCCTTTTCTGACTCTGACCACGGGACTGCGAGGCTGTGGCTGATGATGATGATGTCTTGTGAAGAGACTCGGATGATGATGGTGATGATGTCTCGTGAAGAGACTCGCATGATGATGATGATGGTCTCTCGTGAAGAGGCTCGCAGATGATGATGATGTCTCGTGAAGAGACTCGGATGATGATGGTGATGATGTCTCGTGAAGAGACTCGCATGATGATGATGGTGGTGTCTCGTGAAGAGACTCGCAGATGGATGATGACACCCAGTCAGTGATCGTGAGATTAATAGAACAGAAAAGAGAACGGTGATTGGAAATATTGGCCGTGCTCTAGAGAGCGGTGGTGGTGGAGAGTGAGCTTATGGGGCTAACATCTCTGTTGTGATCACCTGCTGTGTTCACCCTAATACGTTGTGCCTCAATTATTCTACATGACCCCATGATGCGATCATGTACCAGAAACGCGTATCCCAGGACCTTATGATATAGATATACCTAATAAGGATTGGTGTGAAGTAGCGTGTATCAGCTCGAAGCTGGTGTACGCTTAGTCTCGCATCCCGATCGATGACCGGTCAAGACACAGAACTGATCGAGGTGCAAACGCTAGTTGCTGTCAGGCAGACTCGTGTGAAAGCTTCGAATAGAAGAAATAGGAAAATATCGGCGACTCCAGGCCAAGGTTGAGTGATTATCAAGCTCAGCAGACAAACCGATTATGATGAGCAGATGCAGAGTAAACCGAGTGGGCGTGCAAACGCTCCTGTTGTTCTTCCAACCTTGAGGATCTCAAACAGATACACATACCTCCTACGACGACCTTCGTCAGGTGATGACACACCCGCAACCGATCCTTTACCTCCTACGACGACCTTCGCCAGGTAATGACACACCCGCCACCGATCCTTTACGGATTCCTTACACGGTAATATCTACTGTACCACACCCAACAATCGAACCACATACGACAGCCTACCCAGTATTCTGCGTAGTATGTGTTACTTGGTGTAGTGTCGTTTCATACGTGGATCCTCAGCAACTAAGCCATTTACGACACAGTAGACACCAGGTAGGCCAACGCACGTGGTGTCCTGCATAACTTTACTGGCCTTGCAATCAGCATCTTATTGGTCGCTATTGGATCTCTCGAGGATCCCACTCTTGAACCATATACTACCAGATTATTCCGTGTCATCCGGTGACGACAAAATGATGGATGCTGGCAAGTAACTTCTCTAATAATATCTCGAGTACTCTTTTTTCGCCTACTGATCATCTTACCGTATATTATCGTAGATCTGGGAGATCAGAATAATTCACGTACAGACGGTTCGTCTATCATACATTCTAACACACCCCCCTCGCGATTCGTACTTCAGAAACAAAGTATTCGACTACTCGTTTTGGACTTGGACGTTCAGGTCTGAGCGATGTCAGCGGCAGCATATATTTACCGTAAGTCCCTCGCAGTATAACTCACTGCTGTCCAACTCATTACCCCCCCCCTTGTCGGGATTAGCGTTTAAACCCTGTCCAGCTCAAGTAAAGTCGCCCCCAACTACCTCAAACTGTATGTAAATATATCTCACTACTCTCAGTGGTAGCATGTTCCTGAGGCATGGTCACCTACGATGTGGATGATGTCCCAAAACCAGAAACAAAACAATACAAAAACTTTACCTTCACGAGAACATTCGACACACAACATTCCAATCTGTTCGCCATTCTTTATTATCTCTTGCACAAAAATGAAAGTTCGCATTTTCATCAATTTCATCCCTGCGGCATAACCGATAATGAGTGGTACTATTAATACGAGCATTGCAGACTCGACCACCTTAGACAGCTTGCTGTTAATAGTCAAACTATCGTAGATTCTGATAGAGTTTTGAAACTCGTAGGTCGACTTTCTCTCTTGTATTCATGCTTGGATAAGATGTACAACGGTTTTCCCTCCAACGTAGAAGCGTAGGTCTTCCTTGTTGTACAGATGTTTTAAGGAAACTGAGAAAACGTTTACCGTTGGGTATTCTAGGTGTCGAGGAAACCATGTTTTCGAAAGTGTTCTGCCATTTCGTTGCTATCATATTCATGTTGACCAGGGATCACGACGTCTTTGAGGACATTTACTCTTCATCCCCCCAAGTGCTCTTTGCTCGTCAATGCCTGGACCCCTTACCACTACTCTTCTTGGGAATCTTAGGAGTACATATTCCCTTTCTTGCGGACGCTGACTGTTTTATCTCGCTTAAAGTTGAGCTTGTCTTATCTCTCGTTTTTGTCCTCGGTTGTGACCGGTGCACCGTCGTAAAAAATGTTGACCAGCTCACGGTTTATTGCTCTCCTCGTTCCTCTTAGTTGAATCTTGCTGCTGTGCCTGATATTGTTGCTGTTGGCTTGGTTGGTGTTCATGATGGCGATAGTTCTCCTTGCCGATAGAAGTTGATGCTCTTGATGCTGGTGCCTTTTTTGGGTGATTTTGTGTCTTGGCGGTGATGTGGTATTGATAGTGTTGATCCTTCTCGCCATATCAATTTTGCCGCCTACACGTTGAGCCGTTGGCCTGTTTACAGTTGTGTTTCGAACAATTTTTTTAATTTCTTTGTTGTAGAAATTTCCATGATATAAAAGTATAGGGCAAAGGCCATAAATAGGTACGCCTGTTCTATTTGAGCCGAAAGCAGGTAGTACTGAAACCGAGTAAAAAGCACACGCCACGAGCGGTGTTTTTGGTCATGAGAAATCACCAAAAAAAATACTGCCTCAACATTGAGCGTGTGGCTTCCAAAACCTGTGTTTGTTGTTTTCTTGAGGGTATAGGCACCACGGGCTCCACTTGGACCTGCCGAGGGTCACCAGGCTTCGTTTGTTTGGTGACGGCAGGCGCGCCAAGGGTAGTTATTCCGCCGCCACCAATTTGTTGCCAAATTTGAAGCCTCATGACCATTCTCCCGGAAGCGCTTGCTCGGCGCGAAGTTCTTTTTCCGTACCAAAACTAAGCCCACTTCGACACAGGTTGTGGCAGACGAACTGCCGTCTGTGTCCACGGTGGTGTAATATGACTCCTGTGTCCTGTGACCGTAAATAGCAACACCAGTACACATGTACACATCACAACAACAGGAGCACATCGTACACCGCAAAGAAGAATACGTGAAATCAGCACAAACAAGTATTTATGCCTACAGTAGATACGTACGTACAGGGTTCATAGTTTAGACGCAGGAATTACAACCGGGGGACCGGAGACAGACCGCATACGAAGAGAAAGAACAGTGTAATTATGTCCTCTCTGACTGACTCAAAACCAGGCTTAAACAGTTGAAATCTAGACAAAGGGTTTGTAGACAAATCCAGGCGAACCTGGCCAGTTACAAGCAAAAAAGCAGGCGCGATGTGAGGCTGGCCAATGGGAGGGCTTCTGGCGTGTGTTTCACTTGTTTTTAGTGTGTACCTGTTTGGGTCCAACATGCACCAGGTACACCTGCTTTCGGCTGAAACCCAAAAAATAAAACAAGACTATCACGTAGCTATTTAAGGGACCCCTCTGGTCAAAACAAGAAAAGAGTACTTGCGTCTTAAAAAAAAAAAAAAGAGGATTTTTCGTGTTTTTTTTTACGGCAGCAATACTATTTCTGGTACAATAGCGACATGCCACGACTCCGTACCGAACACGGCATAGCTCTATTACTAGGCCTCATACCATCTCCTGACCAATGCATAGCGTATTCGTTATGGTCTCTATCAATAGGAGGTATTGGGGCCCTTGGATCTGGAAGGGAGGGCAGCCACAACGGCTGTGTTTGCATCACGAAACATAAATTGCTCAGCGGCGAGCATTTTGATAATTCCGTGGCTCCTGTTTGGTATTTAGGGTCGATCTTAACGAGGAGTGTTTTTCAGTATTTTCCCGAATTTTCGGTATTTTCCTATAGGCAAATACCGAAAAATACCGAAAATACTGAAAAAAAAAACTGAAAAAAAAAGTGAAAAACAGTCCTCGTCAAGATGGACTCTTACACTCTGCTGTGGTCGCGTAAGATACCACGGACGGTCGATCCACAGTAGAGGCCTAGGTAGGTTCGTCTACTACACTAGTGCTCAGCGTTTTCGACGACAATCCAAGTTAAAACACTGTCAGCAGCCTGAGAAACTTCCATTTTTCGAATTCGTCTAGGGGTAGCAAGGGTGTGGGGAGTTGTGTTTTAGTAACGGGCACGTTTCGTGATGAGAAAACATCGGATCAATCCGGCGCCTGACACAAAAATATCGCCTACCAGGTTTGAACTAAACTCTTTGAAACTTCCGTGACGGAGATGGTCTGAGCATTAGAACTGGAGAAAAGTCATTTTCGGTAGGGAGTCGTGAAAGGTCGAAATTATACCAGAAATAGTGTCGCAACTGAAAAAAAAACGGATTTGATTTTTGGAAAGACTGCAGTGCTCTTAGATTATTAGTCCGTAGGGGCCATTTAACCCTCAGTAGCCGTGAACTGTGAAGTACAGCTTGAAGTGAGCCACCTTACAGCCCTACCGTAACAATCTGGGGTTCGAATAATACAATTTTACTAATTTAGGTTCGAATGCTCCATGGACGCTTTTGACATTTTTTTTTTTTTGTTTTTCCCTGTTGGATGTAAATTTAAATTTGCAAACGACCCAGTTACACATACGTATGATACACAAATGCATCTGAAGATAATCGTATAAGAGTATAGACTTCAAGGCAAAGATGGGGAGTGACGGCAGTTCGGGGGATGTGACCGACGGGGAATTTGGAAACAAATGCAGACAGTGGTCCTATTACAAGACATACCTGGTACTTTTTAACAGGCGAGTACGGCTATAACGCGACCAAACTTGCTTGACACGACCATTGATAGGAGCTTGTACAAGGTGAGTCGCCCTATATAGATGCTACAGGTAGTACCCATGCATGGCGGGCGATTGCCTTATTCAGACCACTTCGACAGAGAAAAAAGTGGCACCCTGAGACACCGCCCCTCTCCTCGCCACACAAGCAGTCCATTGTTTTCGCAACTGCTACGACAGCTCTCCCTGCCACATATGGTTCTTCAGATATTTCGGTGACCTTCGGCCAGTTGGAAGAGTACGCTGAAGTCAGCAGCAACGACGAAACGCCATGCCCCCCCCCCCACCCCCCTTCGACCCCGCTCAAATCCATCCTTGCTCCAACGAGAAACCCACTTTTAATACCTCACATAATTATACCCCCCTCCCTCTCTTCCCCCGGTTCAAATACATCTCTTCCTGAGCCGCCTTTGCCCCACGGTTTCATATAGGATAAAGTATAGAAATCGAGGAAGGTATGGCCCGCGTGTGATTCGAGTGTTACGAGAAGGAATACATCATAGCATTGCTGTAGTCTCTCTTCTCCCTACATACCGCGGTTACGTCACTCGGGCGAGTGGCCAGGTACCTCACTCAAAACTGGACTTGAAAACAATTTGTTGATGCATCATTCGTTGCATAAAATACAATGGTGCCCGGTGAACATCGCGAAGTCAAAGTCATAAAATCTTATGCCTGCAAATAAGGAGGATAGTCACCAGGCCGAGTGGCCCTGCGTGGTTGCAAAGCAAAGCAAGGACCTGCAGTTGACCCCCCCCTACCGTAGCAGCAGCCTTAATCCAAAAACAGAAAACTGGCTCTCATGTGGGCATATGCCTATCATTATGCTTGCCATCCGACAATGTGCAGCATGAGCTTGAACGTTGATCACTGAAAACATCCCTGAAAGAAAAAATCCCCAGAAACAAAGGAAACCTATGCACAGGTCTAACTGCCTGCTATGTCTACTTTCTCCTATGCTTTATCCACGATACTCTGTTTGTTGTCTTGCTCCTTCCTCTATCTCTATATGTACTCTTTACGTTCCAATCTTAAATCCTAAGCCGCATCCAAGCTCGTGCGACACCCACACCACCACCACCACCACCAACAATAACAACAATAACAACAACCCACAATACCTCGGGCTCTTGCTTGGCGGTCGGGAAGCTAGCGAAGGTGTAAAGCCCCTCCCATCGGTACACCAGCCACACGCTCCCCGTCGCGGGCACCGACAAGGAGGGGAACCTGGCGCGCAAGAGAGGGAAGAGGAGTGGAGTGGAGGGATGGAGGGAGGGTCCTTCACCACTCCTTTCCTTCCCACTGACCTACCGTCCCTCCCCCCCACGACCCTAGCTGCCAGCTGGTCGATGAACTTACTGCCCTTTACCCCGAGACGTCCAAAGCTTTTCACCGCTAAAGTGGCGAGTTTATGACTCCATTCGTCAAAGGACACATGTCCCGGACGAGCGTAGTATTGACGCTTGCGCGCCTCGGAGGTAGAGGCAGCTGATCCATCGTGACCAGCACTTCCTCCTCGCAGGTATATCTGCGCTTGCCTATTGAAGAGGTCGGCCAAGCAAGTGGGCGCCAAAGCTGTAAAGCAGAGCAAAAACTATTCGCACATCATGCTCGGAGATGGTTACGGCGTTACTGATCGTATTAATAGTATATACATATATAAACCAGTGTCCGGCGTTCTTCATGATATGGAAGGAATTTTGTACACAGGTACAGCAGTATGATGCTGAAACTGATGACACATATCTGAATTACGTAGCGGAAATCATTGTGTATACTGTAGGTTCACAGCTGCCCTAGTACCGCAGATTATCCCGATGTAACGCTGTTGAGCTGGACGTCAAGCTTGCGAAAAACATCGTGGCCTGGGAACACGATAAAACACACGTTCTCTCGCAGCTCCAAACCTGAAAATTGCTCTCAGAAAGAGTGTGGTATACACTGCAAGGCTGAATAATATCTATAGAAGGCGATACGCCCCATACAGACACGGTATATATAAGGCGACACGCCCGAGACAGATGCGGTATCTCTGTAAGGCGATACGCCTTACCGGCACCTACAAAAGGCAATGCGCCATATATAGGTGCTATTCGGCTGTTGGGCGGGTACGACTATACAAGGCGACTCGAAGCCGCTTGTGTCTCTACTGTAGGTCGGGTTATAGTATGCTGACGTACCCGAAAAAAGTGCGCAAAAGCAAATTGCATTCTCGTGAGGGGTCAATAAGTTTTTAGGAGCCAAAATGGGGTATAGACCTCCGGATTCTTCTGTATTTGCTGCGCTTTTATTAATAAACGCGGATCTTGTTGGCGTATCCCTTTCTCTCTTTCCAAGTCGTTTGTGTGTCTCGGCGCGACGCCTTTAGACTGTCCGTGCGCATACTGGACAACATATTCCTAAAGATCCTCCGTGGCCTAAACCTGGGCCCCTTTCTTGTTTTCTGGCCACAAATGAGCGGCCAGTCGTGCACAGTAGGCGCTGTCAACCAGGTCACCTGGGTTGTCAACAACCATATTACACCTGAAGAGGCCTGCGTAGTGTTGAGATTCGGAACGAAACATATTTCGGTGAGATGAGCCGAAAATGTCCAAGAGCGACGATCTTTACCGTTAACGAATCGAAGCTCCAAAATTTCGATGACTTACAGCGTTAATTGAGGCGAAAACCGGCGCACACTGTCCACAACTCACAAGTCACTGGCCCGTTTGTCTTAAATTTCGTTTTTTCGACACTAATGCAGTACTCGTATCTGTATCTATCTGTAGTGTCACCCGTTTTTTTTTCTAAGATGCGGCATTTGCACGAACACCACCATTACAATTGAGACGTCTACCGCCGTGTGCCGTAACCGTCTCCGTCCAAAGAAGCTTACCATTGTCCTCACAGCAGATATTGTATACCGTTTTAGGACGGAAATGTAAGGACCGTATAGACCTCTTACTTATGCCCCGACGGTCCTTATATGCCCGTCCAAAGTAACTTTACCGTTGTCTTCTACCACGAACGGTCCTTTTTTGCATATGTTGGATATGAGTGGCGGTCTATACTTGACTACTAGTTTTAGTACGGCGGTCCAAGCCTGTGACGGGTGACGCACAAACTGTCGTCTCTTGGCGTATTTGGTTGGCTGGAGTGTACCAGGTATTTATTTACTGAGGAACTCCTCGATATTACCCTCTCTCAAGATCATGCTTACTCCCGTTTAGTTGGAATTGCGCTATTAATAGCTGTGCTTACAGTAGTTGTCAGCAGATGAACGATCTGCGCCATCGGTTTTGTTTCAAAATTGCCTGTTTGTACGTACGTATTGCAGCGCGTTTCAAATTTCTTGCCGGGTCTTACAATTTCCGTGTTTCGTGAATAAGTAGGCGTTACGTTTTCCTTGTTGGACAATAGGACACCCTACCTTTAGTTAGAAACCAGTATACCTGGTTACTGCGTACATACCTGGTACCTGGTATTATACATTTTGGGCCTTAAGTCCGAGCTCGCAGCCTTCCCCCCTTCATGGAGGACCTTCGAAGAGACACTTGCTGTTTTGATATTTTCCTTGTCGTTCCGTATTTGGCTTCGTTATTTCGCGTTGCCCTGCAATATCCCGTTCCGTGCCGCCCCCCCCCCCCCCCTTTTCCAGGCACCCTTCGCCCCGCGCGACGCGGGACCGGGACATGACGGTCTATTAAAAGACCAGATCCTCGACGTTCTACTGGAGGGTTTGGTCAAGGAAGCGTACGCCAACGCTAACGCTAACACCAACCCTAATACTAACACCAACGACAATGCAAAGGCTATTGCAAAGGCTGTTGCGGTCGTGGCGGATGGCGAGGCGCGAGGGGGGTGTGTTCCTGACGCGGGGATCCCCGCCCACGTGGAGGAGGTTGGCGGTGGCCCGCCTCAATCACAGGTGGCGGGGGACAGTGTCGACCTAGACGTCAGGGTGTCTTCGGGAGACGTCGCTTCTCAGGCCGGAGCTACGGCGGACCAGCCCACCCTGGCCGGCGGCGTGCAGGAGGAGGTTCGTGCTCTCATGGGTATGGTGCATGCCTGCCAGGCGCAGGTGGGGTTGTTGGGTTCATCCCTTGGCGTGCTCGCGGCCAAGTCTACGGCTATGAACGACATGGCTGTAGACGATGTGGGGCGGCAGGAGGAAGGGGACAAGGTGACGGGTTTTTCGGCCCCGGTGGGTGAAACGCCGCCGACAAAGGCATCACACACACCTGTCCGCGTCGACGGGCGATCCGATCTTGAGGCGAAGGTTGCGGTGGTGTTGGAGGCTGGGGCGGCGGCAGGCGCGACGGCTGGAAGGTTGGAGGGGGCCAAGACAGGGGAAGCGGTAGGGGCAAAGGCAGGGGCTGCGGCGGCAACCGCAGTGTTAGCTAAGGTGGCGGCGGTGGAGAGGAGAGCGGTGGCGGCTGAGGCTAGGCTAGGAGCGGCCGAGGCACGAGCAGCGGCGGCGGAGGAAGCCGTGGTGACGGTCACGGCAGAAGCTACGACAAAGGCTGCTGCTGCAGCAGCGGAGGCTACGGCGGAGGCTACGGCGGCGGCTGCTGCAGCAGCAGAGGCAGTAGCGGTGGCGGCGACGGAGGCAGCAGCGGAGGCAGCGGCGGCGGCGGCGGAGGAAGGCAAGCTGATTAGAAGAACCGTCGAGGACGCTCACAAAGCGGAGAAGCGCTCGCTCGGCTGCCACATGCTGGCAGGCATCGTGCGCCGTCGGTGCAACCGCGATAAGTTCGTGGCTCTCATGGCGTTTAGGTGCGCCGCTTCGGCAGCACGTACGACGGAGGCGAGTCAAACGAGCAATGAGGATGCCAACCGCGCGAGGGTGGAGGCGGAGGAGAAGGCGGCGAAGGCCGAAGCGGAGGTTGAGGCCTTGGGACGGAAACTTTGGGATGCTGTGGATGAGAGGGTAGCGGAGACGACATCTTTCCTTAACGAACAACTTAGGGAGGTCAACACAAAGCTGGCCGCGGCCAACCGACTGGCGTTTAGTCGGCTCCCAGACATGCGAGCTGCCGCGGCGGAGCACTCTAGAGAGCTTGGGGGGGTGGAGGAGGAGAAAGAGGAGAAGAGCGCGGCGTCTGCGGTTCGGGCCGACCATGCTAGCCCCGCCGCCGCTGCCGCCGAGTATGCCTACGCCGTCCGCGCTGCCTCCACCGCTACCAACTCTACCATCGCTACGGCCGCCGGGCATGAAGCGCCCCCGCGCAGGGAAAATGTTCAAGTCCACTTCGAGGCAGCGGCTGACGATGACGGGTGAGCAGTGTCGGCAATCAACAAGAAAAGGGGCTTGTTTTGATTTTAGATCATTTCGGTGTCCCCGCAATTGATTTACCCTCTAGTGACTTGATTACAGTGTAGCCACCAAACTTACTGTATGTCAGGTGCCGTCTTGCCGGTTGCCTACTAGTAATAGTAGCTGTGGGCGCGTGCGTAACAGTACTATTATTATCATGGTACCATGTTATCATGTTATCACGTTGCATTGTACATACCTCGGATGCACCCCCTTCTTCCTTGCGTCCTTAGCCGTTTTTGTGTGGTATGTCTGATGCTGGTATGACCGATGCTGTCTCGTCACTTTTTCCGACATTTTTTTTCCGTCCGCCCCGAAAGGTTTAGTCATGATTGGATAACAAAGAGCTTACTATAGTATACGAAAAGCCATACTGCTGTACTTGAGACTAAACCCGTACTAGGTACAATTTACTTGTGCAATAAACCGTATTATCTTTCGTTAGTATAGAGTTTATGATATGCATGCTGAAAGCCATACACGACGTTTGTATGACGTTTTGTATGCCATAATAAAACCCATACATCGAATTACATCATAGTAATCACGCCCTTGGCGATTAGCTCATACTCCAATCAACTCCAACGGTAAATAAGTTATTTAATGGATGACCGCCATTACTGGTGATTGAGATGACTGCTACTATTACTAATACTAATACTAATAGGGCGCAAGGGGGCTGGTGTAGTCAATTGTCGCTCGCCTTAATCATTTGAACATTTAACTACGCATCCCGTTCGAGATGGACCACCGTTCTTATTCCTAATAGAGACATCTCCAGCATTTGGGAGTTCATCATGTTTCCCCCATATAATTGAAAATATCGTTTTGCTTAGTTGTCTCAGCGGAGCTTCTGGTTCGTCTAGTGCTTGTACGGGGCGGGGAGGACAGGGGGGGGGGGGGTGGTACTCATTTGTTGCTTGCCTTGTGTCGCCAGTGGAATAAAATCGTGTTTTGTGATCACGGTTGTGTCGAATTGATTTTGTGCCCTTATTGAAAAAAACGAGATCGCGAATAAACAATATGTAGCGAGTAATATCGTACTATCGTACGTAACGTGATCGCAAATTGTAAATCACGATTGATTGCGTTGTGTGATCGCGTTTCGTTGTGGAAAACGCTTGTCTCTACCGATTGAAAGTTGCACTTGTGCTGAGCTTTGGGAGCTTCTTGAAAACCAAACGTTACGAAAAAGGTATAGTTATCGTCTGGTATAATTGGAAACGACTTCAAAATGTATATACTCGTATATATGTTCCAGTGGCTGAACTACAAAAGAACGTTGAACATCAATCAAGTACAAATAATTTGAAACAACACATACATAAACATAAAACAAAAAGGAATAAATGCCAGGCACCAGGTACAGTCAAACTGCTCACGATTTCAATATAGAGAATGCCAGTAGTGCGGGTTGGTGCTATATACGCTCTACGGCACACCTTCTCCCTTTTTCCCGACGATGATTCCCCAGAAGAGAAACCTTAAATCGTGTCGTTCGAGCACCTCCCCAGGGCCAACAGTAGCCAACCCGAACCGCCCCCCCCCCCCCCCCCCCCCCCCCCCCCCCTTCCTCTCCCTCCCTCTCCTTCCTCTTTCCTCCACCCCCTCCCTCTCCCCTCTCTCTCGCCCCGCCGACGCTGTTTCTAAACACCAACACCACCCACAACACTAACCTTTTCAGGGGCCAGAACCAGGCGACGTTCCAGAGTAACAGGTACTCCCCCTATAAAACACCGGAGTTCGGGATGGCGTTTATCTCCCCCCGCCACCTCGTGGTAGACACGTTGCCGGAACACACCCAGGAGCTGTTCGCCCCGGACATACCGGCCCAAGGTAACTAGGCGACTAGGGAAGGGGAGGGGGTACGTTGGTTTCCTCTACAAAGTGCCATAAGTTTGGCTGTGCTGTGCGCTTGAAGGGGGATAAATAATATACGAAGTATACCAGGTTGAGGAGAAGGTTCTCTCTGCCTCTGCGTTTCCCTCTGATATGTTTGGGCACTGCACACAGATCGTCGTGCGGCACCCTCCCTTCCCCCTCCTTTTCCCTCTTCCAGATCACCCATGTCGTACTGTTAACGACTCCCCTCGTCCTCCTTCCCTCTCTCCACCATAATCCATTTGACGACCCCCGCCTTCCCCCCCTCTTCCAGGTCATCCATCGCAAACTAACACCCAATTTTTCTATTTGAGAATGGTTTTTCCGACGAGAACGAGTGTGTCTGTTGTGTTTTACGAGATTCATCTCCGTCACAGTATAAATGTATACCGCCAAATATACCAGGTAGTCATTTGGGACAGCTGTAGGTCACACCAAATAAAAATCCGAATAAACTTTGACAGTCTTGGAGATATCGATGATCCAAGATATCGGTACTTACTGTGGAGGGAGGCGCCTCCCCCATAAGCATCGAATTCTTATATCCTCTATTTTACGGGCCTTTTAAGCAACTGTCTTATTTTATTTAGTGGAACTCACATCTGTCATCAATACTTTCATGTCATACAGTAGGTTAATTTTTGAAATGTGAGGAAAATCCATCGCTGAAAAAAAACTACCAACAGCCATTTCGCCTGTCTTTCTACTCAGAAAAGCCATTCTCATTTGGGAAACTCGGCTGTTTGTTGTTGAAGAGCCGCCCCCTCCACCCCGTGTCATCTCTTTGGGCACAATACACAGATCGTGCTGCAGCCTCCCCCCTCTTCCTCCCAGGTCATCCGTGGCTGACTGTCAACAACCCTCCTCCCCCCCTTCGCCCCTTCTCCTATACTGGTCCTTTCTGTCGCAGGAGCGGCGGGCGCTGCTCGTGTTTTGACTGCTGCGGTATCGACTGCGGGTATGCCCGAGGAGGAAATGGACACCGACGCCTGCATCCGGGAGTACCTCGAGGACGTACAAGAGGGCGATGATGGTGATAGCCACGGCGGCATCCGCGTCCCCGATACGATGCTGGAGGCGGCCGAGAATACGGGGGTGAACGTGTGGGCGCTTGAGACGGACGGCGTGGAGATTGGAGTTGGAGGTACGGGAGGGGTGTTGAAGTCGGAAAGGGCAGTCTTGCAGCTTAGTGTTTTTAGACCTGCGTACTAATGAGATGGCGAGTGTTTGGTGTTAGTGTTAGTATAATATACTATTAGTAAACAGTGTACAGTAGTATTGGCGCGGAGACGTGCTACGGTAGACATTGGTGTCGCACGTTATAGCACAAAACACCGTTTACGGCTGACTAACAATAATAATACACAATGAATAGACTCCTCACCTGTGAACCTTAATCTTGGCAGTACCGGGTATTTGATTCAACCCAGGAAACATGTGGTAGATGATGCATCACGATCATATCGGTACAAGATCGGGAATAGACAGATGTAAGTGCCTTGAAATATGCGTATAATGCAATGAGCTGGGAATCATCTGTCCGAGGTGTGCAAATACTGCTGTTTAATAATGAATACATGCTAGGCCCCACACCTGACGATCTTAACTTTGGCAGTCGGGCAGTATGTTTGACCCGGAATTTTTGAGGGGTGCGCAGATTCGGAATTTTTGTACACGTGTTCTATGACCCCCTGTCAACCCGTTCACGGACGAGGTTCTTTTTTTTGTTCTTCTCCAAGCCTTTTGGTCGTTTTTTGAAAAAAATATTTGGGTTTTGAGGACTCTAAAATTTCCGTCCAAGAAAACGAAAAAAAAAAACTTCGTCAACGAGTCGACAGGGGCTCACCGAACACGTGTGCAAGATTTTGGGGCAGGATTTATCTCTAGAATCCGGCGTTAACATTTATTTTTCGTGCGTAAAACATGTGTAGTTTGCAAAGTTGCCGTGTAACTGCATAGTTTTAGTGTAGACGCTGTTCTCTGCTTCATGTTGACCTCACGCAGTTAATCAACTTTTCGGCTACTTGCGCGAAATATTTAGCAGGCATGCCTTGGGGTACCTGGAACCAGCTCGTTCAGAAAAACAAAACAAAACAAAAAATGGGTTTTTCCTAGGGAAGCGCCTGACCATGATGACCGTTTTGAAGGCCTGTGCCTTGTGGGGATACATTTTCGCCGCTATATAGCGCCAGTCCTACTGTAGGTCCTCAACAAAAATAACTGATCATGTCACCCTCTTTCTCTGTTCATGGCGGTCATTATAATACCAAGTACACATCATTGGAGTAGACTATGCAAGAGGCATTTGTAGCTGACATAATTCGGATCGCTCAGCCCGAACCAGCTCGTATCTGTATAAGCATCTACTCTGTCTGTCCAGCGATGTACCTGGTATCACTCAACACATCTAACTACAGTACCGGTATCTGACTAATCTATCCATCTACGTCTATATATATTGCTTGAAAGGGATGTCTAGGGCGGAGATCGAGGAGCATCCCGACTGGGCGCGGCTTGCGGGGCTCTCCAGCAAGATGAATCGTAAGCTGGACCTTGCCGCTTTCGACGTCGCCTACGACAAGACCGACAGCACCGACAGCACCCACACCAACAGCAGCAACAACACAGACGAGCAAAAGGAGGAGGCATTCACGGTGGCAGGCGGTGCCTCCGTCTCGGAAAGTCCGGGGTGGGTGGGGTGGGGCACTTCGGAGGGCGGTGGTCGCGCCGGGGCTCGAGCGGGCGTCTCCAGCAGGATAGACAGCATACTGGACCAACTTACCACCGTGGCAGGCGTTGCCTCCGTGTCCGAAAGTCCGGGGTGGGTGGGGTGGGGCACGTCGGAGGGCGGTGGTGACGCCGGGGCTGAGTCTTTTAACCCCCCGCCCGGACTCGGCTCCCCCATTTATGGTGACCGTGCTGGGGATGATGTTGATGTCGACGCCTCCCCAGCTGCCCCCCGCGCTGCTGTCGATGCCGCGCCCGGGCCCCTGCCCCCCGTTTTTGGCAGCGTCGTGTACGGTGCCGATCCCCCCCCTGGTGCTCCTGTGCTCTCCCTCGGGGTAGAGTCGTTTTGGGTGGGGTGGTGGTGGTGGTGGTGGTGGTGGTGGTGGTGGTGGTGGTGGTGGTGGCGGTGGCGGTGGTGGCGGTGGTGGCGGTGGTGGCAGTGCTGGTGCTGGTGGCGGCGGCGGTGGCGTCGGAGGCTGGGGAGGGGGTATGCGGGCTGCGAGGAGGCGGATTAGGTCGCCTTTCGGGGGGGCAGCCTCGAGGGTGTCGACCAGTGACCGCCCCCCGTGGTAAGTGACGCCAACCGGGATTGCTGCTTGTGTTGTGTATAGTTGGTCTTGTGTTTATTGTTACCTGGTATATGTGCCCCTATTAAAAATGTATGCTGCCAGGTATTATTATATGTATTTATGCCGCTGCTTTGAACACTACTAGTGTTTCGTTTGCCATCTGACAATGTTCAGAGTACCTGGCATACTTTAATCTAATATCGCTTGAACTCTCTCTTTTCGGGAGTGCATGGAGAACTATCAGTAGATATTTCATTTTGTAATGCTAGTGTTTTTTCGTTTAGCATCTGACCATGTTGAGCGCAGGGCGTATTCCAGTCCCACATGAATCGGAGACTCCTGCAGACAGGTTTACTGTAGCACTGTAGTATACCTGGTAGGTCTCTTTTCCTATCGTATCCCCTGATCCTCTGACGGCGTCCGCAACGACGACACTCCTTATTGATATTCTAGGGCTGGGAGTCGACTCAGTACAAGTGGCCCATTGCCTAATATTTATTTTGTTGGCCAGCTATAAGTCACCAACTGCCTGTTTGTTGTCTACTATAGGTACAACTCGCTAGTTATTTTTTGTTGGTTAGGTAAAGTCGCTGACTACCATAGGTATCACAGTTGGTTGCGTGCGGTTAATTTGAGCAATCCTTTGATCGTGTTTATTCCCTGTGCCTGACTGTAGTCTTTGTGGTCAGACGGTTATTCTAAATTATTATTGTCAATTCATCATTTCATTTGCCTTCCGACAATGTGCAGGCACTATTCAATCAGAATGAAAAAGCTGACATAATTGGTCGAATACCACTAATCTCATTCAGTCAAGTCCCCTTCCCCACTCAATTGGATACGCACTATTAATACCGCCCTTGACTTATCGATAAAATAGTAAGTCATCTGTTAGTGGTTGGCTTTTACTACTGTAGTAACTACAGTAGTCGATAATCACAGCCCTACTATACAACAATATTTGGTGCTGTTCTGCGTATGTGCCCCACAGGAAATAAAGCTTCCAGGGGAGTCAGCTGTTGAGGCCAAGGAGATTGTTTACTTGCGTGACGGTGAAGACGGCAGTGGCGGCGGCGGTGGCGGTGGTGTTGACGTCGCGCACCCGCCTCTGCATTGCCTCCCCACGGTTGGGAGACTCTCCCATCCCCACACCGCTGAGTACGGTGACAGTGTTTTGCGGAAGGGAGATGATTGCTTCGGGCTCATGGGGAGGATAATGGTGTTGACGGCGATCATGATGATGAGGAAGTTCGTTGTATTGGTACGCGCCCCCTTCCCCCGGGTACACCCCCACCCCTACTCCCCGGGAAATTCTTGAGAGTTGCTTGAAAGGCGGTGACGGACCGCACCTGGTGATGTCGCACCGATGAGATGGGCGAGGCCATGCCCGTGCGTAAGTTGGGACGTCTCGCCGACGAATGAGTATAGACCGTAGACTAGTCGTTGACGAGTGGATCACGAAACGACCTTATATGGTTACAGAGGGGTATTGGAGAGGTAAAATGCACCGAGGTTATTACAAACCCGCCACCGCAGGTTCACTTCTGCGGGTATCCAAACGGGCGTCCGTTGGCCTAATTGCCGCGAGTATTTGCGCATCTCCCGACTCGGCTAACGAGTAGACCGTGGCAGGTATACCCGTCTAGTACCCGGATTCTGTTCCGGCGGGGCGCAGCTCTACTGGCGATGTCTCGCGAGCGAGGTGGGTGATGTCATGCCCCCCCCCCACCCCTCCCCCGCCCCAAACTGTGTTTTGGGTATATGGCTTTCGCCGTTAGTCATTACAGTAACCTTTTCTTCCTTTTTCCGCCATCCATCCTTCCCAACTGTTGTCACGACGAGAGGAGGGAGAGGTAGTGTTGGGCGGTGAAATAAAAAAAAATACAGAGCCCAAAATATTGGCAGGGGGGAAAGGAGTCGAAAGTTTGTTTGAGAAAAAATGGCGGGATGAAGGACAGCAAGTTGCAGCTACTGTAATACTGAAGAACAAGATGGGGAGGCGAGGGGGTCGTAATGTTGTTGAAGATAACCGAAGGAGGGCTCCGGATAGCAAAAAAATTAGGATTACGTAATACCTGGTATGAAAAAATGGGGTGTGGGGCCGAGGAAAATCGTCAAAATCAAAATCGAAAATAGTCGTGAAGATCGGACGGCGAGGGGAGCAAAAAGGGCAGCAAGTGGTATACCATGTCGAATAAAGTCAAATAGGGGCGGGTGGGCGCTGCCGGGGGAAAGGGGGGCTTACATTTTTTGTGGTCGATTGAGGGAGAGAGGAGGAGGAAGGTGGCGGTGGTGTGCAACGGGGGGTAGGCGGTGGATTGATTTGGCCTCGCGAAGGGTGTGACGTGTGCACTTTTTTCCTGTGTTTTTTTTGCTCTTTTCGTTATTATAGGCTTTTAAATGCCGGTAAAAGCTCCACTAACCACCTTCCGTCTTCATTTTATGCATTTTCAGAGTAAACCAGGGGACGGTTACTTCGGCGGTGGCGGGGGAGTGCCGTTGGGTACTAGAGCACAACAATCTTTGTTTACAACTACACGAACAGAGTTAATTTGACACACGACACGTACTTCAGAGGTGGGAGTGTAGTGAGCTTAAGCTTCGTTATTTTTGTCATCCGCCGGACGTGAAAAAAACCCAAGTCTTATCCTTTTTAACTACTGGTAAATAGCGTCAACTCTGATTTTAAGTAGTGTCGTCTCCCAAACGTGGGTGGGTGCAGTTTGTCGCAAAGAGATCAAGGTCGGCGATTTCTTTTCTTGTGCTATTATTTGTCGTTTACTTGCACAATCAGCTGTCCACCCACAGAGCAGTCACTTGACGGACGTACGTATGAGATGCAGGGTACGTATCCTACACACGTACATACTTGCCGTTCGAATGTTGCAGGGGGAATGTTCACCATTTTTACAATTTTGCCGTCGTTTGTTTGGAGGGCAGAGGGAGAGGGGCGAGTGGGGGGGGAGGAGGATACTTTTTTCTAGTATTAGCGCCGCTAGCTGCGGTCTTCAGTCACCAGCGGGAAGGTGGACGTATCGCTTTATTTCTTCTACTTTTACTGCCGCTAGGTGCGGTGTCGAGTCATGCAAGACATCGTCACATTTTTACCACAGAGGGCAGGTATACGGGAAGTAGACAAGCAGAGGTTCAAGCAGGCAGTCACACACTCCACCGCGCAGGCAATCAGACTTCAGGCTGGCAGATTGTTAGACAGGTACAGGCAAGCGGGTAGATATTGGTAGGTAGGCTGGGAAGCCTTGACGAAGAGGAGCAGATGTGGTAGTATAGATGCGGCGGTTTGACCCCTTGACGGACCGCCCTCTACACTAAAAACAGTACATTTAGCAGACAAAAAGACGTTGGTGCGCCGAAAAAGACCGGTGTTCTCCATCTTTGATGAGGCGGGAGGAGGAGGAGGAGGAGCGCTGCCTTACTTATGGTAATTTTGTGTCTCTGATTGTGGTTGTGGTGATTGCGGATGGTGACGGTGTGCACCTTCTTCGGTCCGATGATTGGTCGCGTTTGGGGAGGATAGGCTATGCACAGTAGCTATTTCCCCTTGTAGTGATGACCCATGTATACCGATCCTTACAACTACTGTACGAGTGGTGTCTTATCCGCAGTATCTAGCTTCTCGGAAGAGGGTGCAGCCGTACTATTAGCTATAGTCTATAGTATCACCTTATCACCGTATCACCTTACAACCATGCTGCGCGCGCGTCGTACAGGTGTTGTTTACATTGCAGTTTGTAATAGGGCACAATCTATAGCAGTAGTCCATCGCCTGGGCTTGTCATAGGCTGACTGGTGTGGCTTATCCATTCTGTACTCGGCACTTTTTTCCTCTGTACTGTAATCAAGTGAGGGGAACTGGGATTGTTGTTCATCTTACTGCTACTGTACTGCAGCCGTTGCTAGTGCATGAGGCTTGGTATTGTGTCTGTCACAGTCTATCTGTCTTTGAACGGGTGTGATGCCTCGTCAGTCTTTTAAGATTTGTTGATTTTGTTGTTTTTCTCGGCGAAGTTCCGCTAGCTATCGCTCTTTATCTATTGTATTGTTTTCTACATAGCATCGCCGTGTACTCTTCATATCGTAGATGCAAAATGTCTATTATTTGCTGTATTCGGGTGGTGATGGATATTTTCCATATATATGTTTGTCTGTTGTGCGGTGTGTTTGATGAGTTTGTTTTTTACGGGGTGCTTGGCACCTTTGCTGTACCACTGTCACCCACGTTTCGGGCACGTTTTACTTAGAATTTGTGTGGGTATCCTTTTTTCCGAAGTAAAATGACTTCCAGTGTTACGTTATTTTTGTTTGCGTTTTCTGTTTCAGCCCTCAGGTATTACCTGGTATTACCTGGTATCACATACAGTACAGAGTGTGCCAAGGCAAGCATCTGCAAGAAGAGAAAATCTATTACACAAGTGTGTTGCGTTGCTGCCGTGAATTGTTCCTACTTACTATACAGTACTGCTGTACGTATACGCGGCCTAATGTTACTCTAGGGCCGTAGGGGAGAGTCGCGGTTTATCCTACCGGTACGTGACAGTAAACAGTACCTGACATGCACCTGGTATTATGCCATGCGTACTTTAATATTATCTTGCTACCCCTGCGCGCACTCATGGTGCGGCATGGTGTTCGGGCGTCAATATAATATAATTATTCAAGAATGGTTAATATTCTTGACTGCTAGTAGTACTATCATTTTGAAGTCTGGCTCGAAAGCGCCGGACTCGCTCGAGACCGACCGACACCCGAGATACATACGGGGGTTTTATGTAATAGGAGCGGGTTCATAGAACGGGGCTAGTAAACGGGGCAGGGTAGTCAGTCAAACACAAACGAACACTGTCTACGGTATCTGCCCCTGCGTTCACTCATGGTGCGGCAAGATGCTGGGGCGTGACGATCACAATAAAAAAGGATACTATTATTGACTACTAATATTTTCAAAGGCTGGCCCCGAAGACCGGATCCGCCCAGAAAATGTCAAGATCGCCCAACATATAGGGGTAAATGAGGGGCTTCATAGGAGGAGGGGGGGGGGTCCTCATGTCATGCATGGGCGTATAGCCGTAAACTATAGACGGGGGGAGGGGTTGTTCGTCAAGCACGAACAAACTCTGTCCCTTCGCTCACTCATGGTGCTCGGGCGCTATTAATAGTGAAATTATTAGAAATGGCTAACACTCTTTGACTACTATCAATTTGAGATATCGAGTTCGATACGATAGCGAACTTCTACATACCGATGAACAAAATAATCGATGCGCGATCCCGATGAGTGACAGATCGCACAGGTTTCAATCAGGTGTCAGCATAAAAATCACGGGGATGCCATGGGATGGAGAGCAAAACATGTTCTCGATATGATGCATCGAAAGTTCGATATATCGAAAGTAATCCAACACAAATTGCAATGTGCTGTGACGATGTCTTACATTACAGTCGTAGCTCAATTACCTAAATAAAACGAATACAGCCCGTGTAACTAAAACAAGGTAAACGAAAAAAAAAAACGTGCCGATGGAAGAAAATATGCAACGCCATTCATCAACAAACAGCTACCCTGGTACGTACTGGTATCATACAAAGAGAAGAAAGCCCTTGAAAAAAGAAGGAGCGGGCGATTTTTGCACCACGAATGGACCCAGCAACAAAAAAAGAAAACAACAAGAAGTCACACGAAGGAAAAAACAAAGCGAAGCAAAACGAAACCGGCGAAAACAAAAAAAATGCGCCAACCAACACACAAGAAAAAAAAAATCTGGCGTTAAAACTGCCGTCAACCGCGGGAAAATAGGCTACGCGAGTACAAGCAAAAGTGGAGCTCATTCCATCCACTCTGTGGAGCTTCATTCAGTTTTGTTTATACGTAGGGCTCGTATCGTTTTTATTTATTATTCTTCCCATTTATTGTTTTCGCCCTTATTTTCTCTCTCCCCCCTATTCAATATAGCCGTAACTCAGATCCGGGGTCACACACATAGCAGTAAGTAGCAGGCTCTCTCTCCTCCCCCCTCCCCACTTATCTCGAGGAAACTTCAACCCTTTCTTCCCTCGTCGACTCGCGACAAATGTGATGGTTTACGAAAATAATAGCATCACGCTAACAATTTCAAACAAGGCAAAACACTACCACTGCTATCATAGTATGGCACTCCGCGGGCGTGCGCGCCTTTAGGGTCGGGACTGTACCAATCTATCAATAGAAACGTACTATGAGCTTTCCACACCAAACATCATGTACGGTTCTGGACCGAAACGGCATGGACCGTCTGGTCTTCATGTTTATACTCCAATGACTCCAACAGTCCTTTTATTTCCATTCAACAATACACGTACGAGTTGAACGGTATATGTATATTTTTTTCCAAGTAAGATAGATACCTGTGGTTCATGCTGATGCTACAGGCGCGCTGCTTCAACCGGGTCGAAGCTGTATGAATAGAGAGCATACTACAGTACTGTACGACCACAACAGGATGAACATCCCGAACGGTTTGAAATACTGGCTGCTACTAGAATATTGCTATTCAAAATATTGGTAGCACGCTATTATCTAATAATAACGATAACAAGGCATTCCCGGCCAGGGTGGTTCTTGGTTGGTGCATCTTACCGGCGCGCTTCGACAGGTAGGGTCGAGCTGCATTAACAGAAAGGCTACAATCAGTACATGAACGCCATACGAGTATGTAACTTACTAAAATCTGACAGCGCCAACATCCCAAAACACTGGTTCACGGTGGCAAAGACATGTCGCGGGGCTTGTACTCGTAGCCTTTTAGAGCCGGCCTCGATTCTACAAAAACAAATGTTACGCATGGTGTACTTACTAAACATAGTACTTACCAAGGGTAAGCATACCAAGCACATATTCTGGGGGGTACCCGGATATACCGTATGACCCGGGTGATATGATAATACCATGTAATAATATACCACACCCCCTGGGATGACTTTCTCCCAACCATATGTTTTTCATGTTTTTTTTTTTTCCATCCCATCTATTTTTTTCGCGTATTTCTCCAGCTCCTTCCCTGCACAAAATCACCTATGTTGTTAATAGTAGGGTGACACAGCGGGCACTCTCTCCCCCTCCCTTCCATACGTACGTCATGCAGCATTTCACTACGGAAATTTGGGAGTCGGAAAAATCTTGACGAGATCCTTCCGTAGACGCATCGCTTGGCGTTTGTTTGCGCTCGATGATACTCCTATATACTCCTATATACTCGTTGTCGAGAAAATCAGCTTGGAAAATTGGTCCTACCGTAGGGGATGTGGTACCTTATTATCACGGGTGATACGGTACGTAGCCCGAGTATGACTAGAACAAGCAGATTTGGTACCCCCGAGCATGACCAAAACAACCATATTTGGTACCCCCAAGACATATACAAGTGCCTCAACACACCTTGAATATTTCTTACTGCTGTAGGTACTGACAGCAATGACGTTCTACACGAAACAGAAATAAACAGCCCAAAACGCAACATCACTGCTAAAGTGCGGTGGTGTGGTATCTATCTCGCGGACATTACCCAACTGGCCGAACGAAAAAAAAAAATTCTGCGGCCATTCCGACTATCGTGCGAAAATCGCACCAACTTATGCGTTTCCGATCGATCATATTTTTCCCTCCAACTGTGTTTGACTGATCGGAAGCTCGTAGGCAACGTTTTCGTCCGTTTCTCTTTGACCAAACAACGGAAAAACACCCCCGGCCTCGTTCCGTACCAATATCGACAGGGTCAAAGAACGGTGTCCAAGATGCCAATTGACCACCGCAAATAATTATCCAACAAAAATCTCGATCTTCGATGCAGCAGTGTTGTGTTGGGTATCCCGACCTAAGAGCGGTGTGGTACAGGCCAAAAACACCTCTCTTAACTATTGCGGGGGACCATAGTAAATAGGACCTACGGTACACACAAAAACCCATATATTTACCTTTTTTTACCAACAACATTTGGTCCCATTTACTATGGTCCCCCGTACTAGTCTTTTCTCTTATGCAGTGAATTATCTACAGTCTTAGTGCAGGCGGGTGCAGCCGATTCGCCTCTCTCAAACTGTGGTATTCTCTTAGCCTGCCTTCTCTTAAGTCGGGGTACCCACTGCTGTATCCATTTTTTTATCTTTGGAAGTGTACCTACCAGTAGTAGAAGGCATCATCCGGGGCAGACAAAAAAAAACACCAAATGCCCTTGCTCACATGGGAGACCCCGCCCCCGTGAATGACCCCACATGAAAATCATATCTTATTTACAAATCAGATGATTCCTTTCAAAGAACTGATTCAAGAAAAAAACTACGGGCGCATACTGTACGAGAAACTCGCATCACCCACATTTTTTCGCCCAAGAAACTTCCTGCAAAAAATCTGACCATATCCGAAACTTGCGCATAACTCAAAGCACGAACGTTTTTTTTTTCCATCAGTCAGACATTTCCGACAAAGAAGTTAACCAATCGGAAGCCTGCGCGTAACATGAATGTGACCAATGTTGTTGCGACCAAACACGTATTGCCTACCAGAAAAAGCTGGCCGATCAAAATCCTGCAGGAACGCTTTCCCTTGAAGTCTCTCCTTTTTTCTCTACCCTATACCCTTTACGTATTATATAGGTACGTGCAGCAGTATACCAGGTACCATGGTATAGAATAAGCGGCCTGGCACCACACACACGAATATAACCATCAACATACATGTATACGACTACAGCACAGCACAGCACAGCACAGAACACCTATACTGAAACCTACCAATATACAATAAGAATAAGCGAAAGGAAGGCTAACATTTGCAGAAACCCCGCAAGAAACTCGGGAGTCGCTACACTGAAACAGTTCTAGAACGCCCTCATTCTCAAATAAGAAATACAGCCCGGACTGCGTACTGTAACTAATAGGTTTTTAACTCGATCCCAGTGTATTACTAGAATAACAGGCGCAAACGTAAGGAATGTTTGGACTACGCTCTTATACCGAAACGGCCCTTACATTTCCGCCACAGTGGTACCTGGTACAGCGGTAGGCAGCGGTAGGTGCCTTGTACAGCATCAATATAAACTAGTGTATGGGTAGAGTCATAATATAGGCTACGCCGGCAGTGGCAAAGCAACGCAACGGCTGGAAGAGGCGGCGGCGGTGCTTGGTGTCCTGAACATTATTTTCGATCGCTGCGCTCATACCAACCGAGCGAGGAGCACCTGTTTCGTCGGTAAGATGGGGAAACAAACAGGAGTCAACGCACCAAAGTATGTACAGTCGGCATGGGCAACCGTGGTTGGGGCGTGGGTAACCATAGTTGTAACATGTACAAGTGAGTGTGCGCAACACGGTTGTGGTGTGTGCAGTCAGCCTTGCGGCTGGAGGGGGTAGGGTCAGGATAAGGAGAACAACAGGAAGGTGCAAGTACAGTACAGCAGTGCCCTTTAGTTTTATTATTTTGTGTTTGCTGGAAACACCGTTTCACGCTCTTGCTCTTTCTGGTCTGGACTTTCAGGTCTTTCATCATGCTCAGGTTTTTGAAACTTATGCAACACAATATCGTCGGATAGCGAATGAAAAACAACAACGTGGTTTTCGGCACATAAAGGAGCTAGAGAGGGTACAGTATGTGTGCAGTCAGCATGAGTGACACGGTTGTGCTGTGAGCAGTCAGCATCGGGAACATGGTTGTAGCATGGGAAATATGGTTGTGATTTGTCAGTGTACGTGGTTGACCTGTTGCTGCACAGCATTACTCGTAGTGCTTGTCAGATGTAAACATTTGAAGAATAACCAATAATGAACTTTTGAAATTGCTCGGGGGAGAGGGGTTGGTCGCAGTTTGATAGTTGCAAGGACTCGTGGAAATCGGGATGTTGGGTTCAAGAAGGTTTCCTATTTGTGCGTCAAGCTTCTGGCTACAGTAATTTTACGTTTTTTATCGTTCGATCGTACGTATGTAGATGTCTTCGTTTCCTGTTTCTCCCCTTTTCTTTTATTGAAAGTCACTAACAATGCATATTACCGGAAGGCGAACAAAAGCAAGCAAATGAAAGCGATCTTCTGCTGTATCAGGGGGGCACCACAAAAAAACAGAAAACGACATAATGACACAGGAAAGAGCAAACAAACAAATCAGTGGAGTGGGATTTGAACACAATGATAATAAAATACTTTTTTATTGTTTTTTTTACGCGGTTTTTGTATACTCCACTGTGCTCCGGTGAAAATCCGCCGTGCTCCGTCCTGGCATTGCAAGGGATGCGAGGGTCTATGGCTATACGACTATGGCCATGCATGGCAATTAAATACCCCCCACCCCCCCTGTCTGGGTTGCTTGACAAGTATTAGCAGTAGGGTATCAGAGCATCAGAGTGACTTTTCCGAGCTCCCCTGGTTGTACTATTGATGTTTCTGTAAGTTTTAGTAGTGCTCACCTCTTCCGCAGAGAGCTTCTGTCCGGCTCCGCTCCGATGGTCGGGTGTTTGTTGTTGTTGTTGGAGGTCCAAATAGTTTAAACAGGACCACCCACACCTTGGCCAACTCAAACTCGCACGGAGTCTCGTCAACCTGTGTAGACATCATACATTGCAGACAAGGCATATCAGACAGGCATACCAGACAGGTATAGCAGACAGGCATATCACACAGGCCTCGCAGACAGGTCTAATAGCAGATGGGTATAGACTGCAGACATCGCAGGCAGGCATCGCAGATAGTAGACAAACAGATGTATCAGACAGGTCTGATAGCAGACAGTACTACAGTAATAGCAGACAGGTCTAACAGCAGATGACCATGCCAGCCAGGCATAGCAGAAACACATATGATAGCAGACAGACTCCGCATTGGCAGCCAATTTTATTGTCAGGGAATGGCGCACTCAAGAGGGCATTTTATTTCCTTCATATTTGTGTAGATATCTGGTATTACACCTGGTGCATCATACTTCGCGTTATTACTATTACTAACGTTTCCCTCCAACAATGCATCGTAATATACATTATGCATTATGCGTGTTCCATGTTGACTTCAATCGAACATCTTCTAATGCGGCACTATTAATATTACTAGCCGTAGCCTCTCGTCTATCACTCTGAACCAAACCAATATCCCACAATAATTACCTATTCATATCGCTTTCGAGTATGGTATATACAGGGTATAGAGGGTGTAACATGGTACTGCTGTAGCATTGCACGTTACTGCCGTCATTCCCTACAGGTACAGCAGCCCGGTCCATCATAGCTGCGTCTAGACGTCTACAAAGCTCAATAGCTCACTCTGAGTACTCGTACATGAATGCCATACCCATACGATATGTACCAAGATCTAACAGCGCCAACTACCCAAACTAATCGTTCAGCAACACTGGTCCACGGTCGTGCTACTGTAGCCTTCAGAGACTTCTGAAGTTTAGCCAACGTTTTTTCCGGAAAGTTGTCCCCTGATGTTTCTCTCTTTTCTTTGTTTATTACAGGAAAAATATGCACGAAACCCAGGAACAAACACTTCGTTTCTTCACATTTATTTATATTTTTTCAGAATCAGGAAATTAATAAAATGTGCACGGGTCGTCAGAGTCAGAGTCCTAGTCATCGGGACTCAATCATTGCCTCGCGAGTTCGAGCCATTTTAGAGTACTGAGTCCCAAGGGTATCAAAAGCTGAAACGACTGAGTCCTCACGAGTCCCAATGGTACCAGAAGCTGAAATGACTGAGTACTCGGTACTAAAAGCTGAGATGACTGAGTCTTCGCGAGTCCGAAGGGTACCTGAAGTTGAACCGACTGGTACTCACGGGTAGTGGTAGTCTGACGACCATTGAAGGTGTGACACAAATAGCATCCCTCTTTTTTATGAACTTTCCCTCCGTTTTCAAGCATGATTTATTAATATGGGAAAACCAAACACAGGAGGGGAATCAGCATATTGACGTAGGACCACAACCTTTTCGATAGCAATCAGCTATACTTCTATACTATATAATAATGGCCTCAATAAGAGCGCTCTTGAACGAGTCTGAGTCTATACTGCTGTATGTGAGAAGAATAAGCACCCCAGGTACCACGACATGATACTCCACAGCACTTATATTGGGGGGGGAAGTGTCAAACGAGGGTGTATATCCACGTTTTTCAGCTGCTAGGGGCTAGGGAAAAAACGTCTGCGGGAGGTGCGAGTGTTTCCTTACCCCCCCCCCCCCCCCCCCGTGTGGGTAAAAAAGGTGAGGGTATACCCCGGTTTAACCTTTCCCAATCAATACCCGGACTTCTTTTGCCTACCCTCTGTGTGGCTGAAAAAGGCGTGGGTATACCCTTGTTTGTCAGTTCCCCACAAATATCATACGCGAAAGTACCTATCCTCCATTCGGCGAAAAAAGGTGGGGGTGCATATTCCCTCGTTTGTACATTTCCTTACTAATATCATATGAATAGGTGTCCTGAATAAAGTTTAGATCTCAAAACCCACCCGAGACTTCGTACAGAGGATGTCTAATAGGTACTGGCTGTTGAGTTATTCGCAGAAAAATTCGCCTCAGCCGTGAGAAGAGTGGAATTTTCCAGGAAGTTTCCTAGTAGAAACTCATTTTTGCAAGCTTGGTGTGATACTTCGATCGCGCGTGCTGAGTGTTATCCTACCACCGCAAAGAACCAAGCGGGGCCTATGAGTCTACAGCAAGCAGCACGTCGTAGTCGGTTGGACCGCTTGCTGAAGTTCGTATTCGTAGTGAGACCGAAAAGACGCAATAGACTGGTCGATATCTGCAACATGCCATATCATGCCAAGTCTACATGTGAGGAATCATGAGGGTGTCCGCCTGTCTCTGTCTTCTTTGTGGTTGTTGTGTCGTCCTTAACCCACCAGCTCGACATGCCATAGGACTGCTACTTTCTAGTTTTTTTGTCAGCTCTTTGTCTCTACCCTCTTCTTGTCTTCTTGACTTCCGTCTGGTCTTGTTGTTACCTCCTTCTGTTGGCCAATCAGCTGGACATATCATACGACTGATCGTACCAACAAACATCAACTTTATCCTCGGGACTCGGCCTGCGCCCTGAGCGCATGTTAGGTTCGTTTTTCGTTAAAACATGTTCCTTTATTTTCTTTTTCTTTTTTTTCTTCTTCTTTTTGTATTGTTTTTTTTCACCCCTCTTCGTGTTATTAGTTTGTTTTTTTAGGTGTACATATTAATATAATACGGTAATACCATGGATATGTTCCTCGTGTTATTTGGTTGCAAGTGATATAAGGGATGCGGGATGGTATACCACAGCTTGTTAGTACCGTTTTCCTCACGTAGTTTTACTGCCGTGCGCACTATTTCGTATTTGTTTGTTTCTCCCATCGAGATGTATTTTTGTTACAGCCTATTTTGCGACCAGACAGGATTTCAGCGAAGTGGGCTAATGTGAGAACATCATCATCATCATCATCAAGTAATGCCGGCACGATAGCCTGCCGCTGGCTGCTGCTGTACGTAGATCTGCTGCCTGCTACAGGTCTGCAATCCGTCCTTTCCATGATACTATTGAAATCATACCGGTACTCTGCATTTTATACCATAAAATATCGCATGTAGACCTACACTACAATGCGGTGTAGACAACGGCAGCAGGGTCAGCAGTCATCAACTAAAGTAATGGAGGATCTGTCAGAAATCTGTTGTCGAGTACGTTGGCCCGCGTAGGTGTTTCGCTAGAATATATTGACGACTTGGAAATGGAGATAGGGATTTGTAAAGAAGAGAGATCCGTACTTCTCAGAAAAAGTGTGCTGCAAACGCAATAATCCAGAGCTTTATAGCCATTTTAGTTTACTATACTCCAACAACTTACTACCAGGTATTTAATACCTCTCGCGGGAACATTTTGTTCTTTTGCGCTTTGTTTTCGGGTACGTCAGCTTACTATAATAGAGCAATTAAAAAGATCTGCCAGGAGACCAGTAAAGTTTATGTGAAAGGCATTTTTTCATGGAAAATGTTCGCTCCGGGCGTGAAATTAGACTTTTTATCGATTTTTCGAGATTTTTGTCCTGGTGGCTGGCAACTTCGAGATAACCAGAGCACCTGCCTGGTGAGTCGTTTGTGGTTGGTTACTAGCGATAGCTGTATGGTGCGGCCGACGACCATAAACACCCCATCAGGACCATGCCTCAATTCCGCGGGGTGAATCAGATGTGGTCGCTTGTGAGGAGCTGTAGCTGTTCGCAAGTGAACTAAGTGCAAACGTTCAGCTGGGGGTTGTTTTTGGTGTCATTTTGTGAGCCCCAAATTTCGACCAATTTCGACCACTGCGGCGCTTTATCCATTTTACTCGTGCTGCGCTATTAATACTACTGTTTGGTCTACATAATGTACGTAAACATGCCAGATTCTAATTCCAAGTAATTCCCCACCCAAGGGGGTTGAAGTGAAGGTATTGTGTGGGCATACATCGCATCTTTCTCTGCCAAAATGGCGGACGGCCAATCTGAAGAAACAAAATCGCAAGCTGCTGTGGATAAAACAGCAAGCTGATAAGCTGACCATAAGCAAGGTGATACACCCGCTCTCCACGAACCAGCCGAAGGTCCAAACGCGGCGTGTCAGCGCGACGCCCCAACAGCGGCGGAACTTAATATTCAGCCAAAAAATGTACACATGTATTGCAGGGTATTGGTATTAATGTCTTGTGTATCATAGAGATCCCACGGTCGGTGTTGCGGTGTTTGGCTCAATACAATAGTTCATTGTTTTCTGGCTCTGACCGGCCGAGCTCCTGAAGCGCGCAACTACTATTAGTATACCAGCTAGCATGACACTTTTTCTATAGCATTTATAATTAGCGCATACCATAGAAATGCTGGCCAGGTTGCGCGAACAAACGTTCTTCGAAGAAGTCGTGCTCCGGGTGAGACATTGAGGTTCTCATGCGAGGAGCTAAGAAGATACTAAGCCACTACCCCTATGTACCGCGGTATTGGTCGTCGTCTAGAGTATTTAGAGAAACCTGGAAACCCGAGGATGGGCAGTGGACAAGGTCCTCTGTGGGTTAGTAAAGAGGCGAAAGCCAAAAATAGCAATACCTACGCCTTTTGAGCGACTTATATCATACCAGGTACGTGAGCCACATAGTGCACTCGGGGAGGCTTCCTGGCTCTCCCTCTGATTGGCCAGCGCCCGATCGTACCGAAAGGTTCCAGGTACCACCCCTCTCTGTGTCTGTACTCAAGTTGGACTTCACCCTACTTGTGCTTCAATTAAATGTACCTTATGTATAAACGGGTCGGTCAATGGTCAATGGAAATTTTTATATGGCAAACTGAAATACGGCCACAGGGTCGTCGGGACCAGGTGACCCGAGCTGCCGACGAAAAACGATGGACATAGTGCAAAAACTCCTTTGTCTGGAGGTGTGTAATGTTACATAGAGTAGAGTGGCGCAGACTCTGTAAGAACCCAGCAAGAAACGGGGGCGTTGGCTAGGAGAGCTTTCTTACTTGCGAAATAGGCCCTTAGTAAGCACAGGTTGGGTCGTTTAGAGGTGGCAAAAAGAGATGAATTGAGTATTTAAAAGACACACCAGGTATATATATAGGTGAACCTGGACCCTTTCAGCCAACAATAAACATATGATACGATCAGACGCTGGCCAATCAGAGAGATGGCCATGAAGAACTTTCGCGAGTGCAATATGTAGTGTACCTGTGAACGGCTCAAAAGGAGTAAGTATACCTGTTTTTTGCTCTTGCCTTTCTTGTCAAATAAAGCGAGCAAGCGTGCAAAGCGAGGCAAAGCAGACAAGCCGCCTGGAGCCTCAAACCTATCGGTACCTGGCACAACAGCAATATCAATATATTAATACCAGTACCGACCCGCGGGGAGTCGAGGTAAGGCTCGGCTCGAAGGGGCCCGTTCGACCGCTTCAGGAACAGAACCTCAGACATGTATCTGCAGCATTCTCTTCACTAGTCGTACTCGGTACCCCTCGCGCCTCTCGCCTCTCGCCTCTTGCTGCTCCAGTACCTGTGTATGTATGTGGCACCTGTGTGTATGAATAGCGCCTGTGTGCGAAGAACACCTGATACGATATCAGCGTGGGGATACTACTGATTTACGGAAGGATATTCGGTTTGTATACTGGTAGGCCGGCGTCCCCGGTGGCTTTAAGCTTGGTAGGTGGTCCGCGTGCCTATCAAGATCAACTTCGTGGGTTCAAGTCTCACCGAGTGCATGCTCGTAGGGACTTTTTGTTGCATAAAAAATTGAGTAGCGGAAAGCGCGAGAGCATGAGTTAGCTACATTCGATGAAAATCTACGAGCAGTGGGAATGCTGAACCCAATGTGCGACAAAAAATAAAGGCACCTACCGGCCGGGGGGGAAAAGGGACGACACCTGTGACCACGGCTTGTCCAGAAGATCGCTGAGGGTATAACCTCCTACGAGTTAGGCTGGAAAGTAAAAGTGGTGATTAAAAAAAAATAAAAATAGGAACGGCATCTACGCTATATTGTCGGAAGTCAAGCACAATAATTATATCATAGCAGCGAATGAAGCACCAACTGAAACAAAAGTTGCTGCCAGAGCGCGATCCATTTCAGTATTTCAATAAAAATACGAGACAGATAGACAGATGACAGATACCTGTAGATACGTGTAGAGGTATAATCGGTACTTCAAAGGACAGAGCAGTATTGATGATAGGATGATAGGATGATAGGATAAGAAGGTTGTTCATATGCCTCCAAACGAGTGCTGGCGTGGAAGCAGCAGTTATGCACGACCAAGACCAACCCTGCTGTTGCCGTGGGCTATACATACGGCACACATCGTATCATATCGTATCATTATCATATCATACATACCTCGTACATACCTGCCTGGCATATCGGTACAAGCAGTGATGGGACGGCTGCGGGGAACCAGGCCATTCTGCCATTCTGCCGCTTGGTGTTCCGAAGTGAGATTCGACGCAGGTCTACGTATCCATATATCATGTCGCACATTGCATACCAATACAGCAGTAGTACCATACATTGCTCGTTGATATACCACGGTACCTGGTTGAATACAAGCCGAGGTACGTACGAACCACGTACAGCAGTCAGTGCTACAGCAGTGTCGTATTACTATTAATAGTATACTCGTATTACGGGGGACCATAGTAAATAGGACCTACGGTATAGACAAAAACCTATATACTTGACTATTTTTACTAACAATATTTCGTCCTATTTACTATTAAATACCTGGTATAGGCCCCCCGTAATAGTTGTTGTGTTGCAATCCAGTGCGGGGTCGCTAATGAAGTTGAGACTATGCCCAACATTTGCGCACGGTGTGGAGCACACGCACCACTCTACTTGCCTTCGCCGTTGCTATTGCTGCTTCTCTCCTACAGCATCTACTGCTGTTGAACCCGCTGGTAGTTCCAGCGCGTAGGTACAGCACTACCAGGTACAGCAGTACAGCAGTACAGCAGTCGGTATGGTATGTCCATTACTGCTGTTGGGTGTTCGTCCGCCACATCCATGCATCTCCAAGCAAAGGCCCGAGCCTGACAACGGGGGTCCAAAGTTAATAGGACTTTTGGTATTCATAAAAACCTACCAGGTATATATTTACCTGTTTTTACTATTAAATAACAATATTTGGTCCTATTTATGGTCCTCCGTAATAGTAATAGTACAAGCACGAGTACAACCACTCGAAAATTGACACGAAACACGAAAACACGAAAACCCTCTCATTCGCCGAGAGAGGGCAGCATCGTAATATACATATCACACCAACGGCACCGGGAGGCCTCCATCCCACCTCAGGCCACACTAACTAGTCATTACCTTCCCTCTTAGAGGCGCAACCGGACTCACCGCTACTGATGTGCTGCTGCTGCTGCTGCTGCTGCTGTAGTCCCTTTTGACAACTTTTTCACGACGGTGCTGGAGTAGTAGCACCAGCACCAGCACCAGCACGCTCGATTTGGTTCGCTCCAGCTTGTTGCCAACCTTTGACCACGAGTTGCAACCAGAAGAGGGTAAGCACACCAATGAGCACCACCTGACAGACTACTTTAAACCAGTGTTGACTCTCTCTTGAGGACAAGACCTTCAAGGGCATCCTGCTCAACTTTGTGGTCTGGGGTCATGCTGGGAGTGTTCATGTTCCGGTAGGCTTCTACGATGGGCGAGGATACGGAGAACGTAGACCTACAGCGCACATAAAAACCATGTAATACGTAGATTTCAATCTACTTGTAGCACGAAGCATATGATTGATTTGTGATTGCGTAGATCGGGAAAATTACCTGTTGTGCCGATGGTCAATGCTGATTGGTTATTGAATTTATTCTTTGCGGCCTGCGGTATCGACGTGCGCTGCCGCGTGTGGTACGTCGTACAGCAGTCAGCTCAACCAACAGGCCAGGACAGCCAGGTATTGATGTTTATTGTGTCTGCGGTCTGCGGTATATGGTATGCGGTCTGCGGAAGCTTGAAGTTTCATTCGCTCGCGTTTCATAGCCTTGAACCGCCTTGCATGCACTATGAAAACCCTCGTCGATTTGAGCGAGAGATCAGAGATCAGCTGAAAAGCTACTGCTGTCTCTCCTGGGAGCGGCGAGGACTCTGATTGCACGGTTAGTCTTTGCATGTGCTTCGTTATCTTTAGCTCACGCGGTTGCTTCCTCGAAATGCTTTTGCTCTGCTCGAAAACGCGTTGCTCAAGCAGTGTTCAGATTTTGAATTTCCTTACATGTATTTTGACCCAGTGCCTGCAGCAGCTCATCGTCAGTACCTGTAGGCCGGGTTGCTTCGCCCAGCTCCGAGCAAGACCCGCGTATATGTTGTATAGAAGATCGAGGAACCAGCATATTGTCGAGAAGAGGTACTTGCGTGCTTGCGTAGACAAGGTGTAGTAATTGCGACTCAACAATGCTATAATTCTCACTGATTGGCGTGTACATACCCTCGTGCGTTTTCGAACCGAGCGGTAGAATTGCATGTTTGCGTCTTCCAACAGCATAAGCAGACAAAAGTATCATATGAAGTACATACCTGGTGTACTCTACTACTGCAGTTGTACCGGTACCTACGAGTACTTCGCTGTACCGCCGTGCAGATCATGTGTTGTATGCTTGGTATACGCACCTGGCACCTGGTACATGATACCGGGAGCCACACCAGCGCTGATGTTGTGTTGCAGTGTAGCAGCAGTACAGCAACCAGTATTGCGCCTACATTATATTGTACTCACGAGTGCGTAGTTTACCAACTCTGCTATTAATAAAGCAGTCCTCTACTGCCGTAATTTAATACCAGGTAGTTGCTGTGGTGTGGCAAAGGCGGGTAACAGCTCTCCTGTCACATATTTACAGTAGGTTTTGGACACTGGACACCTGAAAAATATAGGATGCACTAATAGCAGGCCAAGACAGCGGCTTTCTGTTAGAGTAGTAACCGTTCCGCTTCTCGCGCTGCTTGACTAAGAAGTAATCCCACTATTACTAGCTCACGAGACTATGGTACGATTATGAAGGTATCAAGGCAGCAGCCAGTAACCGGAGTATCTGTCTTCTGTGCAAGTACTTGTTGTTGACATTCGAACAAAGCGTGTGGGCGTGTCCACCAGGGCGCAGTTTACAGGAGATATGACTCTCCCGGGTGGCTATCTCCACCGCACCTGCTCCTCTCGGGGGTCACGTCGGGTCAACGTGCCCAGACTCCAGGGATAACAGCAGCCTGTTCTGATGTTGCAACGGGAGAGAGCTATGGGCTAGATTGACACACCACACGAAATTGGAACGTGGAAGTGTGGTGAGCTTAAGCTTTATTTTTACCAATTCGCCGGAGAATATATATAAAAAAGAAAAAGTAGGTGTTGCGGTGTTGTGGCAGAGCAACATTTCCCTCGGAATCACTCATATATACACAAGTACAAGCGAAACACAAGCCGCAGGCTTGTCGCAACTTTCCGCAACACGTACTTTGAACCGCGCAAAACGTTTCGCCGCGGAGCCTTTTGCGCCGCAGGCGATTTGTTTAACTGGTATGCTGTATGATATTGCTTTTACGCCGTATGTCGGCGCAAAAACAGCAGGACAGGCTGTTGTTGCCAAAAATAGCACATTTCAAGTTTTTTTGTCAGGCACACTTGATTGAATTGATTGAAGGTGTCGCCACCTGGGCTGTTTTCGCCTATTAATAGTAATAGTAAAACTTATTTGAAATTTTCTTCCCCGCGTACTTTAAGGTTCACCAGGTATGCACCAGGTATGTACCAGGTACATAGCAATTTTTGGAGGGCTCCCTTCGGGGTGCGCAACGCGCCTCCGGCATTGCGCGCGGGCGGCCTAAAACGCGCCCTGATGTCCACGTGCGGCTATTAAATACCTGGTATTGTTTGTATACGTGGTATAATTTATAAGAGTGAGGTTATGGGCGGTGACGGCATGAAAATGTTTTTCGTGAAGCCTTAGTAGGCCTGTGGAGGCATGGATTTTTTTTAATTTTTTTTTGTGTACAAGTATGATGGGTAGAAAGCTACAATTCTCCCATGAGCTATTTTATGTACGATACCTGGTGCGTAGTATACGTACGCGCTGGCACGAGCTCGTACTCGCGCAAGCAACGTCGAGCCTCGCACTCGTACGTATTGGCACGAGCTCGTGCTTGCGCAAGCAGCGAGGAGCCACGCACTCGTATTGCGTCGAAATGTGTTGTACAGGATACAGGATGCTAGAGAAGCAGCAATCATATCGTTAGTACCTGGTACGTACTTAATACCACCTATCGAATCTTGCGGAAAACGCTATTAATAGACTTCAGTGAGAGTTGGGTATGCTCCTTCGACGCGCCTAGCGACGCTCGTCGCTATGCTGTTGACTGATACAGTGTGTGTTGTGTGTTGCTGGTAGGTTTTGCTGTTCCACCGAAACCAGCAACAACGTCGGACATCGGGACGGTGCACGGTGGAGCACCAACACCACTTGCTCGTTTGGTCGGCGCTCATGCTGTCACTGCGGATCGAACGGATGAGCGCACTAAAACCGCCCAACCTTCATCTTTGTCTATACTTGAGGTGCTCACGCGTTTTCACAACACAACGTTGAATTTGCATCGCTACAATTCTTACCCTCGCTATCTTTGGGAGCATGATCCATACTGACCTCCCCCCCCCCCCCCGCTGCGCACTCCCCTCCCCCAACCCTCTGCACGCCTCCTCTTTTTTCTCCCTCTCCCCCACCTCCTCCTTCCCCCTCCCTCAACCCTCCCGCTCCCACTCCTTTCTCTCTCCCTCTCCCTCCTTCTGCTATCCAACCCGCTGTGATGTGTACACGCATATCTACGTACTATGTACGCATCATGCCAGTTGCCAATTTTTATGGCATTTCTATTACCAGCAATATATGATGTTGCTACAGTCGTCCGTGCGAGTCACGGTGGTGGTCTTGGCGTTGACGCTAGCTTGTCGCCGAGACGGAGGCGTTGCCGCTCTAGGGCCAGCGGCATCAACAACATCAGCGGCGCTATCAGCAGTGGCAACAGCAACAGCAGCAGGGGCGGGAGGGTCACGGGCAGCAGCAAGAGCGGCGGCAGCGGCAGCAACAGCAGCAGCAACAGCAGCGAGGGAAGCGCGTGCAACATCAACTGCATCTACCTCAGCTGTAGGTGAAACGGTGAAAATCGACTCCGCCGCTCTTTTAGCCCGAGGAGGCGGGGAGTATGGGGAGGCTGCTGCGCTGAATGGAGCCGCGCAATCGGTGTCTCTCTTCGGACCGGAGGAAAAGGTGAGGACAAACGTGGCACTTGTTTCCTTTTCTTTGTCGTCCCCGAATTCCGAGAATAGTGGATCATTAACCACTCCCCCTCAAGTCTCGAATGGGATGCGTGGTCAATGATCAAATGACCAAGGCAAGCAACAAATGAGTACACCCCCCCCCCCTCCTCCCCCAAGTAGTTGCAAACCGTTTGTCCCCCCCCTCCCCTCCCCGAACACGACAAACAATTAACTACGAGCGAATGGTGTGAATTTGTAGAGTGGTTTGTAGAATGATTGTAGAGCGGTGGTGATAGCGCCAACCAAATGAGGACCCTTACCCTTTCGCGTTTTGCCTATAGCGTCCGACGTACGCCGTCCACCAACGCACATAAGTTGGCAGCAATTACAAATGTCCTGCTGCGCGAGTGGGTTCCTAGCGACAGCGGTCACAACTACATGCTACCGTGTATTGTACGTATTAATTGTATTATTAATAGTGCCTGGTATATTACTGTAGGTGTGGTCTGATTACCAGACATTCCAGGTCCCGAGGAAACCCTATCATAAACCACAGCGCCGAAAACGAAAAGAGCAAGAGCGCTACAGTACTACAGTAGTGCTTATTGTGTCCTTTTGTCCTTGAGAACTGCACTCCCTTTGTGATAGTAAGAGAGACAAAACTCTCGGAAGAATAGTCCGGTCTAGGTTGATGGTCGATGGTTGATGTGCGCTACAGCACTCAGAGGAAAGGGTTGAAGACAATAAGCAAGCTTCAAAGACCATTATTGCCCCATGCTGCTGCCGCTCGTATCGCTCGTATCGCTCGTATCGCTTGGAGGGCAAACGATACGTCGGTGCGTAGCTCCCTCCTACGTATATACCGTGGGGATCTAATCGGTCCGTCCCACCTGTTGTACACGAACAGTATGTAAATTGGTACTAAATAGGTGACATCTACAGCTACCGCAAACGGGAATACGACAAAAAGGAGAACACGTCACTAGACGCTTAAAACATATGCTGAAAAACAAACAAGTTGAACTGAACAAACAAGCGGGGTGGGATTTCTGAACGAAATTAAAATCATTCGCAATGTTTGGATCTTTTGTTTTCTTTGATTTTAAGCGTTAATAGTATACGACCCCTCCCGTCTGGGTCTCCAAACTGGTACAAGTACGTAGCGGGGTATCATGATTTTGATTTTCGTGCTCCCCTGGTTTGTGCGGTGTTGTCTGTAGTTTTATCGGTGGTAAAGGAGCCACACTCGCCACCATGTCCGAATTAAAAACAAACTTTTAACAACGGGTTTGGATTTTAGTAAAATTTTAACGAGAACATATTTTTTTCAGTCTTTTTCACTTGCTTTTAGCGTACCCCCTGTCTGGAGCCAAAAAAATGAAGTGTTCGACTTTTTTTTCGTGTACCCATCGGGGCCCCTCTTCTCTCTTGTCGTCCGCTTCAGGAGTTGGACCGGTATTCTGCGGCCTTGGCGGGGACGCACTTCTTGAGGCAGGAAAGGGACAAGACTATTAAGGACACCACCAACCCGCTCGCTCACCTCTACCTCAGTGTGAGTGCCACAGACTATCATACCATACCATACCATACCATAGCCAGTAGACATGCTATTAATAGCCACTAGCTGTGCTACTAATAGCCACTAGAGCTATTACGGGGTTCCATAGTTAACGGGACCAAAAATTGCTAGTAAAAATAGGTAGATATATAGGTTTTTATGTATACCGTAGGTCCTATTAACTATGGACCCCCGTAGTAGCCATGCTATTAATAGCCACGAGCCATGCTATTAACAGCCATGCTAGCCATGCCATGGTACACCATGACACTACGTGTACGAACATTGTCTTTGAAGTTGCGCTACTCCGCGGCGTGCGAAGTGCGAGGTGCCCCCATACTGCTGTGCTGTTTATGCCCCTTCTTACACTAAATTAGTAACACCTAATGTGCCTGCTTGGTGTTACATGTCCTTACAATGCTGTTCATGCCCTTGCTGTACTACTGTGTGATGCCCATGTCCCTACTACTCTACTACTCTACTACTCTACGCTATCGTATTCGTGCCCCTGTCGTTTTTATGCTGTCCACGCCCCTACTGCTGCTACTGCTACTACTGCTACTACTCATACCGTATTTATTGACGCCTAAGTTGCGTAGAGAGATAGTCTTAAGACTTCGCGTTCTAAGTATAGTATAGTATAGTATAGTACCCTGGTATTAATAGTAGGAAAAGCTAGAGTAGATAAAGGATGCTCTTCACATTATATGCAGTAGTAATTGGACAGGATTTATAGCCAACAAAAAAGTCTATAGTGTGATAAATAGGTTATGGTATGTTCGCACGAGCAAAATCATAGCTGGTATCTGATTTGGGCATTAGGGTCGATCTTAACGAGGAGTGTTTTTCAGTTTTTTTCGGTATTTTCCAGATTTTATTTCGGTAAAAGCCGAAAAACTCCGATCCCGAAACATGACGTCTTGAAGCTTTTAGGGTATTTCAGGAAATTTAGGTACAAGGCTATAAAGGATCGGGCAACACCACCGCTCGAGCTGTGCCACCACTCGCGAGCGCACGAGGCTGACAAGGGTCGTTGCCAAGGTCATTCGCAAGTCATAGCCGAACGCAGAAGGCGCAATAGCTTTCTGGGCTCTCGTGGCCGAGTTCACAAGGTGACCGCACCGAGGTGGCAGACCGACTGAGCTCGGTGAGGGCAATAGCTGAGACTTTGTCGCGGTGGACGTTGTAGCGTGCCGAGTTGGTGATTCATTTCACTCCCTAAGGCACCGACCGACAGCTGCCTAGGAGTCAGGCCGATGACACTGGGACCACCGCACGGATGGGTTCTGCGAGCGCAGCTGCTGTAGCGACGGTTCTGTGCCGGGCGGACGATTCTTTCGCGAGCCAACTGAGGCACGTACTCGATAAGATTCAACCCTCGCTGAATTTGGTGAAAAAATCGAAATTTCAGGAAAAAACAAAATATAATACGTGTCGTTAAGATCGACCCCTTAAAAAGCGAACCTTCATATGATACCCATGCCGGTTGCCCTCGAATGGTACTATATTAATACCTGGTATGATGCTACTGCATGCTATTACGGTATATAGGCCATAGTAATACATAGTATTTAATAGTACATAGAAAACATGGTAATCAGTACCCACGATGGACCCCAAAAGCATGCCCCCCCCTACAGTAGTACAGTATGTTCACACACTATACTTGGTTCTCATTAATACTGTACACTACTACTGTATGTATTGCTGTGATATACCTGGTACGTTTTTTTTGTAATCAGGTGACGAAGCCAGACCAGCACAACAGGTGGATGTCGAGCCCATGGGTCTCTGACAAAGCAAGGCAGGCGCAAAAGAACTACCTCCTTCAGGTGACCATTGCTGCTCTTGTTTGCTCTTGTTCGAGCTGGTATGGCTGTTTTTCTTGTCGTTGTGCCTGTTATTGTTCATGTACGTGTTGATGTCATGAGGATGGTGTTCGTGTTGTTGTAGAGCAGTAACGGTTGTACTGCTCGCTCTAGGATTGGCTATAGCCCATTCTCTCGATCATATGCCAGGTACGGTATAGCCTTATCTACTTCTAGTGTACTATAGTGTGTTTCAGATGACAAGTCCCGATTGGCAGCCGGGAGCTGCCCCGTTGAAGTTGAAGCGCCTTACGCCTTTACGGGTGTGGGTCGTTGACTCGCTGTTTTGAATGCCTCCTTGTAGATATCGGGGGTGGGAGGGAGGGGGAAACACACCTGAAATTATCTACCCTTTCCCTCTATTACTATTTTTGCGCCATCGATTACCGTGTCACCAGTTACATCCTCTACCCCCCACATGCGATGCTGTCATCCGTATGCAAGAAATTCCGCCTCACACGGACGGTTCTTAGTAGGAACCTTCTCATGCGACTCGTCGAACGCCTCACGGCGCTTCGCGCTTGGTGCAAGCAATGTCTACCTAGTCGGTGAAAACCCGACGTGTCCCGTCGCGGCATTGTAGCGATGGGAGAGCCTATTGTCATACGACTACGGCTATGCATGATAATGAGTACCCCCCCCCTTTCCCTATATTTCCCGCAAAAAATGCGTATCTATACAAAAACTCGCCAACACAATGCAGGCTGGCAACATCATCAGGTCGAACGGCCTGACCACCAGCCGCTACAACGAGCTCAGCCATATCTTGGGCAAGCGCAAGGATATCCGGGAGAGGGTGCAGCACCAGGCGTATCTTTATCGTGTGAACGCGGATCTTAGGGGCGACAAGATCCACCCGTTGGTCGATCTTCCCGAGACGACGCCACGCCGCGACCGCCGGGAAAAGGGACAGCAGGTGCCGTACGATAATGTTGGGTGGTGTTGTACGTTTTTATGTCGTATATTTTTTGTTGCATAGGGTTTCAGTTTAATTCAGACCAGGATTCGGGAATACTTACTGGGTATGCGCGGATCTTAGGCGCGACAAGATGCACACAATCCCGTTGGTGGATCTTCCCGAGATGACGCCCCGCGCGACCGTCGGGGCAAGTGACAACAGGTACCGCCACGGACAACCGTCAATAAATAACTACGCTAAAACTAATATATTTAGTGACGGTACTCTTGCCTTTTGACGAACAGCCGTCACGGACAGCCGTCGAGAAAATCTCTTCATTAAAACTAGTTTAATAAGTCGGTTGACGGCACTCTTGCCCCTTGACGGACAGCCGCCACGGTCAGCCATCAAGAAATTCCCTACACTGAAACTATCGAAAATATATGTAGCCCAAAGACGCATTGGTGGGCCGTCACTATTGAGAGGCCATCAAGACCGTCAACCGTCAAGTGACAGTCAACCGACATCTTTGATAGCGGGTGTTGCAGTTTTTTCTTGATTTTTTTTTTTGTTGCTAGGCGGTTCATTGCAGTCCGGGATTTGTAGAGCTGTGAGTAGGCGTGTTTTCACGACTACTGTATTACTGTATTAACTAATCGGTAGGTGTGGTCAGGCAACTAACTGACTTGAGTCGGAAAGTCAGTCGGCTGGCGAAGCGAGCCTAACCGCCTCCCCCCCCCCCCTGTCCAAGAGGGCCTCGCCCTAAAAACTATAATTGTATCCCGCATTCAACAATCCTTCCTACAAGTACGGATACCCAACACAAATGATAGTCGGCACCTCGGGGAAGTGACTATTGAATATCTATTGTTCCTACCTGGTAGGTAATAACTAGTTGGTGACTTAAGTCGTGGCGACTCACAGCTGTAATTATTTGATTGTTCCATCCGACAATGTCTAGCGTGAGTGACGATCACAAAAAAACGACGAAAGAAGCTGTATACGGTACCTGGTATTGTTTCGCGCATCGGACAGATGGGATAGATCATACAGATCAAACAGATCAGACAGACCATTCCCAGTTGATGATCTAGATCTTTCAAGACAGATCTATGCCCGATCTTGTATCGCCAAGCTCATATCGCCGAGTGGGAGCTGTATGATCCGAATGATCTGGCGCATGGTTCCTGGGTTGTATGTGTACTATACAGATAGATAGATAGATCACGCAGCAGGCGAGGAGCTGGATGATATATCAGTAGATAGATAGATCATTGTCTAGATAATGATTTGTCTCATATTTGCGTGTTTTGCTTTTGCACATTCTGCCTTGTCGTGTCTCTTTCTCTCGCTTTCGAGGAGATGGTGCGCGAGGCGAAGCAGCAGCAGAACAAAAAACAGCGCAGACCGGCGGGCAAGGGCAGCAAGATGACGAGCAAGAAGAGCGGCAGCGTCACGAGGAGCAAGAAGAACATCAGCGGCAAGATCGTCAGCAAGAACATGCTCTTCGCCAAGAGCTTGAGGGAGATCGAAGCCCTGCGCTTTCGGCAAAGGGAGCGCCTCATGAACGTGAGACGCCGGAGAGAGAGAGAGAGAGAGAGAGAGAGAGAGCCACTTTTGGTATTAATAGTTTGATCCGTTGATTGTACGCAGTTTTTAGATGTATTTCCTGTGAAGGAAGCATAATATGAACTGTCGACGTACAGTAGGGTGAACTACTGTATTGGTTTATTGAAGTATTGATACTGTACGGTAGGGGTGCACCTGTGTGCAGTACAGTAGTAACACAGTAGCAACAGTAGTTTATGAGACTCCTCGCTCTAGCTGTATACTATGAACAACGCATTTCTAAGTCATTTCTAAGTTGCCGAAAAACGCTCAGCCCGATGAGCAAATCCGTGAGGCATTGCCCTAGCCTAGCTCTACTGTAGAACCAAAATCTTGTAAAAATCAGACGATAAGGCATGCCTTGATGCCTTGATGCCTTCATGCCTTCATGCCTTATTGAGAAATTACCAGAAAAAAATGCACCATAAGGCAAAACAGTGCTACTGGTGTAATAGTGTATTAGTGTGTTAGTGTGTTAGTGTGTTATTAATAGTGTGTTCGTACCCCTGTCGTGACATGCAATCAAATCACCACACCACACACCACACCACACCACACCACCACCTACCTCCTCGTATACCATGCTAAAACCAACTCCTCGGGTGATAAGCCAGGGTCAACATTAACCATCAAGCATTAATCCATAGTCAAAGGCTATCTAACGATGCCGAGGAATGCGTAGAGACAACATGCATGGTTTCTTCTTTCCGTAGTTTACACCTTCATGAACGCCAGGCAGAGACAGACAGACAGACAGACAGAGAGAGGCAGAAGAACCAGTTTTGCTTGTTTGCACCTCATGAAGGCGAGAGACAGCAAGCAGGTTTTGGTATTTTGCACCCCATGAACGGGTTTTGTATGTTGCACCTCGTGAGAAGATACGGTCTGCTCTGTTGATTGTATTTCCGGATGGTCGGTGTGTCAGTGTATGATATTATGTATTTGTGTAACGATGCTAAGATCTATATTACGTAGCCATGTTTTGGTGTAGAGAGTGAAACTGGTTTGGAGGCGTGCGACGGTAGGGGTTGGATTTTTGAGCTGCAAGATGTAGGATATGAATGTATGACCGACAGATGTTATCAAGTGAGGCATTACTGGTACTGACTGACTGTGGTGTACCCAATATCGCTGTATCCGATATCAACTACCTGGTATACAATAATACTCGTTAAAATACCTCAAAGAGCGTTCGTTCACTTGGCACAGTTTGCACAGGGGTGTTTCAGCGCCATATCTTTGCATTATATTAGAAGAACGGGGGAGGAAGGAAGGAAGGAAGGAAGGAAGGTTGGCAATACCGAACAAGGGCGTCAAGGTGTTTTCGGAAAGATCCGGTCGAGGGCCTTCGGAAAGTATAGTGTTCGACTCTATTAATAGCATCCTTACCGTTGCGGAGAAAACTATCAATATCACAATATCACAGCATGATGGCGCTCAAGAATGATCGCACCCTATACACCCCGTGCGAACTCAACGCTATTGACAGTGGCCAAGCCATGGGATTGTGTCAGGTCTATGATAACTCCAAAAGTGTTGTTTTATAGTGTTACAGCACCCCTACCTATGTGCACATTCACGTTCATATTGCCCCGTTGACATTGACGCATGGACATTGCCATTGACATTGCCATTGCCGTTTAAAGTGTAGTCGATGTCTGCTACCTGCTGATACCGTCGACATCTGTCATTGACGATAAATTGGGTCTGCTGTGGTGTGTCGATCGATCGGAATTTCGCTCGGAACCGATCGTTCTACTGCGGGTGGAGGAGGAGTAGACTACCAGTTGGGGTATACTATTACAGTGTGTATATATGTGTATAAATGTCTACGAATAAGAAAATAAGAAAGGTCGTACTGTACATGAAGGAAAACATAAGGCTCACGCTTTGAGGGACGCTTATAACAATGGACGAAGGAATCGTTCTCTGCGGCGAGCGCTACGCTTTTGGATCCAATAATAATGTACTTTAATTAGAAACGATCCTTATACCTGTAGACTGACAGAGTGGCTTATATAGCAACTGTACCACTATATAACAGCTTGTGTACCTCAAGATTATTGGAGAATGGTATTCACAATGACTTGCTATTACTGTAGCAAGCCTTGCTCAGATTACAGTAAGCATTTCTTCATGGCGGCCGGCCCATACTATCTACCAATATGTCCACCAGTAGGTCCAACAGTATTTATTCTAGTATTCCTACCAGTATGCTGTATGCCGCCGTCGACTACGGCTTGTCCAGAAGGCCGCTGAGGATTGTAAATATTATGAAAAAAAAGCAATATACGAGCTGGTTCGAGCATATCGTTCCGAATATCGTCAGCCACGAATGCCACATGCCATAGCAACTCCAATGACATGTACTTGGTATTATACTGACCGTCATGAACAGTGGAAGAGGGTGACATACGCAACCAGTTTTTTTTTTTTCAAGGACCTAGGACTGGCGCTACCGCCGATAATGTGACCCGACCGATCACAGGCCTTCAAAAAGGTCAAGAATAGTCTGACGTTCCCGCAGTTTTTTTTTTCTTCCCCCATTTTCTTTTCATGAACAAGCCGCTCCCAGGTGGTCCAAAGCATGTTTGTACAAGTTTCACGCATATGTTCGAAGATCTGACTGCGTTTATCAATATTAAATAATATTTTAAGCCCGAAATCGGTAAATAATATGCTGAAACGTACTGAAACTAAATAGTTTCGAGGCGATGCCGGAAGTTGCACCTTTACCGACTACGGTAAAATTTTCATGCCGTTTGTAAGAGATGAACCCTGAACTTTTGTCCGCGTGTTGTATGCTCCTGCCGAACCCTTGACGGATCGGTTTGTTTGTTTTTTCGTCGCCCAAAAATTGGGTTCCCTTTAAAACCCAAAACTCCCTGAAAAAACAAAACGGAACATATGTCGGAACAAATAAAAGCCCAACCGTTATCGGGTCGGCAGGGGTTCATACTTCATACCAGGTACCAGGTATATGCCAAATTTGAGGGTCTATCTCCCAAAACGGCGTGGACATTGGACTCTTGAGGATTTTCGGGCGGTACGCTTGAACCAGCCTGTATACAATTGTGATTTACCATCCTACGTGATCAACCTTGACCTTTCCCTGCTGGTGTATTTGGTGCCCTGCCTGCTTTTTTATACCTGTTGTATGTAGATTTATTGTTTTCCGGCAGGTTGGTAAATATGATATTAATAGCTTAACCTTACCAAAATTCCAAATCGAAAATCGTGTCGCGTGCCAATTTAACGATTTAACCCGTCTCTCCAGTTGCAATATGTTGTGTTCCATTCCATTAGTACAAAACTGACTGTAATGCTGACAGTAGTAGTCAACTATACTACTGACAGTAGTAGTAGCAGTAGTAGTAGTCACAATCTAACCCCCTTTCGGTGCTGTGATGGATGGATGGATCGATCGATGGCGTAATGGATGGTTGGATCGATTCTTTTTTTTTTCGTTGGGTGGAGCAGGAGCTTGGGTGCGACGAGCTTCCTGAGGGACTGTGCCGACCGGCGATGGAGCGCATCGCGCCAGGCTTCCGAAAGGCGTGTGACAGGTTCCCGGTGCTAGCCGAAAGCATCGTCAAGACGAACGGGCTCAGCACGGCGGAGTTTAACATGTACGTGCGGTCGGTCAGATTTGCCGTGGTAATGATTAATAAGGGGTTTATAGAGTAGTAGTAGTAGTAGTAGTAGTAGTAGTAGTAATAAGGCCTTAAGACACTACAGTAGAGTAGTCTAGTCTAGTCTAGTCTAGTGTAGTCAGAACCAAACAGTATTACGCGGGAACTAGTAGCCAGAACCAAATCTGATTTGTAAACATACGTATAGATGTACAAGTATGGTGTTGTGGCTCCATCTTGGGGTCTGATTACTATGTATTACTATGTACTACTATGGCCTATATACCGTAGTAGCGGTGAAGTAGTGTAGTGTTTGACAGCATTAATAGTGCTTCACGCGTCGGATAGGTCATGCTCATGGTGACCAGTGTATCTTCCCGTAAGTCATCACTTTATGACCTTGATCACTTTATGACCTTGACCTTGATCACCTATTCATAAGTCATGATCCGGGTCTGTGGGGGCAGCCACGGTAGATTCATTGTGTATTGTATTATATTATTGTATTATGGTAGTATTCTCGCATATGAATAGGTCATCAGGTTGCCCGGTGTGAGCGGGATGTACTATGTGTGGTCTGCACGACATGATTGACATGTTGTAGGACATGCTTCCTGGATCCATCTGTACTGTTTAATACTACTACAATGCATACTGCTGTAGATGATGTGCAGTAGATTATATTAGTCTTCTATCGGAGGTTAGAGGTCAGCTGTCGCATTATGCTATGACACTGCACCTGTGCTGTATCGCCGGAAAGGGGAAAGCAATATTCGTCCTAGATATGACATCGGACAGATCATCCGCAGATAATCTACAAATCATCCACAGTAGACAATTCAGGGCAGATACGACTACAGTAGTAAACGCTTCCTGATCTGTACTGATCTGTAGTGATCTAGGTCATGTTGCCGGGTGGGGCCCGTATAGGCTGCACGAGCTAGGTCATTTCTTGGGGTGGATCTTAGAGGCAGAGATGGATCAATCTGTATATGATCTACCTGTAGATGATCTATCTGTAGATGATGTATCTGTAGATGATCAATCTGTAGATGATCTATATGTCAGAGATGTGGGTTTATTCGCTGTATTTGGATGATCGAGTTTGTAAAGCTGCATTCTTTTTATGGTTTATTTTTTTCGCGGCAGGTTGCTAGCGAGGAGTCAAAGCAATGTGATCTACCGATGGCGAATTACGCAGTGCTTGCGCAAGCTGGGCAGAAGCTGATTCGGAATCTGAGAGGGGACTGATTCTGATTCTGATTCTGATTCTGGCAAACCACTAGTTTCAGAAGCCGGGCAGGAGCCGATTCGGAACCAGGGCGGGACCTCATTCGGACCCTCGGTAGGAGCTGGTCAGAGGCTGGTTCGGAATCCGGGCAGGAGCTACGTCGGAATCCGGGTCGGAGCTGATTGGGAAGCTTGTACGGGAGCTGGGCAGGAGCTGATTCGGAATCTGAGAGGGAGTTGAGTCGGAATCTGATTCAAATCTGAGAAGCATCTAGTTTCGGAAGCCTGGCAGGAGCTGATTATGTTTCTGCAGGGAGCAGCGGCTCCGTTCGTAGTGTGGAGACGAGCAAGGACAAAATCAGTTTTTTTATCGTGGTTCGGGTCGGGTCTGCCTTGAAAATCTAAAAATCTCACCGGTCAGGTCGGGTCGGAATGAGATGTTTTCAAATTCTCACGGATCGAATCGGGTCAGATGTCGGCATCTAAAAACAATGGCGGCCGAAGCAGCCTGACCCGATCAGTGAGAAGGGACCCGACCCTTGAGACGTAACCTGGCCAGTGAAAAATTCCGGTTTTTAGCCGCTCGGAAACGTGTGGTCCGACCTTTTATGCCTTTCGTTGCATGCTGCGGTGGTTTTTGCTTGAAGCGAGCTATTTATCCTTTTCCAGCTTCAGCGGCGCCCCCCCGTGCCATGCCACGCAAGCCACCCACCCTGAGTGCGGACGTTATCGATTGGAGAAAGTATAGAGCTGGAAGTCGGCACGACTCGAGTCACCAACTAGTTATTGGTCGGACTAATAGTTTGCCGTCCCCCTTAGATGGCGACTATCCGACTTGTTGGATTTCCATACTTATATGCAGCAGTGCTGGAAGGATTATTGAATGCGTGACAACGTTTTTTCTTTTTAAGACGGGGATCCCTCGGCTGGGGAGGACTGATGTGGCTCGCATCGCTCGCCTGACTTAAGTAGACAAATCGGCTGGCCATCAGCTATAGCTTCTCCAGCCGACTCGCCGAGTAAAGTCAGTTAGTCTAGTTGACTAACGGCACCTGCCGATTAGTTGTTAGTTGTGATTTCGTGGCGACTCAAAGCTCTAGGAAAGTTGTTTTAGTTTGTTCTGCGGTTTCAGTTGAGACGAGATGTCCGGTTGGATCTTTTTGGCCTACCTTTTTCTTTAACATTAAACAATCTTGGTTTTGATCAAAATGTTATAGGCACTAAAAACACGGCACCCTCTCATTTCGGGAACAAACCTCTTGAGTTTATTTAGAGCCCGAGGTATATTGCCGTGCTATTAAAGTTGAGAGGTTGTGCAAACCAAGGCGGAGGAGGGGAATCCTGCTTTTGAGACCCCGGATCTGAGTTGTGACACGTCGAACGAATGGCATGGAATTGACTATTAATATTAATTAGTGCTGTCATGAGGTGGACGGACGAGCAATACGAAGCAATGGAGGGGGGCGTGTAGTGATACTGCTTCGATTCCGTTCCATGTTTGCCTATCAAGCGGCTTCCGCGTACAGCAGGAGGGGTGTGCTCATGTCAAGCATAACGGTAGTCCTGTACTTCGAATGACCAGGCATGGAGAGGAGGGGCGGGTGGAACCCTGCTTTGAGACCCCGGATCTGAGGTTGTTTTGATCTGTCGAAAGAAGAGCAAGGATTGATTAGATTGGACACAGCCAAGAGCTGCTGCAGACGCATGGACATATAAGCAACTACAACACTTGAAAGGATGATCGGCTCTGTAAGGGTCGATGGCGTCAGACGTGTTATTTTACATGCGAGCAAGGAAGGGAGGGGCGAGTTTGTGCTGCAGGTTATTTCTTGGTTTTCGTGCTGTATCCAGTTCATATACATGAATTATACATACTGTCTGAAACTCCATTTCCTTGATGTTTTCACATGCTCCGTGCGGTAGGCAGTTCGCCTACGTCTCAGATAGACTGGGTGGCTCCGACCCGTACCATTTTCGTTTTTTTCCTGTGTGTCAACCTGTGTGTCATCAAGGCTAATGCACTACCTGCAGCTCCAATTCCTTACGAGTACTGTAGCATTCTCGGATCTCCACGTGCGGATACCAGTTTGTGTCCGTTGCCGATACTGGGTACTTAGATCGTTTTTTTTGTGTTTCCCGTGACAAACAGCTTGTTGTTCCAACTCTTTACGTACTGGCGTTTACGACGTGTACTTATTTTGGTGCGGTGACTGGTTTTGTCCACATGACCGATATACTGGGTCGCTCAGACCCGTGGTATTTTCGTATGTTGTGTGCGGTAAACAAAGTGCATGTATACATCGCCGATCCACTGCTGTCTGCTTCTCCAACTCCTCAGCATTCTCGGGTTCTCGCGCGCCGTAGTCAGAGTGTCGATGTACGTTGCCGATATACTGGTGGGTACTGGGTAGCTCTGATCCGCAGGGGTGCTGTCGTGTTTCCCCGCTTGCAAACACTTTTTCTACATTTGACAATATACTGTCTGCAGCTCCAGCTCCAAACCGCGGAATTGTCGTGCTCATATATATGCTGTCCGCACAGCGCCGATGTACTCTGCACGTCGCTTCGTTTGGTGGGATTTCCGTGCCTCCCATGGTACGTGACCAGTTTATCTGTATCGCCGAAATATTGTCTGCAGCTAAAAATCCTTACTTGGCATACTGTGCGGTAACCATTATCGCCGAAATACTGTCTGCAGCTCCAATCCGGGGTGTTGCGTAGATGTGTCGTGTTTTACATGCATGCGGTAACCGGTCTTTCCACATCTCCGACGTACTCTCGTGTACATTATATAAAAATAGCTACAATCGGTGATATTTTTTTCTCATCTCCTATATATTATCTTCGACCTTTTTTTCTTCTTTCTCCCTCTGTCCTACTGCTGTACTATTCAATATAGTCAAAACTCAGATCCGGGGTGACATAACACTAGCAGTAGCAGGCTCTTCTCCCACCTCCCCACTACTTCGGTTCCTGCCTTTGTTTTTATCACGAGAATAACTCAGCCCTTTCTTCCCTAGTCGACTCACATCAGGTATCAAATGGTTGTACTTAGCATGTGCAATTAGTTGTGTTCATTTGACGCGGTAAACAAACAAATAGGGCTACCTGTAAGCAGACACCACCTGGTACGATAAACGGTAAACGATAAACGATAAACGGTCTGTGCGTTCTTCACACTAAACCTCCGGCGAACATCCAGAACATCCAGTGTCCACGCCTTATCCTAGACAGAGACTAGCTCGCGCGACAGAAAGTCGTAGTAGTTGTACAAGGTTTCTGCGCCGTGGCGCGCATCGCTTCAAAAAGTAATGTATTTAGCACTGCTAAACCGATTATTTCAATGAATTCGATCCCAATGCTGTACGTAGTACTGGTGCGGGTGCAGGTGCAGGTGCCGCTGAGGTGAGGTGAGGTGAGGTGAGGTGCGGCTGGTAGCACTACATTTGAAACCGGAGTTGTTCCTATGTCCTCGGGGTCGTCCCTGGCTTGTTGTGTGCCCGGAGTCTGTGCTGGCTGGCAGCACCTGTCGCCTGTTCCGGTCCAGCTGGCGAGACATCTGTCGTTAGCACTGTTGTATATGACGAAGCTGAGAACGACAACAACGTATCCATCCATCCATCACAATACAACACAACAACCGCCCAATGGTACCGGAGGCTGAAATGACCTGATCTGTCGTTACTACTATGCGATGAGGCTGAGAACGACCGAGCACCATGAGTGAGCACAGGGATAGCGTTCGTTCGCGTTTGACGGACCACCCCCCGCCCCGTTCTATGAACCCCCTTCTACTACATAAAACATAAAACATACCTGGTAAAACATACAACCCCCCTCTTTTACGTCAGGCGTCGGTCGATCTTGAGCGAGTCCGGCGCTTTCGAGCCAGCGTTGACCACTAATAGTAGCAGTCAAGCATGATAACCATTTTTTTTTAATTGTATTATAGTGACGCACGAACACCATGCCGCACCATGAGTGCGCACAGGGACAGCAATTATAACAGTAACACTCAAGTACGCAAGCAATGATACCAGATACTGCTTACCTGGTACTGTGCAATACTTAAGCGAGGATAAAGTGCGGCTGGCTTTCTGTCTGTATGTCTCTCCTACGGACCCAGGGTAGCAAGAGGCCGAGAGGACAGTCTATAAAGCGGAAAAAGTAATGAAACTCGTCTCTTCTAGCAGACTCTTGTCTTCGCATACTGTAACCTAGTAATACAACTTACTCTACGAATATAGCTACAATAGCTGCCTTCAGGGGGCTGAAACGGGAAAAAACGTGAAATAACGTAATAGCGAAAACCCTGTCGCTACTACAAAAAGGCTAATACATCCCACATCAATTCCATGTAAATTGTCCCAAAAAACATGGTTACATTCAGCGCTAAACGGGGTAATACTTTAGTAAAATCATAATCAGTAGAGCACACAGCACACCGCACAAGAGACAAAATAACCGGACTCCATCACGAACCGAATAAAGCAGCAGCATACGGCAAACACATAGCATCTATGTAGGGCGGTGGTATACTGTACTAGTGTACCAGTACTAAACAAGAGCGGCAGCTGCCAGAGCTTCACCGAGAACAAACGAAACAGGAAGAATAAAAGACTGACGAGGCATCGTGCCCGTTCACATTGGGACAGACAGAGACAGGCATATTACTACGGTAAGCCTCCTGCCACAGCAACAAGCCTTGGGACTTCAGAGGGAAAAACTACAAAAAAAGTGATGAAAGATATTGAGATTGCGACTATTTATAGAGCATCGACCACACTATTGGGATAGGGATGGATGTGTTCCAACTGTCAGGACTAATGACACACGCACGCGCAGCATGGTGATACGGTGATACCACAGTGCTACTCTAGTTCGGAGCGCTGCACTCTCTCCCTACAAGCTTGATAACACCGCACTCCTATTAATGGCGTTTTGGTCGGTATACCTACCAAGATACGTAGTGTACGCGCATACATGGGTCATCACTACAAGAGGAAATCGGCTAATAGCCCATCCTCTCCAAACGTGACCAATCGTCGGGCCGAAAAAGCACACACCATCACCATCCACAATCACCATCACAACAACCAGGGACAAAATACCATGACGAATGCGGCCCTCTCCACCCTCTACAAAAAAAAACACGTAGGAGGCCCGTCTTTCGGGCGCACCAAGGCCGTTTTGGTCTCCTTAATGTACGGTTTTTATTGAGTGTAGGGGGCGGACAGTCAAGGGGTCAAACCAAGGTCTCCTAACCTGAATCAGGCAGAGTATGTTCCTCGTTGCCTAGGGTGCTCTGTCTACCTACTGTACCTACCTACCTACCTACCTACCTGCCAGTTTCTACGTGCTTGCCTGTAGCTGTCAATCTATACATAGTCTGATTGCCTGCGCGACGGAGTGCCTGCCTGCCTGACTGCTTACCCGACTGCCTGTTTGTATCTGCTATCTGTGGTAAAATTATCACAATGTCTCGTATGACTGAGTACCGCACCTATTAATAGCGGCAGTAACAATAGAAAAAAACGGTACGTCCACCTTGCCGCTATTAATAGTGACTGAAGACCACAGCTAGCGCTTGTATCATGTGATAGAACTAACCTCCCCCCCCCCCCCCCCCACCCCCCATCCCTCTACCCCCTAAACAAACGATGGCAAAATAATAATTAGAAACAAAACTGGATATTTTTCCACTTGCTTCATTCGTACCGTGATTCTTTACGTACGTACGCATCATACGTCGAGTGACCTCTTCGTGCAAACAGCTGATCGTACAATTAACGAAAATAACATTGAAAAGAAAGCTCCGACCTTGACCGCTTTGCAACAAACTGCACCCGTCCATGTTCGGGGGAGAAACTACTTCAAATCAAAGTTGACAGACGCTACGAGTAGCACCTCTTTTACTGTGTATCCCCGAGGGATGGGTTAGGTTTGCAGCTCAACATCCCCACACTCCCACATATCGAAAATGTGTCGTCGAGTGTCAATTTTAACTCTGTTCGTACAATAGTACGCAACGATTGTAGTACTATACTACCGTCCCAACGGCCCACTCTCCAACCACTGCCGCACTGTCGCACTCACTATCCCCTGTTTTCCTCCGAAAAAGCTAAATGATCAAGATGCTCAATGGTTGGTGGAGTTTCTACCGGCATTTAGAAGCCGATAATAACACTTATAGCAAGAAAAAGACAAGCCAAACGTGCACGCGTCTCGCCCTTCGCCAAGCCTAATTAACTCGCCGCCTGCCTTCCGTTGCCCACCGCCAACAGTATCTTGTCTGTCCATCAGTCCTTCGCGCCCGCCCGCTCCTAATAATTGTTTCTTCATCATCATATGACGCTTTTTCACCGTTAATCATCCTCGCTCCATCTTCACAGCACCATCAAACGTTGGCGACCCCCCCCCCCCATTGCTATTATTCTTTTTATGTTCAGTATATCTGTTGCTATTCGCCGCCCTCCATCTTCAATACATTTTCGACCCCCCCAACCCCCTCGCCTCTCCTTTTGTTTGTTCAATATCATTTGCAACTTGGTACCCTTCATCACACCGATTCCGCCCGATCTCCACAAACAAAAGTCCAATCCCCCTTCTCCCCCGCCATTAACTTCGGGTCTGTGTTGGGTAGTTTTCGCCGTCCAGCGCTACCTCTAGTTCCTCTCTTAGCGACAATATATGACAACGATGGACGACGGAAGGAGGAGGGAAGAGCTACCGTAGACTGTAGTGACAAACGCCGAAAACGAACGAATACACAAAAGTCGGTGGACGGGGGGGTCACCCACCTCATCGGCGAAACGTCGCCAGCACAGCTGCACACCGCTAAAAAAACAACCGGGGATATATCCGGCGGGTATACCTGCCACGGTCTACCCGTTAGCTGACTAGGACGATGCCCGAATATCCGCGGGTATTCCACTACCAGCGGTTATTCGGTAAACGACTACCCGTGTGGATACCCGCAAATGACCATGTAGCGGGATGGAATAATCCCGGTACATTGTATATCTCCAATACCCCTATAAAGCCATCTAAAGCATCCGCAGTCGTTTTTTGGTCTACCTGGTGCTCGTCAACGAACGGTTTACCGTCTATGCCTACCCGCAGGCGAGACGTCTAAAGTTAAAGTTGGGAGAGGGGGGGGTTAGGGCATGGTTTCACCCAACTCGTCGGCGAGACGTCATCAGTCGGAGTCTGTCACCGCCTTCGTACTAAATTTCAAAGAGAATGTTGAGGAAAACAGCGCAAGTGAAGCCGCACATGCTTCTGCGTGTGTCTGGGATCCTACAAAGGCGTGCACCTGAAGTCTTGCACTGCTACGGTTTGGACTGCTCACGCAGTGCGAGAGACCTAGCAGAATACTTCGTACCAGGTGTAGCTGCCGCTGCTCCCTGCTGCTGCTGCTGCTGCTGCTTCTGCAGCTGTTGTTCGACGCGTCCCCTAGAAATCCCCGATCAAAGAAGTCGTTTGTGACGGGGTGGGCGGGGTGGGCAGGGTGACCACCATTCTATCCATCCTGGTCATCATTGTCACTGTCATCCCCATGGGCCCGAAGGAGTCATGCCCCGTCCGCATAACACTGCAAAGATACTCAGTGGTCTGGGGCACGGGAGGGTCTCCCGACCGTGGGGAGGCAATGCAGAGGCGGGTGCGGGACGTCAATACCACCGCCGCCGCTACCACTGCCGCCTTCACGTCACTTAAGGAAACACCCTCCTTGGCCTGAGCAGCTGAGTCCCCTCCAAGCTTTACTTCCTGTGGGGCACGTAGGTTGGACATCACCCAATATTGTTAGATATACTAGGCAGTGACTTGACTTGACGTAGCGACTAGTCAATGGTTGGGTAGCCAAGTAACACAACCGTTGATAGTTGGCTTCGTCCATAATCAACATAAAACACACGTCGAGCCACGAGCACGCCAGACAGGCACAGATACAAAGACGATTAATGAAGTTCGCGAATGCAACTAACTCGAATATTTATGATATCTTGAGGTATTTTAAGGTTTGTTATGATACGATATAATAGACAACAAAAAATCAGCCAGTGACTTGCCCCTAGCCAAAAATAATAAGTAACAGGTAAATACAGTAGGTGAGCATATTCAACAATGCACAGAGAAAAACAGTGCGGCTTTCGCTGAGCACATTCAATAGTAGTGATATTAACCGCAAAAGAAACAATTATCTCGCTTGGCGTCACTTACCACGGAGGGCGGTCGCTCATGGACACCTTTGAGGCTGACCCCCCGCACGGCGACTTCACCCGTCTCCTGGCAGCCCGCTTACTACCTCCCCGGCCACCGCCGCCGCCGCCACCACCACTGCCATCCCCCCTACCACCTTCATCCGACACGGAGGCACTGCCTGCCACGGTGGGTACCCTCTTCTCCTTCTCCTCTCCTCCCTCTCCCCCCCCCCGCTTTTTCCTCCCTTTTGGTGTTGTCGTTGTCGATGGTGGTGGTGACCTTTAAACCTCCAGCCCAGCCGCGACCACTGCCCTCCGGTACGCCCAACCCCTCCCACCCCGGGCTTCCCGGCCGGGAGGCACAGCCTGTCACGGTGGGTACCCCCCCCCCCTCTTCCTTCTCCTCCTCCTGTCCCTCTGTGGTGGTGGTGATAGTGGTGCCGATGCTGTCGATGCTCTCGTCCGCGGCGAAGTCGAGCTGGTGGCTTACCTCGCTGAAGCGGCCCATAAGCTTGACCCAGCGGGGGTTTTCCTTGATTGTTGTCTCAAACAGCCCTATCATTATCAAGTTAGATAGATAGATAGACAGCGTAGTAGAGAGATATATGAAGTTAGCTAGCTAGATAGCTATTAATAGTTACATAGGTAGATAGAGTTGTAGAAACATAGTTTTGTTATTTGTAGATAAATCGATGGGTAGATAGATAGATAGGCAGACAGAGAGATATATGGGTACATTGATAGGCACATGCTGATATCATATCAAGGAGTTAGGAGAGAAAAAAGCCATGAATACAAACACCAGGTACAACTGAAGGAAGAAAGAGGAGAGGTACTGCACTTTTACCGATAGATACTACTGTAGATCAATCCGTCGGGCGAGACAGGTATCTAACAAAAAATATGGTAAATAGTCTAAACATCGAATAAAATCTACTGTTTACATCAACATTCATATTGTTAGGTGGGGAGTCTGTTCCTGACCAGTGTTCACACCTCTCAGACAAATAATCGTTTGCCACTTCATCATCCAGATCTTTCAAGGCAGATACATCTATGTATTCCCGATCTTGTACCGATATGATCTATGTAGCTCATGGCCTGCACCATCCAGCACATGTTTCCTGGGTTGGATCTGTACTATACAGATCACACTGCACAACCTCTCACAACGGCAGGCGAGGAACTAGATCATCCACACTCGACATATCAGATAGATCATCGTCGGTTGCCCTCTATAGTGCCGGTTGCTCGCTATAGTGCTTGTGGAACCGCTCGGCACAGATACAGATGTACATGACTGTTGATACTATTACGGGGGGCCATATTAAATAGGACCTACGGTACACACAAAAACCTATATATTTTGCTATTTTTAATAAGAATATTTGGTCCTATTTACTATGGTATGGTATGGACCCCCGTAATAATAGAGTGTGGCAGTGTGTTTGTGGATTAGTGCCGGTTGGTTGACGCTATATTGCCGGTAATGTTGACTGGCGCACATGATACATACCGGCAGTAGCAACAGTATAATATAGCAGCACTATAGAAGGACCACGACGGCAATAGAAAAGCGCTCACCATCGCCATCGCCATCGTGGCGGTACATACCCAGCTCAAACAAACACAAACAAACAATACCTTCTACAACTTCAACGCTCCCTTTCTCACCTTCGACTGCACCCCCGTTCGGCTCAGCCGTCTCCACATCCATCCCCAGCGTCTCGCGTACCTCCCGGTCTGTATAGGGAGTATAGGGATCGCGGCAGCTGCCAAAATCGTCGCCGTCGTCATCCTCCAGTGTCTCCTTGAGGAACGCCCGGATGCAGGCGTCGGTGTCGATGTCCTCCGCGGGCACACCCTCGGTCGATACCGCTGCAGTCGCGGCACGATCGGCGCCCACAGCTCCTGCGGCGGGAAATATCAGTACAGGGGAAGGATTGGGGGGGGGTCACGAACAGTTTGCGATGGATGACCTGGGAAAGAGGGAAAGGGGGGGGGGGGGGGGGTATCGCCCTGTGTATTTGTACCCAAGGTGAGGACAAGGGAGGGGGGGATGGAAGTGCTTTAACAATTTGCGATAAATGGCCTGGAGGAGGGGGAAGGAGGAAGAAAGGGGTCGTTAGCAGTTCGCGATGGATGATCAGGAGAGGGGGAGCCGGAAGGAGGGGATGCCGCACGACGAGCTGTATCTTGTGCCCAAAGAGACCAGAGGGAGAAGCATAGACAGAGAGTACCCTTTCCTCTTGAATGTGCATCTCGCCTTAAGCGCGCAGCAGAGACAGAACCTACCGTTTATTTTATATACCCCTCTTCAAACGTACAACGCAGACAAACTAAGCGCACTAGGAGTACATATAAACGAAGGTCCTCTGTCGAGTCGTGAATCCCCCTCACCCCCCCCCTCTACTCAAGGTATCGCCCTGTGTATTGTACCCAAAGCAACGATAAATGGCCTGGAGGAGGGGGAAGGAGGAAGAAAGGGGTCGTTAGCAGTTCGCGATCAGGGAGAGGGGGAGCCGGAAGGAGGGATGCCGCACGACGAGCTGTATCTTGTGCCCAAAGAGACCAGAGGGAGAAGCATAGACAGAGAGTACCCTTTCCTCTTGAATGTGCATCTCGCCTTAAGCGCGCAGCAGAGACAGATGCCGGTCCTTCTTCTCACCCTGCAGCGTTACCTACCGTTTATTTTATATACCCCTCTTCAAACGTACAACGCTTGATGGTTGTGTAAACCGCGTGCTGCCTAACGCGACCACCCATATAAACCCTCTCTACTCAAAAGCACAATTATAAGGTCCTCTAGCGAACCAACGTACCCCCCGTATATATGCTCTCTACTCTATTAAATAGTTCCGTAGTCACCTTGGACCGGCCTGTCAGCCGCGAACGGCCACTGGATGTCTTCGGGGGGCGTGTCCATCATGACGCGGCTAGGGGAGATGAACACCACCCGAACCTTGCACCTGGGTGTCTCGTAGGGGGAGGACCTGTTGCTCTCGAGGCTCGCCTGGTTCTGGCCCCTGAAGAAGATTAGTGTTGTGGGTGGTGTTGGTGTTTAGAAATACCGTCGGCGGGGCGAGAGAGAGGGGAGAGGGAGGGAGAGGGTGGAGGAAGGAGGAGGAGAGAGGGAGGGAGAGGGGGGGGGGGGGGGGGGGGGGGGGGGGGGGGAGGAGAGAGCGAAGGGAGCGGGAGCGGGGGGGGGGGGGGGGGGGGGTACTGTTAGCCCGGAGGAAGTGGTCGAACAAGGCGGCAAACCATTCCTCAAGCGCTGGTGAAGGAAACGTCCTCGGGGGCTAGGGAGAGCGCATGATGACGTTGGCGTTCGCGCGTATATGGCGTAAGCTCGCTCTGCATACATTCGCTCTTTTAAGTCAGATTATCTTCGGGGTACATGGGTCGTGTTTGCTTTTTAACGTTTATTTTTTGTGATTTTTGGTTCAACCTGTTTCAAGATTTTCTACTTGAATCTACAAGTTCGTATAGTTTGTTTTGTTTAAGAAATTTGTTTTCAGAATAAAAAAGCCGGAAAACACGTTTTTCTTTACGCTTGTTTGCAGGAAGGGCCGAAAGCTCATCACAAGTACATTTAATATTCGATATATGATGCATTAGTCTAGGGGACAGCTGCTTTGGGGAACGGTCTGGACGATTTGGGCTACGTAGGGGACCGACTTTCAGTACCTGGTATGTCATAATTACAATCTATTAATTGCGTTTTGTTTCAGCTTGATCACTTTTTTTCGGTATTTTTAGTGATTTCGGCCATCATGTAGCAGGACAAGCCTTTGAAGAAGACGACTAAAAAACGTGGAACAAAAATCCATAAGGAGGTATACTCATTATCATGCATGGCCGTAGTCGTATGACCATAGAGGGGGGGGGGGGGGGGGGGGGGGGGGTACTCATTAAAGAGAGCCAAACAAAGAGAGGGAGGGTCATTTTTCGACAGCTCTCAGACAGCTTCGTGTATACTATTGATAGATAGAGTACTGTGATCCAAAACGCGAATCAATTCGTGCCGGATATGTATGCACACGCCACATCACATCGCATCGCCCCGCACCCCCCCCCCCGACCTATCCGCCCCGTAAAAACGCCAGACGAAGCACGATAAACTCCGCTGATACCGCCCTCGCACATTATACATACAATGTAGCAGACACTTTCTCACTCACCAGCTGTCGTCAGCCTCTGCCTCAGAGTGAACCTCCACGCTGTCCCTGAGAGGGGACGCTCCAAACCCGGCGGTGGAGGTAGCGGGAGTGGGGGGCGGCGATTCGTTGATCGCACTTCCCTGCCAAGAGCATTAGTAGTAGAAGCAGTAGTAGTAGTAGTTTATCAGCAGCAGCGGTGGCAGTAGTAGTAGCAGTAGCAGTAGCAGTAGCAGTAGCAGTAGCAGCAGAAGGCGGCAAACGAGAGAGGCAGTGGCGGGATGGCGGGGCGGGGGCCGGGGGGAGGGTAAGGTTTTAGGCGAGTCGATTCGTTTCTTTTTCACCCGACGACAGCTTCCCAACAAACGAGATCGAGGACAATTCACAAACAACTCAACCAGACCATCGCGAAGGCACCGAGGCCACGCCTCTCGCCCGTACTATAAACACCCAAAGGCAAGGAAAGGCAAGGCAAGGCAAGGCGGTACATCCTCACACCCACCCAACTAGATCACACAGTGCTCATATAATGCCTACTGTTGGTACATCCTCTCCAAGCCATCACAGCGAACTACAATAAATACATCCCTGGCTATCCGATCTCGCCTGCTTAGCCTTCCCTACCGTAAGACTTCCGACTTTCCTCACCTCCGATTCCATTGATGTCGTCTCAACGCTTTCAACCGAAACCGCAGACGGCGCGCTCTCCGCCCTGCTCTCCTCATCCGTCTCTCCCCCCCACTCCCCCCTCCCCCGCCCTTCCTCCCCCTCGTCCTCCGTCCTTCCCCTCCCGCAGTCGTCGTCGTCTTCGTCCTCTGCCGCATCAGCTCTTCTGTCGGGGAGCCGACTAATTGCCAGTCGCTTGGCCGCGATCAGATCTGCTTTCACCTTCATCAATTTTTTATTCAAGAAGGACTCTGTCTCCGCCACCCTCTGATCCACAATTTGCATAAGCTGTTGTCCCAGAACAGCCGTCATCCTTTCGGCCGTCGTCGCCCTCTCCTCCGCTTCCACCCTCGCGCGGTTGGCGTCCTCAACCCTTCTGTCAGCTTCCTCTGTCAGGGCTACCATCGCCACCCCTGCTTCCTTTACCGCCGCCGCTGCCGCGCCCCCCCCCGCTCCGCACCTGCTGCCGAAGCGGCACACTTAAGCACCATGAGGGCCGCGAATTTATTGCGGTCGTACCGGCGGCGCACGATACCTGCCATCATGTGGCAGCCGAGCGAGCGCTTCTCCGCTCTGTGAGCGTCGTCAGCAGTCCTTCTCATCGCCGTATGTTCCGCCGCAGCCGCCGCTGCTGCCTCCGCCGCTGCTGCAGTAGCCGCCACCGTAGCCTCCGCCGTTGCTTCCGCTGCTGCTGCAACAGCCTTTGTCGTAGCCTCCGCCGTAACCTTCACCACGGCTTCTTCGGCCGCCGATGCTCGTGCCTCCGCCACTCCAATCCTAGCCTCGGCCGTCCTAGCTCTCCTCTCGGCCGCTGCCGCCTTAGCTAGCACTGCGGTTGCTGCCGCAGCCCCTGCCTCCGCCCCAACCTCCGCCCCTGTTTTGGCACCTTCCAGCCTTCCAGCCGTCGCGCCTGCCTCGGCCCCCACCTCCACCACCGTCACCTCAAGATCGGATCGCCCATCGACGCGCGCACGCGTGCGTGATGCTTCTCTCAGGAGCGACGCGTGACCCCTTGCTTCACTCACCGGGGCCGAAAAACCCGCCACCTTGTCCCCCTCCTCCCGCCGCTCCGTACCGCCTACAACCATACCGTTGACGTACGTAGACTTGGCCGCGAGCACGCCCAGGGATGAACCCAACGACCCCACCTGCGCCTGGCAGGTATGCACCATACCCATGAGGGCACGAACCTCCTCCTGCACGCCGGCCAGGGTGGGCTGGTCCACCGTAGCTCCGGCCTGAGAAGCGACGTCTCCCGAAGACACCCTGACGTCTAGGTCGACAGTGTCCCCCACCACCTGTGACTTAGGCGGTCCACCGCCAACCTCCTCCACGTGGGCGGTGGTCTCCGTGTTAGTCGTACCCTCTTCTCCCGCCTCGTCATCCACCACGACCGCCATAACGTCCGCGCTAGCGCTAGCCTTAGTGTTAACAATAACTTCAGCGATAGCGTAAACGTCCGCGCTAGCAGTACCGTTAGCAGTACCGTTAGAGATGGCGTACGCGCTAGATTTAGCATTATCGTCCGCGTTTCCGTTTCCGTTGGCGTGAGCGTCCGCGCTAGCACCAGCGATAGCATTAGCGTTGTCATTAGCGCTGTCGTTGGCTTTGGCGTTGGTGTCAGCGTTAGTGCTGGCGGTACCGTTAGCATTAACGCCCGCGCTAGCGTTTCCGTTAGCATTAGCGTGAATAATCGCACCATCGTGGGCGGTAACTTTGGCGTTTGCGCTGCCGAGTACCTGCTCGACCAAACTCTCCAGAAGAACGTCGAGAAGCTTGTCCTCTGAGAGGGCGCGTCGTCCCGGACCTGTGGAGTGCGGAGCAGGGGGGCGCTGGAAAACGGGGGGGGCGGGGGGGTGCGGCACGGAATAGGATAACACAGGACAACGGGAAATATTGAACCAAATACGGAGCAACGAATAAAACATAAAGAAACAGTTGTCTCTTCGAAGCTCCCTGATGAATGCGAGGGGGGCTGCGAGCTCGAACTTGAGGCACACAATTATACCAGGTACCGCATGTACGAAGAGATGATGTCTGCAGAGAACTTTGGGCCGTACAAGGCAGAACTAGAGTAAAATATTAGAATAAGGGGAATGCCAGCGCTAAGAAACAAGGTGAAATCGGAGAACACTTAAATGTATAGGGGGTATCAAGCGAGATAAGAATGAAAACATATTTACACGGCCCAATGGACTTCGCGAAAACGCTGAAACTGCGATTTCGTGTAGGTGACCCATTAATAGACCTGCCAGAAATAAGAAAGAGGAGTACCAGTCGCCGGGAGGAGGAGGAAGTAGACCCACAGATGTGGCCGTGTCGCCAAGCAAAACATAGAGAGTAGAACTCACATAGTAGGAGAATGTGAAATGTACAAGGAGGAACGGCATGTGTCAAAGGAAGAGATGAGGGAAACAGACGAGTGTGACATGTACGAGTGTGTTACACTAGATAGCAGCGAGAACACGATCGCTACCCTAGGAGATAGATGGTGCACACAGGCGGCCAAACAGGAAGGGAATACGATTAGCGAAAGTTTATGTGTAAAAATGGAAACAACGTGATGAGCGCCCAAATGTTGGAGGTGTCTCTACTAAGAGTAGGAGCGGTGCTCCGTCTCGTAAGGAATGCGTGGTCAATGTTCAAATGACGAAGACAAGCAACAAAGGAGTACCCCCCCCCCCATCTCGGGATGTCGGATCTTCGTGGCGTTTCGGTTGACGGATTTCCGCGTGCACATCATCACTTCAACGGGGGCCGATTACAAAATAAACCTTGCAGTAAAGAGTACCGTAAAGAGTAAACACCCTCAAGTTCGCACAGAGGTGCCATCGATCGTTTCTCAGCTCTCGTTTTTTCTACAACGGTGACCACACTACACTACGCTACAGTATGTATGCTATATTTTCGAAAGGCCCCCTCTTGCCCAGATCTTCCCGAGTACACCTCCATTTTTCGGTATTGGCAACCTTCCCCTTCTCGAAAAACAAGCGCTGAAAACGAACGCACGGCTGTGCGAAACCATCGGTCTCTACGTGCGTATGATGCTGCACCGGGTATGAACTAGCTAGGCTGGGTAACGTTTCGATCCTCTTCCCCGGTATGGAAGTAGGTAACCATCTCCTCCAAAACATTATTTGACGTCGTCGAGGACGAGGGTTCGAATCTCACATCTAGCGCGATTTGCATGGAAGCGCTTGCGCGTGTGTCCTATTAAATATAACATGTCTCCCTGGGTCCCCAGGAATTTAGAACGAAGTTTGGGTAGACACGTGTGATTTGTTTTAGCAATCCAAGCCAGCCGGACCCACGCCGACAAGAGGATACACGGAGCGGGTATGACCTACATTTTGAATATACTGCAGTAACTCATACATGTCTCAAACAAAGCTGCGCGCACCCTGGGCCGATGGCCTATTTCTGGCCCTGATGTGTCTTATACCTGTGGAAAATAAAGTAGTAGTGCGTACCATATACCTGGTACCTGACACGCGGCATGTTCACTTGAGAAACTAAAAAAATGAACACCTTGGCTGTGGGGTCGTTTTTCTCCCTCAAAACTCATATTTGCAAGCTTGTGACTGACACCTGTGAGATGGAGTATTTTGTCGAAGGTCACCTTTGCAAGCTGTGTGGGATACTTTGATCGCGCGAACTACCAGGTACGTGTATGCGATACCTCCGCCATTTTCATCAACCTAATATAAAGGCCAATTATGTCGAAATGGAGGGTATGGTAAAACATCTTCGAATCCCAGATTGTTACGGTTGCGAGTAGAGATGGACACTGAGTCGCATTTTCGACAAGCCGAAAATCGGATAGGAGACGTTATTTATCAAAAACGAAAGAAAGATGGACCGTTTTTTCGGTCCTGTTCTAACTGGTTTCCCGAAAACCGGGTCACCCGGTTTGAAAGGTTAACGCATCTTGAGCATATTGAATACCAAGAGTGCTTTTATCGGTATTTGCAACTTGGGAGTAAAATCGTGTGAACTCCCAAGAGCGTGTTTCGCTCTTGTCGTGAAGAAGCGCCACTCACTTTCACCTTGTCGTGTCTGATGTGTACTATAGGTACTATACCAGTATATGTATCACCTTGTCCACTGCTGCAGGCACGTTGTAGTGTAGGCAGCACGTACAGCAGCAGTGGCCGCAATCAACAATAATACTGGTATAACCGATGTTTGGGTTGGTCAAATTGTAGGCTGGACCCTGAGAACTCCAGTCAGTACATTGCGCCTCCCCAGTGGCTTGGTAGGTGGTTCGCGTGCCTACTAATATCAATTTCGTCGGTTCGAGTCTCACCGAGTGCATTCTCGTACTGTACAGTAGGGACTTTCTCTTGCTAAAAAAAAAAATCGTAGCGGAAGGCACGAGAGCGTGAGTTAGCAACACTCGATGAAAATCGACGAGCAGTACTTGTAGTGGGAATGCTGAGCCCTATGCGCGATAAAAATAAAAGCACGTACTGGGGGGAGAAGGGACGGCCTTCGTGACCACGGCTTGTCCAGAAGATCGCTGAGGGTAAAACCTCCTACGAGTTAAGCTGGAAAGTAAAAGCGATGTTTTTTTTTAGTTCATTTGACCCAAGCAGTGCATTGTTTCGGCGGAGTCATACAGTGCCCCGCCCCCCGCCCCGGCTGTTGGGGGGGTGACGCCGCGGGCACCCCCGGAGAGCCCCGCTGAAGGAACCCTGCTGGAATCTCGTTTTTACGCGATATGCCTTCACTATAGATAAAAAAGTACGCTGATTGTGAGCCATGTTTCGAAGGCAATTGGGTGGTACTACTAGGTTGACAGAGGGAAAATGAAAAAGGACGGCCAGGGTATGTAATGGCGCGATAGTACAGGAGAGTTCTAGAGACTCCAAGCCACGTCATAGTTGGTGGAGGCAGTTTAGCCATCAGTTCATGACGCCGGTCTCTTTCTGTCTCTCGCCTTTCTCTTCTCTTCTATGATATGATAGTGCGTGCCCTCTCTTCACGCCGCATATTTTTGATGGGTTTACGTTCCGTTTTGAGGTGTTGATGTGGGACGTACCCAAATGTTTAATAGTACACTGGCAACCCTGGCGGGTCCCTCAGCCAGTGTGGTAGTGCTGCCAATGCGGTGATATTGCCGTAGCTATAGTAGGACCTACCTGGCAGCTATCTACTCCGCAACTTTACAGGTTGTGCGTACCTCTCGCTCGCCCGCCACTGCGCCAGTCTCGGTGCTTGCTATCGTTGTCAGTGTCGACGGAATCCTTTTTGAACAGCCTGTGTCGGAAGCATCGCAAGAAGCACAGAGAGAAGGTGGTCATCATACACTCCAAAACGGTCCGATGGACGTAATTTTACGGGGAAAACGTTTCTTGGCTGTTTTTCGGGGGCTCCAATTCGATTGTGAATACCACAAAACTAACTGGATACATACATACATAGATATATACCTGGTACGTACATATCACTTTTGAGATCAAGGATTTTGTCAACACACAATTTTGCAAGCTGCGTGTGATAAAGATGCCGGAATACCACCAACATCGGCCGTGCTTTGCCAAATTCTAACCTTTGGTAAGATAATGCCTCATTATTATAGGTAATTGCCGCAAAAACAACGGACATTTAAGAGGCATGTCACCTCAGCTCGTCTTTAACGCAGTCGACGCTATCAAAGAATACTGATGTACGCCTTGCCCACCAGCGCAGCCGCCGAGGGCGAGTCCCTTGCTGAGCAGATCACAACACCTTGTCCCCTCTTGAAGGAGTGTGTTGACATGCAGGAGGCTGATATCATATAAGCATGACGCGCAGTGCAACGCCAATACATAGCTATTTTAGCAAACGCCCGAGAGGAAAACGACGAACGGGACGATTCTCTCGCGCACACCAGCAGAGTGCTTGGAATTCGTGGCTAGACGATCCGTCATCGCCCTCCTTGTCGTACGTATAGCAGGTTGCAGGGATATTATACAGCGCAAGAAAACGTCCAAATGTGGCAGTCACCGGAGCTTCCCGGGGCTTTGGCCATAGGCCCAAGAGGGAGCTTATGCAGCGGTTTCTTATTGGAATGAATGCAGTAATACAGAGCAGGGGGCATTACATTTCCTAATCACGACTGCCCAAAGCAAAGACCAAACACGCTTACCGCCATCGTGACCTCGCCTTCATGCCGTATTGCGGTTATCCGTTTTTTTTTGGCGTGATGCTTCGATCGCGCGGGCTATGATGTATGACACGTATACCGGGCACTGGGCACGGCTTGTTCGTCCTGTATGGTATGATATGTATTCTATCATTATATCATTCATATTGTTTGTGTGCGTTCTTTACGTTAAACCGTTATTTCTACCCGTCAACAGCCAGCACCACCAGAGTCCGTGCCGATTCTTCAATCCTAGAGAGCAGAAATACAAGTTCTGTGGTCACAAAACTACGCCACATACAGATATACTATTCTATTGTGCGTTGTTATCCAGCAAGCAGAGTAGACATGCAATGCCATGACTGGATAGGACAGGCACGACATACACATTCTATGAAAGACAGAAAACGAAAGAAACGACAGAAAAAACAGAAATAGAAAAAAGGCAAAAAAAGAGGAAAAAAAACTGTCGTGCCCCCCGGTAGGGGACGTGTGTGTTCTGCACATTAAACCGTTATTTCTACCCGTTGACATGTGGCAGACGATAAGGACCGAGCTGGAGAAGCAATACCACTAGATGTAAACAGAGTAAGACTTAGAACCAGGGGAAACAACAGGCAAACCGAAGCACATCAAGAAAAAAATAAAAAAAACACCCTCCAGGCAGACGCAGCAGTTATTTTGCGTTACGAGTGGCATAGACAAGGTGCTACCCACTACCGGTATACTGCTTTAGTCGGTCTGTCTGTCGTCTCCGTTCTGATTTCTTCAACCATGTCCCGCCCCGATGGATGCGTGAGACAACAGACAACACGCAACAAATCAAGCAGGCTCGTCATTCACCCACCTCCTGTCATATAAAGGACAAGAAACAAAGAAGAAGTAACAATAAGTACAACGTACCTAGCCCCCTCTACCAACCATACACGACATACATAAATACTATAAATACATGATGACCACATGCTAGATTCCTTTCAGAAGAAGAGTCGACTCCTCCTGGCATTATCTACCGCTGTTTTGTACCTTCACTGCTGTTGTTGTTTAGAGTGTCGCGCGAGACATATCTTCTTTTTTTAATTTTTATCCTCCGGCATATTGGTAAAAATAAAGCTTAAGCTCACCACACTTCCACGTTCCAACTTCGTGTCGTGTGTCAATTTAGCCCATAGCTCTCTCCCGTTGCAACATCAGAACATGCTGCTGTTACCCCTGGAGTTTGGGCACGTTGACCCGATCTGACCCCCGAGAGGAGCAGGTGCGGTGGAGATAGCCACCCGGGAGAGTCATCTATCGGTACTGCTGTAGGCGTCCAAAGCCACACCTTTGATATTTGTATATCCGCATTGTGTTGGCAGTTACTTTATCTATTCATTGGGTCGTAGTTTTGTGGCCACAGAGGTTGGTGTATCTCTCTACAATGAAGAAGAATCGGCACGGACAACGGAGTATGTGCTGGATGTTACCGGGTAGTATTAATAAGAACGGTTCAGTGTGAGAAACGCACAAATACAATTAACTGCTGTATTATTACAAATTATTGCTTTATTAATAGTACAGCTGTAGTATTAATATTAATATTAATAGTACGACGTTATATACCAGGCACAGATTATAAAAAGTTTCAAGATTTTCCCGCAGCGGAAGGGGTTTGAAGTACCAAACGTGGGAACACGTTCGTTGTTCCAAGTTTTTCCCCCGAAAGGGTGTTGTGTGATCAATTGTCAATGATGAAGGGGTTCGAAGCAAACAAAGATGTCTGGAGGCGGCACTTTCACCCCTTGACAGGCAGCGACTTTACTCTGGCTTGACAGACATGCCTTGACTGACACCAAACTACTAGGTATCAGTGTCGAAAATTCGGCCCTGAACGCTTGACAGCGCAAGTTTTGCGTTACTTGAGATGTCTCCTGACATTTAAAAGGTGTGTGTTGTTTTCACATTAAATCGTTCTTTCTACCCGGCTTCATGGGTACACCCACAGCATCCTTCCTGATTTTTTATCCTAGAGAGAAACTACACACTATTTAATCCTGTGACTCTATGGTCAGACTGTAAGACAGAGAGGAATCAAAGACAAAAAAATGGAAAACAGGCTTGCTAATAGTCACAAACTCGCCACTTTAGCGGTGGAAAGCTTTGGACGTCTCGGGGCAGAGGGCAGTAAGCTCATCGACCAGCTGGCAGCTAGTGTCGTGGGGGGGAGGGACGGTGGGTCGATGGGAAGGAAAGGAGTGGCGAAGGAACGCCTTCTCCAAATCGTCGCGGGAACTACACAGGTCGCCATCTCGAGGAGGGTGTCGCGATTCAAACTCCAGCTTAGGGGTCGACAGGAACCGAGAAGGAGCAGGGGGGGGAGGATGACAGACCCACACCGATCGCGTGGGGATGGAGCTTGGATGCGGCTTAGGGCTTAAGAATAGAACGTAAATAGTACATATTGAGATAGAGGAAAGAGCAAGAGACAACAAACAGAGTATCGTGGATAAAGCATAGGAGAAAGTAGACATAGAAGGCAGTTAGACCTGTGCATAGGTTTCCTTGTTTCCGGGGATGTTTTCTTTCAGGAATGTTTTGAGTGATCAACGTTCAAGCTCATGCTGCACACTGTCGGATGGCAAGCATATTAATAATATGCCTGCCTTCCGACAATACAGCGTAGATGCGTAGATGCCGTTCCGATATAAATCGAAAATCCTTCCGTAAATCAGCAGTAACTACCGGATTTTCGAGGACAACGTGAAAAACTCCGCGCGCAAGAACAACAAATTAGATTCCTGCTACTGCGCCACCGTCCACAAAAAAGAGAATTTCTGCAGCCACCAGTAGTATTATTATCAATAATATCAGTAGTAGTTTTACGGTATTCTTGACCAACGTACCTGATAAATTAACAAAACATCTACTACCGTGATTTTGGTAGTGGTTCGCACATTTCTTCAGATTGTTTTAAACGCGATGTAGATGGAGCCTTAGCCCTACAAGTAGGTTGGGGGGTTGGGTTGGGTCGATGTCTTCTCCCAAAAGAACGCAAATAACAGCAAAAAAAAGGTAAATTTAAATGCTCTGCCTGGTATGATTTGTATGATTTGTGTGATTTGTGCGCTAAATACCGGTAATAATGTTCTGGAGAGTTTTATTCACTTTTCCTTCCATTCCTCAATCTTTTTTGGAACAACACTGCTAAATTATTAATACAAATTGTCGGATGGCAAGCATAATGATACTAACAATAACGCTAATAATGCAATTCAACGTCGCCTCGCCACAAGGGGAAGATGAACTAATATGTATAGAATAAATAACCGACTGACTGTTGCTTACTAAGTAGTGATAATGGGTTATTCCTATCTGCAGCCTGTACATTGATGCCTTACTTACCTCGAGAATAGAGTCTGCAGCAGTACTATTGTACCAGGTACAACAACAGCAGCTGGAAGTACAACAGCAGCATAGCACACAACACCAGCAGTCGTACCACGTATAGTTCGTATTACAGTAGTAGAATTAATAGTAGTATACGTGAAAAGCGTTGAGTCCGCCTAGGGGTGGGTGCGATCGTTTTTCAGTGCTCGATGCGCGTATTAAATAGAAGAAGGGGAAGGAAGTATAAGGTTCCAATTCATACCGAACAAGGGAAGGAGGTGTTCTATTAACAGGAGAAAATGTGGTCGAGAGCCTTCCCAAAATACACTGTTCGACTCCATATTGATGGCACACCCTCCCTTCCCCTTGTCGAGAAAACGATAGCACCCCTTCCCTGTGCTAACTCTATATGGTCTTACTCTTTACGGTACTATTATCGGTATTTGCAACGCAAAGAGTCGTGAGGTGAGGAGATAACGAGACGACTGCAAGGAAGGCTTCAATGAAGAGCGTCACAGTCAGAGACCACAGCAAACCAACTGTCAACACGTACATACCGGTAGGATATAATATACCGGAAACTAAAATGAAATTATGTGGGGAGGGCAAATAGGGAAACGACTGGCAGAGAAGTGTATGAGGGATACTACTGACTTATGGAAGGACATTTGGTTTATATAGGAACGGCATCTACGCTATGTTGTCGGAAGGCAAGCATAATAATACTAATACTACTACTAATAATAATAATAATTGTTAAGATCAACGGTCTGCGGGACACTTTGTATCCCTGGACAGGTCTGCCTTTTAAGTCGGTAAACATTGTACTCACATGTGTTGTTTGCTTAGCTATAGAAGAAGAGCAGTTTTATTCCTTTCGTGCACGCGGAGACTGAGACCAAGCTCGTGCTCCTCTGGAACACCCTGGTTTTCCATCTAAGATACGCCTTCCAAGTACTACAAATACGTTCCCAGTGACTGAAGCCAGGTAGTTACCGGGCTTTCAATCTCATACAAGACAATATCTTAACATAATAATAATAAAAATAATAAAAAATAAATAAAGTAAAATAAAAAAACCTTTTTTTCGAAAATCTCTATTAATAGATAGATCGAGCAGGCAATTCATCAAGGAAACACCCTCCCCCTCTTTGCTTCCGCATTGGCAACCTTCGCGTACAGTACAGTGCTGTACAGTCAAGGTACAGTATAGTTAGTGCTGTTACAGTATGTAGTGGAAAAATCGAGCGCTGAAAGTACTACCGACCGCACCCACTCACTCCTGTGCGAAACCAAAAGCGCTACTCTGCGCAGGTACGGCACTATTAATAATAGTAGTAAGTACCACTATTGCCGTATTGGACCACGGACTACTACTGCAGCAGCAGTATAGTACGAGTACTCATACAACAGCAGAGGGGTCCCTCTAAAAATATCTAATGCCGGTGTGTTGGCCTGGCACATACCAGTCAGTACAGGTGTTCTATTAATAGAGGGACCACTATTAATACTACTTTGCATACCTGGTACAAACGCAAGTTGTTACCCTGTGCGAAACCATATCGCTCTACGAACAGCACTACCAGGTACGTACGGTAGTATTATTTATTGGACCACGGGCTGCTGCGAGTACATACAGCAGTAGTAGTAGTATGTAGATTATTATGGCGATGACTTATGCGAGAACGACAACTAAAGAAGGACAACAGCAACAACAACAACAACAACAACGGATACAGCATGCTGTACGTACATGGCACCAGATACGCAATGGCAACACATACATACATACTGTACAGAGAGAGCGAGCAGGATGACGATGCGATGATGATGATTGATTATGATGAAGATGATGATCATCATGGTGGATCATGATATATATATATATAGTGAATCAGATGCTGGGTGAGATGCCTCTCCTGTGTGCTGCTCGACCCCTGGGTCGCTCATACCAGTTATCGAAGGGGTAGAAGCACCAGGAGAGAACGCGATATATATAATACATTATTTATGTGTCTGTTTGTCTCCTTCGTCGAGAAAAAACGATCGCCGAGCAATGATCGCATCACCACCCGTGTGCAACCAAAACGCTTTTCACATACATATGATACGGTAAAACACGAGTGACTGTGACTGTGACTGTGAGGATATAACCCCACCCAGCCTGGAGGTACATTAAACCTGTCTCGAGGTATGATGTAGGTGCATGCGTGTGGCCGACAACAGGTAAACTGCTGGAGTACCAGGTACCAGGCAGAACACAAAGAAAGAAGGCTTCAAGTAGAAGAAGAAGAAGCTCGTCGAAATAATGACGCGACCCTCAAATTTTGGCCGTTACAAAACCTTACCAAAAAAATAACTCGGCCAATCAAAATCAAATCGTTGCCCGGGTGTGCCATGCTCGTGACACGACCTCTCAAACCCGTTGAAGTTGTCAGCTGCCTGGACTTGGTGACAGGGCAAGTACGCACCAGGGGGGGTAAAACAGAAAAATACATGAAGCTTCGTACATATAGGTGGAGAGGCTCGGGACCTCACGCGGCCAGTGACCACCTGCTCAATGAATTGCCGCGGACCAACTCGAACCAACATGTTACAGCTCGCAGACCTCCTCACGACCGCTGATGAAGATACGCCTCGTCGTCGTGCCAAGGCGGACCAAGGCTTGTTGTCATGGGCTTGCTCAATTAAACTGTTGTTGTAACAGTTAGTCTCGAAAGTTCGGCGTTCATTTCACGTTGATTGTAGTCGAGTTGCCCCAAGCTTTTTGTTTGTTCGACACAACAACACGCACTACTACTACTGGTTGGTGACGCCAGGCCGGCCGCGATTTTTTTCGAGCAAGAAAGGTGTGTGCCGCTTGCTATAGATAATAATAGTAGGTAGTGCACCGGCAAAGGAAGCAGAGGGTTTGTGCCTGAAGGCTTTGTGCACGAGGCCAATGTGGGGCCCGTACACATCAGAATGCGCAACAACAAGTCAGCCGTGCGCGGGCCACCTTTGACATTCCTTGCCGAAAGCAACACTTACTTGCAAGCTACCGGAAGCGATTTTCCTCTCCTCTCCCACCCGACGTTGATTCAAAATCGGCGACAACAACAATGGCAGGGCCAAACAGCGACCATCGGATAACAATTATGATAACTAACGACGCACAGCGCTTCAGCGGAGCACGAACGGCGCACAGCGCGTGGCCCACCTTGCCGCGTTGCAGGTGGATCGGCTTTGCCTGGGCCCACGAAGGAACCCGTTGGTACGACCATCTCGTGCGTGAATGAAGAACAACGCGGTTGCCTCGGTTTGTGGAAGCCGCTCTGTTTGGTGAGGATTGTGGCAACCGCGGCGTGGGGCTTTTTTTGTTTTGCGAATAAAACCCAGAAATTTTGCAAACCCGGGAGTGAACATCAAATATCCCCTCTTTGGTTTTGACTGATGATGATGATGGGTTTACCCCCTCTTTGGTTTTGACTGATGGGTTTATAATTGATACCGGTAGTAGCGCTACTACAGTGGCTGTGTGTCGTACTTTTTCACGAGTTTATGCGTGCCTGGCTGTGTCTCTGTATTGTCTGTTCCATCATTGATGATGGACCGACCCCGATCACATTGGAGAAGGGCGCGGGGAGTGTGGGCGAAAAGGAGGGCAGATGGGGCAGATAACTGTTTTTTGTCGCGTACTCCGGCAATTAATTGCAACAAGGATGGTGCTATATCTATCTGCTATGGATGCTCGATGTATTTGGTTGGTTGTGGGCTACTCGTATAATATATTGTTCCTCTCCTGATACCGCTCTTGTTTCCTCAAGGTAAAACCTCGCACTCTCAAATGGTGTGCTGCATAGATAGTGCATGACATACATACAGTATTATATCATGTTTGTGTTTCATCCTCGTAAATATATGGACATCTCGTGTATATCAAACATGTTCAGCAAACGATTTTTATTTCCCTTCTGCCGTACGGTACCAGGCACATCATCATTATTAATAAGTACGAGGTACGTATGTTACAAATAAATGCCTCGTGCATGCGTACAGTACATACATGTATTTGTGTAACACATACATATATGCCTCACGTACTGCTGTGTAAAATGCGTTCTTCGTCAAGTATGTTGTATCCATGCATGAATATATGTATGTAAGTACGTATGCATACATACATGTATAAATGCCGGCGTCCCCGGTGGCTTGGTAGGTGGTCCGCGAGCCTATCAAGATCAATTTCGTGAGTTCGAGTCTCACCGAGTGCATGCTCATAGGTAGGGACTTTTTCTTGCATAAAATTGATTAGCGGAAAGCGCGAGAGCGTGAGTTAGCTGTACATTCGATGAAAATCGACGAGCAGTGGGAATGCTGAACCCTATGCGCGATAAAAAATAAAGGCACGTACCGGGGGGGAGAAGGGACGACACCTGTGACCACGGCTTGTCCAGAAGATCGTCGAGGGTAAAACCTCCTACGAGTGGGCTGGAAAGTAAAAGTGATGATGAAAAAAAAAAAAAAAAAAAAAAAAAAATGCCAGGTATGTGCCATCACATGCCTCGTGTTTGATATGTATATTTACAAGCGCAAAAATCGGCGCGCTTCGCGCGCCTACTTTATTCAGACCGGGCTGTGCCAAGCGAACACCGTAGACTGTGATCGATTTCGAATGCACTACTCTCAGTAGTAATGTATGCTGTATGTTAGATAATAGTTAAGGAAGTTGCTGAGCCTCCTCGTCCCTAATGGGTGGAGATCGCCGGCTTCGCTGACCCCCGCCAACACTCAATTTGGTGTACCTGGAGTAGGGCTTTCAACACCCTGCAGGGCGGTATCCACCCGGGAAATCATTGTTTTCGTCTCCGAATTGTCGTAGTTGCACTTAGACGCATGGAATTATTTATTGTTGGGGGATGGGATTTTATCCCCGCCGGGTGCCGTTGGCTCCACGAGCCCAAGCCAATCAGCCATCAGCCAGTGGGCTTGGGTTTTCCACATTGTACCGGGCGGTATCGACCTCGGGGATCTCCCTTTTCGTTCCCGCATTTGTCGGAATTGTAGTTTTATGGAAGAATTTATGATCCGGAGATGACACCCTGTCCTTCCCGGCTGCCGCTGGCTCTACAAGCCCAAGTCAATCAGCGATAAACCAGAATGTGTAGGGAAATGTAGACTAAAAATGTTACGTAACGAACGCTACATGAATTTAAGGCTTATAAACTCGATTTTCACCACAAATGGGATTGGGGTTTCCACACCGTGCGGCGCGGTATCGACTCGGGGGGCCACCGTTTTCGTCCTTGGTTTGTCGGAGTTGGGGATGCATGGAGGGATAAACGATCCGTGGATGGGGCGCTACTTTCCCCAGGTGCGGCGGAACCTCGACGTTTCCCCGAGGCAAAACTTTCGCCGCACGCGCGGCATCCTCCCACTTAGCTGGGGGCGGGTGGGCGGGGGCGCCCTGTCCATCAATGGTATTGGAGCTCGGACAACGCTGGGTCGGAACGCATAAATATATTTTAGAATAATTCCATATTGTATCCATACTATTGCAAAAAGTATATGATATACGCCCCGCGTCTCATATATGCCTGCCCCCTTATGTTACACATACCTTGTCAAATCCCCTCTTCCTCCCACCACACATAAATACTAGGTATACCAAAGCAAAGCCCGAGTCCCTGTGTGCATTGTCGTTGAGTGCGTGCAGAAACACTGTACCAGGTGTACGGCTACGGTACTCGCGTAGCATCATGCGTCGTGCGTGCTGCTCGGGGATTTCGTTTCAAAGGTGGCCGGGACCCCCCCCCCTCGAACTATGTGGGCGTAAACTGATCCTTGTGGGGACATTCAGCAACAACAGTTACTGTTATACGCATGCCGTACGACTTACTGTATGTAAAGCGGACAGCAACGTAAGCAGTGTGCATCACCCCCCAGTCACCAATCAAGCAGCGACCGTTGGTGCAATGATTCACTAACTTCGTACCGTCAAGTTTCCCCCGTTGAAGTTCCAAGAGAGAGCCAAGAGAGTTGAACATTTTTATTTTCGTTGCCGGCTGTTTTAATAAAATTCTCAAAATTTTGTTTTAACCGGAAAATGGATAAACCGTCCGTTTGAGCGGTTTGTCTCCAAGACGAGACTGCGGTGCTAAAAGGGTTTAAACTTTACTGTCGCGGTAGGGGTAAGGGGAGGGTAGCCAGCGGGTACACGAGAAAAAAAAGCGGAAACGGAACCACACTCGCCACCATGAGGGAATTCAAAACAATTTACGTGTACGTAGCGGGTTGTGATTATTGCGAAGAAATTGAAGGAAACATTTTGTTTTTCATGTCTTGTTTCTTGATTTTAGTAGTATACCCCCCCCCCTCTGGGACTGGAAAAAAAGTGGGGTGCCGATTTACTTTTTTTGTGAACCCTTGGGATCGCACCTATTTTTTCTTGGGCTTTTCACTTTTTTTTTTACATCCTCCGACGGATTCGCTTGGTAAACAAAAACAACGCTTAAAGCCCGAAGACACCACACTTCCTCTTCTGGGGAGCTATCGATGTCGCACAGCAACTGACAAACAACAAAGCAACACGAACAAGCCCATGGCCTATTAATAGCATGGCGTAGGTATAGGTATAGACATGCCTAGTGTAGTTGAAGATATTAATGCCATTCCTACGACAGCAAACCTAGCCTAGGCCTATCATTCGGCAGCGGGAGGTGTCGTGCCGTCTGCTTGCGTCCCTCTCTTCTACACGCGCAGCTATGCACATCAAGCAAGAGATACTCCTGAGTGACCCCTTTTTTCCGTCCTCCTTGCCTTCGGCCGGGATAAAACCCTTACGTCGGTAGAGCCCATAAGTAGGTAGAGCCCATGACTATCAAAAAGTGAATTCGGTTGGTAGACTATAAAAGTCATGTTTCTTTCTGCACGCTTGACTTGGAAATATTGTGCATTCCTACGATATTGGGTAGTTCCTTCCTCTACGTAGGACTGCAGTCCCGCCGTTAGGGATAAGGGAAAAACTATTTAGTCTACTCTACTCTATGTACGTATCATAGCACGAGTCTCAAGCCTTTCACTACTGCCGTGTACATACACCTTAAGTTGAGCATAATTCCAAGCGTTTTGTCCTGACAATGGGAGTGCAGCCCTAACACAGGCGAAACACCGTCAAAACGCTGCCAGGTCTACGCCGAAACGGCGCAGGGGACAGACTGGACGGTAGCAGCTACGATATCCAATAAAACCCCCCCCGACAATTATCGAATCCGATCAGATCGGATTGAACCGCAAAAACGAATCCGATGTCGAGTCGATAAACGACATGAGAGAGGCAGAAACAGTCTAAATTATTATGACCCCTCCAGTCGAATGATTCACCATGAGCACTCTTAACAATGGGGGGGGGGGGGTACTCATGCCATCCGTGGCCGCAAGTAGTCGTATGACTGTAGACCCTCGCGGGAGAGGTGGGGGTGGGCAGTAGATCAACATCTTTCTCCGGTCTTTATTGAATATAGCTGATATTCCGTTCATCGGAAATTCCGATGTGATATCCAACACTATTATTATAACAGACTCTACACGTTACACCATCAAAACACCAATGGACGACGGAAACAACAACCCGGCTGCTCGAGTTCCTACATAGCGACAGCTTAAACTATGTCACTGCTGAATGTTACTGCATGTTACTGTATGTTAGATATACAAGGGCCAAGCGACACAGGCGACAGACTGGACGGTAGCAGCTTCCTCAAGAAAGGCGTTTTTATCGGACATTGGGAGGAGCCATTTTTCCGGTGCGACAACCGATAGAATTTCCGATTTGCCATAATCCGAAACTTCCGATATGATGTCCAACATAATATTACAGACTCTACAGGTTACTTCTTTGGGAAATTCCCAGTTCTACGGTGGAGTGGCACAGGCTATTTTCCGATTGTAAAACCGATACTGGTATGATTTTCGATTTAACGGAACTTCTGATATCCTGTCCAACAGAAATGATAGACTCTACAGGGCTACACCGTTAAAACGCTCTCAGTTCTACGACGAAGCGGCACAGGCGACAGACTGGACGGTATCAGACTGGCCGGCAGCAGTCTGGAAGGAGAGGTCCAAGCGATCTGTCTTCGATCCCCACCCGCAGCAGCAGCAGCATCAATATCACACGGTTGGTGGTCGTTGTCCTGTGAAAATACAACCATTTGTTTATCGACATGTGAGGGGGACGGGGAGAGGGCGTAGGGGGTGGGGGGGAGGGGTAATCATTTGTTGCTTGACTTAGTCATCTGATCATTCACCACACGTCCCTTTCGAGACGGAGGTAGGGTGGTATTGTCATTTGGTGCGTCGACTGTTTGAGGGTGGGGGCGTATTGAGGTTCAGACATCGTGTTAGCCTTGCCGCGATAATCGGTATCACACGGTTGGAAGTCTATATCCTGTGAAAAATACAAATCATCTTATTTCACGAATCGTGAGGAGGGTGTGAGGCGATTATCTGGAGATGGGGTCTTATTGGAGGGGGGGGGGTGGGTTGTACTCGATATCATGCATGGCCGTAGTCGTATGGCCAGAGACCCTCGCATCCCTACATTGCCGGGACGGAGCACGTCGGGTTTTCACGGACTAGGCAGACATTGCTTGCACCAAGCGCGAAGCGCCGTGAGGTGTTGGGCGAGTCACATGAAGGGTGAGCTGCACCCTACTACGAACCGCTATTGAGGCGGATTTGCTTGCATGGGGATGACAGCGTCAATGTGTTTGGAAAAAAGAAGTCAGGAAAATCCGGAAGATGAAAAACTTGAGCAAGAAAACCCCCTGCGAATTCTGGACATTCTGGAAAAAAAAGCACTCCGATAGTAACGGCCCTAAGCGCCCATTTTTGTTTCCTCATAATCAGTTTTTGGGTCAGGAATAGGCTAGAGTTGCTATACTACAATCAAGCAAGGAGCCTCAGAAAAAATAGGTGGTACCGCTGTAAGGCACTGCCCCTCTAAGGTAAACACGCGTCTAGTATATAACATGGTTGATTGTGAAGGACAAAGCGGGGATGGAGGAGGGAGGGAGGGAAGGAGAGAGGGACACAAGGGGGGGGGGTGGATGGGGGAATGGTATGTATGTTAACAAATGACGATAACTTGTAGGGGGGGGGGGGGGAGGGAGTGGTACATATGGACAGTTGCTCATGGCGATTGTCTGCGGGGGTTGGTGTCGGGGGGGGGGGGCAGGTTGGGGGGGGGGGGGCGTTGACGTTTGTAACTTAGAGCAAAAATAGTCATACCTGGTATGTGCGTGCGTGACTTGCCCAGAACGTTGTTGCCGAGACCAAAACCTCTTCAACTACGGTACCTACCCACCTATGGCACTGGTACCGGTACCTACCTATGGTATTGATGACTCAGGGGCGCCCGGAATCAGTTTGTTTCGACACCTCACATAACGAAAGATCAGAATCATGAACAAACGGGAGCGCCGTTATCACAGGACGATTTAAGATAAAACATTCAATATACCTATATTTCCAACTCTGGACGACTTGGTTTTAGAGACCCCCCCCTGGCCACACCGGAAAGTAAACTAACTCATTGAAGCTGTCATCCATATGCAAGTCCGCCTCACAAGCAGTTCTTAGTAGGATGCAGCTCACCCTTAATGCGACTCGCCGGACACCTCACGGCGCTTCGCGCTTGGTGCAAGCAATGTCTGCCTGGTCGGTGAAAACCCGACATGCTCCGTCCCGGCATTGCAGGGATGCGAGGGTCTATGGTCATACGACTACGGCCATGCATGAGATCGAGTACATCTCTCCTATCGAGTACAGCCCACCCCCTACGGCAGCAGGAAGGGGATAACATGTAAGATTAGCAAAACATTTCTATGTAATATACGGAAACAACGTAATGCGTGCCCAAATGTTAGAGGTGTCTCTATTAGGAGTAGGGACGGTCTCGAAAGGGACGCGTAGTCAATGGTCAAACGACTAAGGCAAGTATCAAATGAGTACGCCCCCGTCCCCCCACCTCCCACGGCCATGGATGATATCGAGTATACCCCCCACCCCATTCTCCCCTTGCCCCCTGTGATCACAGCGCTTCGATTGTTTTTCCTTCTGACCATTTTTATGTGAGGTGTAGGAAAAGACTGCTCTGGGCACTCACGGATGACCGATAAATTTTGCAACGCGTTGCTTGCCGCGGTTTCTGATACTACAATAACATAATTATATAGCATAATAATAGCACAATAGCATAATAGCACAACAGCATAGCAGCATAATAGCAACAACAATCTATTAGCCATGATAGCATAATAGTACAACAGCATAATAGCACCTAGAGTACATTTTATGCGGCCCCTGACTTGAGGAGCTCGATATTACCACTAGTACATCCCACCCGAAAAATCAGAATATAATAGCAAACAAGTGCAAGCCGATGAACTATGTATCTCAAAGCCTACTTCTGCTACTACTACTACTGCTACTACTACTACTACTACTACTACTACTACTACTACTACTACTACTACTACTACTACTACTACTACTACTACTACTACTACTACTACTGCTACTGCTACTGCTACTAGTACTGCTACTACTACTACTACTACTACTACTACTGCTACTACTACTACTACTACTACTACTACTGCTACTACTACTGCTACCACTACTACTACTAAAAGTACTGCTAGTAGGTAAATATCACGAATATTATTGAAAAGCACGAATCGTATTCCAGCGATATTGCCTTCAGGAGTCCGGTCAGTCCCGGTGACAGTGACAGTTTGGCCAAAAAGTGCTATTCATCTAATGTCTGCCCTATCGTGGCATGCGTCGTAAGATGGAGAAATAAATATTTCCGCAAAAAAGCCCTATATTCCACCGATATTGAGTAAAAGGAGCACGGCCAGTCAGAAACGTTTTGGCCCGAAACTGCTACGGGGCCATACACCCATCCGAGTCTATTGACTAAGCCACCACCCTTACCAGGTCGACACCGCCGCCAGCTCTCCACCATTCCGACGCGCGCCTCTGAAGCCTGGCTCGTTGCTTTTCTCTCCTGAACATTGTCTTCTCCTCGTCAAATGTGCTTATGCCGCCGACATCGCCCGCAGACTGGATCGGGTTAACCGCCAGCCGAAGGGGCGGAAACTGCAAGAGTACCAGCAAAACAGTGTTACCACTTCTCAAGTTTTATTTTCAAGAACACGCTAAAACGAATGCATTTGTGTCATACGAAGCGTGTCACAAGACTGTTATCTATTATTTTCATCCCACGCGTTGACTACGCCAGCATCTCCCCCAGAACGGATCGGATTAGCCGCCAGCAGGAAAGGTGCAAACTGCAAAGACGAACAAAAAAAGCAACGTTGCCACTTCTCAAGCTTGTATTTTCAAGAAAACGCTTGCATTTGTGTCACATGAAGTCTGTCACAGAAAACATTGTCAGTTCTACGTCAAACGTGTTGATTGATTCCGCCGACTTCTCTCCCAGACTGGGTCGGAATAGTCGACAGCCTAAGGGCTGGACAAACTACATGAACAAAATCGAGATGCACTTTTCTTTCAAAAAACATTTATATCTCATTTTTGCTAGATACGTTGATGTGTGTGGGAAATGCGATATAACCGCGTTTCCGCCCATCCAACGGCGGCAGAGGGGAGTACCAACTTTTGCTTTCTGAGGCAATACTTTCTGACCGGTTGAGCTCCTCAAGTGAGCAAGTAACTAGATGCCGGTGAGATCGTACTTTTGCTGGTGCTGTAGTATACCGTGCGTGGTGTGTATTTGTTTTACAGCATGACTACTATTACGGGGGACCATAGTAAATAGGACCAAATATGACTAGTAATAAAAGGGAAATATATTGGTTTTTGTGTGTACCGTAGGTCCTATTTACTATGGTCCCCGTAATACTGTAGTATGACACTTCGGTCGGATTGCGTTCACAAATTTCTTCCAATTCACGTATATTTCGGGTGAAATATTGAGCTCTGTTCATGTCAGCATCTCAGAAAATAATTATTACGGGGGATCATAGTAAATAAGACCATATATTGTTGGTAAAAATAGGTAAATATACGGGTTTTTATGTATAATATAGGTCCTATTAACTATGGACCCCCGTAATAGCCACCTTTCCAACAAGGGCGTTGTTCGATACGTCGGCCGCGCGTTTGTCATAAACACAGTACACCCCGGCAGTACTTGCGATGGAGATATAGAGCACAACACGCAGCTTGCTAGGAAGATGAGTTTCGGCGAAACCCTCGAAATCATAGCTGACATTCACTTATACTAATATACATATATATATTATGTACACGATTATCGTAAGCCGTGCGATTTCCAAATATCCTGCAGTTCCAGGTCGGGGCGGCCACACACGCATGGCCGTACTCGTATGCATGACCATAGACCCTCGCATCCCTGATGCCGGGGCTAAGCATGTCGGGTTTTCACTTGCCAGGCAGACATTGCTTGCACCTAGCGCTAGGCGCCGCGAGGTAGAGCGAGCTGCAATATCCCACTAGGCTTCAGGTATAAAAGGAGGATCGAGTTCGATGCGACGTCATAAAGAACGAACAAAACATGGAATGGATACCCACCATCGCGATCTTCGCCACGTCAAATGCTTGTGTGCAATATCGACGCAATGAAAAAACACGGAGGTGCCAGGGGGTGAGTGAAGGGCGAGCAACACGCGTTCGACGCGGATGTCGGCGATTGATTGCCGAAAAACCGAAACGTTTCTTTCGGCGCCAAGTTTACACACAACTCTATTTTACTTGGTATAACATTGACTACACACTAGAGCGGTGAGTCGGCAGGATTTCCCGACTACCTGGTCGTAACTAATCGGTATGTGTCTTCAGCCAACCAACTGACTTAAGTCGGCAAGTCGGCTTGCGAAGCCAGATGATGGCCAGCCCACTTGCCTACTTGAACTACAGTCGGCGAGCGAAACAAGTCAGATCAGCCCTCCTCGGCCGCCAGGGAAAATCCCGCCCAAACAAGAAACGAAATTTATCCAGTGTCGAAACCTAATAAGTCGGACAGTCGGCACGACTAACCATTAATTTCGGCTAATGACTTAGTTGGCGACTTAATTGGTGCCGACTCACAGCTTTTGCGATCGTCACTTTTTTTCACGCTTTTGTTTTCGTTTAAGGCATGCCCCGAAGGGGTTAAGACAAGAAAAAACCCCGAAAACATACCACCCTCTGTCCCTAGCTACAATGACTGTTTGTATTGAACAACGGCATAGAAATCATACCTATGTTTCGGGACAGAGGAATACCTGGTTTGTATTAAATAGAAGAAGGGGAAGGAAGGGAGGAAGGAAGGAAGGAAGGAAGGAAGGAAGGAAGCTTGCCAATACCGCACAAGGGCAGGAGGTGTTTTCGGAAATATCTGGTCGAGATCCCTCCGAAAGTATAAATTTCGACTCTATTTCGGGGGACCATAGTAAATAGGACCAAATATTTTTAGTAAAAATAGTTAAATATATAGTTTTTTGTGTGTACCGTGGGTCCGGTCCCCCGACATAGCATCCTTACCGTTGTGGAGAAAACTATTAAATATCGCTGAAAAACGATCGAACGCCTGTGCGAGCTCAACGGTCTTTACTCTTCACGGTGTCTCACCTTTTTTCTCCCCCTCAGACACCTGGGAGGCGTGTTGGGCAGGATCGCCAGGCCTCCTGGATGAAACCCCGGGGAAGAGGTAGATACTCGCAAGACGTTTCTTTCCTCCCGTCCCCCTTGCCCTTGTTCAAAACGCTCGCGGGTTTCCAGGCGGCCTCCGGGCATTCCGTCTTCCAGAATGGCAAAAACTGTTTCTGGCCTTCTCAAGGCGCTACTCGAAGACAAAACGAACACAGAGGTGGAGGGGGGGGGGGGTGTAATCATGTCGATTTCTCAAGTTTAGAATTTCCTCTGCTAACATGGGAGGGGGGGGGGGGAAGGGGGCACAACGAATATGGTGGCGGTGGGAAGATCTCGTCGAGATGTTCCCATAGCCATCGGTGCATCGTTCGGCGCGAGCGTGTGCACGCCCTTCTTCGTATTATCAAGGAAAATTCTTCCGTACTGTACGGTAGAGTATTTTCGCTCCGGAAGTCCTGGACCGCCGAGCGGTAGCAGTAGGAGCTTAGCCGCGAATAATGTTTATTGTCCCACACATCGGGGAGTTAGATCAATGGATACACCCACAGACCGTAGTCGGTATTACGTGACCATACACCCCCGCATCACTACAATTTCGGGACAGAGTACGTCGAGTTTTCATCGACCAAGCAGATAGCGATCGCTTGCACCCAGCGCGAAGTGCCCACATGAGGTTTTGGGCGGCTGGCACGAAGAGTGAGTTGAATCCTACCACAAAGACTGTTTGTGAGGCATGCGAGTTTCGGCACCTCGTTGCGCGTACTTTCTTCTCGCATAAGGATGACAGCATCGAGGGGGGTACAGGTGTACACGTTGGTGTTCGGTGATATGTATGACGAATGTCAGTCGACTCTCATCAGTAGAGCTGTGAGTCAGTAGGATTTCACGACAAATAACTAATCGGCAGGTGCCGTTGTCCAACTGACTGACTTTAGTCGGAAAGTCGTCGGGCGAAGCCACGTGATGGCCTGCCGACTTGCCCACACAAGACCGGCGGGCGATGCGAGCCAAACTAGCCTTTCCGGACGAGGAAGTCCCGCCCAAACATTCAAAATGTGTCCCTTACTATACAATCCTTCCTAGAGGTATGGAAAACCCATGAGTCCGACAGTCGACACCTCCGGGAAGTGACTAACTAATAGTCCTATTAACAACTACTGCTGCTGTAGTTGGTGACTTGAGTCGTGCCGACTGACAGCTCTACTCGTACTGACCGGAGATTGGGGCACGAAAAGTTGACCCCCTCCGTTGCATCGGTGAGGTTGCTTGGGAGTCCCTTTCGCATGTGGGCCGGCATGCTCTCCCGCAGCTCTTCCCGCCGTTGCCTAAGATCAAAACGAATGTAAGGAGATGTTATACACCACGGACCCCGGCTAACCAACTACTTCTACTTGTAATCTGAGCAAGCCTGAGAGCCTTAGTGTGACACCTTCCTTGAACAACATTGGCCCTATTAATAGGTTCTTGTAGAGGATTCAGCGTAGCGCTTGCTGTTGAGCATGATTTCTTATCAGTAGTCCTAATTTCTTATATAGCGTCCTCTCCAAAAGTGAGCCTTATGTTCTTGTTCTTATTACGTTCTTTCTCATTCTTGATTATGTACTGCATTCAGTACGGACAACCTAATCCCACACTAAATGCAAGTTATTTGTCCCTAAAAACGTCGGCGCAGTTCTGAAGACATACGGAAGGGTTTGCCATGCCGGACACGCACATCATGATCCATCTGTCTGTCTACTGTAGATCACCCAGATCCTATCCTGCCGTTATGATATCCTGGGCAGGATCTGCATGTACAGTACAGATCCAACCCAGGAAACACATCCTAGATCACTTGGATTCTACGGACCCCACTCGGCAACATGAGCTAGATCCTCTACAGATCAGGATATATACTGATCTAGATCATCAAATATCTAGACCATCAAGCGGGAATTGTCTATATGTCCGTCGGATGCACGCACAATAGCTTGACCACACAGATCAGGAATGTATACAGGGCTGGGCATTGACACACTATGTGCTGGCAGTAGTAATCTACTGGGTGATCTCGCCAGTATAGTCGCCAGTAGTTTTATCTTGCGTGCGCCCAAAAAGCACGCCATATTGTAGTACGGAAACCCACTAAATAGTTTCGGGAGGAGCTAGGAGAGAAGAGAGACAGTATTCTGCTGCAATCCAGTAAACTGGTTGAATTCCGACGGCAGTATAATCGCTACGGACTGAGTCAGTCATTGCCCAGCCCTATAAATAGGAACATACCTTCCCTGAAGTATGTACAGCAGAGCATCATGTGTGAAACCTTCTACTGTACTAGCCTTTTCCTTTCCATCTCATTTCTTATCTTCGTCCTCCTCCTCTCTCTTTCCTGCCTAGGCGCAACTCAGATAAACCATTGGGTCACATAGTATGATAGCAGGCTTTTCTCCCCCCTTCCCACTACGCTTCTTGCCTTGGCAGGCATTTTTATCGCGAGAATCCCTTTCTTCCGTCGTCGACTACTATACCATTATACCATAGAATTGTGTGCAACCTTCTACTAGACTAACAACTGCAGTAGTTGATTACTTGAGGCGTGCCCACTCACAGCCCTAATAATTTCGTTTCGCCATCCGACAATGTCAATGTCAATGTCAATGTTAATGTCTAGCGTGACCCTCAAATCGCAAAGAAGTGACGATGAAAGCTTTCTACGCTGTACGGTATTAGTTTCACACCTTTGGCAGACTACCAGTCCCTTCTTACCTGCATCTACTACCTGGTACTATTGACACTTCAGATCATATCTATGTGTATACTCTACTACCTGGTACTATTGACACTTCAAACCATATCTATGTATATGCTTGATCTGTAGGATGCAGCCCGTAAAATCTGTACCGCCCGATCTAGCACATGTCCCCTGAGTTACTAATGATGTAAAATAACAGTACTGTATGCAAGAAGTGTATGCGCGTCCTCCCCCCTACACTGACTCCGGGGGGGATTTCTGTGTTTTCATCTCCCATTAATTATCTTGACCCCTTGATATCTCTGTCCTTGATCGGTGTACACTGCTGTCAACAACGTGAATGACAGTATATATCAAGTGTACGCGCGTCCCCCCCCCACCAGCTTCCGGGGGAATCCATGCCTACACTTACTAAAATATACAAGATTACTACTTGAGCGATTTTCAACCATCGTATCATGGTATGATGCAATCACATACCTGCACCTACCGGTCGTTAAAGCAGTGTATGGCGTATCCTAGGGCACTATTGTGACACCGTATTTTCCGAAACTGTATTAGCGTAAACAAAAGTATCAAACAAGGGTATGCGGGTCCCCCCTCCCACTAAGCTCCGGAGGGAATCTATGTCTATATTTACAGCAGCATTTGTAAGATTTACCTCCGGGTACACTTAAATAGAGATATTCAAGCATCGTATGGCACCATCATACCTGGGTCTACGGCGTCTTCTAGGGCAGCATGGTACCGGGTGTTCCAGAACTGCTATTTACATAAAAATACTGGTATAATATAACAAGTGTATGTGCCCCCCCCCCCCCCCCCCCCCCACGAACCTCGGGGGGGAATCCATCTCAACACTAGCAGCAATATTAACAAGGGGTACAATAACACCTATTTTTTACGGGGCTTCTCACTTGAGGAGCTCCGTGCCTCAATTGCTTCAGTAACGCAAAAAGGATCGGACGAACAATCCCATGACCCAGGTGCTAACGAATCATATTGCGCGACGTAAACAGGATGCCATATACGAGTCAGCATATAGCACTCTGGGCAGAAATATGAGGAACTTTTCTACATTAATATCAAGACCGAATGTTCCTTGTTTTTCCGTCTGAAGCGGTATGAGACATGCCTTAATGAGAAGTGTTTGAGATGAAGAGGTCCATCAGACATACATGTTCGGCTAAGAAATGCTATACCTGTCATTTCATGCGTCATGACAACTGTATCCCCCCCCCGTGAATTCCGGGGGGGGATCAACGCCTATACATTTTGGATAGTATTCAGTACTTGAATGGTTGAAGTACAACATCATCGTACCTTGATCTCTCGGTCGTCAGGCAGTGCACGGCGGCTTCAAGGGTAGCGTAGCGAGCCTTCGCCGAAGACAGCGAGGCCTGGGAGAAAGAAAGGGTCAGATCATCGATTCAAACGTGGGGTCGGCGCTAGTGGGCGATATCGCATCGAAACACAAACAGCAGGGACGCCCCCCCCCCCCCCTGCACAACAATGCGGGCGTAGCTAACTAAGTCATTGCTCATTGCTCATTGCTCTGTTGTTGAGGCATTGGACTATGTAGTACACCATCAGGCGTGCCGAATTGAAAGGCTGTCTGTCGACTGTCCACACCTTGTGGGGTTAGCGCTACACTTTTTTCTTTTGATATCTAGCGATAATGTGCAGCGCTTGTTGTGAATATCGCCCCATCCCGCCCCGCCCCGTACCGTACCACGCGTCTGCCAGGTATTCATATATTATTGTGCGGGGCAGGCGGTCAAACGTAAATAGCGTTGAGTTCGCACGGGGTATATAGGGTGCGATCGTTTTTGAGCGCTATCATATTGTGATATTGATATGATATTATCATATTGTGATACTATCTTATTGTTATGATATTGATAGCTTTCTCGACAGCAACAAGGGCGCTAAACAAAGTCGAGCATTGTTGTCATACTGTCATATTTTGGGAAGGCTCTTTCTCTCTCAACCGGATCTTGCCGAAAACACCTCCTCCCTTGTAACCTGTGCTCGGTATATATTAGCAAGCTAACCTTCCCCCTTCTACTCTAGAAAACTGTCAATAGCGCTGAAAAACGACTGCACCCCCTGTGTCAACTCGAGGCTCTTTGCGGCACATGTATGTATCTATCGGTATATGAGTTTGTCGTACGATACCGGTAAGTAAGGTGGGCGGTTCCGCAGGCAGTACGTACGTAGAGACCGGCAGTACGGATAGTGCCGCGCTCACCTTGAGCGATTCATGGCTGGATTCCCCGGCACACATGATGATTTCGATGTCCTGCAGCTGGTTCACGTCCGCGTTCGTTTTCGTGTTCAAGCGGGAGGCACAGCGAGAGGCGGGAGGTGGGATGGGGGCAGGGGTACGGGGGTATTTGTGTCATGCATGACCGTAGTCGTATGGCCACAGTGTAGACCCTCGCATCCCTACAATGCCGTGACGGAGCACGTCGGGTTTTCCACCGACCAGGCAGACATTGATTGCTTGTACCAAGCGGGAAGCGCGACGAGGTCTTGGGCGAGTCACATGAGGGGTGAGCTGCTTCATCCTACTAAGAATCGCTTGTGAGGCGGGCTTGGGGGGGAGGTACTCTTTTGTTGCTTGGCTTAGTCATTTGACCGTTGACCACGCATACCTTTCGAGACGGAGCGCCGTTCCTACTCCTCGCTGAGACACCTAAAAAAATTCGGCGCTCAATACGTTTTGTCGTTAGATCTCAGAAAAAAATCGCTTTGCCTATAGTACCTTATCCCCTCGTTGTTTTGCCTGTTGAGGCCACCATCTACCTCCTAGAATAGGACGTTTTTTTTCAGTACTACCTAGTGTATTAAACTTCTCCGTATCGTTACAACACTACAATAGTCTACTGTGTTAGTATATAGGTTGCTGGTGGTAACCCCCGCCCCTGGTTCGGGTAGTTTGACCAGTGTTGGATATGGTGTTGGATATCTTGTCGAAAGTTTCGATGTATCGCATGGATCCATCAAACTTCCGATAGATCGTATCGAACGTGTTTTGCCCTCCATGCTGTGGCACCCCTGCGTGTTTAAGGCAAATCCTGAACGGAATCTTCGATGTTTTTTTATTTCGATTTTTAAAAAAAAGATCATCGGTATCATATCGAATTGATATCAAACGCTAACTGCGTTACCTAAAATACCATATCATGCCGTGCTTGTGTGTCAGGATCGGTATCGGTACCGGTATCAGTATCGGTATCGTATCGAACTCGATTCCAATATCAATATCCTATAAGGACTGCGGTACGTAATATTATCAGATTTTGCCGTACTTGCTTGTGGCTGTCGTATCGAACTCGATTCTCTTTCGATATCCAACACTAAAACTGCTATACTTGAAAATATAATACCATGCCGTGTTTGTTTGTGGCAATCGAATCGTATCGAACTCGATTTGGATATCGATGTCCAACACTAACTGTGGTACGTAAAATAAAATATCATGCCGTGCTTGTTTATCAGTATCGGTATCGGTATATCAGTATCGAACTCAATTCTCTTTCGATGTCCAACTGACCCAGCAGGGATGGCAGTTACGTTACACAAATACTTTTACGTACGCTTAAAAAACCGCTTATCAGCATTGGGCACTACTTACGCGTAATTTAGGAAATCGTGGGGATGAATCAGTAAGATTCCCGAGAGGGGATATATATACACATATTATCCATCCCCGGGGTTTCCAATTTTAGTTTTCGTCACTTCGTGGCATCATCCCGGTGATTCCGTATCCTTTTCTACTTTGTTATCATCGCTTCCGCTCTCCACCTCAACTCGTAAGATATTTCTAGTATTTTTGTGGAGGTTTCCACTGATGTATAGAGGCATTCTATACCGGGGATAGGGTACGCAAGCAATCACGTCAACAAAAAGCATTCACGTACGGCTGAATCTGTCAAGAGTGTTTACCACCGCATGCGCAGTAACTACTGTGCCATCCCCGGTTTTCACCTCTTCCACTTTGTCGTCCCTAGCCGCCTCCGCTGCGACCGTTCTCGCAAAAGCCGCCGCTCTCTTCCTCTTGAACTTTGTTAACGCTTCCAGAAGCTCAGCCCTATCGCAGCACAGGGTGAAATACACAGGAGGGACGGGGGAGTGAATCGACGCAGAAATGTCACTTGTTTCGTGACATTCACGCGGGTACATAACTTCATCATGTTGGCATACTCAGGTTGGCATGTTCGCGAGAAAAGCCGACGCTCTCTTTCTTCTCTATTTCTTCTCTATTGTCGTCTGTCTGTTGTGCTTGTTCGTTTTTCATCCCATTTATTATCTTCGTCCTTCTTTTTTTCATCTCCTTGCTAATTTTTATTCATATCCAGGCTCACGCAGCAGGCTCTTCTCCCCCCTCTCCGCTACGGCATAATTCTCCCTTGAACCCCAATCCCATGTTTATAGTAGGCTAACTGATTAATTGGTTGACACATCAACACAGTATAGGGGGTTTACTTATGAAACCACCGTAATTCCGTGCATCCTTCACATGCTACGTGACAAATGTTCTAATATATTAATAGCAGCACACGGGAGGAGGAAGTGAGTCGACGCCGATATGACACTTGCTCGTTATCTTCGCGTGTTGATAGGTTCACGTTGGCATGTATGTGATAACGTTCGTGCACTTCGTACTGATGTTTACACTATATACATACACACATACATACATACATATAGCTGGTACGTGTTCTACCGTATGTTCATGCTGGCCTTTTCGTGTTGCTATGTTCACCAAGATGTGTACAACAAGCAGCACAGTACATTCGTGCTGACATGTTGGAGCTAGCATGCTCATGTAGTATAGACGCACGAATAACAAAATATGTAACAAACGACGAATAAACAATGGGAACATTGGTTTCACTACTTTTAACAACGCTAGGAAATTAGATGAGGAACTCGTGCAAAGCGGCGAGCGCTATACACTAATTCCTTCTCTTCTTGAAAAATGTCTTCTTCCCATCCTACGTACTATCTTCGCCCTTCTGTCTCTCTCCTCCTGTCCTATTCAATATAGTCCCAACTCAGATCAACCATTGGGTCACATAGCAGGCTCTCCCCCCCCCACCCCCTCTCTACAGCACTACGGTTCGTGCCTTCCTTTTTATCGCGAGAAGGCTTCAGCCATTTCTTCCCTCGCCGACTCGCGTCTAATTCATTGCGCTTACACTCAATCCTACTGATACACAATAATACCATCTAACACTGTAAGACTATGAGACTATTATGTTATCACTCGTGTGATAACATAACATTCCCCCCCTGGCGAAAATTTCCGAGCCGAATTTCCCCCAACCATGCCTTAAACGGAGGGGGCAAACACAACGATAACGATGGCTTCGGAAGTATCTCGTCTAGAGATTTCCATAGGCGCGTGTCACGTAGCGTGTGTACCTTGGCATACGGTGAGGCACCCACGAGGCAGATTGATACACACTAGACCTATTTCTGTCTCCGGTAGTGGCCACAAAAGAAAACAAATCAAACGACCCGACGCTGTCGTCCATAGGCTAGAATGTTCGCCTCACGAGCGGTTCTTAGTGGGATGGAGGGCACCCCCTCATGCCACTCGCGGAACAACACCTCACGGCGCTTTGCTCGCGCTCGGTGCAATCAATCAATCAATCAATCAATCAATCAATCAATCAATCAATGTCTGCCTGGTCGGCGAAAACTCGACGTGCCTTGTTCCAGCATTGTACGAGGAATACGAGGGTCTATGCATGATCGTATGACTACGAGCATTGTGATGCATACCATGAGTATACTAAGGTGACGTGACGTGTGGTTTAGTTGTTCTCAATACGCCTGACTGGTAATACCGAAAAACCTTACGAAACACAGTTGTTGTCATTGAACGCCATCTTATAAAACAACTCCGACGGGCCTCTGTGAGCGGAAGAGACTCTACTCTCTCGCTATTCATACCAGGTACCATTTTCTGCCCCCCTGGCCTTCTCGTCCTCTCTGAACGCCATATCATAATAGAAACTCCGACTGGTCTCTGTGAAGGGGAGATACTCTGCTCTCTTTCCGATCATACCATTCGCTACAGCTTTAGTTGCTAGGCGAACACCAGTCACATATCATCATTTACACGTTAGCTGGTCTTGCCGCATTGACCTACAGCAGTAGAGCGCACACCGACCTCAAGGAACGTTTGTGTACTATTACGGGGGGCCACAGTAAATAGCACCAAATATTGTGAGCAAAAATAGGAAAATATATAGGTTTTGGTGTGTACTGTAGGTCCTATTTACTATGGTCCCCAGTAGTAACACTTACTGAAAACGTTCTTTTATTAAGGGACAGAGTGGTATTCAGGGGTGTGATGTTTTCGAGCGCTATTTATGTCATATAGATAGTTTTGTCTTTGACAATGGACTTCAAGGGTGCTAGCTAAGGGCCCATTTTATCGAGGACTTTCGGTTCTTTCAATTTGACTTGAAATTTTTTTTTTCTAATTTAATTTAAGGGCCCATCTTATCGAGGACTTTTGATTCTTTCACTTTGACTTGATTTTTCTTTTCTAGTTTAATTTGCACCTGATTGAACGAAATTTAGTGTTCCCCGTTAAGATGGGCTCTAAAGTCGAGCGCTAAAATTTCGGAAGGCTCTCGCCCAGATCTTTCTGACAACACCTTGCTCGGCACTGACAAATTTCCTTCCCCTGCTGGAAAAATGTACTGTAGTTTTGAGGTAGAGCGACAACCTGACCGGATGAACAGCAGTCTCGTGGCCTACGCACCTCACCAAAATTTTTGTAAACCCAAACTATATCCGAACGATAAGGCATACCTCACACAATGTAAGGTATGCATTATTCCATGCCTCATAGTAATAAGGCATGCCTAATTGGAATAAGAAAATAAAGACTCGCCTTTTGGGAACATCAAATATGGCATTCAATAAGGTAAGGCATACCTTATTCCACTAAGGCCTTATCGAATGAGGCATGCTTTATTGATTCGAATGATGCATGCTTTCTCGGAAAAAGGCATACTTTATTGGAAAAAGGCCAATATGCCTTCTAGGATAATTCCCCAGGCGCGAAGCCTACGAACATGATAGTCACTCATAAATACTTTGATGGCATTTTTTTTTCAGCGCCTCTGTAGCAGAACACCTCCTGGAGTGCTCAGTCTTCTTGTGGGGTACATACATACATACATACATACGTACATACGTACATACATACAGCCTGCTGCTTCTTCTCGAGACTCAGCTATCCCTTAGGTCCGGCTCTTAACCACCAACATACTCACGCACCAGAGGTACAGCAGTTCTACTGTTGCAACGGGAGAGGGAGCGACGGGTTACATTGACATGCGGCACGTATTTTATATGTGCAAGTGTGTCGTCGTGAGCTTTAGGTGTCAGTCGCAGCTTGTTATGCCCTTTCAACGGGAGGGAGCGGCGAGTCAAATTTTTGGTATTCCGGGGGACCATAGTTAATAGGACCTACGGTACACACAAACACCCATGTATTTCCATGTTTTTACTAACAATATTTGGTCCTATTTATAGTAAATAGGACCAAATATTGTTGGTAAAAACAGGTAAATATATAGGTTTTTATGTACTCCATAGGTCCTACCTGGTATTAACTATGGACCACCGTAATAGTTCATCCCCAAACCGGGACTGCAGTTTACCCTAGAAGGTTCCAGCTTCATTTTTGCCAATCGGTGGGAGGATAAACCAAAAGGAAGGCCTAAGAAACAGACCAAAAGGAAGGACTAAGAAACAGGTGCTATTAATAAGAAGAATGCCGAAACGCAGCAGGGCCACTTCACTTCACCTCTTCGAGAGGGCCGCCTCTAACTCCTGTCGTCTCGCGACACAACTCTGAGCTTTGCACAACTGCAGCATCTTGTTGTCGCCATCGCCCCCTCCCTCGCCCTCCACATCCCCATCCTCGACAAGGTCACCTTTTCTCGGCGTCCTCCCTATCAATCAATACATACGAATTGAAAGGAGGGCATCGGAAAAAGAAGCCGTTCGGGAGCCGAATGGTGAGCCGATTCGGGGACGGATAGGAATGGAATAGAACTAAGTTGATTAGTTGGCTGGTTCTAGCCAGCCAACGAGACGGCTAAAATCAGACGAACGAAAAGCGTGCCAAACGCCTGTCTCCCGGCCGAGGAGGTCCAGGTGGAGGAGCCCCCAGGTGCTTCCGGAGAATCCTGCTGAAGTCGCCGCCCGACGCAATTTTCACGATATTCGGCTTATTTTTTGCACAAAAAAGTATGATAGAACCTAGTGAGACAATCCTTTCAACAAAGAAGCCTAAATAGCCGGATGCTTGGCACCGCTGCAACTAACCGTAATACCTTCGTAGCCAACTTGTGTTTACGAAAATTGAGACTTATGTCAACCCAACTCATAGCTCTGCTGCATAGTAATCGTCGTTTTTCGACGTCACCTTTCTTCCTTCAAGCCTCTCAAGGATGAGCGGTGTACAGCTTAGTACCGGCCTTCTCACAAGAAACCTAAAGTCGGGCTCATGCTGACTTTCTTAGTCTGGACATGCGCGAAAGTTCAGTTTCTTATGTTGCAGTTCCAAAACACGTTTCGCCCAGAAACGCGCATTCAATGGTGCCTTGAGGTCAGCCGCAGAACCAGGTGTCAACTTGCTTAGAATCTTAGACCCTGACGAGGCTGAGAGTCTTCTTCCCTCTGTTTCAATTTTTTCAGCGACTTTCTTGTGAGTTACTTAAGTACGAGCGGGCCGGCACTTTCCCGCCTGTCTCGTAGAACTGTGGTCCTCAACGACTAAAGTCACAACCTAGTTGTTAGTCGGATTAATAGCTAGTCGTTTCCCGGAGGTGCCGCTTATCCGACTTATTGGGTTTCCATACTTGTACACAGTGTAGGAAGGATCGTTTCATGCATGATACAAGTATCATTATTCTTTTTAGGAAGGGGATCCCTCGGTCGGAGAGAACTGACGTGGCTTAAGCCGATATGTCGGCTGGCCATCAGCTGGCTTCGGCAACCGACTTGACTTGCCGACTACAGCCAGTTAGTTGGCTAACGGTACCTATTGACTATTTCCTAGTTGTGAACACCTGACGACTCACAGCTCTACTAAAAAAGAGTCACCGGTGCAGTGCATGATTTTCGACTCTAGAGCAGGGGTCGAAGTAAAGGGAGTGGTAAGCTTGTACCAGATATTGGGCCGAAGGGAAAAGCTACTTTTTTTTAACTACTTTTTTTTGGCATCATTACTCTTACTTTCCAGCTTAACTCGTATTAATAGGAGGTTTTACCCTCAGCGATCTTCTGGACAAGCCGTGATCACAGGTATCGTCCCTTCTCCCCCCCGGCACGTGCCTTCATTTTTGTCGCGTGTAGGGTGCAGCATTCCCGCTGCTCATCGATTCTCGTCGGATGTTGCTAACTCTAGCGCCTTCCGCTGATCAATTTTTATGCAAGAAAAATTCCTTGCGTACCAGTGTGCACTCGGTGAGACTCGAACCTACGGAACCGATCTTGGTAGGCACGCGGACCACCATTGCCACGGGGGACGCCTGCAGTAGGTTGTTCGTTCCGTTCGACCCAATGAAATGCTGGTATATGCTTTGTGAAATCGACTCAGTCGCGGCGCTTGGCGCTATCTCCGGGGGTGAACCCCTCGCCACGCGCTGCTGGTCAGAATAGAGGAATCCCGAATGCACGCTCCCTATATTTCCACTGGTAGTTGTCTTTACGCGTAAGAATGTACCAGACGTATGAATTTTTCCCGTCGGATCACGACAATAGGCATGAAAAGGTGGAACACTTGGTACTTCAAAATCAAGGATCTTTATATATACCAGGCATATAGTGTTGACCATCGCATCGAAAGTTGCGCAGTATCGAACTTTCGATACCTGGTAGTCCTATACGAAGTACCTGGCATATCGGAACATCGAAAGTGTTTTGCCCTCCATCCCCTGGCATATCCTTGCTTTTTATGCAGGTATTGAACGAAAGCTACAATCTGTCAAATATCGAGCCCGCATCGAATACGGGAGTATTTTTGTGCATCAATTTCGTATCGAGTTCGATCCTCATACGTACTTACGTACGATATACAACGCATCTTACAGGTGTTTGGCAGTACATACTTTACATCCTAAATATTAAAATGCACCTCCGAAGTGTGAAAAATTACCCCCGAAATATATAAATATACCTCAGAAAAAAACTCTATCTATTAATAGGTAGTATCGTAGCTCAAGAAAACACTCGAGAGGATCACAAGGAAATGTTTGAAAAGTGTACCGAAATTAATTCGCCGTTCCAAATTTGGGCATACTTTTAATTCAGTAGAGGCTCACTCTAGGTGTAGCAAACTCTTTCGATCAAGTACACCTGGTACTATTTTGGTGAAACGAAGTATTCGACGGCTGCTCGTCCAGACTGTCCGTCAACCGACATCTTTGACGTAGAAAGTAGTGATACCATGGTTGAACATAGTGACACGACAGGGCAAGCTTTAAGTTAATGGCACTTTCTAGCCACACTCACTGGGACTGACCGAAATATTTTGTTGGAATACCATTCCCAACATTCTTACTATACTATTTCACGATATGCATACTATTAAGAGTAGTATTAGTAGGTTATGTTGATTGTTCATCGGACTACAGTTTTGTTACAATAGCTTTTCTCAAAATCAGTTTTTTGGGGGAGGTATAGAGCTCCTATACTATAATCAAGTGCATTAACAGCCTCAGAAAAATTAGGTGCTACGTACCTGCTACGTGTTTTGCCTTATAGGGCTAACACTTAAATATGCTACTCGTGTCCTACCTACGAGCACGAGTCCAGATAGACGCATCGTAATACGTTAACCTCAATTGTTCATCATGTACTGTACGTGATTGGTCGGATATCATACCTCGATACCTTGGGGGTGGCAAGGGCTTCATGTCACGCAGGCGTCTACGACAGGCAGGCGTGCGTAGATGAAGTGCTGACGGTCTATGAAGATGTTTGACACGTCAAGCCCTGTAGACTTCAAATACTATCAATAGTTTTTGAGTGATGATAATCATGTATTTGACGACTGTCCGCCAAGGTTCACGAGTGCCGGTAACCGACCAGTTTGACGTAGAACATGTTCACCGAGCATAGACGCATCTTCCAATTCGTGGAACTCAACTGTTCAGCATGTATGTCATGGATCGAACGCCACACACGCCCCGGGAACGACACGGGCTCACGTCGCACAAGGCATTTGTTTATAAGATAAGCAGGCATACGTAGATGTCGGCTGGCGGTCTAATAATAGGTTTGACCGGTCAAGACTGTTATGATACTGCCTTGAATGAGGCTGAAAGCCCGGTAATTACCTGGGTTCAAGTATTGGGGATCGTATTTGTAGTACTTGGGAGGCGTATCTTTTCCCAGCGAGGCACGAGCTTGGCTCTCAGTCCCCGCGTGCACGGAAGCTATAAAGCTGCTCTTCTTCTATCTCTAAGCAAACAAACAACACACGTGAGTACCAACGAGTACCGACTTAATAAGCCAACCTGTCCTGGGATCAAAGTGTCCGGACCCTGATCTTAACAAGACGAACAAACTCTTGATATTCAATATACTACGGTAGCTTCAGTCTTTAGGTGTTGATGTTTGCACGCCAAGGGCCAGCAGTACATGTCCGTCCAGAGGAAAGGGAAACAAGGGTAACCATAGTTACTATGGGCACCAATTATTACCGGTAATAAGGGCGACAGTAGTTACCGGCAACAAGGTAAGGGAAACAGTAGTTACGGGTAACTAGGGTGACAATAATTACGGGTGATAAGGGCGAAAATAGTTACCGGTAATAAAGTGGCAATAGTTACCGGTAATTACGGAAAAAATATTCACCGGTAGTAAGGGTTTGAGCGTTTGGGTGTTACAGTAGGTAGGGCTGTGAGGTGCTTTACCTATAATGGCTTCGCGGCTTTTCTAGTGCCACAGGCTGAGTGAAGGTTCAGGGTGTCAGATTCCCCCACGAGCTGACCGGATGAGAAATTGCCGGGTTTAACGTTGGATGGGCGTTGATTCATTGCTGTCTACCGGTACCTCCCTATGCTGGACCACGTTCGCATGGGGTTAGCCAGTCGATCGGAGATCGAGAGATCAACATGAACGCACACCTGAAAGGCGAAAGGCGACAGCAAGTGTGGGGACCGAGATCTGCCTCCGCTTTTCGGCCGGGAAAGGAAGTGTAATAATGAGCTGGCCAACAAAGGCGACTAACGGACTTAAGGTTATCAAGTCTACCAGTAAAAAACACCTGGTATACGTCGAGCCACAGACGCGCTAGACCGCGAATCACCCCACTACACTAACTTGAATACCTAACCGACTACAGTAGTAAATAGTCGGCGACTTATAGCTAGCCAACTCACAGTCTACCTAACTAACTACTGGCTAGTCGGCGACATATAACCGGCCAATAACAGTCCTACCTAGCCAACTGATGCCTAGTCGGCAACTTGTAGTCAACAAACTTACCTTCCTACTTAGCCAACAAATGACTAGCCGACGACTTATGGTCATGAGTCAATTCGCAGTCCCGTCTAGTCATTAAAAATCTGCTGTAGTCGGCGACGTATAGTCAGCCAATATTTCAAATCCCTAGCCAACTAATGACTAGTCGATGACTTACTGCTAACCAAATCACAGTCCTACCTAACAAACTAGTTGACTAGTCGGCAACTTATAGCCAGCCAACTCACAGTCCTACCTAGCCAACTATATTAGTGACTAGTAGGCGACTTGCAGCCAGCCAATTCAGAGCCTCAGGGAATAGTATTTGGTCGAACAATGCCGCGAGCGTACTCGCCTTCTGACTGCTGTGCTTTCCCCTTTGTCGCCCAGCTTGTGTCCCCCCCACGAAGACCGAGCGCAAATAGCAAGTCGTTCACCCTGCGCGAAGCAATGCCGAGGGGATGGGGATTGAGAGATGGGAAGGAGACAAGTGCAGCAGTAGACATGATGGAGGGGGAGTGGTGCTATGGTCGAGGAGCTACCCCAACTTCTGCTGGCACGTGTAAGCCAAACGGGCGAGTGGCCGTTGCTGTGCCTCACTCAAAATTAGACTCAAGGCTATTGGCTTGGCTTGGCGCAGCAGACCAATCCCATGACCCGCATCGCGAAGCCAAAAATTGTAAAAGCTTGACCCTTTTAGAGCCGCAGTCTTGGTTCCGCTCTAATTCTGAGTAGATTGTCCCCAAAACGAGACTGCACTACGTATTGCGGGGGTCCATAGTAAATAGGACCTATGGTAGACACAAAAAACAATATATATATTTCCTATTTTTACTAACAATATTTGGTCCTATTTACGATGGTCTCCCGTAATATTAATACCTACCCGGTGCAGTACTCAAAGGTTTAAATAGGGTATTAAAGTCACTCGCACGGGTGTGGCTCTGAGCGACTAAAAAACATTGACCTACTAGTAGAGGTGCCCCACCCCTACAGTACGGCTGGCCTTGGTCAACCATGGGACTCAGGGTTGATGTTCTTATTCTCAGTGTCCTCCTCATTATTGTTCGTCTTTTTGTCCTTAGTCTTGTTCTAATTACTCTTCTCGTTCTTAGTGCGGGTCCACCCCTCCCAGAATGCCGAGCGTACGAACAATTAAGTCCTTCACTCTTAGCAGAAGAAGCCTAAGATTAGAGACGGAGATGAGGCAAGGAAGGCAAGAAATCGGCGTCGGATGAGTAGTACTAATAATAGTATTCACGGGTGCGATATTTCTTTTCGTTTTCGGTCGTCACCATTGCTTTTAAACTTAATCCCCTATGGTACTTAAAAGCGAGTACATGTCCAAAACACATGCCGAGTGCTAGAGCTGTGAGGCGGCGGGATTCCACGACAAATACACAATCGGTAAGTGCCGTCAGCCATCCAGCGGACTATAGTCGACTAGCCGGCTGGCGAAGCTAGCTGATTGCCCGCCGACTTGCCGACTTACCTGGAGTCAGAGCCAGATTAGCTCCCCCGGCCATGAGGGTCCGGCGCAAAAAACAAAACCGGTCTTTCGCATTGAACAACCCTTCCTACTAGTATGAAAACCCAATAAGTCGGAAAGTCGGCACCTCCGGGAACCGATAATTAGAGATAGTAGTAGACAAAATTGTTATCACCCCAACGAATGAGTGTTCATGGTTGCTGACTTAATTAAGCCGTGCCGACTTGCAGCTCTACCGATTACAGCATCGGATACACCTGGTACGAAGCAACCCGGGCTATATACTGGGGTACAGTATAGGGGATGCGCCCGAAGTGCAATGTTACGCACCCCGGATAGGTCACGATTTAGATCATTTATCAGTTCCTCAGCTGCCGTCGTGAGAGGTATTGCAGCGTGATCTATCTATCTACATCGTACAGATTCAACCCAGGAAACATGTGGTAGATGATGCAGGTCATACGGCTCCCACCCGGAAACATGAGCTACGTAGGTCGTGTCGGTACAAGATCGGGAATAGACAGACCTGTGTGCCTTCAAGTACAAGTGGGAATCGATGATCATCTGTAGATCATCTACTTGTCCGAGGTGTGCAATGCTACTTTTACGGAGGGCCGTAGTAAGTAGGACCAAATATTGCTAGAAAAAATAGGGAAACATACAGGTTTTTGTGTGTGCCGTAGGTCCTATTTAATAGGGTCCCCCGTAATATTAATACTGCTGTAGGAGCTTCGGCATTGGTGCGCAGCATGCTGGTAATCGCCAAAAAGCCGATTTTCGATTTTCCCATTGGTTGTAGAGAACTGCCGTTCCCATGAACATGACAACCGATTTAACATTGTACTATTAATATTTTTGTTCTGTTTTGTGAGAGATGTATTTCCCTCTCAGTCAAGATCTACGCTGTCATATATAGTCATTTGTGACGGCCGTCGATGACGCCAAAGCACTTCAAAAACAGCATCGGCGGTCTCGAGATAATATCGAAGATCCAAGAATATCGGGATTTATGGGCAAGGCGTCTCGCCCCAAATAACATTTTTTTCGTTATATCCTCTGTTCCGAGCCTGCCAAGGCTGGGTTTTATATATTTTTTGTGTGTCGGTACCTATCATCACTGAACACATACTCTAGGATAGTTTTTGTCTGTGAGGCACATACAACCATTGAAAAGCAGAACAAACACTAAAATCGATTGTCAATCTCGTCGGAAAGGCAATTCTCAACTATAATAGCTTACTTGTCGTGGTCTTGGCCCGCGTGCATGGCTTTCCCATAATAAAAATTGGGGTAGCTCGTAGGAGGTGTGGTTGGCTCAACGCGTTAATATGGGCCTTCTAAAGCCTATACGACTTCCATGTAAGGAGGCGGTCAGTCAAGGGGTCACAACGCGGTCTACCGGCCTCCTTATATGTTTATTTTCAGCAGAGGAGACGGTGAGTCAAGAGGTCAAACCGCGGCCTACTGGCATCTTTATATACTAGTTTTAGTTTCGGGAGCGGTCAGTCAAGGGATCAAACCGCGGTCTCCCATAAATAGCCTATTTAGGTCTAATGGCATGCGCGATCGACCAGCGGTAGCAAGAATCGGTCAAGCCAGCCACCCCCACCCCAGAATTATAGCCCATAACTGCCTGGCTTGCCGTGCAAAAGAAAAATATAAGACCTTTCGGTTTAGGCGCGTCAATACTTCGCTTTTCTTTAATTTACTAGCTATAGCGTAGCGGTCAGTCAAGGGGTCAGACCGCGGCCTGCTAGCATTTTTGTATACCAGTTTTAGTGTGTGGGGGGGCGGTCAGTCAAGGGGTCAAACCACGGTCTACTATTAAGAGCACCTTTTAATACTATATTTAGTGCAGGGGGTGGTCAGTCAAGGGATCAAACCGCTGTCCACTACTGTAGCATGTATAAACTCCATAGTATGCTGGGTTTAGTATATTGGGTGGTCAGTCAAGAGATCAATGCGCAGTCTACCAGGATATTCAGTCTCCTTAGTATACTAGTTTTAGTGTAGGGGTTGTCAGTCAAGGGGTCAACCCGCCGTCTTCGTACAGTGGCATCTTTACACACGATGCCATTAATGTTTATTGAATAGATGCAGGGTAGATGCGCCTGTGACCAGTCGGTGTAAAAATCGATCTTGAAAGCCATTCCCTTAGCCCCACTCCATCCCCCGGCGGGATGTGTTAGAGGAGGAGGCGAGGAAAGTCAATACATGTAACACGGAGAAGTTTAGTGCGCTAGATCGTATCGATAAAGCGATCGCTACTCTAGGAGATAGATGGTGGCCACAGGTGGCGAAACGGTAAGGGGATAAGAGTCATAGCAAAAGGTTTCTATGTAATAGAGCTCCCAATTGTTGGAGGTGCCTCCAGTGGGAGTTGGAACGGTTCTCCGTCTCGAAAGGGATGCGTGGCCTATGGTCAAAATGACTAAGGCAAGCAACAAATGAGTACGCCCCCCCGCCGCGCTTGGTGCAGGCAAGCAATGGTTGTCTAGCCGGTGAAAACCCAACGTGCTCCGTCCCGGCAATATAGGGACGCGGGGGTCTCTTGTCATACGCTTACGGCCATGCATGATATCGAGTACCCCCCCCCCCTCCCCTGGCTCATCCATCAAGATCCCCCAACAAAATCTGCTTGGTCGGTGAAAACCCCATGTGACGTGCTCCGTCCCGGCATTGCAGGGATGTGAGGGTCTATGGTCATACGCCTATGGCCATGCATGATATCGAGTACGCCCCCCCCCCCCGCATCACCACCCGTGTATAATAGAGAGGTAGGAGAGGCGAATTCGTACTTTTTAGTAGGTACGAGTAGTACCTGATATACTGTATGTATGAGAATCGAGTTCAATACGATACCGATCTGCCAAAAAACTGGTCGATACGACTATTGATACGATATTTGATACACCGAAGCTTTCGCTCAGTGTCAGAAACAAAACACGGGGATGCCAGGAAATGGAGAGCAAAACGCATTCGGTACGACGTATCGAAATCTCGATATTTCTAGATACATACATACATATCAAACTTTCGATACGGTATCCACCACTAATACTGGTGACACATGCAGTAGTACAAGTATATTCGTGTGAGTCGTTGCGTTGCTGGCAACGGCGGTGGGTCATTGATGCATTAATGACACATCAATGGTACATCTATGATACATCAATTTTACATTTTTTTTTTATTTTATTTTTTATTTTTTTTTTATCATCACTTTTACTTTCCAGCCCCCTCGTAGGAGGTTTTACCCTCGACGATCTTCTGGACAAGCCGTGGTCACAGGTGTCGTCCCTTCTCCCCCCCGGCACTTGCCTTCATTTTTTTATCGCGCATAGGGTTCAGCATTCCCACTGCTCGTCGATTTTCATTGAATGTACAGCTAACTCACGCTCTCGCGCTTTCCGCTAATAATCAATTTTATGCAAGAAAAAGTCCCTATGAGCATGCACTCGGTGAGACTCGAACTCACGAAATTGATCTTGATAGGCTCGCGGACCACCTACCAAGCCACCGGGGACGCACAGCTTACATCATTTTTACATACCGGGTATTAAAAAATGCATTTACAGTATGATACATCGATTCCGGCGAGATTGCGGTCGGCGAATGTGAGAACGTCCCTTTTGGACATCTTGGACACTTTGGACATCCACGCGGCCAATCACATCCTACGACCAGGTACTACTGCTACTGTAGGTACATCTCGTTTGAATTTCGTCCGAGCTAACTCTTTAGGCAGTACACATGTATGCACCATAGGACCGAAACAGGCCTGCCTACCGGTAGACAGCGAGTGCTGACCGAACTGCCTAACATGTACTAATTTTATGCGTATGAGAGAAACTCTGCATCAGGCATTTTTTGCTGTTTTTTCTACGTCTCCCTTCGGGTGTACTTGTAAGTAGGTACTGCCTATAGTTGGCTATATCCACACGTATTTCTATACCGTCGGCTTGCGAGTGATGGGGATGGTATGATTATATCTAGCTCGTTATTAATACCAAGGTATGAAACAAGCATAACGACAGCCGCCGACGTAAGTAAGGTCAACTACGGTTGGCGCCCGCAGTTGAGGAACATTGTGTTTAAGAAGGATAGGCTCAGATGGGCGCGAATAATGAAAAAATGGGTCAAGAGACACAGCTCATCGGTGGGACCAACTCCAAATCCTATACACTAGAGTTAGAACAAGGTCGGAAAAAATTAAGACATTGAGCCCCAGGGGCACCAAGTTGACGTTTCCTGACACCGGGCGCCCACTGTAATGACTGAGGGTTTTGTTTTTTGCGTCGATCGCCCACAACGAAAACAAATATCGCCGTATGATGTACCAGGTATACCTGGTACTTGCTTCGGTCCATCGAGACGCTTTTGAGCCTGGTTTGCTGTTTGTGACCACGGACTAGATTCCAGGGAACTGAGTTACTACAAGCGCAACCGATGTAGTCTACTCTGTATGTACAACAGTATTGTAGTATTGCGGTATTGCAGTATTGCGAGGACACCGCTAACGATACCTGGTATGCAGGTATCTCTTCTGTGAGGAAGAATAACCAGCAAGTGCACAATTTACTGAGTACGTACGTTTGCTGGATGTATGTGAAGGGCGGGGGACATGGAAGAACACTCTCACTCTCACACGCACTTGTATATATCCTGCACCAGACCATCATTTATTGTACAGGTACAGCAGCAGTACTGTTTTTGTTTGTAGCACGTATCGTACTCGATACCTGGTACAGGTCGTACAATATGTATACATTGTTTGTTTGACAATTTCTCACCCAATGTGATGGATTTCGTTCCAGGCCGCCATCGCCGCTTTCCTCCAGATTAGCAGCACCCTCGTCCCGACGACAATAATACTGTCAGGCTACGGCAGATCCTTCCCTGAAGACGCTTTGACTTGCGCCGAGCACGTACGAGACACGATAAGGCCACGTATACAAAAGGCTTTGCTCTGTTGGAAATAGCAATGCCGGCACACCAGCACACCACACACGGGGAAGTTTGACACGCTCGTTTTTTCTTTCAAGTCAGAACATCAGAACCATGTCGGGAAAATGAGGAGCTAGAACCCAATCGGTTGCTTATCATGCCCAACCTCCTCTCTTCCCATCATACAAGTAGTACCGCCGACGCAAAGTGAGGAGGTGGCCCCCAACACGCCTGTACGAGTAGTACTGGGTAGCGTTGCGCTTTCGCAAGCTAAAAACGCATTGATCGTTGACCGTTGACCGTTGATCGTTGGCCGGATGTCGAACAGGCAAATAGTTTTCAAATAATTATTGTCAGTTACACTATACAACGCCATTTTGTCTATATAAAACTTACAGGGAAGAAAATGAAAAATAAAAAATGGAGCCTGAAAAATTTCCAACATCTCGAGCTCGATTCTCGATTCCAATAATAGCAACCCCACACGCTCACAGCAGCGTGCCTCGACCCCTGCATGAGCACTCATCCTCCCGACAGAACTCGTCCGTCGCCGCCTCCTACTTCTACTTCATCAGCGACGGCGCCGTCAGACCTCCAGCCAAAGCAGTTGACCGCAGCAGAGGACACGGACTTGGAGGAATTGGACGATAACGAGCTCAGCGACAGCGAGACACCCGGCGGAAATATGGCTCTCTACCGCACACAGCAGCAGGTACAGCAGGAGCAGCTGCAGGCGAATGGAGGTGGCAAGAAGTTTGGCGAGGTGGCCAACGCGATTGCCTCGTGCAGCGCGCTCTCCTTCTTCTCCATTTCGATGATCCTTGCAAACAAGGTAAGATGATGCCTTTGCGGAAAATTGAGTAGACAGACGCTCGTCAGGGTATCAAGCGGATCAGCAGCGTTTGTTCTGATTGTTTCACGAAGAGTTGGATGGTGGATAGCAGCAGGAGCAGTCAGTTGGCGACTATTAATACTTTACGTATGTATCGTCCCGAGAAATACTCGAAATGTTCATCGGTCGATTCTTTGTGCTGGTTCATCCTTCCATTCTGAGAAAGGCATGCTACACACCTCACGCAGCAGCAGTCATAGAGGAAGCTCCAGAGAGGATCTAGCAGAGTCGGAGGAATCGAATCGGTCGCAGGATAAGAGAGTTTCTGCTTCCGCCTTGTGGATATTGCTGTGCCCTGCGGAGTACTGCTGTACCTGGTACTCGTTTTCATAGCCCTGTGTACCTGGCCCTATGTAATAGTGCAGCAGAAGGAACAGCGGCAGCATTTGCAGCAGCAGCTGCAGCAGCAGCAGCAGTAGCGGTAGCAACAGCAGCAGCAGTAGCAGCAGCAGCAGCAGCAGCAGCAGGAGTGCTGCAGTACTCACACACGTACGCGCGACTTGCGACTTGCGACGTCGACGTTCGGCGGTCGTATATACGTACCTCTGAATATGGGCTACGTAAATACGCGTATATGTACCAGTATATGACCTCATATACCTGGTAGGCCGTAGGTACGCACTCTCACCCCAAGTATCAATGTACATGGAGTAAATACAGCAGCAGTACAAGGGCTCCGCATGGGTGACTGCCGGCACCCATGTTCAGGATGGGGAAGTATATATACCTCAGTGCCAATTCGTGATTACTTTATAAATACACCGTTCGATATTATTAGTATTACGGGGGACCATAGTAAATAGGACCTACGGTACACACAAAAATCTATGTATTTACCTATTTTTACCAACAATATTTGGTCCTACTTTCTATGGTCCCCCGTAATAGTACGAACAGGATGAGGTCAATCAGGTCAATGTGTCAATGTCCACTCATCATCTCATCAAACACCCAATATGAACCTCGCGGGGAAACCGTGGCGTCGCCACAGCAGCAGGCATACCGCATAGTCGTACTCGTAGCTCGTACTCGTAGTCCACACTCGTATGAAAGAGCAGCACTGCTGCTGTAGGCCGTATGTACGCACTCTCACTCCGAGTATCAATAGTAAATACACCGCCACAGCAGCAGCAGCAGGCATATGTACTCGTGCCTCGTACGAGCCCATACTCGTGCATGTGGAAGAAGAGCAGCAGCTGCATCAGCAGCCGATTTGTGGTCGTAAGCAACCTTACGTACTGATAATAGACTATTAATATCGATAGCCATACCCATAGGCTGCCAGGCATACAGTATTAATAGTAGTCAGTCCATGGAGTCCTTCGAGGAGTCTTACCTAATTGGGTACCAGTTGGCAGCAAACAACACTCGCCTGTCTATTGCTGCTACTGTACTGGTACTGCTGCTGTCTATTACCTGGTGCGCACTTTTAGTAGGTATCAGATACGGTACTACTGCTGCCTGTTATCGGCCTACTACTACAGCAGCCTCTGCCTCTGGGTGCTGTCTCTGATGTGTAGGTACTGCTTGCTGCACACACTATTTATACTGCTGCCTCTACATCACTATCAACACTACGAGACGTATAATATTAATAGTGCTGCTGTACATAGATACGACAACCGTATATGCTGTACCTGGTACCTCGTACCTGGAACGTTCTGCGCAAGATAGCACGCCCTGTCCTTTTTCTTTGAGTTAACATATGCCTGGTACGGTATCGCCGGTATATAATAGGTGTCTGCTGTGAACTGCTGTGATCGTGTTAACTGGTTAATAGTGACAATAGTGAACCGTGAATCCAGTCGTGAGATCGTGAGTCCAATCCCTCGACGGGGAGGGACTAGATGTCAGGCGACAGCACTTTCACCCCTTGACAGACAGGAACTTCGCCTTGATACGCCTTGACTGACCACCAGACTACTATTAAGGTTTTATTTTGAAAACTCGGCCCTACACCCTTGACGGCGCACGTTTTTCGTGGCTTGAGATGACACCTTCGCTGTGTGTAGAGTCAAAGCCAGTACTGAAATCGAGCGAAATTGAGTGAAATCGAGCACTGAAAACAACCAAAGTTCACATATATACTTGTACCAACATACCGGTACGTAGACCACGAGTAGAACCCAGAATCGTTGTTTCTTTGGCTTTTTTCATTTCTGTTATAAATGGTAGTTGTGTGTGTTCGTGTGTTCATGCCTTGTGCTTTGTTTGGTTTGACTGTTATTTTTACCTTGGTTCTTAGTCTTACTCTGTTGACGACTAGTGGTGTTTTCTTCTTTTTCTTTTTCTTTTTCCAGCTCGTTCTTTTCAAGTGTCTGCCACGTCCCCTACGTGGGGGTACGATGGTTTGTTGCTATACTGAAGTATATACATATACCAGGTATATTTTAGTTTCTTTTTTTTGTTTCTTTTCTCTTTCGAATTGTCTTTGTTTTTGTTTTTGTTTTTTCTCTTTGTTTCGTTTTTGTTTCTCTAAGTCATGGAATGTGTATGTCGTGCCTGTCGTACGCAGTATGATGACATGGCATTGCATTACATACGTGGCAACGTAGTATCTCTGTGGCGTACCTTTGTGACCACAGAAATTGTATCTCTCTAGGTTTGAAGAATCGGCACGGACACTGGTTGTGCTGGATGTCGACGCGTAGAAAGAACGGTTTAATGTGAAGAAAACAACAACAGCATTAAACCGTTTCCTACTTGTCGACATCCGTCACAACCGGTGTCCATGCCGATTCCTAAATTCTGAATTTCTACTTTTAATTATTAATAATAGAGAGATGCGCTTGTTCCGTGTGTTGTGTGTTCTTCACATTGAACCCTTCCTATTAATACTACCCGTCGACATCCAGCACCACTGTCAACCAGTGTCTGTGCCGATTCTTCAATCCTAAAGAGGTAGAAGTACTGTGGTCACAAAACTAAGCCACAGAGAGATACTACATTGCTACGTACTTGCTATGCAGTAACCACAGCAGCAGTGGACAACGCAATGCCATGCCATTTTTTTTTTTTTTTTTTTTTTTTTTTTTCATCATCACTTTTACTTTCCAGCCCACTCGTAGGAGGTGTTCACCCTCGACGATCTTCTGGACAAGCCGTGGTCACAGGTGTCGTCCCTTCTCCCCCCCGGTACGTGCCTTTAGTTTTTATCGCGCATAGGGTTCAGCATTCCCACTGCTCGTCGACTTTCATCGAATGTACAGCTAACTCACGCTCTCGCGCTTTCCGCTAGTCAATTTTATGCAAGAAAAAGTCCCTACGAGCATGCACTCGGTGAGACTCGAACTCACGAAATTGATCTTGATAGGCTCGCGGACCACCTACCAAGCCATAGGGAGATAGAGAGGTGTGTGTGTTCTTTACATCAGCGTTCCTTCTACCCGTCGACATCCAGCACAATCAGTGTCTGTGCCGATTCTCCCAATCCTATTATTAATAATAGATAAATCCAACCTCTGTGGTCACAAAACTACTTACTCCACAGAGATTATGCATTGTTTTTCATTGTTCTGCTGTGTTATTCAGAAAGCAGAGTCAGACAATGCAATGCCATGACGGCGTCCCCGGTGGCTTTAAGCTTGGTAGGTGGTCCGCGTGCCTATCAAGATCAGTTTCGTGGGTTCAAGTCTCACCGAGTTCATATTCGTAGGGACCTTTTCTTGCATAACAAAAATTGATAAGCGGAAAGCGCGAGAGCGTGATTTAGCTACATTCGATGAAAATCGACGAGCAGTGGGAATGCTGAACCCTGATGCGCTACAAAAAAGTAAAGGCAAGTACCGGGGGGGAGAAGGGACGACACCTGTGCCCACGGCTTGTCCAGAAGATCGTCGAGGGTAAAACCTCCTACGAGTGGGCTGGAAAGTAAAAGTGATGAAAAAAAAAATAAAATGTCATGATTCTGGCTGAATACGACAGGCACGACAAACACATTCATTCTATGAAAGAGAGAATAAAAGAAACAAACAAAAAAACAAATCAAACCGAAAACAGAGAAAACAAATCGAAAGATAAAAAAAGGAAAAGTAATGGTAATAAGCTGCTGCTGTCGTGCCTCCCCGCCTGGGATGTGGCACAGACACTCGTTGAAAGAACGAGCTATCAGCCATCGAATAGTACGAGCGAGCCCCTTGCCGTCGTCCGTTAGGGATGGAAGTTCCTCTTCTACAGGTACGAGTATACTAGTATGATACCAGGTATTAATATTACTCTGTAGTATTGTTAATATTAATAATATTTTTTCCTTATCGCGGGGTGTTAATACTGTTACTATTAATATTAGTAGTAATACTGCTGTGTTATTAATAGTATTAATAGTGTTATTGCTGCAGTCTCCTGTTGGGTACAGTATATAAGCCTTATACTGTAATTTGAGTGGTTTGTCCCGAAAACGGTGCTGACTGTAGTATATACTATTAATACTGTCAATACAAGGGTTAACTATCCGCTGCTGGATTGCTGGATTCACAGCGTTGTGAGTGTACCGGGTCCCTGGGCTGCTCAGGCACTGCTCAGCTGTGTTCTTTTATTTCATATCAGATATGATACATGGTACCTGGTACTGATAGGTATTGATGTTAATAGTAGTGCACGTGGTACGTGACGATGTGTGAGGCTCGAGGGCTTCTGAGATCCGAGGTTCTGATTGCTTACCTACTACGAGGTACCTGGTGACTAACTAACCTGGTAACTGAAACAGTAACACCTCGTAACAGGTAACACGCAAGATACACACGTAACTTTGAGGTGAAGGTCGGAGAAGATTTACTCCGAAGCAGGGGGGGTACACATGGCAAGAATGTTGGCTTAGGAACCATTCACATACCACAGGTACATGTAATATAGACGGCAAGCAGTGTTCCTGTTAATATCTTGTCTAGGCGCAGCATGGCGTACGTTTTTGCCCTTCAAAGGAAGAAGAAATGGAAGGAAAAAGAAACGCACCAGCTTTTTGGGAAGATTAAACCACAGCAACAGCAACATGACCACCGCCACCACTACCACCACCACCACCACCACCACCACCACCTCCGCCACTATTAGCGCTTCCAGCAGCAGCAACACCACCACTAGCAGCAACGATAGCATGGCTCTTACTACTCTGTAGACTACGTTGAGTGGGCACTCTACTTTTTTGTTGTCCGACTGCTGTATTGTTTGACGAGTACCAGATGCCTTTTAATAGGCGACGAGTACTTGCCACAAGCGTTCATGCTGCTGCTGCTCCGCATATAGTTTGGCCCGATCCTTCTTGACCGCTTGTTAATATGCTATTAATAGTATTATTGTGCTCTCACACCACACCAGATATATAGGTGAAGTAGTACCAGGTATACACATGGCATGTTCTTGGTCCACCTAACAAATCAACGCCGAGATTAGGGCAAAAGGGCCGAAAATTTCTTGCAAAATCGGGAAAAAAGTCCCTTAAGACTCTCCCGACAAAAAAAACTACCAGGTATCTGATTGAAATGTTGCTTGGGCATCCAATTCTGAGGAAGTTCACCTTCGCGGTTGCGCGGGCTATAGGCTTTGACTCAATAAGCTCGTATTAGTAATTTCCGCTTCGAAGGACCTTTTCTTTCGTGCTCCCTGGCATGCTGGGACATTTTGGTGTCAATTAACGGAATTTTGCAAAACTGGCACAAAATCAGGGGAACAAAAACTTGGAGGGTTCAACAAAGCCTATTAATAGCTCGGGCAGATCTACCGCGACTGGGAACATTTTTTGTTTTTCTCTTTTCACGGTCCTTGGCGAAGGCAGGGCTATTGCCGCTACATTTTTTTCCCGTATCGCTACTGTCCGAGGGGGTCTTGTCTAGCGTGGTCCATTTCGGTGCCAATTATCGAATTTTGCACAAAACTCGCATAAAATATGGGGGGGAAAAAAGACCCTGATGGGATAATCACCGTTGTGTTTGTTTTTGGTGTCGCTCCTGGCTCTAACGAGCCTCGTAGGGGTAGCCATTTTGATGTCAATTTTCCGATTTTTGCCCCAACTCGAATAGCATGACGGAAAAAAGATCAAACGAAGCCAGCGCAGGCAGATCTACTGCGCTGCTGGCTGCTGGGTACGTTCCTCATCGTTTCCTTTGCTGGCGCCGCGGGAAGGACTATGGTCGCTATGTTTTGTTCTCGTGTGGCTGCCTTCTCTCACTACAGTAGATCTGCGAGCACTAGGCTTAGCTTACGCCGACGTGAGCGGTCAGACGGAAGCGACACGGGAGCGATACGAAGCGAAAATGGCGGCGATAGTCCTGCGGCAGCTGCAGTAAAGGGAAGAATGAAGAATGTGCTCAGCCGCGGTAGATATGCCCCCTATGACTATGACTATGATTTTGACCCATTGAGCTTCCCCCCCCCTGATTTTACGCGAGTTGTGTGAAATTCGTAGTGATGGTTTGAAGAAAATTCGCTTAATCACAGTTTTCTGAAACCTTGATATGCCAGGAAGCACGAAAAATCGGCGGACGACGCCGACGCGACCCACCAGAGACGGAAGAGATTCGAAAAAACGAACGTAGTGGTGACATCAAAGTCCCCTGCGCCAGCGGCAGTATGGTGAAGAAAGCAGAATGCCCCCAGCCGCGGTAGATCTGCCAGCGCCACGCTTTGCCCTGATTTTACGCGTGTTGTGCGAAGTTCGCAGTATTGACACACTGGAAAGGCCCGAGCCTGATATAGTTTTCTTTAAATCCGCTTAGGTACTTCAACTCAAACCTAATGTACATATGCATGCCAAAAAACACGGAAAATAGTCGGGGCAACGCGGACGAGACCCGTTAGAGACCAAAATGATTTGGAGAAACGAAGATAGATAGGGGGGATCGTCCAGCCTGCGCCAGCGGCAGTAAAGGGGATAACGGAGAATGTGCCCAGCAGCGTCGCAAGTCTGCCGGCTTAGGCGAAAGTGCCTGCACTGAAGGTGTAAATGATGCAGTTTCAATGTACATGTAACATACTCGCCAGGTACTTGGTACTACTTGGAAGGTTTTGATTTTTCGTTTCGGTGCGGTGAGGATCGTGTCGGTTTGTTACCCATTATAGGGGAACCGCACCCTTCGATTTTGCCTTGAACTAAATCGTACCGCATCGCACCGCGCCGTAAGATTCTCAAATGTTTTTATCGGCACCGAACCGTACCGTTTGACTTTTTCCCAACTGCAAACGGTTAAGAAAGCCTTGCAGTCTTTATAACCAAGTAGTTGTGCAGGTACTGTGCCGTCCGGTTTTCCCGGTTTTTACCGAACTGCAGGGCACCGTACGATTTTACCCGATTCGCACCCCGAACCGTATGATACGAAAAAAAAAAAAAAACCGCAAGCGCACCGTACGGTTTGATCCAATTCTGAAATACTAAGATCCCCGCCGCGCCGCACGGCGGCACCGCACGGCACCGCACCGTAGGATTATGCAAATAGGAAGTATTATTAGAAACACCTCACCGCGGTCCGGTGGGCACCTCGCAAAACCTTGTTTTTTTCTTCAACATTTGCATGTGGTGAGCAGCCAACCCCCCCGTTAACGGACATATACTGACTGTACAGAGTCTTTCTACCCATTTTTAGAGCATCTGCTTTAAGGCCGTAGTGCAGAGGAAATACCAGGTACATCGACTTGTGACGAGAAGAAAGCTACTCGGAATTAGCCTTGGATCCTTTTCAGTAGTAAAAGGTAATGCCATGTTGAGAGATAAGACGGCGTTCTTGGGCTGGGCGCGGGATGGTTTGAAACAGGTAAACCCACCGTATACGCAATGTATATGCTGGTACACCTGTACTTTTCGTTCAGTCTCAAGAGAACCTTGAACCTTTTTCGTACTGTATCGAAAAAAAATGTTCGACATGAATTCTGTGTAGTTTGTCCGCGAAAACGTGTGTGCAGTTTTGGCGTCGAAACTATCAATAGTATTAATACTATCACCTGTAGACAGCAGTAGTCAACCGATGTTCCTTTTTGCTGTTGGATATCGTGGCGAGCGTGTTCGGCTTCGATGCACATGGAACATCGAAATCGTATCGATTACGATCGTTGTTCACCGATACGGTATGGAACTCGATTCTCATATACCAGGTATAGTGTACCATATACAACATCGGGTCCAAGAGGCGGTCAACCCATGTCGTGTTTGGTAGGGGGTGCTCGGTTTTGGGTGACGTTGACCCGAACGGTCCTGTTGCTCCGCGTTACTTCGCTCCGTTCACCTCCTAACTGTTTCGTAGCACATGCCACATGCCACATTGCTCATGCCCGATGCCACATGCCACAGGCACACCAGTAATTCACAATTCACAATTATCAACGCTTTATCTTCTTCGTACAGCAGTAGTATCGACTGTCATTCACCATTCACCACACATCAAATACACCGGTGCTGGTGTAGGTGATAGCTACTATTATTAGTATTAATAGTATTAATAGTAGTTCTGCTGTAGGTGATACCAAGTACGTGGTAGTACGGAAGTGACAGACCGGGTGGAAATGTTTCCGGTTGCATCCTGAGGCCATATGTCCGCCACTGCATCGAATCCGGTTATGTGGTCTGTCTTGACTTTCTGTTTGTTTTGGTTATTTCTTTGCTTTGCTGTGTTGTGTTTTGTGTTATCTTGTCTGCCGACTGTTTGCTTTCTCGGGGTATTGATATACATGAAGGTAAGCTTGTATAGTATTGTGTCTGCCGCCCTGTATGCGCTTGTCTGCCGACTGTTTGCTTTCTCGGGGTATTGATATACATGAAAGTAAGCTTGTATAGTTTTGTGTCTGCCGCCCTGTATGCGCTCGCCCAGGCAGAACTGCCGCAAGTCTCCTATGAAATTATCACCTTCGTTTGGACTTGTCCGAAAAACTTTGGACTATTTTTTTCTAGAGCTAAAGGCTGCGGTATTTCACGACTAAAGATTACTCAGGTGCCGTTAGTCACCTCTGGCTACTCTGGCTACTCTGACTATACGTAGTCGGCAAGTCGGCCGATGAAACATGCTGATGGCCTTGTCGAATCAAGTCAGGCAAACGAAATGAGCCAAATTAGCCATCCCGCGCCCAAGAGAGCCAGCCCCAAACTCAAAAAATGTATGAAATCACTCCGTATTCCGTCCTAGAAGTATGGAAACCCAGCACGTCGGATAGCCGTCACCTCGGAGGAAACGACGATCTATTATTCCGACTACTAATATTGTAACAACTCTGTTGGCGGCGTGAGCTGTGCCGACTCACAGCTGTACGTTGCACGTAGACCTGCCAAACGTACCCGACACTATTAATAATTCGCATTTGTATTACGGCGGACCATAGTAAATAGGACCAAATATTGTTCGTAAAAATATAGGGAAATCTCTGGGTTTTTTGTCTTACCGTAGGTCCTATTTACTACGGTCCCCCGTAATACTACGTGTTTTGTCCCCCCCCAAAAATGGGTGGAGATCTGACCGAGTAACAACCGGATATTTTTTTTGGCGAATCGGAACGCGATCCTGCTTCTTGCATTCCTATTAATAACTTCCAAGAAGCCGGGGGGTTAACCTCGGTGTGTGTATGTGTGTGTGTTTTTTAATCTCAGTTCGGAAGTTCAATTCTCTGACCTTGCTTGCAAATCCAACGGGGATTTATTGAAACCCCAAAAAACATTTTTTTTTTTTTTTCTATTCGAAACACGCCTCTCACCAATTTGTCAGTTCTAACGTTCTGTCAGGGGGTGAAAGCGGATACTGGTACGTATCAATTTTGTTCTTGGAAATTCGGAACGCGACTCTGCACCCCCATTTCCCCCCCCCCCGCTTACTTACTCTGCAGCTCAACCGTTGATAGTTTGAAAGTGACACATACTATTATATCAAAACCGCTCTCGGCGGAAACGTAAGGACTGCTGTTTATACGTCATTATCAAGATCAAGTGGTCTCTGTTTTTCAGCCAGAACAGTACCAGGTATCACCGAGTTTTTTTTTGTCGCAATTGGGGACACGCCCTTGCACCTTGCACCCGCCCTTCTGTTTTCACCACGTTTTGCTCTCCCGATGGCTGGTATCATCTGATTCCTACCAGGTATAATACAGCAGTAGGCGACATGCGACGTGCGGTATGTGTTTAGAGTTCGAGGGCTAATAATTTCAGGCAAATATTATTTTGGTTTAATAATTTGCAGCGACGTATTACTGCTGTGGTAAGTATTTGCGCCCAGCGAGGAACGGCACTCTAAATCCTATATAGTACCGGTACTAAAGTAGTAGCCTTAGCCCCCTTGGGACATGACTACGAAAGCAACACGAAAATTTGACGCTAAAATGTCACGATTACGGCAACAGTACTCATTACAATACCTGTACAGGATTGGGAGATGATACAGCAGCAGCAGTAGTTTGGTGTCGAAGGAGCCGTAGGGCACAGGCACGGGCGCAGGCATGATCCTCCCCGCACTGCGGGGCGCTGACGCTGCTCGTAGATGGTTGACAACAGCAAAGCAAAGGTATCAACCATTGTGTCGGTCGCTATCTCGGGGTCCGAAAGCGTCCCCGTTGGCGTGGTATTCAGAGGTGGGCCGCGTGCCTACTAATATCAATTTCGTGGGTCCGACTCTCCCCGCGTGCGTATTCGTACTATTGATATTAATAGCAGAGACTCTTTCTAGGGTAGAAATTGGGCAGCTCAAAGCGCGAGAGCGTGAGTTAGCAACATCCGATGAAAATCGACGAGCAGTACTTGTAGTGGGAATGCTGAACCCTGTGCGCGATAAAAATGAAGGCACTTACCCGGGGGGAGAAGGGACTACATTACACCTACCTGTGACCACGGCTTGTCCAGAAGAAGAAGAAGACCGCTGAGGGTAAAACATCCTACGAGTTAAGCTGGAGAGTAAAAGTGATGATAGCGTTTCCGTTGGCATCACCATAAGCCGCGAGCCGCCAGCCACAACAGGAGATTCCTATCCGAAACGGCTGTCGCGTACGTATGTGTATTGCTTGATTACAGAAAAGGCCCGCCAACGACAATCACCTACCAGGTACGTATTACCAGGTATACGAGTACCTAATTTGAGCAAGCCTTACGCAGAAACTTGATGTGACCCCAGCCTTGATTAACCTCGTAAGCTTTGGTGTTCTATGGGATTTATGCAGTCCAGCGCCAGCCGCTGAGCACAATTTCTTAGTCCGATTTTTTAGCGTTCCCCGGGAAGTGAGCCTTATTTTCTTGTGTTGTTTCTTTTTCGTGAGCCCATACTGCTGCGGGACATTCACATGTATAGAGAGTTTTACCCTGAGCGGGCTTTTGTGGCCGACATAAAGGGCCGTTATTTTCGCAGACTTTTATTTTGTGAAATTTGAATTTTTTTAAAATTTGTATCAAGATACGAAGGCGTTCTGTCACGATTTGTGGACTTGAAACATAGGGCGAATCATCAAGAGAGTTAATTTTCACATTGCTTGGAAACCTAAACCTACGAAGATCTGGAAGATTATTTTTTTCGCGAAGAAACCCATGGAATTCCTGGAAAGTTCCGGAAATAAATCTCTGCGATGCTAAAGTATAGAGGGAATCTTAATCTGCACCCCCTGCCGATTTACTGGGACATCGTATCGAAAATTTCGATATATCGAGAAATGAAATATCGCAGTTCCGATCTATCGTACATATCGAACGCGTGTTGCTCTCCATCGGCTGGCATCCCCGTGGTTGTGCAGATACTGGACGAAAGATGTATATCCTGTCGATTAATGTTGCAAACCGCCGTATACCCTGGTAGAAAGTTGTACAAGTAATATCGAACCTTCAATGTATCGTATCGAACGTGTTTTGTCCTCTTATTCCCTTTTTGATATATCGGAACATCGAACGCGTTTTGCCCTCCATCCCCTGGCATCCCCATGTTTTTGATGCATATTGGTGCTGGAAGAGCTTCGATATACGAGGTGTATCAAATATCGAAAGCTTCGATATACCAGGTGTATCAAATATCGAAATGTTTTTTCGTTTGTCGGTATCGCAACGAACTCGATTGTCATACACACGATATACAACACCAATGTCGATACATCGATACTGCTACTGCTGCAGTTCTGCAGTTTTAATATTACGGGGGAACATAGTAAATAGGACCAAATATTGTTAGTAAAAATAGGTAAATATATGGGTTTTTATGCGTACCGTAGGTCCTATTAACTATGGTCCCCCGTAATAGTAGTGTTTATAGCATGCATAGATGATCGGATTCCCGTGTTTTCACTACCTTTGATATCAGACAACATTCAATGTAATTCTTATTATGCACCATCGGCATATGATACTGCTGTACTACCACGTATGTACAATAACTTACTGCTGTGGTAGATGGATAGTCAGATGTCGGGTGACACTGCTGTATATTTTTGGTGGACTTACAAGGGAGCCCTCGTTTCACGACCTTGTGGACACCGGCGCAAGTAGATGATCGAGACCCCGGACGTTCCTGTATTGACTTGACAGATCTAATGATGTGGCAATCTACTGGAATCTCATCACCATATCGATATTCGGAAAGAACCCCGTGACGTGACCTTATTATGCATTAATAGTTGGCCCGACATGGTGGTATGTAAGTCTTGATCTTCACCAACATATCGATACCGTCCGGAGTAGATGGTCCGGATCCCGTGAGGTGTTGTTACCTTGATCAACTGGGTGACATAAACGTGGAAACATAATCTCCATTATTATGTCCGTGTCGATACTGCAAATGTACATACATACAAAATCGGAACGCGTGACTTTTACCTTCTTAATTGGCCGGCATATTGTAATATATAGATCTTCATCAACATACCGGTACATATCTAAATCTTGATCAACGTATCGATACATACCGTCCGAGGTACGAAACACATTTTTGAATAATACTTGTGGATGGTCGGGATCCCGTGACGCTACGTTACGGGTACATTATGACTTTTGGGATTTTTATTTGGCCGACATACACGTGGAGCCCTTTCAGGTTCCTTGTTGGGTTGGGGCCACCACTCACTACAGCAGCAGTACTAGTAGATGGTCGGGATCCCGTGACGGTATGGTGTATCTACCATACCAGGTAGTATATAACCGGCCTCAATAATATAGAAATCCAACTATTTTTCACCTCGGACAGCTGAGATCACGGTGTGTAACCGGCCTCCATAATATAGAAATCCAACGATTGCACACCTCGGACAGATCAGATTACTGGATATCAGATTAGATCAGATCCCTAGGTGATGGTCTAAATTTTTCAGGGCGGATAGATTCCGGACCTGTACCAGTATGATGTACAGCATATACAGCAGTAAGTAGGTCATATTGGCGGGTGGAAGTCGTGCCGTGAACCTGCATGTACCTACAGGTAGTGGGATCGGGTCTGTACTACAGCAGGATACGTGTCCTCCACAACAGATCATACCGGCGGGTTAAGAGGTTCTGTTCATATCTGATCTATCTGATCTAATATCTTGGTTTTAACCATGCCGATACTCTTTAGTACTGCACTCCGCAGAAAACACATACCCAACTCTAATTCCAAGCCATTTCCCGCAGGAAATACACTGCAGTCTTAGCCCGTTTAGTACATAGTACGGGGGACCATAGCGATAGTAAATAGGACCTACGGCACACACAAAAAACTATATACTTGCCTCTTTTTACTGGCAATATTTGGTCCCATTTACTATGGTCCTCCGTAGTCCTCCGTAGTAGTGTATACCGCAGTTGCGTTTTTGGCATGAAGTAGTTACAATTTGAGCGGTTTAAAACGGGGCTGCAGTACGAAAGAGGTTAATGGGGTCGCAATCCCACGACTTTATTGCGTTCAGGGCACATTCTAATTCATGTATGAGGCCTGCCAAACAGCGCATGTACTGCGGTATGTAGGGCTGACTGAGTTGGCTAACTATTAGAGTAGACTTCTGTAGAGTGCAGGGGTTTGAAATACGATACCGATTTTAAGACCACCCCGCGACCAAGGTGGTGTTACAGTAGCTCTAATACCGTGTTATCTTTCAATACTCTAAATGATCCGATACTGGGTTCAAGTATTTTTTTCCTGTGACACGCCGATTTGCCTGTTTTTATCTGTACTATGGCCTTAAACCTGATGCTCTTAACCGGATCGGTACACCACTACTGTATTGGTCACCGGCTCGTTAACGAGTTGGCTAGATCTACAATAGATGGTTCCGTTGTGAACATCGCGTTTTGTGGCTCGACTGTTAATTATGTTTTTGACTAAGTCGGTTAGTTGGCTATTTTTGCCACCCAGCTAAGTAATATCATACCTGATGAGTGATAAGCACCACTGCTGTGTCCGGGATACATGCAGTCAGTTATGGGTATTCGTAATCAGTACCGAAGCGATGCGATGCTTGATCTTTCGAACATGGTGGTAGCCGTTCAGTTCAGCCAAGTCACAGCCCTAACTAGCTGTATGATAACTCTTATCCTATACTAACGTCTACAACGAACTTGGGCGCATTTTGAGCTGTTTACTATTTACAGCATGTACAGAAATGGTGGTTGTTGATGATTCATGCATTTTTATTTGTCCATTTTCTGACCCCCCCCCCCGTTTGTTTTGGTGTCATTCTGTACCTCTTTTCCCCCCTTCCCACCCCCTTCGAACTGTATGTATCACCTCTTTACAGGCTCTGGCCTTCAACTTCGAAGCGAAGCTGCACCTCCTGCCCATGGCCTTCCAGGTATAGTACGGTGCAGTACATTTGAGTAGAAAAGAGCAGGACAGCGAACATGGCCTTCCAAGTACAGCAGTATCGTACAGTAAGGTATACTATAGGATAATAGTATAAAGCAGTAGGACAGCGTGCATGGCCTTCCAAGCACAGCAGTAGGGTACAGCAGGGCACAGTAGTAGGATGCCTTAATTTTTTTTTTTTTTTTTTTTCATCACTTTTACTTTCCAGCCTAACTCGTAGGAGGTTTTACCCTCAGCTATCTTCTGGACAAGCCGTGGTCACAGGTGTCGTTCCTTCTCCCCCCCAGTACGTGCCTTTATTTTTTGTCGCGCATAGGGTTCAGACTTCCCACTACTCGTCGATTTATCTCGAATGCAGCTAACTCACGCTCTCGCGGTTTCCGCTAATCAATTTTTCATGCAAGAAAAAGTCCCTACGAACATGCACTCGGTAAGACTCGAACCCACGAAATTGATATTGATAGGCACGCGGACCACCTACCGAGCCACCGGGGACGCCGGCTTATGCAGTAGGAGGAATATGTCGGATAAGAGGGGCACCTGACAGTATGTACGATAGGATAGACCGCAGTATGGTAACAGGTATGTAACAGTATGTACGGTAGGGTATGAGTATGGTGCCGTAGTAATATCCAGAAATATGCAGTACCTACTGCTGTATAATGCAGTAGAATATAGCTGTATCGTATGGGAGAATACGGTAGGCTACGTGGGTGTAAGTGTAACACAGTGCTCGCAGGGGGGCACGGCGGGGTACAGTAGAACGTGGTAGGGTGCAATATAGGACAGCGTAGCGTACAGTAGTAGTAGGGCACAACAGTGTAAGGTTAGGGTATCCCTTCCGAGATAGCGACCAAAGCAATGGTTGGTAACTTTTGTGCTATCAATCTTGTATATGTACAAGCAGCGTTGAGGGCCAAGCAGGCATTAGGCTACGTGGGTGATAGTGTAACATTGCAGTACTCGCAGGGGGGTTCGGTGGGGCATAGCAGGACGTGATATTAATAGGATGCAATATTATGCTGAGTAGCATACAGCAGTAGGAGGACAGGAGGCCACAGCAGGATACAGCAGTGTAAGGTTAGCTTAACCCGAGATAGCGACCAAAACAGTGGTTGGTAACTTTCGTGTTATCAACAACTGTACAGCTGTCTAGGCTTATGCTGCGGCCGTGCCGCACGACTCCTTGCTTTCAATCATTGTATCTATTGAGGGCACCAACCATTGTACCATCCCCCAACCACGCAGTGCAGTGGCCGTCGCTGTAGTACTGTACCTGTAGTCCCAGAGGATTATAAAGTTATGAGATACAGTACCAGGTACCGGGGTATTATTTATGATGGCAAACCAGTTGGCAGGGTATCGGGATAACACTGATGAGCCCTCCCCCCCCCCCCCCCCCCTCTGTCTCTGTCTCCTTGTTTTGGGTGTTGACGTCATAATCACGTCAAACATCAACACATCAACACATCAAACATCAAACGTGACAGTGCCTCGTGGCGGTGATTCTGGTGGAATTTTCGCGTCGGATGAGATGGGTGCAGTACGAGCCGTTCAACCTCACGACGGCCATGCGATGGTTCCCCATCGCCGTTTTCTTTTGCGCCATGCTTCTCTCCTCCTTCTTGTCCTACCAGTACATGAATGTACCCATGGTGAGTGCTCCCTATTTTTTTTTTTGGTCGTTTTTTGACCATTCCTTATGCGACACGTATATTGTCCCAGGTTACAGAGTTTTTTTTGTGCTCTCTAACGGGTTTTTACCAGTACATGAATGTACCCATGGTGAGTGGCCCCCTTTTTTTGTTTTCTCCGTTCATGCTTTGGCTGTTTTTTGCGCCAGGTATTTTGTTTTTTCAGGTTGCAAACAGAGTATGAAACACCCGGTCCAGCGAGCGACCGCTGTCCAGCTGCAAGCAACGGCTCTGTCTGTTCGCGTGTTCTACCAGTCTGCCAGCACCGTTCCGTGCGGTATCCACTTCGTATTCCCACAAGCACAATCAACCAAACAATGCCAGTTGCTGCTGTTAAAGTGAGCTAGGTACTATTTACCCAGCCAAAAAATATGAACCATAACGCCGAATTCTCTCTACGAGAGCAGACTGTAGATTATTCTCATATCGGTTCCCGATCCCTACTAATCTTTTCCGATACCTGCCTGCCCATCGTGATCGCCCCTTTTTCGTCTTTGGTGGCTAGTTCGGCCGTTTTTTATGCGAGCCTTTTTGAATGCTGCCCAGGATGGCAAGGAAATCGGGGCGGCTTCTCTTGAAGAGATCTCCTGTAGAAAGTCGAATCACTCTCGGAGAGGTACCTACTGTGGTCGTCCCGTAACGCTAGTTTTGCAGATCGTGATCACCCTGGCCCTTGTAATGTGGCTACTTTCGAGGGTGACCGTGTTTAAGAGCTCGGCGAAGCTGACCACTGACTCGCCGTAGCATTTACGATGAATTGCTCAGTTTTGCAGATGCCTGAGTTTTCGACCCCGTCGAATCTGCTCATCCTATTCCTAACTTAATGATGTGGCTTTTGTGGAGATGACAGTGTTCTAAGAGCATGACGAATGTGGCGTATCCCTAACTTTTGTGATGTGACCGCTTTTCGTCGGTGCCTGACGAATCTGATCATCAGATCTTTTCGGTTGCGGCTGTTTTTGCCCATGGCTACGTTTTATGAGCTTGGCGAGATAGTCGTCACTCTGATCATGCGGCCTTTTTCGCAGATGACTTGTGTTTTTAGAGCTCGACGAACCTGATCGTCCTGGCTCCTGACTCATATATTGCCGCTGTTTTGCCCGAGACTGCATTGTAAGAGCTCTTGGCGAGATGATCCTTAACTGTTACAATGTGCCCTTTTTTTTAAGGTGACTAGTGTTTTTAAGAGCTTGACGAACCTGCTCGTCCTCGCTCCTGACTCATATAATGCGGCTGTTTTCGCCCGTGACTGCGTTCTAAGCGCCTGGCGATATCATCCTTAACTCTTGCGATGCGGCTATACATGTATGCAGGTTACCGTGTTCAAGAGCTTGACCAACCTTATCATCGTTACGGGGGACTTTTTCTGGCACAAGCAAGTGGCCACCCCGCTCGTGCTCCTCAGCCTGGCGGTGATGACCGGGGGAGCGATCCTGGCATCATGGAGTGACATCGAATTTTCGTGAGTTGACGTGTCGTATTTCAACACATCTTACCGCTTCTTGTTTTCGTTTTCCTTTTTTTTTCGCCTTTTCAGTAACAATATTAATAGTATACCGCATGACCATTTATTCATAGCTATAGCTAGTAGCTATGTATTGTGTCAGTTTTTTGTCTCCGGTTCGCTTCACCGCGACCTGGCTTGATATATCGTACATATGTGCCAGATACTCTTTCGTCTTCTTTTCTTTTTCTTTGATTCTTTTTTGTGGCTTCTTTTGTTCTTTTGTATACGTACATACCGCGTGAGTATTTATTCATAGATACACCTGACAGCGCTTGTAGATGTTTTCGGTTTCGGTTTGAATCGCTTCGCCGTCACTTGGCGGGTCACATGGCACCTATGTGCCAGATACATTGCGTTTTCTTTTCGTTTTTTTTTCACTTGCCTTTTCTCGGCACTCCGTTTGTACATACGCGCGAGTATTCATTCAAACATAGCTACAAGTATAGCTCTCGTGGTTGTTTTCGTGTTTGGTTCGCTTCCCTGTGGGTTGGCGTGTCATCTCCCACACACCCTGGTACTCTTTTTTGTGTTCGTTTTATCCCATTTCCCTTTTTTTGTCTTGCTTCGTATAGTACGCGTGCGTATTCATAGTGCTGTACTGCTGTACTGCTGTGTAGCTATAACGGTGCCCCCTACACGGGGGGAGGGAGGCTTGCCAATCTATTGCTGAAGAATACAACTGCTGCAGCATCGGTGGAAGGCCTATGATCAACCGCGTATTTTCAACCGGCAACATTTTCGATTCACGCAGTGGTTGTAGAGATGAAGACACCAAGGTTGGTGCTTTGGACTTATTTTGGGACTATTTACTACCCTACAGGTTGATATGGGCCTCCGTGTCATAGATATTTCTATCACCTACACCACTTACACCAACACCAGCATCAACACCAGCAGCAACACCGGCATCAACACCCCTCCCCCCCCCTGCTGATGACTCTGCTGACGACTCTGCTGCGATTCTGCGTATATTTTATCTGACGCACTCTCTTTTTATTTTGTCCTCATCGGTTGCTCAATTTTTCCTCTCTGCATGCGGTTTCCTCGGTTTGAGTTGCAAGTCGTAACTGGTACCAGATATACATGTAAATCTATCTGGTACGTACGTACGCCCCCGCAGTAGTACGCTTTTGTTCACTATCGATTGTCGATTGTTTCTAGTTTGAGGTGTACGGTATACGGTAAAGAGGTACAAGAGGTGAAGACCGGTAAAGACCGGTCAAGACCGGTACAAAGGTAAAGAGGTTGTAAAGAGGTCGTGGAGAGGTTGTAAAGAGCGTTGACTTGGTACAGGGGTGCGATTGTTTCGTTTTCTCTTTCGACAAGGGTGAGGGTGCTCAGGTAAGTCGAACGTTTATGTTTTCGGTTCTCGACCAGGCCTTTCCGAGAACAACTTGAAGCCTTTGTTCCGTACTGCCAACCTTAACCTCCCCGTTGAGGACCTTGAGGAAAGGTCGAGCGCTGAAAAGCGGGCTCAACGCTCTGTACAATACGTACCTTGTACTCGGATTCGGGCGGGAGGCTACTTACAGCATACCGGCGAAATGATTCGCTTTAGCGGCGAGTGCGGGCGGTGGCGCCTGTGGCTGTTTTACTGTTGCTTTTCTGTTTTTTTTTGTGGTCGTTGATTTTCATATATTTCTTGTCTACGTAGGCCCATTTTCTTATCGGAGTTTTTTTTTTCCAGATTCTCCTAAGGTTGGAAATAGTTGGAAATATGTACCAAGATACGGAGGCGTTCTGTCACGCTTTGGGAAATTCCTCAGGAACAAACTAATCAGAAAAGTTGGGTTTCACATCTTTGAGAAAAAATATCTCGAAAATGTGGAAGATAAACAAATTGCGCGAAAAACATGGAGATTATGGAAACAAAACTCCCCGATAAGAATGACCCTTGTACTCGGCGTTTTTGCTCTTTTCTGCTTTTGATGCAGAAAAAGTTCAGGTTTCTCATTTTGACGGCACCGAAGAAAAAGGCACTGTACCCCGTTGGAGTTTCCTGAAGCGTCCGCCCATCAACGCACACTAGTTGATGGCAGTTTCAAATATCCTGCTGCGCCATTGAGTTCCTAGCAGACGATATAATTAGGTTTTCGTTTTGATTTGTTCCTGTCCAGCGCTTGAGGTTGAATCTGGGTGTTGGCGACTTGTTGCTTCGCCACGGTGTCGTACACAGGCGCGGATGACTGTTTTTTTTCTTGTTCTGTTTTTGCTTTTCTGTATGGGTTTGGCCGTTCTTGAGTTTCGATTGCTCTGTTGTCTAGTAATAGATCTGGGTGTTGGCGACTTGTTGCTTCGCCACGGTGTCGTACACAGGCGCGGATGACTGTTTTTTTTTCTTGTTCTGTTCTGTTTTTGCTTTTCTGTGTGGGTTTGGCCGTTCTTGAGTTTCGATTGCTCTGTTGTCTAGTAACAGGCGTTTTTGCTCGTACGTGTTTTTTGTTTTGTTTTTGTCCAGGGCGTGGGGTTACTTCTGGATGTCGGCTAACTGCTTCGCTACGGCGGCGTACGTGCTCACGATGAAGTTCGCCACCAGGACGATGAAGCTGCCCAAGTTCGGGATGGTCTTTTACAACAACCTGCTCGGTAAGTTTGATGTCCGACTATCCATCCATCCATTCTTTGGATTTTAACCGCGAGGAGTCGCCACCTTGTCGTGCTTTTCGTCTGGTGATGTTGGCATCAATATGTCCCCCTTAGGGTGCCCAAGCTTCTTTTCCCTCATACGACTCTTCTCTCCCCTCTTGAATCCGTTGAATTGGATAAATCCGTTGGATTCGCCACCTTGTTGTAGTTTTCGACTCGTGCTGACGTTGTAGGTCAGTATGCCCCCCTTGTAGTGCCGCGCTTCTCTCCCCCTCTTGTTTCCGTTGGATTCGCCACCTACTAATGCACCCTATCGGTAAACTCTCTTGAAGGTCCAAGACTTGACTATGGTACAGGAACTTGACTATGGTACAGGAACTTGACTATAGTACAGGAACTCGATACCTCACCCAAAAACTGATGAAAAGCAGACCAAGCTCGTCAATCCCATCACCTATTAGTATTAGTAGGTCTTCAACGGATAGTATTAGCAGTTGTACAACGGATAATATTGTACCAGGTACCAGGTATACCTCGTCGGTCCAACGTTGTTTACTAGTAATAGTATCGCTATTTCAACAATACATAGTAGTTAACTTCCTCAGGCCGTCAACCCTATCAGTAGCACAGTAGACAATAAAAAGCCCAAATCCGCACAGTATTAATTCCAAGTGTTGTGTGTCACCACGATGGGAGTGCAGTGCAGTGCAGTGCAGTGCAGTGCAGTAGTATTGTATCAATACGAGTACTAAAAGGGTAAAATAAAGTCAAGTAAAGTAACGTTGAGTTAACTTAACTCTGTTAGAAACACGGTCCCATTTTGAGGACGAGCCAGTCAAATTCCAGGTAGTTTGTCCCCAAACGGGACTGCAGTCTTCGAAGGGTCGAGTTAGGTTGAGTTATGGAGCAAAATGTGATTGCTTTGACCAGAAACTGCTTCTTGTATCGTAGCGCGCGTCAATTATACGCAAGTACAGTCAATTATACATACCCCTTGGATCCGCTCCTTCGTTGTGTTTTTCGCCTCGTGCTGTCGTTGATGCCAATACGACCCCTTTGTCGTGCCGCACGTCTCTCTCCTCTTGTATCCGTTGGATTATTATCCGTTGGGTTCGCCACCTTTTCGTGTTTTTTCGCCTGGTGCTGATGTTGATGTCGCTGTGTCCCATTTTTCGTGCCGCGCTTCTTCCTCTCCCCTCCTGAATGAATCGGTTGGGGTATTTTCCGTTGGATTCGCCATCTTGTCGTGCCGCTCAGGCTTCGTGATCATGCTTCCAACGGCATTCTGCTTCGGAGAGCTGGTCAGCTTTACGGAGGACAACGTCGGTTTCCTCGACCAGGAGAAGCTCCACACGCCGTTGTACCTTTCAATCAACTTGTTCGCGGGTGAGGGGGGTGACTGTTGGGTCATGGTTGGATTGTAGGTGTACTGGAGCCGTCAGGTTCGAGTGGATTGGACCGCTGATTTTGCAGGAGTTGGGATCACGCGGAATTTTTTCCCGTTGAATAGCACGGAATATGGCCGTTTAGTTCGCACAGTTGGGACCTTTTCATTTACGTGGATTGGACCGTTCGATGGCACGGCATGGAGCCGTTATTGCACGCAGGATAGAGCCGTTGAAATTGCATGGACATCCATGGAATCGCTCGGAGTATTTCCGTTGAGTTTGCGTGGATTGGACCCTTGAATCGCACGGAATAGAGCCGTTGAGTAGCTGGGAGTAGAGCCGTTGAATGTCTCGAATTGGAGCCGTTTTGAACGCATGAACTGGACCCGTTTATTTCGCGTGGATTGGACCGTTGAATCGCACGGACTGGAACCGAAATGGTTGCGTGGTTTTGTGCATGTCATTACTAGTAATTAAACCCTCCGACCCGTGCCAATTTTTGTTTATGTGTTTTCTGTTGCCATTTTCCAGGCGCGGCGGGCTTCTTCCTGAACTTCGCCGCTTTGTGGTGCGTGAGCGCTACTTCCGCTACCACGTACGCTGTGGTGAACACCGTCAACAATGTGAGCAAGCTCCGTCGGTTAGAGTAGAGGAGTACACAGCAGTACATAGGACATGGAATTTTTGATTCCTTATGGTGTCGTCTCATCCCATGGTATATAGATAAATAGGAGGTTGGACTTGTGGCTCAATCTTTTGTGGCTGTTTTGCTATTTTAACTAATAGCCTCCCCAAGTGAGAGGCACAGAAACTGCACGTACGTGCAAGGCTACTTGATGAGATTTGCACGTAAATTCAATACGGTTGTATGTATTGGCGGAGTTGTCGTAGATATGCACCCAAGGGGACCAGGGTGCTAGGTGGGCCTCCGTCGGCTCCTGCGGAGGGCTCATGATATTTCTTCACTGAGTAGGAGCAGGGTGCCAAATCACCCAATGAGATGGGCCCACTGCGGGGTCAAACCAAATGGGAATAGGACGCAAGGTGGTAAAAGAACGCGTGCAAATTTTAACAGCCTTGCGCATACCTGGTACGTGGAAGTTCTACGCCGGTGTCCTCAAGTGAGCAAAAACGGGTTCTTAAGAAACAACAGTTGTACTGTCTTTTTTTAGTGCTAGCGCGTAGAAATATTGGCCGGGGTGCGCCAAGCAACTTTTTGGACTTGTGTTTCAGGTGAAAGGATGAGCTCCCAAAATATGGCACGACGCCTGCCGTGTCATTGCTCCTGCCCTCTTTTTGTATCCGATTCTGACAAATAACTCCGTCTCTTTTTGCCCCACATGTTTTCTCTGTTGTTTTTTGTGGCCAGTTCCCGGTGTCTATCATCGGCTACTTCTTGTTCGCTAGCACGCTTACCATGACTCAGGCGGAGTTCATTGTGGTGAACATCATCGGGGGCTTCATCTACTCCGCCGCAAAAATCAAGGTGACCGCCTATCGTTTTTTATCCATGCGCTCCTTATGTTGCTGGTACCTGCTACCACTGCTGAATTGTTGTCGCTACGCTCGATTACTACACTCAACTGTTTCTGTCGATCGTTGCACGTAGCCGTTACACTCGATCGTTACACTAACCATTACATTCAACCGTTACGCTCGACCACCATACCCGTTCATAAGTTGGTCGCTGAGCTAGACCGCTAAGCTCGAGCAAATCATCCACCCCGTTACCCTCGACTGCTACACTTTACCATACACTTGACGGTTACACTCGGCAGTCACACGCGATCGGTACTCTCGACTGTACTACGAGTATAGACCGTTGGCGTCGACCTCTACATTCGATCGTTACACTGCCATTCACACTGGTTCGTTAAGCGTGACCGTTGCTGTCAGCTGCTACTCTCGCCCGTTGCACTCAACCGTCAAGACCCACAGGCGGTTACCCTCACGTACCGTTTTCCGTTACTACGTTACTACCCATAGGCCGTCACGTTTACCTGGCGTTACAATCACAACAGTTACCTTGACAAATCGTTGCATTCTACGGTTGTGCACAGGAGGCGTCACACTACCGAATGTTGCCCTACCGACCGTTACACTCGACCGTTACACTCGACCGCTGCACTCAACCACTGTCCCCATCGATCACCTTCAACAGCCACACTCAACCGGCACTATCACCGAACATCACACTCGCCGACCGTTGTACCGCGACCGTTACACTCGCTGCGATCGTTACACTCTCTGCGACCGTTACGCCCATTGCGACCGGAACACTCACTTCAACATGTACTCTGACTCCGACCGTTTCACTCAATGCGACCGTTTCTCATCGCGACCATTACCCTCATTTGGACCATTATACTCACTGCGACCTGTGACCGCTACACTCACTGCGATTCACTCATTGCGACCGTTACACCCAGTTGAACCGTTACACCCAACTGGACCGTTGCACTCAATGCCACCGTTGCGCTCATCGCGACCGCTACACCCTATTGAACCGCTACACCCAGTTAGACCGTTGCACTCAATGCAAGCGTTACAGTCATCGCGACCGCCACACCCAATTGGACCGTCACACTCACTGCAACCGTTACCCTCAATGCGACCGTTACACTCGCGTCGACCGTTACAGTCACTGGGACCGTTACTCTCAATGCGATCGTTACACTCACTGTGACCTGTATACTCACCCGTGACCGTTACACTCAATGCGACCGTTACACTCGCTTCGACCGTTACAATCACTGAGACCGTTACATTCATTGCGACCGGTAACCTTGCGCTGATAGCGACCTTTCCACCCGATTCGACCGTTATACTTGCTGCGACCGTTACACTTACTGCGGCCGTTTTTCACTCACCGACCGTTACGCTCATCATAACCGCTACAGTCACTGGCCGTTACACTCACTGGAACCGTTACACTCACCGCGACCGTTACACTTCACACCCGTTACACTCAATGCGTCCGTGACACTCGCCGCGATCGTTACACACTCATTGCGACCGCTGCACTCACGACGACCGTTACACTCATCGTGACCGTTACACTGGCCGCGATCGTTTCACCGTGAACAGGAGCAAGAGGAGAAGAAGCGCCAGGACGCACTCATGGCGGCGCAGACCAACGGCGACGTGGAAGCGGTGCCGCTCGTGGGTGGCACCCAGGACGACATTTACTCCAAGCGCTCGAGTCCCTCTCGGCGTACATAGATCGATTACAGAACAGCGGCGGGCGCAAACCAACCACAGCACAGCGGTGGCAGCAGCAGCAGCAGCAGCAGCAGCAGCGGTGGTGGTTGGAAACGGATGCTAACGTCTTGTATATCACCAAATATCTGGTGGACACATGGGCGTGCGTATGCGTTGCGACGTTTATTAGGAAGGGAGGTCACCCCACGGCGTCTTCTAAAACGCAGATATTGTTTTTCATTTTGGTACTATTACTATTAATACTATGCTACGACTAGGGTTGGAATACGTTGGAAGGCGACAGTTTGTCTGTAGTCATGACTCGTCTATCATGAGGCGCTACATTCGGTGGACGGGCGTGAGTGTCTCGATCGGTTGGATGGCGGCGTTGAGCACGAGGGTTGAGGGGTCACGGACGGTGTCGACTTACGCAATCGGTTGTAATGAGGCGTTACCCCTGCGCGGGTTGAGAGGTGACAGACGGTGACGACTCACTCAGTGTGTCTTGATGCGACGTTGCGCCTAAGGGGAGGGGGGTGCCGATCTGCTCAATCAGTTGTGCTACTGCGTTACGCATGGAAGGGGTAAGGGCTGTCGACCTACTGTATCGGTTGAGGTGGGGCGTTACGCATGGGATTTTTTGAGGTTGTAGACCTACTCAATCGGTTGACATGCAGTGTTACGCTTGGGAGCTAAGAGGGGTCGTGGATGGTGTCGATCTACTGGAATGGGGCGTTACGCGTGAGGCTTGACGGATGACGGACGGTGTCGACTTACCCAATCAGTTTTGCTGTGGCGTTACCTATGAGGGGCGAGGGGGGACGGACGGTGTCGACTTGGTCAATCGGCTGTGATGAGGCGTTATTCCCGAGAGGCGTGAGGCTTGACATCGTGTTTCAATCAGATGGATTGGGGGCGTTACGCTTGGAGGGGCGAGGGATAACGGGGACAGTGCCGACTTTCGATTCCATCAGACCGGTTGTACTCATAATTTGGCGTTACGCTTTGAGGGATGAGATGTTGCGTACTGTGTCGACCTGCGATCCAAACGGTTGTGCTCGTAGTGTGACGAGATGCCTGAGGGCGAGAGGGGTTCTGACTTACTTGATTCGTTGTGATGCGACGTTACGCCTATACGGGGTGGGCAGTGACGGACGGCTGTTAACCTACTGGAAAGTGAGATAGCGATGTACTGGTGCAGCGCTTCTAATTTATCTATGTTTGTGCTTGGAAAAATTTGCCGGGACCCCGATTTTGGGGGAAGTGAGTCTCCGCAGCGACGCGAAGGGGGCGGTTGGGACCGATCGAGATAACCCACCCATCCACCCATCACCCCTCCATGCCGATTGAAGTCGTTTGAATTGATGTCCAGGTCGATTGAAGTCGATTGATTAATGTAAAGGTCGATTGAAGTCGGTTGTATTAATGTCCAGGTCGATTGACGTCGATTGGCCGTCCAGGTCGAATGAAGCCGGTTGGATTCATGTCCAGGTCGAGTGACTTCGAATGGGTTAATGTCCTGGTTGACTGAAATCGGTTGGATTAGTGTCCAGGTGGATTGAAGTCGATTGGATCACTGTCCATGTCGATTGAGGTCGATTGGATTAATGCATTGTCCAGGTCGATGAAAATCGATTGGGTTACTGTCCACGCCGATGGAAGTCGATTGGATTGATGCCCAGGTCGATCCAAATCGATTCCATCGGATAAATGTCGTTAATTTACTCTTCTAGGAGATGCAAGCAGCAACATGAACATGGCCGGAGGGATTGTGGTGCATACCGATCGAGATCCATCCGTCCAGCCGTCATTCATGGGTGGGGTCCGTGTCAACCGGATTTATTTTATTAGGCAACGTCAGTCATGCCCCATTGCCCTCTTCATCTTTTGAAGGGAGCGGCCATGTGGCATTCGGAACGTTCGGGTGGCGGAGTGCATATTTTTGTTTATGTCTAAGCGAACCATAAAATAATGCACCTGGTATAAGTGGTGCTGCAGATGGTGCGAGGCCGAGGAAACGAGAGGTGCCGAATATTTTGGGACTTCAAATTGGGTGGTTTCGGCGGTTGGGTAGGTGGGTTGGTGGGTGATTGGGGGTGGTTGGGAGGTGGTTGGGAAGTGGTTGGGTGGGCGTGTCGGTGGGTAGGTGGGTTCGGTTGTACCAGGGTACGCGACGTGGTATGTGTGCGCGTCGCGTGCCCACCCTCCCTAAAAACAATTAGGGCCAACTTGACTGTTTTATTTTTGGACCTTTTTGGGATAGAGGTCGGTTTCGGAGCTCGAGGTTGTCGTAGTTGTAATTTTTTCCTGGCGTATGGTGAAGCTTTCAAAACTGTTTTCTTGGTGGGGGTGCAGGGGGGGCAGGGGAGCAGTGCCGCCCCCCGACCGACTAGCGGTAGTTGTAACGTCGGAAGTGTGTGTATGGGGGGGGGGGGTGCAGCAGTGTCGCTGAACCCCCCCTCCCATCTCCTCTCCCCCCTGCCCGGATCGACCAGCATATTGGTGGGAATCGTTTTTATTTTTTGTCGCCTTGTTTCGTGTTGCCCGAGAGGTGAAATGCTTAAAATGTAGTTCCTTTTTTTTTACTGGGGGGCTATCTATCGTACCCGCTTGGCGCTAGGCACCACAGTCGACCCAACCTAGCCCGCCAGTTACGCCAACTGATGACTTTGTCGTGGGTCAATATTTTTGAATTCTTCCTTGTGCGCCAAATCGCCTGAGGTTCGTGCGAGTACGACTAGCTGATTTGTCGAAGTGCGGAAGGGAGTTTGCGGTGGTGGTGGTATTAAACCTGTGCTGTGTGCATGTGCTGTGTGCATGTGGGTGTGCGTGTTTTCTCTTTAGTCGCTTCGTTTTGAGAGGGGTGGTGCCGGTAAGCCGACCATGGTTGACCGGGCGATACGTTGCCTTTCAGAAGAGGCTTCGCGAGCTATCGTGCAGACATGCCACAGCTGTTTTGGAACTTCTCTACGCTAGGTATCGATTGGGTACGCGTTGGGTGGCGCAGTCAGTTCGGGGACAGAGAGGCAAGAGCAAGATCAACCAGCTATGTAGCTGTAGGCTATAGGAAGGCTCAGCTTAGTCGTGGGTTTTCACGGTGGTAGTATGAGCAATGGAGTGTTTTCTTCAACTTTTATTTAGTCGGTGAGCTAAGCTTTGTCATAGGTTTCACAGTTGGTGGGGTTTCCTACAAGGGGAGCTGTGTGGTTTTTGCAACAGTGGGAGTCCGACGACATTTACTAAACTGTAGATTATAGGTAAACTTAGCTTCCCCGTGGTTTCAGAGTAGTGGTTCCACCGGCGGAAGCGTGCTTGACTTTGACAATAGGGGAGGCCCACGACAACCACACAGCGATTGTTGCGTGTTAGTTTTGGCAATGGCGTGCATCCAACAACGACATGGTGGGAATTCGAAGAGCGCAAGCTGTCTTGACTTTTCACAACAGCAGTGGGGGTCGAAGAACTGTCATCGTGAAGATTTTAGATGAGATTAGCTTTGTTGCGGTTTTTACGGTGGGAGTGGGGGTGGGAGTGGGCCAACAACGGAAGAAGCACTGCTTGACATTCACTGTGCAATCACTGTGGTGACAGTGATTGTCTTGTCTCTTGTCTCATGTCTCATGTCTCATGTCTCATGTCTCATCTGTCATGTCTCATGTTACGGCCCATGCCTCGATAGGAGAATATAGCAACTCGGTTTTGTGAGACTCGTCTCTAAAGCTCTGGAGGAACCCCATACTGCGTACCACTGCTACGTGTACCAGTACGTACCAGGTAAGTCATTACTAAGTCAGTCCAAACTGATGTTTGGAAACTACTGTACTGGAGTGTGCTGTCTGCAGGCTTGATCCGATGAACAATCCCATGACCTATTAATAGGTCCCAATAAAAACAAATAATATCGCGCTACCAGGGTAGGCGTGTGTTTTATTTATTCTACTGTATAAGCATGCCTGGTATCTCCTGCTGCTACCACTTTTTTATTCTGTAAAGCCACGCAATGAACAATAACTAGCGTCAACAACAGCAGCATCTTCAAGCAAGTAAAACCCTACCTAGCAAGTATCTACGTCGCGAGAGAATTTCCATACCTCGGTCCAACCTTGTATTAAATGGTAACACCTAGGGAACAGCAGGGCACTACAATATAACATTGCGCTACCAAAATAGGTATGTCTTTCATGCCTTTATGCCTTATTGACTAATAGCCGTATTGATTGGCATATAGCCTTATTTGGTTACCACGGTATTATTCCTCACTTGAGCAGCCCCGTCAGCCACAGTGGTGACGGTTTGGCCACAACGAGAGTTACTTAGGACGTAGCACGCTTTGTGTAAATCATCCGGTAGCTTGCCCTTGCCGTGCTTTTTCGCTGAAGGAATTCCACTGAACGGCGGGATATTTTTTATGTTGAGTTTCATGCGAATGCGCTAAATGTGTACCAGGTATGATGAGACCACTGTCTCACGTCTTGACTAGCCACCCTCGACTTTAAAGCAGTGCAAAAGGTTGACATAGGGGAACGCGATTTGGCGCGTTGACTGACGCCCTCACACTAAAACTAGCGTTTCAAGATGGGAGAATGCGGTTTTACGCCGAGGCTGACCGCTTCCCACACTATTACGGGGGCCCATAGTTAACGGGACCAAATTTTGTTAGTAAAAATAGGTAAGTATGTAGGTTTTTATGTATACCATAGGTCCTGTTAACTATGGACCTCCGTAATAAAACTTGCATGTATTATTGGAGAACGCGATTTGACACCCGGACTGATCGCCCCTTAGACTAAAACTAGCATTTTAAGATAGGAGAGCGCAGTTTGACGCCGTGACTGTCCCTTACACTAAAACTAGTATGTTAATATAGGAGACCGCGGTCAGACGCCCTGACTTGACTACATCCTACACTAAAATTGGCATGTTAATGTAGGAGACCGCGGTTAGGAGCCGTGACTGACCGCCCCCTACATCAAAACTGGCATGTTAATGTTGGAAACTAAATGTGGTTTGACGCCGTGACTGATCGCCCCCTACAACACAACTGGTATGTCAACGTAGGAAACCGCGGTTTGACGCCGTGACTGACCTGTGCAACAAGAGCGGCATGAATATATATCCTAATCATGTGCGCAAGAGCTCCTCTTGTGAGACAGATCTCAACCGCCAAACAAGCGCGATTTTGACCGTGCAGATATTAATAGTACTGTTCAGGGATCTACGGTACTGCAAAATTGCCCCCTATTATCTAAACATTGAAATGGAGATGTGTTCTGTCCGATGCGTATATATATATGAAATCGTCCTAAGAGATCATAGATCACGCCTTTGCAGTACTGGGTTTGACGAAACTCGTCACACGTGTATATGAATAGTGCGAAGCGTTGCGTGCGCGTGCCGCAAATAGAAAGTTCTGCCCCCACATGCCAAGCTAACATGGCGGCGGCGGCGGCAGCAGCAGCAGCAGCAGCAGCTCCCGGATATCGACGAGGTACTTTCTTGACCGCCACACTGCAAAGTAACAGCCAGTCCTTCGCACAATACCTGTCACGCAAGCAGCGAACACGGGAGGGACAAAGTGCATGGTGTTAGCCTGACTGTGCCGTTTATTGTATATTGATAAGGGTCGTAGTACCGTTTTTTTTGTGAGACTCCCTCCTTTCTTGAGGAGCTCTGTGCCTCACTCAACAACTATTAAAAACAGGTTTTTATAAAAGCTCAATAAAAAAACCGACGAACAATCCCGTGTGTAGTGTCCCTCTTTTGTCAAGATGTATTAACCGACACTATTACGGGGGACCATATTAAATAGGACCTACCGTACACACAACGACCTGTATATTTTGCTATTTTTACTAGCAAAATTTGGTCCTATTTACTATGCCCCCCCACACTACTGTAGCTGGTGCCACTGTAGGGGGGCACTTTTTTGTCTTACAGTTTCAGTCGATAAGAGCCACTCGGCCGAGTGACCATCCTATATCTTGGTATTCTTGAGTCTTTTCAAGATTTATCTTTTCGTGATGTTCGCCAACATGGAGTTGTTCGTTACTCTGCGACATCAAACTGTATTTGCGTCCAACTGTGAGTGAGATTGAGGGCCAATCGTCCGAGTGACGTAAGCACAGTATATACTGAAAATGATGGCATGATACCGTAGCACCAAGCATCACACTACTGTAGTTCAAGACCTTGATTAATAAATTCCATCCACCCCTACCCCTATATTAGTATTGCATCCTCCCGTCCTCCATTTGGCGACTTCGACAAAATCCGTATGCGCAATCCGACGAACAAACCCTTGGGCTGGGCATACATCGGGTAAAACTATAGAACACAAAATGGGACTGCATACGCAACTGTACTGTGTGGCTTTTCAGTTGAACGCTGTTAGTCACACAACCTTCGAGCAGGAATATCACGAAAAAAATGGTAAACCACAGATGGTATCCCAACGATATTTATTCAGGAATACTTTGGCCGAAACGTGCTACCCCAATGGTCGGGTGTATCCAAAAATAGAAACCGAGTCTACTGCGGCCGGTCGCTTGTGAAGCCGCACACAGTTTTTACACGAGCCACACGGTACTACTTCTGTCGGCACCGAAGTGAGCGGCTGTTCGCCAATAACAAGCTGTATGATGCCTCGTGCCTGTTTTCTTCTTTTTTTATAAATCCCTTTAGCCCTTTCCTCTATCTTTCCTCTCCCATCGACATGTTATGTTCGCCGTGCTTCTTCTCCGGCTCCCTCCCTTTCGTAACTCAAGTATGTTAGTAGATTAGTGAGGTCACGTATCGCGCACTCTTCCTCCGTCTCAACGGAGGTGAGTGTCGTCTTTTATCGCGTGAAGATGTGAGACTTTTCTGCCCTCGCCGACTCGCGTCGAGATATACACACGCTGTTGTTATAGGCGCTTCCTGCAGCCAACCATGTTTTTCAGCACAAGAACAAAGTCCTGCTATAAATAGGGACGTCTAGAATCTGTTCAGTCAAGTTGGCCTCAATAGTTACGAGGTTAAACAACTACTTGTAGATCGGGGACGGCGGCATGAGCCCTTGGCTGTATCCAATCTCATTCCCGGAAATAAGAAAATCAGGAGAAGGCACAGAAATAACTCTGTTGACCTACACGCAGTAGCCTATTGGGCTACAGTAGCATATTGGACTACAGTAGCTTCAACCATTCCTGATTGTTCCTGGAAAGAAGAAACCCAAGAAAAATCAAGCACGGAAACATTTTGGACCCCAGTAGCCTATTGGACTACAGGAGCATATAGGACTACAGCTGTTTCAACCTCGATGACTCCTACAGTAGGCAGAAATAAGAATGCCAAGAGAAACCAAAAAGGGACACCAAAATCGGAAACCAATGCTCGAAGCCTAACTCAGTCAACACTTAGAACCTTCCCACCAGATGTATTGTACAGCACATTCTACCGCTTCAATCGTACACTCAAGAATACACGAAACAAAGCAAAACAACCTACTCTCCTTCCCATGATCAGAAAGAGAAGCAAACCAAAATCGTGGCATTTCTGGACAATTTACGAAAATGACATACCAATAATACGTAGCTTTTAGGAATATCTTTACTTGGTTTAGCATAGCCCCTCCCCGGTCTGGGACTCGAAACATAGAATGGTGAGTCCTCTTGTTTGTCCAAAGCCCCTGGTACGGTAGATAGTTCAAAGAGAATCCACTCTAGTGGGCAGACCCCGCGAACAGAATCAACTCTGAAACAAAAAACAAACGCGAGCAAACAAAGCAGCTACGAGCACTCGTAGTTACATACGATAGCGCTCACCTGACGATGAGCTTCACGAAGAACTTGCTACTACTGCTGTATTAGTCTTGCACCCCTTCGGCCGAACGATTCGCACACCAACAGCGGAGGTCGTAGGCCCTACTGGTAGAGACGAGAGAACAGCAGCAGTAGTAGTCCCATGCGCACTGTTTCCTCCGCCATCCGTTTCTTCGTCATCAACAGGCCACGCCCACGGTAGAGTTCGGTAAGCTGGGCCGCGCTGCAACATCCGGCGGATGGCGACTTCCCCCCTCCGGTTCATCTGAGGAATCTGATTCTCCTAACCAGCGTGCAGCCCGAGGACGTCGCGAGGGATACGACCCTCCCGGTCACGCGTCACCTCGTCCGCCCCCGCCTAGAGGAGAACACTCACCACCGCCGGCTGGCCGAGGGCAGCGCCAAAGTGGAGCAAAGACATCCCCTCGAACCAGATGTTGGCCCACCTCGACCGTTTATCCTCTCCACCCACCATGAGCAGCAACCGGAGGATTCTCAACTGGCGGCCAGGAAGGGCCAGATACAGCGCCTGGGCCAAAGCCGTTTTCCGCCGAACGGCTTTCTTTCCGCCTTCGTTGATGAAAACACCCACGAAGCCTTTGTGCACGGCCGTAGAAAGCGGAGACATGCTGCAGCCATTTATCGCGCACATCTGATGCATCGCCCCCAGCGACAGCAGTCAGGAGACCACACCCTCGTGACTTCCAGCGCATGCCATATATAGAGGGATCCCACGTTCGGAATGGCAGCGGTCAAGCGTGTCGGGCGCTCTGGAGCACAGCATATCGAACACGTCAATGTGACCGCGGCCGGCCACTACGTGCAGAGAGATGAACCCCTTGTCTTCCGCGAAGGCCGGGTTGGCACCTGCCTCGAGCAGCAACTGGACCACTTCCTCGAGCATGAGACCCCAAACGCAAGTCACCATGAGTGGGGTGAAGCCTTTGCTTGAGGTCGGCGCAGGACCGCTTCAGCAGCAAGCTAGTGATTTCGACTTTCCCGCTCCTAGTCTCTAAATGCAGGGCCCTTTCACCAAGAACCGTGTGAACAGTGTCTGGCGTTGGGCATGGGACTTAGATGGTGACGGGTCTGTTGGGATCTGCCCCTTGTTCCAGCAAAAAAGATGGCGATGCGAGCATGATTGGCTAGGGCGGGCGCCACGATGGGCGGGTAGGGTTCCCCTTGAGCCCCATTCACGCTCGCTCCAGCTACAAGCGCGGCCCTCACTCGTCTCATGCTTCCATCCTTCACAGCAGTAAGTAGTTGCGCATCAATGTTGATTATTGACATACGAGCACCCATGCATCAGTTTAACGTGACCACGAATGAATGCCGGTGGTGCAGCGGCGGTGGCATCAGCGGGAAAGCACGACGGGAACGTTAAGCGGAAACTCGAAGGTTACTTCGCGACAGACCTCGATGCACGTCTCCTACGCCCTTCGGGATGACTGTTCCGAGTGCACTCCGTGCTAGATTCGGGGCAAGCAAGTTGGGCGAGGCAACCGACAAGGGGAGACGCGGTATGTTTGACACTAAGAATATGTGGGTGAGAGAACCGACGTCAGGTCACATTGGTCAATGAACAGTCCCCGAAAATAGTGAAGTGAGGGTTGGACCACCGGATGGGGCAGGAGGCCTTTTGTATAATCCAATACGATCGGTGTACGTGCAGAAGAGCACAACCTTTTCGGATAGACGCCGCGTTGACAGGCACACTTGGCACGGGGGTTACCCCGGGCAAGCCCCCCGCACTCAGCACGGAGATTACCTCGGGTAAGGCCCCCGCGCTGGGGCAGGAGGCATCATATACTGCAAAACGTACTTCAAATAATCGGTGTAGCACAGAGGAATACTACAAAAGGCCTTTCTCGTAACGCTGGAACACGCTGGCTATAATACTTGATTTTTTTTCCAAACTTTGTTTTAATCGTTTGTTTACACGCGTTGCATAGGCGGCTCGCTAACCCATTTCTTTGCGACCCTGACCAGCGACAACCAATGCCGAGTAAGTACTCGTATAGTCTTTTTCTTTGTGCTGAGAGCGCGCCGTACGGATATCATTCTGCAGCACTGCGTGTCGTCCAAAACCTTGCTGTGATATTACAGTTCCTGTGTTGAGATTCGGGCACTCCATCCACGTTGTTTATACATTGCCTCCGCATCCCGAGTTCCTTCGTATGGTCGTAGCTGTCATGGGTACTTTGTTTCAGTCACTTTTGAACACCTCGGACAGACAGATCATGATCTATCTACGTGCAGTAGATCATCCAGCTCCTAACTTGCTGTTGTGGGAGGTTGTGCAGGATCTGCATACTCGTAGCACGGGTCTTAGGGTCAGGTTATGGCTAGGCAGGGAATATGTTTTAGATACTGCAGACCAGACGGTTCTCAGCCGGCAACACGAGCAAGACCATCGAGATCAAGGATCTGTCTTCCCTGATTTACCTACTGTAGATCGTCAGTTGTGAACGATCTGGGGATGATCTGTCCGATCTCCCAAAGGAGTCTACCGCTAACGATGGGTTTCGTCAAAGTGATCCTTGGGGGCAAGTCGTCATTGTGTTGAGTTTCCCAAGCACCCGTCAAGTTTGGTTAGCGCTTGCACTGCGCTGTGTGTTACCATCTACCTAGTATACCTCAGTAAACCTAAAACTGCTGTGGTGTGCGCGCTCATTCTGAGTCGTTATACCTGGGCGTTTCTTTCTTGGAATTTAGTTTTCTTTGCGCTACGTGAGCGAGCGTATCGCGGACCTGAAATTGTCGGCTCTATCGGCGACTCTGACGCAGAATTATGACATCGACACCGCGATGTGCTACATTTTATGCGGGACATTACTATACTGTAGGTCTTGCCCCAATGCGCAGCCACGCCGAGACACCCAGGGCTCATCACAAAATTCATGGACCTGCCGGTCTTCACTTCTAATGCCAGATCGGTCTACGTACAACTGCTTTATACATGCGCGCAGGGAGGGCAAAACGGCGCAGATAGTGCTGGTATGGTGTAAGAGATAGTAATATGGGGGGTTTGTTATCGATAGGAAGGAGTGCATGCCTGCCGACAAAGCACGATCGATCAAAACAGCAATGACCGCACACCCAATTCACACTCACCACAATAAATTTGCCAGCACCGCTACTTTGGCTTTTGCTTGAAGACAACGCAAAGTGGGCATGAGGTTCATTCGAGAGCATTTGTCGTACGAGATCAATAGAACTAACCCCAACCCTATCTCTGAGCCTACGTCAATCAGATGTAATCACCTACTATTATTGGTTGGCATTGTTCCCGTTGTCTCGTACACAGCAGCAGTGTACCTCAGCTCTTTCGTATGAATATTTTGTACCTGGTATGCTCTACTATCGAGTAGCATTGCATATGATATACTACATGTATGAGAATCGAGTTCGATACCATACTGATGAACAACGATCGTAATCGATACGATTTCGATGTTTGATGCATCGAAGCGTTCGTTCGGCATCTGCATAGAAAACACGAGGAAACCCAAGGATACCAGGGGATGTAGGGCCAAACACTTTCGATTCGATATATCGAAAGTTCGATAATTTGATATGGCAAAACCGTCGGTACGATATTCAACACTTCTGCTTGGCGTCAAGGATGATCACCACGTATTCGACACCATGCATGCTTGATGGCCGATTGCCATAACTACTACTTGTCACTCTGACCCAATCAGCAATGGTTGGTAGGATATGCCTTTTCGTCGCGTACACGGCGTGCATCAACCATACGTAGCAGTGTCGAATAAGAAATCCATCTCCGTTATCTAGCGAAGGAGCGGCCGCTCGTATTGTCCGCTTCCGTCACCACTGCGACTACGACTGCTTGACTACAATACAATGCTTCTTTTACACTGCCATTCACTGCTACTGCTGTGGGACTTATTGAAGGCAACGCACACTGTTCCCAGAAGGCAGCATCCAGATATATATATATTCGTTCATGTTTTATTGAAGTGGCGGCCGCTTGCAACGGTTCGATCACTCATTGCGACTGACGCGTTCTACGATAGAGATAGCACATTTCCGTTTTTTTTTTTTTTTCTGAATGACGGGGTTCCTCCTTAACCCAAAATCGTCGGAAAGCCAAAAAGCCAGTCTTGTTTCGAAAAATGGCAATTTTGTATACTTGGGTCATGGGTCTATTCATCGGGATGCAATTTGTTTTTTGCTGAAGTCAGTTTTCGAGTGAGGTGTGAGGTATGGAGCTCCTTAAGTGAGGAACCTCAGAAAAATTAGGGTCAACCTCTATCGTAGAACGCCTCGATTGCAAAAAACAGAGGCAGCATCCACTGAACACAACGCGACATCCATTCCCATAATCTATTCAAGTCGCGGACCGTTTGCCAGTTTATTTATTTATTTATTTATTTTTATCCTCCTTGGAGATCTGGTAAAAAAAGCTCACGCCCAACACAGTTTAATAGTTCGCTTACATCACCGCCACTGAGCTTATTTCATACAACGCACACTGAATACAGCCCAACATCCATCCCGGTGACCAATAAATAGAGGCAGTCGCTCGCACGGCCACCACCCATTGCGGCTATTTTTAGGTGACGAACACTGGACACACGATGCCTGGTGTATCATCATTCCCCGTCATCTATTGTACAGTGGCGGTCACGCGCAATGGCTTCGCTCACACTAAACCACTACTTTGACGGGTTCAAGCCAGCGCACAATAAGTGCGGCATGCCATCCATCCCATCCCGTTTTGAGTGCGAAAAGGCATCATCTCGCTTCTTTCCTATAACTATTGCAAAAACGGCAGTTGCAAGGGAGAAGGGTTTCCCGAGGCATTATCGTCAATCCATGGGTGCGATTCCCCCGTTCTCGTCTCCGTCGTCAACAACGCCTCCGCGAGGTTTTCCAGCGTTGGTGGTCCACTTTTCTAGGAGTCCCTCTTGTTGATCTCGGACTGTGGTGTGCTGCGTCCCTCTGGTGCCCCGTGCTCTGACCTGAGCAACAAGCGGTTCGGTTTGACTTGGCCTTGTTTGTTTTTGTAGTTGTTGGTAGATGGTATTGGTGATGGTAGTTGTGGTGGTAGTGGTGGTGGTGGTGGTGGTGTTAGTAATGGTGGGAATGGCGTTTAGTGTTGGTGTTGGTGGATATGGTGGTGATGTTGACGGTGTTGGTGTCGGTGTTAGTGGTGATGGTAGGTGGTGGTGATGATTGTTATCGTAGCACGGGTGGCCAGGACACCCCCGTGCACATTATGGACGTACACATATCCATGTGAAGATATTGAACAATTGTGCGAACCTCCTCGAGGGATCGACAACTTCTCCATTCCGTACGCCTAATAGTGTTTGTGCTACATTGTTAAAACGTGTCCACAACACTCGTTTTACGCCCCCATGGTGCAAGGGGAGAAGGTCCCGGCCATCTTTGTAGGTATTGATGGCGTTGTTGCTCGCGGAAGCCCTCGAAGGATGAAAAAAAAAGTTTTGCCCCCCTACGATAAACATGGATCCCTGTACCTCCCCACACACGTTACTGTTGTAACATCGCGTCGTACGTTAATTCGTATGTAGTTTGGGATCAATGAGGCCTCCTGCTGCGACCAGCCGGAGACTCTCACCCAGGGTTACTACTCCCGCGTTGGTTGTCTGGCGATCAACACGGCACCTCGTCGCAGAGAGTAGGTACCCCGGTAAAATAAACACTAACAAAACTGATGTCGTTGTCGACGGTACACCTAGCTACCAACGATGGGCGGGCGGGATGGTCTGTTTTTTCCTAGCCTCTTTCTACTTTGTCGTGCTGTTGTAGAGCTGCGATATCGCTCACGGAGTGATACTCAATCACTGTCTCCCCATACAACAAGGAGGCTTTCCCGAAAAGGGATCCACCCTGCTGGCGTCCCCTCTTTTCTGGTCCAGATTACTGTTGTAACATCGCGTCGTGCGTTAATTCGTACCAGGTATGTAGTTTGGGATCAATGAGGCCTCTCTCTGCTGCGGCATGAGAACATACCCATACTTGTTGACCCTTCTCTTATCTCAATGTCGTCGCTCGTTTGATGCGTATCCTTTTTGCGGGTGCTTTCTATTCCTTATTGTCCCCAAACGTGTAGCCTAGTTGATTAGGGGTTCTGCTACCGTTGGTTGTCCCGTGGGAACGTCGTGTACGATTTTCCAGACCCCTCCGACGGTGATACGCGCTGAGGTATGCGATCGCGGTGTGATGCACCCGGAACGCGTTTACCTGGTTGTCGGCACGCAGTGTTGTAGCGTGTCTCCGTGCGGTTCTTCCGGAACTAACATACGCTTGTGTCGTGCTTGGGGGGCGACAAAGGCGGAGCGTTTATGTAGGTGGTCTCCAACACTATATTTTCTCAGATACCGCAGCCCGCCCCCCACCGTAGATACCATACGCTTTCGTCTAATGAAGCACGCATAACGTCTGCCACAGTCGGCATGTTTTCTACGTTTCGCTTGGTCCTCGCCCCCTCATCCCATTTGTTCCTCATTCGCGCGCTATACCTGAGCAGCCATCGCTGAAGGACGCAGTTCAAGAGGAGAACCGCTTATCTTGTCCCGAGGAGCATCGTCCCTGTCACTTCTCCTCTCCCTCCCCCCCGCCCCTTCCGCCTCTTGGACGCCCTCCAAACCTGAGGAGTTTGAACATTAACGCAATGCCGCGATCGGCGTCTACGAGAGGCGTCTTAAGGCAGTTAGTCAAGGAAGTCATGCAGCGAAAGGGGGCCCGCATTGTTTTTTTTTCCTTGTATGAGCCTTTTGACCATTAACCACGCTCCCTTTCGAGACGGAGAGGCAGTAGGGGGTAAGAGAGGTGTATTCATGTCATGCATGCCCTTCGTCGTATGAACCATATACGTTCGCATACCTAGGATACCGAGACGGACCACGCCGGGTTTTCCCCACCAAGGCCAACATTGCTTGCACCAAGCGCGAAGCTCCGTGAGGTGTTGGGCGAATCGCATCAGGATCCACACATGGGGAGAGCTGTACGTATACGTATATCACCCTAAGCCCCTTTCCTAAGAAAAAACGCACGGTACGCACTGTCGACGCGTGCGAGGTGCCATGGGGGTACTGTACTTTTATTTGGTCAAACTGTCACCGGTACTGGTGCGGTTCCTCGACTGAGGGATTACCCAATGAGACCTTCAGACCTTCAGGCATGCCTTATCGTTGATCTCGTTTTCGCTTTACAGTACTCCTAAGATCGGCCGGGGTTGAGCGTCTATTCTTTTCCAAAAACGTTTTTTTTAAGGGAGGGATGATCTCGTGGAGATCGCTCAGGTGAGGGTCCTCAGAACAAAATGGTGCTGTAGAAACCCCTGCCACACCACACGTGTTTTGACCGCAGGTGGGGGCCGGGACCCCTCCCTTGCATAATTTGGGCGTAGTAAAAAAAAGCTTTGTAGAAAAATGTAGCACACCGTTAGGCTTGCCGCATTGAGAGTTTGCAGACCCGAGCTCATCACGAAGGCTCTTCTACCCCCTCTCTACTACGATACGTGCCCTGCATTTTATCACGAACAGAGTTCAGCACTTTTTTCATGGGATTACGTGTTCGTCTTAATAACAGTTTTATTTCGCCAGATTGTCGGACAAGGTGAGAACGACTCAGGCAAGGCAAGGCACCTCATACAAATAAGGAGCTATCCTTGATATCACTCTAGGCGTAAATATAATGATCGTTTATACATTAATACCAATACAAATCGATACTTATTTTTACGGCCGGACTGGTTCACCCCTATCATTCCACGCGTCTGTTAATAGCAATAGCCCTACAGTACTGTACAACAAATAAACTCGTAAAATATAATTCGAACCGGTAGTTGACCACGTCGGGAGCTCAACCGGTTCAAGAATGTTGAGCTAAAACCTGCCGCCCCTAGTATCGTGGGACGAGTACTTACCGAATGCGAAGCTCGGTCCTAGGTCTGAATAATCATCGCCGCCACCACCGAAGCACCTGGGGGGGTTGGCTACGAGCCCGCCCCCTTCGCTGGTGGATTGGCGCATCTTGAAGCCAGATCGCATCACGTATTTGTGGGGGGATCGGTCTCTCTTCGATCTGTCCGACGTCGGAAGTGAGTATTAATAGTAAGCATACGCAACAAGCAACCGTACCGTTCCACGAAAAAGAGCAACCGACTGGCGTCGAGCAAGTAATACTGGAGTCGTCCCAGCCGGCTGTCTCCCAGCGGACAATCGATGCTCTCTCTCTCTGCGACATGTCCGGTCCATATCAGTGCAAAGGCAGACACAAGCAGGCGCGCTGTTTCACAACTATCGGTTGGCACCGAGAGAGCATTCCTGGAGTCATGCCAGCCTTGTCGCAACGGACAATCGACTCTCTCTCTCTCTCTCTCTCTCTCTCTCTCTCTCTCTCTCTCTCTCTCTCTCTCTCTCTCTCTCTCTCTCTCTCTCTCTCTCTCTCTCTCTCTCTCTCTCTTCCACATATCCGACGAATGTACTAGTAAAAAGCGGGCACAAGCGGGCACGCTGTTTCATCAAGAAGAGCAATAGATTGGTATGGTGCAAGCCGTATTTGAGCCATCCAAGCCTTCTCGCAACGGACAATCGACGCACCTATCTGGTATGAAACAAGAGATGGATTTGATGATGAACGACGAGTCTGATAACCATCACAGCAGCCCAACAATGTAGTCTATCGATGCATAGTTTTTCCGAGCAACGAATCGATCGACCGAAGTGTGCAGCCATCGCAGGTGTCCAGCATTGAGCAACTAAGGCGCCCGTCTGACACTAATGACACGAAATACTTTACTCACAGCCGTTTAAAAGACAGCAATCGATGCATTTTGGTCAGACGAAGGAGGACCAACACTTTGTCACGCCAGAGGCACGGCTTTGATATTTGCGCGTTCTTTCTCACCTTGATCGGTAGCGAGACGCTGTGCTGTTTGATACCTGCATGCAGATTATGACGAAACATGGACGAGCGAGGAGGGGGGGGGGCAAGGGTTTGTAGAGGGCTGGTGCTATGGTTGGGAAGGGGGGGGGGGTATGATGCCGTTATGTTCATATCGCGTTTAGGCCCCGCTCAGACGAGAGGATCGATACCTCACTGGAAATTGGTCTGGAAGATGCGCTTTTGGCGAAGCGTAACGAACAATCCCCTGGCGGTGCGTATCACGGAACAAAAAAGGCATACCACCCTGGACGAAAAAATAAGGAACCTCTGTACATTAATATGAGTACCAATAGGTCCTTATATTGACAGACACCCAGAGTGGTGTGTGCTGTCTTCACGCTCCACGGCTGGATAATAGTACGAGTAGTGCGGAATATCGTTTGCGTTTTGCACTATTTTTCACGGCTGTTCACCGATTGGTTCAAATCTCGCTTGTCAGGTCTGATCGGGTCGGGTAAGAGTGTGACCCGATCCGACCCGTGACAGTTTGAACACTTTTTGACTCGACCCGACCTACCCGACCCAACCCGACCCAACCCGACCCGATCCGATCCGACCTTACCCGATCCGATCCGACTCGACCAGAACCCACCCGAGAGATTAAAAAAAAATCCTGACTCGAACCAGGGGTGGGTCGTTTTCCGTGAAGACCCTGGAATTAGTAGTCGACATATACCTACTGTATTAATATATATGAATATTCTACATTATATTGTTAATCGGGTTGCACTTTTCAGGGTCATCTTTGGGCTGACTTACCAGTGGAATGATGTAATGACTTGCTAACAGTGTAGAGCTCTTCAAGTGACCTGCTAATAGTGTAGAGCTCCTCAAGTGACTTGCTAGTAGTGTAGAGTTTCTCAAGCGAAGAGCCTAATATTATAACATATGGTCCACGCCCCCTTATGCATAGTATCCGACTTACTCACCTGGGATTCTACGCTGGTGATTGACGCCACAGAAGTCACGCTGCCTTCGTCCTCAATCGGAGAGGAACACACCTGTGCTTGTGACTGCACCTGCCGCCCCGGGGATCCTCTCGAACCAACCCCTCCCTCTCCCCCGCCACTTCCTGGCTTTGACCTGACATACCAAACAGGGGGTTCATGAGGCGAGGGAGGACGGAGGGACGGGGGGAGGTGGGAAAGGGGGGGGGGGGCAGGCATAGAGGGAGGGAGGGAGCTTGAGCTCCATGTCAGGTGGTGTCTGGCAAGGACCGATAAAATATCGTTTTCCAAGATAAATCCATGGCAACTCAGGGGACTTAGCGACGCTCCTACCATACAAGGGGATGTACTCGTCTTTTTAATATTATGCATGGTCGTAGTCGTTAAGACCGCCAGACTCTCGCATCCCTACATTGCTGGGACGGATCACTTCCGGGTTTCACCAACCAGTGAGACATTGGTTGCACCAAGCGTGACGCGCCGCTAGTTGTTTGGCAAACTGCACCAAGAGCAAGCTACATTCTGCTCAGAATCACTTCGGTTTAGGACTTCCATCAACACATTGTCCGTACGTGTTTGCATATGGATCACAGCAGTAATTCCCTTGATGTGTTTTCCGGTGTGGCCACTTATCGAGACAACAAGGTACTGTGTATCTGCGTCTTGGGCACCTGACCATATACACCCTATGTGATACGATCATCTTCCTTGTGTTGCGCTAAGGTTCCCCATTCCGCTCAACATGATCTAACTCGACCACCATCCATGGTGACGGCCACCCCCCTCCTAAAACAAACGGTACCCTGCTTGCCATGTTTAACTCACACCGTGATTGACGTGGTTTACAACGTCGTTGCTGACCGACGACTACCTTAATTATGTACAGGTACAATGCACACATATATGTAGAGGGGTGTGTGCCCATTATCACGCATGGCCGCAGTCGTTTGACGATAGACTCTCTCATCCCAACAATGCCCGGACGGAGCACGTCGGGTTTTCACCGACCAGGCGGGGTACTTAAGGTAGGGGATAAAAGGGTTGAGCTAGCTTTATGGTACACGTTAGACACGCCTGTTAGAGACAGGGGTAGCAGTGGTTCAACTGTAGTTGTTGTGACTGACAGGCTCGTTAACCCTTATGTGACCCGTTTCAACGGATATAAGGGAACCCTTACAAGGGATACTGACCCAAACAATGATAACTGTGGTATTATCAGCGGTATCCGGTTGCGTCTGTGCCGTGTGACTCCATGCATTGTAACCCGGACACCAATCATATTATCATGCCCTAATCACGTAGTGACCCTTGCCGGAATCATAGTCACTTCTCCCCGTCAACCCCTCCCCCTATCAGTCTCTATATTATATACCTGGTATATGTATAGGTTGGGTTGGTGTCGGTTGGCGACGACGCTGTAAAACACGCCTCTCACTGCGTGAGTTAGACAGCCAGGGTACCGTTTTAGTTTTTGTTTTTCGGCGGTTACCACGGCTGGCGGTCAAGTTAGATCATTTTTGTGCGGGGAGAACCTTTCCTCCGCACAAGAGGGATGATCGTATCACGTAGTGTGTATATGGTGAGGCAGGCACCCACGAGACAGTTACATAGTAAACCCATTACTGTCTCTGGAAGCGGCCACACCAGAAATGAAATCAATTCATTGATGCTGTCATCCATTCCAAGACAATCCGCCTCAAAAGCGGTTCGTAGTAGGATGCAGCTCACCCTCCATGCGACTCACCCAAAATCTCACGGCGCTTCGCGCTTGGTGCAAGCAATGTCTGCCTGGTCGGTGAAAACCCGACGCGCTCCGTCCCGGCATTGTAGGGATACGAGGGTCTATGGCTGTACGACTACGGCCATGCATGATAGTGAGTACACCCCCCTCCCCCCATCAGTCTTAACAGGGCTAAATGAGAAACTACCCGAATTCGTTGAAACAGCAGTTGCGTGTTCATGAGCACAATATTTTCGTTGTATTCGTTTTACGCCGTGGGATTGTCAATCGCGTTGCGCTTTCATCTCGCCTTGGTCTTTCTGGGACCCAGTGACTTGCGACCGAAACATGCACCTGGTATATGTGTAGTTCATCGACCGTCTAGAAGCAGCGTCAGCGCCCAGCAGCACGACTGGGACCATGCTGCCGCCGGTGCCGCACGACTCGTTTCAACCATCGTTATTCGGGCATCAGCTCGTGCAATGCACCGATCTCACAATGTCCGATCCAGCGATCGATCGACTCTTTGGAAGGTCTGTGTTTTAAGATCTGAAATCCTAAGAAGGATAACGCGAGACATTTTTTAGGCCAGGTATAAAACGCTTGAGGTGAGTATACAACCTGATAACATAGCGTTGGACCACTGCTACGATACAGGTAGCACTGTTTTCGCCGCATGGTGTTTGATTTCCGGAGCCCCCCAGCTTAGCATTTACCCTGTAATTACCCGGAAACATATCCCATTTGTGTCGCATTATTTCAGGTGTGACCCTACTGCAGGTCATGCGATTGTTCATCGGATTAAGTCAACTTATTGTCTCAAAGTCTGTTTTGAGTGGAGCATGGAGATCCTATACCATAACCAAATGAGTTTCTGAACAGTAAGGTACTGCCCCTACCAGGTGAACAAGCCTCATCGTAGGTACACCCCTACGCTGACGTGGGTGGTTTCCCGGCCGGGAGAGAGGGGAGGGGGTCATCGCTGTCTAGGGGCTATCGATCTACGGATACTCGGACGATTTCGCTGCTCTCTTGCCCTTTGGGGAGAACGGGAGAGGGATGGTGTTTGTGTATGTGTGTGGAAATTATGTTACCTCGATGCAAATATTGCTTGAGAGGGGGGGGGCTCTAGGCGATATCTGGCAGGGACGGATTAAATCGTAGTTGTCCGAAGGGAGTCCGTGGCCTCGATGGCCAGATTGAAGGAGGCGGGGGTGTACTCATGTCATGCATGGCCGTACAGCAGTAGTCGTATAACCATCAGCCCTCGCACCCCTCTAATGCCGGGGAGGAGCATGTCGGGTTTTCATCGACCAGACAGGCATTCTTCTACCAAGCGCGAAAACCGGTGAGGCGTCGAGCTGCATCCTAACAATAACCGGTTGTCAGACGGATTTAGTTACATTGGGTGACAGCGTTGAATTCGTTCATTTGTTTTCTAAGGACGCAGGAGGAATCTGGGTAAATCGAGACGGCTTCGCGCGTGCTCTCACCATTGACCTCTGACGGGACGGGTAGTCCCTCCCGGGCTCCTATTACCCGCGCCAGTAGGAGACCTAGATCTAGAAGAACGTTCCCCGCGATAGTCTTGCACGATCGATCTCGTGTCGCCGGGCCCTGGATTGTCCTATTCCATAATATAAATATCGTGATGATGTCCGGTAAGATTGCATTATGGTGTTCCATGCCGTACGAATATATTGTTACGATGTTCCGTCAGGTTGTGTCGTTGCGATGTTTCACGATATCATACTATGGTAATGTTCCGTGAGATTATGTCGTTACGATGTTCGACAATATTGTGTTGTGACGATGTTCCGTAGTATTGCATCGCGACGATGACCCGTAAGATTCCTACAACCGTGGTGGTATTGGCAATCTGACCCATTTTGCTCCAAACTGGGTGTTGTGTCGTCCAAAGACCTCGGCTGTTTGATTCTTCATTCGTAACTCCAGCACTACTGTGTGACAACAATTCGCGCAGACATGCGATAAACCCAAGCGTCTCCACGCCGAACAACTCCTACGAAATCGAAGCAAGGCCCCTTTTATAGAATCGCAGTATGACGTAGCAGCCGTTGTGTAGCTGTGAATTCTAAATATACCACACTGTTCCTACAGTAGAATGAACAGCAGCGATATCACTATAGGGACGCAAAACCAGTCTATGAGATACTGCAGCCTAAGCTTCGTACCGTCGAAGTAGCGGATAAAAAAGGCCGAACCTAGTAGCGAGTAGTGTCAGCCAGATACGACATTTTACCCTGAGCAGGAGGAAGATCAGATCCTACTTAACCCGTCCGTCAGTCTGTGAAATGTTATTCTTCGTTTACAAATGGCCAGCAGAGGCGTCACTGTAGTCCCCGCTCACGAGCAAGAGAAATGTTCTTCGCGATGGATACCCACGACGGATACACGATGGTAATACAATGAGGATGAGACGAAAGTACAACTGTTACACGACGGCAACACGAAGATTATATGGCGGCTACACAGTGGTTACGATGGTTATACGGCGGTTACACAGCGGTCACACGGCGATTGAGCGACGATGGTGACACGAGGGCTCCTCAACGGTTACACTTCGGTTTCATGACTGTTACACGGTGATTACACGGTGGATACACGGTTGCACGGCCGTTACACGGCAGATACGCGACGGTTATCCGATGGTTGCAGGGCGGTTACAGTACAGTTATACCTCGGTTACACGTCACTTACACAAATATCTGAAGACGGTTGCATGGCGGTTGCACGGCGGTTTCATATCGGTTAAACGATGGTTACACGACAGGTGCACGACGAGCACACGGCGGTTACACGGCGCTCCCACGGTGGGCATACGGTGGTTGCATGACGGTTACCTTACGGTAAACGACGGCAGGTACAGGCTAGTTCCACAACGGTTTCATGATGGTTGTGTGTCGGTTGCACGACGGTGAAACCGCTAGTGCAAGTTGGTTTTATGACGGTTATACGATGATTTCGATGTTGGTCAAACGATGGATACACGATAGTTGTAGGACGGTTACACGACGGTTCTAGACGGTGATACTGTGGCTACACGACAGCTGCACGACGGCTACACGGTGACTACACGGCGGCGAGACGACGGCTACACGGCACTTCTTTGTCGGTCACGTACTAAGTACCAACGACTACTTAAAGGATACATGAGGGTTTCGCGACCGGTACAGGACTGTTACACAACGGTTAATTATAGGCTCACGGTGAAGGGCCGATCGCACGCCATGCATGCCGGCAGTAGATGAACCTTGCCCAGAATAGTTGCGCCCGCCTGCAGAGAGGCATGGGCAGAACAGATTCGGATCATTGCCGATGGAACTCGGTGTGATTGTTGTTTGGTGTAGTGTGCGGTATAGTGTGTAACTACTGCACAGTAGGTAAAACAAGTATAGACAGGAACGACTTTCTTTATTGAAGTGCGAATCCCTCCTAGTTTCAACCATCGAGCTCGTCCATTCTTTCAAGTAGCAGCCGTTATTTGAAACTGTACTATGCCAGGTATATCACTACTTCTTACTGTTGTTCAGCACTTATGTCGTATATTGGGCCAAATATTACAAACCTTGCACACGTCGGGCATATCACGATCTAAATCATCTACAGCAGATGATCTGGATCCTAACTTGCCGCTAAGATACGCTGTGAAGGATCTGTACGTGCCAGATCCAACGCAGGAAGTATGCCATATATCCTGCAGATTGCATGGCTCACAAGCGTCCAACGCGAGGGAAATAATAAACATCAGGGATCTACCTGCTGTATCTGCCCATAAGGCTCTAGATCATCAAGTGGGAATCGATAATCCGTATGATCTGTCCGAGTTTTTGACTTTCCAAACTGAAGCTATTGCAGAAGTCCAATGGTACAGCACTCACGGTGGCTGGGCTAAACGCTGCACACCTCGACCGGCAATGCTGTCTTCAACGAAGCGAAACACCTTCTCGTTCGTAGAAGTACCGACGCCGCACACTATTCAAATTAGTGTACAGCCAAGAGCCGCCTACCGCAAGCCCGACACACCAATCTCACGGGCTTCAAAAGTAGATATCTACAGTACCCCACGTATTGTTTTAGTGAAATACCGACACAGCGGGTTCCCATGCATGGGGTATACACTTTAGGAGCTCCGTCAGCGAGAAGGGTTTGTGCAAAACATGTACCGTAAGACGGCTCGATATTACCATGTGACACCCATGTCTATACTGTGTAGCAGAGTGTGCCGGCTATCTAGTCCTCATTTTTGCACGCAAAGCTTTGAATCGCTGGCCAACCTGCCCGGTCAACCTGTACAGCCAATCTCAATGGCCAACCTGTATAGCCAGGCTCTGCCCATAGTCTGGATACCAAAACTATTAATATAATAGCCAACCTGAGTGCGGCTAACCTGTATAGTCGACCTGAAAGGTCAATCGTCCTGTGTGATCTAACCTGTATAGGTTTGTACTTGGAGATGGCGAGCTTCATGCTGAGCTCAAGCTTAGTGGCGAACGTCTCCCTGACCTCCTCCGCGGGTCGATCCGGCAAGGGCCGAAGCCGCCTCGCCACTTGAACCACATCGGCCACAAACTTGTCCAGATAGCGATTTCTGAGAGGTTCAAACAACAATCGAATCGTCACAGAACTACTGTAGGGTAAAATAGCCGTCAGGAGTGATACTATTAATAGAGTGCAAAAACAGCTTCACACGTAGGGCATATATGCAACGATCTTGATCGCAGATCACTCAGATCCTAGCCCGCCGTTTTGCGGTGTTGTGCAGGATCTGCACAGTACATGCGCAACACAGGAAACGTGTTTTGGGTAATGCAGGCTGTACGACTCCTACACGGCACCATGATCTATATATCGTAAATGGAGCAGGAATCTATTTTTTCCCTTGAGATACGTGGACCATGAAGTGGACTCCACGATTTGTTCCATGCGCCAATAGTATACCGGCATTCAAAAACGTAGGTTCTACTGTACGGCCATACTCTACACAGATTGTGAGATGTTTAACTTCCTGTTTCTTTATGGAGACGGTATCACAAGAGGCCCGCAAGGGCCCATCTACCGTTGGGTCCTCCTCAACCATAACAATAAGATGATAGACGCCGGCAGGGCTAAGTCGGTCACGGATATGGAAGCCTATGCAATGCTTGCACAGAAAATGTTTGGCAAACATTCGGCTTTAGAGGGGTTCGAATGTCCCTATTACCACGCGAAAAGTTTATTTATGTACCTGGTATGCAGCTAAACACTTCAACTTGTAGTGCATCTCAAAGAGGTTGCGCCTATCTGACTCGGCCATGGTTGTTTATTTTGCGGTTACAAAGTGGATGCTACGAGGGATCCGTTGGGTACAAACCTGAGCATCTCAACCGTCTTGTACCCGTGCGTATTTGATTTTAGTTTGCGGCCCGCGCGTGAGTGCTAAGAGCTTACTCTGCGTATTCATAGGGGTTCATATCAAGTAAAGCGGCGTCTCTTCACCTTACTGGCCCATTGTCGACACAATCAAGGAGCTTATCCACGGTATCGCCATTTTTATGGGATCTTAACATGAGGAGGAGCTCAATATCCCACTCGAAACATGACTTCCAATAACATTTTTTTCGCGGAGCACGACCATCATTTGTATGGTAAACTATTACGGGGGAGTCATAGTAATCAGGACCCATCATATGCACAAAAGCATTTACATTCCATATTTTTTTGTGAGGCATAATTGATCCTGATTGCTGAGTAATAATCCTAAAACAAACGTATTGGTAAACACATCATGCTATGTAACTGGTGTACAACAATAGTTGCTCACTTGAGGAGCGCAACCAATCAGACAATGTTGCCTCAGAAGGGAAAAAAAAGTGCAACTCCGATCGTGGGATGAGCCAAAGGATGAAACTCAGGGGAAAGTTTCGTCGATAAGAACGATCTAAGAGGGTAACAAAAAATCTGAGTACGTCAACCTTGTTGACCCATTTACCAGGTAGTTGACACAGAAATGGGGAAGATCGGGGGAAAGATTCGTCGATACGAATCACGCTGCTAACAGGGTTAGGCACAGACCTGAACATCTCGACCTTGCGGTCCCAGTCGCTGTCTTCCGCCGGATTTTTTCGGATAACTGCCTGGCGAGTGACCTCGTAGTCTGCCCGGGTGGCGATGTTCTTGGCCACCATCTGGGAAACCGCTGACAGATGCTTCTGAATAGGAGGAGAAAGACTGACAGGGACAAAACACAGCATATACAGGCCTCTAAACTGAGAGGGAAAAACATGAACATACAATCGCTTCCGAACGGGGAGATAATTACTACCAGGTATTAAATAAGAGAAAAACATTCAATCGTAGCGACGGTCGCCTGACAACGCATTGTCTTCGGGGGCCGTTTTTACGAGATTCCACTCGGTAAAAACTTGAAAACGGTGCCTAGTCGGTGTGTGCTTTGAGTCGGGAGCCTGCCGTATGGGAACTGGAAACGGGTAGGGTACGGTGCTTACCGTAAACCAACCGCCAGAGTGAAGGGTATGCCATCCACCGTGCACCAACCGTCAAGATGTAGGGTACGATACTTTCCGTACATCAACCCCCAACGTGTAGGATCCGGCGTTTACCGTACACCACCTGCCAACCTGTCAATAACGGCGCTTAGCGCATATCAACTCCTGGCATCTGAATGCTGCGGCGTTTTTCGTAAACCAACTGCCAGTATGTGAGGTACGGCGTTCACCGTGCACCAACCGCCAACATGTGGGTCACGGCGTTTACCGCAGGGCAACCGGCAATATGTCGGGGACGCTGCTTACCCTACACGCTAACCGCCAACATGTAGGATACGTCTTTTACCGTACGCCAACCGATGACATAGGATACGGCGTTTGCTGTACACTAACCACAAATATGCAAGGTACGGTGTTTACCGCACACAAGAGGCCGACGTAAACCAGGTAGGGTACGGGGCTTGTCGTACACCAACGGTTAGCATGCACCATGGTACATAGTACGCGTTTAGCGCATGACAAATGGACTTTACAGTGTTCCAATCGCCAACATGTACGGTATGGGTCGTACTGCACACGAGCCCCCAACGCGTAGTATACGGCGCCAAACTTACACAAGCGGCCTTTTTTTTTTTAGGGTATTGAGTTTATCGTACATCAACCGCCAACAAGTAAAATACAGCATTTTCCGTCTGCCAACCGCCAACAGGTAGGAGGACACAGGTATCAACACGCCCAACACGCCCAACATCCACAATTGGTCAGCCTGAATCATCGATCGATCGACCAGGTGTGGTACGCCGATATCTTGATCGATCAACTAGTCAAACTGTCAACGACCCCGTCACGTAGCCCATCGTGAATCAATCTTTCACCGTTGACCTTTCAACCAATCATCCACAATTCGATCAGTCTACGAGCGAATCAATGCAACCGCCATCCGGCCTACTTAGCCTTCTACCACTCTACAATCCCAATCTAAGCTCTTGTCCTCATCTTAAAACAACACGCGCAAGGTCTGCCGGTCTCTATACTGGTACGCACTAACCGCGAAAATATAGATTTACTGTCGTTTGGAAGTCGCGCAGCAGGATATTTGTATCCGTCATGAACTTGTGTGCGCTGCGCATGAGTTTTAGGGAAAAAACTAAAAATAGGTATGCCGTAGTGCGGAGGGGAGAGAGGAGCCTTACTAGGTGATTTCCGGTCTGAGTTACGACTAGGAGGGAGCTGGCCCCAGAAAGGCGAAGGTAATAAAAGGAATGGAAAAACAAAACGAACTAGAACACACACCTTTGGTGCACAATAAGGCGTACACCGGAGGCTTCAGACAACTCGAAAGGGGCACTGTTTCCGCCGTTCAAGTTAGAAAGTAGAATTTTCTCGCAACATTTGTTTCCGCTCGCACCTGAAAGGCTCGCTTAAGGTAGCTTCCCCCTCGAGCTCCGCGAGGTGCGCCCCTAGCACCTGCACGTGCCGTCTGCTCTGCACCTCCAAACGGTCCCAGCGCTGCCAAAAGCACGAAACGTCGCGTTACATTCGTGCGGCAATGGAGAGACAAGAAACAGAACGAGAGATACCACGGTGCTGTAGGGCGGCACACCAAACGTTTCTGATAACCCCCCCTTGAGGATCCCCGTTCATCATCGAAACGCCGACTTTGAGACAATGTTCAAGCTATCGTAAGGCAGTAGGCATAGCTACTGCACACTGGTACAGTAGTTCTCGAGCGCACTCACGCCCTCCTTCGTTGCGAGGGCGTCCACCGATCTCTGCACGCCTCGTAGGGTGATCACCACGGAGATGTTGCTCCTCTCCAACCGCTGCATCCTGTCCCCGTTCTCCCCCTTGTACAATGCCAGCTCCTTCGCCAGCGCGTTGCTGTTGGCATTCCACATCGCCTGGAGGAAAGGGCAATGCCACGGTAGGGGGGATGCCTTATTGTTTGCTGAGCTCCACCACCTCCCACGAGGAGCTCGGTATCTCAACCGAAGCATGACTTCGAAGAACGCTCGTTCGCGCAAGACGGCCAAAATGGCTATGGGCTATTGGTAGTCTTAAAAATCAGGCAGTAAAGAATGTCATACGTACTAACGTCAAGGTAGTTGCTCCCAACAGAGAAGTTCACCCGGTCGGAAAACATCAAACTATTGAGCGAAAAAGTGCACATTCTGCCGTTCGGGATAAGTCTGAACGGGGTTATCGCATTCGCTCCCACACACCAGTCCGATCGGTGGGGGTGGGGGATCGTCGGTGTATTCGAAGGTTATTGTTCTCTATCGCATCGAAAGTTTCGATAAATCAACACATCAAACCTTCTCTATATCGTTTCGAAGGCGTTTCGCCCTCAACCCCCTGGGATCCCCGCGTTTGTTTACGAAGACACTGAGACGAAAGCTTTGGTGCATCAGAATATCGAAATCGTACGTAACGACTACCAGGTATTCTTTTGTTTGTGTATCGGTATCGTATCGAACTTGATTATTATACGTACGATATCCAACACCTAGTTCTTCAGTTGACATTGCGAAGCAAGTCTTCATACCTCAAGCACAGGGCGGCTTTGAGAAATTTTGAAAGCACAAACGATGAAAAATTCTATGGCATAGATAGCTATTCAACGCATACTATTGCACACTCCGGATGTATCCGATATATCAGATATACCAGAGAGATAATCTAGATCACCTACAGCTACAGTACATCCTAGCCTGCCGCTATGAGATGTTCTGTAGGATACATACGTACAGCAGTACATATCCCATCCAGACATCGTGCGATAGATCATGAAGATCACATAGCTCAGCCCCAACCTGGCCACATAGGCTGGGTCCTACAGATGAGCAACCTATATTTCCCGAAAAATCTCGGAGTAAAACCGCCAAGTAGGAACATGTGATCTGTCTGACGTGTGTAGCATTGCCAAAAACAAACGATTTCCCGACAATATTGTGTAGTACCTGAGTTGCATTTGTCGTGCATGTTTTGACCATCAGGTGCTGCGTAGTGTCGGGTACATTCCCCCGTAACCGGCGCCAACTGCCATACGTAATACCTTTGCAGTATATCAGGGTATTGTTTCTTTTGCCGTATGATTGGGCGAAATGTTGTGTGGAGGCGTGCCACGACAGGGGTAGGACGTTTTTGGCCAACATATTTATGAATGGTCGCCATGCATGCTCCTTGACCCAACATCTTTGGAAAACCATTGGTGCTTTACACTATGTTTGGTAATGTACCATTCATTGGCTCTGGGATTGTCCGTCGGGTCACCCTTTTATCAATAGCTTTTCCTAAACTCAGCTTTGAAATGACCTAGTAAAGACTTACTTATGGAATAGAGCTCCTCAAATGAGCAGCTCCAGACAATTTCGGTGCAAAAATACCCCTATAAGGCAAGCACGCCTTGAATACAATCTATTTACAATCCAGGTTTCTAAAAAGAGACATCGACATCGAGCTCTTATCGCGTGAGGGGTCCGAGAAACACACATGACTCTAGGCGCCCCTCCTGCCGTAGTGTCAAGGCTAAAGGCTAGAGAGCAATGTCGACCCACGCTGCCATAGGGGTACGTATCATAGCACCGAATGCGTTTGAAGCCCTGAGGCGTGATGCGACAGAGGCGTATCACGCATACTGCTGTACTATAGTATACTTGTAGTATATAGAGGCGTGCTGCGACAGGGGCATATCACGCATACTATATCGCTCTGACTCGTAATATAGCACTTGTTTGGACTGTAGTATGCACATCAAGCGGAGCTAATATTTCCGGTCAGGTTGGTATTACTACCGTAGTTCAGTATGCTATCGTGACGAGGATCCATAGGGCAGTACTCTTGGGCCATCCTATTGCTGGCTGACCAGACTCCTCAAGGCCAACGTCGTTGATCGAGTCGCATCCATTTGACTTTTCTCGAAGACCGTTGCTTGTGGTGAGGTATGGAGCTCCCTCAAGGCCGAGCGAAGAGCCTAATCAAAAATAAATGTTATATATGATACCCCTACAGCTGCACGAGTCCTCCACACTTGGATATAGTACAGAAGCTCACCCAACAACCCGTCGTCAGAAAAATGGGGTAGCTTAAGCCTGATACAAGCCAGATATCGAACGAGTATGACTGAAGAATACACACTGAATTCATAGATATCCGGTATATCCCCTCAATTTAGCGAGTTAAGGACTTACAGTACTCCATCAGTGAAACGTTTGGGCTCGAAGGAACGAGTGGCCGCGATCCCCGCCTCCCCCTTTACAGTGTGGGCGTAAAACAATCCTTGTGGAGACATGTAACAATGCAGAACGCCATTAAACGTACCGAATCGAGAGGTTGTCGCCACCTTGTTGTGAGGTATGCTGTAGCTGCTGCTGCTATAGCTGCCATAAGGTATCGTGTCCCTCATATGGCAAGCTTAACTGTTCCGAACTACGAAGCTCAGGTCTTTCATTGAATAGTTTTATCCACCCCCTGCCCTGTGTAAACTCTCGGCAGTACAGCCTGTGCTGTCGAGGCGATCTCGCCGAATGCTCCTCAAGGTTTGGGGATACACACCCTGTAGGGCAGCCCGTGCTGTATCGGGTGTAATCATTTTTTTTAGCAGGGTTTGACCATCTTATCTTGGCAGGGTGAATTCCGCCGTCCAAACCTGCAAGAGAGTGTTGGTGCACACCCTGTACACAGGCAGATACCCTGGAAGCATGCTATGGGAGGGTTAGCGCACCTCATTTGTCTGAGGCTCCACTCACTCTAGGAGCTCGACGACTACACCTCACCCAAAAACTGACCTTTTATCAATTGCATCCAATGGCCTAGGGTCATCACGAATACTACCGTAAAACGCTCAAGATAACACGCCGCCTGGGATGAATTTCAGGCCCAGTTTCCCCCCAGAATTGCCTCAAGGGGGGGCAGGCATACCAAACGATAATGGTGGTTTTGGAAATATTTCGTCGAGGAGGTTGCATAGACGTATCGTATCGCTGGGCGTACTCGGTACGCCCTCCCTCCCCATTGTCGAGAAACCCAGCCTTGAAAATCGTCCGAGGGTGTGTGTTATATATCTCAAGTGTTATAGGGTAATGTGTTACACTTGTGCGATTCCGACTACGGTGGGTAGTTTCTCAGTAGATTTCTCCGTCGGCCATAAATGTTTTCGCTACTCCTATCGTAGCACCCGTTCCTCGGACACACTGACTGCCGGCAATGTTCGATGTCTCCGCTGGCACATATTTACGCCCACTATTTTGAGGGGGGGGGGGGGGTCCCGGCCACCTGTGCCTGCAGCCCATACGTACCACTGTTGCATGCATAGCTCAACAACTTGGAACGTGCAATTTATCGACGAAGAAGGTGCAGAAGGTGAAACCTACCTGGTGCTCGGTGGTGGCTTGAACGAAGGCTCTCGATGTCTTCACGTGCGACTCCAGCTCGCCGTGGTTATTTTGCACGGTGCCGAGCAGCCTCGAGACATCCTCCGACAGACCGCCGATTCGCCCGCTTACGATGGCCATAGAGTCAGAGATCTCCGCGGGTAATGACACCATATAACAAGGGCAAGGGCAAGAGCGCGGTGATCGCGGTGATGGCAGTGGCACGAAAGGCGTTAGGATGGATAGTGGTGCGCGACAGGCCGTTAATTCGGCCGTTTTTTCGGTGACCATGAAGCCAGAGAAAATCGCATGAGACAGCAAGGGCCAGGATAAGACCGCGGAGCACAAACACAGAAAAGCGCACATGGGTTCATGCTGTGATAGACTGCCAGTTCAGCTGCTCACGGTGGCCATATACTCAAAGACCTCCGAAGACAAATGATGCGATAGAGCTAGAGAAGGGAAATGACAAGATGGAGGAGCACAAACACACGAACGGCGAACGCGGCTAGAGCTGCGACAGACCGTCGATACGACCGCTCACGATGGCCATGGTGTCAGAGATCTCCGCAGGCGATGGCGTGGCAATGCCATGGCAAGGTGTAAATATATGGGAGTTCGCAACACGAGACCGCCGCACACGGTTGGCACTCGGTTCTCGCTAACCTGGAAACTTGTATGGTAGTTCAATGACACGCCAATGTTGAATTGAGGGGTGCGCGACACGATAAAGTGCATAGTCATGGTTAGCGCGGACCAGAGAGGCGTGCGAAGACAGGCATATTGAGGTTGAACGTTTGATCCCAAATATTTATAACTGAGTATTGTCTTACAGCTAAGCCGTTGCAACTCTCAAAGCACCCAATATGGTGTGATCTGGTATGTCTTCCGTTGCGTGCCTAGCCTATCTTACTGAGTACAAAGCGTAGCTCACACTGTTTTGTCAAGCAAATGCCGTTGTTGCGTGGGGGGTGTGGAGCTCCTCAAGCGAGGGGGCTCGAAAACGTTAATGTTACCGGTAGGTACTGCTTCTTCGGGAATACACGTTTCTAAACGTACAGCTTAAGCGACGCACGCGGACAGGGCAACAGCACGGAGTTGCGTGGCACAAGAATGTCGCGCGGTTAGCGCTACCCTGGACCATGGTTTCGTCAATTGTTGCGATATATCGTTGAGGGAACAGTCCTATCCTATATACACAACATTGACAATGTTCAGGGAGGCAACACAACCATAAACCGTTGCAAATGCCTTCCGAATAAGGTTTCGGCCCTGTGTTTCCCCCCCTCTCTGTACACGTTTTTGAACGGTCGACGTAATATTGACTGGAGTTATCTTTGGAAAAGTGAGCAGTGTCACCTCCCACGTGATCAGCGCTACTTCCCACGCTTTGGTTCTGTCTGTTTATAGTTTGTCGACATACACATAAATACGAGCGTGGATATATTCCGGGTTCAGGGCGTGGTAATTTGTGTCAATAGCTGTGGTGATATTAGCGTGTAAGTGTCGATGGTGGTGAATGATGCTAGGATATAGTGTCAACGGTGATGGTTGATATTGGCATTATACTCGTGCATGCAGCAGTAGTGCCGGTCCCTCTACGGTGACGGTTTCATATGCGCTAGCCCACAATAACGGCACTATTGCGGCAACCGGAACTATACACTCCGCACACTGCCACACGGGTAGATCCTATAGTGTCCGTGCCAAGCGATCCCACACGCACTATCGCGGGCAGCCGACACTACTCGCCCGGCACTATAGAGGGACTACCTTCGCAATGGGAGTTGTGGTGGTTGATATTGGTGTGTTGTGTGAGTGGTGGTACTTGACGTTTGTCCGGGAATGTGAGACGCCTCTTTTTCAAGTTATGCGACCGGCCACGAGACGATCGTCGGGCAATGCAGCGACCCGCTTAGCGTTTCGACGATCCGCGGCACGCTGTGCGGCCACTCGATCCGGGTGATTACAACAGTACAGTTCTATTCGCGCCGGAGTGCGTTTACCTTTATGCCTGGAGGTATCAGTTTACCCCCCTTTATTTTGGTTGTTTTGTGTTCAACGGTCACCACGGCTGGCGATCGAGTTGGAAAACTTGTTCGGGGTGAACCTCAATTCCGCCACAAGGGGGATGCGTGTGTCCCGTAGTGTGTGTGTACAGTATACGATAAGGCACCCACGAGGGAGTTGCACAACTATACCTATGCCTGTCTCCGGAAGCGGCCACATCAGAAAATAAATAAATGCATTCGACGCTATCATCTTGATGCAAGACAGTCCGCCTCACAAACGATTCTTAGTAGGATGCAGCTCACCCTTCACGAGACTCGCCCAACACCCCACGGCGCTTGGCGCCTGTTGCAAGAAACACCTGCCAGGCAGTTCGGCGAAAGCCTGATGACGTGCTCCTTCCCGGAACTGTGGGGATGCGAGGGTGTATGGTCGTACCATTATGGCCATCCATGACACGAGTACCAGGTACAACCCCCACCCCCCATACACATTATCCCACCCCACCCCCTCACCCCACCTCGCATCCCACCCACATCTCCCCCCCCTTCCCCCCCCACTATACGTCACTCTCCACTATACCCCTCCTTCCCTTCTGGACGCTGCAAAAAAAAATGGAACGACATACGCACCTTTTTGTTTAGTTCTGGTAGTCTTTCGCCGGTCACTTGCTGGAGCTTTGCAAGCTCGTCGCTCAAGACTTTTGACGTGGACCCGATGGCGTTGACCTTGTCCGCCGACGTTTGTCCGGCCGCCATCGTTTCGTCCAGGCGTGTCCCCAGCAGGGTGATCTGGACGGAAACGTACCAAGCGCGAAACATCACGCATCAAGCGTTGTCCTTGCCTCTGACGCGTGTTTGCCTTGTAGGGCTGGCACCTAAATTTCTGAGGCATTAGCTCCTCTGAGGAGCTCTAGATACACCTCACCCAACTGCCGACGTTTGAGAGCAAAACATAGACTGAAATCCTGATTCACAATCAATCCCATAGCTCGGGTTTCAAAACGAACTGCATGCAAAATCCAATCTTGAGTGGGGTACAGATACGTGTTAAGTTAGCGGTGCACCTGTTTTTGCCTTCTGTGGCTCCTGGCTTGAAGAATTCTATATTATTACGAGGAGCCACAGTTATTAGGACCAAATATTGTTGATAAGAATACGTAAATATGTAGGTTTTCATGTATACCATAGGTCCTGTTAACTATGGTCCCTCGTAATGGTAAGAAGTCACAAAAAAACGAAGTGAAGAGAAAAATGAGAGCGCAACCCGATGGCCTAGGTAGGTATACAACGATTAACATGTACCTTTATGTCACAAACATACGGTGTTCCAAAAAGGAGGCATGTCTTATAGGGTCGTTCCTCAGCTGCCTCATAGGCCGACAAGTTCTCACCCTATCGTAGGATGCGTCTATTCGTATTAGTACTGTAAGACAGACACTCGCCCGAGCGGTCTAAGCGCGGAAGTGAAAATGGATGTAACATTCAACGTATGCACGGCGGCGCATATCCTAAAGCAGAGAAGCACAACATCTAAGTAAAACCCCGCAAAACAAACAGACCAGAGGCACTCGTTCGAGTGGCTTTGAGCTGCGGAAAACCGAGATCCCAGAAGTGGTGCCCCCTACCGCAACATAGTTTCACATTGTAGTGTAGTATATACAGGCGTGCTGTGGTAGTGTGGAGGTAGTAGCACCTACATTTTCTGAGGACACTGACTTGATTATAGTATAGGAGCTCTGTATCTCACCCAGAAAATTAAGTGGAGAAAAACTATTATTAATACAGTAATAAAGCTGCAGCCCGATCAATGACCTCGAAGCCTACCAATGTTGCTGATACTACTACTAGTAGGAATATCAAGCGAACAGTATTGTAAAGCACTGCTATTATTACTGGTATTCCAACGATATTGGGCTGAGGAGTCCGGCCATTCCCAGTGACACAATTTGGTCATAAACTGCCACTCCTATCGCAGTATTCCTCTATGACAGCAGTATATACCAGGTAACAATTAAAATATACCCTGGTAGTGAATATATAATAATCATAATATGTGTGATATGCCTATGCCAGTGTAGTGGTCCGAAGTTCCCGCGCAAATTTGATCATCCAGTCGGTAGTTGGGTCAAGGTATACTTCTCCTGAGGCGTCTGAGTAACGCCTGCTGCGATAGAGGAGCACGGCCAGGGTAGAGGGGTACCACTTTCTGGCTCAATACTTTCTGACCGGTCGAGGTCTTGAAGTGAGCAAGTACACTGTTAGTAGTACAGAATCGGTTACTACTGTGGGACATATTTATTATTTTAATAGGAACATGTGTGTTAGGACTCTAATGCCTACAAGTGTTGGTCGGGCCGCGCGAACAAAGTTCTTCGAAGGCGTGTTTCGGGCGAGAGATATTACGCTCCTCGTGTGGTGATGAGGTGACGTGGTGATGTGAGGAGCTCAAAAGATAAGGCACCACTCCCCCACCGTGGCATTGCTCATAGGTAGCCCCGTCTGATCAAGGTGTCACTGGGACTGACGGGGCTCCTTAAGAGCTCCCTAAGGGCTCCTTACGGTCAATAGCAGCACTGATGAACTGCCCAATAAGGCATCAAGGCATTAAGGCTCGTCGTATAGATGTAATTCACTGTATACCTACGGTAGGACACGGGATTTCTCACTTCGTCATAATGTATCCCCTGGTACCAAAATTTTGTGGTGAGGCGAGGCAGGGAGCTCTTCAAGCCAGGAGCTTCACAAAACGTACTGGTAGGAGCTGCCGCTGCCGACGTAGGAAACATACTATATCACGAGTCTAGCCCATACCCTAAACCGAACAGGAGTGACGCTTAAGTGCTTCGCTCTCGTCGAAACAGCGCCTTACCCCCGTGCCGACATCGCTTCTGTATATAACGCTTAGATATCTTGTTTTTCTAGCGGGGGCAGACGACGAGGGGGGGTGGTACTGGTTGCCGGAACCGGTGCTGGCGCAGGTGTTCGTGGTTTTCTTTCGTTGACGCACTGCTTCGCGCTCTTTCAAAGGGCGCTTGAGGTTATCCAATGGTTACCTTCCTCATCAACACAGATCGCGCTATAATCGTTTGAGCATGACATATCACTTGCAACATCTTTTTCAAAATCGCACCCTGTGGTCAACGAGGTCCGACGTATGATAGAACGGAGACGGTCGGGCTGGTTCTTTCATGGCGCACTTCGGCGTGGCCTTAGTCTGTTGTCAACACCCTTTCGAGCGGGTCTATAGCGCACCTCGTTATTGGTTGGTCTCAGTCTGCGCTCAATGCCCTTCTCAATGGATCTGTATCGGACCTTGTCATTGACTTCTTCTACCGTAGAGTGGGTAAGATGTCATTATTTTTCACTCGGGCCACTGACTGCGCTTCAATCAAGATTGGGCATACACATAATTTGTTGACGTAGAGAAGCAAATACTTCACTCAAAATTGGACATAAACATGTGTTATTTTACGCAGAACAGCAAATTCAAATTGTATGGCGGTACATATCGAGAAACTTGAAAGCTTAAAATCTCAAGGCTGAAAGAAATAAGGTAGTCACCCGGCCGAGTGGTTGGAAGCGGCAGGAAACACAGTACTGGTACCTAAAAGCGACTCACCCCCCTACTGTAGTCATTGATTGCGCTTAGCCTGCGCTTAACGCCCTTCAGGACGGATGTATAACGCACCTCAGCTTTTACTGCGCTTGCCGTAAAGTGCCCTGGTTGGACAGCAGCAGGGGTGATGTGATCGTTTCTCGGTGTTCGTTTCGTCGACAACGGAGAGGGTGCTTAAGTTGAACAATATCCAGTCAGTTTCTAAAAGCTCTCGACCAAAAGCCCAATGGTAAAAACAAACGCCTCGGTAAGTTCGGCATGGGCAACCTTCCCATTGCCAGTGAAACTGTCCGACGACAAACAACGATCACACCCCTGTGCGAGATCCGAATCGCCTTTCGCGTAGTTTGTGCTTAAGGTACTCTTCAGCGGGTCTGTCTATAGCCCACCTCATCTTTGACTGCGCTTAGCCTGTAGTCAACGCCCTTTTCAAAGGACGCCATGAGGTCATCGTGGGCAACTTGCATGTTTTCCTCCTGCGCTCTGGCTTGCTCCATCAATGCATCCTGCACCGCTTCCACAGCTGCGTGGTACAGCAGCAGCAGCAGCAGTAGTGGAGCCGCGGGAAGACAGTCACGTAACGAAATATGCTCGACTGGTGCAACATACGTCCTTCTTCGGACCGGTGCTATGGTTGACGTATAGATCACCTACATTTTCTGAGGCTCCTGGCCTGATTGAAGAATAGTGAGTGGACTCCATTGCTCACCCGAGGAGCTGATCATTAAAAAAGAGAACAAAAAATTGCGACCCGAATGATAGTAGATATATCACGAATATTGTTGCAAAACAGTCATTTTTTTTTCCCCAAAAGGGCCCCGTCTATCGTAGCACGGGCTGTTTTTTTTTTTCGAGTGCTTCCCCGGATATTGCTACTCTTCCTGGAGGTGTTTATGAGTGAACGATGTAGAAGTGTACCAGTATGTTGCACATGGTCGAGTGACAAACCTAGCGTTATGGAATGCTGTTAGTATGTTGTACATGGTCGAGTGACAAACCTAGCGATATGGATTGCTGTTAATATCGTCATCACCGTTTACAAAGCTCTGCAATCACCTTCCCAATTTTCGAATGTCAACGCCCTTGTTCAAACACAACGGGATTTCGTGCCCAATGTTGTAGTAGGGGTTGTAGCGTTAGCGCAACTAGGCTATTATCGCTTCCTGAACAAGAGCTACGGATTTATTCACACAAACTCAAGCTATTCATTATTTAAATCGTTGACGGTACAAATTAACCATGGTGACAGCAGCGGCCACGGCATGGTTGGCGGACGATACAATGGTTGGTGTCCGGTTTACAATGGTTGAATGCAAGGACTCGTGCGGCACCGGCGCAACATGATCCTTCCAGTGATGTCTGGGCGCGTGTTCGTAGATTTTACAATATGCTTCGTGATATATCTACGGTAGGCTTTGCACGGGACTACAGTATTTATCGGCGTGAAGTAGTCGTTTGATGTCGACACATAAGTTTTCGGGTGGGGTACGAAGCAAGCTCTTCATAGTGAGGAACCTCAGAAAATAGCGTATTCTTGCTGTATGCTTTTTAGAATATGTTCTTGGTTTTACTATACCCCCCCCATGATGAGTACACCCCCATGCCTGGGACTAAAAACACCAAGCAAGTGGCGTTTCATGTTGGGTTTTTGCAACTACTCCTGGTCAACCTATTTATATGTGTGGTCTCTGCGACGGGAAAGTCCAAACGTGTCTGATCCAAGTATATTATGAAGTGTTCGCATTCAGCGTAGGGGTTTACCCCAGCTGAGACCCCCCTGCCTTGGGGCCGGGGGGCTCATCCCATCCATCCATAACTTTACATCGAATACACCTCATATATTCCGGCCGTAAAATACCACGTGTACCAGGTGCCAGCGGTGTTCCGTACTTCTTTCGGATGGTGCACATGGTGCCTTCGAAAGCCGGTATACGTAATTCTACTGGCGATACGTCGAATCACGGTAGACCTTCTACAGAAATTACGAGTACCTTCAGTAGATGCCTCCTTCTCTTGTATTTCTTCTGTCAACGCGCTCAGCTTTTGAGAGCAGTTCTGCAGCAGCTCACTCATCTCTCCGTCCACCTGATCGAAGGCGAGCGTCAGACACGAGGGGTAGAATCGAGCAACGGCCAATCCGGTAAGCAGCGCATCACCAAATGTTCAACACCCCACATGGAAAATCAAACACCAATCATTAAGCGTCAAACACCGGTACGCTGGTACCACGGCTTCGTCAATAAACGTAGATCATCCCGTGCTCCTGCAGCTCGTTCTGACTGGCGCAGTCCTCGACCCCTCCTTCGGCTCACCTTACTCTCTACGTCCCTCAAGCTCGCCTCTAGGTCAGATATCATCTGTAGCATGAGCATAGTATCACGGCACAGGGGTTGGATTGGGTTGGGCTGGGTTGGGTTGAGGTGTGGTAGCTAATGGGTGCGGTAGATCATGGGTGTGGCTGCTCATGGGTAGGACGTTAGGTGGTTAGGTAGGTGGCTGGATTGGTGAGTGGGTGGGTGGTGGGTGGATGAGGGGGTATGTGGGTGGCCGGGTCAACAGGTATGGACAAACCAGGGGCGGGCGAGATGTACGCGCTCGTGAACCCACACGAGCACGAATCAAAGATTTGCTGTTCTTGGTGGTGGAAGGGAACACGGATACAGGATCATGCCTTGCTAGGCAACGATAGATGCTCGTCAATTCAATGCACAATGGCCGATGTAACGTCAAACCTCGTCGACTCCCGCGCGCGCACGCTGCTGTAGGGGAGCGTTCTCTACGGCACTTGACACACACCTTTGTTACCCCCTCTCCGACTTGTCCTTTCACCGTATCCGTGAGGGTTTCCAATTGGTGGTCAATTGTTCCTTGGAATTCCTCCAGCTTCTCAGACAGCTGCTCCGTTGTTTCCTGGGGTAAGCCGGGGCACATTTCGGACACACATGTCAGGCGCGTGAGAGGTGCTTCCTCAGCCGGATGTGCCTTATGCAATGGTTCGCGTGGCAATATACCTGGTATTGGGCTTGGTTTAGGCTGAAGATGTGAACGGGTGGGTGAATGGGTGGGTGGGTGGGTGGGTGGCTAGGTGGCTGGGTGGTTCGGTGAGTGGGTGGGTGGGTGGGTGCGTTGGTACGTAGTCGAGTTGGTGGGTGGGTGGGTGGGTGAGTAATGGGGTTGGGAAGTGGGTAGAGCGGGTGGGCCATTCAGTAGGACACGGTGTAGCAGTAGCTTCACCCTTTACAGAGGCGCGCGGCTTTTCCCTTGTCCAGTCTCTGGTTGATCGCGTGGTCACGTTATGAATATGTCTATAGCACGTGTATGCCTATTGCCAATGGGAATGGAGACACGACTGACATCTAGTGGATTTCGTGACAAGCTCGCAAAGAAGCATCACACACGTCGGGCACATCAGATCCCCGGTTTCAGGGTCCATATCGTTTGGGCAAGACGTATACCTGGTTTACGTGACCTACATCATCTAGATCCTGTCTGCCGGAAGGGTTGTTTGTGACACGGCTCCCTCTTCTTGAACACATGTTTGCTGGGTGATACGTGTATGTTTTCAGCTCTTGCACAACATCCCCCAAAAGCGCACATAAGATCTCGCTAATCTGTTATATGGTGATGTATATCCATGACCTATCCGATCGTTGAAATGGTTGTGTGTTGGTTCTCCTGCAGTTGATCACGGCCCTACCCTTGGTGTCGTACATACCAGGGCATTGGAGACGATATAAACAACAGGCTCGTCGACTGCTTGTCAGTCTCCTCCTGAAACCCTTCCGCGTGTCGTGAATGATACCAGGTACACCGGTTGAGGGAAAAAATTAAATATAAAAAATGCCTCCACTCTCCCCACTACAACCGGGCGAATTCAATGACGAGGTTTGATGAAGTGTCGATTTTTGGAAGTAATATTACACTATCTAGAGCATTTAGTTCGTCTACAGTGCATCTTCATAACCTGCTGCCGTTGCGACACGCTATGCAGACTCTGCTTAGTACAGGCCCAACCCAAGAAACAGCGTCTAGACCATGGAGATTATTTCGGCCTCGAGCCGGCCTCATGAGGCAGCTCACACAGAAAGGTGCCTGTCTTCCATGAAGCTTCTATAGTGGGTCATGTAGTTGTTCAGGAGATCGGCGATCTGTCCGAAGCGTGAGTTGTTTTCCCTACCTGAGCATGGAGCTGGGACCGGTCATCCTTTCAACACGCGAAAAATACTCCTGCGAGTGAGGCATCGGTTGGCTCACCGACTGCGCGACCATCTCCTCCCGAACCCCTTCCGCGTCTCTCCGGAGATCCGCCACACTGTTGGCAATCTCCTGGAAGGAAGGTGGTGGACCCTCTCCATCTGATAGATCTACCCCGAGGAGAGCAGTGATTACTCTGATCTTGTCGTCCACGTCCTCGCCGGCGCTGTGGCCCGTTTTCGTCCGCACGGACCGGGAAAAAAAAACAGGCCCAAAACCAGACAGGCAGTAGGTTAACAGCATGGTATGGTAGCGGGTGTATGTGCAGGAAGTGTCCAGAACAGGCAGTGTTATAATAGAGGCCTGTTCCCGTACGGGGTGGAGTGCACCTACGTGCAAACAAACAGGCAGTATAAGGGGTCTGGTTTGATACGGAGGGGGGGGGGGGGGGGGGGGGGTACCTAGGTTTCCAAAGTCAGTGGAGGCACTACTAGAGGCATGTTACGGTAGGGGGCAGTATAGGCGGTGGACCCTTTCCTTCGAACGGATATATCTCGAGAACTGCAGTTGTTCCCCGCATCTTGTCGTCCACATTTCCCTCTGCGCTGTCGCCGCTATCATCAGACCGGCGCAGGAACCGAAATCAACAAAGCCAATAAAACAGTCTGTTGTTCAGCGGTATACCATCGTAAGAGAGCTGCCCCCCCCCCCCCCCCCTTCTCGAAAATTATGTATCCCGAGTATTTGTTATCGTCGACCCTTGGGTGCTATCGCAGGTTTTGAGGTGCTCGTGTGGGGAGCCCCAGAAACGTTAGGTGCCCTTACCCATACGGTGAGGCATGCTACGATAGTGGTACTGCACCTTTTTTTGTCCAAGACATTCGTGGCCGACGGGGCTCTTTAAGGTCTTAAGGGCACCAAGGAACTAACCAATAAGGCATGCCTAAATTCCAATAAGGGTTGCCTGATCTTTGGAAGGCGTTTATTTTTGTTCCGTGTTATTCGTGATACACCTAGGCAACGGGATGGTTCATCATGTTATGCTTCCCTTTTATATCAATATATGTTTTGTACCGCTTGTGTGATAGTTTTACTGATATACTCCAACTTCTTGTTTTCAGGAGTAGCGCATATATATTTTGTTGGATTGCGCTAACCACACACTTTTCCGAAGTCATGTATCAGGTGATGATATGTAGGTATAGAGATCCTGGTCTGAGAGGGGAGTTCAGACTATACAGCACCACCCCTGCCGCCGCGGCAATGCCCCTGGAAATTTTCTCAAGTGAGGACCCTCAGGCAAAAAATGGGTGCAACCATGCGATAACATGCATCGTGCAGCACACGTCCGGAAGGCACGTGGGATGAGGTTGGGCCGAGAAGAAAGGAGGCATGTTTTGCCTTATGGGGGTAGTAGCACCTATTTTTTGTGAGGTTTATACCTTAATGACTTAATTCTCGTGTAGGAGCTCTATACCTCACCCACAAACTGATGCTGAGAAAAACTGCAACCCGAAGAAGAGTCTCAAAGCCTACTATTACGGGGGGGACCATAGTAAATAGGACCTACAGTACACACAAAAAACCTATATATCTCCGCATTTTTAGTAACAATATTTGGTCCTATTTACTATGGTCCCCGGTAATAATGTGTGTGTTCTTCGCATTAAACCGTTCTTCTATCCGTCGACACCCAGCACAACCAGTGTCCGTGCCGATTCTTCAATTCTAGAGAGATACTCGTACAAGTTCTGTCGTCACAAAACTACGCCACATAGACACTACATTGTTATGCAGTAAGCAGAGTAAACAACGCAATGCCATGCCATCATCCTGGATACGACAGACACGACATACACATTCTGTAAATTAGAGATACCAGAGGAAACAAAAAAAAAAAGAAAGCCAAGAAACAAAACAACTAGTACTATCAGTAAGTATATGACCAATAGTAACGTAAAACTCTATGGAATTCCATCGATATCGGTTTCGGGTGCCCGGTCAGTCGGATTTATTTAGGTCAAAAAATAGGGCGCAGTGCCCCTATCGTGGCACGCCTCCACTGCGATAAGGGTACTGTACCTTTTTGTGGCTAAACATGTTATGGCTGACGTTCCTCCTGGACTGGAGGGAAGTGGCCATTATTATTGCAAAAAAACACATACGGCAGTAGTGTTCTGTAGTGTTTGCTAGATACTTTCGCTTTCGGTGTTGGACCTCACGTTGAGCTTCCATTTGACTGCTGCCATGATAAGGGGAAAGGGCGTGCAGTATGACGCCATTCTTTTCACTGCAGCGTTTGCGCCCACTCGGACGAGTGGATCTGTGGCTCACTCAAATTTGGACTTGAACATATCTTGTTAGCGTAGCGTTAGCAACAATGCCATGCCATGGTGGGGCGTATCGTGAAAACCAAACGCTTCAAGGCTCATGACCGCATATACATTAGCTGGGCAGTCACTAGGCCGGGTGGATCTGAGCGGCTGCAAGTTTAGGACATAGACGTGGCTCCCCCATCGTAGAGCCAGGGCTCGTTTTATCTCCAAATAGTTGTTTGGGTGAGGCGTGAAACAAACGCTCCTTCAGCGGGGAGCCTCAGGAAATTAATCCGCGCCACCCTGCCGTAGCACTCGTCAAACGGCCTGTCGTTCGAGCAGCGAGGGTGCGGCTCCTTTAGGACTTGAGGCTTGATTCATTACATCTCTTGGCAGCCCGACGTTGTACATCCTGGGATGTTTATGCCCGATCCTTGCATAGCCCCCGCAGGAGCGCTGACGGGCGACGGTGCGGTTTTTAAAGTTTTGGAAGGGTTCTCACTGTACCGTGAAGGGTCGATTGTCACTGGACCGGTTTGTAATTCCGGCAGCACGACGTATACGCCAATGTCTCTTGATGTCCACCCATGGCGTGAGAGGAGCGCTCTCACACACTACTACCTACGGTAGCGCAGGAATGAGCGCAAACTACCAATGGCATTTGCGGTATATATACGGTATGTATCACTGTCAGCAGCAGTCGACCTTTTTCTAAAGGGTGGATCGTAATTGGAACGCTGTGTATCCCTGGCAGCCAAGCGTTTGCTTCGTTTGTGTCTGTTAAAGGTCTTCTTTGTGTGCTACGAGGCGCTCTATGGTAGCCATCGCAGGGGGAAATCCGCCGGTGATGCGGAGTCGTACGCTCATTAGGAGTCGACCGTGTTCTAGAGGGTCGACTATCTTCGCGACGTTGCCTCTGGAAGTCCGGTGTCGTCCTCCCTTAGGGTCCTTGGCAGGTCACGTTTGCTTTGCCACTAGGTGGACCAAGTCACACCCAGAGGAACTATCCTCAGCTCTATAGGAAACCTCGATATTTAAACAAAATTATTCTGTCGCGCCGACGGCCGTTTTTTCCTAGGGCATACTGTACCTACACGCATGCATCACTTGGAGGATATGTTGGTGAGTTCATCTTAACACGCTCACCGCTGTATATCCGAAAATGCGTCTTCTATCCTGTCCATGAGCAGCCCGTTGGTCGCCTGGGTGGATTCCTTTATGATTCGGACCTGGTCCATGACTCTCAACAATTGCTCGGATACCTGCGGTGTTTTTACAACAACGATTCGGGTTTGGTATTCCTGCACAATTAGTTTCTTTATTGCACCGATCTCGCACTGTTCCCTGACATACGTGTGTTTTTTTATCTACGCTGGCATAGTCAGGATATTTGTGCAGGTTGCCTTGTTTATCGTACATGTAGTTGTTTGTTGCATTATTACGTTCATATTTAACAGTTACGTCAGCTATGGGGTCGACCGAATCGATGGATTCTCGGCTGCGCACCGCAGGTACGTACTGAAACCCTTTCACTGATGGTATCTCAATCGACACCGACTATTGCTTATTTGTAGAGACTGCTGCGATGAACACACGGCAAGAGGATTGAAGTACCAGCTTTTAGCGGGTAAGAAGTTTACGGCGAAGCACAGCAGTACAGCAGTGCTCGTGAACCGACCCAATCGCGTGCGTCCCAAACAGTATTACGTATCGGACCACAGAAGTCGACATGCTAGCGTTCGGGTCGTTCATACATCAGTCCGATGATCTATTCAAACTTCGTGATCTACAGTAGTTCTCTCGGGGCTCATGTTGCCGAGCGGGAGCCGTATGACCTGCATGATCTAGCGTATGTTCCTTGGGCAGGATATGTGCGGTACAGATCCTGCACAACCTCTCAAACGGCAGGTTTGGATCTGCTGTAGATGATCTATCTGTAGATGATCTGTCTGAGGAGTGGAATATTTGAAAAGCAACGTGCACTCTCCTCTTGCTTCCTCCATATCGTGTGTCCAGATCAACGCATGATGGCTCTAGAAAACGAGCAACACAGACCACAAAGCCGTGGCGAGGCGCGTGGCGGATGCACGTCTCTGCGCAGCACTATCCCATTTTGAACCCAGGGAAAATCAAATGAAAGACATGAGATCAGTGCGGGTACACAGATGGCCGTCCCCCCCCCACCCCTGCACATTGTGGACGTATAAAACCCTTGTAGAGGCATTGACCAAAATCTAGTACACCACTAGGCCGACTGATGTCGACAGCTTGTGGGGTTTGGCGCAATATTCAACCTCTCCTTAAACATCGTTTTACGCTCCCGGCCACCTGTGTAGTGGCCGTGCAACACACGTGCGCATAACACTGTCCGGAAAGTAAACACACGATCCCCTAGCACAGATTAAGCCAGGGCCGGTGCGTGTGACCGATGCTGAAATAGTACGTCACTTTATTTCCCCTCATGTTCACGCCTAAGGCTCCACAAGGGTTGAAACGATGCTACTCCGATCGCACTTCACCTTCTCGTCCACTAAGCTTAGCCTTCCTTCAAAGGCTTGCTCCATCTCCTCCCGCATGCTGTTCATCTCCACGATAATCGCCTGAACGGAAAACAGCCAGTCCCACCGCGGAAATTATGCTACTAGGTTCTAATGGAACTACTAAGTTCTAATGGAATATTGTTTTCTGAGGAAACTTCTCCTCCTGCATGCTCTCCATCGCCACCATTATCGCCTGGACGGAAGACAACTAGTTGATCCCTCCCCTCCAGGGGAACATAATGCCCCAATGTTGAACACTGTTTACTGAGAACTTTCCCCCCCTCCAAATGCTCTCCATTTCCACGATTTATCGCCTGAAGGTAAAACAGTAAAACAGTCAGTGATGCCCTCTTTCCCTCCCCCCTCTCCCCGCGGATATGATTCCCCCACGTTGAAACCCTACACCGCGTACTAAGGAAATTCCTCCTCCGGCATGATTCGTTTCCATGCTACTCACCTGCAGGGAACACAAACAGTAACCCCCCCCTCCCCCCTACGCGTGCGGAAATGGCGCCTTTACGTGTAAAGTTAACACCGTTTACCACACGACGTGTGAGGACTGTCGCACCTTTCTCATGCTTAGCGCGTCCTTGTGGGTGAACTTCGCTACCAGCTCCCGGCCGATTCGATCCAATTCCATGTGCATGAGCTGCAAACACAGTCGACGAACGAAACGTATCACGAGCCAGACACGCATGATACATGCATGAATGCCTGCGCATAAGTGTTTGCTTTACGTCACTACGGTGGTGGAGTTTGCACCTACTGTAGAAAACATTTTTAGTGAGGCTACTTACGTGAGGAGCCCGATATCCCAGCCAACAACCAACATTTTGAGAGATATCGAAGGCTAAGCCAGATGCCCAATCAAATGGACGTTCACATAACAATATGCAACGCACATCGGATGCAGATCTATTGGGCAGTTTGGGAGTCGAGGAAACCCCGTCAGTGGGAGATGTATGGGCTATAGTATAGGCTGTGCTATTATCAAGTAAAACCCCTACAGCAGCACGAGTTGGTTAGTTTTGATATACACGAAAATCGTTGATGATAGGACTAACGAGGGTGCGAGAAGACGAAGGGGATGTCATAAGCTGGACAAGAACAGCGAACGAACAGCACACCGAGGAACGTTCTCCTCAGGATTTGGAGCCTACCACACACTTTGTTTCTTAGTATGCGTAGTTTTCTCAATGTAACGGCTTCGTGTCTACTCCGCATAGTCTAGCGGGTAATGCCGTACGAGTACACCCAATGCCATCCAATGTATTAGGAAATCCAGTTCGGTTGGGTCTGACGGATGTATGAGCTACTATTATATTCCTGCGGGAGAACGTTTAACACCCCGGACATGTCATCTACAGGCCATCACCGATTCCCGCTTCACCATCCAGATCTTCCAGGGCAGGTATATTCCTGATCTGTATGATATTGCCCGTGTGGGCGGATGGGAGCCGTGTATATCTAACGATCCACTGTAGGGTATGCTATGCTGGCCAGGTTGAATATGGTAGGATGCGCACTGTTCAGACCCTGCGCGACATCTTGCAACGGCAGCTTAGGGTAGATAGATGGTGTAGATCGTGACATGTCGGAAGCATTGAACCTCTCACGAACGTGGTGCACAACCCCACCAGTTTTGGCTGAGAGTATTTCTTCAGGACCTTGTCGCCGACGTCCCCAAGATTGGATGGGATGGGGGGGCGAAATATTCACGCGCGAAAGGGCGACCTAGGAGCACCCATGGCATAACGCAACGACACGCTTGGCACGCTCACCCTGCCTTCCAAAAGCGCTTCTTTTTTGTTGGTGGCTACTCGCACTTGTTCAGCTGTGTTATTATACGTTCTTTTCATCTATTTCCAACACTCCCTTTCGTTTTCTTACGTTAAGCGTCCATTCTGGCCCCATACGGCAGCATCGGATTGCTGTTTAAACGCATCGCTTCCTGAAATAGCGTGGAACTAGGTTGGTTCATGGCGTTCTTCCATCTTGCGCCTTTATACATTGCTCTATACTGGTATGTGATATACCCTTACCTCGTCCTGGGCGCTGTCGGTGGCGTGCTGGACTGCCTCTCTACAGGCGACAGGGTTCCCACAATAGGAAGAGAAACATGTTTCAGTCGCGGGAGGAAGGGAAGGGCGGGAAGGGAGAGGAGAGGGGATGATCGAAGGCGAAAGGGGGGACCAGGGGGTTTCCAAAGGAAGAGGCAAAATGGGTTTCAGTCAAACAAGGAAGGGGAAGGCGTTAGGGGGAAGGGGGGGAGAAGGTCTTAGCCAGAAACAGGATGTCCACAAGAAAAGGTGAAAGGGGTTCCTCAAGAGAAGAACGGGAGGAGAAGGGAGACGGGATTTATTCTTTGGAGGCAACTGGGTTTTGACAACAAAAGGCGCAAAGGGTTTCCGCAAGAGCAGGAAAGGGGGAAGAAGGGCGGAGGGGAGCGGGGAAGGGTACTGCTTTCTAGACAACAGAGTTTCCAAAAGAAGAATCGAAAACAGTTTCAGCAGCGGGAGGAACGTGGGAGCAGGGGGGTGGGGGGTAGGTTCTGTCATGGTAGTGGCGGAACGCTAACAAGGCAGCTGTAAATCAAGTGGAGTGCATATACATATTGCACTGACGCTGAAAGCAGAGTCCGGAGCGTTCTTCCTGAGAAATAGTCGCTGCCAGCTTGAAGAGAGTGTCGACCAGAGGAGTCAAAAAGGGTTGAGCTACGGTAATAACGCCTGCTACGATAGAAAAACAGTACCACGGTAGGGGTACCACTTTGGGGCCCAATGGTTTCTGACTGGTTGAGTTCCTCAAGTGAGCTGCTACAACAGTGTACTTGTATTATGGATATTGTGATGTACCCTGGCACTACTGAACATTGACTCATACTGGCTATGTGCTAACATTTCCATACCAACTTGTAATAGAGGGCAGGCGCATATCAGTGTTGGTCAAGAACAAAAATCTTCGAAAGCGTGTTTCAGGTGAGATATCGACCTCGTCATGTAAGGAGCTTCAATAAAATAAAACACCACACCTACCGTGACATTTGTGGAGGGGGGGAGGGGGTTTCTATCACGGTAGGAGGGTTAGTAGAACGAGCTTACGCGTAAAACCGTCGAGCTTGTCTTGACGAACGCTGAGCGTAGCGCTTTGTCACCGACTCAACGACAGCTCTTCTGCCTATTAAAATGGGTGTTTCACGTGTTCTAGCTGGCACAACTCCAATTCGTATACCCACGAAGTTGAATATTGCTATTTAGTGTTCAAACTGACAGAACTCTAGCGATTTTACCAATGGAGTTGAACATTTGTTCGGGCAGGACCTTATACCTGTGCTTGACATCTTTGTAGAACTGGTTGACATTGTTGCCCATGCTGACGATCGCCTCCGCCACTGCCGCTAGCTGCTGCTCAGGCGTCTTGGATGAAAGGCTTTGGATGTTGGTCGTCTCGCATAAGTGCTCTTCATGATGGCGGACCAAAAGTAAGAGATAGATCAGTCTTCGGAGTAGAGCACTCAAATGGCAGGCTTCGGGATGATACTCGTCTCGTACAACGGCTCTCAAAAACGCTGGTCAAGACAGAAATAAAGGTTAACCTTCGAGATAGAGACATGCGAGACTTTTGATGCTGCTCGTCTCCCATAAGGGCTTGCTAATACAACGACCAATTTACACAACCCGGAGGCTCCAGGGGGGAGGCGAGCTTACACAAACTCGTCGGGCTTGTTTCGTGACAAGTCGTGTGAAGTTGGTCGGGGTCGTAGTGCTGCTGTGTGTTTGGGGGCCTTGGTGTTGTGTATGTTGAATGCGGCGGGGTCTGTGTTTTCTTCAGGCGCACGTTGCCTATGCTACTACAACTACCACGGAATCTTGCCTCATTCACCTCTCTACCACAAGGGGGGGTACTTAACCGGGTAATCACTTTTGTTTAGGAAGCGATATGGAGGCTGCATTCCCCTTACGAGCCGTGAGTATAACTTCATAAATGCAACCACAATACGCACTTATCTTCGACAAGTGATGTATGTAGCACAAAACATTATCATGCACCCTAAGAGAATGAGCGGCAAATTAAATAAACCATCGCATTGCTTTGAATTACCGTGGTTCCTACATACGTATGCCAGCATTATTCCGGAACGTCCCGAGCGCTTAAGGTAAGGCACTATTCACTCAGTTAAAAAAATCGTCCGCGAAACTCTAAAATTCACCACGGGTGCTGAATAGATACAAAGTCAAAGGTAATTACGACTTACTTTTTGAAAATACGATATCGGGCCCCTTTTCATTTGACGATGCCAATCTCTCCTGCTGCGCCTTGTTCCTGCACTCCAGGTCGTCCACTCTGCCACCAGCATGCATGAAAGGATACCCGCGTCGTTAGCTTTTCCAATTGAGCCTATTTCCCTCCTCTCATGTATTGGCTGTCAAAGCCTGCGGAAACCCTCGGGCCTATTACCGGCTGTTGCAAAGTCAACTGCACAAATACGAGTACTCATTTCGTTATTTCTGGTTGTCGTCGCCCACGCATGCACCGCGGCATTGTCGGGGGGGGCGACGACCTGTATCCGGAATATTTTTTCCAGGAATCGCAGGCACTGTAGTGTTGGACATCAGACGAGAATCGACTTCGATACGATATTCATGGACAAAAAAGCGATTCGATACGATCTCGGGACACTTGATAGCGTGAAGCTTTCGCTCAATATTCGCAAAACAAACGCGGAGATGCCGGGGGATGGAGGGCAAAAACGCGTTCGATACGATAGATGTGTGGATGTTTGGATTGTATCGAAACAATCGATACGTCGTCTCACACTACAGTAGTCGCAGCACACGCAACGCGCGACCGATGTATGACCTGCACATATTGTACAGCCTGCAAAGTCGAGACTAGACCTTAATCAATCACAGCTTGAACCGGCTGCAGCAACTGTCAACGGGATCCGTACCGTTTACGGCCTCACAGTCTTACCTCGCCCTTTTTACTTTGGTTTTCCATTTGAAGTGGTAATCACTGCCAGGTGCGCAATGGGACCTCGTGGAAATTAATGCAAGCCCATGGGCACTGCCATGAAAAAGACCGTTGTTGTTGTATTTCGGAAGGAGATGCCACCGTCGTTGTAAGGTACACCCTTCATAATCCTCTGTTGTTTTTTTCCGTGACAGCAATACTGCTGCTGCCGGTGCCACGGAGCGTAGGATACAGGAGGCGTCACGTCGTACAGTAGCGCCAAAACTACGTAGAATGCAACTTACCACACGGAACTCTTTCAGATGTTCCCGCTTTTACGCCGCCACCGTCCGAAAAATCTACCCCCACTTTCCCGCGCGGGCCCACGCTACGAACATGCCCGTACCACCTGGAGCCTTGGTGTTGCACATGGCACGTATGTACTCGGCGACAAATCAAGCTCAAGATCATGTCAAGCAGAGAAAATGGTGTTGCTATTGTTTCTGGTACGAGTAAAAAGGCAGTGCCAACTGATCCTAGTGTGTTGTGTTGTACCATTACTCGGTGGTCCAGTGATGCCCTCGAATGCTGCTACTGTAGGGCTGATTCCGTGAGTTCAAATCCAACCGTGGTGATAATTTCTATATTTGCAAAACTAGCAAAGGAGTCAACTGCTGAGAGCGCGTAGCGTGGGTAGACGCAATTGGACGCGGGTCGACGCGGGAAGAAAGGCTGAGGATTTCTCGCGATAAAAACGAAGGCACGAAACGTAGTGAGGAGGGGGGAGAAGAGTCTACCATGTGACCCCGGATCTGAGTTATGACTAGAGGAGTGAGAGAAAGAAGGGCGAAAATAGCAGGAAAAAAAAAGAACAAACGAACAAACGAACAAACAAGCAATTTGTAATATGATCCTGGCACAGTTTTAGACAGTACAGGCCTCGGGTCACGAGAGACCAAGCTAGGCCCTCCAATGACTCGGATCGAATTCGACACATCTCGGTGTGGGGCTCCCTTTGTACTGTAGACAAGTGTCACCTCTATCACCTTCAATCCCACTGATCCTATTTTTCGTCTACCTGGTATACAACACGAGGTCCGCCAAAGTACGACAAGTCCCCCGTACTGAAGCGCAACGATCTCCCAGCTGAGTATTACTAGTCTCTTCAACGTTTGTGGAGACCAGGCCTTACTAAAATTAACGCCTGCGTGCCATGTCGCGCGTGTGTGTCGGAGATTTTCCGTTCATCCTACAGTAACTCGGGTACGTAATCTATACCTCAGCAGCATGCCTCCTACTGCTGGCGGTGTTTGACCGACGCCGCTGTCACAGCTGTACGCGTCACTGCATTCGACAATCTCGCGGAACTCCCAAAGGGGCTACTCGTAGAGCGATAGGAAAACAAAAAAGCGATTGACCCCACAGATACACCATCAAAGCTGCAAAGCTAAAGTACAGCATCCAAGTTGTGTATCCTTTCCGCACATACACTATGGGCTTTTCGTCAACAGCTCCTCTCTTTCTTCGTCTCTCTCACTCACCTGTCTGTCAGCTCCTTCAAGGCGCTCTCTAGCCCGGAACTCGTCAGCTCGACGCTCAACAGTTCCACTTGTTCGTCATGACTAACCATATTTGTTGTTTGTGCCCGAGTAGCTTTCCGGGTGGCAGGGGCGGGGTGTCCTGTTTATCTCCTTGTGTCCTCCGGGCCAACGGCTATATATACTCCCTAGGTTGGCGTTGGACATGCGAGCCCTATCGGACACAATGCATACAACCCGAAGAGCACGGCCTCGTGCCTTGCCTGCCAGGCAGGAGACTACGCTTGTGAGGTGTTCTGTGTTTATGCCGAGCCGAAGGACTCGGCCAAACGATCAATCCACCAACGAATGGATGTGCCGGTCAACAGTCGGTGAAAAAATCTCTCCTTCCAGTCAACCGGCGCCTAACCCGCCGCGTTTACTCACTTTGAAAGTCACTGGTACTTGGTACCTAGAGGATACTGGATACCGGATAGGATACAGCATATCGGATACAGGGTACAACGGATACAGGTATGTTCGTAGACTGGATACAGAACGAAGGACGTGATATGATTAGTGACCGTATACGGTATACCGCGCCTGCAATCTGTTTGGTGTCTACGAAACAATGTAAAAATGCGGTTGAGCTTTGCTACTGTATAGTGTGCAGTCAGTCACGCGCAGTGAAATACCCGAGCCACAATGCACCCGTGGTTGTAGTCGTGGTTGCCAACGCTGCCTGTGTTTGCCTGTGCCTTGTAGGCCGACGACTCGCGGAACTTACATCGCCCTATAGGAAGCCTTGAAACCGCCTGCTTACTCACTCTACTCGTATTAATAGTAGTCATCCATACTATTAATACTAATACAGTGCTTCCGGCTTCCAGGTCAGCGGAGCCCAGTGTCTCTGAGTCGGTCGCAGTGTGGCATACGTAAGCGTTGACTCTCATGGAGCCGTCGGGCTGTTCCCGCGCTCAAGCGTAGCACCAAACCCATCGGCGCCACGGTGGTTATATTATAGCCTCACAGTAACCCCGAAAACAAAGACAACCCTTTGCGATTACACCCTGGTATATGAATAGTGGCCAAATCGGGGAGAATTACGAATGAGTACAGTACAGCAGTATAGGCTAATAATAAAGAACCGAATTAAAACACACCTGATAAAACTCACTGTTGACCAATAAGTCATAAAGACCATGCCTTATTGGGTAGTTTTTCCGTCGAGGAGCTCCGAAATAATTGAAGTTGTGTTAGCACGCGTCAACAGCGTCCAAATATTTAGCGTACGAATTCTGCTATATAGCAGCAACATCAGTTTACGGCGTGTCTTGCGTGCTATACAGTAGCAACTCGAAAATTGTGATGCACACCTACACCTAAACCTAAACGTTTTTTTGTGCAATCACGGCAATGTGCCTGCCTGCGCGTGCGTAAACGTTTGATACGAAGACAGTCTTGTCTGGTAACCTAAAGCCTCAAGGCACCCGAAGGCAAAGTGCCATGCATTGCGGTGCGTGCCACAAATCGCGTACATCCATGGTCGTCAAAACAAGATGAAAGCTAGCGTTCACAGGAGGACTGGTGCTCGCCGATAGTGGGCAGTCTGTTCCCTTTTTCTACAGTGGCGTTGTCTGGTATCGTTCAAAAGGGCTAAAACGTCGACCACCTCCACCTGTACCATTTACACGATAATACCATGTGACGCGTACAACTTTTTTTCGAAGCAAAGCACCGCGGGGCCAGGCACAAGGAAGCTTGGCGCGCTGCCGATGAGGGAGACTTGTTCGTTGCGGTTCGTGGGACCATACGGTATCGTTCGCTATATCCCCAACAGTTTCCTTCAAGACCTCGATGCTGCGGCTTTTTAGGGGCGTTGACAGGCAGTGTATCCCACCCAACAACCAACTTTCAGAAACCTAAGTGAGCAACTGTACTGCAAGGCCAATGTACCGTTCCGTGAGCTCAATGCATCTACGGAAATGGAACGTAAAACACACATAGAAGATCGGATTCAAACGTATTAGGTTGTTCGTCAGATCTTCCCCGAATATTCAGATGAAAAGGTAAAGGCACTGCTAATACGAGTAGTGTACCCCTATCGTAGAGCTGACAATACCTACAGGAACCACAATCATATGTCTTTGCACAAATATTCACTGAACTAAGAATCGCCGAACGAGCTTCAATAATAACGGCCGCATAGGCCTTGCACATGGCGGTGATGTCCGGCACGATGTTCCTCTCGGTGGCACCCTCGCTGCTGACCGGAGCGTTGCTCCTGTTTGCCAGCAAACCTTTCAGCTGCTTCGTTACGCATGGCATTGTTGCTAGAAAAGGCGGTGTGCTGTTTGCCGTCGTCGGCAAGGGCTAGCGGCATCGCCTGAAGCTTGTCAGCTAACTCCTTGATCCTTCTCCTGGCCAGTTTGCCGAATTTCGGAACAACTAGTCTACCATAGGGGACAAGGGCGGGACGAGGGAAGGAAATAAACATTCAATTTGGGTAAACACGACTAAAAAAAGGAATTGTCAAAATGAGAAATCAACCAGAATGCGAGATGTCAGGATGAAATAATAAAAATTGGTATTTCAATACAGGAATAGGTTTACTTGGTTTTAACACCCTCCTCTGTCTGGGAAAAAAAACCAAATCGATCATCGATTACGTTTTTTTCGCATACTCCTTTTCAGGCAAAGGCTGGATTTAATCTTTCGTTCGAGAACAAGATCTGGCCACCGCCATTTCGAAAGACTTCCTAAATCATCATGAACGAGCACCACACAGAGCTTCAATATTACCGAATAACGACCCAACGAGTGGAGCACGGACCAGTCAATGGGAAACACCACTACGAATTTATGATATTACATCATACCTTAGAGAGGGATAGGTATTCTAAACCAAAGTAAATATATAGTCGCATACAAAGCGTGTTTATTCAATTTCTTGAGCCGCCCAACTGAACCGCACGCTGCAGCCGACATGGACTCCGAATATAACTTGAAACACTACGACACACGGTCTGTCACCTCCTGCATACAGTAAACCCCACCCCACTATAATAGCTCGCTTCTCAATGTGGCCTTCCGTGGAGCGTGGTAGCACTGTTTCTTAATGCCGTGAGAAACAAGGACGGCGAAGATAGCAGATGTCAAGAGGAAACCAAAAACAAGAAGTAGCTCGCCGTTTTTCTCAAAGCCGGTTGTTAGGTGAGGTAAGGAGCTCCTCAAGTGAGGTGAGGAACCTCATAAAGCTTTATTTTGTCATACAGCGGTGAACGTTCTACAGCCGTAGTACCTCTTCCGCACCAAGGGTTCATTCACAGCGTGGGCCCGGCTTCGCAGTACCAGATATGAGATAGCGGTGACGAGAGAGCTATCATCATAGCTGCCTGTCACGTCGTTTGCCGAAAAGTGAACATTGTGGCTATGGTGTCAACATTCTGACGGCACTGGAACTTACCAAGTGCAAGTAGAAAATGCTCGTCATCAGAAGACGTGTCAGTCAGCACACGGTAGTCAGGCACTACGTGGATGTCGGGGGCCGCGAGGTGAACATTCGCCTCCGGTGGCAAAAGTGACCTATTACCCATCCATGATGCTGGTAGTCGGCAGGCGAGGACTCCACATGCGTCGCTATTAGCTCATGCGCGGTCTAGGGAAGTCAAGTGCACGCGGTTCACCAAAGCATGATGAGTTCATTAACGAAAGGACGTGCAGGCTCACCGGAGGATCGCCGCCAGCAGCTGCTAGTCACCAGCGCTAAAGGCACGTCGACGAAAGATACTAATAATGAAGACGCTGTCCGGGGAAACGAAGCGATGGCGACTGCACCACTGTTCAAATCTTGAGTGGTGCAAACTTCTGCGACTACCTGGAGGGTGCGCTTCGGTTTGCCTGTTAATTCCCTTGGTTCTTAGTCTTGCCCTGTTACACGCAGTGTTTCTGTTTCTTTAGTTGGTTTTTTTCAAGTGTCTGCCAAACTCTTTGCTGGGACGCACGACAATTTTTCTCATATTTTTTAGGGTTGTGAGTTGGCTGACTATTAGTCGCCACCTACTTATTAGTTGACCAGGCATTATAATTAGTTGCGGCGGTGCTAACTATCCAACTATTTTTCACATCTGGGTTTCATTGCTTTTATTAAGGCTTGTTGGGTATGGGGTGCGTATTTCCCGGTATCTCCAAGTAAGTGGTACTACCACGAGCTAACTACCATGCTGCAAGCACACAGAGAGGTCTTTTGCAACTCATGGCGCGTCAAGCCATCACCATCGACTGTGCCGGTGCCGACGGTAGGACTGAAGGTGCCGGCAGCGCCGAGCCTGGCCTGGCAACAGACCAAGGCAGCGTTGAAGTGTTCGTCGAGCAAGTGACCGTTCCGAGCGCTCCTCCGCGACCGAGTGCGCGCAGCTAGCTGGTGTTAATTTTTGTGATATTTTACTGGTGGTCTGCTACTGCGTGCCGCACGAGTATTTACCGTTACGACACAATGTAACACCAGTGAGAGACCTTAAACGGGGACGGCATAATGTCCGTATATTCCTGGTGCATCTATCCCTATAAAGTCTGATAAACTGAGACGAAGTTGAAACTTTACCTTTCGTGATGAACAGCAGAGATAAACCGGCCCGATTTATCATATTTTTTTCGAGTGTCAAACGAAGCCAACTAGTTAGTGTATTTTTGGCCTCCGGCGGCGCCTTCAGCGGGATCCTCCTGGAGCGCCTCCGGCGGGCCCTCCGGGGGCGCCTCCAGCGGGGCTCCCTTGGCCGGGGGGAGGATTGTTTTGGCTTTTAGTTGACTAGTTGGCTGGCATTAGTTGGCTGGCGAAGCCAACTAATAACTAGGCGGAACTCCAGCCAACTCACAGCCTTGATATTTTTCAATTTTTGCTTCTTCTCTTTCGAATAGTTTTGTTTGTTCTCTGTTTTTTGTTTCGTATTATGTTTGTGTAATGTACCTGTGCTTGTTTATTTTGTTTTCTTTCTTTCATAGAATGTTTATGTCGTGTCTGTCGTATGCATTATGATGGCATGACATTGCATTGCATTGTCTACTCTGCTTACAGCATACCAATGTAGTACCTCAGCGACGTTGTTTTGGGACCACATAAGTTTTATCTCTCTAGGATCGAAGAATCGGCATTGACACTGATTGTGCTGGATGCCGACGGGTGGAAATAACGGTTTAATGCGAAGAACAGACACAGTTTATTTATAGTGCCTTGAGGATAGCTGGCGTGGTGGTTGCAATGACGACCCAGCCATGGTCGACCTGGCTACGCAGCCTCAACAGTTATTTCGAGGTTCATTCGTTCTTCGTTTTGTGCAAATAAATTAACAACCTCGTCACCGCGGGGTTCGAAGTCACGAAATTAACGCTATACTACTGCAGTTGGTAGTACTGCTGTACCAGGTAGGAGCAGAGCATTCGAGAACGCCACTATTACTATTAACAGACGGTATACGCATATACTGCTGTAATAGATATAGCTACTGCGTTGGACAACGGTCCAACGGTAGTTTACGTATTGCGCGAGTAGTTCCGACCACTTTTGTTGTGTGTTTGTTTTTTTCTTTGTTCCATCCCATCTATTTTCTCCGCCGTTCTTTTCTCCCTCTTTCCTGCGATATTATACTCGTACCTCAGGTTCGAGATCATGTGCAAGTCAGGCTCTCTCTTCTCCCTCTTCCCCGCCACGATTCGCGAGCAGACTCCGGCCCTGTCTTCCCTCGTCGACTATTATAGCAGACCGTAGAATTGCGCCTGCCCACGCTACTAGGCGCTCTCAACAGTTGATTCTGTTTTTATTTATTGTTGCAACAGAACTGAAACGTTCGACCCAAGTGGGACTCGTACTCCGGCATCAGCTCGTACTATTATTAATAATGGCAGCATTCGAGGGTACTACTGCTGTAATAATAGCCCACCGGGGCTACCGGCTTACTGTTGGAACATTCCGCCGAAGGACACGTGTGTGTGTTCTTCACATCAAATTCTACTTTCTACCCGTCGACATCCAGCACATCCAGCACAACCAGTGTCGGCGCGATTGTTCAATCCTACAAAACTACGCCACTGAGATACTCCATAGTTATACTATTAATAGTACAATGAGTAAGCAGAGTAGACAATTCAATAATTCAATGGCATGCCATGATACTGGATAGGACAGGCACGGCACACGATTCCATCAAAGAGCGAAAACAATAGGCAACCACAACAAAAAAACAAATCAAAAGAGAAAAAGAAGAAATAAAAAAAAACTGTCGTGCTCCCGCGCAGAGGATGTGGCACAACGAGCTACAGAAACACCACCACCATTGTGTATGTTCGTCACAATTAATCGTTCCTTCTACCCGTCGACATCCAGCACAACCAGTGTCCGTGCCGATTCTTCAATCCTAGAAGAGACACAAGTTCTGTGGTCTCAAAGCTACGCCACAGAGATACTACTGTACGTTGCCACGTATGGAGTAAGCACAGTGGACAATGCAATGCCTGGATACGACAGGCACGACATACACATTCCATGACATAGAGAAACGAAAAGAAACAGAAAGGACAAAAGCAAAGAACAAAAATCGAAGAGAAAAAGAAACAAGAAAAAAGATAAGAAACAAACTGTGGGGGGAATGTAGCAGACACTTGAAAGGAACGAAAAAACCACTACTTGTCGTAAACATAGTAAGACTAAGAACCAAGGGAAAATAGCAGGCAAACCAAAGCACAAAGCATCCTCCAGGTAGCGGCAGCAGTTTGTGGAACGAGTAGCATAGCCAGGTTCTCCCTGCTAGTCCGCCTGGTACCTTCCTACCCTGTCTGCTGCCTCCGTCCTGCGTTCAACTATGCCCAGCCCCTCGGCGTCAGACAATACGAAACAAGCAAAACAGGCTCGTCATCCACCCACGCCACACGACTCCTTCAATGAGGCTTATCAATAGAAGAAAAGAAGACAAAGAAATAAAATGAAAATCACAGAGGATCAGCGCAAGAAATAAAAGAAGACAAAAAACAAAAAAAATAAAAGGAAGACAAGGGAGACTACTTTCGAACCAGCGGCACCAGTTGGTGGTACGAGTAGTATAGGCATGTTCTACTTCCTCGTCTGCGCGGTGCCTTGCTACCCTGTCTGCCATCTCCTTCCTACTTTCGTCCATCGCGGTTTCCCTTCTACTCCTCCTGTTCCTCACCCTCCCCCATTCCTTTGGACACCACCCGCAGCGGATGCGCGGCGCTGCCTACTCAGGCCAGCCTAAGCCTCGTGCCACCTCACCATGAACCGTTCGGCTGCTTCAAGGATCCCCCGGTACCATTTCCCCGCCTTTTTTGCAGCAGTGGACCACAGCGCGGTCTCAATTCCAAACACCATCGGGGCAAGTTCCGTTGACCCTTCGGTAGCTCGGAACTCCCTAACTAAGGTCTTCGACTATGCATCTCGGCCAAGTCTTAACTGTCCGCCAGGTCTCGGGTTATCCCCACCAGCCATCGTCCCGAACATTACCCGACTCCTTGCTTTGCCGTGCCACGCCCCCCGCAAAGAAGAGCCGCCGTTTGCGAACGGTCGTTTCGATGCTCTCGCAACGTGTCATCTTGAGGGACCTTCGGGTACGAGAGGGTGGTATGGTCAGTACGAAGTTGGCGCTGGAAGCCAGTGACTCGCAACAGGACTTGGTGGTGAGCCGTTCGAAGCTTGGCAAAGTGTTCCGCTCTAAGGGTTCACGTCACACACCCGTACAGCAGGGTCTCAATCACCTCGGCCTTCAGCATTCGGACTCTCAGGCTAAGGGGTGCGGTCGTCCTATCGTACAGCTCCGGACCGAACCGTTTGAGGCATGCTCGCATGAGACGGATCCGTCGGTCGATTTGGTCGATTTCGAGCAAGAGGGCGGCGTTTTCGTGGATAGTGCCGCCGAGGTATAAGAACTGGGCTGTCTGCTTATACTTCTAGCCTGCTGCTTCGATGACGAGCGGTGGTGCTAGGGTTGTCTGGTCTGGTGTTCGTAGAAGCATCGTCTCTGTCTTCTTTTCCTACACCGTGAGGCCTGCCGCTTCGAAGACAGTCACGATGACTGTCATCATTTTCGCGAGCCCTTCAGCCGACTTCGAGACAATTCTTGCGTCATCGGCGTACAACATGCCCCATACAGCCCTTCGCACGCACGCCAACGGCTCCTGCTCCTCCGTTCCAACTACCGCAGCATCACTGAGTTAGACCAAATCTCTTACGATGGCTTCATCTGCTGATCTTCTGATGGTTCGACAACCAACTACTGCACGGTATCGAACAGAAAATGCCCAACTGCTTAAACCTAGACCCACCGGTGACAACAATGAACGCCGTCAACTTGGCTGAAGCGTACTAGTAGGACGTGTAACGCAGCAGCGAAGAATATGTAGAACAATAACGGTGATAGCGCACAGCCTTGCCGGAGCCCCTGCGTGACATCAATCCATTCCGAGTGCTCGCCGTCATCTGTACGCACGCGAGCCCGCATGCCATCATCGTGGAAATTACGGATAATTCTCAGCATCTTGGTTGGTACGCCAAAGCGTGTGGGTACCTCCCATAACAGCTCTCGGTCGGCAGAGTCCTACGCTTTCTGCAGATCGATGAAGCACACGTACAGGGGGATTTTCCTCTGTCGTCCAAGCTCTTGCAACCGGCGCACGACGAACAACATATCAATCGTTGATCGTGCGGGGCGGAAGCCGCGCTGTTCCTCCGGGAGTAATTCCTCGGTCTCGCATTAGTTGTTGAGGCGGGACGCGACGATTGTCAACAAAACTTTGCCTGCGTGGGCAACAAGTTAAACCCCTCTTTACTTGTTGCAATCCGTTCGATCCTTCTTTTTGCGAAGGGCCTTGATGATCGCATCTTTCCATTGCTGAGGGACTTCTCCTGTTACCCAAACATTGACAAGAATGTTGTGAAAGCACTGACTGGGCGAATGCGGGGTGGTCGATTTTCAGGAGTTCGGCCGGGAGACCGTCTGGCTCGACAGCTTTCCAATTTGACATTCCGTCATCTCGTCCATGATTTTTTATCTCCGAGCGACAGTTTGAGCGGTCGTGGTGGCCAGAGGTCGATGATCGTGGGGGAGTTCAAGCGATTTCGTGTTCACTAAATCTGAAAAGAGTACATATCTAAGCGTCAAGGGAAAAAGCAGGTAAACCGAACCAGATAGAAACAAAGACGTGTATGGAGCAACAACGCAACAATCCCGGCGGAATTAATCTTGCTGACATTCGCTGGCAAATCTACAGACCGTACCGGTATGCTGGTATTTTATACCTGGTACTACTGCTGTAGGGTGTTGGGGCGCAGCTCTATTGGTGGTGGTGTCTTTGTCCACGTTTTGTACGAGAAGCAGTTGCGTGCCAATGGTGCAAGCGTAATGCGCACATATTATACATGCAGATGGGGAAAACCTATTTCCCTGTTGTTGCCCCGACCACTGTTTGAGGCTGTAGGATGGCGGTAGCGGCAGCATTAAAAAAAATACATAGCTACCATCATTATTAGTGGTTGAAAGACAAACAACAAAACCACGACCAAACCCGGACAACCGGGCAAAACCGTTTTTTTTTCTCAGTCTCTTGTGGTCACCCCCGTCGATAAAACTTTAACTTTCAGCTCGCCCCAATCAACCTACTCTTAATATATATACACAGTACAGTAGGCGCATTTCGACGCTATTAATATTAATGGTTGACGAGGAAACAAAGGGCTGAAGTTTTCTCGCGATGAGAAACTCAAGCCAACAACCGTACGAGTACCCGCAGTGGGGAGGGAGGAGGGGGGGGGGAGGGGGGAGGTAAACCTGATACGGATGTCACCCCGATCTGAGTTACGACTATTAGCCTTATTAATAGTGGGAGATAGAACATTGGGAAGAGAAAGAAAAAAACAAAGTGTCCGCACCACCCCATCGCTATAGTTTCTGCAGGTCGTGGACTCCGTGCTGACTCTCCAGGTGGCGTTTTCATCGCGATTTATTTCGGCAGGTCGTGCATTCTATGTTGACTCTTCAGGTGGCTTTTTAGGGATAAAGTATGGCATACGCCCGAGGAAGATGAGGAAAAAAAACGTTCGTCAGATTAATTCTGGCGACAGAAATGAAAGGGGGAGGTAAGCAAGCGTGGTATGTGACCCCGGATCTGAGTTACGACTATTAATAGATTAATGAATGGGAGGGAGGAAGAAAAGTAGGGGCACCCTTTTATTTGGGAAGAGAGAGAATAAAACACAATGCCCGCACCACCACCCCGTATCGCGATATATTTCTGTAGGTCGTGGACTCCATCCTCCCTGATTCTCCACGTGGCTTTTTTTATCGCGATTCATTTCGGCAGGACGCAGACTCCATCATGCTTGCCGACTCTCCAAGTAAGTGGCTTTTTCAGGGATACGGCATACGCCCGAGGACGATAAGCGGAAAGGGCATTCTGCGCGTATTTGGGAGTTGCATGGTGCCGACCCCCGAACGTGTGTGCATCCTTCACATGAAAGCGTTATCTCTACCCGTCGACTGTCGGCACCCAACGACAGCATAATAATGTAACAGGCTTGAGGGAAACCAACACAACAAAACGACAATCCCGGCGTACTCAACTCAATGGTTGGCGGGAAACTCGAACGAACACGTTCGGCTGGCCCAGTTCAGTTTGTGGAGTGATGCGTATATGTCCGCGTGTAGTCGTGTACGAGCGACCGAGTATCATTGTGAGGGGCATATACTCACATCCATTAGGTATCAGTATATGCCATATGCCTGTCCCCTATCCCCGTTTTTTTTGGATTCGACTATTACTGTAATAGCAGTGGCCGCCCGGTGTTGACAAACCTCATTTTGGTGTCCAGGCTCAACGTCTTAGTTTGTTTCCGACGATGTATAGGATTTAGACTGGGTCTCGCCGTTGAGCTGTGTTTCTTGACCCAACTTTATTGTTATCCGCGCTACAACCTGAACCTATTTTCGTTAGCATCATGTTTGTTTCCTGCGGGCGCCCATTATTAATACAACCGCTTTTTTGCTGTACGAGTATGGGCTTTCACTTCGGACAACGGCAACAACTATGAAAACGATATGTTCTCGTGTAATGTTGACAACTCAAGTGACCTGGCTGACAGAGTCCCGATGGCGCGCAGTGACCAGCGCTGGCATGATACTGATATTGCGGTCAGTAGAGGTTATTGCTAATTCGACAAAATGGTTGAGGTATACTGTGCACGAGGTAACAGGCGGTCTGATCGGCTTTCGGTTTGGTTAGTCATAGTGTACTAATTCAAAGTCAGACTACGAGAGTACATATTCCATGTTACATGTATATCTCGTACGTACGCATGTTGTGTTTTTCACGTTCTGTGTATGTGTTCTCCACATTAAACCGTTCTTTCGACCCATCCATCGAGCATCGACTTCCTACACTACTGAAAATAGGGTTAGGGTACATATCTACAGAGTATCACATGCATTCTGCAGCTGTCGCAATTGACAGCAGTAATATGTTGACGGGTATAAACACACACAAGACTGCGTGTATGTAGGTATGTACTTATCGAATGTATTTTACCAGAGCTCCGAGCCCCCAGATATCGGTTCGTAGTTTGTTTCATTTCAACGGAAACAACCGCAACCAGAACCGTAGTTCGCAACGGATTTTGCTTTTACCCACTCCTAAACATAATCTTCCCGAAATATTTTACGTATTTATTGGGGCAACGGACAACCTTTCGCTTGCAAATATCCGGCGCTTTTGCATATCTATCTCAGGGGAGATATCGCTCACATTGTATAATTGATAATCAGCGACCTACCAGGTACTGCGTACCAACACGCCTCTGACAAAACCCAGGGCGCCCACCAGTCCACACACATAGCTAAGTGATCGACTTCTCCAGTTCACAATCGTCTGTGGTTCAAACGACAGTAAGCTTGGTCGTCGAGCAACATGTCTGCCAGCACCATAGACACCGAGATCGACGCGCGGTTGAGTCAAACACTCGCGGCCGTGGAACAGGTTCGCGCAGAGCTTCACGGCATTGATGGGGTCTCTATCCCCGGTATCGTTGTCATAGGAGCGCAGAGTGCAGGGAAATCGTCCGTCCTCGAGGCGCTTGGTGGCATGAAGCTTCCTCGTGGTCAAAACATTACCACGCGCGTGCCTCTGGTGCTCAGCCTGCAGGCCATCCCAGACTCCGAACCCCATGCCCTTATAAGCGGGGAGTCAAGTATAAACGCAGCGCGGAAAATCGAGATTGCCGACGTCGGCCCGGAGATTGAGGCGCTAACAATCGAGCTCGCTGGGGACGGAGCTGCGGTCAGTGCAAAACCCATCTACCTCCGGATAGTCCGTCCCTCGGGTCCTTCCCTAACTCTCATCGACCTGCCCGGCATCACCCAATACTCCGTGGATGGCAGCCAGGACATCCATGCCGAGACCGTTTCCCTCGTGACCAAGTACATCGAGAACGAAAACATGGTCATCCTCGTGGTTATTCCGGCCATGGACGATTTTGCGACCGCGGAGGCCGTCGTGCTGGCAAAGGAGGTCGACCCGCAAGGCAGACGCACTCTCGGGGTCGTGACCAAGGTGGACAACGTTCAAGCTGGCTGCGGAATCAGGGCGAAACTTCGGATGGAACCAGGACACGTCCAGCTAAAGCTAGGCTTCATCGCGGTGATCAATCGCACTCCGGCGGAGGTCGACAATGACACGCCGGCCAAGGAGGTTCGGGCGAGGGAGAAACGCTTCTTCGATACCAATCCAGAGGTAACCGGTCTTGAGAAGGAGTTCTGGGGGTTGGACACTCTGGTGGCTCGAGTCGTAGACATCCAGGTGGAAGCGGTCAATGAGGTAAGTCGGCGGTATTGCACGTCGGAACTGTTGCTCGTAGCATGTATTCGTGGGACATTACGCATTCTGCTGAGTATTGATCTTGGATGTGTGTGGTGTTTCCTTATGTTGTTGCCGGCAAGATCCTTTGGGGTGCCTTCGAGGTTCCGGTAATGATATTTTGTCCTCGCTCCTAAAACGTCACACGCTTTCGTATGCAAAAATATTGCCAGGGGACTTGAAAACCCGAAACCACACATACGTGGTATATGTGCAACATGTTCCCCGTCCCGCGAAATTTTCAACCCAATTTTCTCTTTTCCGAATCCCAGTTGTTTCCAATGAAAATATATCCCCAGGTTCCATAGACTATACTGGTACCAGGTAAGGCTAGAAGGCATCTCGTTGCAGGTGGATCAGACGTAATCTAAGTTGGTCGGTTTACGCGGGGCCCAAGAGAACAACATTTTAGTGGTATTATTAATATGGCCGAACGGGGGGGGGGAATCCTTAATAATGATCTCGCCCAGGGCCTTGCGTGCATGCTTCGCATATGTACACTAGTTCTAGATTTCTCCACACCACGTTTGACGGAGAAAACGGCGATGAAGCGTGATTCTGAACGGCTATGAATTGTTCCGAAACATATGTTGCGTCAAATTTCTGAGAACTCAACGGGTTTTGGGGAGTTGGACCAATCAACCTCTGGGTTTCTGTTCAAGCGTTTGTTAAAAACAACTCTGTGGCGCGATAAATCGAACCCCCCTGTCCCCCCGGGAGGCGTTCGGGCCTTCCTCGTTTCATCGCGTCGTTATCATTCAGAGACAAAATCGAAACTAAGATAGAAATATCGAACGTTTTTCGGTAAGATTGTACATGCTGTGAATACTTTAATTGCCAAGCGATACACCGAAACGTCGGATACGATTAGAATGCATGCCACAAGCAGCATTTCAGGACATTCATCAGTCCACTTACGAGGCACACGACGAAGAGTGAAGCATGAAGATTTTTCGAGTTTTCATCTTCCGGACATTTTCTCGGAGCATTTGTTAAAGCACGCTTCTGACCGTCATCTTCTTCCTCTTGGTATAAGGATAACTATACGTACACGTTTCACGTGGTTTCGGCTCGACTTGGTCCGCTCAAAAACGGTTGCTGAAAGTTGATCATGACGTCAGAAACAATTAATTGGAGGGTTACAGCGCAAAATACTGACATACTGGCTATGGTATCGGAAAGCGACTTGGATGGTCGGTCTCCAGTCTCTAGAACGATTTCGATGCGCCTTTTCCATGAGATCACGACTGACTTTGTTGCAGCTGATGACGTTGGGAAACGATCGAGAAAAAAGGCAGCAAGTGGCATCGTGTCGGCAAGTACGCAAAAAAAAAGGGTTGCCTTTTTAGTTTTTTCCTTTTTAGTTCTGTTTTGTTGCTTGGTTCAACATGCTTATACTTTGCTTGTAAGCAAGTTTCGTGCTTTCGTAACTTTCTCAAAGGATGCTTTTTAAGCATGTTTATTAGATTCTTTGTCGTGAAATAAAAGCCGCTTTCATGCCGGGAGTGGCTTAGCGCTCGCAACACTCGTAGCCGCCCCAATGACTACGTAGCACAAGCACGGAGCACACAGACCACAGCAACTGGACCACACTGCAGTCGTGCCCTTGGCGTTCGAGTTTCTTCGTACGCTTCCGCCATGGATGGTGCCGAGTGTGATAGTGCAGCGGCGCCGAACACCCCACCCGAGTCCGGAGTCACGACCACCGCGCTTATGGAGCAGGGGGTAATTTATTGTGTATCGTCGGTGTTGTTGGCGGAAGACGACGACAAGGACGAGGATTATTCATGCGAGAAGGACGGCGAGGTGAAGGTACCCCCAACCCTAGCCCCGCCGCTACTAAGCCCCCTTTGCCCCTGGTGTCGACAATGGCGCTGCTAAAACCCCTTACTTCTTCCTGCTTGTGCTCAAAAGACATCTGCCGCATCATGTCTTTTTGTTCCTTCTGCACGTAAACATGCAACCCGTTACACTCCGTCTACTTAATGGTATGCATACTCGGTACTGTACTTCTATCTGCCCGTGTACCCGCCCAGGCTAAGTTTAATATTTAACGAGTAGTGAGTACCTCGGTACCCGTAGAACAGCTCCATTTTTAATTCCCGGAATATATGTAAACATATTTTTGATTCTTCTGTGGGCCCTTTCTGATGAGAGGGTCGGTAATGCATGACTCCAAAACTTCAACGTGTGGCTCTGAAAAGGAGAAAACAAGATAAACGCACCACGGTCCCAAAACCGATTACGATTATCTCGATCGAAGCCGCACAAACACAGTACATACACCTCGAAATGAGTAACATGACTTACCATTCTCTACGCCCAAAATCTCCAGCAAGTCACATAGACGAAGGCAGTGTGTAAGAATATGCGTTGCCCGTTTCACTCGTACCTCAAAAACATCCCACACTGATTCCAAGTCGTTCGTCCCCAAAAATAGTGGTGCAGTTCCAATAGGGTCATGAGTAGCTAGTTGAGACACGACTCCGACCTACCAAACACTACCAGCAGCAGCACTACGCCAAAATCAATCTTGCATACAGGGCATGAGCACCTCCACGCTCGATCTTGGAGAAGAAGTAAGGCAGTCAGTAGTGTGCTCCAAGTCGTTAGAAACCAGGATGCTGAGAGCACTCGGCCACGTTGCACCCCCCCCCACATCAACCCCCGCCGAGATGTTAAAAGTGAGCCGGCCACTGAGTTGGGCCAATTTCCTGGTCGACGTCGACACCGAACTCCGGACGGACCACTGAGTGCGGTGACGCTACCGTCTGCACGCTGTCGTCGAACCTCTCGTTAAACACCATGTCCCCGACGCCGGTAAGAGCGGGCATACAACGAGCCGAGACCACGGTTGACAACATATCTCACTTGACGCTCCGCACTCGGATCCGTGGCAAGCGCCTCCCATGAGAGTCATCCGTTTTAGTCGGGAAGTGCTTTGCCACCAACAACTATAGGCAGTAGGCGGGTGGGGTGCTGTCGAACATGTCCAAATTTTGCGAGGCGCAACCTTCGCACAACCAGACAGACTCGCGGGGGTGTTTAATGAAGCTGCTTCGTCGATTTGTACCACTTCTCCCCATCCATGTAAATGAAGACGAGTGGGATGACCGACGCTGTTCCTACCATGCTAAAATACGTATACAGCAGTGCCGCGGCGCTGAATTATGAAGGAGGCGTTCTACGATAGAAGTTCACCCTAAATTTTCTGAGGCTCCTCACTTGACCTTAAGGAGATCCATCCCTCACCCGAAAACTGGCTTCAGCAAAACCAAATTGCCTCCCGATGAATAATCCCATGGCCCAAGTATACAAAAACAATGCCATTTTTTTAAAAAAAGATTGGCAGTCCGACGTTTTTAGATCAAGGAACCCCGTCATTCAGAGAACATTACTTGCATAGCGGAAATTTTCTACCTCTATCGCAGAACGCGCCGGAGCCAATTAGTAAATTAGAATAAGCACGAAATAAGCAACCGAGTTGGGTGGCTTGGTTAAGGATGCTTATGCGGATAAAAAAAATATGCACGGCCCTGTTGCTTTGGTTACGCATACTAAAAAACACCCCATAAAGTGATAAGCGTGATTATTTCGGCGCTTGCCAACACTATGGGTGGAATGAAACTGTTTGGACGGCTTTGTCCAGCATACTGGACATACTTATCTTTCTATAAACTGGAAACAATGACCAAAACTACTTGAAACTACAGCATACGACTAACAAAAACTACAGTACGTATGTAAGCAACTGACTATCCCACCCCACTCGCTCTTCTTTCTCGTCCCGCCCTTGGCTGTACCTACGCCTACTAGTTCATCCTGGGCTTTGCCGAGCAGGCCAAGAGGAGGATCGAGGAACTAACCGACAAGCTTCGTGAAATGCCAGCCCCCCTCGCCAGCGACAGAGAGCGGGAGCTCGTCTTACTCCACGCTTTATCACTTGTAGAGGGGCAGATGAAAGACTTGTTAGCCAACAGCATCAAGGTGCCAGTGCACATCGTGCGAGACGTCACCGACATGTACAGAGCCTACGAGGCCGAAATCACTGAGGTTAGTTTGTCGACTCTTCTCAACAGTCTCGCGTTCGTGTGGTCACCTTGTAGCCCATAGGGGTACTGCCTATTCTTCAACGACACCGTCCAAAAGTCAAGCGTCCCGCGTGTTGTTGGCTCATTGGGTAGGGTTTGCTTCGATATAATCGAAAATCGCTCACAACCATTGGCAAAGGCAAAACTAGCTGCAGGTCGATAATAGTATTGTTGTAGTTTATACAGTAGTAGTTGTAAAATCTCGAAATATGAGTTGACGGTACGAGACTATTACATGCAAGAGTTGCGGCAAACGCAAACAAAGCACGACACGGTCATACTATTTGGCGGCCAACGAGAAGCCTAACCGTGTGCAAGCCTACTTAATGGGTGACGGAGACAGCAAATAAAAACAAATAACGGGTCATTGAGGTACACGAAAAATAGATAAAGCGGAGACGCACTTGTCACCATGTGGAGATTGAAGAGAAACTAGCTGGTTGGGAGTTTCGATAGAAATGAAATACCCGACATGTTTTTGAACCGACTTTAGAATACCTCCCGCCGCCAGGACTAAAAAAACAAAATGGGGTGTCGATTGTTTCTTCGTGTACCCCAGGGTCATCATGATGATTATTACTACGTTTGGACCGAGTGCTGGAGTAGTACCTCTATGTATGTCGCCCATCATCGTGCTACGAGTATGTTATTTCCGGACGAAGTGCTCGAGGCGCGCCACTATAACGGTATCCTTTTATGGCCAACACGTTTTGGAGTGACTGGGGTTCAGGAATCCGAAGTATCGATTTGTAGTTACGTAGTGCACAACAGTTTCCGTTCAGCGCTTACACCATATGAAACTGTTTGGGATGAATCTTGCACATGTTCTACTTGGTCGCTCCTGACGAACGTCTTTGCTGACGTCGTCGTAGGCCTCCTCGCACGCATTCTGAGCCGCCTGTCCATCTCAGGGCACATCGTTTGGCGTCTTTTGCTCATGGCACCGTAGTATCGCAATGCCCCCTTCATTCGTATCTAGGAAAACAGAGTAGACATTGGCGTTGTTACGCCGCCACTTGACCAGGTTGCTGCTGTCGGCCGCGTTGGGCACTTCCTGCTCCGTGAAAATGTCATACATAGACGGGCAGATAAATTTAGGTTGACCTTTACTCGCGCCTTCCAGTCGCGATAGGCCTGGTTGCCCCTCCCGCCAAAGCGCCGGAGGCACTTTGTCCATTGTATACGTATGTATTAATACATGTTCAGATTTTGTTTTGTATTGCTCCGCACCTACCGTAGTGCAATCGTACCGCAACTTTGGTAATTCCGATATTTTTTTGGTAGTCTCTGCAAACGTTGCCCCGAGGATAGCATTACTGCAACCCTTGACCCTTTTTGCTCGGGTTAGCAGTTTTCAGCTACCACGACCCTTGGAAACTACAATATGGAAGGCATTAGCAACGGCGATAAGGACGACCGCGAGATGTTAGATTTGTTTAATGTTGTCTACACCTGCTGCGGTGGTGTATCAAGCGTTGCGGCCTGTCATCGCTCCTTCCTATCAATAACGATGCGCTCGTATCCCTCAAAGCTTTGGCTCCGTGAGATTTGATGATACAAGTGCCACCAAATTCTCAATCGATCACCCAGCCGGGATAATGACAGCAATGTGTCAAACATGTATCATGTTGTCTATGACACCTGCAACGGTCGGGAGTAAAGCATTGCGTCGCCCCTTCAGGTATGAATGCTCTCGTATTCTTCAGAGTTTTGGCGCCCTGAGTAATCTACCAGCCGCCATGATGACGACGTCAATATGCCAACCTGTTAGAGGTTTACTCAGGCACCTGCTGCTGTCGTGGGTTTACTGTTGCGGTCCGTCGTCGCTCATTTATCCAATAACGGATGCTCTCGCATTCCTCAACTTTGTGGCTCATTAAGGCTTTAGTCGTGTTTCTTGCCATATTGCTGTCATCGTCATGCCGGCTGGTAGCTCGTTTTGTAATTATGGGTGTCACCTCAACTAAACGGATCACCAAAAGCTCAGCGAGCCCAGAAATTGAGGAATACGACCGCGTCTGTTCTTAGAACGGGGGGGTGTACTCGATAGGAGGGGTGTACTCGATCTCATGCATGTGGCCGTAGTCGTATGACCATAGACCCTCGCATCCCTACAATGCCGGGACGGAGCATGTCGGGTTTTCACCGACCAGGCAGACATTTCTTGCACCAAGCGTGAAGCGCCGTGAGGTGTCCGGCGAGTCGCATGAAGGGTGAGCTGCATCCTACTAAGAACCGCTTGTGAGGCGGACTTGCATATGGATGACAGCTTCAATGAGCTAGTTTAATTTCCGTTGTGGCCACTTCCAGAGACAGCAATGGGAGTACTATGTAACTGCCTCTTGGGTGCCTTATCTTGAACACTACGTGATACGATCAATTCCCTTGTGCAGAGTAAAGGTTATTTACTTCGCACAAATGATCTAACTACTGTAGACGACCAGCTGTGCGCGACCGCCAATAAAATTAAAAAAAAAAAAAAACGGTACCCTGGATGTCTAGCTCACGTAGTGAGCGGCATGTTATACAGTGTCGTTGCCAACCGACGCCAACCCAACCCATATATATAATATATATAATAGGGCCAGGGGGATAGAACGGGGGGGGATGACAGGCCACCGAGCAATCCTTTACCCATAACTGCAACAGGTGTCGCAGACGACAAGCATGTTTCATATCTTGAGTTCGCCGCCATCGCGGTTGGTCGATCGTTTTGAGTTTTGGGTTGCACTTTTACTAATGGTGCCACCATACGATCATGGAGCCAAACCTTTGAGGAACACGAGCGCATCCGTATCTGCAAGAAGGAGCAATGGCAGGCAGCAGGTGTCGTTAACAATGACATAACATATTATTAGTACCTTGTGGTCGTCGTTGTTAGCGCTGTTCGCAATTTTTGTTGTTGCACTCTAGCTAAAAAAACTACTGGTGGCGCGTTTACTTCGAGTGCCACCGGTGGCGCTTGTATCAACTTCCTATTTGGTCCACTGCTTCTACGATTGTACGTGAGTAAGAGGGACAGGAAGTCAGCGACATTGACAGTAAAAAACAATGCTCGATGTTTCCCCTTCAGTTTGTTTTGTGTTTGGACCTCGATCCTTTTACATGGCTGCAGGCTTCCAACTGAACAATACACTCATCGTATCGAGAACTGCCTGACTAAGACCTTCCGTCCTTCACCGCCGGGTGGGACAAAATAGTTTCGGTTGCCTTTTCATCTGAAAGGTTCTTCATGTGGACACGTTTTGACAAGCGTTTGTCGTAGTTCTTCTGGTTGTGCTTCGTTTGATACAGCTACGCACATTACTTAACGTTCGTGCTGTAAAACAATACGGATGATTGACTAAATTTATCGACAAAAATCAGTAAACCCTATGCTGCAATGTTTAACAGCAGTACGATATTCTATGTGATACGCCATCATGCCAACGGGAACCAATCCGTTTACCAACATAATATAGCCGGCGTTGATCTTTCTACAGCTGCTAGTGGAATACCACCAGAATGCACATGGTACATGCGTAAACGGTCGGGGTTGATATTTCTACAAGAGTGGAACAGCCCAACTGTCAACAGTGTCACAACCTTATAACCAGCGGTCGTTGCCGAAGTCTGTGCAGCTGTTTTTTTTTCATGCACACGTTTCTCGCGTTTGTTATCACAGAGAGTCGACGCTCATGGAATGGACCAAACTAAATAGTTGCCCGCTCACAGCGTGAATAAATGCTGGCACTACTCTTAATGGTAAGCTACTGCTGTAAACAGAGATCGCACCATTTTGTAGTTCATTTGTGCGTACTTGCGCGACGGGATGTACGTCGTCGAGGGTCTCGCACCATTATTGACCGTTTCGAATTGGGGGGGGTGCCCCCACCACCCCGGCGGTATTTTAAATTTCAAGTTCAGTGGTGTGGAATACTTCATAAAGGGATTATTAGGGCTTTCAAAGACCCCGGTATCCCCTGTTACATTTATGTCGGAATTCGTGTGGGAAAAGGTTTATACCTGGTGTATGCTTTAGTATACGGCATTTTAGGGGAGGGGATGGTTGCGCGGTACACATGTCCTACCCGAAATGACCAAATACGGGAAAAAGAATGTGTTGGTCCAAGACTTGTTTTTCGGGCACCGTTGGTCGGGTCTACCGTACCTATGTTCTCCACATGACAGTCAATACTGTACGTATTCATTGGTCAATAGTCGTGACTATATTGTGACCATTTACTTATTTTCTTGTTACATAAAAATCAGGGCTGTTCGCGGGTCAGGTCAACCCCCACGGGTCAGATAACCAGACCCGACCCGCGATATTTTGGAAGCTTCTTGATCTGACCCGACCCGACCCAACCAGACCCGCGATTTTTGAAAATCTCTTGCCCCGACCGGACCTGACCCGTCAGAGTTTGAAGGTTTCCTGAACAGACTCGACACGCCAGATTGCGATTGCCCCGTGAGATACGGGTCTTTCGCGGATTGGGCCACCTCAACCCGTGAGACCATTGTCTCGACTCGCTGATCCGGCCCGTGGGTCGGCGCCTTGAAGAATATCATGTTGTCTTTTTTTCGTGCCCCATCGCGAGATCGTGGCCTGACTGTAGTCGGTTGTGGGTATGGATGGATGCAGAAATGCGGAAATACCCTTGGCGGTGTTTTAATTTTTCATGTATGATACCACAGGAGTATTATTGAGAGTTGGTACGACGGAAGACTTTGTGGGCAGAAAACGGAATGTTTTCGAAATGTGGGAATTCCCGGGTCCGACCCACGGGTCAGCCTAAAACAACTCCCGGTCATGTCCACGCGACCCGCGAATGATACGTTTCTGGCGGATCATGACCTGACCCGAGCCATGAGCTTTACATCTCATCTTGACCCGACCCGATCCTTGAGATGTTGACGATCCGAGCCATGAGCTTTACATCCCGATCCGATTCGTGAGATTTGAAGAACCCTTTGAACCGACTCGACCAGTGAGATTCGAAGAGGTCTCGACCCGACTTCACGTTACCCGTCCTGACACCTGAGATTTTGAACACTTTTGGACCCGACCCGCGGGTCGAGTCATGCCCCACGAACAGCCCTGATAAACCGTAGTCTAGACCTATAGAGGCGTGTTCAGTTTAAGACAAGTAGACTTACGTGTGTGGCCGTCCATCAAGAATTACCAAAAACCACCCTACTGCTCAGGTGTAAGTAAATTGCTCGATCCCAGATTGCGTAATATTTTGACGGGGATCGTATGGTATGTTGGAATACGAAGTACTATGTTAAGTTTGCTACCCGATAATGTAGACCATTTGGTTCAACGTCGACGACTAATAGATATTATCATGAATCGGAAGGATAAGAAGAAAAACAGGACGGGGAACCTTCTATTAATACACCGTTTTGACAATGGGGTTGAAGTAGATTTGACGGCGTTGTCATGGATTCAATTGTTGCATCATTGCCGTACGGTTCGATATACTCCCATCGCCGCATTAACGGCACGGGTCCTCAGCCAATTTGAATGCAGCTTGGCATTGTCGATAACTCCATGACTTTACATTATATCCTACAGTGAACAAAAACTATGTATTGACTTCGTGGCAGCCAAAAAGCGCAGGGCACAACCCGTCTAGCTCCCGACGACTGCACGGCTGCGTCTGTAGACGTCTCTGAACTCTCCGCTCCTGAATGGGGGCTACGGGTGGTTCTACGGCCGCTGAGGGGGGTGAGCCAGGGTAATATATGTTCAAAACAAATTAATCTCCCCAGTGCTTTCTCACCCTCTTCCTACCTCTCGGAGCATAGATGCCGACGATAGCCGACACCATTGTGGAGTCTTGAAATATGTATACTTATTGCTAATGCGTCAGCTGCGAATTCGATATACTGTACGTGCGTAAATCTTTCAAAATACTTCATTTTTTCACCGCTTTATCGGAAGAACAAGCGGTATTTGTTCGATAAATATGATGTCTAGGAAAACACGGTGGGTTTATCAGCTTACCACCGCCCGAATGTGCTGCGGCGACCCGACGCGACCACATGCGGGGCCCTGTGCAAATTAGACATGAGGGTACAATGGCGGAATAGTCGGGCGAAAGGTTGAGCGCGATAGAACGTATCACCATGTTCCCGAAGGGAGCATTCTGCAGACACGAAAACATTCGATGGGTTGTACAAGTACGCTCTTTCCAGCAGACCTGCTGTATTATTAGCAGGGAGTTTGTTACCAAGATATCGCAGGTTTTGTGCGTTCTCCTGCTTCCGACGAAGCTTTTCTCCGAATAAAATTTCCCTCGGCGACATGAGCAGTCTTCTCTAGTGTCCGAGTAAACACGTCTTTGCCTGGACGTTCCCCATCCATCCCTGCCTCTCGCTCGGGTTTGCACATGTCGTTGGAAGCTCGTCGGATGCAGCCATAGCGCGTCTGCCGTTGTACAGCCTTCTTAGAAATCGCGTTTATGTTTGCCCTCCCCCCCCGCGACTCATTCCGTGTCCGTAGGTTACTACCGTTAGCGATGATGATATGAAGTTCTGGTCGAGGCTTGTTTTCGTATTAAGGATGGATATACCAGCTGTTTGTCGTACACAACATATTCGTATTTCTCCAGGATCCCATGAACGCGTTTCTTGAAGTACGCATTTACTATTTTATGGACTTCCATCAGGCAGTGGACCCGGTTCCTAATGGATTGCCGAGTTTCTTATTTCGTGCCGCATCCCACATCAAACGTCCTCGTTCCTTATCTTGAGTGGGTTTCGAGCGCTGATGACGTCAATGTGGCTGCCTCTCATATTTTTCTTCTGTTTGAGGTGAATTTCTTGCACTAGTTTACTTTCCATGAAAAGAAAAGCTCGACCGGTATTTCTTCGTGAAGTGTTTCTCATATGTGGGCATCAGCTGAAGTGATAGTTACGTTTGTCTTGAAAATGAAAAATACTATGCTCAAATTGTGCTGGTTTTCGGCGAAGGATGCAAATTCTGCTGTGTTGTTACATAATGGGTATATACCCCTTGATACTACTGTAGGTAACTTCCAGTACACAAGTTCGCCCCCCCGATCAATTGCGTCGCCGTTGTTTGCACGGATGAGCCCAGAGAGTTATCCCGGCGAGAACCTGAGAACGTGCGGCGTTTGGAGTCAAGGCGGGGGGGGGGGGTATACTGCAGGATGACCAATGTCAGGTAGCTGGTTCACTATAATTCCATCCCATAGCACGGTTGTATCTCTGGTTGCATCGAGGTGTCTCGACTCAAACCTCCTCAATTCGTGGTTCGACGAGGCAAGCAACAAATATGTAACTCACCCAGCTTGCAAAGTTGAGTATCAACCACACAATCGGCCGAACTCACGGCTGAGACGTGCCTGGCGTAGAATTATAATATCAACCATTGACCCCTGGTCTAAACGGCGGATTGCGAACAAAAAACGATAGATTACGATAATGCCGCTGATCATTGGATTCGACTGTCGGCATTGTACCTGATGCGCAGGTCGCGATATTTTGAACATTTACTACCGTGCGCTCCTTTCTTGAACCAACCCGGCTGTTTACGACTTTACCTCTCGCAGTACGACGTCCCGAACTTCTTAGATAGTATGTATTCGGGCGAGGCAAGCACGGCACTCAAGAACCTCGAAGGTGCGGCACTACCCGATTTGGTGGCTGGACCCGCGTTCGACGTGCTTTTCAAAAATGTCTCCTCGGACAAGATTGAACAACGTTCTCATCGTTTGGTGAAAACCGTGAGGGTATACATGCAGAGAGTGTTGAGGAGGCTCTTCGAGCAGGAATTCCAGCAGTACCCCGCCCTGCTCAAGGAGATCGACACGACCCTGGTGTTTGACATCATCAGGTGTCAGGAGGACAAAGCCTTGGATGCGGTTTCTAACGCAGTGAAGGCTGAACTGGGCTGGGCGTTTACCCTGGACCCCATGTACTCGGAAACGGTCAACGGCGTCCAGAATAAGGAGAGAATTATCAACGGCGGCCGGAATGTGGGGAAACGAGTGTCCTCTGTCGGGACGGTGCCCGCGTCCTTTATTAGGAGTATGGCATGCTTGGATTACGACAGCCACGAGTTCGCCACCAGGAAGCTACAGGTATGCTCCAGTCGATGCTCGAAGCCGACTCATCAGGCGTTATTTCACGATTCGTCACGTTTGGTTATGCCCGGAGCAGAAAAGTCTATTTGGTCTGAATTGTGTCGGTTTGGGCCCTAGACAGACGTGGACTCTGTGCGTGCTACTACAACATAACTCAGATCACACACTTTGTTTTTGAACCAACCTTCCTACCTTCCTATCCATTGGCAATTCAAAGAGGAGCTGCAGGGGTCTTGATATGACAACACTCCGTTTTCTTGTTGAGATACTGCTGATTGTATAGCAGTAGTTTCCGTCGGCACTGGCCGCACCAGTGTACCTTTCAGCGATCGACAGCCACCTGTAGAGAGCGCATGGCGTTCAAACAGGTTAAACAAACTATATACTAAATCAGATACCACAGTCATGTATCTATAAGAACACCACGGGCGGCCTACCTCCCCAATACCTGGTTGTGCCTGTTTTAAGGTTAGTAGTGGACGGAATTTATACCCGTGTGCATATTATCCTCACAACGCTCGTTCTCAATTCGTGCTACTGTATCGTGTCTTGGAGCAGGCTTCTCTGGCAGTCTACGCTCATATTGTCTGCAAACAGTTGGTAAACGCAGTATTCAAGCAAGTCCACTTTTTTCTAGTAGGCAACATCTGCGATGGGTTCAGAGCGTGGGTGCAAGAGAAGGGCACACCGAACAACTTACGGGTGTGGCTTGCCGAGGACGCCGAATCTGAGCAGACGCGCGTGGAGACGGAGCGCGCACTCGCCCAGTTTAAAGAGGGGATGCTCATCCTGGAAACGACCGGCGTTGTCAAGAGCCTGTAGCAAGCCCATCTTTCCTTGCTCCTAGCTCAGAGTACTAGCATGGTTCCCATAACCTACACGCTGCTGAAAGCACGGCACGAGCAAGCGTCAGTTGTCCATTCCAGAACATGTGGCTTCAGACTACGCATAATATGAGAGCGCTCCGTTTCTTGTCATAATTGGTTGGCAGTGGTGGTTTCGGGGCATAGGCCGCGAGAAAGAGTGTATAATACTCTGCCTGGACCACGAGCGTGGCCGTTCAGGAGCAGGGGTATGGAGTGTGAAATGGCGGCAGGTAGTGACTCGATACGTGCTTCGGCCACTTCGCGTGGATCCACTGCCCACTTTCAGTGGCCCGTTCTACAGACACGGCCATTGCCCACGCTTTCATCTACTACAAACCACGAGTAATGTTCGCAAGCAGCCATGAGTTGCAACAAACCCCGCTAGGAGTAGACCCGCTGCTTATTTAGCCAGGGAACTTCGGGCAAGATCGAACAAAATTCACTCCTCTCTAGGTTGGCAGCGGATGGCTGCGACTGTAGGGTTGTGGATTTCCTCGTGCGGGAACGATAGATTAAGAAGTAATAATAGTACAGTATATGGCTACGGTGAGAGGATACTGAGTGCAAATATGTATGTGGTTTAGTACATGGACACAGTGAGGATAAGGAAGTACACTATGTATACGGTATTATACAAGGACATGGTGAGGATAAGTACAAGATGTATACGGTTCATGGGAACGAAAGAGAGCGTGGGTAGCTTATTCCAACGTCGATTCGATTTCCGGTCTCCGTCAACCCCTTACAGTGTCAGAGGACTCGCGCGAGCAATACGATGTAGTAATCCGAGAGGAAACCCGTGGCAGTGTGTACTTTATTTCGGGCAAGATCGAACAAAGTTCACTCCTCTCGAGGTTGGCAGCGGATGGCTGCAATTGTAGGGTTGTGAATTCCCTCGTGCGGGAACGATAGATTAAGAAGAAATAATAGTACAGTATATGGCTACGGTGAGGATACTGAGTGCAAGTATGTATGTGGTTTAGTACATGGACATGATGAGGATAAGGAAGGAGTACACTATGTATACGGCTTAATACAAGGACATGGTGAGGATAAGTACAATATGTATACGGTTCATGGGAACAAAAGAGAGCGTGGGTAGCTTATTCCAACGTCGATTCGATTTCCGGTCTCGGTCAACCCCTTACAGTGTCAGAGGACTCGCGTGAGCAATACGATGTAGTAATCCGTGAGGAAACCCGTGGCGGTGTGTACTTCAGACAGATTGTCGATTGCAATACCGTCACGAGAGCGGTGCTCTCAGTGAGTCGCGGTATACATTGGTTATATAGGTATTGACATTCCGTCTCCGGCCACGCCATTGACAGGCATCAGGCACCTTGTATGGACGAAGCCCTTAGTTTCATCTTGGGCTTGTGATGAGCTATTCCTGCTACCTCGTAGACACGATCCGAACTCACGCCTGGAATTCTAGTTCGACATCGGTAGGCGTAGTTTCTCCCTAGATAAGCCGGCGTCCCCGGTGGCTTGGTAGGTGGTCCGCGAGCCTATCAAGATCAATTTCGTGAGTTCGAGTCTCACCGAGTGCATGCTCATAGGGACTTTTTCTTGCATAAAATTGATTAGCGGAAAGCGCGAGAGCGTGAGTTAGCTGTACATTCGATGAAAATCGACGAGCAGTGGGAATGCTGAACCCTATGCGCGATAAAAACTAAAGGCACGTACTGGGGGGGAGAAGGGACGACACCTGTGACCACGGCTTGTCCAGAAGATCGTCGAGGGTAAAACCTCCTACGAGTGGGCTGGAAAGTAAAAGTGATGATGAAAAAAAAAAAAAAAAAAAAAAAAAAGATACCAGGCGCGCAGATGCTGTTGCTTTAAGCAGCGCGGCTGGTAGAATACAAGAGGCAACGGAACAAACCGGGTCCTGATTTAAGAGGTTTTCGTTCGTTTTGAAGGGACGTAATATATGACGTCTAGAAACTCCGGTGTTGCACTTAAGTGTATTTTTAACCTTGCAAGAGACCAACCATTCATACGGTTGCAAAATGTACGCACACCATATTATTGCTTTGCGTCGACTCTCGACTCCCCATTTTTCAGGCTGATATGTCGACGAGCTCCATCCCCACACATTTCTGAAAACTCCAGGAACAACGAGGGACGAGCTCCGTGTCACTTTAGGTGTCCATAGGTTATCGCGCGTACTAAGCAGGCACGTAGCTTACCACAACAGTGTCGCTCGAAAAGGCGTGTAACCCTCTTCTCAGTGGAACGTATATACTGTGCAGGACCACACGCCACACGCGGGAGCTTCTTGCGGATATTTCAAGATCAATTCAACGAGACGTGCCAACGTCGGCTCACACTCCCTACGTCAGCTTTCAGAGTGTCTTCCCCTTCTTGAGTTCGGGCGTATTCATGGATTTTCCCGCGTCGTCTAGATGAAGCTGGAAGGCCATGAGCAGCATTGAATACTCATCTCTTGGTAGGGGTTACACGTTTTATCTCAAGGTTCTGGCGGGTTGAGCTCGAGTGAGCATCCACCGGTCAGTATGATATTATTGGCAGTACGTTTTAGGACTAGCTATGATATTTTTGGCAGTACGTTTTAGGCCTAGCTATGGTATTTTTGGCAGTACGTTTTAGGACTAGCTATGATATTATTGGCAGTACGGTTTAGGACTACAGCAGTAGCTCGTACAAAGCTTGGTCGGGTTGCGCCAATAGACTTCCTCGAAGTCGCGGTTCATATGAGATTTTGAGGTCCTGCTGCGATGAGCTCAGAAGGTAGTAAGACACCAACCGTACTGTACAAGTGCCATTGCTCTCTATGTCGGACAGGCAGTAGTACGTGACCTGTGCCACGTTTTCGCACTTCAGTGTGACCTACGTTATATGAATTATCTGTACATGTCTCCGCCCGGGCGACTTAGCAAAATACCACATATCTATCGAACCGCGTATGGGCACTTCACTTTTCGTTGTGATCGTTCAGCAGCAGCCCTGCCATTATCCCCACATTGTCAAATGGAGTCTACCTCCATCAACACGGTGCCAGGCAACCCCGTTCCAAGCGAAGCATTGGTGCAGCAGAGACCTAAGAGGACGGCTTCCCGAAGGAAGAAATTATTTCCGTGCAAACGCTGCTCGATTACCAAATTATGATACGTATTAATAGTATATGTCGACTGAACGACGTGAAGCCGCTAAAAGGAAGAAAATGCGGCAACATGAAAAAGTCCATCCCACTATTACACGATGTCACTGTTCCTCTTCTTCGACGCCCCTGTGGTACCTTGGGAAGCAAAATGGTCTTGCCGTCGTCATGCTCCAACGAGCATGCAATCTTCGATCACTTGGTTCTAGGTATTATGTATGAGTCCCACATCTGAAGCTTACCTGGTACAGCATAGTCGAAAACTGAGATCGATGCGAATTTGTCGGGGGGGTGCTTCTGTCGTGGTTGAAGCTATTCCGGACAAACGCGAATTATGTTCAGCCCAACCCACCCAGACCAATCAATATAAACACCAATCGCCAAGCCATGCCGCATGCGTGCCATCCATCCTGTCATCCCCACGCGAGTTCAAGACACTGAGAAAGCAATGATTACAATGGTTGGTCATTTTGGTGTTGTCAGCAGAGTGAATGCCCAGCCGTACGGGTAGTATGGCGTTGTATCTGTGCTTTACGACTCCTTGCAGTGCATCTCAGACACCAACCATTGCATCGTCCCCCAATCACGCCGTGGCCGCAATAGTTGCTTCACCCGTCACATGTTTCCCCTCTGATTTCGCAAGAGGGTAACTCTATCATGTTCCTGGTGGCTGCGATTTGGTGTATCGTTAAGCAACCGCAAGAATGTGCTGTTTCGACAACTTGAATACTGAAATACCAAAGACATTCGGAAAGGTTTAAGAGCCACGTACTGACTAATTTGGAGCGTACTCTGCCAAAGGCCCGAAGGCTGTGGTGCGAAACTGGCATGGGGGCTTCAGCTTGCGGTACTGCGATGACCTCAGGACATCCGAGCTCAGTGGGTAGATTGTAATCTTGAGCTGTGGATATAATGTGTAACTGGTTTCTTGGAGCATCTGGCCTTGTGTGATGCAATTTATTCATACGAGGGAATCGTGTTGCCTGTGTAGCGTTTGGTCCGTGAACTAGTGTTTGGGATCCAGGTGTCAAGTTGAGAGACGATGCTGCCTTGGTATATATATGATGGCTTTCAAGAGCCGATATTTTGTCGGAGGGGGGGGGTTCCGCTTCATGTTTAGGTCTGTGATCTCTTGTTTGGGGTCTGTCCCTCTTAGGACTATTTTAAACATAAAAATAATTTTCGTTGCACGTTAATGGGGATGTATATGGTCGATGTTGAAATCAAAGGCGCTTATAAGCAACCACTGCCCCACACATGAGGTAGATCCGTAGCTCCCTCGAGTTGATATTCTTCAAAATGTGCAGCAACGAGAAGCACCTGTGGGCGTTGAGAGGGGGTAGGAAGCTAGAGGTTTTCGCCAGCCCCCCCCCCCCCTCTATAGTAAATGATTTTATACAGGTTGGGTTGGTGTCGGTTGGCAACGACACTGTCAAACATGCCGCTCACAATTAGAGCTAGGCAACCATGGTACCGGTTTGGGGGGGGGGCGGAACGGTCACAGCGGGTAATCGAGTTAGATCATTTGCGCTTGGTGAAGAACATTTGCTCCGCAAAAGGCGAATTATCGTATCACGCAGTATTTATGGTATGGCACCCAAGAGGCAGTTATATAGTACTCCCATTGCTGTCTCTAGAAATGACCACGCCGTACATTATATTAACGCATTTAAGCTGTCATCCATACGCAAGTTCACCTCACAACCGGTTCATAGTAGGATACAGCTCACCCTTCATGCATCTCGTCGAGCACCTCATGACGCTCCGCGCTTGGTGCAAGCAATGTCTGCCTGGTCGGTTAAACCCGACGTGCTCCGTTCCGGCATTTTAGAGATGCGAGGGTCTATGGCCATACGACTACGGCCATGCATGATATCGAGTCCCCCCCCCGCCCCCCCCCCCGCCTGTTCATGAAAGGGGGGGCTTTAGAGTCCTCGGATGCTTGTGGTGGGGCGGGAGATGGTGTCGTCACCACTCATCTACGGAATTCCAGGCGGCGAACATAATACATTTCTCGAACGTTGGAGTGCGTGGAAAGCGTTGACACCTTCCTCAGCAACCAATAGGTGCGACGCTGACATTTCGGATGCTCGGTGGAGTTTCACCCTGAGCTGGAGGAGTCCCCAATCCTTGCGAAGCCAGTGTCTCCTGAGCCGGGAGAGTTATTCCCTGAGCCGGCGGAGTTGCACCCTAAGCAGGCGGAGTTGAGGAGACGCGTGCTACGAGAGTGTAGCACCTGAATTTGATGAGCCTCCTTACCTTGGGAGCTCCACGCAAGTACTAAGTCACCCAAAATTTCTTCCGGAAAACATGCCGGCTTAACTCGATAAAATATTCCACGGGTTGGGTATATACTCGAATAGTGTCGTATATATTGTGCAGCACACATGATATATGATGATATACCGGGTAGGTCCTGAGTTGAGGAGTATACTATTCATACTAGTCAGTTGAGACAGGTTCCATATTCTTTGCCGAAACGGGTTGCCATTATCGTAGCACGCGTTAGGGTGAGATGCGATGCTGCGATGGTCGTGTGAAGGTGGGCCTGTCCAACTGGCGGCACGCGACCCGCTACACCGCCATCGAGAAACGCTATGCTCCCGGCGGCCGACCCACCGGCGGACCGTAGTCCCCAGAAGAGGGCCTCTCGAAACGGACATAAACATGACGCCTCGGCAGTGGAGGTGAAATGGAGGGAGACACCTCGATTTCACGACCCCGTCTGGAACTTTTACCCTATGTATCACTGGCTTCAGCACCGCCCCCGGGGTCGCTGAGTGATCCACTCCCGCGCCTGGTTGAAACAGTAAGGGTGCAACATACGTCCACGATAAGATGGGTGTCCATGAGGGAAGATTATTTGACTTGGGCAGAAGGGGGTTGGGATACTGTGGGGGAAGGGGAAGTATTCTCGGTCATTTCCTGCCCCCGCATAACTCAAGATCATATCGTCGACTGTAACAGTGCCATTGTCCCTTGGGGCAATAGTTGTACCGCCGCTGCCCTCGTCTGCACTGTTTTTCCTGTTCATTATATGTAGGTTCAACCACTGAGCTACTCAGTCAGCGTTCCTGTTCATATTATGTAGGTTGAACCACTGAGCTAGTCAGTCAGCCGCTAACTGAGAAGCTTAGTGGGTTAACCTTTTTATACTAACGAAAGAAGTGCCTATGGGCTCGATTCGGCCTCCCGCCGATAACATCCTCCGGGGTTGATCAAGCCCCTAATCAACACCTGGTTTTCCTTCATATAGTCCCCCTCCCTAGACGTGCGCTCTTTTACTCATGAAGTCGTTCACTCCACTTTCGACTCTCTGGTCGAGTGTTCTTTTATCTTGGTTTCTCTCCACTCCATTTCCCTTTTTCTACCCACGGCAAAAAAAGCGGAAATACGACGGCTGGCGGGACTCGAACCCCGGAGGTATTTGCTCGGAATATTCAGGTCCAACCACTGAGCTACTCAGTCAGCGCTGTCTTTGCGGCTCAGTGATTCAACCTACACATTTCGAACATGCCCAGTTATCATCACTTCTACTGCTGCTAACGAGGGCTAGTCTTCCACCGTTGAGTGGTGCTACGGTAGGCGGAGTCATTTTATTAATTATTTACCTTCGGTCGTTCAGAGCCACCCAGCCGAGTAAGTACGTTATATCTTTACTAGCCTTCAGCTTTCAAGCCGTTTGGTTTTTTCGATTCGCCTGGGATTTTATTTTACTGTGCAAACAAAGTATTTTTATGTCCTATGCGGAGCGAGGTACAGAGCCATTTGTCCGAGTAACGTAAGCACGGTAGTAAAAGTAATGTCAGCATGCCCCCCTTAGCAGTAGACTGTCGTCGCACACGTAGGAGGCGTTCGCGTTCGATCCTGCGGTATTCCCGCCGAACCGCCAGGCCATCGACTTTTGCGACGGCTGCTCTCCCGCCCGACCCACCGGTAACTCTACCGAAATGAGATCGTTACCGCTTCCACGACCGTCGTCACATCACCGCCGCCGCATTATCTGCGCGTACCACCTGCTTCGCCATATCCATCCCACTTGCTCGTTTTTTTTTTCAAAAGAAGGACTTATACTGGGTTCGAGGTATGCACCTCCCACTAATATCAATTTTTGAGCGAGATACCTGGTAGTGTACCTGTAGTAGTATTTCATCACGGGTAGCAGTATAGTGTTGTAACAATAGTTCGTTACTGTACCTGTAGTAGTATGATATCAGGGTAGCAGTATAGTTGTTGTAACAGTAGTTCGTTCCACACTGTTATGTACCGGCAAGTGCATAGCTCGACTACGCAACCACGGTGGCCGTATAGTATGTTGTGGTATGGTGATCCAAGGTTTGAGCAACATTAACTCGTGCACCTTGCCCGCGCGCCGGACCCACCGGTCTGCAAAGTTTGCACTAGAAAGTTTGGTGTGACCTGAAGCAAGAAGACATCGTAACCGACCGGTACATTTGGGACTCACTTCAAAATTGAAAAGATGGGAATCCCAGCCCCTGATGAATAGTGGTACTGTCTCTGCTGTATTCCGCGTGGGCCATACGTTCGTTGGAGTAGTTGTATGATGGTGGATTGGAAATGCCTTGAAAATAAAGTATTCCTGTGGAACCTACAACATGGAGGGGGAGTGGTCATGCCGTACGCCGTTCGCGTGTTACGCTCAACGTGCCGGGTGACACGAGATATACCTGACACGTAGAGCGTAATAAGACGTGAACGGGACACGGTACGAGCATCACACAGCTATTATCAAATCACTCCAGGTACAAATGCGCCCACTTTAAAAGCTAACGAGAAAGAGAACCGATCAATGCACATTGGTTGTTTTTTTGTCGGCGGTAGATGGGCGCGGCCGCTTCACGCTCTCGAAATCCCAGATCCCCGCCCGAAAAAATCCCATAAAACATGTTGAAACCTCCCTGCAAAATGTTTGCTATTAACAATTGCGCGCTATTTTCAATTTTGCCCTCTTTTTCGACACGACCTCTTGTCCTCTTCTTCTCCTCCTCGCTTCACTGCGGAGCGCATCTCTGCTAACCCTTCCCCAATCAGTCAAGGTATGCAACTGTAGTCTTTCCAGTACTGCTGCAGTACGATGGCCAACGCCGCTTCCGCTGTGAGATAGCAAGTTGTTGGCGTATTGGCTTAGAGCATTATTAAAAAATTACCTGGTACCCATCGAGGTACCAGGTGTTCTCCACATTCTGGTCTTCTCTGTATTTCTCGATTTGATCGTGAAGCACGATTTCGGTGCTGGTACGTAACATGGTGGACGAGTAGTCAACGTCTCCTCTATTGTAGAATGGGCCCTTATAGAAGATCAAGGTGCCATCAGCTCTTTATTACACAACGCTTGTGCCATAGCACGTTCTGATGCTTCCCTCGTTGCGGGTGCCTCTACAGAGCCCCTCTTTGCTGCTCGTTGATTGATCCTGTCTGATCCGTGCTCGCAGGGGAACAAGAAAAACATCTATTAATATCTGACGAGAGCCTCTCTCGGGACTTCTCTCCGATCTTACGCACCTTGGCCTGCGAAGCATGGCTGCAGTGTGAGTTTGTCTGGCCGCCTGGCCGTGGGCATGATGGGGGGAACGCACAGCAAGAATACCGTTGGGGTTCATGGCAGATGAGCTGTACACCTCAGCACTGCTTGTGTGTCGTACTCGTATCTTCTCAGTACAGATGTCAAGAGGTGGCTAATTACACACCTAATTAACCACCACTCGATGCTGTACGAACTGACTACTAATATAGTAGTAGAAGTACGAGTACTCGCAGGCATTTTATATGCGCATGTTTTATATTACGTTATACCTGCTAGGTTACACCTCGAAATGATGAGCCCTACTGCTGTACTTGGCAATGAATGAACTGCATCACTAGGTATACGCGGTTCACCCAGGGCAAGCCATGACAGGACCGTGCCACATGAGTCGGCTAACACTTGACGTTACGGCACGAGATCTATCATATGTACAAGTCGAATGCTGGTGTACATTTTTCGCGGCGGCTAATTAAAGGTACTCGTAAAAGTAATTCATTGCGGGGAATTACGGCGAATTACTGTAGTGTGTTTTGCAGTGATTCCGTGAGGATAAAATATCGGCCATCGTGGACTGCTGTAGCCTTCGTGCTTGCACTCTCTCGGGTGCGCTCCAGCCACCTCCATATCAACTGTAGAGCGAGCCACGACAAGTAGGACGCTGGTGTCACTTGAGTCAAGAGAAACCTTCAGTATATATATCGCGCGAGTGCCGATTCAGGGTGGCAAATTAAATTCCAAACGTAAATAGTTGCGGCGAATTACGCATCGAGTGGCTAATTAGGATGCGTACCACTCAGTCCTCAACCGTAAGGACCGTGGGACTACACATACATATGGATATCCAAACGGCGGAGTGATATTGCGGTACACCTGGTACTGTTTTTCAGTGGGAAGATCCTCGGGAAACTGGTCATGACTATTTTACAGCAACTTTTCTACAATCGGATGGTGTTCTGTATTGTTCGCCCAACTGAATCTGTACATACATACAGCGAAGAAGGTAGGTGCATGTTCCACACCCTGGCCAGCGCAGATCCCCAGCTCGGGATCTAACTAATTCGGGGCAGATACTGCAATTCCCTGTTATACGGTATACGGTATGATACTGCTGTACCTGCACGATCTACTACATGTAGAGAATGTTTGCTCGGTGGAGTCTGTTTGGCACGGCACAAGTGCAGGCGTTGAGCGGGTGGGGTCTGTACATGTATGATATGTAGATGATGATCTGACTACCTGGTATTAATTAGTATTAATAGTGCACAACCTTGATCACAACGGCAAACTTATAATCTACCTGTGTATGGTCTAGGTCGTGGTCTACACCTGTGAGTGAGTACTAGATCGTGATCTAGATTATGACATGTCTGATGTGCTCGCGGGTGCTGGAGACAGCATGAGTTCCACCATCACAGCCGACGGCTACACATGCTGTACCAGGTACTGGTACGTACTTCAAAGTACTGATAATATTATCAAGACGCCATCCTGTTGTTGAGTGAGTTTTCATTTCTAGTTTGAATTTTTCGAAGTTTCATACCTGATACATGGACCAGATTAAGCCCCCACTTCATCGTCTACGCGCTGCTTTAGATCGTTCAGGGCAGACACTACTGTTGCAGATGCTGTTGGTCATTGGTATAAGCGACCTGCGTGATCTACGGCATGTAGTAGATAGATTATGTCGACGGGTTTGAGGCGTATATCTGTATGACCTATTAATAGCACATGTTCCCTGGGGTAGTTATGTACATGATCATAACGGAACATATACCGTAAGGACTGTGGATTATCTAGTAAAGTAGAGATGGTGATAATTATGACCGAAGTATGAAGTACGAGGTATTATATACCATGTACAGAATCACAGGGCGTATTCTCATAGACGTGTGAAGTGTGATATACGAGGTATAGTAAGGTAGATCATAGCATACCAGGTACTATACAACGTGCGAGACAGATCATATACCACACCAGGTTTCAGGCACTTCAGAGTACCTGGTATCCATTCCCTACACCACTATCACTAGGCAATACGGTAGTACAGACTTACAATACCAGTACGTACAAACGAGCGTTGATGGCTTGGCGGCTTGGAAGTCCTTTCTTTGCTGGACGTCCGCGATTCTGCTCAACCCCACTATTACCTTGGGGCGTTGTACTATTATCGGCATCACTGGCTGTTCATCTCTCAAAGAGCAAAGTGGTCACCTTCTACCAATTACCGGTTGATCTGATTGGCCAATAATCCTCTCGCTTCTTTCAAAGATGAAGAAATATACCTGGTATACCAATACCATGCTGTCCTCAAATATAAGGACATTTTGTATTACAGTAAATATATACAAAGTGATTATAATTATTAGTTTCATTATTCTTGACATCCCACCATTTGTAGCATGAGTTTCAATGTTGATCGTTCACAAGCACTCCGAAAAAGAAAACCACATGATAATGAGGCAAGGTCGAGTGGTACCAGGTACCCCACTCATTCAAAATGCAATACAATAGCCCGTCTCAGAAACGAGGGTGCAGTTTTTTAGGAGTCACTTTTCACTTGTCACCGTGGAAATATTTTGCGTGTATATATGTTGATCACCACTACATGCTTCCGTTTTTTTTGTGCAGAACGTGGGTAACAGAGCCCCATATGGACATCCCTATCAGGATGGGACTGACAGGGGTCAGCGCCAGGCCAGCCAGAACGGTCTTCAAGGTGTTCAGGAAGGCTGTGGAGGATCACGGGGAAAGGTCTGCCCTCACCTTCAAGGATCCGTCTCAGGTGACTTTACTCTGACGCTGATACAGCACATTGTCGGAAGGCAAAGGTATCTAAGAATAGTGCCGCCACTCTGCAGTATACTACTATTAATAATACTACACTGCTACTCCTACTCCAACGAATGCGGCTGTTTTTGTTATCACTCAGAACAGCAGTATTTAGAGAGAAACTACGTAAGTGTTACTTGTACTACTGCTGCTGCCACTGTTTCCAGTATGCCTACTGCTATATACTACTGTACCGCTAATACCTCTACTGTAACATACTACTTTATACCTCTTCAGTAAAGGCAGGTGAACAGTTTGAGAGGGCGGCGGCAGGTATTTCGCGGGAAATACCACGCATCTCCGACATGGTGATGTTCAGTTGTTGAACTGCAATAAAGTACAGAACCCACTATTTCCAAAGTACGACACTCAGACTGGTCGAGCATTTATGTGTCTTACTATCACTACCGTACGTGTCCTGCATCGAGACCTACCACGGATCAGTGCTAGGTCGTGAGAGGCCGATGTACTCGTGCGGGCCTACACACAAACAAGTCATTACGTATGTAACTGGTTTCACGTGGGATGTAAGAGGCAATGTCGCATTTCAAACTGGGGTGCTGGCTGATGCTTTGCCGCACTCCCTCACGGGATTGAGGTTTTGTTCTACCTTTGTCCGTGGATGCTTTGATTTCAGTTGTGTCTCTATTGTACTATGCTACGATGCTGCTAACGTATGAAACAGCGAGTATTTATTACTAATCCATGTGTGCTGATACCTCGACATCTGTGTAAGCCTGGATTCACGTGACAACCCGGAAGGGAAGTATTCATTTTTTATCGTGTTCGCCGCACCGGAACTGATATTTGGCGCAGGGCTTGACGGTCGACACAGCTCCTTGGACAACGCTCACGTGGGCTGCGTACTACATGGAGAGCCTCAGGTACATACCGCCAACATAATGGATCGCGTACGAGCGCACCACATGAAGTACAGGCATTGCATACCGCACACACAACACATACAACACATACAGCGCATACAACAAATACATTGCATGCAGCACATGCATCGCGTACGACACATGCACTACATGCAGCATAGTCAGTAGGTTTCAAAATAGGGGGCCGCGAAATGAGAAAAAATGCGCAACAATCAGTAACATGTATGTATGTCTCAATGCTACCCTCGGGTGGTTTCGGCATGTATATTAATAGTGACTCCTTACCTCAGAATACTGACCACTTTCGAAGTTCCGAAGTCACTGCGCTGAAACCGAATTATATTCGCAGCCAATTTATGGTACTTACAAGGCTGTGTCTAATTCACCGAGCTCACTTTACCACAGGCTGTTCTTTGCTCGGTTGATATATGTCTCCATGATGGCACTTACGTGTTGTAAGAAACCCATTCGTGCAAGGGGTTTCTTGGATCATGCGGATGAGCAGATAGAGTCCGTAAAGGGAATAAGACTGCGGAGAAAAAGGAAACCAGGTATGTACCAGATATCAGTTATCGAGGGCTTTAAGAAGGAACAGAGGGCGGCCCGCGTGGACGAGTCCCATGAACAGGGACAGGGACGTATGTTGCCGATAGCGGTAACTCAACCGTTAACTGTGCTTGCGGCACAGGGGGTCCGGACTCATCTCTGCACAATGTGGACGTAAAACGTAACATTGTGGATGACATTTAACAATGTGGAATACCATTAGGCGTAACAAGTTGAGAGGTTGTCAACACCTGGTGGAGTTTTCTACATGGTTCAATGTCTCCACGAAGATCATTTTACGTCCACATTCGGCGAAGCGGGGGGGGTATGAGGGGTAACCATATATATTGCGGTTCACAACATAAACTGGCGTAGCTTCCCCTTTACGGAAACGCCGTGACATATATTGGAAACCTCTAAATCGTATATCCCCTGCGGTGGAAAGCCAAATCAGCAGATAACTGTTGTTTTTTGCTGTAACAGCGGTAACAATAATTTCAAAATCTGCGATTTTCTTGTGTTACCGGTCCCCTTTGTCGCAAATTTGTGGTAACGTTCATTTCTGACCATGCACCCCTAGAAATGTTTACGAAGCGTCCCTAATATACGTACCATGTTATCGTTCGGGGGGGGAGGCATCCGCGCCCAGTCGACATAGAGCAATTGACGGCGCATCTATTTTAGATGCTTGCTAAACCTATCCAACCCCTTGGCCTTGCTTACTGTTTGGACAGGTTCGGCAAGAGCTTGATGTCCATGGGTTTCGTTCCGCACACAAGTATCAACATTATCGGCTTCAACTCGCCGGAGTGGTTTATCGCCAACATGGGCGCCATCGCCGTCGGCGGTATTTCGGCAGGGATCTACACCTCCAATCTGCCAGAGGTACGCGTGCGCTCCCTTGGACATCATGTAAAATATTGCGAAGAAGAACTACAAGGGGATTCGAACTGTACATGTACACCATAAACGCTGACCTACAGCGATCTCGGCTTCTGGACACCAAAGGTACTTTTGCGGGAAAACAGTTGCTTGTGGGCGCACCAAAGGCCTCTTTGGCCTTCATTTGCTATGAATCGTCGTGTTTTTTGTGTGCGTACGGGGGCGGTCACTCAAGAGAGCAATCCGTGGTTTCCTATCATTAGCATACTTGTTGGACACTGTCCTGCCCCGCAGTATCAGTCAGTGCTGATTGTTAGCTCGCTGACTGCTCGCTCAGTGGGATTCCTTTGAGTTGTAGGCAGTTGAAATTTTTGCATTTTGGAATGTGCTCATCGTGATGAATTATAACCGGTATCGAAGGCTGCAATCGCAAGAAAGGCTTCCTGTGCTTGTTTGCCGTCGGTTTGTCTCGTACCAGGTAAGTATGATGAAAGAACAAGTAGGCGATTTTTAAGAGTTTGATTTTGTTACCCTAGTACAGTGTATACGTCGGCTGTGCGTTCGACCGAGTCAGTCGTCACGAGTTCGAATGAAACATTCCACCACATTCCGCTGTTGTCGCTATTATCATTGAAGGATAGGGTTTGCACGTGGATTTTCTGTGGCTCCTCCCTTGAAGAGATCCATACCTCACCCAAACCTGACTTGTGTAAGCATATACTGCTAGGCTTAGCCCGATGAAAAATCCTATTGCCCAAGTGCTAAACAAACAAACATTCGTGCAATACAAAATGAGATATATCACCCTATGACTACCGGGTAAGTCTTCAGTTGAGGATCATGTCTTAAGGCCAAAACATGTTTGAGAAAAAAGTGATACCTATATCGCAGCACATGTCATCGTGCTGTATGTGTTGTATGTGTGATTTGTGTTGTCTATTTCGTAGCACATGTTGTGTTGTATGTGTTGTATAAATTGTATGAACTGTATGTCATTGACCATCTCATACTTGGCCCTTGGTCGTCATCTCATCCCCCCCTCCCTCCCCAACCCTCGCGACCTGCGGTGGGGGGGAACCCCCCTTGTCATTATCACCGGGCATGGGTCACTGGTAGCGCGAGTGGCCCTGTCTCGCATTCAAGGCAGGCACAGCATTTTATGGCTGACGGAGCCCTTCGAAAGAAGAACTACCTGGCCACTTCCGTTGCACAACCGTACTATTCGTTGTGAACCTAGACTCTGAGATTGTTCTTGGGGCTATGTAACCCTACCTATTTCTTGAAGTCGGTTTTGGTGTGACTTAATGATAGTAGGGTTAGGGCTAACACTGCTGTGTGTAGAGCTGCTCAAGCGAGGAAGCAAAAAAAAAATAGATGATAGCTCTGCTGTTGGCGCAGCATCACTAGCTAGCAGTTCAACGACGACGCTTATCGCGAGACCAAAGTGCATAAAAGCTTATCAAGACTTCGAAACATTTTATGGAGCACCTGGTCGTAGCCATTCGCACGAGTGGTCCTGGACCGCTAGGTATGATGCCATTTATGTGCCCCCTCCTCAAACCGTTCGGCCATGACACTCTAAGCAAACCAGTGCGGTTTTGTCATTTCTACGAGCTCTCTCAACATGATGAATGATGTGCAGGCACGCCAGATACATCACGCGTTGTTTAGAGGAGGCGTTGTTTGTTGCTGTCCCTTTTCGATGATGGTCGATGGTGGTATGCAGGCAGAGTTGTTTGCTAATCTTGAAGTTTGTTGATGATGCTGTTTGATGATTGTCTATTCAGGCATGCCAGCCCGTGCATCGTATATTAGTGAAGTCTGTTGTTGACGCTGTGTGATGATGGTGATGTCTTGCAGGCCTGTCAGTACATCACATGCTGTACATTGATAGTGATGCTTGTGCTTGACGATGTTTGATGGTGGTATATGACATGTTGGAATGCCAGTACACCACATGTTGATGATGTTCGTGAGTGATGCTGTGTAATGATGGTGTACGATATGCAGGCATGCCAGTACATCACGAACCACTCGCAGGCGGAGGTGGTGGTCGTGGAGAACGCGGCGCAGCTCGCCAAGTATGTCCAGGTCAGTGCATTCAGTTATGTCCTATTACTGCTTTGAATGCGTTTGTACGGTATATAGTGTAGTTTTGTGCCCTTTTGGCGAGGCATTAGGCAGTATTGCACTGAATGCTGTGCTGAATGTAACATCACAATGATCGTGTACACGGATCGCGCGATTGCTCTGAGATGGTTCGGTATACCTCCACGCATGTAGCGCTTTGACGCTGTACTCGCCCCGTCTATATGTAAAACCTTTTCAGCTGGGCTTGTAGCATGCCGAGCAAACGTTTAGGCTGAAAGCAAAACTGCCACGCCAAAAGTGGTGTTGGTCGCCTGTGTTACCTTCTAACTCGTGTCACTCATCACCTTTGCCTGGTACCTGAGGTGTATGACGGTATATGTGGTGCATGTGTTGTGTGGATTGTATGTGTTGTATGTGCTATATGTACCGTATGTGTGGTATGAGTTGTATGCGTTGTGTGATATAAATAGTGCATGCATTGTATGCGTTGCATGTGCTGTATGCGTTGTATGCGGTATATATGTCGTATGTGGTGTATGTGTTGCATCTGCTGTATGTGTTTTCAGCATCGAACGAGAAGACTCTCGTCTTGGTTTGTTGCACGTGTCGTCTTGTATCAGACATAAAGTCGGGGGCGTCGTAGGCACCGTTGTATACGCTGCCATACGTATCGCTTTGTGCCACACACATCCTCGCCTGTCGATTGTGCATGGACTTGCGGCGGCGGCGGCGGTGCTGCGTTATATCCACCAAAGTGAGCCGATCACACTACAGAGTCTGTTGCAACGCGCGCGCACTAACCTCCGACGACGGTGGTTGTTGTCTGCGTTCAGGTCGCCGATGCGCTGACGACCGTGAAGGCGATCGTGATGTGCCGAGGCGATGTGCCGGAGGGGACGGACTGTGGCTTCCCCGTGTACACGTGGGACCAGTTCATGGAGGTTAGAAGTGAAGTTGTGCTACTTATGATCCAACTCGTGGGCATAGATGAAAATGGCTCTGAGCAGAATGTTACCGTAAGCTTTTTCAGATACGCTCCCAGCTGTATACAAACAAAGCCGTCACCCCATGCTCTACTGCTGTTGTCCTACCAGGTATTATGTACCGTGTTCGTTCTTTGATGACGTCTGTAATACGTACTGGTTTGCTGCGGCTTTCCCGTATTTGCCCATTGTTCTAAAGAACTGTTGCTCTGTTGTGTGGCAAGTGTTGAGAGAGATACACCACGTCGCACTTGGAATATCTATTGTTATTAATATTAATAGTTCTTTCCGCTGGTGTAAGAATTAATTCAACTACGAGTAATGTGTAGCCAGTGTTTAGACGTGTACACATCTTCGCGCATAATATATTGTGCTAGCGCTTCCGCTGTTTTAACTAGAATAATGTGTGGCAACTGTTTAGATAGATGGGCATGCGCGGAGCTACGGCGGGTGATAGCCCTCCGCGGCGAAGCTCCCCTTGTATATACAGGTAGTACGTACGGTATATAGGTACGGTGTGAGGGGGTGAAATCAATTCATTAATTACTTGAGCTAACCGTTTTTTAAGGAGAATGTTGAATCAATTCATGCTAATTGAAGAGTTCAATTGGTTTCCACCCACAAGGCTCACGATATTCACCTCGGCACACATACCTAGCATCTATAGGGGCATCTTATTTATGCTGATGTTTCCGTCGATTCGATCTTGTTTGCCAGCTTGGAAACGGCATCCCGGACATCGAGATCGAGCAGCGCATCGACGGGCAGAGGCCGGGCCACGCGTGCTCCCTCATCTACACCAGCGGAACCACCGGACCTCCCAAGGCAGTCATGATCAGCCACGACAACATCACCTGGACTGCTGAGGTGATGCCAGATTGACAACCTACAGTAACCGTACGAGTAGTTCACATGCTAAGTACATACAGATTAGTGTCAAGGTATAGGGGAAAGATACATAATGGCGTCAAGATATATACTCCAACGTTTAATGCATAGGGTGACAACAAGTGCAGATTGCTTTTTTTTTAGCTGACGTTAGAAAACATGGATACACTTTTAGTAAGGAATAGGGATGATTTGTTGTTCTTAAAAAAGCGAGTGCATTACGGCTCGCGGGTTTCTTGTGTTGCTGCTGTATATCTCAACCTGCGTTTCTTAGCTCTCGGCTGGCTTACTGCTGTCGCAGTTGATGTCTATTCGTATTGACGAATCAGGTAATGGCGTAATGCCTACTGCTGTGGGTTCTATACATGTTGTAAGTCACGCCACTGTCTCCTGGTGCTGGTTGACGTGCAAGTCAAAGAGCGAGGCTCATAACCTGTTAGCAGCGGCTGCATGATTCAACATTTGGAGCGCGATAACCTCGACGGCATTAAAGAGCGCGACAGTATAAGCTGTGTGCACGTCTGTAGCAAGGCGGAGTGGTTTCAATCGTACAACCTTCAACCCCCGCCACACGTGATTACAGTAGTGCAGCCGTCGAGACGTCGCAGAACGGTAATGAGTTTCACTATTACGGGGGTCCATAGTTAATAGGACCTATGGTATACATACAAACCTATATATTTACCTATTTTTACTAACAAAATTTGGTCCCGTTAACTATGGACCCCCGTAATAGTCACCGAAAGCAGACTAGGTACTCTCACATAAGTCGAATCTCTATATGGGATGTTCATTGCATTTGCCGTTTGGGACTTGGTGAAAGTATACCAACCAAATCAATGTCATGTACATTCGTGTCAACTGTCTCGTGGGAGCTCGCGAAACAGTACGTACATAATCTCTACAGTATCATGGCTACGCGCGTGCCGGAAATGGCCATCGCATAGTATATAACCCGGGTACATCCCCCGTACCTCAGCATCCCGGGTTAATTTTTGTCACTAATGCTATGCATTCGTCGTTTTTTTCGACGCATCGTGACTACCGAAAAAAAAAAATAGCAAAGCGGCTAGCGAGGTAATCAACTCTGATATGTAGAACCCGACAAAGCAGCCGTCTGAAAGACGCCCTCCTTCTGCCCAAAAGGTCGCAGTTCCAAAATAAACATATCGGTACTGATGCTGTTGTTACATGTTCGCCTTAACAGGAGAACGGTCTTCGGTCGGGCGCGTCCATACTGTTAGTAGTTCAAGTGTAGTTGCGGTCAGTCAAGGGGTCACAGCCCAGCCTCTTGGCATATTCACTCCTAAGAGACAAAGTAACGCCAGTAACTCATAGTCCATGACGCCTCCGTGCATGTCTCGTATCGTTGGTTTCTGTGTAATGGACTTGTGCACCTATGTGGTCGCCACTTATGAAGGCAGAGGTAACGCCGGCTGCGTAGAGCCTCCGTATGTTGGTCTCTCATTGCTTGTTGCTGTTGTTGTGCAAGACAGTATGGCAACACATGACGGGAAACGTATCTCCCCAAACATGTAACGCCTCCATATATGTGTCCCTCATCGTTGTTGTCGCGGAAGACCCTATGCGCCCAGTTCAAGTGGGACCACACGGAGAGGTTCGTCTCGTACCTTCCCCTCAGCCACATCGCCGGCCAGGTGAGCTGTCTGTTCAGTGGAAATATCACAATCTACAGTAGATCATCTAGATCCTTTAGATAGAAAAATTGCCGTTGTGAGACGTCCTGCAAGAGACGTTCAGTACGTATTGCACCTGGCGAAAATGTGCGCAAGCGCCGGGTCTTGGAGATCTTGCTGATCACATACATCAGAGATGCTTGCCCCGAAAGCTCTTGATTTTCAAATAAGGACAAACATATGTTCGATGCGTAAAACCTGTAGAGTACAAGGCACTTAGTCAGAAGAAGGCACAGAGCCACGTCGCCGACTAGGCCAGGATAAAGTTGCAACCGCGTCCAACCCATGTACTGAGGGCCTCTTTGCTCCATTGCTCCATCCCTTATTTTACCTGCTACTGAATGTTGTACCTCTTGCCCTCTCCATCCCCCGTCCGATGTTTCCCAGCAATCACGCCTGATTACTATGTCGTTGAACTCCTCCCAGTCTCTCCCATATTTCACACTAGAACCGCCTACCTATGGTATTGAACTCCCCTACCCCCACCGCCCTCTCTGATAATTTCCACCAACAACGTCTGTTCATAGTGTTCGTGACCACCGATGACAACACATTCGGGATCTACATCACCCCCGCCCCTCTCCTCTCTGATGTTTTCCGCTAACAACACCTGGTGTTCGTATTTCGCTCCTTGACTTTGCGACGACCGACAACGCCAGCTGTGAACCACACACATACTCACCCCCCCTCTTCCATCTGATGTTTGCTGCGAACAATACTTTTGAACCGATTCATGACGACCGACAACAACGGCTGTTAGATACTCAAACCCTCCACCACCTCTCCCCCCCTCCGATGTTTGCCATTAACAACGCCTGCTGGTCGTGTTGAACTCCCCCGCCCCGTGTGAACCGGCATAAACAGCTTATAGACGTATACGTGCCGATGTGTCTGGGGTGCGCTGGATGGTTCGCTCAGCCCGACGCCTTGAAGGGGTCCTTGATCAAGACACTCAGAGATGTCCGGCCCACACATTTTTGCGGGGTACCTCGGGTGAGCCTTCTGTGTGGCTGTCTGACTGTGTGACTAGGGGTGCTCGTACCACAGTAGCGATTGCATGTTTAAGCTCAAATAGAGAATACTACCGTGTATACAGCCCGCGGCAAAAGGGAGCACAGCTGGTTACACCAAAAGAACACAGCAGAGGCCGATTTCTCACTGTCGGCGCTCCTCCACTGCCGGGCTACTTCAAGTGTGTTTTTGTATGTGGGGGGGCTCGGGTAAGACGTTGTGTCGCCGTAAATCGTAATATTTCTCCCATGATTTGCGGGAGGGAGTTCAACCAGCTCAAGGCGAATGTGTACATGTGACTGGTATGTACGTGCCAGCATATTGTTGCTTCGGTTGGTGGTGCTAGTGCTAGTGCTGGTGATGGTGTTGGTGTTGAGATTGGGGTTGGGGTTAGTGGTGTTGTTAGCGGTGTTGGTGATGTCGATGGGTGTTAGTGTGGTGGTGTTTGCGATGGTGCTGTCTTGTTTATGGTGGTGGTGTTGGTGGTTGTGATGTTGTTGGTGGTGAAGGTGGTGGTGGGGACGCAGTCGACCCTGCCACTGTTGAAATTGTAGTCGTTGGTCCTGCTGTCGTTGTCGTCGTTGTGATTTCCTGTAACTGTCGCTTTTGTTGCCGCTGCCGTTGATATCACCACTCAATGAATGTCACATTATTAGTTGCCGGCAGCAATGTATATAGATACCCTGCTTACGTGTGTTTTTCTGGGGTGCAATTCCATTCTGTGGATAGATACGTTGAAGCCTGTCTTGTGGGGGCACGGACTAATACCAGAGTTGGGCGATGAAGTGTTGTACGAACATCAACAGCACCAGCTACAACACCAACAACAGCAACAACAATGACAATGACATGTCGTGCAGCACCGACAAGCTGACTATGGTGACGTTGATGTCGACAGGTGTGGGAGAAGATGCAAGAACAGATGCAAGACGTCAGCCGCTCCATTCGGGGCGCCAACAAAATGATATCCACCTGGGCTAAGGGCAGGGTAAGATAGGAAATGGGGCATGCCTTTATAGGGCAACTCGCGCTGGATAGAACGGATACGTGTTGTTATCGCATACAATGTGCCCTAGGGGGCGGCATATAATTACTGCTATGAACACTCTACTGCTATCAATACCTTACTGTTATCAACACTCATGCTAGTACTGCAATATCCTACTGAACTATCAGTACACACGCAGCATTATTTGGGCAAATCGTTACTGAGTGCCGAGGCTCCCTTAACTGAGGAAGTGCAGGGCCCTTTATCGTTGACACATCGTTTAATTTGCTTGTTTCACATGGCACTCCTTGTGTAGCTCAATCTTGTAGGTTATCGTGTTGCACTTTCATTTTTCCTCAAAAATATGTCATTTTTTATGTTTTAGGTTATACATAGAGCTCCTATTAATAGAGTCAGGAGGCCCGGAAAAAAGTCCCTACACCCCACAATCGTAGCATGCGCCTGTTGCTTCATCGTGATCGGCCATAACAAAAAAAAAACTAAAGAGAGGCTTTCGGTCGTGGCATAGGGCGGTGTGCTCTATTTTAGGCAAGGCATCTAAGGGAACTTAAGGGACTCAGGCTACGGCAAGGTTGCACCTCATATCAGTAACGCCTTCTGAACCTCGTCACTTGAGGAGCTCTACACTATAATTTACTCACTATTAGAGTAACTCACTACTAGGTCATTACTACAGTAGACTATTTACTAAGTTTAAAGCTTTTCTCAGTCGCCCAAAACATGTTTTTGATGAAGCCAAAAATGCAACCGATGAACGGTCCCTGAGTATATCACCAAACTTTGTGCCAAACACTATTACGGGGATCCATAGATAGTAGTACCTATGGTATACGTAATAACCTATACATTTACCTATTTTTACTAACAAAATTTGGTCCCGTTAACTATGGACCCCCGTAATAGAATACTACGAGTAATAGTATTGTAACTGTGTTCCAAGGATCTCGGTCTGTCAGAGATAGTTTTACCAAAAATGCAAACCCTTGACGTCGCACCACGCCTGAGGGAGCAGGGGGGCGTGTAACAGCACCTTTCGCTCGTCAATAAAGCATGTGCTTCTGCGGGTTTGCATCTCGCTAATGGGGGGGGGGTCCTTTGCTTTAGTTGTCATTGGCAAGGGGTCGCTTGCGTTTGTCCTCCAATTCGAAGCTAGGGACCGTTCTAGAGATGGAGACTTCCGCTGACAGTGTGGAGAGCCAGCCCAGTAGTTTTTTTTCTCGTTTCTGGGATCAACAATGTATGGATGACAATGGGGCAGGTAGCCCAAGTGCTTTGTTTTTTACGTTCAAAGGCCACCGGTAATATGACAACTATTGAACACAAGAGCGCGCGCCGAAGACGAAATAATCGGACAAGTACTTCAGTGCAGAGAGACCTTGACCCCAGCGATACCCAATACTTCCCAGGTGGCGTTGACCCCCCCCCGTTGGGCGATGGGGGCGTAAACATATCCCGTGGAGACTTTGAACAATAAAGTAAACGTCACACAGTGTCGACAACCTCCCGATTCGGTACGGGTAATAACATGGTGCTACATTAGTAGGCACTTGTTTACGCCCACAATGTGCGAGGGGGGGGAGTCCCGGCCACCCGTGTGAGTTTGAGAGCTCTTTGCCCTCAGCGATGCTCACAACTTGGTTTAAGAGCTCTTTGACCCCAGCAATGCCCATTTCTTGGCTCTCCTTGAGATTCCGTAGGACGATCGAACACTGTGTACATGAACGACGCCTTCTACGACAGAGGTAAGTTCATGTATGCTTGGGGCCATGGGATTATTCATCGGGGGCCGTCAGGTTTTTGGTATGGAGCTCCTTAAGGTCAAGTGAGGAGCCTCAGAAAATGTAGGGGGAACCTATATCGTAGAACGCCTCGAACCCTTGCCTGGACTGCCCCTACTCCAACTTGTGTGTGTTGTTTGCGGTTGGCTTAGGGCATGGCGAACGCGAAGATGAACGAGTACGGCGGCGGGGGTGGCAGCCCGTTCGGCTTCGGCGTCGCTGACAAGGTGAGGAAGCACTTTTCCCCGAGTCGAATAGCTACTGATCTAGATCTTCTATATCGTACTGTACGTTTCACGTTTTGATGGGTTTGTTTGTTGTGCAAGAGATGCGATCACTACCTACAGTAGATCCTCTAGGTCCTACGTTTGACGTTTTAATAAGATACGCGACCACGATCTAAATCATCCAGAACACAGCCTGCCGTTGTGATATTTTGTACGAGAGCCTTCATCGCGATCTACTGTAGATAATCTGTATCCCACCGTTGACGTTTTGATATAATATGCGAGGGTAATGATCACGATCTAGATCGTTGATATCCTCCAATCAAGACTATGATATCTTGTACGAGTTGTGATCATGATCGACCGCACATCGTCCACCATCCTAACAAGCTGGCGCTAGGATATGTTGTACTTGATCTGCATACTGTGAGCACGTATTCAACCCAGAAAATTTGGGCAAGCAAATGTTGGGGGTCTCACCAGCAACATGACCTATTCGTCATACGTACAGATAAGGTGTTTCTCTGCCCTGAGAGATCAACACATCTTGTCGGGGCCGGTGGCGTGTCGGCACGGTAGAATGTGTGGAGGTATGGGGAAGGGTGCAAACACTCAATACGTTTCAGACAAACCAGAGGAGTGTGTTGCTGCAAAATGCCAAGATTGGTATTGATTAATATTGTGTGACGAGGCATTAATGTGCTAGGGTGTCCCCGGATTGTTCCTCAGCTGGGTGGATTGCTCTTCGCGGCAGTCGATGATGACAATACGGTACGACCCCGGTCTGTGATGACACGCAAAGACTCTTGCTTATGTGTGTGGAGTCAGTTATATCAATATACGACGCACCCGTTTGCTCTATTGGTCTACGGCATAGCGGCAGGGCACGTAGTCAGAAAGGATAGGTTACGCCAGCAGTAGATATAACAAACCCAAGGGACACCTATTGAGGAAACATATGCACAAACATCCACTGTAACCCCCTTCTGTGCGTAAGATGTTTGCTAGCTTTACCTCGGTCTAATCCCCTTGTTGGTAGTAGTAGCAGTAGCAGTAGCAGTGTCAGTATGATGTTGACCGTCCGAGAACGCGCGGCGTAGGGTCTGACGCGGATCACTCACGCAATGCTACAGCAGAAAGAACAGAACCCGGGGAAACGACGCATAAAAATAAACGTACTGAACCACAGTAGTAGCCTATTTATAACTCGTATCGGTGCTTACTATAGTACAGGCTCAGCTCCAACCTACTGCAACTATTAATGTTTCTCTTCTGCCTTAATGCTTAATGCTTAATACCGACGCATGCTACGGCAGAGATGAGCCATTTTTTTCTGGGTCTCCTTACATAAGAAGCTCCACAATACCACCCAAAATGACTGATTTTGGTCGAAAATAAGTCCCATCGCCTAATCTAAGCATACAACGAACGATACTGCAACACAAGATTTACAATATTCCGACGATTTTGGGCCAAGGAACACCGTCATTCAGAAAATAGTTTGCCCAAAACGTGCTGCCTACATGGTAGCACGCGTCTACCGACCTGCTCCAACTGTTGCCTTTTCTCTGTAACGGTGATTCCTGCCTCAGTTGGTGTTTTCGAAGGTCAAGGCTAGCCTGGGCCTGGACCAGACCAACGCTTGCTTCACGACCGCCGCACCAATTTCGAGGGAGGTGAGCGCATGCATGCATACATGCGAAGGATCAGATCAGACCGGATCGTATCGTACCGTATCAAATCAGATCAGGTCATTATGATTTCGTGACCGAGACAATTCGGGGCAGATAGGTCCTTGTATTACACGATCTGTGCGATCGACATGCTTTTTTTTTTCACGGTCCGGTCTGGCCCAGGGCAGCACTTTCTTCACGACTACCGCGTCAATTTCGAGTGAGGTGCGCACACGCATAAATCGGACAAGGTAGCTCATATGACACCGGATGACGATATCATTCTATCGACATTTGGTGGCAGATAATATAAATCCCTGACTTATGTTCTCATGTGTACGGTATTTGCCGCCAGTGCTGCCAGCGCTGATAAAGTGAGCACACAATCTGTGCGTTTTAATGTTTGCCACATCTCGACAACAACCGTCCCGAAACAGTTTGAGTTGGCGAGTCCCCGTTCTTGCCCCATGAAAAAGGTTTAAGACTACAGTACTGCGGGGGGAGCATAGAAATCAGAATCATAATATATATGGGTAGGGGTGGATGGGATTAAATAATCAATGACCTGGGCTAGTGTAGTGTTGATTAGTTGGTTTTGGCAATCAAGGGAAATGATGATAATGCAAAAAAACTATGTAATACTGCACGTGTCGTGTGTCGTGCGGCCGCCACGGCAACCTTCTTACTAGCCGCCCTTGCCGCTCTCTGTTTGGCTAGGTCTTGGAGCAGATATATCACACCCCTAACGATTCACACCACGCAGGTCTTCGGCCAACCAGAGTCCTTTATATCATGCACACACGTGTTGTATGTCCCAGTGTAACCTAGCTTTTCTTTCCCCCTCGCTGATTGTTTAGGTCTTGGAATATTTGGCGTCCCTAAACGTTCAAGTCGTGGAGGTCTTCGGCCGATCATAACGTTGCATGTCCACATATGTATCACCTGACCAACTGTAATGCTATCACGTGAAGTCTTTTTGCCCGCTTGCTGATTGGCCAGATCTTGGAATATGTTGTAGCCCTAAACGTTGACGTGATGGGAGTCTTCGGCCAATCACAGTGCCGTACGTCATGTAGGTGCCATCTGGCCTCTACTGCGACCTTTTACGCATTTCTTTGTACTCGTTGATTGTCCAGGTCTTGGAGTATTTCGCATATCTGAACATTCACATCATGGAGGTTTTCGGCCAATCAGAGTGCACCGGACCGCAAACGCTCAACACCTTGGAGGCCTGGAAGATCGGCTCTTGCGGCCGTCCCATGCTGGTGAGATTTCATGAGAGCTCGACCACGTATAGCTTCATTAGAGGTGAACTTGCTACCTCTTGCATGCTTGTCATCTAAGAGTACCTGTGGTGCACGTGACATCCTTGATATTGGCGTGGGAAGCGGAACAATAGTGGCGTGAAACGCGTACAATAGCGCCACTCGAAGCGGTACCCTAATAACATGTACCTGGTATTTGCAGTAGAGTAGCATGTGAAACAACTTTGCCAGGAGACGACAGTTTTGTGCGTGGTCAGTCACACGCATAAGATCTCCCACGCTGTAAGTAGCATGCTAAGTCTAGTCCACCGTCCGTCACAGGACTAACTTGCCGTCTCCTGAGGCACTTGATGTGACGCGGGACAAATTGTAGCATGTGATGTGAAGTGGTATAGCGAAAGGTGCTGTCAAGCTTTGTTTCTTCTATACTAAGATGGCACAATGGTAGCACGTAAAGCAGCACAACAGTAGCAGCGTAACGGCGTACAAAAGTAGCATGTGAAGCGGTACAACTGGAGCATGTGACGAGGTACATGTGAAGCGGTACAGCACTACAGTAGTATGCGAAGCGGTGCAATAGTACCACGTAAAACGGTACAATAGCAGCTACTACTGCAGCGAGACGATAGCGCGTGAAGGCGCACAATAGTACCAGATACAAGTATACGATACGAGTAGCAGCTGCTGGATGTAGTCGGGAAAAGAAGTGGTGCGAGCACTGACAGAAAGAACCCCGACTCAGTGTTTATCCTAACAGTAACGGCCAATTAGTTATTTAGATCTACGCACCTACTGTACATACTTGGGGATCAATCTACTTGGAATTACTGTAGATAAGCATTGTTTTTCAACTGCACACCTACGTTTTCGGGGACAAACCTACATGGAGATACTGCAGTGTGTGTTTAATGATATTCCACGCCGCACGGCCCGTGGAATACTTTGTGTATGGTCAACTGGTCAGCGTACAACTTTGTCGTTGTCAGGGAACCGAGTCGAAGATCTTGCCGGAGACTGGAGAGCTGTGCTATCGCGGCCGCCACATTTTCATGGGGTGAGTTCGTAAACTTACACAAACGGGAATCCAGTATCGAATGACTTCAGACGCATCAAATGGTATTTACGCTGAGAAGGACTGCCGCCCTGGCCTGTTAGCTGTGTATTCACAGCTGTCTACGGGTCGTGACTCGGCCCGCGGGTCGGTTCAGGAGTTAATTGATATCCCATGAGTCGGTTCGGGTCAGGGCAGGAGGTTTTTAAAATGTCACTCGTCGGGTCCGGGGTCGGAAATAGATGACCCGCCCGGACCCGCGAGTTTTCGTTACTCGACCCGTGAACAGCCCTGTGTTTATCACTACCAGGTACCTAGTTGTATATGGTTATATCCCTAGCCCAATAGCCGTGATGTCTGGGGCCGTCCTGGCATATCCACGGTTTCGGAGTGTAGGGCATACCGTCTAGCTGCGGGGGTTATGTTTTCCCTGACACACCATGGCGTCGACGGCAGGACGAAAATACTGCACGGGAAGACCGTCCAAGTGCTACACACTGTAAACGCCTCCGTATCCCTAGCGCAGGGCCGTTGCATGCTCACAAAGGCCTAGAGAGGTGCAAGTGAGTTTACAAGCTCTGGCCTAGAGCTCTAGCTCTAAAATATGGGAGTCAGAAACGAAATACCTGGCAATTCAGGGAAGCAAGAAAACAACAGTTGAAACATTATGATCCACTCGACAACATATTATATGTGTTGATATTATTTCGACCGCTAACGGTTGTCGAACCGATACTGCTGGGATGATCGACGAAGGCACAGCACAACATGAGATTGGTCAAACATTTCACAGTTCGACACAACATCACTAAAATATCTCAATGCGATATCCGGCACTGTGGATCATACCTTTGTATATTGACTGTTATACAATGTTCTCTCCCCAAAAGTTATCTGGGCGACCCGGAGAAGACGGCCCAGACGATCGACAAGGACGGCTGGATGCGCAGCGGGGACATCGCCACCTTTGACGAGGACGAAGACCCTAGGATCCCAGCACCCAGGTACTGTACTGCTGTACACTTGACTACAGTATGGACCCAACAACGCAAAATACTTGATGTTAGCATTATAGTGTTTTTGTACCACGGTGGGTATTAGGGTTTCCAGCGTGTATTTCGGCATTTGATTTATCCCAATATTTCGTCACGGGGGGGGGGGGGTACTCATATCATGCATAGCCGTAGTCGTATGACCATAGACCCTGGCGTCCCGACAATGCCGGGACGGAGCACGTCGGGTTTTCACCTATCAGGCAGGAATTGATTACTTGCACGAAGCGCGACGAGCCATGAGGTGTTGGGCGAGTCGTATGGAGGGCGTGTTGCATCCTGAGAACCGATTGCGAGGCGGACTTGGAATGGATGACAGGTTCGAATGAACGGACGGGGGGACCGGTCAGCTGAGGATGTTTCCCACCATCTTTGAATCTGATAATGTACAGTAGTTCACACGGTGTTTCGTTGTATCGAGCTTAGCACACACTTTTGTTCGATATTTGTACAGACCTCCCTAAACCTCTTTTGAGACCCCGAGCTACTGAAGCGACCAAAACAATGGTTGATACCTTTGGTGATATGAACCATTGAACCGTCTGTTACGGGGGTCCATAGTTGATAGGACCTATGGTATACGTAAAAACCTATATGTTTACCCATTTTTACTATCAATTTTTGGTCCTGTTAACTATGGTCCCCCGTAATAGGAGCAGCATTAGTGCCCAGAAAACAGTACGGGCAGGATAATGCTGCTGCGCACGTGCGGTACGAGTCCTAGCGTTGTAGCTTGGACGGTGACGCTTTGTTTCATCCCTCAACTCCGCAGTGACCGTTGCTGACAGCTTTTATTTTGTATCCGCAACTTTCCTCAATGGACCCCCAGGAGGGTTAACTGGAGAGCCTCGGACAGTCTACTAGACGCTGTCCCTGTAGTGCACACACGCATCAGACGGGGAATAGACTCGAGATTTTGATATCGAGCACATACACACGCCAGCTGACTTTCGATCTCGGTCATATTTTGTCTGGAAAACCTTGTTTGTTTTTGTCTGTGTGCGCAGCGGGTTCATGCGCATCACGGGCCGCATCAAGGAGCTGATCATCACGGCTGGGGGGGAGAACGTCCCGCCGGTGCTGATCGAGGTGAAACAGGCCCTTGGCGATAGACAATAGCCTTTTGTCTATGAAAAGGTTCCCATTTGCAAAGAGTTCATGCTATTTGCAAAGAGCTCACCGTCACGGCTGGTGGGGAGAACGTCCCGCCTGTACTCATCGAGGAGATACCCCACATCTATATTTGACCCTAGACAACACGCAATACGTCTGTTGTTGTTCATATTAGACACTAGACAACAGCCAATGTATGTCGGCTGAGGTGAAAAGTACCAGGTACCTGGCACTGGCTTTGTTCGTGAAATTTACCAGCAGGACTCCTATTTGAACGGTTTACCTTGCTGATTTTTGGCGTACCACCCCCCTCAGAGATTGGTCTTATTTTCAAGTTCTTCTTGCAATCGGTACGAAAATCGCTCGACCGCGTTAACAAATTGCAATCATTTTCTCTGTTCCCCTAATACGTTTCCGGTTTCGTAAGCATTAAATCGAACTCGACCGTCATCTCGTTTCGGCCGACTTCGTACCAATCAACTTGCCACTAACACTCTCCCGATGCAAGTATTCCAGTATTTCCTGCTTGTTTTAAAGGACTAATGAGGACCGATGCAGTCCCGGTACGTACCGGCCCCGCACGCCCAAACCTTACGTTCGGTCCCCCAGTGTACCGGTCCCCTGATGCATTACAACACGTCGCCGACTGTAGCCTGTTGTATTTAACTAGGCTCCTATCGCAAAAGTGTCATCATCACGGTTGAAGGGCAGAGCGTTCTGCCAACGCTCACCGAAGTGTTTTACACCGCACGCCGACCGATCCAAATGGAAATAAGCTTTGGAGCAAGACTGATGATCGAGCTTTGAACACAGATTGACCGCGCAGAACCGTTTTTTTTTTTTTTTGCGTGCTTCAGAACGCATTCAAGGCGGAACTTCCGTGCATCTCGAATTGCATGGTCATCGGAGACAAGAGGAAGTTCCTCACCATCCTCATCGCCCTTCAGAGCGAGGTGTGTGCCCATGTATAGCATTTGCTTGGTTCTTAACCTTGTCGAGAAATAAAGAGTTTTGGTTTCGACCTAGAGTAGCTTTCCGATGAGCACCAAGAGTGTCTCCATTGTACAGTACCGGTAGGAGTGTTTGATCCTCAGACACCACCACACGTATCGGCCAGACTCGGTTCACTCCAGATGATCGACGGCGTGCCTACCGTTATGCAGGAACCAACCGATGTCGTCGTTTGGCTTTGTTGAACGGTACCATAGTGCCCGTTCTTCGACCACAGGACGGTGCGGGCGGGCCCCCTGACCTTGTACCATAACGATTCTCTTGCCCACATATGAGTAGCTGCTGACGAAGTAGCCGTTAATGGCTGCCATATAAGCCACTTTCCGTCACGGAGCAACCAGTGAATGCCGCTTCTTAAACTTGTTGAACTCTATCACCTATCATACTCCATGGCTTTCGTCCAGGTCGTTGCGGACGGATTCCGAACCCCCAACACTTAGCCACGGGCCAATCTAGCCATCGCCCTCCAAGTGAGTGTATATGTCTCGGAGAAACCGATCAACGTCGTTTATTTAACGCGTTCAACCCTATTATATGACTTCATTTCTTTTCTTTTAAGATCACCAGCACGATGCGAACTAGTTTACCAGCCGCACCAGCTCGAATCATACTACAACAAGAGTCATTGTCCTCATAGCGAACCCCTGTCACCGAGCAACCACTCTGCATCGTTTCTGAAACGCCTTAAACCATATCATACCTGCACCTGTTTCGGTCACCAGGACGGTATGGACGGGTTCCCGAGAGGGAAACTAGTGAGGGATAGCCTGACGGCGTGCGAGAAGATTGGTAGCAGCGCGACAACTATCGAGGAAGCCAGAAAGGACCCTAAGGTAAAGAAGTTGCGAGTTAAGGCCTTTGCTTCGGCCCCCCGAGATACATATCGACCGAAGCAATGGTTGGTAACTTTGGTGTTATCAATCATCTGTCTATTAATAGTCTACTGTAGGAGCTATAGAGTAGAATGAGCGCCTAGAAGTACGAATAGGGTGATGTTGTGTCCATGCCGTGCGACTCCTTGCATCGTCACCGGGGCGCCATCTTGTATGATATCACGATATCACCCCCTACTCAAGCAGGTGGCGTTGCTGAAATCGTCCCATTTTGTCGCCATTTCTCCCCACTGCAGTCCCAGGAAGGTTACGCTTTCCCACATACAGTAATATCATCATACCATCATACCACCATACCATCGATCGCGATCTGCCGTGCTTGGTGTAGATACTGCTGTAATGTCTTGTGGAGGCGCGTGTGCTTCGGTGCGGTAGCGATGTACCATGTTATTGTGCAGTTTCCTGGGGCTCCTAAATTGAGGAGCTCTGTATATCTCACCCGAAAACGGCTTCGAGAAAATGGTGTGCTGTGAGTGTGCTGTGAGTGTGATGTGGGTGGGCTGTGGGCTCAAAGCCGACGAGCAATGCCATGCATGTCATGGCCTACAGTAAGTCTACATTTACAACGAAAAACGTTGTAAAAATGACGGAGGGTAGGGATTGTTGTCGGTTGAGAAGCCCTATGGTACAGTCACTAGCACCCCTGACGTAGAAATCATCCCATCTCACATACAGACCCGGGCTACGGTAGGAGTAGCACCAAACATTTGGGAGACTCCTCACTTGATTATAGTATGGGATCTCTACATTTGCTCCACCCAGCAGCCGACTTTGAGAAATATCCCAAGCTTTTTTCACTGCTATTTGTTTTTTTTTGCCAATTTACAAATTTATCAATTTGCCACAAAGGGCTGCTGGCAAAAACGGAAAAAAGGTCTTGCGTGAACAACAAACTAGAAATTTGGAAAAACATTGGAAAGTTGGAAATTCGGAGAGAAAAAACAGTGAACAAGGCCTAAGCTAAGGCCGACACACGTTCAAATGGGCTCGCAAGTAAGAAAATGCAATACACATCGGATGCAGATGTATTGGGTAGATTGAGAGTTGAGCCCGTCAGGGGGAGGTGTTCGGGCGATACAATAATCAAGCAAAACCCCTCTAATATATATATATATTCTACAGCTTCCCTCTCTTGCCAAAACTGAATAATCCCCATAGCTCAAATAATTAAATAACAAATTCCATCGACCCTTACGTCTGTAGGAGAGTGTCAGCTTAATGCGTCCTTTATTACTAAATCAATTAACCTACATACATGTTATAGGCCACTCTAAATTCGAATCGATTCCATATCGTGCATCGTGCGCCTGGCAGATGGAAACTAATGATTAGCTTGAATTGCTGTAGTATGAATGAATTCATGAAATTGTCGGATGGCGAACGAAATAACATACAGCAGATTACCGCTTGGAAGGTTGGCACCAAGGAGTATGAATCAATCATCTATCTTACGTGTGGAAGCCTTTCACCTCTCCTTGCGACATACCCCAGGTATCAGGTGTGCTGCATGCACCGAACAAGCGCCATCACTGCTCACTGCCATCATTTTTTACACTGGGGGTGGAAGATTGATACGCTTTGACCCGCCCCCCACACATTGACCCCTGCCAAGCTACCGCAGGCCTTATGGTCTTACACTGCACATACACCGCACTGGATGATCGCCATCACTGCCCGCGGCCATCACTCTTTGCTTTGCACCGTGGGTTAAGACGCTCCGGCTGCCTCCCACCTGCTACCCCCGCCAAGTCAACCCTCTAGATACTTTACAAGAGGAAAAAATGGCGATAACTATTGACGATCACAGCCACGGCCACTGCGTGATCGGGGAGTGATACAATGCTTGGTGTTCGAGTGGCAATGGTTGAAAGCAAGGAGTCGTACGGCACGTGTGCAGCATGACCCTACCGGTACATACTGCTTTCTGGGCGCCCGCGCTGCTCGTATACGGTTCAATGGTTGATAACAGCAACATTTCCAACCATTGGTTTGGTCGTCATCCCTTAAATGGGCTTTCGAAAAGGAGGCGTGCTACGATAGGGGCATGGTGGCACTTTTTGACCAAACTATTTTCTGACCTGATCGGGCGCCTCAACCCAATGTTGTCGGGATTGCTGCTAGCGTATAGCTGTATGATTCTTGATACACCTTTTGTTGATAGGCTTTGCGATACTCGTCGGGTTACACTTGTACCTTTTTCTCTGAAATAGTTTTTGGGTTTGGATGCGAATAAACCTCATCATGTGCAGTAGCGCCTTATAAACCTTGGATGCACCCATCCATACCGTGGCAAGCGTCAAGGGTTAACGCGCGCGTCAGAAACTGCCGTTGCACATACATTGCACCGAACCTCCCCCCCCCGTACGGTGTTTATGGTAGGGTTTATTTTTTGTGGTCGTGCCGTGGAAGGTAAACATCGCCGCGGCCACAAAGAAGCCCTGTATCGGTCGCACCACCTCCGACGCACAGAGGCTGGCCAAGTGTTTGCCCGCGCTCCGGTGGCATCCACAATGCCTTTGTGTACGTTGTTCGTCTTCGGTCCTCCTCTCATTTTGCGTCTGTCGTGGTGTGTGTGGTGTTTTGTGTGGTACAGTAGAAGGAGCACATGGACGCGGTCAATATGGCATGTAGCGCTCGCACAGTATCTAACGCGCAGAGGATGGCCAAGTGCCCCCCTCCCCCGACTCGCCAAACACCGCACGACGCTTCGCGCTTGGTGTAGGCATGTCTGCCTGGTCGGTGAAAACCCGACGTGGCCCGTCCCGAAATTATAGGGATGCGAGGGTCTATAGTCATACGGTGCATGATACCGAGTACATCCCCCTTTCTCACATCCCCGCCGCTGACAAAAGCAATGCACTCACGTTCGTTGTTCACCTTCGGCTCTTTTCTCGTACTTACGTTCGTTATTCGCCTTCGGCTCTTTTCTCCTCGGCTGTTTGTGCTGTTTGTGATGCTTGTGGTGGGGGCACTTATTGTGGTGGTGATGTTTATGGCTTTGCAGTGGCAGGAGCACATCGACACGGCCATGAAGGCATGCAACGCTCGCACCACGTCTAACGCGCAGCGGGTGGCCAAGTGGGCCCTTCTCCCCCAAGATTTCTCCGTCGAGGGTAAGATATTGCTTCACTGTTGAAAATGATAGGCCTACGGACGCCCCCAGGCTCACTCTCCTTTCACCCCCCCGTTCATCAACTCTTATAGATCATCGTCATGAGCCTAACTTGGCCAGAGAATGCCATTTACCATTGCACCAACGTCTTGTACACAATCGTCATCAGTGCTCAGTGCAGCCCGGATTGTCTAGCCGAGGCTTCACACGCTATTACGGGGGTCCATAGTTAATAGGACCTATGGTATACATAAAAAAAATCCACATATTTACCTATTTATGCTAGCAATATTGGGTCATATTTACTATGGTCTCTCGTAATAGCCTCTGAATATGTTCATCGGCGAGCGTCTGGGGTTACTCCTCGTCCAAGTACTCGAGGGCTGTGCTGTCATCGCCAGGCGATCTGAAATCTACGATTCACAACATCATTTCGTGGCGGTATCGTGATCGCGCTGGTTCCTTGTACTTGTTGTGCTGTAGAAACGGTGTTACGTCTTCAAACGCTAGTAACCTAGTACTAACCTAGAGTAGCGAAGTCTTGTGTGTGAACGTGTGTTGACAATCTGCTTCTGCTTTCAAACGAGCGAACACGAGGCCCTGCGTGAGTTGCTCCATTTGCAGATGTGCTACTATGTGTAGCTGAAGCTGTAGTGCAAACCACCGCACGAACCGAAACGGCCCCCCTCGTGATTTGCTCGAATACGAGATGTACTGTTTGAAGAGCACTGTAATACAGTACTACTGTATGTCATACCACGAGTGAAACCGTACAGTTTGTATCGTCGGGTGGCAAGCGAAGCAGCAAATACATGACATACTTTTATGGTACTGCCGTAGGAAGCGTATGGAGGCCAACTGTAGGAGTACGACAAACAATGTCGTGTTTCCTGGATGACCAGTGGCTGAGGGGTAGAGTGTGGTGCACTGACAGGCACTGCACACTATTGCGGGGGACCACAGTAAATAGGACCTACGGTACACACAGAAACCTATATATTTTACTATTTTGCTAACGATATTTGGTCTTGTTTACTATGGTCCCCCGTAATAGTGCTTTGTATTGTCTACAGTAAGGATGTTACTTAAAGTATATAGCAGCGACAGGGGGAGTAGGTGCCGAGCTTTCCCAATCACTAATGATGCAATGAAACTTTTGGAGTGAATCGTAAGGCAAACGCCTCGTAGGTGGAGAGCTGGTGTAGGCCCTCAAGTTCAACCGCTGCCCGGTTTCCACAACATACTCGCCGCCTTTTCCTGATCACTGATGCGTAAAACGAAACCGCTTATCGCGTGAACCGTAACGTACACGAGTCGTGGTTGGAGAATTGGCTCGGACGCCATATCAACACCAAATAGTCAATAACGTATGGAATGTAACCATTTTTGAGCTGAATCGTAACATTATCGCTTGCAACCGTTTTCGAAGGAAAGCGTGAGATAGACGGAAAACAGACGGGGAAGTGACGCTCGCAGACCCTATATCAATAACGAATATCGAATGAAACCGTTTTCACGTGAATCGTGACCCAAATTCCTCGCAGGTGGAGAACTGACGCAGACCCTCAAGCTCAAGCGCGGACCGGTTGCCGACAAATACTCTGCAATCATTGAGGCGCTTTACGCGTAACGTATATATACCAAAGAGCAGCAGAAGAACCGTCTTTTTGATGCCAAGTGTTGGACGGCCCGCAGAAGACCGACAAATCGCCACCCACTGTATGATGATGACGACGATCATGGTTATGACGATGAGGAGGAGGATGATGATGATGATGATGATGATGACGATGATGATGATGGCGATGATGATGATGATGTGTGATGATGATGATGATGATGATGATGATGACGATGGTGATGATGATGATGACGATGATGATGACAATGATGATGATAATGATGACGATGATGATGATGATGATGATGATGACGAAGATCATGATGATTTTATCGTGAACATGGTGATGATGGTCATCATGATCATGGTCACAAGATTGCGCTTCGACGATAATGATGAGTAAAGTCAGGAGTTATGCCCGCCGTTGGTTAGAGACGGCATATTGCGCCGTCGGTGGTTGGTAGTGATGGATTGTTTGGACGGTTCCGGTTGCTCTGGTCGTGGAGGGCATGACGCCAATGTTTATATAGATATATTGCTGATCCGCGATACTACCATATAAGAATAGCCGCGAAGTACCATTTCATCACCTCGTAGGGACTCGTGAATCACCCACTGTACAACATTAGTTTATTCTCCCACACGATCTACTGTAGTCGAGCACACACAACAAGGCGTTGTTGGGGCCCCCTGCACTCCTTACTGCCCCCCCCCCCCCTGGCTCTAAAGTGCGGTGCTCCGTGTCGGAAGGGGTGCATGCGTGCGTGATTGGTCAACTTCCAAACGACTACAGCAGGCCAGAAACGAATGGGTACGCCCCCCCACCGCTCGAAATCAAACATGTTGCGGATGCGGTGTTCTCGACAGAAAAAGTACCGGGGCTTATCTCTTAAACGGCGAGAGCAGGGCGAGGGAGGGGTGCGGAGGGGGGGGGGGGTGCACTGGTAGTGACTTGTGTCGCGTACGACGAGGTACTTATGGATTGCGTTGTGCGTTGAAGACATCATAGATTATCGTGCCAACAAATGCCACCATGGCCGAAGCAAGAAGGGGAGGGGGGGGGGGGGCGAGGGTTAGGGAACGAGAGAAGGTTACAGAGAGGGACAGAGCGAGGGAGAGTACTTAGAATGTTCGTTTTATGCGTATCCACTCACCACGGGTGAAGGTTTAGGGCCGTTTAACGGAAAAAATGTATACCGTGTTTTTTTTCAACGGCTGTTTTGTTTTCCCGTATTTTCTTTTGAGAAATATTCCCAGAACGTTCTGATACTTACCCCTCCGAAAGTACGTCACGAATCGGAGCCAACGTTTTGTGAGTGCTGATTGGTTGAAGCACATGCCTTTGGGCCTTGAACCGTTTACCCTCAAGGGACTTGAGAGAAGAAAGCTCACCCAAGAGAGTGGCGATTTCAGCAACAGTAACTGCGTGATTGGGGTGTAATGTAAAATGTTGCAGGAGTATGTGTCACGATGCAAAGAGCCGTACGGCACGGAGGAAACATGATCCTATCATACCCCTACATATGCTACATATGGGCGCTCACTCTGCTCCTAGACGGTTGGAAAAGCCAAAGGTATCCTCATTTGGGTTGTCATCTCGGGGTCTGGAAGGGGTTGACAGACAACGGTTTGCCTCGGCAGAATATGATATATCTCTCTATTCAGTTTGTATGGCCTCCAGCTGATTTTCTAGGGCTAGCTGGCGCAAAAACCACCGGCATTCCGTTTTATGGCCGTTTCGTCAACAATACGGACAGAGGGACAGACAGACAAGACATTTTCGGAGTTTCCGACGTAGAAGGCCTTAGTAAACATATGGAATTATATCATGCCACGTTCAGCATCCAGGTCACGTCGACGAATGCACCATATTGACAGGTACGACACCCTATTATGAGTTGTAGGAAGGGCGGGTGAGTGGCAGATAGTAGTCAATGAAACCCTGTCGGACTTGAGAAGGAAGAAGTGTAGAAAATGTCAGGGATGTTCGAGGATTGGGTCAAACCTCACGGATCAGGTCGGATCAGGTCGGGTCGGGTGACAATGGCCGGACCCGATCTGTCAGGTTATGAAAACCTCCCAATCTGAGCCGACCCGACCCGACTCCTGACGTTTCGAAACGTTTCTGACCCGGTCCGGGGATTGGGGTCATGCCTCTTTAAGAGCCCTGAAAGCAGTGGCCGTGACGGTGTTAGCCATACAATGCACTCCGCCCGGACTGCTAGGGTAGGGCGTCGTATATGGAGTTCGTTACCGAACCAATACGGAAGGAGTACACGCATCGAACACATCATAATCTACAGTACAGATAGTCTACCTTACAACTTGCCGTTATGATATTTGGTGCAGTATCTGAATAGTACAGATCGAACCCAGGAAACATGTACAGTACACGTAAATCATGCAGATCATACCGCCCCGACGCGGCAACAAGAGCTCCAGTAGAGAGGTCAGGAATCCATATATTAATGTTTATGTGTCGTTGAAGATCTAGATCATGTAGTGGGGGTCGATTATCTAGATGGTCTACAGCAGATCAAGATATTTCCGATGTGGGAGGAGCTTTGCAAGCTTGACTGCGGTGTAGTGATCCCTCTACATTACCGGCTGCCCGCTGTAATATTAATAGTGCCAGTGTTTTCGCTCGGCACAGATAATATTATATTAGTGCTTGGCAGTCTGCGAAGTAGTGCTGGTGTTGTTGACTGGCGTATACGGGCGCTATCGAGGGATCAATACCGTACTTAGGGGCGCTCACGCCATAGAGGGCGATTGCAACACCACACGTGTTGCACTTTTCGTCGACAAATATACAACCACGGTGCAAGTATGTATCTGTCTTGGTCGCAACGGGCGGTTACAAAGGGGTTAAGAACGCCTCCACAGCGTCGTGTTGAGATCAAGGTCGGGGCCATTGTATCCCTGGACAGGTTTGCCTATTAAGTCGGTACTCGTTGGTACTTCACGGTGCTGTTTGCTTAGATATAGAAGAAGAGCAGCTTTACTCCTTTCGTGCACGGGGAGACTAAGAGCCGAGCTCGTGTCTCGCTGGAAAAACCCCTGGTTTTCCATCTACGATACGCCTCCCAAGTACTATAAATACGATCTTAATACTTGAACGCAGGTAATTACCGGGCTTTCAACCTCATTCAAGGCAGTATCATAACACTAGCCCACTCTGATGACCCGAATATATTCAGAACTATGGGAATCGTGGAAACACCAATTCCACGAACTAGAACATGAGTCGAAGATGTGGCTCCTCAAAACCCACTCTCACACCTGTGAGCGGCGAGGCAACGAAGCCGACAAGGTATGTGAAGAAAAAGAAGAAAGGAAGGAAGGCCTAGTCCTAACGGGCAGGAATAAATCGCCAACGAAAGCGATCGCCATGCCACCGGCAACGGGTGGTGGGCGAGGAAGTTGCATGCAAAAGCGAAAGGTGAATGCCCAAAACGAGAAGAAAAATATCACGGAATACGCCGAAAACCACCTAAACCCAGCCCACCGCTCCGGAAACGCGTCCTGTGCATAAATGAGTGGCCCGATTACCCAGACCAGCCCCGACAATGAGCGGGGGGGTAGACTAGACAAAATACGCAAAAACCATCCCCAACCCAGCCCAAGAAAAAACAAACCAGAAACACGCCGAGCAGAAATTGCCCCGACCCGAAAACACGGAAAACGTCAAGAACTAGAAAAACCATCCCCCAAAGTCCAGGAAAACGACAAGAAAACACAAAATTTCGAGTGCGGCCAAGAAGCGAAAGTCAGCCATCCACGGCGGCGCCTCGAGATTCATCTACGTTACGCTGGACCCCCCGTGCAAACGCTCTAGCCAAGGGAATGTGCAGACACCAATAACCTCGTACAGCTCTTGTCGAAGTCGTGTAGCTCGCCGGAGAAAGAGGAAGCTTGATCGGTCCCGGGTCGTCCAAAACTCGAACCAAATATACTCTATCCGTTGGCGTAGTCGCGCTGATTTTCCCGAGCCACCATCGACCGTCGTCGCCTTTGTACCAAACGTGGCCCCCGCTGGGAAGCACAGTGTTGCTGTATCGGTAAAGCCAATCGGCGTCCGCTACGCAGCCATAGCCGGGCGCCAGAAACCGCTCGCTGTTACTCCGAGAAAGCTCCCGTTGTGCCGCACCGATTGTCATTCGGCGGTACAGGTGGTTGGTTTGGCGGTGCTGGTTCGGGGTGCCGGCCCAGTAGCGCAAAATTTCGTGCCGAGAAAGCTGAAGGTCCATTTCCCGTTCCAAGGATGGACGAGATAGACTTGTCCAGTGCGTCTCGTACATCACCGCGATGACGCCACCTCGACCTGTAACCGATTGGTGTCCGTTGATCTTTGCCACTTTGAGTCGTTGAAGAGGGGTCGAAACGTCATCCTAGGTGACGTCGTACGGGGGGGATTTCTTGGAGAGGTTGTTGAGCACGTATTGCGTCAACCCTGCCGGCAAATACTTCGCCATGTCGCCTCGGTTGTGGGGGTTGGCACAGGGCTTGCAGCGTTGAACTGATACGCGCCGACGAGCATCAGCGCCGGGCATGGTGGAAGGAAAATCCAAATACAGGAGGGGAGATCCGTCCGGGGTGTCTGCTGTGGAGCAGGGGCCAACTGCGAGCACTTTGTAGGGGCCCGTCCAGTTGAGTGAGAGTTTGTCCTAGAGGACCTTGGCGTTCGTGTCGGGCTTCGCGCCCTGGCGGAGGGTGGCCGCCGTAGTGTATACCCACGCCCAGCCGCCAACGTCAAATTTGGGTACTGGACGCAGAGCGTCGGGGGGAGGACGGAGTTGCGGCCGTTCACGCGAGCAACAGTGAGGGCGTGGTGTTCGCGAACGATATCGCACGCGCGCTGCTGGCGGTCCGTCGCCAAGTCGCAGTAGGCGAGGTGGTCTCGGGCCAAGCTCTGGTGGCCGGCGACTCCAGCACGCCCGAAAAGCGTGAGAGGGAGGCGTGGCGGCCGACCCATATGGACCTTGTTGGGAGCCACACCCGTGGAGGCGCTGACGGAATTGTTGTACGCAAATTCAACATGGGGGAGCAATTCATCCCAGTTGTTTTGGAGCTCGTTGACGATCATTGCCAGCATGTGGGCCATCGTGTGGTTTACACGTTCAACTCCACCGTTGCCGTTTCGGTGGTAGGAGTTGATGGCAATTTGTCGACCCCCGAGAAGCTGATAAACGGCGTGCGAAAGCTTGGAGCAGAACTGGAGGCCGTTGTCCGAGAGGATGCTGCGCGGGCACCCCCAGAGGGGAATGTACCGGTTGATGAGAATGTTAGCCGTGCGCTCAGCGGTGAACTCTGCCGTTGTGACGGCATACATGTCGGCTCGGCGGCTGAAACGATCAATGAAAAGCAAGATGTAGATATTTCCTCGAGGCGTCACCGGGAGAGGGCCGAAATAGTTGACGCTGACGGCGATGCCGGGCCCATCTGGCACAGGCAACCTGATGGTGGGCCGCCTGACCGTCTGCCGCAACGTTTTGCGCGCTTGGCACTTTAAGCAGTTGCGTAACCACCACCGGGTGCAGATGCTCATACCGATCCACCAGTGGAAACGCTCGAGCATACGTAGTGTGCGCGCGGTTCCTAGGTGGCAGGAAGCTGTGGAGTGGCAAGCGTGCATGACCCAGGAGCGCATGACCAGCGGCACACAAATGCGAATAGGCTCGTCGTTTAATAAACAGGCCGTACGACCTACCGGACGTTGTGTGTCCGACGCAGGGGGAGGGGACGGCTGTCGGACAAGTAGAACGATGCCCGCGTCGGTGGTGCGCAAGCGGCCTTTGGAAGCCATCTCCTGAACCTCCGGAAAGGGAGGGCGTTGGTGGGAAGGGAAACACGACAAAAAGTCGGCGGGAAAAACTTCCGGCAGGTCGAGGGCTCTGTAACGCATGGCGGCGTTGCACACGGGATTGGCCTGTTGTTCCCGAGCCCAGTCGGCGTGCGAATAGCACACTTCGGAATCACCGAACTGAAATTCGGCAGCTGCACCGAGGGCGTTCTAGTCGGTCGTGATGACGGGCGGTGCGTCAGTTGGCGGCGAAAGTCGTAAAGGAGGAGTTCTCACCGGCTCGGCGCGGTCGCGGTCGGACGGGATGGGTACCGTCGGGATCGACGAAGCGGCAGGAGCCGGAGTCATAACGACGGGTGCGGGCGGTCACGGCCGTGGGGCTTGCGGCGGGGTGATGGCACGCCGGACAGGTGGTCTCTAGGCCCCGCCGGGCCCGAAGCCATAATCAACAGTAGGCGGCGCGGTGCCAGCGGCAGCGGTTGTTCGTCGGCGCGTCGAAGTTAGATGCGGCCTGAAGGCGGCAAGATGTTCAGAGGCGCCGGGTTGTCAGGCGGCAAAGGGGCAGACGCGACCGGATCAGGGATAACGGCGGAATCTTCTCCCTGTAGAGTGCTCGTCGGGGGAGGAGCGCGCTGGGCGACAAATGTCGCTGCAGCGAGGGCTTCTACAGAGCCCTCGCCGCCCCCGGAAGTTATGACAAAACCCGAAGCGAAAGCGGAGTTGGCAGTGGGTGAAAAAACCCTCATGCCAGGACGGCGATCGACGGTGGAAACGGAAGCAGATACACGAGCGACGAATCTCCCCGAAGGAGCAGAGAGGTCGTGAATCCTCATACGTGGCCCGTGTGCGTGCAAATCGCGAAATTGCGAAGAAGTGAAAGGCAACCCACTAAAGACGGCACTTTCAGTACGGGGCACCAGCCCACTCAAACCGACACCAGGGGTCGGCAAAGAGCGAGTGCGAAGTCCGCAGGCTCGAATGAGGAATATATACCACCAGACCCACTGCAGCGTCGTGTTCTGTGGCGGGCTCCGGCAAGCAGGAAAGAAAATCAGCATTTCCGTTGGCGCTGCCCTTGCGGTACTCGAGAGTGTAGTCGAACGCGGTGAGGAACTCGAGCCACTGCTGGACTCTCGCGTTGTGGTCCCATACCTCGCCGATGCTCTCCAGCGCTTGTTGGTCCGAAAATATGCGAAACTTCGTGCCCCACAGGTAACCTCGCTGTCGTTTGATGGCTCAGACAATGCTGCCAGCTTCCAGGTCCAACGGGATCCAGTGCCTCTCGTAATCGAGGGTAGTCCGGCTGATATAAGCAATGGGCCGGATCGCGCCGTAGGGTTGATCTTGTTCGAGCGCGCCCCGAAAACCGTCGATGCAGGCGTCGCAGTACACGTGGAAGGGGCGGGAGCCGTCGGCTACGGCGTCCCAGTCAGGGAAGACCAGAATCGGTGGGGCAGCGAACTCGGCGAGGATCTGGCGGACGATACCTTCCATAGCCGGCGTAACGACGTGTTTAACCCCCTTCCGGAGAAAGGTGGTAAGAGGGCGAATCCGTTAGGACAGGTCCGGCAGAAATTTTCGATAACCATCAGAGCACGGACCTGCTTGAGGTTCTTGGGCATGGGCATTTTCATCAAAGCCCGAAACTTTGTCCGCATTTGGGCGTATACCCGCGGGCGAGATGGGGTGGCCCAGAAATTTGCGCCCGTGGCGCCGAGGCGAGCCTTCGAGGGGGAGAGCTTGAGGCTGTATCTGCGCAGGCGTTCGAAAAGGGCTCGTATCGTCTTGACGTGGGCCGTCGGATCAGAGTCAAAAACGATCACATCATCGAGGTATGCCGCCACCTGTTCTAGACCTTGAACGACTTCGTCAATCACTTTGACGAACCAGACGGCCGAAGCACTGCTGCCTTGGGGCATGACGAGTCACTCCTAGAGATCCGTGGGAGTGTATAACGCCGTGAGAGGGATGGTGTCCTTGTGCGCGGTAACCTGGTGGCGAGGTGACCAAATCGAAGAGGGAAAACACCCGTCCCTTTCCCAGGGAGTCGAGGACTTGGTCCACGCGAGGAATAGGCAGCTGGCTGAGGCTGCTGATCTGGTTGAGTTTCTTGTAGTTCACGGGGATCCGAACGCCTCCAGACTTCTTCGGGATGACCACCAGCGGGCTCGAATACGGAGAGGCCGAGTGCTGGATCAGGCCTGCCGCGAGGTACTGGTCCAGGGTGGCCTCCACTTTCTTGGCCAGGACGAGATTGATACGGTGCGGCCTGGACGTGACAGAAGCGCTTCTTTCCGGGACCGAAATCACTAAAGGCTTCAATGATCAGGAATCAAAATCCGACTTGGACTTCGAGAAAACGTCAGGAAACTCGCAGAGAACATTCCCCAGCTGTTCGATGGCCTCAGGGGTCCAGTCCGTGCCGTGAACGTCAAAATCCACCGCTCGTAGATAGAACGGCAAACGCGCCCAGACACGCAGGAACGTAGCGCGCTGTTCTGGGCTCAAACGCCCAAGCAGTGCAGGGGAGGGCGAGGCTAGAGCTGTGAGGGGGCAGGCTGTAACTGCTGACCGGAGACACCTCAGATAGTCCGGAGGGAGGACTGAAGACTCGGTTGTCCTGCTGCAAAACGTCCAGCGGGACGCTCAGCAATGGGGCGTGGGCGACGCCGAGGATATCCCTCTGTTCGAGATCCGCCATTCCAACGAGGGGAAGAACCTGTCGCCCGGAGGCGACGAAGTGCTCGTCGACCGAGGGTAGGTAGGGCTGTCGACCAAGTAGTTTCCAGTGAGAGCCGGGGAGCGATCACGACGAACCAAATTGACAGCAAGCAGCTGGGGTTCATCGGACAGTGTGACGCCTGCAGCGCCCTCGTCGCGTAAATAGAACCCTCCGCCCGAAGCGGCGGGGTCGATGGCGTACACAGACATGCCTGTCGGTGGGTGGTGAACCAACTCCAGCTCGCCAAAAACGCGTTGGTCTGACGACCGAGGTGTCAGAGAGCGGTAGCAGCGGATATTAAAACGTATCCAGCTGTCGCGTCCCAGCAGTACTGCATGCTGCATCACTGAAGTGGGAACCACGTAGGCCCAAACTGCGAGGGAGCACGTAGGCTCCTTTTCTCGATAAAATTGGGCGCTCTGGCGCATATCATCGAAGTTTTCAGAGGGGCCGATTCGCTAAAAAAACCCAAAGAGCGAGAGGCGCATTTGTGTTCGCACGCGATGGATGCCGTACCAACCGAGAGCACGCGGTCTAAAACATCTCGTAGAATAAAAGTCTGTGGGGAGCCAGTGTCAAGAAGGGCCACGCAGCCAAAAGGTGCAAGAACGCCAGCTCCGCTGTGAATCGCGATTTTGGTTGCGAAAGAGGCGTCATCGAGGGTAATGGTGCCCCCGACGAGGCAGGGGCTGTGTTCTGGCAGCCCGACGGAGGGGTCGACACTAGTGGCGCGTCAGAAAAACAGGTCAAAACCTCTAAGGGAGGACCTGGGCATGCGCAGGCCACGGCCAAAGGGCGGGGCGGCGCTGGTGAATCATGAATTCTGTCAGGTGTGATCGGAGTGCAAAATTGATGAGAGGAGGCGGGGTGTGCCAACCCACTCTCACTTGAACGGAGGGTGTCGCGAACGGCGGAAAGAGCTTTCCCGAGCATTGTTTTCCCACGCCACCGTGAGGGACCTTGAGCCTCTGGGTCGTCTGCCCGGAGATCGATGCCCCACACGGGGTCAAAAGGGCTGGCCTCAGCCAAACGTTTGGTGCCAGTCTTCAATAGGTGCTGCTTGATGGTCGGGCTCTGCATGAATTTGGTGAAAGTACCAGCAAGCACGGCGCCTTCCCGAACGCGGTCCCAGATAGCGCAGTCGAAGTTATGCACGCCTCGACCGAGGTGTTTGTGCTCGCGTGGGTCTGGCGAGGCCATAATCCGCTTCTATGCGTCGTGGTCCTGAAAGAGTGAGCCTTTTCAGCCATCATATACTGCTCCACGCAGGAATATAACACATCGTCAAGGACAAACGATGAGGGTGACCACTGCGAAAAATAGGAGGGGGGCTGCCAGAACAGTATCACCCGCTCCGTTGAATACTCGAGAGTAGGGTCAAAGACCGACGGTGCCGAGTCGTCAGTGGCCGCAGTTGCGATATGTGGGGGGGGGGGAGTGTGCTTCTCAGAGACCACTGAGCCCCTGGCACACGAGGCGAGTCCGGTTCCACGAATATTGGCTCTGTGTTGCCCGTAGGCAAAAAATCGCCAGAAGGTTCTCTTGCTGCGCCCGATGATCTCTGTCCTAGATCAATTCCCGTTCTGCCTGACGAGAGTTGCGATTGTTCCGAAGTTAACGTGTATGTTGTCCGGTTGATCTGACCGGAGGTCGTGGAGTCATCGCTGGCTTGGCGGGCAGTGTCAGGTTTCTCCTGTTGCACTGGGGCCGAAGGAGCGCTGCGCACGTGGAGTGGCGTGCGCGAAGACGAAAAAGGGCCTGCAAACCCTATAGACGAACGACTTCAAGAACGGTGTTCGGGTGGGGGGCAACAAAGGGTCCACCGGAGAGGGCCTCCGTCCTTTGGACCTGGTGGGGAAGGGGAACGAGGTAGCTAATCTTGTCCACTCCTCCTAGATAGGAAAAAAAGGGTGGAGCAGCCACCGTTATTGCGAGGAAACGCCGAGTCGAGCTTCGACCGAGATCTCGGGGTTTCGGTGTTGGACTTCCCGCACCAAATCGACCGCCACCGCATGGTCGGGAGGTGAAGGAGGGGGAAACCCTGACGACGGCGCAACACTCGTGGTGCTGCGCGGTTCGGGAGAGCGGCGTTTGAGGCGCGGGCTCCCGACGCCGGGGAAGACGCCCGGGGGCTCCCCGGTGAAATAAGTGAGGCTGAGTCGCTGTGTCGGGCCGAATTACAAGGCAACGAGGGGGGCGGGAGGGGGGCAAATCGGCGCCGAGCGCTGAGCGAGCCTGGGCTGCAAAAGCAAGTATAGAACTGTCACAGAGCAGTTTAGTTTGTTCCCAAAATGTGAGTGGGGCGTGTGGATGCGGTTGGTGGAAATACGAGATGTTTCTTATTGTAGGGCACGGCAAGGGTTGCCCCGCTGTTCCCTGGGGTTTTACCATAAAAGTACTCGTAGGGCAGGGCAAGGGTTGCCCTGCTGTTCCCTAGGTGTTACCATATAACAAAAAAAGGTTGGCCGGAGGTATGAAAATTCTTTCGCGACGTCGATATTTGCCACGTAGAATATTACTTGTTTGAAGATGCTGCAGTTGCCGCTATTTCGAACCAAAAAAAACAAGCATAATTTCACGGTCGCATCGCGCAGATTATGATGACCTCGACGTGTCGCGAACACAGCCATACCAAATAAAACGCCGCAGTGAAATCCAAGATGACAAAAGGCATACAAGTTGACTTTTCGCCAATGATCGTTACGTACATGCACCCTGTAAACAACACTCTCTGTCGACCGAACAGTTACCATAAATGTTGCTGCGCAGAACTCGGAAGGCTGGACGCGCCGTGCAACATTTCTGCAAAATGCGTGCTAGCAAAAAGACGGAAGCAAGAAGGCATGCAGTCCGAATCGAGAAGTATCACACAAAAAATCTAAACGTTTCAACACACATTGGGATGCGGTTATCTCGATATGGCCATGATGGTCCTCGACACGGCAATCGGTAGTGTAGTTGCCAGTTGAATCCGAGAGCCGTCCATGTACATGATACGAGCATGCCGTTCCACGACGTCACCTGGCCATCCGCTGTTGGGGTGGAGTTGATCATCAGGTCGAAGGGTGATACAGAGAGGTCCGATCGAGGCCCCGGCCGCTAAGCGGCAGCACCGTTGTTGACGTGGGCCGTTATCGTTCTAATGATAATCTAAGTATCAAGAAAAGTACGTAGGAAGCACGTATTCGTACCATAGAATTTCCGCTTTTTTCTTGTGGTGTTGGTACTATAAAATTTGGTTTTGGCACTACAAGAAGTGGGTACCGTAGGTTGCAGGTATCGAGAAGTCAGTATCACTGCAGCCTTGTTTCGACCAGCTGTGTAGGGTGTTAGAAGGGTAGGTTGTCTGTCGTCCAACGATTTTGAGGCGTTTCAGTCGATTTTCGTCCGCCTCAATGCCGGTCGAGCAACGTTTGCACAGCAAGATATAGCGTTACAGCGGGTGGCGCCAGGGAGGGAGGTTCATAGCGCTGTGACTGTCGTGACCAGCGCTATGGGGAGGATAATACGGCGCGAGACCACTGTCCTGATCAGGGTCACGCGTCGGGTCTATTCGATAGGCAGAGGGCAAGCTTTGGTTAGCATCCTCTGGGCGGATCTTATAGGGGCAGGGAGGGTCCCCGGTGTGGGGACGCCTTCGGTCTCGGGTACAGAGCCAGTAACGAGGTTCCGGGACCACCCGGTGTTTACAAAACACCACCAAGAGTGAAGAAAGAAAGTCAAAGCCAAGTGATCTGTGATACCTGTCCTATCGACCCCCAGTCCCTTGGACCCTGCTGCCGTGCCCGTCGTGCCCGTCATAGTGTCTGTGGTGCTTCGTTGAGTGTTCACGCTGACTGCTTACATCTATAGCATTGCATCGATCCACGTTCTGCATGACCCGATCATTACTGCTTGAAGGCACTTCCTCGAACTCCCAAACAACAGGTGAGCCGGCCTCAGAGATCTAACGAACGCAGGTCCTTTTTACGGTCTGAGAGCTGTACCCTGCTGTAACATGGTGAACCCAGGGAGATCGAAGTGCATTGCAGGAGATCGGAGTGTTCGCACAACGTTTGCAAGAGATCGGAGCGTTTGCAAACGTGTGAAATAATGTCATCGTGTTCTTTGTATAATCCCACGTTTGATCTTGCATAATACTTTATTTGCATACCAGTTACTTTTTATATGCATACATCCACATGTTTTCGTTGTTGCCTGCCTTGTATGATGGTGATACGTGCAATATGCTGTTATGTGTTCACGCTGCCAATGGTGCTCTGCTTGTTTGTTTCGTGAGGCTTTCAAGATACTTTTCTGGTCAATGCATGCAGGCATACTCGTTGCTCGTGCTCCGTTTGCCTGTTGCTCGTGCTCGTCTGTTCGCTCGTTGTTCATGATCGCACACACATGCATGTTCGTTAATAAATGACTGCATGCTATTGACCACATATTGTCTTCAAAACCGAATGCAATCGACAGGTATCGATACAAGCCAAAGGTGCCGTACGTACTAATGCACGCATACTCTCGTGTACCGTTTGCCTGGTTAGGTGATACCGGAAACTATCAACGTTGAGCCTTACGCCGTTTGGGCGTACGTAACCCTATAGAACCATGAACCCCTGGACACCGTGCATTGTCGGCTGGCAAACATAGAACTTTCGAGAAAACCACGTATACTTTGGTGACTAGTATTCTTGCCGCGATGCTTGTAGACTACATCAGTAGTAGTAGACCAATCGTCGTATTATGCACACCAAATGGAAAGTCCGATGCACGTTTGACCCTCTTCGATGTCTCCGGTCGTACCATTTTCTGTGTTGTATACCAACCGAGCGTTGCGCTCGAGTATCAGGTACAACACCTAGAGGACTGAAAGCCAAGTACAAGAGGAAATGACAAAAAAAAAACTGGAGCAGATGAAGATCGGCTACGCAAGCCCTCGGGGGGCACGGGTCACACGGGGTGACATAGTTTCAGCTGGACGATGATGAGCTTGCACACAACGGAGGAAGGTGTGGCTTGCTGTGTCCAGAGGGCTCGGGCTAGATATATAGATGCAGCCCAACCTGAGTAGTACCAGGCCAACAGGTATGGAGCGGGTGAAACACAACCGTGGTGATCCTTCTCTTTTTCTGATGTCGTATCCACAGTCGAAAATGCTATACGTATTATTCTTGCTGTACGTTTTTCCTCGAGCGCAAAAAATATAAAATAAAAAATCAGGGTGTGTGTGTGTGTGTGTTCTTCACATTAAACCGTTCTTCTACTCGTCGACATCCAGCAAGCCCAGTGTCCGTGCTGATTCTTCACCCTTGAAAGATACGAGCTCTGTGGTCACAGACTACGACACAGAGATAACACACCGTGATGCATTAATAGCCTACGTAATACCATGCCTTCGCACTAGGTTCGGCCGACACAACATACATACATACGCCAGCAACCAAAATACACCATAAAGAAAGAGAAGCAACGAAAAAACCAAACCGAAAAAGAACAAGAAAAAGAAAAAGAAAAGGGGAAGAATCCCAAATAAATAAATAAAATGGGAAGCCAAAGCTCAGACACATACATACTTACCCCGAGCATGAGCCAAAAGGGACGTGCAAGGGGAAAGGCTGCTGTGTCGCCCTGATTGACTTAGACTTCAAGTCACGCACCAAAGCTAGAAAACTCGCGCAGCGCATGCCGTAATATGCGGGACCACCGATGTAAGACCAGGGACATGGACCCCCAATGAGATACCGGTAGCAAGCATGGCATAGCTCATACCAGTGACGAGCTGCCCGGTGTGTTCAGAAAGGCATGGAATCCGAGTAGTAAATTGATTGATGTGCTGTATTCATTTAGACTACCATGGAAAGTATTGCTGTGGGCTGTCAACATATGTACGACTCAATTAGTCAGCCCAACCTGATCAACCGTCAGTATTTTCGTTGTCACATATCACATGTACTGGTGTTGAAGAATATCTCGCTGCTGGTATCGAAACAGCAGTAGTAGGGAGTACTTTTGAGTATCATTGCGGGATGAGCGCCTTCCATAGATGGTTCTAAGTGTGAAGCTGGACGTAGTTAGTTACTGAAGAGCCTACCATGCCACGAAACCTAGCCTACCGCCGCCCGGAGCAAAGGCGCCTCAACTCGGAATTACACAGAAGAGCCGTATCTCCGTCTCTACAATGCTATCAGTAGTCTAAACACTACGCACGATGCTCAAAAAGATTAAAAGAATATTGCTGACGACCTGCACTGCCGTGCACTATTGGTATTAACTTCAGTCTAAGTGCATGTAATTTGGAAGAAAATACAGGAACCATGCTGCTGCTGCTGTACGCTGTACCTGCAGTTTTTGTCTATTTATTTCCCGAACAAGGTTGATTTATCGATATACGGGGTTGGTGAATACTAAACCACAAGCGTACAGGGGGGGTGGCTCGCAGTATGCTTTTTACACATACGTACATAAAGGACGTATGCAATATACCCATAATACAAAAACTGTACGGCAAGATCCCGAAGGACCCTTTGGCTCGCTTTTGACACATACGTACATAGAGGACGTATACAATATGTCCATACGTAATATTATTATACTAAAACTGCTGTACGTCAAGATCCCGAGGGACCCTTTGGCTCGCAGTACATCTGCTTTTGGCCCAAACGTACATAGAGGACGTATACAATATATCCATGATACTAAAATTGTATGGCAAGATCCCGAGGGACCCTAGAGCCTATCTCTCTTCCTATCTTGACGAGTTATCATGTTGACTCGTTGAAACAGCACATACACACAGCACTACACAACACCCGTATGTATATATGTAGGGTGAAGAATCAGCACGGACACTATTGCTGAATGTCGACGAGTAGAAGAAGGGTTTATTAATGTCAAGAACACACACATACACCATATTCACACGGGGCATACTTGAAGCTGGATGAACAGAGTGAAGCTGGGTAGAAGACGTTGGTCTAAAAAACTCAAGACAACAACCTGGAGGATGTATATGAATATCTGGGTAATACTATTGGTCGTACGGCAAGATGTCCCCCGATCCTTAGGCCTTACCATAGTTGTCCCTTACTACCGCAGCAAAGCATCAACACCACTGCCTCTCGGCACAAAGTACTGTTGTGAAAAGCCGTTCTATATGGTATTCATACTACTATAAAGAATTAACTGTTGATGATACTATAGGTCGTACGGCAAGATCTCCCTCGATCCTGGGCCCTAAAATAGTGTCCCATACTGCCGCAGCAAAGTATCAACACTGCTGCCTCCCGGAATGAAGTACTGCAGTGAAACCGGTCAGCTGTCCAGTATAGCAATCAGGTTTTTATTCGGGTGAGAGTACCGCATGAAAGCTACACGTTGAAACTGAGAACTATACAACGACTCATGTGTTCACAACATAGCTGGTGTTGTGGTCTTCTCGCACGCGGTACGTTGGCATTTCACTTGTTCTACCCGTTACGGTATTCTCGTACCCGGTACGTTGGCAATTCACTTGCTTTACCCGGTATTCACCGGTACGCTGGCATTTCCCTTGCTTTCTTGCTTTACTCATTGCTTTGTCTGCAAATACTAATAAATCAGAACGGGCACTGGGTTGATGTAGTTGGGTGTATAGAACGGTATGGCACACACATAAGGGAAGTACGTACCCCTACGACTCATATCCGTGGGGTCTCCATACATTCTACATCCAGTAGTATTTTTTTAAAATTTGAAATACGTCAGCTGTGAGTTCGACTGATTAAATAGTTGATACTCAACTTTGCAAGCTGCGTAATCGCCTCGTCTATATTCCAGTAGTATTATAAAAAGGTTTTTACATCCGTACGATCGCATTATTCATGCTGACTGCGAAGTATGTTGTCTTCATTCATATTCTATAATATACAGCAGTATCTTCAGCATACCGAGCGGTATCACACAGCCTCAGTTTACTCTTGGCAGATACCCCGTATAATTCTGTCCACTACGGCGAGGAAGTGAGCAATGAGATAATTGCTGCTGTGCATGAGCTTCGTACGATACTATTAATGTTGTACTTCTCCGTCCATGGCCGAAGATTCGATTGAAGCATTCTTATTTGCTGTACATTACGTTAATAATGTCCGCACAGAAACACAAAGATTATACCATGGTATTTATTAGGGTTCGACCTTCTATATACGTATGCCCGATCGAGGTCGTGCCCTGAAAGAGTTTCGTTGGTTTTGATATGGTTGGCCTATTCTTTTCATCTAAAGGCTCGCGTGGTCCAGTGTATCGCTTCTGTTTTTAGCGTGGAACCATGGAGCTCGAATCTCAAGATGGATGAGGCGGGGATTCACGCAATATATACAACAAAAAAGTGTGGAATCAACTGCTGAGATGGCCTACGTAACGAGTGTAGGCGCAACGAAGAACTGAAGTACTTCCGCAATAAAACCCAAGGCACAGACGACATCGGGGAGAGGAATAAAGAGCTTGCTGTGTGACACCGGATGTCTATACGTAGGAGGGATAGAGAAAAAAGGGCGAAGATAACAAATGGGATGGAAATCAATGATATATCTGTATCGTACATACATAACTACGTACGAAAAAAAATATAAGGTACCTGGTGTGAAAAATCAGCAAACGCGTACGAAGAAACACTACATGGTCGGTGGGCGTAGAGGGGTTTCAAGATCGGTTTGGTTTGAAGAATACACTGCCTGTTGTTAGGTCCACCCCTTGCGTAAGTATCATCATCCGAAGATTGGGTTGTCCGAGAACGAATCTGGCCAGCAGGTAAACGCTTTAAACTCCGACAGTGTGGAGTGGTCAAATACATACTACCAGGTATTGTAGTACGCATGTTCTGACACTATTAACAATAGCTCAAAGTCCTGAAATCCCGCCCGTGGTCACTAAACAGGCTGTAAAAACTAAAATGCGTCGCGGCTGGAGAAAACTAACAAGTACGAAATAGTGCCGAACCGGTAGGTGAGAGAAACGGTATTAACGACCTGTTCGATATGGTATGTACATCCCGCATCAATTGCAAATGAATAACACCATGAACGTGTCCATACTATTACATGTACACCCAGCATAGGCCATATAGCGAGCAAGAACTTTGGACATCGTGCCGAAAGGACCCCGGATCGTCGGCTCCTATCATGAGTGCTTTGCCTGCAGGAATTGCGACTGCTCTCCCAGAACTGATGCATGCATCCTAAGCGGTGGATTCGAGATGCACTATTCAAACCAAACTGAGCAGAGAATACCTGGCCTTCTCCGATAGTAAAAACCATTCCCAGGACACGTATACTCATTGACCGCCTTACTCACTAGCGCGGTGAACAGACAGTCAATCGATTTTCACGCTGTTTTTAAGTATCTGACACGGTTCCCAATGTCGACTGGGCACCTTAGTTTTCTGAGTACTGCACTACTGTTGCTGTACATGTACCGAAGTTTGACCCTAATTACAAGTGTTTCGTCCGCGCAATGGAAGGGCAGTTCTAAAGGCCACATGCCCAATGCCCAAACGAGAGGTTCCCTGAATGCCAAAAACAAAACGCTAACGACGCCCGAGTTATGCGAACACGACCGTGTAGGTGTTGAGCGTACCACGCATCCCTGTTTTATTTGTCCGTATCCGAGTAGCGGATGATCCGCCTGATGAGACAGGAATGCTTGAAGAGACACTAAATTGCTTGGCACCTAATACCGAGAAACATGTTGGGATCATACTGCTGCTCTCCACGTGACTATCTTTGATCGCAACGATGGCACAATAACAGTAGTGACAGTCGAATAAGAGGCAAGTCGACACGGAACCCCTGCTACAAGAAGGGTATAGCTGGATACGCCCAAGCATCTAATACGACCGACCAGGCTCCTTAACCCAATATCAGGGGGATACAGACCATCAGTGTTTCGCTGTACGTTTTCGTGATAATACCTAGGCTTTGGGATTGTTCACACAGATTCAGTTTATATACAGATACTCGATGTCACGCGCGCAGGAGGTACAAGAGAAGGCGTATACCAGGTATCATAACGTTTCGATACCCACATGTAGGAAGGAACGAGTGCATGTGCAAGTCGCCACACCACGCACAGGTACACATTTGTGAGACGCTAAACCGAGATGGAACGTGACGAGCTTTGGTATGATCTGCGCAACCTAACAGGATACTATTTGTCGCTCCAAGCATTGTGGTCGAGGATTGAAGGAACGAATCGACAGGTGTGATTGGAATGCGAGTAGGTGGTAGGCAGTTTCTGTTCTGGGGGGGTGTTTGTCTCCACCTTGCTGCAACTACTTCCACAAAAAGCGTTTATACGAGGGGTACGATTTGGAAGTAGGTCTGGACGAATGCCGTTTTAAGACGCGTGATTGATTTTAGCACGAACAAGTTGCACGAGTGGACAGTGTCCGTGCTGGGGGGGTGGCGTAAACGTCAGTACCTTCAAACACTTTTTAACTCGGAATCAAATATTTACCTTGGCTAGCGCCAGTAAGTCGATGTAAAGTACCTTGAAACGACCTAGGTCACTCGAATAAAGGTGGCGCAAACGCCAGTAGCTTCAAAAACTTACTTAACTCGGAATCAAATATTTACCTTGGCTAGTGCCAGCAAGTCGATGTGGCGTGAACGTCAGTACCTTGAAACGACCTAAGTCACTCGAATAATAATTTTGGCCCGGAGTAGAAAGAACTCATGAACTTCCTACAGCCCGTGATGAACGTATACATAGAACGACCTCCACATTCGCAAGGAAACGTGAAGTTTTGCCACATCGATACAAACAAGTACGTGAGTATATTGGAATACTGACAGGTGAACCGTTATAACAGGTTTGACGAGTCAAGCCCGCAGATATATATAGAGGGGCAAAGTGGACAGCCACCGCAGCGTCTCGGTAGTGTGGCCACGTATAGCCATACGACAAAGGACTAGCAGAATCATCTGAAGTCTCAGTTAAAGGTTAGGTGGTGGGGTAGGACGATGGTAGCTTTCAGTGGAATGTATGTCTGGCCAAACGCTTAAACGTGTAGGTTATGGTCAAAGTGCAGACGTAGGCCTTCGAGAGGAACCCCCACCTCAGATGCAGGTGAGCCAGGCTAGAAAACATGTTTTTTCTCCGATGAGTGCATGCTCCGAGCGTGTTAGACAGATGTGGCGCTGGCAGTTGCAAGTGAAGACTGTACGAGGGTCAGGTCCGCCGCTCTTCTCAACACCGTCCAAGGTCAGCACCGCGGGAACAAGAGGAGCTGCAACATTGGGCCAACGGCTATAGGGGAACAAGAGGAGCTGCAACATTGGGCCAACGGCTATAGACGGGGGAGGAAGGCTGAAGAACATCTGGACGAAGGTCAGGACCGCCGTTCTTCTCAACACCGTCCAAGGGCAACACCGCGGAAATGAAGGGCGCCGCAACATTGGGCCGACGGCGATGGATGGAAGAGGAAAGCTGAAGAACATCTGGACTAAGGTCAGGACCGCCGTTCTTCTTACCACCGTCCAAGGGCAACACCGTGGAGAGGAAGGGCGCTGCAACATCGGGCCAACGGCGATGGATGGAAGAGGAATGCTGAAGAACGTCTGGACGAAGGTCAGGACCGCCGCTCTTCTTACCGCCGTCTGAGGGCAGCACTAAGGGAAGGAGAGGAGCTGCAACATCGAGCCGACGGCGAGGTGCGGAGGCTGCAACATCGAGCCGACGGCGAGGTGCGGAAGTGGAAGGCGCAGGCGCTGCAGCGGTCCATGTTCGTAATACCCGCTGGGCACCGTCGCGCTGCAGCGGTCCATGTTCGTAATACCCGCTGGGCACCGTCGCTCACATGCGCCGGTCTGGGGGGATGTCCGAGGAGGAAAGCGCACACACTGTCGCCGGGCTAGCACCGGGGCGCCGGCTTTGTGCCGACAATGGTTATGTGTCGGGCAGGGGGGGTGTTACAGCGGGTGGCGCCAGGGAGGGAGGTTCATAGCGCTGTGACTGTCGTGACCAGCGCTATGGGGAGGATAATACGGCGCGAGACCACTGTCCTGATCAGGGTCACGCGTCGGGTCTATTCGATAGGCAGAGGGCAAGCTTTGGTTGGCATCCTCTGGGCGGATCTTATAGGGGCAGGGAGGGTCCCCGGTGTGGGTCTCGGGTACAGAGCCAGTAACGAGGTTCCGGGACCACCCGGTGTTTACAAAACACCACCAAGAGTGAAGAAAGAAAGTCAAAGCCAAGTGATCTGTGATACCTGTCCTATCGACCCCCAGTCCCTTGGACCCTGCCGTGCCCGTCGTGCCCGTCATAGTGTCTGTGGTGCTTCGTTGAGTGTTCACGCTGACTGCTTGCATCTATAGCATTGCATCGATCCACGTTCTTTCTGCATGACCCGATCATTACTGCTTGAAGGCACTTCCTCGAACTCCCAAACAACAGGTGAGCCGGCCTCAGAGATCTAACGAACGCAGGTCCTTTTTACGGTCTGAGAGCTGTACCCTGCTGTAACAATAGGCGGTGTGCATGGTGTGGAGGCAATGGACGACCGCAGGAACTATACTGCTACTACTACTGCTGCGCTCTCAAGTGGTTGCAGGGGGCACCCCGCTACTACTGTGACGCAGCTTTTGGGTCCACTATATACGTGAATTCGATCCAACCGCGCAGCTCGAACAACAGCAGAGACGGCGGTGCGTGGTGGTGGCGCAGGCAAACGGTAGCGACAGCAGGCACATACATGCGTACTGCTGTCCTCTCGATTGGCTGTGAGAATTGCACTGCTGCTCAGAACAACAGCAGAGGAGTACAGCAGTTTTTTGCCTGGTGCCGGTTGTTGATCGTTGTGGTCGGTGTGGTTTGGAGTCGGGATGTCATTCATGCTGTACATGCATGCGCCCGTGCCCCCAGCTCTGCCTGCTATCCGTCCTCGGTGCTGCATCGTAGGTTCCGATACATGCAACTAGTCATAAATTACACCCCGCATATGCCAACGTGCGCGCATGATTTTGCCTGCGGCTGGTGTGCTGCTGGGCGCCTGCTGCTGCTGGAGGATGAATAGTTTTGTCTGGTGGCAGTTGGTCGTTGATCGTTGTGGTGGGCGTGGTCGGGAGTCAGGATACATACATGGGTACATAGATACATACATACGCCCGCACCCCAAGCTCTTCCTATTTAGGGCCACTAACGAACCGAAAAAAAATCACGATTCGTGATTTTTGGCATCACGATCCGTGACATTTCAGTTCTAACGAAAAAAGACGAAAAACGTCGCGTTTCGTGATATTTTCAAGTAGTTAAAGTTCTGATATTTCAAACCCAACGTTTTTTGGGGGTGTGGAGCAAACTCTCGAGAGTGGGGCACGGCCAGGCCGGGCTGGGCCGTCCGCACCTGGCCCAGCCCGTGACATATTCGAATCGCGGGCCGAAGCCTGACCCAACCTGCGAGATTCCAACTTCACCGGTCGTCGGCCAAGCTCGTTTCGCGAGATTTCATCTCGCAGGCCGTCTGCTCTGCCTGGCCTGTGACATCCCCAGGTCATTTTCGCGTTTGTCTTCCAGCAGTGGCTCCTCCTTCTGGAAATTTCGAGGCCACAACCTCCTCGTTAGCCCACGCCCAGCGGTGTCTTTGGGTAGCCGCCCGTTGTTTACAAGCGGCGTACGAAGCAGAGTCTGCCATGCCCCCATTGCCGACTATCGGATACCAGTGGTGCACGTGGGTTGTGTAGTGCCTTGATCAGGCGTATTTTGAGACACGACAAATGTCACGAATCGTGATTTTGTTTTTTTTAGGGAAAAGCTAAAAAAAATTGGCGTCATGAATCGTGATTATTTGTCGTGATTCACGACAAAAAAATCACGATTCACGACAAAAATCTCACGAATCGTGATTTTTTTTGTTCGTTAGGAGTGGCCCTTACCTGGTATCCTCGATGATGCATCGTAGGCTCCGACACTTGCAACTACTACAGGTACAACAGTAGCCAAGAGTAAACCCTGGATGTGTCACCTCACGCAGTTTTGCCTGGTGGCAGTTAGTTTGTTGTTAATCGGTGGGCGTGTTCGGGAGTCAGGTTATTTTACACACACATACATGCCCCCGCACACCAAGCTCTGCCTATCTATCCTCGATGACGCGTCGTAGGCTCCAACACTTGCAACTACAGGTACAATAGCCAAGAATACACTGCAGGTGTGCACCTCTCGCGCTGGTTTGGCCTGTTACTATGCTGCTGGGCAACAGCAGGTGGCGGTTGTTGTTGGTCGTCGTCGTGGTGGGTGTGGACGGGAGTCGGGATACGTACATGCGCCCGCACCCCAACTCTACCTATCCATCCTCCGTGATGCATATCGCAGGCCCCGATACAAGCCATCCATAGAGTATACTGCGGATGTGCCACCTCACGCGCATGGTTTGCCTGCTGCTGCTGCTGCTGGGCGGCATGGCCTCAGCGATGTGCAACAGCCTGCTTGTTGTACTCGTAGCACGCTCAATACGATATCTGTGCTCAGCAGCAGTTGTAACGGCACTGTTGGCCAATCGCGGCCATTTTGCAAGTCATACGGTAAGTCATAGGAGCTCTGCTTTGATTGGTGGAAGCTCGAAAAGTCTAGTCTGTTTTCACGTTGTTTTTTGCTTGTAAAATATCTCTTGGCCCAGTGCCTTCCAGCTTCATTCTTCATTCATGTAATAATTTTCTGCCTGCTTGGAACACGTTCCCACCAATCAGAAAGAAAAAAAACGAACAGCAGAGCTTCCCTCTTAGCCTTGTACGCCGCCCGCCCGTCTCGCGACCACCTCACCACCGATTGGGTCCGGATGAAGTTTTCCTCCCTCTCTGCCACAGTGAGCGTCGTCGCCTTGCCTCGTGTGAAGCCCGGTGCTCACCGTGGCCCTTCTTCGTCACTTCGACAAAGTTGGTGCTCAAACTGCATTGAGTCTCTTTGAAGTTTAGTTTGGTCGCAAAAATAAGAACCGCTTGAATATTATTTCGCATATCAAAATGACCCTTATATCTCGTACATGGTGCAAGCGGAGCCTCACAAGGAGACCAGACAGAGCCCATTCGTGCTTCCTGCGTGTCTCGAGACACACGCGACGCCTCGCCATGCAAACGGCGACGGCGCTCCTTGCAACACCCCCTCTACCTGCTAGCACCTGTTCGTCAGCCCCAAGCACAGGTAGTCAAGACACCCAGACAATCGATGAGTTGATTATTCAGGTCGTTTATTATTATCTCCCAGCAGTGGTAGGGACGGCAGAAGTGACATTGTGCGTCATCCCATAACACCCAGATGTCAAGAATCACATATTGCACAATATGCCAATATCCCGAACCGGCACGTAACTGTCAAGCTAAAGAGGCACAACGAACAGCACCCGCTGACACCCGCGGCGGCACCGGGCTCGCCCGCGGTACCGTGTTCTGACCACGCACGCGCACGAAACGAAATAAAATGGCTTCAGGTTATATATAAGCAACGCTTGACTCGTACCTGGTACATACGTTCGTTTGAACACGAATACACAGCAGTACAAGTACAAGAAGGCGCTCCTATTGACGAACGTAGTGTTCGAAAATATAATCTGTACCGGGACATTGTTTGCCATAAAACGGTATACCTTGACAGGAAATATCATATGACTTGGGTTTGGTGTGCCCTGATCACCTCGTTTGTCTTTACGTACCATAAAATGGCAAAAATACGATGGTGTATCGTTTTTTGGATTTTTTGCAAGTGAGACGGACGGACATGGATGTTTCGCCAAAAAACGGTATACCTTGACAGAAAATGCCATCTTACTTGGGTTGGGTGTACCCTGACGGCCTGGTTTGATTTTGTCGTACCGTAAACTGGCAAAAAAGCGCTGGTGTACCGTTTTTTTTGTCATTTTGGCCGTTAGGACAGGAAATTAATTTTGCTTTTAGATTACCCTAGGGCATTAGGGAATTAACTCCTCCACAAAAATAGTTACCAGCACTGCAGAGAAGCGTTTTCACCCTTCGACATACCATGATCCGTACTGTAGATGACCTGGTTCCTCGCCTGCCGTTGTGAGGTGCTGTGCAGGATGACATTGTGCACAGCACAGATCAAACGCGGCAGAGATGTACTAGCACGTAGATAGCGCAAACATTACGACCCCCCCGCCAACATGATGAGGGGTAGATCATCCAGATCAGGAATATGGAAACCGACGACCACAAGCCACCACGAGCAAGAAGCTTCTGCCGCTCCTGCAGCTTAAGCCAGTGGTGTGGTGGTGTCAATGGTGGTGGTAGAAGGCGGTGGTGGTGGTGGTGTGGTGTTGGCTGGTGGCGATGGTGGTGGTGCTGGGTGATGTGGTTGCCTGCTCATCTGTTAACTCGTCATACAAGGCAACCCAGGAGGTGGGGTTTGGGTCATGCCGAGCGTCTCCGTGTATCGATTTCCGCTGCGTGATGCATTAGCGTCAACCAACCGTAGGGAGCCAGCCGCTTTCAAAAACAACAGTGCTTCGTCTTGTAGACAATTTAAAGGGGGTGACGACGGACTGGTGGATAACTTTTCGTTTTTGCTAGAAGAGGCCCTAGGTAAACCTACAGTAGACAAAGAGGTAAACCTACAAATGTTTTTGCTATTAATAGGGGTATACCTTCCTCGAAAGATTCTAGATCATCACGTGGGAACCCGTCTTCTGTTCTAGTTGTGAACCAGGTGTCCTCGGAAAATGGGCAGTAGTTGTGACGCCCGCTGGCTACCCAAACCTACTCAAACGCTGGTGGCTCCCCTTCTCCCCGCACTTCCGTACAGCAGAAAACCGCTCTCCGTGTGAAAACCCTTGCAACCAATAACCTCAAACCCTTCCACAAACCGAACTGCAAAAACAATCCCTACACAAATTCCAAGTGTTTCCCCCCCGCGAAGCGTGGGGGGGTAGGGGTGGGTACAACTTGTTGCAACTGAAAAAACGGCTTCATAGGTAATGAGGACAAAAAACAATATTATGGGTGGGTAGAGTTAGTTGATACGTTGATATAGACCCTGCGTCGCTCTGGCCCCCACCCATCCCATCGCGCGCAATCGAAAAACCGCATCGACATCGCTCATCTCTCTGTCACAGTGCTTCAAAGCACGCGCGTCACATGCATCAGGAGAGACCAACAGCCACCGCTACCCCCCCCTACACACCCACCCCCACCCTCCACCCCCGCCGACGCCTGCGCCGTCGCCACCGCCGCTGCCACGTCAAAAACGAAAACAGATTCACAACAGCACGAAATAAAGAAAGAACAAAAGCTAAAACACTCAAATACAAGCAAATTTGGGGGGGGGGGGGGGGGGGGGGGGGGGGGGGGGGTTACGAGAAACCCGATAAACGCCCCAACAAACTCGCCAAAGCTCTCGTCTCTTGTTTCCGAGAAGCACGTACGTCAGATTCGATTCGGCGAGAAAAAAAAATCGAGCTCCAACGAACAAAATCCAAAACGTGTGTTATCCTCTCCTCCACACGTTTTTGCGTTCTGTTCCAACGACGAACCGGCCGTCGCCCCGTTGCGTCCGAAAAAGAACATCTTCGCCCTCCACCCAACCGGTACATTCGAGAAACGAAACCGTCACATGGCTTTTACGGAATTATCCCATCCGAAGTTGAACCATTGCATTTCAAACGGAACATCCTCCTCTCCCCGCAAAAGTCACGTCACAGATCGACCAAATTAGATACGGAACCATCCCATGCGAAGCAGAACCGTTACATTCCCAACGGAACATCCTCCCCGCCCCGCCCCCTCCCCGCCCCCCCCCCCCCCCTCGCCTCCACTGCCATGAACCGAAATGGGTCAGGCCGAAGAAACATCCTCCTCCTTCCTCTCCTCTTCTCTCCACACGACCCCAAATGGGTCGGAGCGCAGAGGGTCACGCTTGCTCCATCTGCTAGAGTCATCACGCATAGAGGCTCTCAATGATTTCCGAGTACTTCTCCGACGCCGGCCCGCGCTTGAGCTTCATGGTCGGAGTCAGCTCTCCGCCTGCATCGGAGTAGCATCGGAGTAGCAGTGGCAATCGACGAAAAGAATCGACACTTCAGCAGTATTTGGAGCGGTAATCGACAAAAGTAATGGAGATGATTGAACACTTCACTTCGCCATAACAGACGCTACTGTAGATACCTGGTGTATGAGAGAGTGGATAATCAGGCAATATAATTTTCAAAAGTCAATCGCGATTCAATCAACAAGTCCGCGAATACATGATTAACTAAGCCGTGTACGGTTTTAGTGGTCTATCCTGATCACGCTGGAGATTCATGGTCGGGGGGGGGGGGGGGGTGGGGGGGGGGGGGTGGGGGGGGTACTCTCCGTTTGCTTCGGAGTAATTATCATAATTCACAAAAACTATCCAACAAGAAATCAACAGTTAAGTTAATTAAATGTATAACGGATTGGTGGCGGCGATCAATAAAAACTCAATGAGTGGACAAAACTTCAGAATATTATGAGCTACCGGTGGGTACTATTACGGGGGACCGTAGTAAATAGGACCAAATACTGCTAGTAAAAACAGGTAAATATATAGGTTTTTGTGTGTACGGCAGGTCCTATTTAATATGGTCCCCCGTAATAGGGGTTGTAGGCTATTATTACGGGGGTCCATAGTTAATAGGACCTATGCAGACATAAAAACCTATATATTCGCCTATTTTTACTAGCAATATTAGGTCCTACTGTATTTACTATGGTCAACCGTAATAATAGCTCGTACTACAGTATATACCATGTAGCTGGTACTTTAACAATAATCCCATCACGAAAACCGTCATTATGTCATCACTTCAGCTGTGTATGGCGGTAAAGTGGTCTAAACTAATCGCGTTTGAGCTTCATGGTCGAGGTCAGCTGTCCGTCTGCGGATCAGTGATGGCCGCCAACAAAAACAATCAACACTTCAGGTCATAAAAACACTACGCCTGGTATGATAAACAGGGTTTACCAAATCATACAATCAAAATCCAATGACGAAGGCGCTGGTCGTTTCACACGCTGCCAACTTGCAATATGGCGATGGTGACGCCGTTTAGGATGCCCATCTAAATATTTCAGGGCATATAGCTAGATAGATAGCTTCGTGGTGTATGATCTGTATGGTCTAGACCATGTGGCCGGGTGGGAGCCGGATACTCTGCGAGGTCCAAGATGCGTTTTCTGATCAATCAATACTACTCGTACAGTAGACGGATCCGCAGCTCAGGATCTAGATTATCTCCAGTATATCGTGTAGGTCCGATTTGTCCGATATGTACACATTCATTAGAGCAGTTTTAGTTTGTCACGCTCTACGGAGAAGTCGTTGGGAACAGCACGTCAGTGTCTACATGATCTAGATCGTGACCTTCCTAACGGCAGGCCAGGATCTACAGTAGATGGTCTAGATCATGATCTGCCACAACAGCTCGTAGCAGCCGGTCAAGACATTAATGATCTAGACCGCGATAAGTCACTACAGTTCACAACGTCAAGTCGGGATCTTTATGATCTAGATCGTGTGACATTGTCACAACAAGTCATAACGGTCGGTCATGAAATAGATTATCTAGATTATCTAGATGATCTAGATGATCTGTGTCCAATCAAGTCCCTCACCCTCTACGGAGAAATCGTTGGGAAGGAGAGTCCACTTGGCCACCCTCTGAGCGTTTGACGTGGTCCGGCCGTTGCAAGCCTTCATAGCCGCATCTATGAACGCCGTCCACTGCGTCATCGTACGCGAAAGCACATCAGGTCATCGCAACAGGCAAACACCAGAACAGAAAAAAAAAAAAAACAGAAACAACGCCACAACATGACATGGTAACCAACACCAACAACACCAGAAGACAACAACACCAGAAGACAACAACACCAACATAAAAACACCACATCGTGACCGTTACGACAGGACGAAGAGGAGAAAAAGGCGGGAGTAAGAGAGAAGAACGACGGGCGCAAGAATTAGAACAAGTACGAACGGACGAAGGAGGAAGAAGGACGGAGAAGACCCACACCGGGGGGGGGAGGAGGAGGGGGAAGAGGGACAGCAAGACCAAGAGGAGATTGGGGGCAGGAGTAGGAAGAGGGGGGAAAGGGAGAGGAAGAGGGAGAAGAAAAAGGAGGGCAAGAGGAAGAGGAAGGTGGATGGACAAAAAGAGGAACGAGGGAACGAGAAGGAGGGAGAAAGATAGAGGGCGGGAGGGAGAAATGCGAGGAACAAGAGCGAGGGGAGGAAGAGGAAGAGATGGGAGAGGACGACAAGTTAGTCCGACAATCTGGCACACTCAACAGTTTTGTCGTGGAAATAGGAGGAGGGGGGAGGGGGGGAGAGGGGGGGGGCTCAAACAAGTCAACGTTCAAGTTGAATGATTAGCAGTTTCTGCTGGTCGAAAAAAAAAAAAAACAATTTGGACACTGCCGATACCTCCACGTATCCAACAGAGCTGGGAAGTCAGAGCAATGAACAGATCGGACCAAAACTTCCATATCCCCACGCACACATTACTGACCATTGCCAACAGCTTCTTTCGACAGAGTCGTCACCAACAGCCCTACCTACCATAGAGCCATGACCAACACCCCTACCTATCTCGAGAGTGCACCAAAAAATAAAGAAGTAGCCGGTCACCCTATAGTGCCGTGGTCCCTCTATAGTGCCAGAATGCGCCAGACAACAATACCGGCACAAAATATAGCGGCAACCAACCGGCACTAATTACTCCGCACGCTGCTACACTATTAATAGGCATGTACATCTGTATCTGTGCCAAGCGGAGGGACTATAAAAAGGGCAGTCAGCACTGAAGAGGCACCACTACTCTAAAGAAAACGACTTACAATCAATCCTCTCCAAGGTCGGAAAAAGAAACCAACCGGTCGGTCCCTCTGCAATGTCGGTGCCCGATATACTACCGACAAACTTGCTTGACGGAGATGGGATCAACCAGCACAGCTGCACATATGCGGAAAAATGGCGGTGGCATGCATATTGCCCGTGTATTCCGTCGGCACATACCGGCCTTATGGAGGGGCGAATACCGTCTTGAGATTTATGGACGAACTAATAATTGTTGCGTTTGTTTACAATTATAAATGCATGGTGTTAGTATACCCCCCTCCTGCCCGGGAATGGTCGTATCACATACCAGGTAGTGTTTAGGTAAGGCACCCAAGAGGCAGACAGCTACATAGGAAACCCATTGCTGTCTCTGAAAGTGGCCACACCGGAAATTAAACTAACTCATTGAAGCTGTCATCCATGTGCAAGTCCGCTTCACAAGCGGTTCATATTAATAGTAGGATGCAGTTCGCCCTTCATGCGACTCGCCGGACACCTCACGGCGCTTCGCGCTTGGTGCAAGCAATTTCTACCTGGTCGGTGAAAACACGACGCGCTCCATCCCGGCATTGTATGGATGCGAGGGTATATGGTCACACGACTACGGCCATACATGATATCGAGTTCACCCCTCCACCCCCCCCTGCCTGGAATTACAAGGAAAAGGTGGTGTGTCACGGTGTGCCCTTTTCGACTCGAATACACCTGGCCTGGCCTTCTGTGCGTCATGGTCATCATCAGCAACACTCCTCAGCGTGGGGTCATCACCGAAAACATTATCCGCCATCACCAATACCCTTTCTCTCGAGAGTGATAGCTACCTGAATGGCCATCACACCCCGGTGAACGAGACGAATGGTGAACCCACCCCTTCTACAAGACGAATAAACCCAACCCTCACCCTGCCCCGAAGCCAATCAGATAACTCCAAGCCAATCAGATAACTCTTAAGCCAATCAGATAACTCCAAGCCAACCACTGGTTTGTTTAGTGCCATTCCCTTTCTCCCGTAGAGATCGTATGCTTATCAGTTTCATCCACCAAGACGTAGGCTCTGTTTGTCTTACCTTGGGGTCCTCCTTAGCCTCCTCGATGGTGGTGGCCGTGCTGCCGATTTTTTCGCACGCCGTCAAGCTGTCTCCAGCGAGCTTACTCGTCGGCAAACCATCCGACCCCACCTAAGGTTCGAAAACAAAAAAAACAAGCAAGGATCGAAAAAAAAAAACGTTCCGAGTTCAAAATGAACAAACGTTGCAGACTCGAGTGTCGAGTCGACAATGAAAAGCCAAGATTGAACTGAATAGCATCAAACTCCAAGACAAAACAAAACACAATAAACAACAGATACAACAATAGTACGTCTCAACTCCAGGTTCAGCGTGTTGACAATGGGGGGTAAATACTCCAAATACTCCGCAGTAGCCTGTTACCTCGAGTACAACGTCCTACAGAAGTTCTAAACTTCGAGTGCAACGCGTTGGATTTTCAGCAAGAACAAGTCCAGCCGAAGTGAACTACGACCTGGCGCTTGGGTGTTGGAGGAAAATGCTCCTATTTTTTCCTCGCCGTTCAATATATTTGCCCTTCCTTCTCCTGCTCCCTCTCTAGTTATAACTCAGATAAGGGTCGCAAAGAGGAGGCTCTTCTTCCCCCTCCCTACTTGGGTGCCTCCCACTCGTTCCTGGTACCTCGACGAAAAATTCCAACGCTAAGCAGTGAGTACAAATCGCCCACAAGTGCCCGTATAGTGGAAGCATCGCAGACAAACGCTGGTAACTCTTGTCTGACATCTCGGTGACGAGAGCGATACAGCGACTATTGATAAGACTGATGAATCAGAAAAAAAGAAATGGTTGAACAATACTGCCATATATTATTCAAGTGAATACTGTTTCCGAACGAAAAAAAAAAAAGAAAAAGTCATAAAAAAAAACGGTGTCAGCTTCACACTCACGAAACAGCCGTACATGATACCAGGTACCAGGTAGGTGTCAACAAAAATGATTTTTTATAAAAAAAACGACACGCACACATACCTCGCTCCTAAGGGCGATGAGGATGGTGAGGAACTTTCTCTTGTCCCCGATGACCATGCAGTTCGCGATACACGGAAGCTCAGACTTGAACTCGTTCTGAAAGAATTATTTAAACAAAAACAAACAATAAAAACGGCCGAACACAACAGCATAAACATAAAAGTACACACCATCGGTTCGATAGATCAGCGTAGGCGCTAGCTAGCCGTTCAGGCACGCCGCAGACGGTTTCAGGTACAGTATATACCTTCATTTCAGGGACTGCCGCAAGCGAAAAAAAAGTGAGATTCGGAGAAATTAAGGCAAATGCTTGAATGCCTGAATGTGCCCTCATCGTGCCAATCTTTCAAAGCCAGTAGGTACTACAAAACAGCGACTGGGACGTGCTTACTGATACATTGCCCTTTACCTGGTACTGTAATTGAAGCTGTTTCGTTTCAAGGGGTGGCATGCCTGCAGAAAAAGGAAAAAAAAAATGTCTCACCCTTGACTGAACAAGACAGGCACAAAAACAGTGGTTCACGCACACGCCTGTTTCAGAAAAAGTACACAGCAGTAGTTGAGGCAAGGGCAAGGCATCCCTGAATAACAAGGGTCTCGGTCAAGGTGTGGTTTCATGTCACCTCGATGGACATCGCCGGGATGTTTGGGATGTTCTCCGCTCCAGCCGTGATGATGAGCTCTTTGCAATAGGAACTTACTGATAGACCTATTGTCTATTCCCTATTGCCTACTGTCTGTCGTGTTCGCTTGTGGCATACATCATCACGATGAGCACACGCGGGACAGTGTCCCCTCCAGCCGTGATGATAGGCCCCTTGCAATAGAAACCTATTGATAGAAAAAATACTATTGTCTGTTGCCTAGGCTATCTCAACCGTGCGATGGGCACCAGCGGGATGTTTTCCCCTCCAGCGGCGATGATGGGCCCTTTGCAACAGGAACCTGTGAATACAACAATAAACTATTGTCTACGTTGATAACGGTAGGATGGGCACGGGAGGGAGGTTTGTCCCTCCAGTCGCGATGATGTGCTTCGCCACGCGAACCCACATCAACTAACCGCTTTCGGGTGTTGAAGATAGCGACCTAAACAAAATCGTTGATCGTTTTTTTGGCGGCATCAATCGTCTGCGACTACTGCAGCATGCGCCGAGCAGCAGCCCAGCTGGACCATCTTGCGGCCGTGCCGTAACGACTCCTTGCTTGTAACCATTGTAACTCGGACACCAACCATTGCACCACCGGCCAACCACGCAGTGACCGTTGCTGTAATCGCCACTTCTCAACGCCGAGTTTTCCCTCGGAACTTCCACGAGGGTTGATAGGCAACAGTCCTGTTCTAGCAACCAATTCAATTGGCAATAGCAGGGGGGACCATAGTAAATGGGACCTACGGTATAGACAAAAACCTATATATTTCCTTATTTTTGCTAGCAACGTTTGGTTCTATTTACTATGGTCCCCCGTAAATAGTATTGTCTACTACCGGTATAGTCCATCGTCAACCGTGGTCTCACCTCGATGAGCACCGGCGGGATGTTTTCCCCTCCAGCCGTGATGATCAGTTCTTTGATGCGCCCAGTGATGTGCATGAAGCCACTGCGTCATACATTCCAAAAAAAAACAGCCCGGCCGAGGATGACATGGAAAAAAGACATGTCAGCCGACTTCCTTATTTTTTTCCGCATGCACGTATACACGAGTTCATTAACGGTCCCTAAATGGCGCCGGTATCCGCCAGCTCACAATACCGACCCTATGACGGCAAACAGCACTAACTACTCCGCACACCAATGTACCACATCGTTAATCCCGCAAGTGCCAAGCGATCCCACATGCACTATAGCGGGCAACCGGCACTAATCAACCGGAACTATAAGTGGGACCATTACTTTGCACCTGGTACGATTACCATGGACATGTTCCTAGTGCTATTGGTTGCAAGTGCATCTCGGAAAGGAAGGAGTATATTATATACGGGGGATTATAGTAAATACGACCAAATATTGCTAGTAAAAATAGGTAAATATATAGGTTTTTATGTATACATACGTCCTATTAACTGCGGACCCCCTTATTACGGGGGGCCATATTAAATAAGACCTACGGTACACACAAAAACCTATATATTTACCTATTTTTACTAGCAATATTTGGTCCTATTTACTATATAATCCCCCGTAACAGTAGGTCTCGCTTTCTCTGCTTTTTCGTGCACTGCTGTGGAGAAAAACCTATTGTATCGGACATACATCTCCAGAGAGTAACTACCCTGCTACGGGGGGGGATAGTACTACAGCAGTGCATACAGCAGTAGTGCTGCATACGTACATAGCAATCAGAACACGCCATTGTTGATTATCATGGTCCTCGTTACTACAACACGTTCGACCGGCGCATGACGTATGACGCAGGTTACAACGTTGAGCAAAATCGACCAGAATATTCTATCCGTCGAAGTCACAGCAGACGACAATAGAGACAGCAGTAGTGCTCCAACAAATCAACATGAAAGATAGGAAAACAAAGCACGCAGCGGTGAGATGAAGGATTCAATTGGTCGAAGCCCATATTTGCCGGCCGTCAGCAGAGTCGGATACTTTCGGTAACGAAAATTATAGCTGGTGCCTGGTATACATGAAAACAAATGTCGGAGATCAAACACAACAGTGCGTACCCTGGCATCTTACGTATCTGGTACATGATAAAAGTAACTTTCCGCAAAAATGAGGGGATGGGGAAGGCCAACAGACAGTCGGGATACTGCGAGGATAGTCGGCAGAGAGAAATATGATGGCCGGGACATCCAGCTACGAGTGCTGCCGCGCTGGTCATAGACGGCAGCTGCGGCACCAGAGAGCAAAGCACTTGCCATATCCGGTATGAGTGCCCAGTACAAGGTTTCTCCTCGGAGGCATTCGGACGGGGGGGGGGGGGGGGGGGGTGGGGGGGGGGGGGGGGGGGGGGGGGGGGGGGGGGGGGGGGGGGGGGGGGGGGGGGGGTGACTGACGCAAGATGAAATAAAATCCGATGACGTTTTGTGCAGCTGAACAAACACGGAAGGCCCGACTAACCGTCGAGGTTTTGAAACATTTACAAGGCCCAAAAGAACGAACGCAACACGGCAAGCGAAACAAAAAAAGCAGGTGTGTATACACTATTAGGGCCCATCTTATCGAGGACTTTCGGTTCTTTCAGTTTGACTTGATTTTTTTTTTTTTTTTATTTGCATCTGACTGAACGAAAGTTAGTGTTCCCCGTTAAGATGGGCTCTTAATAGTGGTCCCCACAGAGTGCCGGTCAACAATACCGGCACTATGGACGCAACAGGCACTAACTACTCCGCACACCGCCACACTCGTCGATCCCTATGTGCCGAGCGATTGCACCTGCACTATAGCGGGCAGCCAGCACTGCTCAACCGGTGCTATCTAGGGACCACTACAGCATACATGAGAGCATACCTGGGGGAAGGCACCCGGGGGTCTTCGTCCGAGTCGAAAGTGGCAATGTCCCCGCTGTGCATCCAGCCATCCTCGTCGATCGTCTCGGCGGTCTTCTCGGGGGCGTACATGTACCTTTCCGAAAGCATTTGGAAACGGTCCAACAAAAAAAGATGGGCATACTGCTGTAGGTCGTATTGTCGATAGTTGTTGGATATCGTCCGTATGCACCGAAAGAATCCTTCTGCCTGTGTATGAAATTTCAAAGGGCCAATTTTCGACATATCGAAACAAAACTCCTGGCCACAGTCGAAAAATAATGCCCATTGGATGCTCGCATCAGACTCCGAACAAGCATGACATTCCTGTCCAGAGTAATCTATTATTACGGGGGACCATAGTAAATAGGACCTGCGTTACACACAAAAACCTATACATTTACCTGTTTTTACCAACAATATTGGTCCTATTGAATATGGCCCCCCGTAAAATAGTAGATTTTTTTTTTATGTAACGTGGCCTTCGTCGATAATCATGGCGGTCGTTTCCGGGGCGTGCATGCATGTACCTTTCCGACAACATTTTGAAACGGTCGCACAAACAAGGCGCATAATCGTACCTGGTACGTAGTATGCTCGATAGTGTAGGATATCGCATCGAAAACAAAAAAGGGTTCTACATGATACCGAATCGACGGCGTTTTGCGCTTCCCGTATGTTGTTTTGAGCTGATACTGCACCAAAGGCTCCCACGTACATACTCCAGTACACCAATGTCGGTATCGCCTACTGTACGAGTACGTATCGTATCGGATTGATCTGTGGCGCTTCAGTATCCTATCGATTACCATCCCATATACATCACATTAGATGCCGGTATACCAGATATGCATGCCCCTCTAAATGGAAACCCGATCAACCTTTACTACTGTAAAGTCCAAACCGGTAAACTGCTGTTGGTAGAGCCGTAAATCGGCAGGAGTTCCCGACTAAAACCGAATCGGTATGTGCCGCAAGCCAACCAACTCGTGGCTTTAGTCGGCAAGTCGGTTGTCGAAGCCAGCCGATGGCCAGCTGATGGCCTGCCGACGTAAGTCAGACGAGCAGAGCGAGAGACCAAACATCAGCCGAGGACGCCCGGCCCGAAAAACAAAAACGGTATCCCGCACTCATCAATCCCTCCTACAAGTATGGAAACCCAACCAGACAGATAGTCTGCTCCTTCGGGAAGCGACTACGGTTAGGCACCCAGTTCCAGACCACCTCGTGACTACGCCACTTACGTGGTATTATCTCTACCCATGGTCTCATATAATACGTACTGCAAAAAAATATCTCATAATTCCAATTAGATTTTTTTTTTCCGTTACAGGCTTATCTGCCTGGTCTCACCTGCCGAAAAGCTTTGGACCGGAGGTATGGTCTTAAACCGGATGGTACCCCGCTATAAACTACTAGTCCGACTAATAGCTAGCTGGTACCCACTATGTAGTTGTTGGTTACTACTGTAAACCCCTTGAGGACTGCAGCCCCGTTTAGGGGAGGGATAAACTACAAAAAATATGAGCGGTTACTACTTAGAAGTTCAGCGGTTTCGCCCCCAAACGGGACTGCAGTTATCCCTAAAAGGCAGAAAGGATTAATCCGTGCGGACTGATACAACACTTCTACTGAAAAGGCTTACCCCATGAATATGTGGCGGCCGCGGTAGCACAGCTCTCCGGTTTCCGGGTCAATCTTCGACTCGGTGCCCTGCAGAAAAAAAAAAAAAAAAAAAAAAGAAGCCCCTCGTTAAGAAATGCCTGGTGGGACGTTTTCTGTTCAGGGGATACAAATTTTTAAAAAAAAGTTTTGAACGAAATTACGCTCAGCGGCGCGAGCGCTTCGTATGTCTACATGCTTATGATGATAATACTCGTGTATCCCATTGGAAGGTTTCCAAGTGAACCGCCGAGTCGATACCTTGCAACCAATAACCCTGTGAGAAACAACTCAGCGAGAAACAACTCGGTGAGAAAAAGCAAGCCCCTGAGAAAACATTCAACCAAGAAAAAAAGCATCAAGTATCAATCCGGCAAGAAACAACCCACTAAAAAAAATAAAATAAGAAATATCCCACTAAGAAACAACCTACGAAGAAATAACCTATTAATAGCAAGAAAAAACCCATTATTGAACAACCCTGCATAAACAAACCGTTAAGAAGCATCACATTCAGAAACAACTTACAAAGAATCAATTGATCAAGAAGTAATCCACCACGAAACAATAAAAGTCCATGAACAAACAAGCCATTAACCAAACCAACGAGGGTAAACAAAACGGCAAGAAACAAACCAGCAACAAGCAAGCAAACCATCAACAAGAACATACATGAAAAAAAAAAAAATGAGTACTTAATAAGAAGCCCCCAAACTCAGCAAGAAACAACCCCATAGGAAACATCCCGTCAACAAAAACAAACCGGTAAGAAGCAAACCATCAACGAAAACATGCACGAAAAGAAATACGTCAGCAAGAAACAACCCAAGAGAAAACACCCCGCGAACAAATACGATACCAGGCAACCCAGTAAAAAACGCTAGCTTACCAGCATGGGACGGCCACAAGACCCCATCTTCCATGCCTCCGGCGTGTTGTGTGTCTGCGGGCCGGTGCACTCCGATTGCCCGAACACCTCCATGATGTGAATGTTCAACGACGCGAAGTACTCCAAGATCTGGCCGATCGCAACACAGAGGGAGGGATGGATGGAGGGAGGGAGGGGGGTGTTGTCGTGTTTTTAGCATCTGCCCAATGAGAGAACTACCACGATGTGAATCATGAATACGTAACTGTTTCAGCGAAGCGACATGCTTCAAGATCTGGTAAAACCAGCTGAACGACAACACCGCGACAGAGGCAGAAGAGTATCGTGAGCGTATGGCCGTTGAGGGAACAGTCGTTTCAATAACTGGCCAACCAGGAGACAGAGAAACGGGTACGATTCATGGCCTAGCCAAGAACCCTGGCCAATCGTCAGGGGATGGAGCGCGTTTTCATATGGGGAAAAAAGGTTTCGGTCCTTCGTGGGTTTTGAATCGTGTGCCCCTCTAAATAATGACCAAGTGAAACACCAGGGGTTACTAAAGAAAACTCGCACCATCGAGAGAGCGGCGTAACCACCCTTCCAATCACCGACAATCACCGACTTACTTTCCGAGGGGTGCATGCGGCGCAATCAGTCTTCCAATCGTCGACAAACACCATCAACAGTAACAGGATAAAAAAATCAAGTGCTTGGGAATACGTGCAGCTTATCAACCTCCCAATCAGAAACAAGTACCATGATAAGAACCAACATCTCACCGCCTTGGAGATAGATGCTTTGGATATAATTTCTACGTGCGGCGTAATCAGTCTCCTGAAAACCGACAACCACCAACCTACTTTTCGAAGGGTGCATGCGGCGTGATCAACCCTCCAATCACCGGCAATCGAGATAGGTGCTATGATCATTAACGCACGTCCTTGGGGATGCATGCGGCGTATCCAAATGAGCAACCCGCATCAGTACAACCTCAAAACTCAGGCAGGCCCTTGCAGACACTTCAAACGTGCGGCGTAGCCAACTTCCTAGAAACCAACCAACCCACTTTTTTAGGGCTGCATGCGGCGTAGTCAACCCACCAATCACCGACAGGCACCATTCACAGTTATAGGATTAATACATAAGGCGTTTGCGATAATCCAATTTGGTTGGGTTATCCTAACATTCGAAACCAACAAACATGAGCAATTGGCTGAACATGTGGCCCTACGAGCCAATCAGAGGTGCTCCGTTTTCAAGTAGCCCACAGAGTACATCAACCCAAAAATGCTTACTGTATGTAGACTGTACAGTATGTAAAAAAAGTACTTTTGGCCACTTTTTCCCATAGCGATATATTTTTTGTTCCATGCGATTTTGTTATTTTAAAGGAAAAATGCTACAACCAACTTGGCGCCAACTCGCTAATAACGCACGTCTTTGGATATGAAAGCGGCGAAACTAACCTTTCAATCAGCAGCAAGCACTACTAATGTAAAAAAACTCACATCTGGCGTCCTCCGAGATACTTCGTAGGTGCGGCGTAATCAACTGAACGGGGCATGCATGCGCGGCGCATTCAACCAGCCAATCATCGACAAGTGCTAGAATACCAGATAGAACATGTAAAACGAAAATAGGCAAGGGCGCAATCGATTTGTTCGAGATGCATGCGGCGCAATCAACCTCCCAACCACCGACTAGCAGTGAAGTACCAGGTAATACAAAAAAAAAAAAAAAAACGAACAAAAAAAACTCACGTCCTTAGAGATAGGTGCAGCCGCCGTGAAGCAAGAGTGGGTCTGGTCCAGGCCCAAGTTAGTCTTGACCTTCGAAAACGCCAGCTGCCAACACAAAACAGCAAGCACGTCCGTAATATTTCTTAGAAGTTTCTCTCGTGCGTTTTAGTCGGCTTGGCTTTTGAGGCAAACGGGGGGTTTCAGCAATGGCGCACCGGGCGAGGTACACCGCTGTTGGTTGAAGTTCGTTCACGGTCGAATCCGATCACGGCTTCGCGTCACAACCCAGCAAAATTCAGAAGGCAGCAGTTTTCACAGGTTTGTTTTTGTTTTCGTTTTGTTTCTAATTCCATCCATTATATTCGCCCTTTTCTTTCTCCTGCTTTCATGCACCATGTACCATACACCATGGATTACGCACCATGTAACGTTTACCGTACCCTGTACCCCATACCATCTCTAGCAGGTACTGGTATGTATGATACCTGTATCATGTGCCACATACACTGTTCCACAACCCCCCCCGACAGAGAATCGATTCCTACTAATGTTAATAGTATTAATATTAGTTGATGACACATGTAGTATCGATTGATCATCTGCATTATCTGCATCATCTGCATCATCTGTACGAGGTACTGTAGCTCATGTTGCTGAGTGGGATCCAGGGCATCTACCTGCATGATCTGCATGATCTACCACATGATTCCTGATGGGTTGGATATGTACAGCAGTACGGGTGTACGGGTATGTATGCATATCCTGCACAGCACTTCAAAACGGCAGGTTAGGATGTAGAGTATCTGCCGTTCATCATAATATTAATAGATAAAACGTCATGTGTCTGACGTTTGTACTATACTCACCGCATTGGCGACGCCGAATCCGCAGGGAACCCCACCGCCACCTCCGAACTCCTGCATCCTAGCGTGGGCCAGGCCCTGGACAGAAACAACAACGGAAAAAAAAAACACAAAAAAAGGTCAAGCACAAGAAACGAAGACAAACGCAGAATGCCAGGCCATCTATTTATACGCCTGGCTGCAGATGAAGGCATCTACACACGTAGTAGCATACAAGAACACGAGAAAAATGCGCCCAGCACAACACAAAACACGAAGGCAAAAGAGCAGGCTATCGATTTCCACAACAGTAGCAGCAGTTACTGTAGGCGCATCCAAGAGTATACAGATAAGCAACCCAGGTACGTCATAGCAGTTTTCGCCAGTACCAGCATATGTGACCGACTAAGCAGGAGGCACTGGGCTGGCTATACTAACTATTTTTTGGGCGTGATACTGCGAGTACTGGGCTACACTTGCAGCAGTCGTATTTTCCGGAGTTAGATACTGCGACTACTGGCCTGCACCACGTATTTTCGAGGGATGATAACAGCGAGTACTGGGCTACTCTACGTGTTTCAATGTTCGATACTGCGACTACTGGGCTACTATTACACGTGTTTTCAATGTTTGATGCTGCAACTACCGGCAACTACTGGCGAGTACCGGCGACTACTAGCGAGTACTGGGCTAAACTCAGTATTTTCGAGGTTTGATACTGCGAGTACTGGGCTCTACAAATATTTCCAGGCTCTTCATGCTGTGAATGCCGGGGTATATATACTCAGTGTCTTCGACGCCGTGATACTGTGAGTGCTGCGGACCTAGGAGTACATCGGTGCTGGTACTGCCCCAGTATATCGACAGTATACCCAGTATCCAGCTATGACATCTACCCCTTCCACCACTAGTCTTCCTCCCTCCACTTGTGCGCCTTCTGGAGGTCAATGCGCCAGGCAATGTCCCAGACTGATCTACCTCCTTGCTGTCCGCCGTGGAACGTCCACCTTCGACTACTGCCTGCGTAGCGCTCTTCTTGCTCAGTGCCGACGGACTGTCCATCGGCGCTGAGCGCAAAAAGAGCGCTAGGCAGGCAGCTATCGAAGATGAAGCATTCACGGCGGCCAGCGAAAGGAGGCATCATACGTCAGTCTGGGACATCGCCTGGCATAATACCTTCCAGAAGGCGCCCAACCGGAGGAAGACTAGTGGTGGAAGGGGGAGAGGGCGTAGCTGCGTACTGGGCATACTGTTGCTATACAGGTGCAGTGCCATTACCAGAAAACTCCTAATTCCGCAGTACGTCAGTGGAGGGAGAAGCACAGTGCGTCAGCGCTGAGCGCAGAAAAAGCGCTACGCGGGCAACAATCAAAGGTTGATCACCCTCGGTGCACAGCAAGCGGAGATAGGTCAGTTTGGGACATTTCCTGGCACTTTGCCGTCCAGCAGACGCGTAAGTGGAGCAAGAATGACAACTGGTGGAAGGGGCAGGTCGTATCAGTATGCTGGGCATGCTGGGACAGTGCCAGCACTCTTACGTCCGCAGTACTTACAGTGTCACGGCGTCCAGAACCTAAAAAATATCAGAATATCAAAATATCGATTGAACTATCAGAATATCGAACAGAGGCAGAGAGGGGAGGGAGGGAGGGAAAAAAGACGTACCTTGCCCTTAGCCCAGGTGGAGATCGATTTCTTGGCGCCTTTGATGGAGCGCCCGACCTCTTGCATCTTCTCGTACATCTTCTCCCACACCTAGAGATAGCATAAAAAGTAGATTGGTCAACCACAGTGGGGGGGGGGGGGGGGGGGCGGCGGGAGACTAATGTGTAAGCCCGGATTTTAAGATTCACAACTAGGAAAGAGAGAAGAGGAGGTCGAAGCAAATAGACGGGATGGGTACAATATCAATGAATAAATATCAATTACTACTGTAGTAGTTGGGGCTGTGCGTTGGCTGGACTTAACGACTTACCTGCTACAACTCGGGCCGGGCATGTAAGGACCGGTGGGTCTTCATATGCCTGTACAAAGGATCCTTGTATTTTCGTCCAGAGTGCTAATTGTTATGCCGGGTGGGCTAATGTAGTAGGCAGACCAACCCACAATGGAACCCGAAAATCATTTTTCACCCTATACGCCCACTAAAACACAATAGTTGATACGGACTACTACTGTATCTTCCCAACTACCTGGCATGGTGGAGAGCTACTGTAAGCCATAACCTACAGACGTAAGAGTAATATTCATCGCTCAGGGGTGTGAGTAGAGTGGAATTCACGGTAGGGTAGAGGTCACCACTTATTCTGGTTGGCACACGCCGGGTACGAGACAAAGGGACTAATGCGAACCAATGGTCGATTGGGTCTGATTGGCTTTGGCCTGTGATAGGGTTGGTTGTGTTCGTATCGTCCACAAGCCACGAGAGTGTCGAGTAAAGGGCAAACCCCTGTCGGAATTCTACACGTTCCTTGTATCGCGGGACAGACTGCTGTGGTCAAGTGAGCCAACTAACTGGAATACCTGGTACTTGGTACGCTCCTATTCATCGTGAACAACTCTACACGTCGGGCATCAAGCGCGCCAGGCAGATACAAACACGCAAAAACTCCGAAAGCAACCGAACACAAGGGCGAAAAACCCCGCGAGCTACCTAGCCGACTAATAACTACTGTACAACAACTGCGCAGCCGTGTGGCTTACAATCAGCCAACACACAGGCTTCGTACTACTTCATATCAGCTGCCGACATCGGATGTCGACATTTGGTGTCACCATCGACGGTCGATATCGATTTCCATATAACTATGACTCGACATCGCCAACACCACCCCCACAAACACCAACACCAGCATTCACGCCAACACAAGCACAACTGACACCAACACCAACACCGACCATTCACCGCCAACAACGCCGCAAACAACAAACAACCCCACGACCACGGACAGCAAGTTTACCAACACCACCCCCGTACCACACCCTTATCCCACAAGCGGCAACAGCAGCAACAGCAGCAACAGCAGCAACACTCGCACCAGTAACGGCAGCAGCACCGACAATAGCAGACGCATTGACAGCAGCAGCAGCGCCACCCCAACCATGGCGGTGGTGGTGCTGCTGCTGCTGTCAATACGTTTGCTATTGCTGAAGCTGCGACCGACACACGTGCTGATGCTGGCGCTGTTGATGCTGGCGCGTGTGCTCCTGCAGCTGGTGGCCGCCCAGAACCGTCACCAACAACACCACCATATCAATACCAACACCAACTCAACTAAAACTATCACCACAACAAGCAACCCCCAACTTAGGGTTAGGGTTAGGGTACAGCACCAACACCGACAACAATTCCACTTGCACCACCAACTTCAACAGCACCAGCACCGGCACCAGTGGCGGCCGCAGACTCAGAGATACCTGACGTACTGGCAGTGGCGGCACCGTGCTTTCAATACGTTCGCTATCGCCGTGGCTGCGACCGTCACTGCCGCTGGCGCTTGTGCTGGTGGTCTTCGCCTACTACCAACACCACTAACGCCGGCAATACGAACACCACAGACAGCAATTCGACCAACACCACCAGCAACAGCACTGGCAACAGCACCGACATTTAGCAGACGCATTGCCAGCAGCAGCAGGAGCAGCGCCACCCGCACCGTCGTGGCGCTGCTGCTGCCGCTGCTGGCAACACGTTTGACATTGCTGGTCCTGCCTGCGGCTGTCACTCATGCTGGTGATGCTGGTGCGCGTGCTGCTGGTGGGCGCCCAGCACCATGACCAACAACACCAACAACACCGTCGACAACACTACCACACCACCACACCAATATCAACGGCACTAACACCACCGCCGCAGCAAACATCCCCAATACAACTAACACCAACAACGATTCGGCTAACACTACTACCACCAACCATCGCCAACAGCGACAGCAACAGCACCGGCTCCCCTGGCGGCCGCTACAACGAGCGACATCAAGCGTGTTGACAGCAGCAGTACCACAGCACCACTTGCTGCTGCTGCTGTCCGCACCATTGCCATCGCCGTGGGTGCGGCCGTCACTGGTGCCGGTGCTTGAGCTGGTTGTGCTGGTGGTCGTCGTTTATCACCACCAACACCACAAACACCGCGGCCACAACAAATTACCGCAAACACCACCACCACCGACAACAATTCCACCAACACCACCACAACCCCAGCGACAGCAATGGCAGCAGCACCGACAATAGCAGATCTTGTTGACAGCAGCAACAGCAGCAGCGCCACCCGCATTACCGTGGCGCTGCTGCTGCCGCTGCTGGCAATACATTTGATATTGCTGGTGCTGCGGCCGTCACTTGTGCTGGCGAAGCGGGTGCGTGTGCTGCTGCCGCTGCTGCTGGCGGACGCCCGTCATCGTCACCAACCACAACAACCCCCGAAAACAATCATACAACAAAAATATCAACACCAACCGCTTCAACATCAAAACCACCATCAACACCACCGCCACAACAAACAAACCCAACCAAAATCTGAACTTCGCACGCAAACACCATAATAACGCCACCACCAAACACCAACAACAGCACTAGCACCGGTGCCAGTAGCGGCCGCTGCAACAAGCGAAACCAAACGTATCGTGCTGCTGCTTCCAATACGTTTGGTGTCGCTCGTTGTAGCGGTCGCCTCTGGTGCTGGTGCATGTGCCGGTTTTGCTGCTGGTCGTCTATCGCTACCACCAACCACGAACAACACTGACAACATCAACACCACCAACCACAGCAACAACACGAATACCACCACAAAGCACCACCAAGCACCACCAACATCAATACCAGCACCAACTACCAATCACCACCGACACCAACAACAACACCACCAACAACAGCAACAATTACATCGCAACGGCCACCGCAACAACCACAACCAGTAACACCGCCACCACCACCGCCCGACCAAAACCACCATCACTACGAACCGAAACCGAAACCGTCGGAACCGAAACCGAAATTGTCGAGAACGAAACCGTCAAAACCGAAGCCAAAACCGTCAAAAACCAGAAACCGAAGCTGACAGTGGCGTTCGCCTTCACAAGTAACGTTAGGAGATCGCAGTTTGACCAGCTGACCGACGGCCCCCTCGCCCCTATTAGGTACCTAATAACTATCAACATGATCGGAACATAAGAACCGTTGTCGTAATAAAGAAACACCAAGCGTTACTTACATTGGCGGACAAAACGGAATTATGGTAAGGTCAAAATAGCCTTGGACGCACAAGAATACCGCGCGTGTTGTTGTTTATTGACAAAAACGCAAAAAAGACTGGGCCCTTGGCGTGTTGATGCACGAGCACGCGAAACATACCGGTCCTCCTTCGTATCGCCTCCCACAAAAAAAATACACCAAGTCTACAGCAGGACACTCTCAGCCAACAGTACAAGCCGAGCACGGATACCGTTTGTACATCGATGGACGAACGGATGGATGGACGGACGGACGGAATATTGCGTCCCTCTTTTGCGCAAAAAAAAATAATGCAAGAGGGACAAGTCAAGCAAAAAAGAAGATCCTCACCAACCATGTGTACCAGTAAATAATTAAACTAGCGTAAAAAGGGGGGGGGGGGGGCGCTGCCTACACGAGTAGCTTTGGCGGGGCCAGCATGTAATAAAGTAAAATTGATATGATAGCGTGCTTGTTGACGAGCAAAAGCGAAAAAAAGAGAGGCCGTATTTCTTCACAAAAAAAGACCGGCCATCTATTCACGGCGGGTTTGTTCAGAAGCGAGCAAAAAAAAAGAGCGGTGAATAATAAGATGGCGTGTTTTCTTCACGAGCAACCAAGAACGTACTTTATCTATGTGCCTTTTTATCACCATCGCGGAACGCGCGACATCTTGAGTCTGCAAAAACTGATGAAAACGGATGAGCAGTGGGAATGCTGAGCCTATCGCGCGATAAAAATGACGGCCAGTACCGGCGGGGAGAAGGGGAGACACCAGTGGCCACGTAAAAGTGATCGTTTAAAAAAACTAGGAAAGCAAGCGGGTTTGTTCATGAGCAAATAAAACAGACTGGTTCGCTATAAACAGTGTGTATGTCATCGACCAAGCACAAAACGGGCGGTCTCTGTCTCCCATTAACAGCGTCTTTTGTTCACGAGCAAGGAAAATAATACCTGTCTCCTACGAACATAAATTTCTATTACGGGGGTCCATAATTAACAGGACCTATGGTGTACATAAAAACCTATATATTTTCCTATTTTTACTAACAAAATTTGGTCCCGTTAACTATGGACCCCTGTAATAGTTTCATGTTCACATCAACATCAGGTTCGAAAGGCGGAGTACTGTCCCCGGTTTATTTTTACATTGCAACATTGGAGTTCAAACGAGATTTACGTTCCCCGTTTTGTATTGATATTAGAGTCCAAATATAGCCCAAGTTTACATCAACAGTAAAATCTTAAGAGTCCAAACGGTCACTACATCCCCCGTTATATGCTAAAAGCCATATTAAGCTCCTAGCGTCTCCCGATCACAAGCAAAAAACAAAAAGACCGCCTGCTGTATGTACACGTAACGTCTCTGTTGGCAAGCAAGAAAATCAAAACGGCCCCCTAGGTAGCAAACGCTCTCCTCACTCTGGGAACCCCGAAGAAGATCGTCGGCCGGATTTCCCTCAGAGTTTTCACCAAGGAGCCCTTCAAAGCGTCCGGCTGGGCGAATGCCACACAGCACCCGATGGCCATTGGCCCGTGCATATCCAAAAGCTGGGGAGAGGTCGTGAGGGGGGGCGGCGGCGTGGGGGGGTGGGATTTGAGCAGGGTAGGTGTGGGTATGGGTCGGGCTGGGTTAGGTTGGGTTGGGTTGGGTTGGGTTAGGCTGGGTTGGGTTCGGGTTGCATTGGGTTGGGCTGGGTTGATTTGGGCTAGTTTAGGTTTGTTTGGGTTCGGTTTGGTTGAGGTTTGGTTGGGTAAGGCTGGGTTCTGTTGGGTTGGGTTGGGTTGGGTTAGGTGGGTAGGGTAGGGTTCGGGTTGGATTGGGTTGGGCTGGGTTGAGGTTTGGGCTGGATTGGGCAGGGTTGGATTGAGTTGGGCTGGGCTGAGCTGGGCTGGGTTGGGTTGGGCTGGGTTGGGCTGGGCGGGTGGGTGATGGTTCGGTGGGTCACAGCGGTATTCTAGACCATCCAGGATACACGTATAACATCGGGCGGCAACATGTGCGAAGATCATACATATCTAGATCAGTGTAGGGATCAACCGTCTGTCCGATGCAAAAATATCCGAGACCTTCGCGCCCAAAATGTTGGAACCAACCACCTGGTATGCTTCAATCGCGGACGCATCCGATTAGTAGAGCTGAGAGTAATCGCGGCGGGATTTCACGACTACTAACTAATTGGTACGTGCCGTTAGCAAAGAAATTGACCTTAATCGGCATATCGGCTGGCTGACCCAGCTGATGGCCAGCTGGCTTGCCGCCTAAACCCATGCTAGCGAAGCGAGCCAAATCAGCCAGTCTCAAGTACTGCACTTGACTTGAGTCGGCAAGTCAACTGGCGAAGCCAGCTGGTGGACAACTGACTTGCCCACTACACTCAGGCCAGAGAAGCGAGCGAAATCAGCCCGCCCCAGCCGAATGGGCCCAGTCCAAATAAGACACAGTGCATCCCGCATTGAACAACCCTTCCTACCGGTATGGAAACCCAGTGAGTCGGATAGTCGGTACCTCCTGGAAACGACCAACGACCAAGTTTTACTGCGACAAATAAATAATGCTAGCGGGGGTGCCTCTCCAGCCTTGTAGCTAAATCACAGCTGTACCGATTGAATGACGTGACTATTTAGCGGAGATGTCGACCCTCCCGGGCATCACGTGTGATAGCGAGGGGGAATCCCGGGCAAAAAAAAAGTTCGAAAGGGATGCAGAACGCGTGCGAAGTATACCATCCAGCAGGTACACAAAAAAAAAAAAATCACACAGGTTCATACATCCAAGAGAAAAAAACTACAAGATTGCCATTTCGGTGGTTTCATGATATAAGCTCTACGTAGGACACATCACGACCTGGACCGTCCAGGTCTTAGCTTGCCGTTATGAGATGCGCAGGATATGTATAATATGCACAGTACAGATCCAACAAAGGAACGCTGTGCTGGAAAATCGAGATTACACGGTTCCCACGCGGCAAGATGAACTATCAATGATCAATATCGCATACGGATCACCGATAGACCATGCAGATCAGGAACCTTCCCCGAAATATCTACATACTTTACGTGCAACTCGGTGATTTGTCTCATGTGTGAAACATTGAGTTAGTCGATCTACCGTAGCGTCGTCGGCGACTGTCGTTGTGCTCCAAACATGTTGAAAAAAAAAATGCATACAGAAAATAACGGTTTCGACGGTGTTCGACGGTTTCAAAGCTTTCGACGTACCTGGGCGGCGATGTGGCTGAGGGGAAGGTACGACACGACCCTCTGCTTGTTGTCCCAGTTGTACCGTGTTGATAGAACCTGCCTCGAAACAGAGTTGGGTGATCGCAAGCAGCGTTCAGCGGTTGCGATGAGGAACCGCAACTGTCGATCCCATCGATGTCAATCATCACTTAACAAGCAAAAAAAAATCAAAACAAAATGCGTGAAAAAAAAAAAAGATAAAAACCAAGAACACTCATCGCCACTACTGTTAACACTACGAAGAAGCATGGTAACGAGAACCGAATAGGATGTGTCAAGATGTAGGGGGATACATGGCTATCGGCAGGGTTTTCCAAGGTACGATACTTTTTACACGGTGCGGTGCAGTTCGGTGCTGTTATACTGAACCGCAGCGCACCGTATGATTTTGTCATTCACAAAACCGTACCGAACGGCACGGTAGGATTCTCAAGAAAAAAAAAAAATCCGCAAAAGAACCGCACCGTGCGATTTTTAAGAAAATACAATCCGCACCGAACGGCACCGTTCGAGTTTCACAAAAATAAAGCCGCGATCAGGCCTTCGGGTCTTCAAAGTCAACTATATTGCTATATGGTACCGTGCGGTTTTTCCACCATTTTTACCGCACTGCACCGCACCGTACCATATCCAAAGCGCATCCCACCCACCGCACCGTATGAAAATTAAAATAAAATTCGAACCCGCACCCCACCGCACAGTACCGTACCATTTTCCAAAACGAAAATCCGCACCATACCGCACAGCACCGCGGTTGGGTGCTACACCGTGAAAACTTTGGGTTCTGAGTACCAGCACATGAGCCCCAGATTTATCATGCATCCGCTTTTGGCACTCCATCGAATACGCTCATCACCGCTAACTCAATGGCTAAACTGTACTCACTCGTAGTCAGATGGAACCTTACATCCGTAGTCGAGGCATTTGTCATGGCCAAACATTACTACTGCCATTGCGGAAGGGCATAGTATACACACCTCGTATTACGGGGGGCCATAGTGAATAGGACCAAATATTGTTAGTAAATATAGTAAAATACGTACCTGGTAGATTTTTGTGTGTACCGTAGGTCCTATTTACTATGGCCTCCCGTTATAGTAATACATAGTAATACATTGTCATATATAGTAGTAATACGTAGCAATGCATAGTAATATATACGTAGCAATACAAATATATAGTAATAGTAATGCGTCGTAATTAATACACACTGGAGTAGTACATGCATGGTATTAAGTAGCAATACATACTGTAGTGATACAACGCAAAACATACTACGATCAGAACCCACGATGGACGCAAAAAAAAAAGTGTTTGCACACCTGGTTTATCATTTTGTGTTTTCTTCTTTGTCGTTTTCGATCATCACTTTTACTTTCCAGCTTCAAGTCGTGGAGATTCCTACCCTCAGAGATCTTCTAGACAAGCCGTGGACACAGGTGTATTCCTTCCCTTCTCCCCCTGCGGTACGTGCCTCCATTATTATCGCGCATATATAGGGTTCAGCATTCCCCCTCACTGCTCGTCGATTTTCATCGAATGCAGCTAACTCACGCTCTCGCGCTTTCCGCTGGTCAATTATAATGCAAGAAAAATCCCTGCAAGTATGCACTCGGTGAGACTCGAACCCACGAAACTGATCTTACAGTAGTAGGCACGTGGACCACCGACCAAGCCACCGGGGACGCCGTCCCGGGCAACTAAAATAGTAGTTGTATGGGGGGGGGGGGGGGGGGGGGGGGGGGGGGGGCAACACAGTCAGAACCAACCATGGACAAAAACACAGGTATCCCTCCATATAATGACACCTGTAGTTGCTTCTCTCACTTCTAATGATGTCCCGTAATACCATCACTGCTGCTATTGCACTACTAATGCTACTATTACGGGGGACCATAGTTAATAGGACCTACGGTGCACACAAACACCCATATATTTCCATGTTTTTACTAACAATATTTGGTCCTATTTACTATGGCCCCCCGTAATAGTACCGCTACGACTACTACAATAACCACTGCGGCTACTGTTACTGCTGCTGATATTGCGGCTACCGTTGGACACCACTCCTGCTCCTCCCACCACGATACACCCTAACCACGCTATTGTACGACCAAACAACGCAAAGCCAACCAAGACGAAAACCAACTGGAGCATACCGCTCTCACGATCTGGTCTCACATGCGCAGTCCAGGTGATGTTGTCGTGGCTAATCATCACAGCCTTAGGAGCTCCCGTGGTGCCGCTGGTGTAGATGAGAGAGCACGCGTTGCCCGGCTTCTGCCCGTCGATGCGCGCCTCGATCGCCGTGTCTGGGATATCGTTTCCGAGCTATCGTGTTCCAGAATGAAAAAATTGAGGGCACACGGGTGGGCAAAGTGCGTTGTGAGAGTCGTGTGCCGCAGCAGCAGTAGGAAAAAGAGCAGCAGCTGCCACGACAACAAACAGTTGAGGATCAACGCCCCAACGGGTAAGGTGGACCGTAACTGGACCAAGTCCGGCGGGAAGGCCTCATAGCCTCGGTTTTTTTGTTAGTGGGTGAGCTCGCGCAAGTCCCACACTACCCGGAAGAGATGACTCTCCCGGGTGGCTATCTCCACCGCACCTGCTCTTCTCGGGGGCCAGGTCGGGTCAACGTGCCCAAACTCCCGGGGTAACAACAGCCTGTTCTGATGTTACAACGGGAGCTACGAGCTAAATTGACGCACGACACGAAATTGGAACGTGGAAGTGTGGTGAGCTTAAGCTTTATTTTTACCAATCCGCCGGAGGACAAAAATACAACAACAACAACAACAGACTGACAGCAGCAACAACAACACAACAACAGCAACAGTAACACCAACAACCACAACAACCAAAAACAACAACAGCAACAACAACAACAACAACAATAACACCATCTCAACACCAACACAAACACGACCAATAACAACTCCAACACCGGCAAAATTCGCTTCGCATGCGAAATGTCTGGGGTTCAATCCCCATATCTCCACCACTTACTTTTAGGTCGGGTCAAAGTGCCCAAGCGCCAGTGGCAACAGCAGCCTTCTCTGCTGTCGCAACGCGAGCCATGGGTTAAAATTGACACACGATACGAAATCTGAACGTGGAATTGTGGTGACCTTAAGCTTTATTCTTGACCAATCCGCCGGAGGATAAAAAGTCTGACCTCCATAAACTGGTCCCACGTGTACACGGGGAAGCCGCAGTCCGTCCCCTCCGGCACCTCGCCTCGGTACATCACGATCGCCTTCACGGTCGTCAGCGTCGGAGCCAACTGGAAAACAGCAGTTGCAGCGACAGTTCGATGGGGTAGTTACAGTAGCTTTAAGCTCAACTTCGGGCCCAAGTTCAAGTTGAAGTGGAAACGGATTTAACCATCACCTCACATTCAAGTTGAAACGTTTTTCAACCATACCATGTAAAACACGAGGTAACCCCCCCCTCCACGGGACGAATGTTATACTATTGCCAATCGTCTCTAAATCACGGAGGGTACATGCACCGAGAGTGGTGGCTTCGGAAAGATCTCGTCGAGACCTTTCTACAGATCGTTCCACAGACCTTTCCACACATCGTTCCACACTCTCCCCGATATCGGGTAAACGAGCTTTGACATTCGTCCGAAGCGGTGTGTTGTCTTGCGTGTTACACGGTATTATTGCACCGCAGTCACCGTTTTAGAATCAAAGCCAACTGGAACAGAATACCAGTGCTAGTGTTTGCAAGGGTAGCGATTCGTATCATATTTTGATGTATGATGGGAGAGCATCAAATGTTGCAGTAGAGTCCACCCGGAACCGGACAAAACGTTGCAGTCCCGGTCCGATGAATGGGTACTGCAAGATCAAGCTCAACTTCAACTTGAAGCTGAAACGGGTTTAACCACAACACCCAACGGCAGCCAAGCAGTAGTAGCAGTGGAATCCAACTCCAATAGGACAACAGTTAAAGTTTGCAGGGACAGTTGCATGTATATATATTTACTTTTTTCCACCCCATTCGTTTTCTTCGCCCTTCTATTCTCTCCTTCCTAGTCGCAACTCAGATCAACCATTGAGTCACAAAGCATGATAGCAGGCTTTTCTCCCTCCTCCTCGCTACGGTGCTGGCCTTGGCAGGCAATTTTATCGCGAGAAGACGTCGGCCCTTTCTTCCCTAGTCGACATTTACTACCTTCGAATGGGGTAGTTCAACTCCCACTTCAAGTTGAAACGGCCTGAATCATGATATTGCACGACAGTCGCCCTTGCAGTGGACGTCAACTGCAGAGCGCACGCCGCATTTAGGAACTTTGGCTTCAAGTTGAAGTTGAAACCAAGTCGACGGTGAAACGGTTTACCAGGTATACCATACCAGGCATGACTATTAAAAAGACACGCCTACAAGCAAAACTCGTACTGTATAGCAGTGGTGCCTCTATAATGCCGGCATGCATCTGCCAAGCCAACCCAAAGGCACTCTAGCGGGCACCGGCAATATCCCGCACATTGCCACACAGGTTAATCCCATCTGTCCCAAGCGACTAACCGGCATCATATCGGGTACCGGCATTCTTTAGCGGCATTACAGAGGGACCCTTACTGTAGTATTAATAGCACGCACTGTTCTAGTGGCAGCTGAGGGGGAACCTCCACGGTTTTCACCCGGTGAGTGGCGTATCAGCTGCACGGGGTACGGGGCACTGATATTGACAGTTCAAGTTCAAGTTCAAGTTAAACTGATTTACCGAACGAATATCATAATACACATGTGGCGGGGGGTATTAAGTGCCAAGTCACGGTGGCAGGTGTGGAGTGAGTTGCGTGGGGTGCATCAACATCAAGATGAAGTTCTACCATGCAGCACGCGACCGCATCCAAGAATTTTGAAGAAAGTAATACAAGCGCGAGGTTTGGACAAGCACAAGAATGTGGCCATCAATATACTGAAGATCAGAGCAGGACATACCCTGCCTTGCCTTCCTGTTAACAACTAGAGCCTGGCCCACAATAAGAGATTATCAAGCGATGTTGCATGCAGAACGCGACAAAACTTGAAATAATCTCCAATTTTGGCGAAGGCTCGCGGGTTACTGTGATGTCCACGTTGAGAATAGGTCCTTCAACGCCATTATATAGGATTTATAGGGGTGTCCTCGCTGAGCACAACTGCTTAGCTGAGCACTTTGAACCAAAAAAAACATCAGCCTGGAATATGATCTCTCAAGTTATAAGCACAAGTTGATTACTGTCGAGCATTCAGGAGAAAGGCGCCCCCACAGGGACGGGGTCCACTAACCTGGGTGAACTTGGCCAGCTGACCCGCGTTCTCCACGACCACCACCTCCGCCTGCGAGTGGTTCACGATGTACTGGCATGCCTGCATATCGTACACCATTATCAAACAGCGTCACCCACCAACATCATCAACATATGGTGTACTGCAATAGCAATGTCCACATGTCATATGCACCGTCATCAAACAACCTCATCGACAAACAACGCGTCGTGTGCTGGCCTGCCTGTCACCTTGCGGCATCAAACACCAACAAACTGCGTCACGAAACACAACAGAATCAACACAAACAGCATCACCAAGAGGATGTACTGCCGTTCATGCATGCCATACACCATCAGCAAGCAGCGTCACCCACAAGCAGCATGACCAAGAGGAGGTACTGGCATGCCTGCCTACGCGATCATCAATTAGCGCCAGCAATACACAACATCAACACAGAGGCCATAAAATACTGTAGTGGACGACGGGGAAAAAGGGCCGGCAAAACGTGGAGTGGGCGAAGTTATAGACCTAAACAGATGGTTTTCGTTAACCCTGCACTTCCACCACAAGCTACTAGTGATACTGCTGAAAGCTACTTGGACGGCAAGAATGCCAGCGACTGACCCTACTGCTCAAAGCTACTGATAATATGTATGCTGCAAGCTACTGGTGCTACTGCAAGCTGCTGATGCTACAACCTACTGGTTCTATTGCACGTCACTGAGACTGCAAGCTACCCGGTACCACGGCCACAGCTGCTGAGACTGCTACAAGCAGACAATGGGAACGCAAGATACCGAGGCTAAGAGCTACTGAGAGCACTGTAAGCTGCCTAGACTGAAAGCGACGGTCTTGTATACGCGTACTGCTATCCTATTGAGAATGGAATCCACTACTACTTTGCACTGCTGTAAGCTACTGTAAGCTACTGAGTCTAGAAGGTACTGTCCCTGTACCGACAACACACCTCTGGCAAATTGGAGCTGTAGATGCCAGCCGCGACACCTCCGGCGGCCATCACTCCCATGTTAGCAATAAACCACTCCGCCGAATTGAAACCAATGATGTTGATGCAGCGGTGGGGTGCGAAACCGATCGACATCAGGCTCTTGCCGAACCTATATACAAAACCGTCACGTGAAACGACAAAAAAATGAGTCGTCGAGCGGACCAACCAGCGAGCGACAAAAACGTGCTAAGCCGACAGAGGATATGAATAGCCCGAAACCGTCACGTGATACGACCAAAAACTGTCGCCGCGCGGACCAATCAGCAAGCGACGAACACGGGCGAAGACGAGGGCGGACATCAACAGTTGGAAGCCGTCGGATAAAAATAAACAGTCGCCGTGTCGATCAATCAACGAGCGACAAAAAAAGACGACGTCAAACAGGGGCACTAAACTACTAGCAGTCAGACAAACAGAAAAGACAGGCAGACAGAACGGACAGAGAAGCAGACAGGCAGACACACAGACAAAAACCCAACGAAGAAATAAAGCAGACGGCGACACAGGCAGAGAGACCGACAAGCGACAAAACTAATCAAGCAAAAAAAACAAAGAAACAAATAAAGGTATTTCAGGCCAACGACCAAGTATTGTAGTCCTAATGCGGGGGTCTAGTTAATAGGACCTATGGTATACATAACAACCTATATATTTACCTCTTTTTACTGACAATATTTGGTCCTATTTACTATGACCCCTTACCGTAATATTAATAGTGATACTGCTGTAGTTACAACCGCGCTCACCTACGGCATTCCATGTAGTACTGCGCCCAGTTCAGCGTGCTCCACGGCGTTTTTTTTTTTTCCGCAGAGACGCCCTGCACCGAAAATCAACCCACAAAAAAAACGCGAACAAAAAAATAAAACATCCGTCACTGCCAAATATTTAGATTGGCGGCACAAGGCACAAGTGTTCCGACCAAACAAATGGAGCTGTGGTGTATACTGGTGTATGCAGCATGCGGCATGCGCTAAGGACTTGATAGCTAAGAAATATCAGGCTGGGATTTTATACAATGTCAGAATATATAGGTAAGCATTTGGGCTCAGCAAGGACACTACTCTCAATCCTCTATACTATTACTAGTATTTGAGGGCTGTGCTCAACATTGGCACAACAATAAGCCGCGAGTCTTTGCCCAAAACAAGAGATTCTTGACTGCCCTCGCGTACTACTGTATGTTGTTAGGGTTGGACTGCAAACGCATTTTACCCTATAAAAAGGGAACACACTGCTACACTGGTAATAGCCTGTGGGTTGCAATTAGTGCCGCAATCATTTGGTTGAAAGCATAGCCCAGCGCCAGCAATCGAAAAAAAAACGTAAACGCTCATAGACGTGGGGAGGATCACATTCTCCCAAACTCACACGAATCTAGTCCAATATCCCCCCCCCCTATATATGGGTTGGGTTGGCGTCGGTTGGCAACGACACTGTAAAACATGCCGCTCACTACGTGAGCTAGACATCCAGGGTACCGTCTTTTGTTTTGTTTTGTTTTTTTGGCGGTCGCCCACAGCTGGTCGTCTAGTTAGATCATTTGTGCGAAGTAAAGAACCTTTACTCTGCACAAGGGAATAGATCGTATCACGTAGTGTTCAAGGTACGGCATCCAAGAGGCAGTTACATAGTACTCCCATTGCTGTCTCTGGAAGTGGCCACACCGGAAAATTAAACTAACTCATTGAAGCTGTCATCCGTATGCAAGTCCGCCTCACAAGCGGTTCTTAGTAGGATGCAGCTCACCCTTCATGCAACTCGCCGAACACCTCACGGCGCTTCGCGCTTGGCGCAAGCAATGTCTGCCTGGTCGGTGAAAACCCGACATGCTCCGTCCCGACATTGTAGGGATGCGAGGGTCTATGGTCATAAGACTACGGCCATGCATGAGATCGAGTACATCTCTCCTATCGAGTACACCCCCCCCCCCCCCCCCCCCCCCCATTTCGTGCACACCTGTGACACAGCAGTCCCCCCCCTACTCTTCTAACGTGCTTTCGAACTATTAATATTCATCATGTCCGATATGGTATTGAAATATCGATACATCGGACATTCAATATATCGAAAACTCGATATACCTATCGAAAACTCGATATACCTGGCATGAGAATGACGCACGCAAACAGGAGCTGCGACACAGCCATTGCTTACCCCCGAAACGTCCTTGAACTTGAAGACAACAGTAATACCAGTGCATCATACAAGCGGAAGATATTTGATTCTCAAGGTTTGGGGAATTCGAGGTATTCACGAGCTGACCGGACGAGAAATTGCGGGGTTCAACGCTGAGTAGGCGTTGATTTATGGTTGTCTATCCCCCTACCCCCTATGCTGAGTCACACTCGGATGGGTGCAGCTAGTCGGGTTGATATCGAGGGGTCATTTTTAACGCACACATCAAAGGCGAATGACGAAAGTCTTGCGGTCTAAGCGTGGGGACGGAGACCGAGACTAGCCTGGGCTTTTCGGCGAAAGAAGGAGAAAATTAGAGCATCGTATCGGACTTTCCATACATCGAGCTTTCCGAAGGTCGTCAGAGTCCGAGTGCTAGTCATCGGGACTCGGTCAATGACTCACGAGTTCGAGCCCTTTAGAAGTATTGCTCCCCGAGGGTACCAAATGATTGAGTCCTCGCGAGTCCCCAGGGTACCATCAGCTGAAATGACCGAGTCCTCGCGAGTCCCTAGTGCGCTGGAAGCTGAAATGACTGATATTCGGAGGTACTGGTACTCTAACGACCTTTGCAATATCCTCCACATCGTGCAGATCACTATTTAAATAATAAGCTACTGTACATCATCTACATCTAAGATATCTAAATCATCTACTGTACTACTGTAGTAACTCATCTCAATTATTTAAATCACCTAAAAAATCGATTCCTGGTATCATCCACACCATCTACATTGTCTACGTGTACATAGATCCTTACCACCTGTCGTTATGATATGGTAAGGATCTAACCCTTACCCGAGCATGCCCTGAATCATGTTGCAGATTGCACCGCTCCCATTCGACAACATGAGCTAGGTCATGTACATCATGCAGACCAGGAATACACCAGGGATCTACCTGCTCTCAAATATCTACCGTAGGTTTGTCCGAAGCGTGCTACATTCGATATATCGGATATCGGATATCGGATACACCATACATCGCCACGCTTACCCCTGAAACGTTCAACTATTAACAGTGGTGGAAATATTATCGAACTTTTGATACATGAAAAAATCAATATATCAAACTTCCGATATATCGTTCCCGCCTAAGCACCAGGTATACACCCCTGAAACGTCCTTCCATTCTCTCGATCCCCGCGGCATTTTTGTATGTATGTACGTATGTTTGTACCTATGTGTGTTTTTTGTGTCTGGTCGTCAATTTTCTCTGTAGTTCGGAAACAACTCGTGGGAGGGTCTCTGTGCCCTCGGCAACCTTCTGGACACCAATGTTGAGGATGAATGTGTTGGATTTCAACATATTAAAAAAAAAATCATCTATCAAAATTTCGATGAGTCGAACTTTCACTATATCGCTCCCGCTTACCGATGAAGCGTCCTTAAACATGATAGCTGGCTCCTCTCCGTGCTGCTCCACCCTCTGCTGGAACACTTTGAACACAGTCGTCGCCGGCTTCGCGCTCACCCCCTCCGCGCCCATCTTTACCGGCAGCTCATCATCAGGGTTCGTCGTCCATACCCTGCGCCGCCGCGTGATGTTGTAGCGAATGTTATCACATCATATTTTTTTCCATTAAGATCGTTTCGAATAATATCGTACTTCTCACCCCGTCCGCATCCATCCTTACCAGCACTTCTCGACTTGAGGGTTCATCGTCCATACCCTGTACTGCCCGCGTGGTATCGTATCGTATGTTATCATGCCAGTGTCTTCGTTTGCCATATCCATCGTCATGTCGTAAATCGTATCGTATTGGATCACTCCGTCGATTACCGGCAGTTCGACACGAGGGTTCATTGCCCAACGCCCTACGCCGCCTGCTTGACACTCTATTTGGTCATGTCAGTTTTTGAGCATATATATCGCACATTGTCGTGTTGTGGTTTTACTATATCGCATGTGAGATATCGGGGTTTGGCATACTCGTATATAGCCCGTGACGTTCATCATATTTTATCATAAGGATATACTTTAATCATACCGGCATGAGATCTCGTACTTTCATCGTATCGCGTTCTGTCATTTAACATCGTATCGTACTTCATCATACCTGGTATATCGTATTTTTATCACCCCGCCCTGAGCTGTGAGAGCTGTGAGCTGTGAGATCGACGGTTTCGTCGAACTCGTCTTTGCGAGCTACTGTACGTGTACTTGACACTTCGATCGCGCGTATATAATGTATATACCTGGTATCGACTATATTATCTAACCTGCGATGTATATGTACTGTCCTCTACGCAAAAAAGTGGAAGAATTGCGCAATTGTGTATGATTGGATCTGCAGCAATTCGATGAACCGTGAGGATATTGACAGATCAGAAGAAGGAATTGTATGAACCGTGAGGATATTGACAGAAAAACAAGAAGGCAGCATACTATATATATATACCCTCCCGTGCGCGACTCGTGTTCCAGTCTTCGAGACCGGAGATAAAAGAAAAGCAGCCTACGCAATACAACGCCGCAAGCCTCCAAACAAATAGCCAGTACGTCCTGCTCAGGTAAGAGACCACCAGTACAAAAATTGAAGAACTGTGCGATTTTGTAGGATTTTCATGAATTCTATGAACCGCGAGGTTATTGACTCAAACAGCGTGACGCAGCACAATATGTGCCGCTCCGTGCGCGACTCACTTTCCAGACATTGTCTTCGAGAACCGGAGACAGACGAAAAATAAGCCTCACGTAAAGCTTTCAAGCCTCCAACAGAAACGCCTCGCTGCTCAGGCAGACAAACAGAAGAGAAACAGAGCAACAGCAGAACATGCAACATACAGCAGAAAGCGCAGAAACACAGAAGAAGAAAGCGACAAGCGAAGAGAAAGAACAAAGCGGTAAGGGGTCACTGCTGTCTGTATACGAGACGCACGAAACTAACCCTAACCCTAAGCCGATCAGACCCAATCAACCATTGCACACCCCGGACAGATCATGTACAGATCATCTATTGTGTCACTTGATGATCTAGATCTTTCAGGGTAGAAACTTTCCTGATCTACCATACGATCTACTCTAGGTCATGTTGCGGGGATGGAAGGCACGTAATCTGCACGGTCTACAGTAGGACACATGTGTTTCCTGGGTTGGATCTATACTGTACAGACCCTGTACACCATGTCATAGCTGCAGGATGGCACTGCGTGGAGTGGTCCTTCCAACTCGTAAACAGCGTGTGCTATCCATTTTCTCGGAAAAGTAGTAAACTAAATCTTCGACGGGAGCAAGTAGAAGCGGCAGAAAGGGCACTCAGTTAATAAACACCACAGCACAGGGAGGAGAGGTCCAACACAGCCCACAAATACACGTTTGTCGATAAACGTATCATCCATCATAATGGACGACAGAAAAGGCAAGAGAGACAAGAGAGCGGAGAGATGACAGGACAGACACGAGAGATAGGGCTAAGCAAGAGGGAAGAGAGAAGAGAGAAGAGAGAGGCTAAGCAAGAGAAGGTGTGATACGAGCACTTTTCGGTCGAAATACTTCTGTTTTGACGGGAGTTCCTCAACCGAGGCGGTGCTCAATATCGTTGGAACGCTTTACAATATGATTCGTTGTACATCAGAATACCCGCAATTACACTTAACATTAACTCCTGTAATACTGCAATCCCAATTTGGGGACAAACCAGTCTAATTCCAAGTGGCTTGTCTCCAAAACTGATCCCAGGAGACTGCAGCCCTAAAATGGTTAAGAGCGCCGGGTCCGCTCAATTTTTTTTCCTAACGGGAAGGTTGCCAATGCCGAACAAAGGACGCGTTTTCGGAGATATCTGGTCGAGAGCATTCCGAAACTACAATGTTCTACTTCGGCCTCCTTATCGTTTGTCGACAAAGCGGTCGATGGTAGCATACCTCGATTGGAACAAATCTGGCCGTATACTCAACCTAGACAGGCGGGTAATACCGCCCGAAAAAAACGCCGAATAACGATTCTACCCGTGGGCGAGTTTAACGTACCAAATTGTTTTTTTCCCCGAATGCTGATACTTTTCTACCCGGCCGGCCGTGGGTCTTTCCTCCCGCTCTCGGCAGCGGGGCACGCAAGGGGCTCGCGTGTACAGAAAGGTGCAAGTGTGGGTCCCGGCCGGGCTCCGTGGCGCATGTGCGTGCTCCGGGCGTTCAGAGTCGCGAAATCTGGCACGTAATCGCAGGGAGATGTTCCGCCCAACTATTAATAGGGCCAAGCAGGCCCATGGAAAACCCACGCTCTCATGTTTTCTTTTTTTTTTCACACCGTTGCACCGCTGTTGTGCTGCTGTTCCTCAAGCGCAACAGCAGCCCTCGAAGGCTAAGCCACGGTTTATTTGTGACAGCCGCGAACGGTGCTGCTGCGTGTGTGTAAGCGTGCGTGTGCACGTGTGTGTAGCCTACAGCAGTAGGGACCCAGAGGTCAGGTACAACCACAGCTGTATTGTATTGCCATCATCCCATCTGTTTTTGCTGTGTATCTGTACAGGTGTCACACTACTACTGCTGCAAGATTTACTGCTGTAGCTGGAGCTGCACTTCAAAGTCTTAGATTTGTTTTGTGACGCAGCCACGAACAGCGCTTCTGTACGCATGCCATCCTCAACACCAAAGAGCTGGAATTTCAACCCGCACTGTGTCTGATTTTTTTTTCAAAAGCACTCGCGCAGTACAGCAGCGGTACAACAGCAGCAGCAGCAGCAGCAGTATCGGTACAACACCAGCGAACCTAACATAGCCGAACATACAGATCATAGGAACGCCTGTGTTCTTTCTCCCTTTTTGACTTGCGACAGACATCCCCCGGATTTGAAGTCCACCGCATTCCGAAGGGGAATCTCAACCTTGTACCGGTATAGGGCATGGGATTGCACATCGGGGTGCGCTTCAATTTTTTCAACAAGCCAGTGGTTGCGCGAAGTGCAGCACTCCTCAAGCGAGCAACGTCCCACGCTCCATTCGGTCTATTATGCCTACTGTATGTCAGGCTTGGCCAATCGTCTACTCGGCGGACAGGCGATCGCAAAGCCTTGCCGCAACACAAACTCTACCCGCTGAGCAGGCAGGTAAATCAAATCAACACCACAGCACATTGCAGCAGTGCAAGCCCCACCGCGGGTTGCATCCTGGCCCAAACAAGAGAGTAAAGCATGAAACCGTGCAGAACAACTTGTCCCTGACGCCTTGGGTGCCGAGTGGCACCTCAAGTGCTTTCCATCGGCCCCGGCATCGCATTGGAGCTCGCAGCGACCGCGACTCCACAACAAGTTGCGGTGTCCGCGAGGGACGCACGTACGATCGCTACCATCGCCAGATACTTACTCAAGGACGGCAGCTCGCCTCACTGTGTGCTGGGTTGCCGTCCTTGAGTAAGCATCTGGCGATGGTGTAGCCAGATCGCACGTCCGTCACTCGCCGACACCCCAACTTGTTCCACAAGCGCGGGCGTTGCGAACTACATGGCGATGCCGAACTCGTTACAAAACCCTTCACACCTCAGACATATCATCATGTACTATTATATAAATACTACCTGGTAGGTGTATACAGCAGCAGTACGGCATTCAGGCATGGGTTTTTGTATTTCACTCTGCCCAAAAAGTGGTTTGGGACGTTCGCGGTTTGAATAATTTCAGCATCGACCAACCAACCAAAACATAGCAAAAAGTCGAGCATAAACGAAAAAATGATATTCTACAGATCACGAACCACGTCTTCATGTATCATGTGTGAATATACTACGGATGGTAGTATGGGAGGTATCACATGTGTGTCTACTGCTGTACGTTCAAACCGATACATTATTTGCTGTACTCGCACATGAAAGGATAGAGCGCTCGTCAGCAGCAGTATCAATGGTACTCGTGCTCGTAGTAGCTGCTTCCAGGCTTTATAGGCCTTGTTCGCGGCGTTCGCGGGCACCGCCAGTCACAGCGTGCCACAACGTACAATACGAGACAGAATATGCTTGTTGGATAGGCCGGCTGTTCGTGTTGCCAAACGCCCGCATGCCTCGTACCTTGCTGGTATTTGTTTTGCTGTTTGGTATCGTACACACGGATACACGTAGACATGCCACACGTATCATCGCGAATGCTATGCCTTTTTCTGTATGCTTTGGTCTCGGCGCCGCTTTGAATCCCCGAGGCCACCGCGCCGCAAGGCGTTTTCGTTGGCTGCGCGCCCGGCCGCTTGGTGGATAGTGTCGCCGCCGGCTGTGCTCTCATAAACGCTTGCCCTTCGTTTCGCAAAACAATGCCTTTTTCGAGCGAGACGCACACGAAAAATTCTTCCGTTTCTACACGTTTTACCCATATCAGTCGATATAGCCGAGTTTTGAGGACCTAATTAATGTGCAATGGCTACTTGCGCGATTCAAGTGCGGTTTTATTTGTTGCGTCCGGCCTCCAATCCAATGGGGCGCAAAGAGAAGTCGGGGCATACGATGTATATGCTGAGACGCAGAGATAAGACACAATCTACACCAGCACCCACCAAAAAACATGAATTTTTCGACAGTTTCTCTTATTTGTGTACACCATTAATCCTAAACTTCTTGGTTTCGACCTATTGGCTGGGCAGACATACCAAAAGTTGCAGTCGCAGAATCAACCTCGGCATATGCCATGCTACTACTTGTAGGCCCTCCAACAACACGAAAATATGTACACTGAAATCAAGGCATTTCTGCGGGGGCTTGAGGCGTTCTTTTTACGGGAACATCGTTTTTGTTTCTGGTCGACGTTTGTCGTTTTTTTCGGTCGATACACACAACATCCCACGCATAACAATAGTAGCACACCCCCTGTGGGAAAAAAAATCCGTCCCGTTTTCGCAAGTTTTTTTTGTTGTTGTTCGCTATTAATAACTACCCGGGGTCCTAGCAAGCCCAATATTTATGGCATTCCGAAAACCTCAGACAGCCGGCGGAAAAAAAAAAAAAAAAAAAAAACTGTACCCCCTCCATCCACCCCTGGGAATGAATATGGGCACGGAAGGTGTGTGCGACGTTTTCATGGTCTTAAAAAAAAAAACGGCGTGAACTCCTGATGACGTCAAAAAACACTCATGACGGGTCCCTTAACCAGCTCGTAGTATCATCTATATATATACCAGGTAACTCATGATGCCGGGTGGGACCCCTACAATCTGTATGATCTAGCGCATGCTTCCCCTGTTGAATCTGCAGTATCCAGATACCGCACGACATATCATGAACATATCATGGACAGCAGGTTAGCAGCGACTGCGGCATCGTTTATCAGTTAGCGGCGACCGCGACTGCACAACAAATGGGGACGTCGGCAATGGACGGACGTGCGATCGCTGTCATCGCGAGGTGCTGACTCAGTGCGGGGTGCGTTGCCGTTCTAGAGTCAGCACTTGGCGATGGTAGCGATCGTGCGTGCGCCCGTCCCTCGCCGACACCCAAACTTGTTCCACAAGCGCGGGCGTTGCAGACTACAAAGTAATGATGAACTCGATACCAAAACCCTTCACGCCTCGCCTCCCACAGATCATGATGTACTATCAATACGAGTAGTATGTATATAGATCCATCTATGATATCGTATCGCAAGGGTGATAAGGTAGTACATCCCCTGTGATGAAATTACTGTTCGATTTTGCGACTATTTAGTTTCTGTTCGTTAGATGTATGGGGTCCCAAAGAGCCGAACGCTTAGAAAGCCCCCAAGACCCCAAATAACTGGTAGAACAAAAAAAAAACACACACACACACACGCACCTCCATACACCCTTCGGCGTAAGGGTACGAAAGGTGTGTGCGAAGTTTCAGACTCAAAACTAAAATAAACGGCGTGGAATTCTCATGTCGAAAAGCCTTTGTGACGGAATCCCCCAACCAGCTCGTATCATTTACCAGGTAGCTCACGATGCCGGGTGGGGCCCGTACAATCTGAATGATGTAGCACATGCTTCCTGCCTTGGCATCTGTGGTGGTATACCGATACTGCACGACACTGCACGACACATCATAACGGCGCCCGCGACTGCACAAAAAAATGGGCTCTCAGCAGGGGACGGACGCATTGCTGCCATCGCACGGCCGTCCCTTGCCGACACCTCAACGTGTTGCACAGGCGCGAGCGTGGCGAACTACAAGGCGATGCCGAACTCATTACAAAACCCTTCCGACCTCGGACAGACCATGATATACTATAAATAGTATAAATATAGATCGTCCATCATACCGTATCACACGGGTGATATGGGAGCACACCCCCTGGGATGAACTTCCGAGCCGATTTTGTCCAAACCGAAGGCGGAACACGCAGCCAAGGTGGACGGCTTTGGAAACGTCTCGTCGAGGTGTTTCCATAAATACATCTGTCCAAGGGGCTGTGTTGTTTCATCATCCGTGTGATAGTGTTGCACGGTATAACATCACGTTACCTGCCACCGTGAGAGATGGCACAGGATCTGCATAGGAGTACATATCCAACCCAGGGAACACGCGCCACTTATATGTTTGTTCCATCTCATTTTTATTATCTTCGCCCCCCCTCGTCTCTTTCCTGCATAGTCGTAACTCAGATCCAGAGTCACACACATAGCAGTAAGTAGCAAGCTCTCTATCCTCTCCCCTCCCCACCACGGTTTGTGCCCTTGGCACACATTTTTATCTCGAGCAAACTTCAACCCTTTCTTCCCTCGTCGACTACTTCGATCTGGCTGAGGACGCCGGGTGGGCGTTGTGTAATCTGCGTGATCTACAGTAGCACATGCTTCCTATGTTGGACCTGCCCTAACTATAAAAAATAAGTTGCACAACACATCATACCGGCAGGTGAGGAACTGCTAGATGGTCTACAGTAGATGTAGATGATCTATCTGTAGATGATCTACCTGTAGATGATCTATCTGTACATGATCTACCTGCAGATGATATATCTCAAGATCATCTACTGTACATGATCTACCTGCAGATGATCTATCTCAAGATCATCTACCTGTACATGATCTATATGTAGATCATCTACCTGTACATGATCTATCTCTAGATCATCTACCTGTACATGATCTATATGTAGATCATCTACCTGTAGATAATCTGTCTGTGCATGATCTATCTGTGGATCATCTATCTGTCCGACGTGTGAAAAAATCAAAGATATCAGGAGACGGGCCCTTCACCCCTCGACAGGCGCCGGCAGGACAAACGCCTTCACATACATTCACAGACAACCATGCCCTAGACGGATCAAACCCAGAGACAAGAAAACCCGATTTTCGGGAACCGCTCAACATTATTGAAAATAGTAATCATGGCGCGATTTCCCTTCTGGTGTTCAGCTTTCGGTATTTCAATACAAAAAACATGTGCGAGTAACACGTGCGAGGTACGTAAGTATATACGTATATACAGTAGTAAGTATTGATAAACGCGAAAATCCTCAACGCGCATCACACCCGAGACACTCTCCAACCAAACAAGCCAGCACCTACCGAGTGCTGTACCCGGTACGTGCTTCCGTCCTGCCGTACGAGACTTCAATATTACGGGGGACCAAAGTAAATAGGACCAAATACTGTTAGTGAAAATAGGGGAATATACGGTAGAGGTGTTAAGTCTGTACCGTAGGTCCTACTTACTACGAATATGGTCCCTCGTAATATTACTAGTAGTTCGTAGTAGTTCGTACAGAGGGCACCAGGTAAGTGTGATAACTCCCACGGTACGAGGGTTTTAGAGTTTTAGTCATGCTGCTACTACACATGAGGCGACGCGAAGAAGGGTAGCACCATCACCCATCACATTCGGAACACTCGGGAGAGGACTTCAAAAGCAAGAACAAGCGCAACTTTCGACATGCCTTACTCTGCTACCCTCCCTCCCTGCCCGTTGCTCACCGCTGATTGCTGACTTCTGACCCGATACTTGGGAGTCATACAAGGAAGCAACTTTCCTCATTGGGTTCGGTCCGTTTGTTCAGCAGTATAGGTTTGACCTTTTACACCGGAGATGGTGCGAGTCTGATTTAAGTGAGAGAAAGCAACGTCCCTAAACCCCATAGGGTCATGCACAGCAGTACCAGGTACCGTATGATACTATTAATACTACAGTACCATCATACCAGATATCATACTGGTTCGACGCCCCTATGGTGGAATTTGTATGAGTCTATTCTATTAACGACTAACCTTGGCTGCGGCACCGAACAGGTACGAGTATGATATCACCTACAGCAGTAAACAAGGGTTGTGAACCGAAAACCGAAAAAACGGTCATCGTTATTTTTTTTTTTTTTTTTTCCGTCTGGTTTCGCCGACCGAAAACGGAAACCGACTCGCTTTTTTTGGGGTCGGTTTTTATTTCCTTGTTTTCTGCGCGGATAACGCCTACCTGGTATATTGTCTGAATGAAAACCCCGAAAAAAACGACCGAAACTGACCCACACCTTGGGCGAAAAAAAAATAACCGACCGAGTCAGTTTCCGAGTCGGTTCACCACCAACCCTCGGATACATACCGATACATACATGCGGGACCATGCACTCCGACTCCTTCTACAATCTCGACCATTTGGCTGATTTTGTTGAGAAACCGACCGAGAAACCGACCGGTAAGTGTTCGGTTTCTGTTTCGTTTCTTGTCGGTTTGCCCCGGCCGACACCGACCGACTTTTTCGACAAAAAAAAAAAAAAACGACCGCCGTATTTTCGTTTTCGGTTCACAGCACTGCACCGTTAAGTTCACAAACACACTATTAGGACGAATACTGAAGCTGAGTTCTCGACAACGTGAAGGGTGCAACTGCCGAGCGACGCATGCGTCTGTATCTCCAAAGCAAACATTTTCGTTGCGTGTGCGGCCCCTGTCGTTCAAAAAAGCGGCTCGGAAATTCGGCCCAGGGGGTAGGTGCGTTTACTACGGAAGACCATAGGAAATACGACCTATGGTACAGACAAAAAACCTGTATGTATCTCAATTTTTTCCTCCTCCACGTTCCGCTGACGGATCCGCAGCTGCGGCTATTCTGCCTTGCGCATTCTCCGCAGCGGGATTGAGGAAGGCCCCGCTGAATTGTCCTTTGACCCGCGCGCGCCGCGAGAGCTACGATGATTGCTCGCCCCTCGGCTCCCACTCATCGTCTCTCCCTGTCTTTTCCCGTCATCTGACTGCTGTCTCACCCCGAGTTGTCTCACACTCCAGCCGTCGTAGTTCAACAATAAGAACCCTCTGCTAACGCTGAGAGGCGTGGGATCACGACCCAACAGCGGAAACGACTACGAACCTTACTCTAGTGCATACGGCCTGTACTTTTTCGTCCAGAATGAACGGTAAAAATACGCAGCGATAAAGAGTCGTCTACGACCTTGTCCTGCTTCAATACTGATATTCACTTAATCGGTGTTTGCGCAATCGCTTGGAAGTATTTCGATCCCAGAGTTTGGGGATACGCTCCCGGGTCTATAGCGCGTTTCTTGGACATGGGATTTTTGGGAATCCGAGTCATTTCCGTCGAGAAATTATAAATCGAGTAAATCCCCGTCCCTCCCCAATAGGTATTGATACTATAAAATGTATACTTATGTCCGAGAACTACTATTAATACGAACTGCTGTACAGTAGGTATTGCGGATGCCACTGGTATAGTAATTACTCGGTGCAAACGTTCCTCAAGACAAAGGGGAAACGATTGATACCCTTCTCGTCGCTTAAATCGGTCTCTACCGGGAGCAATGGTGCGCGTAACATCCCGAGACGAAGTTCAGCTAGACAATACTATTAATAGTAGCGGGGCCTACGAATATATGGCGGAATGAACAAGGCGGTCACTTGAGATAGGGTGCTAAAAATCGGCTTTCGTGACAGAAACACTCAACAGGGCGGCTACCGCCCAATACAGACCCCCTGGGCCTACATAAAGGACGGTATCCACCCTGTTCAAGGGGGACACCGCCCTACTCACTGCCCATTCCGTACAAACCAAGCTCTGCTCTGCTTCTCGTGGGACGGAGATATATGTCACGCGCGATTGCTGCTGCTGCTGCTGCTGCTGCTGCTGCTGCTGCTGCTGCTGCTGCTGCTGGTGCTGGTGCTGCGAGTACGCACGCACGCACCCCCTCTAGGCACAAGGAGCTGCTGGAATGAGCAGGATGCCCTGTGGGGCAGGCGAACTGCGTTTGGTTCCAGAGCGCCCTGACGGCCACGAATGCCGCGGGAAATACACTATAGTCCACTCGATGAAATCTGCGGTCAATACGACCCAGACTACGACGACCCAATGCGTCGTTCTCTTGCCATTGTCAATGAGTTAAACGTTGCCGAGAAGGAGGACGGCGAGGATGATGGCAATACAGTGTAGTGCGCGCGGCACCGCTCTAACTGCCCCCCCGCCCTAAGCGGAGCTTTCGTCGCGATTCGTTTCACGAGAGCGCGGTGCGGCCGGCGTGCGGCAATGGCGATGCTCTTTTTCATCTGCAGAAGGTCAGGATGGCGTTCATCAAAGATCATGCCTTCAAGGCAGTGGTGCGACAGGCAGAGAGAGAGACATGAGGGATATGTTGTTGCGTAACCTGGGAACGGAGGCGGCACGGAGGAATACTATAAATACTGTTGTGCACTATAAATATACCAGGTATTAGCAGTCAGTAATATGGTACCGTCGTATGGATTGTAGTTCTGCTCTGCATATGTAGGTGTGCGAAGAGGCCTGTCAACACAAAGAGTGTGACCGTAGGGCATGTGTCTGCAGCGGGCTCTGTCGCACCAACTAAAATAATGTTCCGAGCATTACCACTGTACCAGTACACAAACCCAATGCTAACTCTAATAGGGCGGTCGGTTACCGGTCTATCGGCGTAGGGTAGTGACTAAACGATGGCCTGTTAGGCCCCTTGGGTACCCGCCACGAACGGGTATGCGCCAGATTCTGGAGTCCAGGCCCTACCCTACCCGCCGGGTATCGCCGTAATATCGACCGGGTACCCGGGTACCCGGAAATACTTCGACGTGTGTTTTTGTTTCGGTGGCACGACAAGGAGATACAATACGGAAAATGAATGCTGTTGTCCGACACGGAAAAGAGTTCCAGTACGAAGTAAATAAGAGTTCCGTATTTCGATTCGACACTCCAGACGACTGGTCTCGCATTCTGTTAATAGTGTTATCATCTACAAAACTCTTGGGGGCTAGATCAAGATTGTACGAACACGGAGACGCTGGTCAACGTCCCTCCCCATGGAAGACTGCAGCACGTACAATACCATTTGATACCTGGCGTAAGATAGAAGTAGTATCCGACAGCGTTGAGAGTTGAGTGCGTGGTGCTCATTTTAATCGTTCTTCTAGAGATAGCAAGGAAAAACACGATGGACCGGTTTTCCTAGGTCTGTACTAATACTAGCATGTTGCGTACCGTTTGTATCCCCGTATATCCGTCAGCGTCAGCGTTGAGTGTTGACGACTCTGCTGTGGGTCTCATTTTGAATCAATTCTCTATAATAGGGATATCATGGAAGAAGAACGAACCGGGGTTCCTCAAAATGGGCGCGGTACCCGGGTAACCGTGGCGTCATTACCCGCAGGGTCTAAATACCCGCGGGTAGTGAGGTCGGACCCTACCCTGTACAGGGTAGGGTCCGACAGGGTGTACTCGTCGGGTACCCGGGTAATAGATTAAAGCGACCATCCTCGGGTATTAATAGTGACCCAAAAAGGCCCAATAGGGCGATCAATCGTGCTACGAGGACGTACAATGAACAGGGTGGCCACTGGATATAATTCAATTTGGGTCTGCGATCCCGTTTTCGGGATAAGAGTATGACTACTCACTACTCGCTACTCACTACTACTACAGTTGTAGTTTGTCCCCAGCACGGAACTGCAGTACTAAAAGAGTTGAAATCTCGGTGCACTGCCGTACCGCCTTACATAGGCCCACCTCACTACTGCTGTGCTACCATTAGAGAAGCAAGATAGATATGCATGCATATCTCGGTTTTCGTGCATATCTCGGCTTTCGCACCTCAGTTGCACGATTTTGGGCTGAAACTTAAATTTTGACGCGTGATTTCGAACCGCATTCGTCTGTCTATACTTGCACAGTGAAAATAAGATATATAGACGAGACGTAGTACGCAGCTTGCAAAGTTGAGTATCAACCACGTACCACTTTATCCAGTCGAACACACAGCTGACGTATCATTTCATAATTTTAACGACAAAAAATGGCAGGCGTTGAAGCTGGCATCCCGAAAAACATACTTTTTTTTTTTTCAACGTAATTTTTGGCCGATTTCAAGGTTGGAGTTTGTATTTTTATTTTTATTTTATAAATTTTGAAATACGTCAGGTGTGAGTTCGACTGATTAAATAGTTGATACTCAACTTTGCAAGCTGCGTAATACTATAAATTTTGAAATAGTTTTTGTTGTGAAACGGCCAACTTTTTTCATTTTTTCATTTTTTTCCCTCCTCTGGGCAATGATGCAGAATGTTTTTCGAGGTGCTAGCTTTGACCCGTTGCGTCTACACGCAAGTATTATATCTGGCCGCATGCAAAACTTTATTCCGGAAATAGCAAAACTGACGCATGTCTCTCGTATCGCGTGTGGCTCTAAGCTCCAAGGCGGGTCAGCTCGTACTGCTGTACGGGTATCATACGTCGGACTGATGTTGCATGTGAGAGCGTGAGCACGCAGCAGAACGAGTACACCTATGCTGCGCCGCCAGGGTTGCTGTATACATTTACATACAACAGCGCAACTCCTATTTCGAGCACATGGATAAAACCCAGCACACCACGATATCTCGCACGGGCCTTGGCCTTCGTGCACAAGGGCACATGTTCGCGACTGCTGTCTCACTCTCTCCACTCTCCAAGCTTGAAGCTCTCAGTTTTCCGGGGATGAGGCGGCGCAATGCCTCAGCGCGGAAAATGTGGTCATTCTCCATCTTAAAATCAAGATACTACCATGTTGGAGGGGGAGGAGGACGGAGGAGGACCCCGCGAGAAGGCACAAGCGGGGGGTTCAACAGCAACCCGCTTCGAAAACCCCCTCTCTCTCGACTGCGCACCAAGTTGGCGTTTGATAATGTCACAGAGAGAAAGGGAAAGCCAAGGTAGGGAACGAGCGGCAAGGCAAGACGAAGCAAGTCCACGCAGGGCAAGGCAAGGCAAGGCCCAGACAGGAACACGTGCCAGCAGTCAGGAGCCAAATGCAGCAAAAGGAACGATCTGCGATGAATGCAAAATAAAGAGAGGGGGAACACGCGAGAAACTTGAAGGAGAACAATAATTCTAGAGTGCGCCGGCAGGTGAGCCGCACAAAGAGGGCAGGGACAGTAGCAGTGGGCATGCACGGCTGAGATGCAATCGGCCACGTCAGAATACCATCCAAGGACAGCATGCGGTCGCGGACGATCCCGGTAGGGTGGATGTATGCAGCATCCATCATCCAACCCACAACACGAAAAATGCTCAGAGAAAATCGGGGAACTTCCAAGATACGCTGCGCACGCGTCCAGAGTTGCGCAAACTTCACACGCAACTGCCCACTGGCCCCATCATCCCAACGAGTCTGTGCCAGCTCTCACCTGTACGTGGTACCGGGGTTCGGCTGCTCTCCAAGTCAGGGAAGTCGAGACAGGCGAATTTAATCGTGTGCAAGTTGCTCCTGCCTCTCCCTCTGTAGAGATTGAACGTATCAAAATTATGGCATCACATAGATATGGGAGAAATAATCGCGTGCTGTGATTGGTCAAATGATAAAACTTGTGAGGTACTCGTACGCTCGTACGTTTTGTATGTGTGTGCCGAACCGTCAGCAAGAAGAGATTTGCGACTCGCGACTCGCCACACAATACGAGTACAGCGGTCAGAAGTCGGGCAGTCGGCAGCAAGCACCGAGAGTAGACAATAATTGACACCTGGTTTTGTATCCACTGCTTGTTGCCGAGAGCGCAGACGTTCCTGCTGGGGTGGATAACAACGTATTTGGTGTACTTGAATTGTAAGTAGTAGTAGTGTACCAGAATCCGATAATAAACAGCAGTAGCGGTATGTGAAGATCTACAGGCGGTTCAGGTTTGGATTTTATCCCAAAATATTTGCGGACATGGCATTATGCGTTGAACTGGTACTTGGTACATACCCTCTGGTCGTCCATTATTGCTGTAATGAGCAACACGCCGGCGTAGCAGTATCAACCGTGATAACTACGAACCACATACATGCATACATGCATACATGCATACATGTTCCTCCTCTCTGAGTGTAGATACTGTTGTTCTACTAATACTACACTGCTGCTGTAGGTAGGTGTTATTATTAATACTTACTCTAGTACTAACTACGGCAGCAGTAGAACCTACGAAGCAGCTTGAAAGGGCAACAAAGAAAGCTCAACAGCAGACCAAAGAGAACGCGAAAGACGCCTCGGGCAAATCATTGATTCTCCCAGTTCACACGATCGCAAATAAGATAGATTATCTGTATGATCTAGCTCATGCTGACGGGTGGGAGCCGTATATATATCACGTCCATGCTCCCTGTGGGTTTTTCATACCGGTATGTACGTACTAATAATTGTACGAGTTCAGAGTACTTGAGTAGTACACGCATCCTGTACCACACCTCAAAACTGCAGATTGGGATCTACCGTAGATTTATGTGGCCTTCTACAGCAGCAGTATATATCGTAATGTGTCCGAGGTGTGAAAGGTTCATGTGTACGTACGTTCGTACTGTATGAAGATCATGTTCTCCGTCCAGCAATTATAAGCACCTCATAATAAAATAAAAGCTCACAAGAATACCAGTCATCTTCAACACCAGGTCCTTCAGAAAAATGAAGAGTATCAAGGAAAAACATAGGCACGAGTCACACTCCATGCTGCATTTTCCGGTTTAATTTCACAAGAACTCCTGACGGTACTCCACGCTTCTCTCATTGCTGGTCCATCTACCTCCTACACTAAGCCACGCCCAGGCTCCACTCCAACGCTATAGTGAGGGCCTGTCACCCGCCCCATCCACCCCCCCCCCCCCCCTCCCTCCTGTGTGCGCCTACTATTATTTTGTTTCCTGGCGATCTCACAGCTGGAGCTGGAACGGGGATACCCTCCGCGAAATGGTCCTGCGTGGTTACCGAGACGACTTACAGTCCGGTGTTCCTTAATTATTATATTCCTCGCCATTGATCCCCCCCCCCCCCCCCCCCCCCCCCCCCCCCCCCCCCCCCCCACCCCCCCCCCCCCCCCCCCCCCCCCCCCCCCCCCCCCCCCCCAACCCCCCATACCCGCCGCTAGTTCACCAGCAAAAACCCTACCCTTTACCACTACGAGACACCCAAAGCTTTCCGCACCGAGAGTGGCAAAAGTCGGAGGACACAAGTCCCGGACGAGCGTAGTTGTTGGCGCTTGCGCGCCTCGGAGGTACGAGCCTGTCGCGGTCCCGCTGTCTCCGCTTAGCTAGTAGGTGCACTCGCGCTTGCGGGTCTGTATGGGTCAAGTCCATTACGATGGCTTTATTTGTACTTGCAGCATCCCCCTCTCTCGTGAGAAACCTGAAATCAGATGTTAGGTTCGCCCTTTTAGCACTGCAGTCCCGTTTTAGGGCCAAAGCATTCAAATTCTAGGCAGTGTGCCCCCGCAACTGGACTGTGCAGTACTAAATGGGTTTACATCATGTGATACACATCATAATGAGGCGCGCTGGTTCAGCACAAAACAGAATAATCCGTATTCGCCCAGCATGATGCATCGCAGATATGACTATACTGCAGGTATTACTGAGGTCGCGCCTCATTACCACCAATTACTAATATTGGTGGAGCAACAAGGGGGTTAGATTTATTACAGTTTTTCCTACGCGCGGCGAGCATCTATGTACTGTAGGCTATATCCTCTCTGATTGTATTTTTAGTTTCCGGGCCAGACTTCTTCGTGTCTGTTATCTTGTGAGAGAGGGCCGATACAATATTAGGGTACTCTGGTTTCGGCATGTCCCGAAGACCTGATCTCCTGACGATGTCCACCATCGGGTTCCGGTCCGCCGTGAAGGGTTCATCCTCCCTCCCGCCTTGGCTCGGCGGGTCCCAAGCCGCTTGAGTGCGCGGCAGATTGAGTGGAAAGGCTGCTGGTGCTGGTTCACTTATATATACTGGTATTACTTGACTACAATATGGCCTCACCAAGAAGAAACACGTATCACTTGAATATAGTGTGAGCAAGCCATAGAACCTTATTATGACACCATCCTTGAACAGCGTTGAACCTAAGGTACTATATAGGATTTAGTGTAGCTCGCCGCCGAGCACGATTTCTTAGTCCAACATTGTCCGCGCGACCCAAAAAGTAAACCTGGTGTTGTTATTTATTAATTTCTTGTACGTGGGCCTATGCTGTACGTAGGGCACATGAGTGCGTGGCGCGTGTCCACGTCTCAACTGTAACGCAGCTGCAGCACCTCACCACCACGTGTTCCTTGATCCCCATCATGCGATTGCCTATTTCCCACTATTGCTGAGAGGGGTAATACTTGGAGTGAGTCAGTTGTTGGCCGCGTCCGAAGGTAGGTGGTAGCTTCAGCCCCCTGCAGATTTCTGCGGCGAGGCTCGGTGAAGCCTCTTACTATCTCCAACACCCCTTGCGGGTCGTTCTGTCACGGCAGGCAGTTGCCGCGAGCGAAGCGCCATTACCCCAACGTGGGTCGCTGTCCGCGTGCACGCGGGCGAAGCGTCGCTCCCCAAGCGCCGCCTCGAGATCCGGGTCCTCGAAGCAGGCTTGGAGGCGCGCGCTCAGTACCCCTATCGTAGCAAGCGTCGGAAACGCTCGACAATACTAATGCCACCGGGGCCGCGGAAACGGCGGTGTGGTCTTTGGACGCGGGTTTGGCCACCAGCGTGGCCCTCATCTCTCCGTTGCTTGCGGAGGTTTACGGCTTAACCAGAAAGGGTGAATGCCGCGGCTTTCGCCCCTACTTCCGCATGACGACAAGCCAACGAATCGGGTTCGAGCTTCGCCCCTCCTCCGGAGACTCATTCATCTCGCTGTAGGGGCTGCACTGTTTAGCTCAAGCGTTTGGTGTTTTCTGACCGGTTGGGATCTTCAAGTGAGCAACTACTAGTATACCGGTTAGTAGGACACATGTTATAGTATACCTGGTAGTTTTTTTGCCAGTTCGTAGCGCATAGAAAGCTTGGTCGGGTTGTGCGAACAACCTTCTTCGACGCCAAGTTTCCGGTGAGATATTGAGCTCCTCCTCATGTGGGTGAGTGAGGAGCTCAGAAAATAAGGCACCACCCTTTAGTGTGACTTTGGTCTGAATCTTCTCGGGCGGCACCCCACCGCCTTGTGTCCTCTGTGTCCCCTCACTAGCCGGCTTACGGCGGGTTTTGGGTCGCGCCTTTCGAATCCTCACATATATCTTACTGGCCGGGAGGCGTGCTACGAAAGAGGTACCACTTTTGCTTGCCAAGTTTGTTTCTGGCTGGCCAGTCTCCCCAACTGAGGAGCTGCTACCGATTAGCGTTCAGTTTTGCCGGGCTCCTCGTCGGATACCTATAGGCTATAGTCCATGCGACTTTCATCGGGTTGATCGAAGTTTTTTCTCTCAAAACTAGGTTTAAGCTGAGGCAGAGAGCTTCCCAAACAATATAGAGCCTCAGAAACTGGTGGGAGCACCACAAACCGTAGGCTCCCGTTATGTGCAGGACGTGCCTCGTCATATTCAACCTTGCACGTCGGCCCACACCAACCCAACCCCAGGCCTGACCCTAACCCCAACCCTTTAGGGGGATCGAGTTCAGCAGGGGCAGTCACGCGGCTCCGCCGCGTGTTTCGGGGGTGTTAAAAAAAAAAAAACGCCGGGCGGCCGAAAGACCCGCCTTGACCAATAAGACCCGCACCCTGCACAAAGTTTTGTGCAGGACGCTCCTCCACATGGGTCGAGTCCAAACCGTGGCATCTATGGGTTTAATATTACAGCAGACTCATCCCACGGTAGGGGTTGTGGTGTTTGGTTCAATACAATAGCTTATTGTGTTCTGACTCTGACCGACTGAGCTCCTGACGAGCGCAACTACTATTAGTACACCGGATAGTATGACCTTTTTTCTATAGTATTTAGGATTAGCGCTTATTATAGAAACGTTGGTCGGGTTGCGCGAACTAGCTAACGTTCTTAAAGGAGGCCATGGTTCGGGTGACTTACTAATAGTATCGAGCTCCGAGGAGCTCAGAAAATAATAAGCCCCCACCCTTACGGTGGCATTGCTATTAATAGCTGCATTTTCGAAAAAATACGGCCCATGGGACTGCGGATCGGTTTTATTGGCTTGAGCAATTTCTTTTGGAAGGTCGGCCGTCAGGTGAGGTGTGGAGCGAGGAGCCTCAGAAAAAATAGATGCTACTCGTATCGTAGCACGCAGTTTTGCCTCCTGCAGGCCCTCAGTCGCGAGAGCGGGGGGGGCATGTTGCCGCTCTCCACCAAAGTCAGCCTAGCCGTCTGTTGTGGGTAGTGAAGCAGGGCCGTGGTCGTTTGCAAAGGAGAAACCACTGAGCTACTCAGCCAGCGCTGACTCAGTAGCTCGGCCGTTTGCTCTTCATAGACGACGAACAGGCCGGGAGGGTGTACCACGGCTGGTTGCCCGCAGGAGCCATTATTGACATGGTTACTGCTGCAGCTTTGTATACATGTTGCGGACGATGAAAAGTACAACAACAAAGTACACGTTTCCACGTTAGTAGTCGTTATCTATCAGGTCGAGTGTCGATAATTATGTGGTCAATGGCTCTGAATGGTGAAAGGAGATGTTACCCACCATGTATGTGGGGTAGTTTCGACTTTCCGTACAAGCTTTGGTTATCGTAGGAGGAGGAGCAGGAAGCTGGAGAAGGAGGAAGAGAAGGGAGAGGAGCATATGGGGGATAAAGGAGGAGAAGGGGGGCGGGTGTGGGGGGGGTGAGAGAGAGGAGAGAGGACGAGGACGAGGACGAGGAAGAAGAGCAGGAGAAGGAAGAGGCAGTAATCGCCAAAACGACGAGCTGTGTACCCATGCTTTTGGCGATAAACGACTTGAATTTTCAGTAGTATTGGATACGTTTCGCAGTAGTACAGGTAGGGCTAGGCAATGGCTGACCCAGTCAGTACCGAGAGCACACTGTCGCAAAAATCAACCAGTACATTGGATCGCAGCAGTATACTGGTCGCGCGAAGCAAGTAACGCCGAGCGCAGCTCTGCCAGTTCGTCCCCCCCCCTCGGTTGGTAAGTGGGTGCTGCTCGAAGCGCCGCTGGAGGTCAAATAAATACACGTTTTCGCTTATTTTTCCATCACAATCGGGAGATTGGCTTGGGGTGGTTGTGGTCATCGGCACAGGAATAACCAAGGAACAAATCAGGAAAAAAGCCTGCAACGTGTGGCGATGATGTAACGATCTTCGTGTTATTTTTTTTCGCTTAAAAATCGCTCTGGTATAATATCCAATGCTACTCCATCGCTCTTACCCTTGGGGCACAGAGTGGGTAGGTTATTATCAACGAAAAGAACACCAGAATCCACAGGAAAACGAAAACGAAATAAAAATGAAAAACAATCCCTAAAAACGAAGGAACGCTAAGTGTAACTGATATCAGGTATGAGGTACTCAACACCAAGAAAGGGGTCAAACATGAAAGCTCGAAGGAAAGGACGCGTCAAAAGGCACAACGGCCGGGGGGGGGTGGCGGAGAGTGCCTCTTTCTTCTCTCCTTTCCACGCATTTGGTGGGTTTCCGTGCTATGCCATGGCGTGTTTCTTGAATGTACATAATATAAAAAATACTGGCGAATATACTGACTGGGTCAATCAGTAAGTAGATTACTACTGCCAGTGCATACTGCGCCAGCGCCCAGCCCCAAGTGCAAGACTTTGCTATTAATACTGGTGTAGGGTGTGAATGGGGACATTAAAAAAGTGTCCTGGACAAATACTCACTTTTTCAAGATTTGACCCTCTGGGGGGGGAGAGGGGGGGCGGGGGGCGTCTGCCACACTAACATCAAGTGATACGATGATCAATGATGACGAATAGTCGTCCCCTCCCCTACGAACGACTACGGTCATAGTGCACACCCTACGAACGCCCCGCGATTTCTGTGACTCCCGATCGCGCATACGACTTCATCCATTCCTTGCGCGACAGGTGGCTCCCTTCGCTGCGATGTCTCTTGTACTGACGCTCCTGTATTGCGTTCAGCCTGCCCACGCTGTTTTCCGATTTACCTGTTGAGTGGCCGATGGAAATGGGGACGGGGTCAGTAGTTATATTTTTTGCGTCAATAGTTATACGTACGCACATAGTACGTAAGTACTGCTGTACGCCAGTAGCGAGGTATGATAGGATATGGTATGATACAATATGATATTGCTGTACCTACGACAGTAGTACTGCTGTACAGCAGTAGTACTGGCGTACACCAGTACTACTGCCAGTAGTACAGTAGTACTGCTGTACAGCAGTACTACTCGATTCCCACGCTAGTAGTACTGCTGTACAGTAGATGTATACAGCAGCAGTGGATGTAGTACAGCAGTAGCCGCGCATGTGTGTACGCAGCAGTACAAGCAGAGCTACGGTTTGAATTTAGCAGTTCCCGCGCAAAATCCGCGAAAGTATCGCACCGGCACACCAACAATCAGCAACATACGATTAGACATGCTTCAACTTTCTAGCTGAACTCGCCAGGAGGAAGATTGGCAGCAGCCGCGGCTGGGACTTGAACTGTGTGTGTGTGGGTTGGTGCGCTTGCCGTTGTTGCCTTGCTCCCAACTCAACCTCCACCAGCTCGCGGTTGCTTCAGCCTCCTCTCGTGTGTCGAACCATGGTGATTGCACCGGCACAGTGTTCTTCTTTGTGCTGGCGGTGTACCTCAGCCTCAGCCGCCACTTCCCTCGAGCGCGGTCTTGGGCTACTACAGGGAGGGAGGTCCTCGCCCACTGTTTGGCGGCTGGCGTGTGGGTAGCCATGACACAGCACGCTGGCGAAGGAGAGACACGCTGCTGGTCTGTGGGCTATGCTGCAATCCTCGACCACCGACCACACGACTACACAGCAGTGATTGCGCCGCAAAAAAAAAAAAATCTTAGAAAAAAATGACGGTTTCACCTGAATCGCGCCGTATTATACTGTGCTGTGATTGGTCTATGTACCTTTCTTTGTAAAAGCAACTATTAATATTAATATTAATACTAGCTGTAGATGTAGATTCAGCAGTTGACGAGCTGCTCTGTTCCGCGCCTGGGTTCTCTGATTACCGCAGCAGTGTTTTCGGTTTGAGAATCGAAGCAGTAGAAGCCAAGTGCCCGGCTGACAGATTATGGGTTTCTTGCCGGCCCAGCTCGTATATATCCTCTTTCAGCCGTTGGAGGACCGAATACCTTGTTATCTCTCACCTCAGATCTCAGATGAAATCGGCGCTCGGAAACGTGCCAATAGGCTTCGGTAGTGGATATGTGCCCGGGCAGTGCACCCACATTTATGTCTCTGTGGGAGCATTTGTCTGGTCCTATATGTGTGTTGAAAATATTTATTTCGAGGCGGCGGCGGGGGGGGGGGGGGGGGGGGAAGGGGCAGTGTTGGGCATGGGTTTGGTTTTGTTTGGTTTCTGTGCCCCCTTTGCGTGCGCCACTAGGGAAATACACGTCAGTTACAGTACGGTATTCCACCAGGTATCTACCCACGGTCGCAGTGCTCTACTTCAGCTGTACCTGATGCACCCGACTGCACCGGTGTTGCTGTGCAGCAGCAGCAGCTGCTGCGGCTGTTGCCGCACTCCAAGATCCAAGATACTAGTCGTACGACTGCTATAATGCTATAATAGTATTGCATACAGCAGGTTTCCACGCATATCATGGCTGGACTAAAGCGGGGATATATTATCCGCCCCGTTTGTTCCGTGTACCCTCTGGTACCGAGGGAATCAAGAAAGAAAACCAGCCGCAGAACACTTGCGCACGCCACGCCCCAGAGCACGGCCGTATAGCCTTGGCACTTCAAGCTGTAAGCTTCAAGCTGTAAGCTGCAAGCTGAAAGTTCTTCAACATAGCAGAGATTGCAGCAAATTGCCGCAAGAAGGAACCGGAAACTGGAGCAAGCTTTGCGACGTGAGCTGAGAACGCTTCGCGCGTTGTGGGAGGCACCTCAAGAGCGATGGAAGGACGGCGTGGCTTTGGATGGGTCCGCGAAGGCGACAAGGCTCCGCCGTTTAAGCTTCCGGACACCGAATTCAAGCCAGTCAGCCCGATTAAAACTGCCGCAAAGGTGAACCAAAACATGCGTACGAGTAGCTACAGCAGTGTTGTGTGTGTATGTCTGTATGTTCTTCACATTAAACCGTTCTTCTACTCGTCGACATCCAGCAAGCCCAGTGTCCGTGCTGATTCTTCACCCGAGAAAGATACGAGCTCTGTGGTCACAGACTACGACACAGAGATAACACACCGTAATGCATTAATAGCCTACGCAATACCATGCCTTCGCACTAGGTGCGGCCGACACAACATACATACATACGCCAGCAACCAAAATACACCATAAAGAAAGAGAAGCAACAAAGAAACCAAACCGAAAAAGAAAAAGAAAATGAGAAGAATCCCAAACAAATAACTAAAGTGGGAAGCCAAAGCTCACACACATACTTACCCCGACCATGAGCCAAAAGGGACGTGCAAGGGGGAAGAAACGAGAAGGAAAAAGGGCACAGCGACAAAAGGTAGGGCATTTTTCTTGATTACGACGCATTCCTATTGGTCAATACCTGATGATATAAGGGGTTTACCGAGCGAGATAGATTACGACTTTTGATTACGACGATTTATATTGGCCAAGAGGCCAAAATCACACCGAAATCACCCCGAGGCTCGAATTCCGCTCACTGGACTGTCAAGTTTCGTGTACGAGCGGCACCTTTCTCGCGACGCCAACACATCATCAGCAGCAGAGCAGTAGCGGCACAGCAGCAGCAGCAGCAGCACAGCAGCAGCAGCAGCAGCAGACCAGGCAGTCAGAGCTCTCCGTGTCAGGCTCCAGACGCCGAAGAGGAGGAGCAGTGCCAGGAAGAGTACCAAAGGCCTCCAGCAGCAGCACCCGCAAAGCAACCGACTTCAACGGGAAGGCCGCTGTAGCCAGAAGCACCAGTGCCAGCACTATCGACAGCAAGCAGCAGCAGAAGCAGCAGCAGCAACAGAAGCAGCAACAGCAGCAACATCAACCGACTAGGCAGCAGCAGGAAGCAGCCGACCAGGCAGCTCGAGCTCTCCTACGAGACCAGGCTCAGGATTTATGGGGGCAACGGCTTGAAGCCGCCCATTCTGTTGTACTCACAGGTGAACTGGGGGTTGTATTACTCTGTTTTTATGTTACCGGCTTGATCCAGAGCATAGCTAAACAACTACCGGTACCGACTTGGCAGTGTTATCACGGTGGTCAAGAGCAGACTTGCCTGTTTCGTCAGAACGAGTGACGCAGTTTGTTTTTTCTACAAGACTCGACATCGCCTCGACCGGTCGTCCGTCGTCCGTCTCCATCAATGCACTCCCCCATCGCGGCACGCCCTTCCTCTTTCACTTGCAGAGGGTCCCTTCTGGGTTCACACAGGAGACGTTCCCTACTGCTCTCGAGGATCGACTAAGGTGAGCGTAGCCAACCACGATTGCCATGACAAATAATATCTGGGTACGTTTTTTTTTCCTGTGTCCCTTTTTTGTGGCAGGAGTACCTGTACTCTTTTTTTTGTCTTTTCACCAACTTGCACGGCGACCGCCTTTCTGCTCGATGGACCCCTTGCGCTGACTAGCATCGCGATCAAAACGGATGCTGCGCAGGCTTTCAACAACTGCGGCGTAGAAGCGGCGAATACCTTGCACTTGCGCCCGCTCGCTAAGTTGAAGTTGGTAGCATAGTCGTCTCGATAACATGCCGCCATGACGGCATGCCTACTGGGGAAGCAGTTGCCGAACAGCGCCATTCCGTTCTCCCGCTGTACGAGCGCTCGTCTCAACGACACACAACGGGACTAAGGTTATATGATACCTTCAACTCGGTCATTCTGTGCAAAACGATGGTCGACTCGAAGTGCGCCATCGCCTCGCCTCTGCGTTCCCTGCACCTGAGGACCTGACCCCCGGTTCAAGAATTATCGAGGAAATACGGTGGCCGGTCAAAGCTCTATCGAATATGTCGGTACTGCAATACGTAACCGTAACGCCCAGCGCCCCTCAAGTGCTACACACAGAAGTACCCTCGTCCTTCCCGCCCTCGTCTACGCCCCTCTCCACGAAACAGGTCTCGTATATGCCCTATCCGCGAAACAGGTGCGCCTGTATAGCACCAGCTACTCTCCGCGCGTGAAGCTCTCTGTCACGGGGAAGCTCGGACGCAGCTGGTCGGGCTGTGGGGAGCGGTCAAGATCATGAGGGAAACATCACTAGGTGCCTTCGTCCTGTACGCCAGGTCGCCGCCAATACCTGTGTCATGAAAGGCCGGGCAAGCGACGAGAAAGCGTTGCACAGAACGACATGCGATATCTACTGCCGCAGGCCGGGACGCAGCGCCCGGAACCGGCGCCCTATCTCCCACCTGCAGGAAATCGCAGCAGACGGTGACGAGGGATTTCATGCAGCCGTAGAGGCGAGCGTGCTGCCCAGGAAGGAGGAGGGTTTGCTGAGGGAGGGAGGGAGGGAGGGGGGCGTGTATGCCAAGACAATACACGGCCAGAGTCTGCTGAACCGTATTTCGATTATTTAGCGTTGCTGGGCATGTATATCATCCGCAGGCGGAATCTTACAAGCCATCGCTGGACGATGGTGCGGAGGCAATGGCGACTTGAACAATGAGGATCTTCTTACGGGCAACACCGCAAAGCGAGCAGGTGAGTCATTTGTCGTTTGCCGGAGCTCTAACGTAAGGATGGCGGCATGCGTGTAAATATTCTACTTTTTTTTTGCGTATGGTGGAGTCTGACATTTCTGATGCAAGCGAACGATATTGTGTAGCCCTCGCGTGTGATTGAGACTTCGGTTTCGCTGTCTTATTCGCTCATCTGGCGTGGACCGCATAATTTTCCTTTTGATCGCCAGATAACACTGATGATGAAGGTGACGACGCTGCAGGTGGAGCCAGATCAGGCAACGAGTGGATCGGTCTCGCCCTTGGTTAGGACGACAAAGTCGAGAGTCTAATGGGACCAGGCGACAGGGATATACTGGTGAGCGGCGGGTATAGATGCTTGTAAAACTATCCAAACAACATGTAGAGGCTTGCAAACATCAGTGCGTGTGTTGGCAGCCTACCATCGGGTACGAGTCGTACGAAGGCATGGGGAGTACTCTTGTTGGCAGGGAGATGGCTAGCTAGCTTTCTTGAACAAATAGATAGCGGTACTACTGTCGTAATATAACTTCTATAATGTGGTATGTAAACTGTGTCAAATGCGCGTACCTTTCGGATGTACAAGAGTGGCTGCTCACTTGAATCTGCGGACACGCTTCGAAGTCGTTTTCGGGCCACAACCAATCACCGCAGTCGTGGCAACACTATTCTTGCCTTCTTGTTGCGTCCCTCATATTCAGGGCTACCGCCGGTATCTCTGCACTCTCCATCCGCCATTGCCATCAACAGGAAGATAGCCAGCCAACCTCAAAGCTATGCTTCGGTGTCTGAGAAACGCGGATAGCTCCCGATCATGAAAGTCGCCGTGGAGTCGTCAGGGGGGTGATGCAGCAAGCACTGACCAAGATTTCAAGCACTGCCGTGGCCACGCCTCGAAGTTTTGCTCCCAACCCCTCAATGCGGGATTCGTTGGCGCCATCCATGGTCGCCGCCAGGACGGTGGGGGCAGGGGCAAATATCTGAGTCCGCGCATTGCGGATGGATATCGCCAGGGGGGGGTGAGCGGAGGGGATAGCGGTCGTACACCGATGGAGGAATCCGGAAGTTGCCAGGAGTGCACGCACCGCGAGCGTGGGTGGTCTCAGATCGACCCTGGACCCATAATTGGACGAGCAACGGCGCATCGTGCCTGCTGACCCTGGCCCAGGGACGGAAAATGTATTCGCCGAAACGCAGAGGACAATTGAATTTCCTCCTTGCAAGTTCCCTTTCGTCCGTGACGACGACTCGTAAATATGGCTAGCGTGGTCGCAGAGACGATTCGCTTTAGTTGCCACTGACGTTTAACATGGGCTAACGTGAAAGATTTGGTGTAGCACTGGCTGCTGCTGAATACATTTTGCGATTGAAATCGTCTTGTTCTTAACACACGTTTTGACGTTTTCCGTGTTTTGTACCTCGTATGTTTTTTTGGAGAAGACCGAAGGCGATGACTCTGCGTTCTGTGTGTTGTCTAAAATGCAGTGAACTTCGTCATTACACCACCAGACAACTCTCCATGCATCCATATTTAACATAGTAGTATATTATACGAGATACCACTTCCATCGGTCACGTTGCGCAGAGTATCTCATGTGTGATCCTTCTGTGTCCTCAGAGATAAAATTCTAGAGCAGCAGCTAGCTGCAGTAGTACCGAATGTATTTTCTAGTTTTTTTGTTGCCTATCTTTGCGACGACACCCCCGCAGCCATTCACCTGCAACAAATATACCGGTACTGCCAGTCTATCCGGAAAGTACCAGGTAATCCAACGTGAAAAAACCGTTTCGCAATCGGATTTTATCTCGAACAGATATGCACTAATACATGAAGTCGACTTTTGACGCTGAAAACAGAATCTTGCCTTCTACCAGAACACAGGTAAAGGAGCCCACTGTAAGAGTAAATGACAGGAAAATGAGATAATTGAATGCGGTTATACTGAACTCAGTATAGAACGTACCTTTGACAAATAAGAAATTCGGACTCGACCAGATTTCCGGTTTCTTATTTTTTCCCACTATTTTCAAGTAATTGGTATTGTAGCTCGCCCGGCAAAAACGCCTTTATCTTTTTATTGCGCTTCGCGCGAACAATCTCTATATATTTCTGGACCCCTACCTATGGTCCCTGAGCCGGAAAAAGGGAGCTATAATATGCATCCCGGTGAACACTTAACTAAGTAAAAAGAGAAATAATGAGTGGGCCAAGATGCGCTCGTCACCCACCCACTATGTAGTACTTCTTTCATAAGGATAAGAAGGGGAAAATATAGGAAATAGTTAATTCATGGAAAAAAAAATCAAAGCACCAAGCCAATACATACCGAACGGCCGCAGCAGTTGGCGGTACGAGTCGCAAAGAAAAGTCCAACCTATTAGTCGGCCTGGTACCTTGCTACCCTATCTGCGGTCTCTCTGCTACTCTCTTCTACCACGGTTTCCCTTCTACTCCTCCTGTTCCCCCCCCTGCCCCCATACACTTGTACGGTGTTCCTTCTACCCCTCCTGCTGTTACCCCTCCCCCCATTCCCTCTAACACTACCCCGCAGCGGATGCACGGCGCTGTCTACTCAGCTTTGCCTCAGCCTCGTGCCACCTGCCCATGAACTGTTCAGCTGCTTCGAGGATTCCCCGGTACCACTTTCCCGTCTGTTTTGCTGCAGTGGGGCATAGTGCGGTCCCAACTCCAAAGACTAAGGGGGAGTCTCCCGTTGATCCCTCGGTGGCTTTGAACACTCTAAGGTCCTCAGCAATGGCCCTAGGCCAAGTCTTGGGCTGCCCGCCTGGTTTCGGGCTCCCCCCACCAGCGATCGTCCCGAACATCAACCGACTGGGCAATCGCCCCTCGTGTTGCCGCACCAGAGCGCCCGCAAAGAAGAGTCGCGGTTTACGGATGGTCGTTTCGATACTTTCGCATCGTGTTATCCTGAGCGCCTTCGCATACGAGAGGGTGGTGTGGTCGGTGCGTAGTCGGCGCTGGAAGCCAATGACTCGCAGAAGGACTTCGTGGTGGGCTGATCGAAGCTTGGCGAAGTGGTCCGCATTGAGGGTCCACGTCACGCAACCGTACAGCAAGGTCTCAATCACCTCGGCCTTCAGCATCCGGACTTACTTTCAGACTAAGCGGTGCGTTCGTCCTATCGTACGGTTCCGGACCATACCGTTTGAGGCATGCCCGCATCAGACGGATTCGTCGCTCGATTTCGAAGGAGAAGTCAGCGTTCTCGTGGATAATGCCTCCTAGGTATAAAAACTGGGTCGTCTGTTTATATTTTTGGCCTGCAGCTTCGATCGCGAGCGGTGAGGTGGTATACGTCTGATCCGGTGTTCGTAGGAGCATCGTCTCTGTCTTCTTCTCGGATACCGCGAGACCTACCGCTTCGAAGACAGTCGCGATGACTGTCATCATTCTTGCAAGGCCTTCCGCCGACTTCGAGACTATTCCCGCGTCGTCTGCATTCAACATGCCCCACACAGCCCTTTGCACGCATGCCAACGGTTCCTCTTTTCCGACAACCCTGTCCTCTTCGAGATGAACCAAATCCCTTACGATGCATTCGTCTTTGCTGAGGCGTACCAGCACGATGTGTATCGCAGCGGCGAAGAACACGTTGAACAGTAGCGGCGATAGTACGCAGCCTTGCCGCAGCCCCTGGGTTACATTGAACCAGTCCGAGTGTTCACCGTCATCCGCACGCACGCGAGCCCGCAGTGGAACAGGTCGGATCATTGCTGTCTGTTCAGATCACACAGATTATATCACGGATCTATCTGCATATTCTGTACATTCTTCAAAGGGGATGATCTACAGGACCTGCATGATCTGTTCCTGTGCGTGCTTTCGAAGTGTGGATAGGAGTCTGCAGGGAGGGGGTTCGAAGTGGTTTGGAAGCACATGGTGTACTGCTGTATACTCTGTTCTGTGGTACGATCTGTGGTAGCATACCATCTGTGTGATCTGTACATGTTTCCGCGTGATCATCTGCAGGATGCCTGATCAGCATCATGATTCATAAATAAGTCCCTTCCCCGCTGACCTGTACGGCCTACGACTACTGCTTGTATAGCGCATATATCATAAGTCTGTCGGACGTGTTCCGCGAGCATCATCATCGTTACTGCACCATAGCTCAACAGCAGTTACAGGATATTAGGTAGTCATTGTTGCTGCCATCCAGTCTGCGCTCGCGAGTCTACTGCGGCTACTATTAATACTCACATGCAGCGATGCGTCGTTACGCGTTCCACGTTCGCTCGCGTGCGCATTTTTGACAAGAAGTTTGCAACAACAAAAAATGGCGTTCGCGTTCATTTTAAAGTGACCCCTGGAGGAAAAAGCCTCCACATATTGTAGTAACCACTCTCCTATATGTGGGGAAATTGACTGTTGTACGCTGATGAAGTGCGATGAGCACTGCGATGATGTGTCCTGAACGGATGCTGATGTTCGTGTAGTACTTGCAGTAGGTTGAATCAAAAGTGTAGCTGAAAAGTCTTATTGTCATCTTCCTGCAGGTGGGCAGATGTTGAGGGAGAACGATGAACTGACCAGAGGGGCGGGGGCGACCCCTCCCACTTGGCTCGTCTCACCTTCCCAACCGCTCCAATTATACCCTTCCTAATCTATCCGTTCTCATGGGAAGAGCTGATCTACCTACTGCTATCGGCTGACCAACGTCCCCCCGCAGTGTGCCGGCGTCCCCGGTGGTTTGGTAGGTGGTCCGCGTGCCTATCAAGATCAATTTCGTGGGTTCGAGTCTCACCGAGTGCATGCTTGTAGGGACTTTTTCTTGCATAAAAAAATTGATAAGCGGAAAGCGCGAGAGCGTGAGTTAGCTACATTCGATGAAAATCGACGAGCAGTGGGAATGCTGAACCCTGTGCGCGACAAAAAATAAAGGCACGTACCGGGGGGGAGAAGGGACGACACCCGTGACCACGGCTTGTCCAGAAGGTCGTCGAGGGTAAAACCTCCTACGAGTGGCCTGGAAAGAAAAAAGTGCCGAGAGGCAGAGCAAGACCAGTATTTTTACCTGTCTCTCTCCAACGTACCCGTTCCAACTCCCTTATTACCCAGCCAGTACACATCCTACCAGCATTTCTCGGTACAGATTACGTAGATCTCTCCTATTAATAGCTACTGCTGTTGATTGGCCTACTACTACTACTGCTGTACTGATTGTCTCTCTCCAGCCCTCCTAGGTCCCATCTCGAAGCTCATATCCAAACCAAGAGAGAGACCGTGGGGACTCGTTCTGGGAAGTGATTTTCCAACGTACAGGCCCAATTGACTACAAGTGCCCTATTAGAACATGCTAATAATTTCCACTGAAACCCTTGCTCACATACTGATTCTCAAAGAAACTAATGCGTCCATACTAAATGCTAGAGGAAACCAATCTCACCACACATAGGGTTCTTATATTTGTTTCGGCTGCGCTTGCTGTAAAGGTTTTGCGGTTGACGTTCGCGGCCGATGTTCGCACACTCGCCCTATTTTGATGCCGCGGTTGCTCTTTTTCACTTTTTGAGCCGTCGCACGCATCCCTATTGTACGCTCTCAAAGGCCACCGCAAGAGGCAAGCAAGCCATACCATAGCAAAACCGCGCCAACAGCAGTTGCACTCGCAAGAGCTCAAGAGCTGAGTCGCCTGGAGTCAAACCTCTTCAGACTGTAACAGTGATGCCACTCTAAATCCAAGTAACTTTTCGTTTGGCTGTGCTACAACAGTATTGTCTACACCTGGTAAATGTCGTGTCAACAGCCATAGGTATGTACCAGGTATATCTCAGGCAGCAAGCTTCACCGCAGCAGTACACCGGCAGTGTGAAGAAGACTCCTACTATTAATACTATTAATACCACCGTATTTACGGGTATATAAACATCAAATGGAATCTGATACGTGGTATGAACTTATCACATGAACATCAAACGACCAGCTAATATAGCTATTGGTATTACGGGGGACCATAGTAAATAGGACCAAATATTGTTGGGAAAAATAGGAAAATATATAGGTTTTTGTGTATACCGTGGGTCCTATTTACTACCGTAATAGCAAATACCAGGTATCAACTCTGACCGTAAAAACAGTCACCGTTTCATATTGAACCTAGACTCCAAATGTGGCTTCTATTTTGGGTTAAAGTGGTATATCCCACCATGCCCCGAAATATATCAGGATCGTTGGTAAAATGTTGTACAGTACTATAGTAAATACGAAATACTTTATTCTACAAGCGGCTCACATTGCGGGACACGTCTATTACTAGTGGGATATACCTGATATTTTGTTAGCTGGTCGCGGAAGCTGGTAATTGGACGCAAGGAAGAAGTGAGAAAAAGAGAGCTACTAATAGCAGGCGATACCAACAGGCCGATCTCACACCAGGTAGTGTCCCAAAACACCACATCCCAACAATTCCACAGAGTTCCTGGATCGGTTCGAGGAACAGTCCACCAGGACCCCCAGGAGCGTTCCACGTATCATCCCCGTACTGTAATATATCCCCCAATACCCCGTCAGGTAGGCGATGCCACCAGCATCATCTCACCCAAACAGCACTGTCCCAAAACACCAGATTCCATCTATTCCACAGAGTTAGTTCCTCGATCGGTTCCAGGAACAGTCCACCAGGACCTTCAGGAACGTTCCACTTATCAGTCCCATGCTACAATATATTCCGCAACACTCCGTTGCGTCTCGTGGGCGGTGCCACCACGATCATCCCACACAAACAGCAGTATCCCTGAAGACCAGATTTCAATAATTTCACGGAAATCCTGGATCGGTTCCAGGAACAGTCCACCAGGACCTTCAGGAATGTTCCGCGTATCATTCCCACACTATAACATCCCGCAACACCCCGCCGGGTAGTTCGAGGCAGCTTTCGTCTGTTCCTCGCCTTATGTTTGGCGAGACAAGCCATGTACAAGTATATATCGGAGAGGAATCTGTTCCGAAAAATAGAGGTGGTGCAGTTCTCTTCGGACTTGGGACCGAGAGTTTTTCTGCCCATTTTTTTCATCTGGTTTATTATCTTTGCCCTTTTTTTTCTCTTTCGCTCCTATTCAATATAGTCGTATCCCAGATCCGGGGTCACCTATGATAGCAGGTTCTTGTCCCCCCTCCCCACTAAGCTTCTTGCCTTGGCAGGCATTTTTATCGCGAGGAGAAGACTACAGCCCTCCAGCCCTTTCTTCCCTCGCGGACTGGCGTCTAACACAAGGCTATATAGCGACCAAACACAAGGCTATATATTGTTATATAGTTGGTCGTATCAAATGTTAACCTTCTAGCGTACAAGTTAAGCGTAAAATATCACCCTTCTCTGCCCCATTCAGGAAACCATCCCCGCAGATATAAAAAGAAACCTTGAAAAATAATGTCAAGCTTATCACCGGGGTGCACTGCCGTAGACACCCCCCCCCCCCCCCCCCCCCCCCCCCCCCCTGCCCCCAATATATTATATATTAGGTTGGGTTGGCGTCCGTCGGCAATGACACTGTTGAGACATGCCGCTCACTACGTGAGCTAGACAACCAGGGTATCGGTTTTCTTGTTTTGGCGGTTGGTCACCGCTGGCGATCAAGTTAGATTTTTTGTGCGGGGTGGAGAACCTTTACTCCGCACGAGGGGAATGATTGTATCACTTAGTGTTTGTGGTAAGGCACCCACGAGGCAGTTACATAGTACCCCCATTCATTTCTGTCTCTGGAAGTGCCCACGCCGAAAAAAAAAAAAATGAAATCATTGACGCTGTCATCCACATGCAAGTAACCCGCATACAAGCGGTTCTTATAATAGTAGGATGCAGCTCACCCTTCATGCGACTCGCCGAACACCTCACGGCGCTTCGCGCTCGGTGCAAGCCCTGTCTGCCTGGTCGGTGAAAACCCGACATGCTCCGTCCCGGGATTGTAGGGATGCGAGGGTCTACGGTCATTTCGACTACGGCCATGCGTGATATCGAGTACACCCCCCACCCCAACATTGTATACATGATATATATAGGTTGGGTTGGCGTCGATTGGTGACGACGCTGTAAGCCTGTCACTGCGTGAGCTAGGCAACCAGGGTACCGTTTTCTGTGTTTGTTTTTGTTTTGGGCGGTCACCACGGCTGGCAGTCGAGTTACATCATGTGTGCGGAGAGAACCTTAACTCCGCACAACGGGGATGATCGTATCACGTAGTGTGTACCGGGTATATGATAAGGAACCCACGAGGCAGTTACATAGTAAACCCGTTGCTGGCTCTGGAAGCGGCCGCACCAGGAAATGTATCAAGTCATTGACGCTGTCATCCATGTGCAAGAAAATCCGCCTCAAAACCAGTTCTTAGTAGGATACAGCTCACCCTTTATGCGACTCGCCCAACACCTCACGGCGCTTTACGCTCGGTGCGAGCAATGTCTGCCTGGTCAGTGAAAACCCGACGTGCTCCGTCCCGGCATTGTAGGGATGCGAGGGTCTATGGTCATATGACTATGGCCATGCATGATAATGAGTACACCCCCCCTCCTCCCTGTTCGGAAATATATAGGTTGGGTTGGCGTCGGTTGGCGACGACGCTGTAAAATACGCTTCTCACTGCGTGAGCTAGACAGCCAGGGTACCGCTTTTTTTTTTTTTTTTTTTGGCGGTTACCATGGCTGGCGGTCAAGTTATAGATCGTTTTTTGTGCGGGGAGAACCTTTACTCCGCACAAGGGGGATGGTCGTATCACGTAGTGTGTGTATGGTGAGGCACCCATGAGGCAGTTACGTAGTAAACCTATTGCTGTCTCTGGGAGCGGCCACACCAGAAATTAAATCAATTAATTGATGCTGTCATCCATGCAAGAAAATCCGCCTCTAAAGCGGTTCTTAGTAGGATGCAGCTCACCCATCATGCGACTCGCCCAGCACGTCATGGCGCTTCGCGCTTGGTGCAAGCCATATCTGCCTGGTCGGTGAAAACCGGACGTGCTCCGTCCCGGCATTGTAGGGATGCGACGGTCTATGGTCATACGACTACGGCCATGCATGGTATTGAGTACACCCCCCCCCCTCCCCCGGTGAAAACCCAACATGTTACGTCCCTGCAATGTCGGGATGCGAGGGGCTATGGTCATACAAGTACTGTACGGCCATGCATGACATGAATACCCCCCCCCCCCCCCCCCCCCCCCCCCCCCCCCCCCCGTCTCTGGAAGTGGCTACACCGGAAATTAAACTAACTCATCGAGGCTGTCATCCATATGCAAGCCCGCCTCGCAAGCGGTTCTTAGTAGGATGCAGCTCACCCTTCATGCGACTCGCCGGACACCTCACGGCGCTTCGCGCTTGGTGCAAGCAATGTCTGCCTGGTCGGTGAAAACCCGACATGCTCCGTCCCGGCGTTGTAGGGATGCGCGGGTCTATGGTCATACGACTACGGCCATGCATGAGATTGAGTACATTTCTCCTATCGAGTACCCCCCCCCCCCCCCCCCTCCCCTACTCCATGTGGCGGCATATGCCTTCCAAACAAGAACAACACCCAGGGGGTCCACACAAATGCAGTGCAAGGGAGCGCGACGGCACCGCACATGGAGCCCAGAAATGAAGGGGGGAAGAGCCCTTCGGCACACGGGCGGTCTATCACCGTGGGCAGAACGCGCAGGTGGCCGCGTTACCACGTGCCCGCCCAAACACGTTCTGCTCATGTACCCCGAGCCACGAGTGGAGCCGCGGCGATCGCGTTTCTTTTTTTTTTTCGCCCGTCCTCACTCTGGTAGCAGGCACGTACCGTATGTCACACTATCACAGAGGGGTGATAAGATACATCACAGGAGGGTGATCATATATACCACAGGGGGGTGATCAGATGTTGATAGTATAAGACACCCCCTGCGCTGAATTTCCGAGCCGATATTCTCCCAAGAAGGGGGGGCACACACAACGGAAATGGTGACATTGGAAAATAATTCCTCCACCCATCAGACCTATGCCAATGGCAACCCGAATTATCAATAAAAAGTTTGAATTCCAAAGATACCCGCCAAAAAAAATTAGAACACGCTTCCTATGGGCACGTTTGGAAAAAAAAAAAGTTCCCAACTTTTGGAAAAGCCCGAAAAAAGCAAATCTGGGGCCGATGTTGGGCCAAGATCGGCCTGAGAAAAACTCAGGCCGATCTTTGGTTCGAAGCGGCGAGATTCCGAGTCCTCGACAGACATCGATCGACAAAACCAACGATTGCGTCATGAATTCTGAACGGAGTGCGCTCGTTAGGGGCTCCGACCCACCCTTGGGTCACCGTCTTCACACAATGGCCAGTGACGTGCGGCGGGCGCTGACCAGGCGTACGATAAAAAAAACAAATAGCCGCTGGTGTGTACAAAACAGAAGACAAAATTTCTCGGTCCGTCTCGAATGGCAAAAAACAGGCTTTTTTTCAGGTTTGGGAGGATACCGCAGGACGCCACCGGCAAGCTCTCGCCCCCTAGAGCATGTATTCACTTTCTATCTTCGATGCCGTCATCTATACTCGTTGGCCTTGCCCGACACCAAGCGGGTTGGCCTTGGGCTGAGTCTATATCGAGATCGAGCATCTATCGTCGCACGAGCTGATTTTTATCAGCGTGTCGACAATTTGCAACGAGAGAAAACAAATTGCGCCGCCTGCAGCCGTTGGAAAAAAAAAAAAGGAAAAAATCAAACATTTTTTCCCTTTTTTCCCACAGCGGCGTTACAAGGATATGTTCGGCTGTTTTTTTAAGCAATATTTTTGAAAAAAAACTTTCGAACTTCGCGTTTCCATTGGCATATGTCTAAGAGTGTCTGCGCAAAACAAAAAATATTACGAATTTTGCTTCATCTATTGCCCCCGTTACCGTCGACTGATCAAAAAGGCTATTAATAATCAAATTTGCATAAAAATGACGAAGTTGCGCTTTTTTTTGGACAGCATATTGTACTACTCTTATATAGCCATATTTGTGTGATATGAGATTCGACCTGTGCATTCTGTTCGCCGAAAACTCTCCGGAGGCTTTGGATTGGCCAAGCTTGCCCCGAGAGTGGCCTCGAACCGTGTCTGGTGCCGGCGAGGTTTTGCGAAAAGAATTGCTGCCGCTGATGCTGCATGCCTCTGCTGCCTGCTGCTGCAGGAGATAGGCGCTGGTGCAGTTGCTGCTGCTGCACGTCACGGAGTACTGCTACTACTGCATGTAGTGTGCTGCTGGTGCTGGTGCTGGTGCTGGTGCTGGTGCTGGTGCTGCAAGCGCGTGTGCTGCTTGCTGCAGTGCTGTTGGTGCAAGCGCTGCGGCAACAAGCAAGCACTGCGGTGAGCAGGCGCTGCTGCAAACAAAAGCGCAGCTGCAAACTAAAGCTCTGCTGCTGTAGTATGCACAAGCAAGCGCTGCTGCAAAGTGATCTCCGCTGCGAGCAAAAGAGCCGCCGCAAGCAAGCGCTGCTGCAAAGTGATCGCCGCTGCAAGCAAAAGAGCCGCCGCAAGCAAGCGCTGCTGCAAAGTGATCGCCGCTGCAGGCAAAAGAGCCGCCTCAAGCAAGCGCTGCTGGAAGCGCTGATGCAGGCGCTACTGCTGCTTGCGGCTGCTGCTGCTGCTGCTGCTGCTGCTGCCGGTGCTGCTGCTGCTGCTGCTGCTGCAAGTGCGTGCACCCTTGCCGCCACGCTCCTGATCTTCGCCGCTACGACCCCTTTTCGGGCAGAGAAGACCACGCAGAAGGAGGGCGATCTTTTCGTTGTAGCGGCGTTGCTACAGTAGCACAGCGAGTGTCGAGGAGCGCAAGATAGATCACACTTCTGCCTATTGGTGCAGGCTGCTGCTTACTGCTTCTGCAGCTTGCTGCAGCTTGCTGCTGCTGATGCAGGTAGGCACCGCAGCTTGCACGACTTCTGTTCGGCTCCTTTGATCCTGCAAAAAGTGCTGCCGCTGCTGCAAGTTTTTTTTTTTTTTTTTTTGGTCAAAAATAAGAATCCAATATGAGCTTTTTTTTTCGTCTCCGGTTATGCGCATGCCGGAAGGCTCTCGATTATGATTATCTTTCCGACGGAAATCCTTGACAGACAAGAATATTATGCGCAGACACTCTATTATAGCACTCTGGGGCTTGCTTGCACTCTCCAAGTTGCCGAGAAATTCGTCTATAGTCTGACCGTCGTCCGGGGCTTGATTAAGGTATACGGTATTGTGCCCGAGTTTCGAACAGGAGGCATTGTTCATCGGCATGGAAGCTATTTGCGATCAAGTGATATGTACAATATACTGAACATTTCTACAGACATTGCTATCCCCCCGTGTGATCTTGTTGGAGCTGTACGAGAGAAATTATCAAAAAGGCGAGCTGGAGTAAGGTGGGATAGCATGGTCGAGAAAGTACGGAAGGGTATATATAGGAGGAAACCGGAAGGAGGTGCTGTCCATACAACACAAGCGTAGCAAAAAAAAAACAGAAATAAAGGGAAGGCTAGCGCCAAGAAATACGGTGAAGGATGAGAAATGCTTAGAGGTATGCGGGGGATTGAGATAGGGAGTAGGAATAAAAACGTATTTGCACGGCCCAGTGGACTTCGCGAAAACTGCTGAATTTGCGATTTAGTGTAGGGGACCTGGACCCGCCAGAAAGAAGAAAGAGGTATATCAGTAGCCGGGGGGAGGAGGAAATAGATGCACAGATGTGCCCTTGTGGCAAAGCAATAGAGAGTAGAACTCACGTAGTGGGAGAATGTGAACTGTGCAAGGTGGAACGAGATGTGTTTGAAGAGATGAGGGAAATAGACGAATGTGACATGGAGGAGTTTGGTACACTGGATAATAGAGAGAAAACGATCTCTATCCTAGGAGATACATGGTGTGGCCACAGGCGGCGAAACAGGAAGGGGATAAGATTAGCAAAAACATTTTGCGTAATACATGAAAACAACGTGATGAGCGCACGCCCAACTGTCGGAGGTGTCTTTTTTAGGAATAGGAACGGTGCTCCGTCTCGAAAGGGATGCGTGATCAATGGTCAAATGACTAACGGACGCAACAAATGAGTACCCCCCCTCTGTTACCTACCTGCCCGGAAGTTTCCTGAGAACCAACGCCTTTTCGGGTAGGGTGGACCGTAACGGGACCAACCAAGTCCGGCGGGCGGGCGGGCTGGCAGCAGGCAGCACAGCCCAGGTTTTTGTCAGCGGGCGAGCTCGCTCGCGCAAGCCCCTCATTATTCGGAGGAGATCCCCCCCCCTCAGAGTGCCTATCTCCTCCGTACCCGACCCTCTCAAGATCAGGCCGGCTCAGGTTACTCACGCGCCCGGGGGGTAGCAGCAGCAGCAGCAGCAGCACCAGCAGGAGCAGCAGCATCAGCAGCAGCAGCAGCAGCAGCAGCAGCAGCCGCAAGCAGCAGTAGCGCCTGCTCCAGCGCTTCCAGCAGCGCTTGCTTGAGGCGACTCTTTTGCTTGCAGCGGCGATCACTTTGCAGCAACGGGAGGCACGACATGAACCTAAATTTGGCTCTACTGTAGTCCTCTAAGTGTTTCGTCCCCGCAATGGAGCTGCAGTCCAAAACCGGTTAATCCAGGCTAAACACCGCCGTCCGTCACGTAGTTTTGTATGTGGAATTGTGGTGAGCTCAGGCTGTGTTATTTTTAGATAAGACACCCAAAGGTACCACGCATCCCTGCTTGCTGCATTACTGCATCACCTCCGCGGTAAAAAGTAAGCAGGTAAAGCGGCAAACACACAGGTTAAGGAGGCAGGTTGCCGAGAGGGGTGGGGGGGGGGGTAGCATGGTACAGGGGTGGATGGGGTGGAGGAGGAGTTGACGGGGGGGGACGGGACGGGGTACTCACTGGCATGCATGGCCGTACAGCAGCAGTCGTATGACCATAGACCCTCGCATCCCTATTACCCGGGATGGAGCACGTCGGGTTTTCACCGACCTAAAAGGCCTTGCTTGGACCCAGCACGAAGCACCGCAGCGTGTTCGGCGAGACGCGTTAAGGGTGACCTGCACCCTACTGAGAACCGCGTGTGAGGCGGACTTGAGCACCTTGTGCGTGCTTTCTCGCGCGTGGATGACAGCATCGAACTACCGTAATTGATTTGTTTTCCGATTTGGTCACTTCCAGAGACAGGAATGATGGATATACTATGTAACTGCCTTGTGGGTCAATGACCATGTATACCTGGTACACACTACGCGTTACGATCATCCCTGCATACAGCAGTAGAGGTCCCTCTGTAGTGCCGCTTGCTCGCTATAGTGCTTGTGGAACCGCTCGGCACAGATACAGATGTACATGACTATTGATATTAATAGTGTGGCAGTGTGTTATTAATAGTGCCGTTATTGTTGGCTGGCGCATACACAGACCCCCGCTATGGAGGGACCGGCACCACTGCAATACTGACTTGTATGGTGCCTGCTGTGTCATGCCTACTTACTGCATCTACTGCTGTATGCAATACCTACAGGTGGTTTTGGCCTTTTTCCCAGCGGCGTTCTCCGGATCTCTGGACGGAGGATGTGAATGCCAAATGAGGACGCTGCACGAAGGTCAGCTCTCAATCGGACCCACTGCTACACACGTAGTGTAGGCATCGAAATGCATACTGCCCGCACTTCGGTCAGGACACGATCTCGATAAAAACGTCTACAGGTTCTGTACCCGCAGTTAGTTTAATGATAGGGATGAATTTCGTGCATGAGCCGAATGATGCAGATTCCAGCTGGCAGACACGTACGCAGAGCCGTTGGAACGCAGAGCCGTTGGAACGCGGAGTCGTTGGAACGCAGAGCCGTTGGAACGCCTCCGCGCCTCGCTTCTCCCCATCGCCCACGCCATAGACGTTTACCTAAAGACAGTTGGTTGACTTCGCGCGGGGGTGGGTGCGATGTTTGTTTTTCACCGCTCGATTTCCCCAGAAAGGGAAGGTTAAGGTTAGCGCCAATACCGATCTCTAGAAGAAGAGGCGTTTTCGGAAAGTTCTGGTCGAGAGAAGAGCCTCCCGAAAATATCACGTTGGCTTGGTTTTAGCACGCACCCCACCGTTTGACGAGAACGCTATAATAATAGCGCTGAAAAGCGATCGCACACCTGTCCTGTGCGAAGTCGATACTTCGGGGGCGGTACGTCCCCATCCCCTCCCCCCTTCTTTACGGCTGTTGTCTCCGCCGATGCCACAAGAGTTACCTAGCTGTCTCTGTCGACGCCGCAGCAGATGGCAGCCGATTTTCCCGATGGAGAATTGCCTTTCCAAATGAGAATGACAATCGTGTTTTTTTTTTTTTTTTTTTTTTTTTTTTCTGTTTTTTGTTTTCCAAGAGTTGTATTTCTCTCACAGTCAAACTCTAACCCAGAATGTGTCTTCATTGAGGATAAGGTATTGATCCACCAAAAATACATGAAAATCAGCCTGGACAGGCTCGTAAAACGGAGGATATTAGGAAAGTGGTGTTCAGTCGCGAGGCACCTCGCCCATTAATCTCGATTTTCTTGGATATTCGACGTCTCTCTCGACAATGCCAATGGTTGCTGTAGTCCTCACTAACCGGGGCTACGGCAGCTACTCGGCTCTACCGATGCCACATCAGTCAGTCAGAAGCCTCTACCGATGCCACAGCAGCTTTCTCTACCGATGCCACAGCAATTAGTGTCCTCTACCGATGCCACAGCAGTTAGTTGCCTCTAGCGATGCCACATCGGTTGGTGCATTATACGAAGGCCACAACAGTTAGTGTCCTCTACCGATGCCACAGCAATTATTACGGGGGTCCATAGTTAATAGGACCTATGGTACACATAAAAACCTATATATTTCACTGTTTTTACGAACAATATTTGGTCCTATTTACTATGGTCCCCCGTAGTAGTGTCCTTTCCCGGTGCCGCAGCAGTTAGTGTCCTCTACCATATGCCACATCAGCTTTCTCTCCCGATGCCACAGCAGGTTATTTGTCTATCGATGCCACAGCAACTAATGTCCTCCCGATGCCACAGCAGCTAGTTGCCTTTACCGATGCCACACCTGTTGGTGCATTATGCCGATGCCACAATAGTTGCCTCTATTGATGCCACATCAGTTTTCTATCCCGATGCCACAGCAGGCTATTCGTCTCAACCGGTGCCACAGCAGTTAGTGTCCTCTACCGATGCCACACCTGTTGGTGCATTATGCCGATGCCACAATAGTTGCCTCTATTGATGCCACATCAGTTTTCTATCCCGATGCCACAGCAGGTTATTTGTCTCAACCGATGCCACAGCAGTTAGTGTCCTCTCCCGATGCCACACCTGTTGGTGCATTATGCCGATGCCACAATAGTTGCCTCTATTGATGCCACATCAGTTTTCTATCCCGATGCCACAGCAGGTTATTTGTCTCAACCGATGCCACAGCAGTTAGTGTCCTCTCCCGATGCCACACCTGTTGGTGCATTATGCCGATGCCACAATAGTTGCCCTCTATTGATGCCACATCAGTTTTCTATCCCGATGCCACAGCAGGTTATTCGTCTCAACCGGTGCCACAGCAGTTAGTGTCCTCTCCCGATGCCACATTTGTTGGTGCATTATACCAATGCCACAACAGTTGCCTCTATTGATGCCACATCAGTTTTTTATCTCGATGCCACAGCAGGTTATTCGTCTCAACCGATGCCATAGCAGTTAGTGTCCTCTCCCGATGCCACATTTGTTAGTTGCCACTAGCGATGCCACTGCCGTTAGTTATCTGGCGATGCCACATCGGTTGGTGCATTATACTATTAATAGTATGCCACATCGGTTGGCGCATTTTACCAATGCCACATCAGCTTTCTCTCCCGATGCCACAGCGGTTAGTGTCCTCTACCGATGCCACATCAGCCAGAAGCCTCTACCGATGCCACAGCAGGCTATTCGTCTCTGCCGATGCCACATCAGTCAGTAGCTTGTACCGATATGAAAAAAAAAGTTAAGCGTCTTCTACCAATGCCACGTCATTTTTATCTCCAGATGCTACATCAGTAAGTAGCTCCTACCGATGCCACAGCAAGTTGTTGGTCTCTACCGATGCTACAGCAGTTGCCTCTCCCGACGCCACATCAGTCTTTCTCTCCCGACGCCACGTCGGTCAGCAGGCTCTGCCGATGCCACTGCAGTTATAGCTGTCTCTACCGATGCCACTGCAGTTAGCTGCCGCTAGCCTCTACCGATGGTGCAGAAGTGAGTGCCGTTTCCTGAAGACACGAACAAGCAGGTGCACTAACTCATGCCGCAACAGTTGCTGTCCATTGCTGATGCCACTGCAGTTGAGTGTCCGTACTGCGGGTGCCACAGTAACCTCCTGCCCTGCTTGCCTTGTATCCTCAGACATTTCGGGTCGCTAGACACGGAGGCGTTGCCGAATTTGGACAATTATCGTACCGTTATCGGTATCAGTATTGATACATATACATGTTTATGTTTCGGTATCAGTACCGGTGTCGGTAACGATATCGGCATCGCTATCAGTATCCGTATCGACATTGGTATCGAAATCGGGATTTGTACGGGCATCGGTTTCGGTGAGAAAGTATATCGGTGTAGGCATTTGTTGAGATATCATTATCGGCATCGGTACCGTTGTCGATATCGATAGCAGTGATATCGTATAGGGATCCATCCCCCCTTCCTGCCCTGCGAGCTTTTGTCCCTCAGAGCTTTCGGAGCTCGCTGAACACGGAGATGTTGTCCTTTTGGAGATCGGTAGGTATCATACCTGCGCCCAATATCGGCATCGGGCACCGGTATTGGTGTTGGTATCGGTAATGGTATCGGTGGGTGATGGTATCGGTATATAGGTATCGGGAATAATAAATAGCGGTATCGGAGATGTTGCCCTTTTTGGGTTCGGCAGGTGGTACCTATATCTTATATCGGCATCGGACATCGGTATTGGTATCGATACCGGTATCAGTGTCTGGAGTAATCAATATCGGTCTCGGTACCGTTACTGGTATAGGTATACGTAGCGGCATCGGTATCGGTATATGTAGTAACGGTTTCAGTATCGATATATATATATCGATATCGGCTCTATTTCAAAGGGACCCCATTTCCCGCCCTGTTTTTGCCTCTCGTGTCCGCAGAGTTTTCGGAGCTCGCTAAACACGGAGATGTTGCCATCTTTGGGATAGGGAGGGAGCTGCCGTTCGCCATGTCTGCGTGGGGCGAGAAGATAGGGTTGGGCTTCCCGCTACTCTCGGATCCCACCGTTGTTGTCGCCGAGGTGAGCTGTCCTATGGGAAAAATCTTATCCCCCGTTAATATTCTACAGTAGATCAATTAATGATTTCGTGATCTATTGCTTTTTCATGAATCTAGATCACGCAGGTCTTGTACGAGTAGATCGGTGGAGAGGGTCGGGCTGGGGTTCCCTCTTCTTTCGTATCGTAGCCCCCCCCCGCCTTGCCGTCGGCCAGCTGACCTTTTTTTTTTTGTAGGACAGATCGTATCCCGTTTTAATAATGTTTTAATAATGTACATCATGCAGGTTATACGTACAGATCAGGTGACAAGGCCGGACTGTGATTCTCGCTCCTTTCGGATCCCGTCCTTGTCGTCGCCGACTTGAGTTGTTCAGTCAGATAGACCAGATAGATCGGATCCCCATTCCATCCTCTAGATTCGTTGATGATCTACGCAGAGATGTGCTGTACTGTAGATCATTTTTTAATGATGTAGATCACGCAGGTCATCTAGATCAGCGGAGAGAAGATCGGGCTGGGGCTCCCGCTCCTATTGTCTGATACCACCCTGTCCGATGTCTTCGGCGAGGTGACCTGTCCTCTATTACGGGGTACCATAGTAAACAGGACCAAATATTGTTAGGAGAAATATGGAAATATATGGGTTTTTGTGTGTACCGTAGGTCCTGTTTACTATGGTCCCCCGTATTAGGACGTATCAGACCCCCATTTCACGATCTAGATCACTATTTTTAATCATCTACGAGACAGATCAGATCCTATGTATCAGCTGAGAAGATCGAGCTGGGCCACCCTTAGTCCCCTCCTAGGGGAGCTGTTCCCGCGGCTCCTGGTTACGCTTGTGCATCCGTCAGGCACTTCAAGTTCCCATTTCACGACCTACAGCACATCTGCCGGGACATATAGATGTCTGATCAGTATCATCTACATGATCTATTATTTATAGTATTGCATCTACACGATCTACCATTTCCGTATGAGCGTTTGGGCAACGCGCCCCCCCCCCCCCTCACCCCCCTCCCACCCGTGCGAATGATCGGGCTTCCACGTGCGCTGCAGGCTTTCGTGGGCGTTTGTGACTTAGGGGGCATGCTGGCGAACCGCACTGGGAATCCCGGGCTGAAAGGTTACCTTTCCCCCAAACGGGGAGTTGTGGTGAGGTTCAGGCATGCCCTATGCCAAGTCTAAACATACATATCGTATAACTTCTCTCAGCAAGCGAAAACAACTACGTAGCAACGGTCCTCGTAACGTCTGTTTAGTCAGCAGCGTTCTTCGGAACTGCTCTTTTTTTAGCAATGTTCCTCAGAACGGTCCTTGAGCAGCGTCCCTGATTATATATATATATATATTTGCAACGTTCCTTAGAACGGGTTGGACTGTGAGTTGGCAAGACTTCACTTGGCGGCTCTACGAGGTATTGGTTGGGTCGCGATATATTTACGAATTCAATTATTTATAGCTCAGTCTACCTTTCCCCCAATCGGGGAATTGTGGCGACATTCCGACGTGATACCTAAGTATATATTGTACATGTATCAGCAAAAATAAAAACAACTATTACGGGGGGCCATAGTAAATAGGACCAAATATTGTTGGTAAAAAATATGGAAATATATTGGTGTTTGTGTGTACCGTAGGTCCTATTAACTATGGTCCCCCGTTATACCAGGCACTACTGTAGCAACGTTCCTTAGAACGGCCCTTTAGCAACGTTGCTCAGAGAGGTCGTGTGTCGCAACGTTCTTCAGAACAATCCTTTTTCCGCGTTCCTAGGAACGGTCCGATAGCAACGCTTCTCATAACGGATAGGGCTGTGAGTTGGCTGGAATCCACGGCTGCGGTGGTGTATATATACACAGATGTACGTCCTTGAAGACCATGTCACATGCCAATTTACGTGGTATTATCTCAGTTTGTCGTCTTACGTTTCGCTACTGGAAACAAGATCCCCTGCTAATTCCAACTATTTTTTTTTTTCGTGACAGGCCGAATCACCTGGTGTTATGTCTGCCTAGGCCTTAACCGTGTTGCTCCAACTCTGCTCTACTCCGCTCTTAAAATAGGTGGCGAAGTAAGCCGACTCGAGCTATCAAGCAACTGACTGATATTTAGTACTGCATTTGGTACGCCAACCATTTGTTTGGTCTTGACCGCACTGCAACCTTTTGTTTGGGCCATACTACTTGGAGTTAGTGCGGGAGGGGAGAGAACGAGGGGGGGGAATGAGGGGAGCTGGGCGTGGTGTCCCCGTTCCCCCCTCTCTCTCTTTTAAAACTTGAACGACGAAAGGTTTTTGGCGTGCCATGTAACTTGTGGCGAATTATTACGGGGGACCATAGTAAATAGGACCAAGTATTGTTAGTAAAAATAGGTAAATATATAATTTTTTGTGTATACCATAGGTCCTATTAACTATGCCCCCCCGTAATAGTCACCCTGATGATCATCCCCCAGCCCCGTATGTGCCAGTGCGTTCTTGAATCCTTGGGTCCTTGGACAGAGGTGCTCTATGATGGAGGTTCACCGCTAATTTTCTGAGGCTCCTCACTTGACCTTAAGGAGCAGCTCCATACCTCACGCGAAAGCTGACTTCAGCAGAAATCAAATCGCACCCCGATGAATAATCCTATGGGCCAAGTATACAAAAATGCCATTTTTCGAAAAACGACTGGCATTCCGACGATTGTGGGTTAAGGAACCCCGTCATTCAGAAATATTTTAACGGAAATGTGAACTATTACGGGGGTCCATAATGCCGATAAGTCGGCGTCCCCGGTGGCTTGGTAGGTGGTCCGCGAGCCTATCAAGGTCAATTTCGTGAGTTCGAGTCTCACCGAGTGCATGCTCGTAGGGACTTTTTCTTGCATAAAATTGAATAGCGGAAAGCGCGAGAGCGTGAGTTAGCTGTACATTCGATGAAAACCGACGAGCAGTGGGAATGCTGAACCCTATGCGCGATAAAAAATAAAGGCACGTACCGGGGGGACGAGTGGGCTGGAAAGTAAAAGTGATGAAAAAAAAATAAAAAATAAAAAATAAAAATAAAAAATAGTTTTGTAGGACCTATGGTATCCATAAGAACCCATATATTTCCCTATTTTTACTGCGAATATTTTGTCCTATTTACTATGGACCCCCGTAATACCTCTATCGTAAAAGACGTCGATACCCCCCTCCCCATTTTGCCCCCCCTCGACCATCCGCCCCGCTGTTTCTTGTGGTGGCAGGTTATTGACTTCCCGTTTTGCGTTTTTAAGCAGAGCTACTATTACGGGGGGCCATAGTAAATAGGACCGACGGCACACACAAAAACCTGTATATTCACCTATTTTTACTAACAATATTTGGTCCTATTTACTATGGTCCCCCGTAATACGTGTATCATTCCATAGCATCAGGAATATTCCAATTTTTTTGCCATTCTAGATACTTGTAACGTCGAGTACTGCCCCCCCCCCCCCCCGCCCCTCACCCTGTACCCCACCGAGCGTGGTGCATGCAGAACAAAAAAATCGACACACCACTTTTTTTTTTGTTGAGCCCCAGACAGGGGGAGGTAAACTAAAAACTTGAACAGAGTACCGGGCACACGAAAAAAAAAACTGAAAAAAAAAACAGGGCTGTTCACGGGTCATGATGCGACCCGCGGGTCACGACGGGATGTGTTCAAAGTATCATGGGTCGGGTCGGGTCGGGTTGGGCCAGGCGGTGTTCAGAAGTCTCGCCGGTCAGAGGTCGGGTCGGCTCAAGAGCTTTTCAAATCTCAGGCCGTTTCCTATTCGGTTCGATTTTTGAGCTTCAGATTTTGACCCGATCGCATTTTCAGATGTGAACTTGGCAAATCGAAACAGTCTTCCTATGCGGAATTTCAGCTTTATTGTGCGTGCAGATCTTTTTTTGAGCAAACGCCGAGACCAACTGCTGTTGTTGTGGTCTGGCGCCGCGAAGAGACGCGCTGGGTGCGCTGCCCTGCGCGTAGGACCCAAGCGTCCGAGCCAAGGTTGACTGCCTCTGCTCTGGCAGCGAAGAGACGTGGCGAGTGAGCTAGAGTCAACCTGTCTGGGTGTTTGGGGTTTCACGATGTGACTCCTGCTGCTGCTGCTGCTGTACAGCAGTGTAGCCTACGAGTACGTATCCACGGAGAGTTGCGCGCAGTGTGCGCTTCTCTTGGTGTCTAGGCTCGACCCCGCGTGAGCTGACTGTAGTATGACCTCGGAGGGGCGCGCCGCCTGCGCGTTTGGCGCGAAGCAACGTCGCTATACAGCTGTGTCACCATCCAACTTTTCTTTTTTCTTCTTTTTAAAAAAAAAAAAAAAACCTTCCGGCGGAATGGTAAAAATAAAGCTTAAGCTCACCACACTTCCACGTTCCAATTTCGTGTGGTGTGTCAATTTAGCCCATAGCTCGTAGCTCCCGTTGGAAAATCAGAACAGGCTGTTGTTATCCCTGGAGTTTGGGCACGTTGACCCGATCTGACCCCCGAGGGGAGCAGGTGCGGTGGAGATAGCCACCCGGGAGAGTCATCTTTCCCCGGGTAGTGTGGGACTTGCGCGAGCTCACCTACTAACAAAAACCGAGGCTATGAGGACTTCCCGCCGGACTTGGTCCAGTCACGGTCCACCCTACCCGTTGGGGCGTTGGTCCTCAACTACTCATCACTCGTTCTGCTGCTGTTCGCCGTCGTGGATAACATCTTGAATTTAGAGAGCATGCCATTTTTCGACTTGAAAACCTGATGACCCAAGTCGTTGGATTATGGGCCAAAATCCGACGACTTGGGTCATCCGATTCTCAAATCGAAAAAAAAAAAATCCGTTCGGATTTTGCATATTCGGACTGTATAAGCAAGGTCATTCTTTTTTGAGATCGAAAAATACAAATCTGAAGCTCGCAGTCGGACCGCAAAGGAAACAGCCTCACGATTCGAGTCGGGTCGGCTCAGGAGGTTTCTCAAATCTCGCGGGTCAGGTCGGGTCGGGTCAGGACGTTTTCAAAATCTCGCGGGTTGGGTTGGGTCGCGAACAGCCCTGAAGAAGAAAAAAAAAAACGTTTTTTTTGTGCTTGTTTCTGACAACAAGATCGCAACCCTTCGCTGATAGTTTTTTTGTTGTTGTTGTTCCGAGATGGTTGGTCCTCAAGTGTGGGTTCCTTTCTCTTTTTCGTTTACCCCCCCTTCGCCCCCCCCCCCCTCCACCTCCCCCCCCCCCCCCCCCCCCCATTCTGTTTTTTTGTTGTGTGGAAGGTTATCGACTCGGGCAAGGTGGTGTACAAGTGGGTGGGGAAAGATGCCGAGACAGGAAGACCAGACCCTTCGATTCTTCCAGACCTTGCGCTAGTGAAAGAGGCGTTGTCCAGAGGGAGGAGTCGGTTGTGACCCCCCCCCCCCCCCCCCCCCGCCGATTCGCGCTTGGTGCAAGCAACGTCTGCCTGGTCAATGAGCGCCCGACGTGCTCAGTCCCGGCATTCTGCATGTAGGGATGCGAGGGTGTATGGTCATACGGCTATGGTCATGCATGACATGAGTACGCCCCCCCACGCTCCGTCGCGGCATTGTAGGAACGCAAGGGACTATGGTCACACGACTATACCTTGTAGCCATGCATGGCATACCTCCCCCCCCCCCCCGCCCCCTCCAGTTCTTGGTTGCGAAGGGAGCCTTGTCTAGAGGGGGAGGAGTTGGTTGTGATCCCCCCTCCCTCCAGTCCTTGGTCGTGAAGGGGGCCTTGTCTAGAGGGGGGTTGATTGTGATCCCCCCCCCCCCCCCTCCCCCCACACTGACTTTAGGTCTCGAGAGTTGTTTTGGACGTTATTCTAACGATATTTTTACGTGAACAATTCACTGTTTTCGAACCGTTGTTGCCTGGACGCTCGAGGCTGAACATGGCTATTAGGGTGTAGTCGATGGTTGTCATCACGCCTCCCCGCCCACCCCCCCCCCTCGCCACCCTTATCGTTCGAGGGTTCGCGCCGGGTATGGTTTCCGATTTTTTTTTTTTTTTTTCCGAATGCACGCATTCCCTCATTTTTTTTGTTTCATTTTTTCCCGCGTACTGGAAGTAGGAGTATGTATACAAATACATTTTTTTTTCATGTTTGCCGGTTGCGATTTATGTGCAGGTTGCTCTTTTTGAAAACTTTTTTTTTTTTCTGATATAATTCGTGACCACGGGCTAGATAAAAAAGCGACGCATTATGTGACCATTTCACATCTTGGACCCCGGATGATCTACAGATCATTTATCACCTTCTGTCAGTGATGGTCTAGATCTCTGAGGGCACATAGATGGATACAGTCCCGATCTTGTGTGATCTGGATCATGTTGCCGGGTGGGAGGTATATATTAACCTGATTGATGTGGAACATGTTTTCCTGTGGGTTGAATCTATACGACTATACTATACAGATCCTGTACAACATATCATAACAGTAGATTAAAAGTTGTAAGCGATCTGCAGTAGATATATAGATCATGATTTATCTGATCTCTCAGAGGTGTGAGCATTTCACCGATTTGTTGGGACCACATGAACTATATTATGGCGACATCACCGATTTCTTGCGAGCACGCACTACATTCTGGCGACGAGTCAATGCGAAGCAATCTAACACTACAAACGGGGGGCTCAGGCGCGTCGGGGGGGTGTATTCATTATCGTCGGGACGAACAAATAAACCAAATAAAACAAAACGCATCACCCGCCCCGATGAGCGGGGGGGGGGGGGGGGTCAATACGACAAAATGTAAATGCGCGGATGTGCCAGAGCGGTACGGGTCGCCGTGGTGGTCTAGTGCTTCGCCTCGAAAACTGCAACGGTCGAAGGTTAGGGTTTTGGAGCCCTGCCATGTGTGTGTGTGTGTGCGTTTTTTTTTTTTTAACTAAATCGACGGCTGACGGCGCATAGCGTAGATGGGCGCAATTCGACGCGAGAGTCGACGAGGGAGAAAGTGCTGAAGCCTTCTCGCGCTTAAACGAAGGCACGTACGTCGTAGCAGTAAGGGCGGGGGAAGGAGAGCCTGCTTGCGGTCAGCCGGATCCCAGTTCCGACTAATAACACCAAGGAGAGAGCGAAGACGGGCGAACCTAAGAAATGGAATGAGCAAAAAAACTCAAAAACTATCTCTACGAACAGAACGAGCGGGGAGGGCCCGGGGGGCGGCAATGTATCATAGGGGGGGAAAACACGAATCACCCCCAGCAATGAACGGGGGGAGGAGGGGCGCCAGGACGAAAACATACGATATTTTTGAGCAATCAATATCGAAGCTCCCGCTGCTCATTGTTGGATGGCGAACGTTGTCATAAAACACATACTAACGCCAGTCTCCGAGGAAAGGGGGGGGGGGGGGGGGGGGGGGGGGGGCGGGCGGCAGGATGATAAAACAAAAGTAACGCGAATCACCGAAAAGCCCACGCCGTTGAGCGCGCGCGGGGGGGGGGGCGGGGGGGGGGGCAACGGAATGAAATATAAATCACACGAAAAACCTCCGTGGATGAGCGTGGGGGAGGCGGTCTGCACGAAAAAAAGACAGAAAGGTGACAGCAGGATCATAACATGGAACAACGGGAATCATCTCCCGCTATGGGCGTGGAGGGGAGGGGCGGCGGCAGCAGGACGAAAAAAAGAAACTATCGCCATGTATGAGCACGGGCGTGGGGGCGGGCAAAAAAACAAACCCATTCGCCTGGGTGATGGGCGTGCCGCGGGGGAGCGGCATGTTGAAAACAAAGAAATACAGCAACGCGAATCATCTCCCCTCCCGCTGTGAACGCGGGGGGGGGGGGGGGGGGGGCAGGAAGTGGAAAAAAAAACTGATCATCCCCGGTGATGAGCTGGAGGGAGTGAAACTAAATAACGCGGACCATCACCGCCGATGGTCGGGGATGGCAGGGCCAAAAGTGAAAATAGCGCGATGCATCCCTGGTGATTAGCGTGGGGGAGAGGGGACTGACTCATTTGTTGCTTGCCGTAAGTCTTTCGACCATTGACCACGCATCCCTTTCGAGACGGAGCACCGTTCCTACTTCTTATAGAGAGACCTCCAACAATTGGGCGCTCATTATGTGGTTTCCATATATGCATACCACTCCGACGCGAAATATAAGGACCGCTTGGTATTCATATTATTGAATCAAAGTTTCTTATATTTCCGATCAGAGTAGTATTAATAGAAACTTTTTGCTAAATTTTTTCCCTTCCTGTCTGGCCGCCTGTGGCCACATCTATCTTCTAGCATAGTTTTCTCGCTATTCAGTGTATCAAACTCCTCCATGTCACATTCGTCTATTTCCCTCATCTCTTTCAACGCATCCCGTTCCTCCCTTGTATATTTCACATTCTCCTACTATTAATAGTGAGTTCTACTCTCTATTGCTTTGCCACACGGGCACATCCGTGCATCTATTTCCTCCTCCTCCCGGCTACTGGTATACCTCTTCTTTCTGGCAGGTCCAGGTCACCTACACGAAAGCGCAGTTTCAGCGTTTTCGCGAAGTCCATGGGGCCCTGCAAATACGTTTTCATTCCTACTCTTCACTCAATCCCCCGTATATCTCCCAAGTGTTTTTCCGATTCCACCTTGTTTCTTAGCGCTGGCCTTTCCCTTGTTCCTATCCTTTTTTCTACTGCCTTGTACCTCCCAAACTTCCCGGCGGACACAATCTCTTCTTGGTTTCCCCCTATACCCTTCCATACTTTCTCAACTAAGCCATCCCACCTTATTCCAGCTCGCCTTTTGGTTACTTTCTCCCATACAGCTCTATCAACTATGGCTGGCAACCTCTTTTTTGGCATGTTCCTTACTTTATATTGTCATTTCAACTTGCTCATGTCTCTATTCGTCTTGAGTGGGTGCATTCCCAGTTCTACTCTTAATACTGTATGTTGATTGATCCCTGAAGGTATAGGCGCAGCTGGCACGGGAACGCGTGGCTGACTCCAGACATGAAACGGAACTCCTCTTATATTACATCCTCGCTGTAGAGTTGACTCGCCTCACATGCAGTGTAGGGTTGCACCAGACGAGTGGCATTGGTGGGCACACACTACCCCGATACCCTACTGCCGGAATCCCTTTCCAGCGTGGAACTCCTCAATCTACCATGGATCTTATATGTCGTGTATCTGAGTACAATCAATATCCCCCCTACTCAATATACACGACTATACTCATATCCCCCCTGTTCCTGTGCATGATCAATATTCCCCTCAGCGTCTACAGGCACACTATCACAATCATTCGTATTGTCTCCAGGGCGCACGCTCGAAAAGATCAACTTACGAATTCGGCGAGACTTCAACTCCCGACCCACCCTAGGGAATTATATAGCACTACCTGCTAGACCACTCAGTCCGTACTGACTTTGAACAAAAGCACAATTTTTCAAGAACCAAACAAATCAAACTCTCAATGTCCGAAATACTACCCAAACCTTCCAAAACAGAAAACGTTTCATATGGACCGCACACGCCCCCAGGCGCTCCATAGTCTCTCTTTAGTCTCTCTTTAGTCTCGTCAAAAACCGCTCCCCCATTATTTAGGAAATCAATGCAAATCATGGAAACATATCACAGTAGCCATACTCATCAAAAATAAAATTAAGCCAAGAAATTAAATGCCAGAGGTCGCGAGGAACCCCGTTCCCCCGGACAAGAGTCTCCCCTTATCCCCTACTCCCGCCATTGATACACAGATCGCGACGGTAACGCGAGATAGCATACATTCCTTCACTTGAATTTTATTTTGATATTGAAACTACTCGAAAACTCCAATAAGTCTCGCGGAATCCAAATCGTCCAGAAAAAACAATTCCAAAATACAAGCAATGAAAATATTCATCCAGATTCACAGGCAACCACATTCAGTAAGAATCACCCCGATGCCCCGAACACTACTGCTGTTGCCCCCGCCGCGGCTGCCTCTCCGTTCGGTCTCATGGCGTCACCGCAGCTCGGGTCATCCAGCTGGGTGAAATCAAACGTCGCCTGGTGGTCGTGCGTCTTTTGCCAGTCCGTGTCTTCATACCTCAGCCCAACAAGATGTGGTCGTTCAAAACCGAGGGGCACTGCCGGCCGCCCACTCTCGTGCTTTCATATAATAATATACGTTCTACATTTACGTCACCAGCGCGCAGCGAACCCACAGATTCAGGCAGATGCATGGCTATCCCGGGGTGTGTTGCAGCAGCGACGGTTACGCGGCGGTCGACACGACGGCGGCGGTAACAACGGTGTTTACTGCACGCGCTTCATCGTCGCAACAAAAGTGCAGCAATCCTCTGACTGCCGACGTTGCTGACGGTGCTGCTGGAGCTGCTGCTGTCCCTGCAACTACTACTCTCCAGCGCCTTCGCCACCAGTGCCAAGCGATTCTACCAGGTCCGGCTCAAACTTGGCCCCGCTGGGATCGCTGCTGCTCTCCTGGTGCGGCATCTCCTGACTCTTCTCACACACACGTCCTCTCCTCCAGGACCTCGATCTCATCTTTAAACACAAACACGCTGGCTCCCTCACGAAGCACATCATCTAAAAAGAAAAGACATGCTGGAAGCAGGTTCCCACCTCTTTGGGTTGGCCGGGGCTACACTTGCCAATAGAAGATCACCGGTACTCCACTAGTGTGTTGATTGATCCCTAAAGGTATAGGCGCAGCTGGCACGGGAACGCGTGGCTGACTCCAGACATGAAACGGAACTCCTCTTATATTACATCCTCGCCGTAGAGTTGACTCGCCTCACATGCAGTGTAGGGTTGCACCTGACAAGTGGCATTGGTGGGCACACTACCCCGATATCCCAATACCCTACTGCCGGAATCCCTTTCCAGCGTGGAACTCCTCAATCTACCATGGATCTTATGTCGTGTATCTGAGAACAATCAATACTGTATTACTATTACGGGGGGCCATAGTTAATAGGACCTATGGTATACATAAACACCTATATATTTCACTGTTTTTACGAACAATATTTGGTCCTATCTACTACGGTCCCCGTAATAGCCATCGTACATGAACATCTCGGGATTTTTTTAGCTGCTGTCATTTGTACTGTTTCCAACTGTTTTGCGAGATTCGGGTTCCCTTCCCATACTTTTCCTGCCTGGCTTTGGAAATATTCATCAGCCCTTATCAACTATCGGGGGGGGGGGGGGGGGGGAGGTTAGGATGCAGGAAAGAACGCCTTAAAACATTACCGGCTATGAACGGAGAGGGGGGGGGGGGGGGGGGGGGGGGGGGGGGGGGGGGGGGGGGGGCAAGACGGAAAACAACGTGAGTCACCCATATAGCGATGGGTTGGCGGGGAGGGGGGGTCGGGGCTGCAGGGGGACAACAAACAATAACTCCAATTCATATCTCGGTACGAGCAGCAAGATGGAAAAAGTTGAGAACCTGAATCACCGCCGGTTGATTCAATGATGATACACCGAATGGCCAGACCTTTTTGGAAATGATGACGCACTGCAGGGACGAACGACTCTGTTGGAAGATGATGCTCTGCCGTGGCGATCGTATTGGGTGGCTACTGTAGACGAAGAAAAACCTGACGCATTCCAGGGGTGATCCTGCTGGATGACGCACTCTAGTCAGTAGGTGGCAGCCCAGTGTTGTATGACGACGCCCTGCATTATTACCCCACCCATTGGATGATACCGCACTGCTGACTGTCGGAGCGATCCTGTCGCGCCTGTCGCATGATGGCGCACTGAAGGGCCGACCCTCTTGAATGATGTTTGACGCACTGTGACAGGGTTGACGCTAGCTAATGGAAGAGGGCGGCACTCCTGGATGATGGCGCACCGCTAGCAGCTAGCTGTAGAGGCGATCCTATCTTGCATGATTACACGCTTCAGGCTCGGCCTTTTTTATTGGATGACGAACTGCAGAACCGAGCTGGTCTCTGTATGTGGGGACACCTCAGTCAGTGGTAAATCGTGTCGCCCGCCTATTATAATTAGTAACTTCAGTGCCGAGTTCCTAAAAAATATTGATATTAGCCCTCTTCTATCAATCACAGCACGTGCGTGTGCAGACCAAGACAACCATGTATGTGCGGTTCTGCGGTGCTGTGCAGTACAGATAGATCCAACCCCAAGAAACATATCCTACCTACCGTACATATATTATGAAGATTTGATGGATCCCAGTCGTCAAGATGACCTAACGTATAGTATAGATAATACAATAATATCGGGAGGCCATCTGTCTTTCCTTGCCACATCTATTGAAAGATCTATATCACCAAGTGGGCATCGTGATATGCGCGAGGTATGCAGATTTTTACAGCTGCTAGCAGTGTCGTGTGCGTGTCATATCAACGAACAGTTCAATACTCCCAGTGTATATATCCATGCCTACTATTACGGGGGTCCATAGTTAACAGGACATATGGTGTACATAAAAACCTATATATTTGCCTATTTCTACTAACAAAATTTGGTCCCGTTAACTATGGACCCCTGTAATAGTAAAATAGAATAGCAATCCTATTACTCTTCGTTACTAGTCCAGGTCCTACGTGAAACGGATGCCACGATACGAGAGTCAGATGATACAGACAGCAAGCAGGACACCAGCCCCCCCCCCCCCCCCCCCTCTCGCCCCTTCCGGGAACAGAAAATATATACTACAGTAGGCAACCCCCCTCATGGCTGGATGGCTGGCGTTGACGAGTGATTCTTCGAAGGGCATGTGCATAGTGCTGAGTGCCCTAGGGAATTGTATATTTTGAGGCACCATATATATGATGCCAAACCTGGTGCACGGGTCGTACATGGGTATGGGTAAATACCGACGATACCCGGGCTAATACCCGGGCAAATATCAGGTCATACCTGGGAGTATTCGTACACCCTACCCAAACTCTCTTGTGCCCCCCTCTACGGCCGCAAGAAACCAAGAAAACGACTGTCCCCACGAAATTTATCTACTGTAATGGACAGTTATGAAGGTATCCACTATTATTTATTCGTGTATGTTATGCAACAGGGCAGCAGCCCTACATAGCCTTCCTCCCGTCTCCGCGCAAATCAATCGACCACAAGAACCGAACTTCTCTTTTCTCTCTTCCACCCCATCTCAGCACACAACCACCACCACCACCACAACCACCACGCTTCGCTTGCTGGTCGGAACAAGCGCAAACGTCAAAACCCTCTCTTCTTGCTGCAATTATAACGTACCGAACTGACGTCATAATATAGGAGAAAAAAAAAGGAGAGAACTTACTTTCGCGAGCAAGCTATCCGAGCCCATAAGCCCTCTCCCTTCACATTGTGTTGCACCAACCACCACCACCACTTTTGCTCTACCGATACGCCCCGTCACCGTAATTATTATCCTCTCCCCTGCCCACCCCCTCCCCTAACCCACCCCTCACTTCTTGCTGGAAAAGTACAGAGAGGAAAGTCTCACCCGGTGTACACACAGCAATCCCTATGATGCACGTGTACACACCATACTAACTTCGTATTAGTTAGTAATCGTAGACGTAATCGCAAGCCAAGTACATAACTGGTGCCACGAGTCGAGCCTAGCTAAGCCAAGCCACTGCGTCAAAACGCTGTTGGTTTGTTTGAGGCCATCGTCAGCTCAACCTAGATCAGGCCAAGGGCAAGGTACTGCTGCTGTCACCAAATCACTACTGACCTAACTACAGTAATACTGTATGTAGAATCAACGTTCGATTTGGACATGAGAGACCAAAAAATGCAGTTGTTTCATCGTACTTTTCCGGTCAGAGGCGTTCAGCTACTTTGGGGTCTCGAGAGATTAGTCTCAGGGGGAAACCTGGGAGAGAACCGCCAACAACAAAAAAAAACCTACCAGGTATAGGGCATAACTCGTTATCATCACCCGGACTTGCCGACAACCAAAAAGAAAGAAAAACGAGGCAAATCATCGACAACAGGTGAATCGCTCGGCTCACTCGCGTTGCGCCCTCGAGAGAAACAACCAACTAAAAAGCGTCTCTCGCTACATGACGTATACAATGCGCGCATAGCGCAAGCTATAGAGATGAAAACAAACAAATGCAACAATTAGTGGAGGCAAAAAAACTGCGATTTTGTTTCATCGGAACGCTTGGTACGTCGCGTCATTCCGCTTCAGTTCTGACGAAACAAAATCTTTGGATCTTGCTCTTATACCACCGTTCTCACAATGATGACCAAAGGTTCTTCAACTACTGTTTTCTTTTGTGTATCATCTGCACGCAGTACCCCATATTCCGCCTCCAATCCTCATCTCTCTCTACACTTCCCCTAGAGGCCACCAATCCCCGCGGGAACACGCCGTCCAATCAGACAATTTAGCCCGGACCCCCCTCCGCAAAAAAAAGCAAGTTGTTTTCGCTCGCAAGAGCATAAGCCGCCCAGTTGCCAGCCTAGTTGGCAAGATATATCGCTTTGTTCAACGGATTTTGTACTGGAAGGGGACACGGAGTACACCTCCCACCCGGGGGGATACAGAGAATACCCTCCCTCCGCCTTCACTGTACACGTCCAGTAAACTTAGTTCTGCACACACATGGCCGAATCGAAAACTGGGTGTAATCCGAGTCTTGTCCCTCCAATCTCGCCCGGCCAACAATTGACCAGAGCCGCCCACATCGCAGACCCCCCCCCCCCCCCCCCCCCCCCCCCCCCCCCCGGAAGTATTTTACGGACACCATACATGCGCCGCAAACCCGATAAAACACTAACAGAGGCATGGTGCATGCCACCCCGGATGCGGCTTTGTGCCGCGAAAACATGCATTGAACAGATGGACGGGTTGGGCTTCCTCAGTATCCCTCTCTCCCCCCTTTACCCAAAAACTCATGTCTGATTTTCCAAAAAAAACCGCAAGACGGATTCAACAATATCTACAGCAAGTACAACGAAGACAACCTGATGAAGAACGCTGCCGACAAACCAAGCTAAGCTTCGACAAACCAAGCCAAGCGTAGTCAAGCCTAGCCGAGCCTATAGCTAAGATCACCAGCCTAGCCTAGCTCAACCCTTTCGAGTACTGCAGTCCCGTTTTGGGGAAAAAGCACTTGGAATTAGAGTGGTTTGTCCCCAAATCGGGACCGCAGTACTAAAGGGTAACCAAGCCAAGCCGGGCAGTGCAAAGCCAAGCAGGCAAAAGGGGCTTCTGAGGCTGTAAGATCATTGTCGAAAACGTTCGTTCGGTCGGTCGGTCGATCAAAACCTAAATGGTACAAAAACAAACCCGTAAAACACCTAGAGCCACACATCTGCTTTTCCAGCGGGAGCTACACCACTAAACGCTTGATTCGACACTGACACACGCCACAAACAAAAGGCACGCATGCAATACGCGGAAAGTATGCACCGGAAAGTATGTACCGTCCCAAAGCGTACGGGATGCAGTAAAGCCAAACGGGCTGACTGACCTCGCTCGGCCATGTACCATCAGTTGTTCATTCAAACGTCCGTTGGGAAACTATGATACAGCAGTAGCAGTACTATTATGGTAGCACTGGGTCTTTCGTAAAAAAAGAGCCGGGGTTTCTTTCACCCGGTGTTGGGCATAATAACGTGTGCGTGTGCGTAAAAAAAAACGACAACACCTTTCATGCCCCTCCCCCCCCCTTCCCATTCAAGAAAAAGACAAGGAAGAAAAAAAAGCAAGACCGTAGGGTTGCTGTGCGGCCCGGCCCCATCGACAACAGTTCAGCAGTCGATGCGCGGGTAACCAAACCGGTGGTTAGCCGTAAAAAGACATCAGACGAAAGCAAGACGCCACCACCACCGCGTCCACCAAAAGCTCCGGCAGCCAATGATGCCCGAGAAAGATCGAGAAAGGGGAACCCCTGTCCATTTGACACGCCTCGCGTTTGCTTGCACTGATTGCTTGCGGCACTCTTTTCTTTCCTGTGGGTTCAATCAAGTGCCCCATCAGCCGTACCTATTATATATATATACAGCGAAGCCGGGTGCTTCGCACCAGAAACACAACCACAACTGATCGAACTTTTGGCGCAGCCGCCAGGAACTGACTGCCCTCACGGAACCGAATAATCAACCAAACGAATCAATAATTTCCCTCTCACCTTTCCCAGGGTACGAAACAGAAAATCTACACAACGAAAACGGCCCGCGAGGGTTGTGCATGTCGGTATCCATTGCACAGTTCTTGTGGTGAAATTTGCAGGAATTTTCCTCGGCCACTTCCCGAGGCGTGATTTTCCAGGTATTTTCCTTGCCCTCTCGGGAATTTTTTCGTTGCCGATTGTTCCTTCTCTTGTCTCGTCTTGTTGGGGCATTTTGGCTATCTTCGATCTTCCGTCTTGTCCGTTTAACGAGTCGAGATCCCCGTCATCACCAAGAGACGGGAGTTCCAGTTACGCTTGCTTCCAACCTCATCTTTCGCCCCCGGGGCTTTGTTTCCCCGCCTTGAACCACCCGACTTGTCGACCACCCTATTTGTTCACCAGGTCGGTCCATTCGTTCAACCAGTTCGACCCCATGGTCCATTTCGTTCCACAAGCTTTGGTTCATTCCGTCCGTTGGTGGCGGCCACTGACCACCGTAAAGCACGCAAAAGACAACACACCCAACTCCTTGGGATAATTTTATATTCGAGAAGTTTCTTCAAGACTACGTAGGGAGGCACACACAACATAGATGGCCGCGATCGGAAAATATCATCGGGATATGTTTCCATTGCCACATCGCATCGCTCCGCGTTTGCACCCACCCCGTCTGTCCAGCGAACCAGCGCGAATACTCGCCCGAGGCGGTCGGTGTGCAATATTTACTCGCGTATGATACGGCAGTTCGTCCGCCAGAACAGCCCCACCATAGGTGTTCCCCATCAGTTTGAGGCATCTTGTACGAGCAGATGAGCAGCAGGCGAGATATCAAGCGTGTCCCTTCAGCACATTCTGGCAGGCGGCAAGCTGGTCGATGAGGACCTTGTCAGTAGCCCCGTGGCCGCCCGGCGCGGTCGACACCAGCAGGAGGGACTTCATTGCTTGCTATGACGAGGTGGCAGACAGCCATGTGAGTCAACACGAAAAAAAAAAACAAAAACGTACCCAAGTGTGGCAAAGCGCGGCAAGCGGAGGTACACCGAACGACGTCGGGAGGGCAAGGTAAGGCAGGGCAGGGGGACGGTCAGTGGTCGAGCAAGTGGCGGTGGTGACTGCAGGAGCAAGACCGAGCGATAGAGAAACAACTCCCCCTCCCCACCATTTTGCCCGTCCATGGCGAGCCCCCCCCCCCCCCCCGAGAAAAAAATCAAAATCAAAATCAAAATCAGCACGCACGCACGAGCGCGCGCTCGGTTTATGGGCTCACAGTATCTCTGGCGTCCTCGCTCTGCGTCATTCCCAGGAGAGCACGCATGCACTCCCGCCTCATGCCAATCTCCTCTTCCTCTTCATCGTCTTCGTCCGCCCCGGCCTTCTCCTCCCCTCTTCTGCCGCCCACACGTTGCATGATAGTCTTCGTCATGAAGCCACCGACAGCAAAAAACACCAGGGAGTCCAGCAGCCCGCGGCTGAAAGCCTCCGACTCAGCTTGAGAGTGAGAATCAACCCGGACCCCCTTCCCTCCACCGCCTCCGCCAGAGCAAGACTTTTTGTCCGAGGCCAAGAGCGCGGCGCGCAGTATAGGGTCGTGAGCCAGATTGGCGACGACGACGGAAGCTTGGCGGCGAGCGGCACGGTGAGGGGTTTCCACCAGGAGGCGCGCGGAGGCTGAGGCCAGGGCTGAGGCCGCGCTCGAAGCTCCGTCCATGCTCAGTTGCTGACGGAAGGAGTCTAGGCGGGCGTGGTCATGGTTGGGGGTTGGCAGGAGAAGGGGTGCGGGGGGTGGTCGGGGATAGGGGGGGGGGCTAGGGTGGGGAGGGGATGGGGGTCGGGTGGGGGGGGTGGGGGTTCGGGGGCCCTACGCATCACGCAACTTGCAAAGTTGCGTATCGACCTCTCAATAGGTCGAACTCACAGCTGACGCCGTTGTAATAAGCTCACGAAAAAAAAAAAAACACGACAAAAAGCCCCAAATGTTCTCTCTGCTCACCAGTTGAAGTCAGTCCCGCGACAACAGAGGCGGCGTCCGCCTGAACAGTGGGGAACCCTTCCCGGATCATTCCCGACAAAAGCATAACGTCGTTCGTCATGTCCTCGTCAAGCTCCTCGAGTTTCTCATCCGCAGGGAAGGCGAGGTGGGGAGGGGACGATCCAGTGAAGCCCCCGGTCTGCATGGAAAACCCCATGGGTGCAGGGCCACGCCCTGGCGGCTTCATGTTGATAGTTTCGAGTGCCAGACCTTCTCCGTAGGGGTGTGCCGTGCAAGGCCGGTACCGGAACGTTCCCGCCAACGTAATGCCTTCTTGGTTCTGACGGGAAACAGGACAGGACGAGACAGGACACCCCAGCACACGAGCGGCATGGCAAAGTGCGACGAGACACACACGACATGGGAGACGCGGGACGACGGGGCAAGAGAGGTGAAGAGAGGGAGGGAGGGAGGGAGGGAGGGAGGGAGGGAGAGGGTGAACGAACGCGAGTGGAAGGAAGAAGGGGTTGTTAGCTTACTCCTATGCGGTAGCACCACGGTATCGTAAATGTATCAATACTCTGCAGCAGTACCTGCCTAGCGAGCAGTATATTACCCAAGTGGGATTGCTCGGGTCAACGAATGAATACACTCTGTACGAGATAGTATCCTTTTGTAGCGATGTTCTGCAGCGATATGACAAGCCATATAGAATACTCGTACGTCATACGTATATGCAGTGTGCGTGTCTCGTTATCATGTTGCACGTCAGGACCTGAAAGTTACGGTTCGACGAATCAATAGTAACGAACTTACGTTTCCATGATCAATTAGTTGCGCCGCTAGTTCATTTGAATTGACAGTCTCATGGGACGAGAACGAGCGCGCAATCCCCTGCGATGCCACTCTCCTTCACCCCCAGTAACTGTTCGTCAACTCTCATCAGTTCATGATAAACCAACAAGTCTTGAGAAAGACAATTAACAACTCAGGTACCATCGTCCTACACATCTTCATCACCAGTGCAGCCAGGGCCATCTAACAGCAGCGTCTCGCGCTAGCCTCTAAATACCGTCATCGGCCAGGCGTGAGACCAGTCCTAGTCGCAAGATTTGAGGGTCAACTCATCACTAGACGGCCTGAAATCTAAGAGGGGTTAACCGGCGGACCGGGAGAGCCAGTTAGAAAATAGGAGGACAAAACAAAAAAAAAGCGACCAACGAAGCGACACCTTTTTCGCCGCTGCCACCCGGCAACGAGAGCTAGATCATACAGATCACAAATATGTCTGCCCCGAGCGTAGATCATCAACTGGGAGTCGACTATCCTTTCGAGGTGTGCATCGTTGTCCCCCTCCTCCCTCCCTCCCTCCCCCCCTCATCTCTCACGTTCATGAAATCCACCAGGTCTCGGAAGAGGCCCGAAAAATACAATCCGTCGCCCTCTCTCAGCTGAACTTCGACAAGGATAAGCCCGTCCTCGTCGTAAGACTCCAGCAGCTGACCTGACGCCTGGCTCGGAGCTAAGAAAACCGTGACCATAAAGCAGAGGAAGAGACTGCCTTTTTGGTAGGAACACTTGAACTGCGACGAGGCGTACATGGCAAGTACGGGACAGCGGAGACTACGTGAAAAAAAAAGGAGGCCGAGTTAGCATGTATTTGAAAACGAATTGAAGCTACAACTCATGTAGTACAACCCATCCGCGAGGTCTAAAAACACATTGTTATCATTTCAAAAAGTGTGGCATCGATTCTTCTTTCGTCGTGCGCCCCTGTGGTGCACGTGGTAACTGGTACCAGGCGTCATACGTCCATATCGGTAGCATTTTTGTGAGGTAGCAACCACAGCTAATACAGGTCATGATCTATCCAACTACACCAGATGATCTAGTTCCTCACCCGCCGTTGTGAAAGGGATGTGCAAGATCTGCGCACGCGTATAGATCCAACAAGAAATAGTTTGCATGCAGATCATACAACTCCAACCCGGCAACATGAGCTAGATCCTACCAGGTACATATGAGGAATCTATCTACCTGATCTGTCTGCTCTCAAAGAGCTAGATCATCAATTCAAAACGGAACATCTCTTGGACAACCTGCCCCGAGGTTTTTCCATGAAACATCTAGAATCATCAAATGGAAACAGATGATGTCTCTGAGGCGTGGGACTCCACTATTAATGGCACCAATGGCACCAACTCACCGTGCACTCTAGAATCATCAAATGGAAACAGATGATGTCTCTGAGGCGTGGGACTCCACTATTAATGGCACCAATGGCACCAACTCACCGTGCACTCGCTCGGTCTGAACTGGACGACGTCGACGCCGGCCAGACCGAAGGCAATTTTGAGGGCTTTGACGATCACCTCAAGCTCTTCCCTCGCAAACCGAGTGGAGGTGACCGCAAAGTTCGTGCGCTCCAAACGGTAGTCACTGGGAAAGCGTTCCGCACAGAGTGTGCTCGGTGGTATTTTCCCCGGTCGTATTTCCCCTGCGGAATTAACGAGGGCGGAGCGGGGTTGGGTAGAGTGTGATGGACGTGGGGGTTGTCGTACCAAGTTGTCCCATAAAGATTGTCCCTGAAGGAACGTTCCTAGTCAAGGGTCTTATGATTGATCTTGATCACCCATCAACCTTGGCGCACCGCAGACGTACCCGCTTCTTTTTAGCAATTAAAATCGTACATACATAAAAACAAGACACCCACCAGGTGAGCCTAAAACTACTGCTCTGTACGAGTATGGATACTCTTGCGCAACACACGAAACCACGGAGACAACCGGAATCACCAAATAAAAGCCGAACCGAACCACAAACAAAATACATGAGTACAAAATCTAGCCACTCAAGTCTTACCGGCCACCAAATTTGGACATTTCATGACCCCGGGCGATGATGAAGGATTAAGTTGCGGTCCCCAACGGTCTTTGGGCAGTTCAGCTGAGGGTTGTCGGCGGTGGCAGTAGAGCAGCGGCAACAAGAGGATATAAAGGTTTTTGATTTATTAATAGTAAAATCAGTGCGGCAGCCGAGCGTGAGGTTGAGACTGAGATTGTTGATCGTCCATCGAATCCGAAAATGATTTTTGAGAATTCGGTCGCTAAAGCGCAAAAACCGCTATAGGGGATACAATAAAATATTAATAGAAGCTAATATTAATAGTACACAAGTATAAGGTAATACGTATGGTACAGCAAAAATATCGGTAACAAAAATGCGAATATTCCGGGGGCCATTCCGACAATGCGAATATTCCGGGGGCCATTCCGACAATGCGAATATTCCGGGGGCCTTTCCGACAATTCTTGGCTTTCGGCCTAACAGAATATGTCGAGCGCGATATCGTGTACAGCAGTATCGGTTCCTGTTTGGGCGGTTGCACCGCTGTTTATTTCCCAGGTCAGAATCTGCTAAGGCATCACAGATCAGTCAAGGTCAGAACGTCAGTGAAATAACAATATACATAAAAATACGGCCACCAAGACGCACCAAGGAAAGCAGCACATAAGATGCGTCCCTTCTGCGTGGCAAAACAAAAAAGATACGTACGTACGTACGTACTGCTGTAGTACCAAGGCACCAACTACTAGACGTAGGTAAAAAAATCTATCGTTCCAATATTTTGATTTCGTGTGCCCCAAGACGGAAAATAAATAATTCTCTCTATTTCCAGCACGAAATAATTAAATTGAAATTGGGGTCAATTGATTTAATTGTTTTGGTCAGATAGCATTTCCGAATCGAAAAACAGATAATTACCGAAAGGTTCCTCGAAGATTTTATATATATATATTTTGGTGATTTGTGGGTGAAGCAACTGAGGCAATCGATTGATGGGACGTCTTGCTCTATTATACTGCTGTAGAGCAAAAGTAAAGTATTACAGAACCTCGGATAGGCACTATTAATACTGCTGCTGTACCGTGGTACTCACCGGAGGGTAGACTGCTGCTCTTCGTACGTACCCCGGTACATACAATTATTAATATTAATAGTAGGTACGTACATATCGGTGCGCTTTTTATTTCAAATATTAATATAAGAATAGGTGGTTACTGCTGCTGCTGTTAAATGAAATAAATAACAAATAATCTTGCACGACGGGGTATTTCATCTCGTCAATAAAAATCTACACGCAGTATATTAATTATCCCGAAATTAAATATCGTGAGTAGACATTTTTTTTCACCCATCTGAAATCACGAATCCAAGGCACCTGGAACTACAGTCAGCGAATGTATCTGACTATCAATATTGATATTAAAAAAAAATTGCGAACGTTCCCGATAGCTGCTCGTTTTCAAAGAACGTGCTTTCGGCCTTGGCGTTTCGTGTAGAGGGGAACTTTAGCGAATTTTGGATGTGACAAGTACTCGTATTTTGAAGTGGCAGTTACTAATAGTGACCGGTACGAGGTCATGACCGGTGGCGAACCCCGCGTCGGGTGTAAAAGTGTCTTTTCATTTAAGCTCGCGGCCATTAATTTGTCGGAATATTCCCTAGTACAACCAGGCCTTTACATACACTGGAAACCCCGTACCTTTTTTGGGGGGATACCGGAAAGATGCATCCCTGAATTCCAAATAAATTGTGATTGTTCCGGTAGCGGAAATAATCATCAACAAAAATCGGTGAGTATCGGGGGTACGTCAAAGCTCAAAACCACAAAGTAGTGTTTAATTTCCACAGCCATTCAACAATTATTCATGACGTCATCGTAATGCCGAATGAACATGCAACAAGGCGAGTCTACAGCAACATGACACCTTTTTTTCATCCTACAATGTAGTAGTAGTAGTAGTAGTAGTAGTAGTAGTAGAGTAGCATTAATAGTACCTCAAGTCGCATCCGCTCGCAACCATGTCTAAATCGTCACCACCAGATATTGAGTCGAATATTCAAAAGTCTGTCCTCACCTGGCTTTCCTAGCCCTTGCAGCCGGTTTCCTGGTAGAGGCATTTGCTCTGTTCCAAGCATGCCTTGAGGCACGTTCAAATTAGAAAAAAAACAGGGTTAAAAGAAGGGCAACGGGCGTGGTTTAGCGAGCAGCGTGGTGCAAACAAGCGGGGACATCACTGATGACACATAAGTGCGTATATTCATATCACACAAAGACAAAACGTAGCAGAGGTTCGTTTCATCACAACAGACGCAGCAGCACATCACCTATAACCTATCAACAGCCTACACGGAAACGGCCGGGCGGGTACATGTCACGAACGAAGGGCAGGCTTTTGCGTTTTGTGCTGAAGTCGGGCGGGGCGCGTCAGTAGCTCGAGGTCAGTTGACACGCTGTCGTCAGACGCAAGAGGAAGAGAAAATGGGCGAGGGCAAAGCCAACGCAGCACAGCCCCTTCAGGCTTACTGCGCTCGTCCGGCGACAAGCCCTGTACATCCCTGGGTTTCGTATGTGCATATGGGTGTCGAGCGAAAGAAACACGTGCGTGTTCGTGGATCAAACATACCACGTGGTGCTACGTTCATAGTCAACAGACGACGTAGCGCCGAGTTCACAAACGAGTTAGTGGGGCGCTTCAGAAAACCACGTCAAAACCCCTGACGAAGGCAAGCACCTGCCGTATAGCAAAGCCTGGCGAGCGGGTTTCGTATGTGCATATCGATGTCGAGCGAAAGAAACACGTGCGTGCTCATAGATCAAACATACCACGTGGTGCTACGTTCATAATCAATAAACGACGTAGCGCCGAGTTCACAAACGAGTTAGTGGGGCGCTTCAGATAACCACGTCAAAACCCCTGACGAAGGCAAGCACCTGCCGTATAGTAAAGCCTGGCGAGCGAGAGCTGTCGTTATCCACCGACGGCAAGGGTTGGTTTACCCCTCGGGAATTGCACTCGAGTTTTGGGGGACAATTTTACAAAAAACAATGTGGGGGATTTTCTGAAGGAAAATAGTAAAATAGTGCAAGCGGAACCTCGGTGGAGTGGCGGGGGCGGGGCTTGATGGAGGGCAGCAATTGACAAAAATGTGTGACGTTTCGTCGGGCGTGTCGTATAGTTGCGCGTGGACAGTTGAGGCCCCTGCCCCTTGGTTCGCTCTGGAGGGGCGGGTCCCCCGAGCCAATTAGATGAAGCAGGAGGGGGGGGGGGGGGGGGGGAGGGGTCAAAGCACGCTACGTACTGCAATAGTGGTGCTCCTTTGTGGTGGAGGACAAGCAAGACAGGTGTGCAAATCACAGCTGTAGTGCCGTACATGTCAGACAGGGTTAGGGTTAGGGTTGTTGCTCTTTTCTTCACATTAAACATTAAACCGTTCTTTCTACCCGTCGACATCCAGCACAACCAGTGTCCGTGCCGATTCTTCGATCCTAGATGGGTACATGTTCTTCTGCTGTCACAACACTATCGGCACAGCAGAGATACTATAAATACGTTGCCACCTATGCATTGCAATGCCATGTCATCATCATCATCATGCCATGCGTACGACAGGCGTCATCATCACGCCATGCGTACGACAGGCACCACATACACATGCATTTCATGCCCGGACCTAGCAGAGAAACTAAATGAAACAACGAGAAAAAAAAAAAAACAAAAACAAAGACAATTCGAAAGAGGAAAAGAAACAAGAAAAAAGAAACAAATGTATACCGGGTATATATATATATGGTACGACCAAATAGTGCCATATTTAGGTCAATCAGGCTTGCAGCGAAAAAGGCCATAGAGGTCACGGCGATGTCAGCCTGGAATAAATTCCCGTTGAAAACAGGCAGGCATGATTAGCATACCAGTATCATAAATTCATCAACAAATGAACATGGCAACGTGGTCCTGCTGTATTTCATGAAGGGGATGGATAGATCTGGGGAATGGAGCGGCTGAAAACAGGCAGACACGTCGTACAGCAGTAGTAAGTGGCCATTTCAATAACGATTGGCGATACTATGAACAGGGTAGGGTCGACATTCGCGTAGGGTTGTTCGATGGGGCGATCAGAGTCGTTCAAACATGGAGGCAGCTTGAGCGAAACCGAGCACAACATGGTTGGTAGAGTATTCCTAGGGCAGCGATTCATTCGACTGACTCTTTGTCTTATGGGACCAGAAACCAGAAAACAAAACAGGAGTTTCCCTTCATCGCGTAGAAACCCCAGGGTAGTGCCGTCGGTAGACATGAGCCATTTCCGATCACTCTGCCCAAACATGAGAACATGTGCTTTCAACACACACCACCCGCCGCCGACGATTCCTTGCTTCACAGGGCACGAGATGACGTCAAACCTTTAAGGCCGTACGCCCCACTGCTCTGAGAGTGTTCGCTACGAGTACCAAGTTTGAGGGTCGTTAAAGCTGTGTGGCAGGGCAGGAGTTCTCTCTCAAGACATCGGAGCCTGACCCATCTCTGGCCGTTTTTCTTCCAGACAAAAACGGGACCCAGTTTCGTCTACGAAACAACAAACGGCGCAGAAATGGAGAACTCCGGCCACACACACAGCATCAACGACCCCTCGACCATGGTAGCGAGCACTCTCAGAAAAGTGGAGCATAGCCTCCAAGGTTTGGCGTCATCTCGTGCCCTGTGAGGCGAGCGATCATCGGCGGTGGTAAGTTGTGTGTTGAAAGCGCAGCTTTTTCCTGCTGCGGTATACCACCAAATAATTTCTCCCATCGGCTGTGTGGGTTTCAACACCATGAAGGGGAAATCCTGTTCTGTTTTCTGATTTCTGGTCCCATAAGAGTCAGCCTAAAGAACAACAAATTGTGCGGGTTTCTAACGGAAATATCGTGCCTTTTTTGCGTGGCAGGTTCTGAAACTTCGCCTGCGCAGGCGGTTTTACGTCGGCTGGCCATATCATAATGGATATGACAGCAGTCACGACATACATTGCATGAAAGAGAGAAAACCAAAGGAAACGAGAAACACAGAAAAACGAAAATAAATCGAAAGAGAGGACCATAAAGAAAAAAGAAAAAAGTGTGTTCTCCGCATTATTTTCACTTTCTTTCTACCCGTCGACATACAGCACAACAAGTGTCCGTGGCGATTTCATCCTAGAAATGTGGCAGATTCTTCCATCCTACTATTAATATTGATCTTAATATAAGACGGAGACAAGTTCTGCGGTCACAATGCGCGAGGAACATTGCCAACCTTTCCCATTCCTTCGTGTCGTTATACACTTGCTCGTGGGAGAGAGTTCGTCAAAATGTCACTCCAACTCCGAAGACAACGACATCGCAAAAAAAGTGTGGATTTTTTTATTCGGGGGATCACGCACGACGCAGGCACACTTTTTCCCGACAAAGCGCCGAGATATATATACGAGATAAACGGCTCTTATCTTCTACCTGGAGAATAATTTTCAAGGTGAATTTCAACAAAAGTTGGTTCGCCTACAGGTGATAAGGGTCGTTAGTGTTCAGAAATTTGGATTTGCCAAGTTTTTTACCAAACTTTTTTTATGCATAAGTCAGTTCCCAGGCGCTTCGTTGGCAACCAACTGCCTGGTGGAATGTACGCTTGCCATCTCATATTGGCGAGTTTTTAGCAAGCTTTGAAAATCCAAATCAACAAAAACTTGCCAACTTCACAGCGGTGTCATCAAAAACGGCCGACAAATATTATAAATAACTACCTTGTAAGAAGCACGTCAGCTGTGAGTTCAACCGATACTGGACACATTGGTCTGGGTCTCGGCGCGATCCGTGCACTCTGAAGCGCGTGGCGGGCGCTCACAGTCTTTTTTCCGGCGGGAGTGGATAAGACGATTTCCCTGGTTTCAGTAAAGAGGCCTTACTTTGTACGTACGTATCGGTACATACATGTCATTCATGCTGTCTGTTTTCTCCCCTATATAGGCTCTCACGAGCTAGCTGTGTGAGCACACAGCTCAGACATGTAGCAGGTAAACAACAGACAACATGCACAGATCCCAACGTCCCAACGCTGCCGCCCCCCCCGCCCGCCCGCCGTTCGTGTGCGGCACGCCCATATGCGCAGTGTTGCTGTGGTTGGTTGCGTTTGTCGGAGCCTGCAGTCCGCATTCCACCGTTTGCCATATACTTTTTGATCCGTATATACCCAGGATGACGTATACCAGGTATATCCCTGTACATATTTTTTGTGTTGCACGGAGCACGGACCACCGCCTAGAGAACAATACACACAGCAGTGCACAGAGCGCGCTTACCTCCAGCTCCCTACAGCACCACAACCCTGCTGCCCTGCTGCCCAGCAGCAACAGCAGTGGGCACACCTTGCGCGTATGGCATGATCGTACTGCGGCTATCACACCAGTTGGTTTATTCGATCGATCACTTGACCACTCCACGAACTACAGCAGTAACTATTTATTGCTGTGTGTGATCCAACATTGCCACACAGCTGTGCTCAGCACAGTGGGCCAACAGCAGCAGCAGGCAGGGTACTATGCGCATGTGGAAGATCCGCGCTGGACGCTCAGTACTACTACTGTAGTTCGTTGTTGTTGCCATCTTCATTGGCCGATGCACGTACCTTCCGCAATGTGTGACCCATTATCCCCGGATCGATATATTCGTCGTCTCGAGTATACAACAAAAACAAATCGTTCGTACTGCTGTATGTACCACAAATTATTCGTACAGCAGCAGCGTTCGTACAAAGCATACTTACAGCAGCAGTAGTAGTTCTCATTGCTGTGTGTCCTACATTGCTGACCGATAGGTCCTGAAAGGGGGTCAGTACACGTACGTTCCTCGCGTGGCATTCTACAGCAGTACTGCTGTATATGCAGTCGCACCTGTACGATCCACTCTACTGCTGTAGGAGATCGTGCAAAGTGTTTTAGATTGCGTAAAAACACGACGTGCCAGTTGTACGAGCACTGTTCTAGCGTAGACATTTATACTCAGCGCGATAAAAAAAATTGTTTCCGAGGTTTGTCCTGCCTACCCCCCCTCGCTCAGTGTTGGGACTGGTCTGGGTAATCGGCCGCTCATTTGCGGCCCAGGACGCGTTTTCAGAGTTGTGGGCTGGGTTTAGGCGGTTCTTGCCGTCTTCCGTGTTCGACTCGCATCATCCACGCTTTTTTTATATTTCACTTTTGACTTTTTTTGTACCAGGACTACAACAGTAGTATTAACAATCATACATTCGTTCACACATTTGCTTTTCTGTGTATAGTATGATATACTGCTGTAATACAAGTTGTGTGTGTTTATTTTCCACTTTTGACTTTTTTTGTACCAGTACATTCATCCACCTTGCTTTTCTGAACGTATAATATGATATATATATATATATATATATATATTTTTTTTTTTCATCATCACTTTTACTTTCCAGCCCACTCGTAGGAAGTTTTTACCCCTCGACGATCTTCTGGACAAGCCGTGGTCACAGGTGTCGTCCCTTCTCCCCCCCGGTACGTGCCTTTAGTTTTTATCGCGCATAGGGTTCAGCATTCCCACTGCTCGTCGATTTTCATCGAATGTACAGCTAACTCACGCTCTCGCGCTTTCCGCTCATCAATTTTATGCAAGAAAAAGTCCCTACGAGCATGCACTCGGTGAGACTCGAACTCACGAAATTGATCTTGATAGGCTCGCGGACCACCTACCAAGCCACCGGGGACGCCGGCAAGTTACTTGTTGTGTGTTTTTACCCAAGATCAAGAGTTTGGGCCCGCTTGCGTGTGGCGTGCGTTCACACCTCAACATTTCACAGCTACTCCCAATCGCAATAGTTGGGAGTAAACCAAAGTATGCTCGAGAAAACACTGATTATTATCGTAGGTACTTCGTACACTCGCAGTATTTCGGGGGTTTTGTACTCGAGATATATACTGCGAGTACTCGCAGTATTGTCATGTTCTGTCGATACTACTTCGTATACTTTCGGGCTCGCACCATTAATAATACGGGGTTCGCTACTGCTGCTGGCGTGGATACCCCCTGTTGTGCTTCAACCCTGTTGTGCTTCAAGTGTCTCGGGGTTAAGTACCGCGGGTACTACAAGTATTCTAGTATACAGTAGTAGCAGTATTTCGTCCGTTGGTAGTGTTCGTACTACTGCTGTTTCTTCTGCGAGACTCAGTACTCGCAGTAATGAAATACCCTCAATATGCCCAGTATACTTCGAGTATGATGTATACTTCAACCGTCTGTGCACCGCGTCGACAATTCTCAGGCCCAGCGTTCGGCACCAAACACACCCAGATAGTCCCACACGAGTGGGAGTTGAAGCAAACCACTTTCGCTGGAGACGATTCGAGTACTTGGAAGCAGTCTGGCAGTATTTCGAGATATGCATTTGCGAGGAATATATATCATGCATGTACTGCGAAATACTCTCAGTATCTCGAGGTTCTGTACTGCGCATATTGCCTTTACTCCAAGTCTTTCGTGTTTCGATACTACTACTGCGGGCACATACTTTCCTGTATTATCGGGGTTCGGTACTGCTCACTCTCATTACTCTCAGTATTTGGGCCCTCTCAGTGCTGGCAATATTTTTGCCGCCAGTACTCCAATACTCTCAGTGCTCGGACCACGATTTGTTCTCGAGCATTTATCTGTGAATGATGTTACCGTGAGCACCAAGAAACATATATTTTGGGGGAACATATATATTATTGTACCTCACAGGTGTCGTCCCTTCTCCCCCCCGGTACGTGCCTTTAGTTTTTATCGCGCATAGGGTTCAGCATTCCCACTGCTCGTCGATTTTCATCGAATGTACAGCTAACTCACGCTCTCGCGCTTTCCGCTAAATACGTCGTACCATCATCGATCAATAATGCACTCGAAATCCGAGAACGGCTTCAGTATAAATACTGCTGTAGTAGTACGAATTCTTGAGCAGTTTGCCTCAACGTTGAACTCTGGGATGGTTTCCATGAGGCATTGATCACGTAGGATAGGCTGTTCAGGTACATGTTCAGGTATGTTCCTGTAGGAATCAAGGTACGGGCGAAGACCCGACCCAACCCAACCGTATAACTTGGATCCCAAACCGCAGCCCAAACGGGCCGAAATTGGCCATAAACCCGGCTGCGAACGAGGACATTTCTCTGTTGCGGACGACGATGGCGAAGTGCAGACCCGCCTGCGCTTTTTGAAGTGAAAAACACCCCCAATGAGAGATTTCTACTCACAGATTATACGTAGACCCTACCCTAGTCGTACGAGTACCTCGTTCACGTACGAGTGAGGCGGTATTTACTGCTGCCGATCGCTTCTCAGACTTGCAGCACTCGTCGGGGGCCAAGTGGTTCCGGACCATGCCACATGATTTTCTAAATTTATGAAGTACATAGCTGTGAGATCGACTGATCAAGTAGTTGATACCCAACTTTGCAAGCTGCGTAATACGTCTCACATAATCTTTTCTTTTTGAAATACGTCAGCTGTGAGTTCGACTGATTAAATAGTTCACTCAACTTTCAAGCTGCGTAACATGTCTCGTCTAAATTCTATTTTTACCGATTTTTACAAGTATTTTATTTTGAACGTCAGCTGGCATCACGGAAAGATCTGTGGTACAATAGAACTACTCATCACTCCGAGGTGTGCAGCATGGCGGCGGGAAACGTATTCAATCATGGACCTCTGTCCGCTTCGCATAGTAATTTGATGTACTTTTCCTTCCCGAGCGAGCGTAGCGGGAGGCGTAGGCCGCCCGCGGAGCGAAGCGCCTCGTATATGATACCCGAAAGGTAATTATACCAGGTACACGTACCTGCCTGGTATGAATTCTCTGGACAAGCCGTGGTCACAACGGTCCGTCCCCTCCTCCCTTTCTCCCCATCCGTGCGTGCCTACGTCTAAAAGGCGCATAAGGTTTAGAATTGCCACTGCTCGTGAACATCCACGGAATGTTCCTATTAATATTATAAGTATCAACTATTTAATCAGTCGAACTCACAGCTGACGTATTTCAAAAGTTATAAAAAAATTAAACAACTCATCACCCTCTCGAGCTCATTTTTCATAATCAATTTTTACGTAAGAATAAGTCCCGACGAGTACGTACGCACTCGACGAGGCTCGAACCGACATTCATCATATTCATAGTAGGCCCCGCACGACCATGCAGGCCACCAGGGGCGGCGGCAGTACCACGCACGATTCCAGCCTCAGCCGATGGCGTTCAAGTACGAGTGGTGAGTACGCAGCAGGATGCGGAGTAAGCGCACTTGAAAAAACAAGAAACATCTACTGATAGAAACGAAAGAAAGGAGAGAGGATGAAGATCAAGCTGAACCGCAACACAAAGCTCGCAGACAATAGACAGCAACCAGGGCACCCCTGAATCCCCGAGCGCACGCAAACACTCGGCACAACCCGAGCTGTTGGTGGGGGCCGTCCTCCTTCCTCAAAGTACGAGAACCACGACGTCACAAAGCCGACATCTCTCAAACCATCAACAACCATATAGGATTTTTGGTGGTGTGTTACATTCGACTGAGCTAGCTGGCTTCGCGCGGAGGTCCCCTGCGTCAGCTCGGAATGGTAGTGGATCGTTCATGGCCCAGTTTGAAGAACTCCAGAGGGCACATAGACCACGTGGACATGTAGTAGGATTTCGGACAGCCAACCAGCTGGCGGCATTTGCAGGTAGATAGAGGTGGCAGGTGGGGTGTGAGGAGCAGCCTCCAAAGACCACCCGCGCTTTGTGTACTTCGATCATTTCTTGCAAAAAAAAGAACCGTTCGGAACTCTCCTCCAGATTCAGCTGGATCTGTCTGTCTCAACAACACCACACCCACAAACGAAGGGCCAAGGGCTTGCGTAAACGTGCAGCGTAGGTGGTGATACAAGAGGCCCCCGTGGCCCGACCGCGGCAGTTCTCCGTAGGCCAGGTGGCATTGTGGACCTCACGGGCTTTACTCCAAATCCCGTCCCCTCGTCTAAGAGTCCATGGACGACGGAAGAGTTGCTGTCAATATCGTATCAGACCTCCTTTCTCTGCTGCAACTAACTCCAACGCTAAAGAAACGCAACCTCGAAGCTACTACTGCTGTCGGTATATTCGGCTTACCTTCAGAAAGTCCGGGTTTGGCCCTGCGAAAGATTATCTTCTCCATATAGTCGGCCTCGATCTCGTCGCCCACCGGCACGTCGACAAATACCCTCTTCGACCCCGAGTCCGCGTCGTCGATCTCGTCTTCATCAGGGCTAACCTCGCGCGACTTCCCCCAAAAGGCCATGGTCCACAACGTCGGCAGGCTCGCAGGTCAATAACGTGCCGTATGGCTGTCAAGACTAGCTATTGCAGGAACAAAAACAGCAAAAAGAGACGCTAGGGCTTACAACCGATATGTCCTGTGTCATGTGTGGGGACCAGACACGGTTGCCCTGTGAGTGTAGAACGGTCGAAGGAGCGGTCCTTGGAACGGAATCAGTTTTGTTTCGGAATTTGGTTCGGGAATAGAGATTTTTTTTTGCACAATTTTTAGTTTTAAATTTTTATAATGAGGCTCGCGAAGCGTCGCACCACCAGCAGCAGTGTGTGCTATTATACTACCAATATTGAATTTATTATTTATTTTCCGGATTCGGGGAGAACAAATCCAGTGCCTGTGGTATTTGTTACAGGTGTGTCCGTACTGCTGTGCTGTCTGTGTTTTTCAAGAGCAGGATATATATGATGCCAAGAATATTTACGGTTATGAGATTCACCAACGACGGCGTATAGGTAGTAGGTACAGCAGCAGCAGTAGATGTTCGTTCGTGTTGGTTCAGCACAAATGTTGTGCATGATGCATCGCAGATATGACTACTGCAGGTATTGCTGAGGTCGCGCCTCATTACCACCAATTATTATAGGGTCATTCCGAACGAACCGAATTAAAATCACGATTCGTGATTTTTAGGCATGCCCAAAGATCACGATCCGTGACATTTCAGTTCTAACGAAAAAAGCCGAAAAACGTCGCGTTTCGTGATATTTTCAAATAGTTGAAGTTCTGATATTTCAAACCCAACGTTTTTTGGGGGTGTGGAGCAAACTCTCGAGAGTGGGGCACGGCCAGGCCGGGCTGGGCCGTCCGCACCTGGCCCAGCCCGTGACATGTTCGAATCGCGGGCCGAAGCCCGACCCAGCCTGCGAGATTCCAACTTCACCGGCCGTCGGCCAAGCTCGTTTCGCGAGATTCCCTCTAGTAGGCCGTCTGCTCGGCCTGGCCTGTGACATCCCCAGGTCATTTTCGCGTTTGTCTTCCAGCAGTGGCTCCTCCTCCTGGAAATTTCGAGGCCACAACTTCCTTGTTAGCTCGGGCCCAGCGGTGTCTTTGGGTAGCCGCCCGTTGCCACAAGCGGCGTACGAAGCAGAGTCTGCCATGCCCCTATACCGACCATCGGATACCGTTGGTGCGCGTGGGTTGCGTAGTGCCTTGATCAGGCGTATTTTGAGGCACGACAAATGTCACGAATCGTGATTTTGTTTTTTTTAGGGAAAAGCTAAAAAATTGGTGTCATGAATCGTGATTTTTTTTGTTCCGGTATATCGCCGCCATATTGCCGCCTTTGCGCCGGGGTATATTCACAGGTATTGGAGTGTTTGCGATTTTTTTTTTTTTGTACTTTTATTACTTCTCTAAAAATTCTCCCGAGGTAAATTTTTGAGGTAAATTTCTGAAAAAACGGCCGGAAAAGACTTCAGCGAAGTAAGGATTTCAGCGAAAGTTACAATAACTTTTGGCTCTCTGTTTCATTAGCCTACACGCACCGAGCATTATCCCGACGCAGGACGCAACTCAAATCTCGAAGGATCAAAACACCGAGCATCTTCCATGCCACCATGCTGCTTGCCGTACACATCACGACAACCGCTGGGAGCACAGAGGCTCGAGAGGTGTAGCTTGAGTATAGCGCGCACGAGCGGCGTTGGATCGTGCCAGCGGGTCGCCGCCGCTGCTACGGTACATGCTTTCGCCCGCTTGGTGACGACGTGGAGGATGCGTCGTCCCAAAAAATTCCGCCCGCTTGGTGACGACGTGGAGGATGCGTCGTCCCAAAAAAGGACTCGTACTGTATTCACACTCGTACTCGTACTCGTGCTCGTAGAGAGCGCGACAGCATGACAGCTCGTGTATCATTTCGATTTCACCATACTACGGCTGCAGCAGCAGCAGCAGCAGCAGCAGCAGCGGCAGCAGCGCAGCGGCGGCGGCGGCGGCGGCGGCGGCGGCGGAGCGGGAGCGCGCCGGCGCTGTGGCGTGTGTAGGCCGAGCGCAGCAGCAGCAGCAGCAGCAGCAGCAGGAGCAGCAGCAACAGCAATCCAAAAATGGAAGCTGGTTGGTGCTGGCGCTTGCTGGTGCTGGTGCTGGTGCTGACGCTGTTTGTTTTTGTTGCTCACGCTGCCCCTAGCTGCGTCTAGCGCCAGCTAGCTGCTATTGCTGCTTGTAGTCGTGGGATTGCTGTGGTGGCTTCGCGGTCAACTGTGCCGCCGAAACGTTGCTGGGCTGCCGTTGCTACTCGCACGCTGTTTTTTTGTTCATAGCGTTCGTTCTTTTTTTGTTTGCCGCGTTGCCTCACCTCCCCACTTCCCTTCTTATTTTCGGAGGCGTCGCCTGCAGGATTTGATTTACCTCACTCGCAAACACACCGAAATCAGGAAGGGAAGGAAATTCACTTTTTTTGGAAGTAAAGTTTTTTTTTTTTTTTTTACCTCTATCGCAAACACTCTATTAGAGTGTCTGCGCATAACATTTTTGTTTATCAAGGATTTCCGTCGGAAAGGTAATCATAATCGAAAGCCTTTCGGCATGCGCATAATCGTAGACGACAAACAGCTAAATATTGGATTCTTATGTTTGAAAAAAAACACTTGCGGCAGCGGCAGCACTTTGTTTTGTACCAAACGAGCCGAACACAAGAAGTCGTGCAAGCAGCTGGTGCAAGCAGCAGCAGCAGCTGCTGCAGGAGCAGTAAGCAGCAGCAAGCACTAACAGGCAGAAGTGCGATCTATCTTGCGCTCCTCGACACTCGCTGTGCAAGCAACGCCGCCACAACGAGAAGATCGCCCTCCTTCTTCGTCGTCCTCTCTGGCCGAAAAGGGGTCGAAGATCAGGGGCGTGGCGGCAAGGGTGCACGTGCTTGCAGCACCAGCAGCGCCTGCGACAGCTCTTGCAGCAGCGCTTTTGCTTGAGGCAGATCTCTCGCTTCCAGCAGCGCTTGCTCGCAGCAGCGCTTGCTTGCAGCAGACCTTGCTTGTGTGCAGCAGCGCTTTTGTTTGCAGCAGCGCCTGCTCACCGCAGTGCTTGCTTATTGCCGCAGTGTTTCCAGCAACAACAACAGCACTTAGGGCCATTCCTAACGAACCGAATTAAAATCACGATTCGTGATTTTTAGGCATGCCAAAAGATCACGATCCGTGACATTTCAGTTCTAACGAAAAAAGCCCGAAAAAAAAAACGTCGCGTTTCGTGATATTTTCAAATAGTTGAAGTTCTGATATTTCAAACCCAACGTTTTTTGGGGGTGTGGGGCAAACTCTCGAGAGTGGGGCACGGCCAGGCCGGGCTGGGCCGTCCGCACCTGGCCCAGCCCGTGACATATTCGAATCGCGGGCCGAAGCCTGACCCAGCCTGCGAGATTCCAACTTCACCGGCCGTCGGCCAAGCTCGTTTCGCGAGATTCCATCTCGCAGGCCGTCTGCTCGGCCTGGCCTGTGACATCCCCAGGTCATTTTCGCGTTTGTCTTCCAGCAGTGGCTCCTCCTCCTGGAAATTTCGAGGCCACAACCTCCTTGTTAGCCCGGGCCCAGCAGTGTCTTTGGGTAGCCGCCCGTTGTCCACAAGCGGCGTACGAAGCAGAGTCTGCCATGCCCCTATACCGACCATCGGATACCGTTGGTGCGCGTGGGTTGAGTAGTGCCTTGATCAGGCGTATTTTGAGGCACGACAAATGTCACGAATCGTGATTTTGTTTTTTTTTAGGGAAAAGCTAAAAAAATTGGTGTCATGAATCGTGATTTTTTTTGTCGTGATTCACGACAAAAAAATCACGATTCACGACAAAAATATCACGAATCGTGATTTTTTTTGTTCGTTAGGAGTGGCCCTTACTTGCAGCAGCAGCAGCAGCAGCAGCAGCACCTACCTAATAGTATCTGCTGCTGCAGCAGCAGGCAGCAAAGAACAGGATATTTTCGGACTTAAGGATGAAAGATTACTTCAGGATGAAACGTAAAAATATAGAAACCGATGAAAAGATACCAAGGAAACATTTTTTTGTCTTCCTTTCTCTAGGGTGGGTAGAAGTCACCACAAAGCACCACCTCGCGATTTTTTGGTGTCATACGATCTCGCATCGCCTCTCACCACGCAAAAACGAAAAATCGAATTCTTACCCGCACCGAGAACGGCGGAAACGTACGATGCACAGCAGTAGTATCATGGAGTGACTTTGAGAAAATCTCGTCGAGTACTCGTGAAGAATCCACAAAAGCAGTGTGTGTAGTATTTACGGCAGCAGTACGTACTATAATAAATATTAATATTAATATTAATGTAGTAGTTAGTGTTCCATGTTCCAGCTGGTCTTTTCATAATATTACACCTGGTAGGTCTTTTCATAATATGCCTATCAGCTATATCTTTGACAAGGAATCACATATAGAATACGCGCGTTCGGTATTATACGCAGTAATGTCTACAGAAGGAAAACCACAAAATACTGCGAGTATACTTGCAGTATCTCGAGTACAAGAAATTGTTTTGTTTCAGACATATGTGTGTATCTATTACGGGGGTCCATAGTTAATAGGACCTATGGTTTACATAAAAACCTATATATTTACGTATTTTAACTAACACATATTTGGTCCTGTTTACTAAATAAATAATTATTTATTTTCCGGATTCGGGGAGAACAAATAGGTGAAAACCCGTTTGCGACAGTGAGCGGCGACGCTGGGTCCTAGGACCCCCAAAAATCGTGAGGTGGTGCCTTGTGGTGATATCTACCCACCCCAGAAACGAAAAAAAAAAGTTGACTCCTTGGTATTTTATCACAAATTTCCATTTTTTTCGCATTTCATGCTGAAGTCCGAAAATATCCTGTTAAAGGCATGCAGCATCAGCGGCAGCAATTCTTCTCGCAAAACTCCGCCGGTAGCAGACACATGGTCCGAGGGTCCGAGGCCACACTCTCGGGGCAAGCTTGGTCAATCCACAGCGTCCGGAGAGTTTTCGGCCAACAGACTGCAGCGGTCGAATCTCATATCATACAAATATGGCTCTAGTATAATATGCTATCCAAAAATGCATAACTTCGTCATTTTTATGCAAATTTGATTAGGATATTTGATTAGTCGTCCGTAACCGGGGAATAGATAAGCAAAATTCGTAATATTCTTTCTTTTGCGCAGACACTCTGATAGTACCAGGTATCCATCATTATTACTCGTCGTGTGTGTGTGTTCTTCACATTAAACCGTTCTTCTACTCGTCGATATCCAGCAAGCCCAGTGTCCGTGCTGATTCTTCACCCTAGAAAGATACGAGCTCTGTGGTCACAGACTACGACACAGAGATAACACACCGTAATGCATTAATAGCCTACGTAATACCATGCCTTCGCACTAGGTGCGGCCGACACAACATACATACATACGCCAGCAACCAAAATACACCATAAAGAAAGAGAACCAACGAAAAAAACAAACCGAAAAAGAACAAGAAAAAAAAAAAGAAAAGGAGAAGAATCCCAAATAAATAAATAAAATGGGAAGCCAAAGCTCAGACACATACATACTTACCCCGAGCATGAGCCAAAAGGGACGTGCAAGGGGAAAGATACGAGAAGGAAAAAGGGGACTATGCATCCCGGTGAACACTTAACTAAGTAAAAAGAGCGATAGTGAGTGGGCCAAAATACGCTCGTCACCCACCCACTATGTAGTACTTCTTTCATAAGGATTAGACGGGAAAAAAATCAAAATGCATACCGAACGGCCGCAGCAGTTGGCGGTACGAGTAGCAAAGAAAAGTCCAACCTAGTAGTCGGCCTGGTACCTTGCTACCCTATCTGCGGTCTCTCTGCTACTCTCTTCTACCGCGGTTTCCCTTCTACTCCTCATATGTTCCCCCCCCTGCCCCCATACACTTGTACGGTGTTCCCTCTACCCCTCCTGCTGTTACCCCTCCCCCCATTCCCTCTAACACTACCTGCAGCGGATGCACGGCGCTGTCTACTCAGCTTTGCCTCAGCCTCGTGCCACCTGCCCATGAACTGTTCAGCTGCTTCGAGGATTCCCCGGTACCACTTTCCCGTCTGTTTTGCTGCAGTGGGCCACAGTGCGGTCCCAACTCCAAAGACTAAGGGGGAGTCTTCCGTTGATCCCTCGGTGGCTTTGAACACTCTAAGGTCCTCAGCAATGGCCCTAGGCCAAGTCTTGGGCTGCCCGCCTTGTTTCGGGCTCCCCCCACCAGCGATCGTCCCGAACATCAACCGACTGGGCAATCGCCCCTCGTGTTGCCGCACCAGAGCGCCCGCAAAGAAGAGTCGCGGTTTACGGATGGTCGTTTCGATACTTTCGCATCGTGTTATCCTGAGCGCCTTCGCATACGAGAGGGTGGTGTGGTCGGTGCGTAGTCGGCGCTGGAAACCAATGACTCGCAGAAGGACTTCGTGGTGGGCTGATCGAAGCTTGGCGAAGTGGTCCGCATTGAGGGTCCACGTCACGCAACCGTACAGCAAGGTCTCAATCACCTCGGCCTTCAGCATCCGGACTTACTTTCAGACTAAGCGGTGCGTTCGTCCTATCGTACAGTTCCGGACCATACCGTTTGAGGCATGCCCGCATCAGACGGATTCGTCGCTCGATTTCGAAGGAGAGGTCAGCGTTCTCGTGGATAATGCCTCCTAGGTACAAAAACTGGGTCGTCTGTTTATATTTTTGGCCTGCAGCTTCGATCGCGAGCGGTGAGGTGGTAAACGTCTGATCCGGTGTTCGTAGGAGCATCGTCTCTGTCTTCTTCTCGGATACCGTGAGACCTACTGCTTCGAAGACAGTCACGATGACTGTCATCATTCTTGCAAGGCCTTCCGCCGACTTCGAGACTATTCCTGCATCGTCTGCATACAACATGCCCCACACAGCCCTTTGCACGCATGCCAACGGTCCCTCTTTTCCGACCACCCTGTCCTCTTCGAGATGAACCAAATCCCTTACGATGCATTCGTCTTTGCTGAGGCGTACCAGCACGATGTGTATCGCAGCGGCGAAGAACACGTTGAACAGTAACGGCGATAGTACGCAGCCTTGCCGCAGCCCCTGGGTTACATTGAACCAGTCCGAGCGTTCACCGTCATCCGCACGCACGCGAGCCCGCATGCCTTCGTGAAAATTGCGAATGATTGTGAGCATCTTGGTTGGTACACCAAGGCGTGTGAGTACCTCCCACAACAGTTCTCGGTCGACAGAGTCGTACGCTTTCTGCAAGTCGATGAAGCACATGTACAGGGGGATTTTCTTTTGCCGCCCGAGCTGCTGCAACCGGCGCACGACAAACAGCATATCGACTGTTGACTGTGCGGGGCGGAAGCCGCACTGTTCTTCAGGGAGTATATGCTCGGTCTCGCAGTAGCTGCTTAGACGTGACGCAACGATTTTCAGCAACACCTTGCCTGCGTGAGCAACAAGCGAAATACCTCTGTCGTTGTTGCAATCAGTTCTATCCTTCTTTTTATGAAGGGTTTTTATGATCGCATCTTTCCATTGCTGGGGGACTTCTCCCGTTACCCAAACGTTAACAAGGTAGCTTCCGATCGCCCATCAACTATTAATAGTGAGTCTATGTGCACATAGAGAGACGCCGATCCGGCGATCGCTCACGCCAAACTCACAGAAAAGGGAGAGAGCAAAACCTCGGCTGTAAATCAGGGTGAATGATGAACCAACCCAACTAATAATAACTGAAGGCTTTTTAACTGAATGAAGAAGAACTGGACCGCATAGCAATAATAAAGAAGCTGCGGTGTGTTGTTGTTGATGTTCTTCTGAACGCCACCGATCATTACTACTGCTTGCTATCGATGCGGGGGGGCTGCTACACGCTGACAAGTACACGTATTGTGCCTCGTATTTCGTTTACAGCAGGAGGAGTTAGTATAGGTGAATCGATGATGATGATGACGATGACGACATATAATTCCGTGGTCAGCATCATCTTCAGGAATCCATCTGAACAGCGGTAAATAATACAAGGCGCTTCGCTCCGCGGGCGGCCTACGCCGCCCGCTACGGTCGCCCAGGAAGAAAACATCAAATGTATGCGAAGCGAACAGAGGTCCATTATTGAATATTGTTTTTTTTATGGCCCCTGAAGCGACTTGATAATGCCAAGAGTCTTGCCGCCATGCTTCAGGAGAAAACAGCTCAGACGCCACAGATGCTTCGCGTCGCGGGCGGTTCTCCGCTACGCTCGCTCACACGTCGTACATACGTACATACCCCAGGTAGGGTACATATTTTCTTCTTTCGATATGCTCTGTGTCTGTGCACTCGTATGTACCAAAGATAATTTATTAAAGCACAGAAGGGCACAGCAACACAGCAAAAGCAACGAAAACATGAAAATGGAACCGTAAAATTCTAAAAGAAAAAAATCCCCGTCCCCTTTCGCGTAATAATTTAATACCTGAGTGGAACACCTGTGTCAAAAACAGAAAAAAATAATGAAAAAAAAAAAAATCATACAGCAGAGCTTCTCTCTCAGCCTCGTACGCCGCCCGCGCCTCTCGCGACCATCTCGCCACCGATTCAGTCCGGGTAAGCTTTTCTCCCTCTCTTTCACAGTGAGCCCCGTCGCCGCCTCGCGTGAAGCCCGGTGCTCACCGTGGACCTCGACGCAAGCTCGACAATGTTGGTGCTCATTCGGGGTACCTCCCTCTTGTGACTCTCATCCCGGTCGCGAAAATAAGCACCGCTCGAATATTATCTTACAATACCGAACGACCCTTAAATACTCGTACGTACTCTATCTGAAATCATAAATGGAGGCCAGACAGAGCCTATTGATGTATCCCTCGTGTCTCGAGGCACACGCGACGCCTAGGCACGAAAGCGGCGACCGCACTCCTTGCAACTCCCCCTCTACTTGCCAGCACCCGCTGACACCCGCGTCGGTGCCGGATTCGCCCACGCGACCGTGCTCGGAGTATACGCACGCACACGAAACCAAAGGAGAAAAAGGAAAGAAGGACTGAAAGTACGACGAGAAATGGAGAAAACAAAGACTCGCTGGAGTGGTCCGGCAAGTAATCAAAGGAGGCGATTCCCAAGTGGGAGCTCTGAGAGGCCAGAGATTTACCAACCGAGCACGCTCAGAGATCGAGATCTAAGTAAGTATATCTATTATTATTCATGTACTTAAACCAGATATGTATCTGGTATACATTACGTACACTCGTCGTTCGTCGTCGTTCGTGCCGAACGACGGGTGATTGCCAAATGGTTACGTGTATATGTTGTGCGTATGTATGCATCCGGTGTGTGTGCTATTACGGGGGACCATAGTAAACAAGACCAAAAATTGCTAGTAAAAATAGGTAAATATGTAGGTTTTTTGTGTATACCATAGGTCCTATTAACTATGGACCCCCGTAATATCACAATAAGAGACTCTCGTCGTCACAATAATTCAAACAAGGTGACGAAAGCTACTCTCACGCCAGCTCATCACGCCATCAGCCCCTAAACGTAAAAAAACATGTAAGTCTTTCACATACAATATCCACATATTATCGATAGTAAATACATAATAATATCTACAAAAGCGCCTCTACTCGCGTCGCGGGCGGTTCCGCCCGCTGCGTTCGTTCAAGAATAGGACGGAACGGAAGGTGTTATGATACTGCTTTGTATGAGGTTGAAAGCCCGGTAATTACCCGTGGGTTCAGGCACTGTGGTGGAAATCGAGTTTATAAGCCTTAAATTCATGTGGCGTTTGTTACGTAACATGTTTAGTCTACATTTCCCTACAATGGCGTCGCAGACAGGGCGTGAGATTTTTAAGAGCGGGGTCCGTGGTTCGATGCTCGCCTTCGTCCCCCGAAAAAGAAAGGAAAAAAGGGAATATCTCATGTTCTAGAACCTGTAAAACTCACTCACTTAGAAAACACCTAGGAAGGAACGATGAGAGCAATGCGATCATTGCATACTGAATCCGGTACCGAAAAGTCGGAGGTAAAACTTGGATACTCAGAGTCTCATCGGGGTTCCTGACTTACTCGCAAGGAGAGATAAGTCAGTTTAGTGAGGGAGAATGTGGTGGAAATCGAATTTATGAGCCTTAAATTCATGTAGCGTTTGTTACGTAACATTTTTTAGTCTACATTTCCCTACAGCACTGGGAACGTATTTGTAGTACTTGGAAGGCGTGTCTTAGGTGGGAAAACCAGGGGTTTTCCAGAGACGCACGAGCTTGGTCTCAGTCTCCGCGTGCACGAAAGGAGTAAAACTGCTCTTCTATAGCTAAGCAAGCGACACACGTGAGTACCAACGATTACCGACTTAAGAGGCAGACCTGTCCAGGGATACAAAGTGTCCCGCAACCTTGATTATAACAAGCGGCGTCGTCGGCAGGACAAAATGGCCCCTGCTCCTCAGCGGACACCCCGGATGGATCTCCTCTCGGAGCAAAGATCCTGTGTTTGGATCTTCCTTCCGATATGCCCGGCGCTGAGGCTCACCGGCGCGTTTCTGTTTTACGCTGCAAGCCCTGCGGCAACCCCCACGACCGTGGCGACATGCCGAAGTATTTGCCGGCGGGGTTGACGCAATACGTGCTCAACAATTTCTCCAAGAAATCCTCTCCGTACCACGTCACCGAGGACGACGTTTCGACCCCTCTTGAACGACTCGAAGTGGAAAAGATTACTGGACATCAGTCGGTTAGAGGTCGAGGTGGCGTCATCGCGATGATGTACAAGACGCACTGGACAGGACTATCCCGGCCATCCTGGGAACGGGAAATGGACCTTAAGCTTTCTCGCCACGCAAGTTTGCGCTATTCCGGGCCGGCACCCCGAACCAACACCGCCAAACCAACCGCCTGTACCGCCGAATGAGAATTGGCGCGGAACAACGGGAGCTTCCTCGGAGTATCGGCGAGCGGTTCCTGGCACCCGGCTATGGCTGCGTATCGCACGCCGATTGGCTCCGCCGATACAGCAACACTGTACTTCCCAACGGGGCCCACTTTTGGTACAAGGGCGACGACGGTCTGTGGTGGCTTGGAAAAATCAGCGCAGCTACACCGACGGATGGAGTATATTTGGTTCGATTTTTGGACGACCCGGGACCAATCAAGCTTCCTCTTTCTCCGGCGCGCTACACGACTTCGACGAGAGCTCTACGAGGTTCTTGGTGTCTACAAATTCACTTGGCTAGCGCGTTTGCACGGGGGGTCCAGCGTAACGTAGATGGATCTCGAGGTGCCGCCGTAGATAGCTGATTTGCGCTTCTCGACTTCACTCGATATATACTTCGAAGTATATATTTTTGTCGTTTTCCTGGACTTTGGGAGATGATTTTTTGTCTGCTCGATATGTTTCTGGTGTGTTTTCTTTTTCTTTTTGGGCTGGGTCGGGGGTGTGTTTTTGCGTATTTTGTCCTGCCTACCCCCCCCGCTCAGTGTCGGGACTGGTCTGGGCAATCGGCCGCTCATTTGCGGCCCAGAACGCGTTTTCTTAGTTGTGGACTGGGTTTAGGTGGTTCTTGCCGTCTTCCGTGTTATTTTTCTTTTCGTCCCCGTACTCACTTTTCGCTGTTTCATGCATCTTCCTCGCCCGCCCCCCCCGTGCGGGCGGCATGGCGATGGCTTTCATTGACGATTTCTTCCTGCCCCTTAAGGCTAGGTCTTCCCTTCATTTTTTTTACGTACTTTGCCGGCTTCGTTGCCTCGCCCTTCAGAAGTGGGGGAGTGTGGGTTTTGAGGAGTCGCATCTTCGACTCATGTTCTAGTTCGTGGAATCGGGGTTTCCATGGATTTCCCATAATTCTGCATAATATACGGCTCGTCAGAGTGGGCTCTTGTTATGATACTGCTTTGTATGAGGTTAAAAGCCCGGTAATTACCTAGGTGCAGGCACTGGGAACGTATTTGTAGTACTTGAAAGGCGTATCTTAGATGGGAAAACCAGGGGTTTTCCAGAGACGCACGAGCTTGGTCTCAGTCTCCGCGTGCACGAAAGGAATAAAACTGCTCTTCTTCTATAGCTATAAGCAAGCAACACACGTGAGTACCAACGATTACCGGCAGACCTCTCTAGGGATACAAAGTGTCCCGCAACCTTGATCATAACAAAGGTTCAATTTTTTTCTGATGAGTTACGTGCAATCAGGCGATTTGCAAATGATGTCAAGACCTCATTCATGCTCCATCCACAAATACAGGAGGACAATAATCCGAACGCTGGATGCCGTACGTACGTACATACCCCAGGTGCTCGTATTAGGATACTTATTATTTTCTCCTTATTTCCTGCCGACGACGCCACTTGTTAAGATCAGTAGGCGGGGCACTTTGTATCCCTGGACAGATTTAGTACTCTCACGTGTGATGCTTGCTTAGAGATATAAGAAGAAGAGCAGTTTTATTCCGTTCGTGCACGCGGAGATTGAGACCAAGCTCGTGCGCTTCTTCTGGAAAATTCCTGGTTTTCCACATAAGATACACCTTCCAAGTATTACAAATACGATCCCCGTGCCTGAACCCGGTAATTACCGAGATTTCAACCTCACTCAAGGTAGTATCATAACAATGTGCTGAATGTACGCAATAGAAAGCACAGCACGGCAGAGCAGCATTGCAAGCAAGAACAATGAATTAAGATGAAAACGAGAAGTTCGGAAAAAAAAAAAACAAATTCCCGTCCCCTCTCATCATGTAATTATTATCAATCTGTCCGATTGGAACACCTTTTTTCTTTGCACCGGTCGAAAAGAAAAAATCGAACAACAACAGAGCTTCTTCTCTGACTCTTATGGGACCAGAAACCAGAAAACAGAACATAATTTTCCCTTCATCGCGTAGAAACCCTGCAGGGTATAGTGCCGTCGGTAGATATGAGTCATTTCCGATCACTGCCCAAACATGAAAACCTGTGCTTTCCACACACAGCGCCCGCCACCGCCGCCGATTTCTCGCCTCACAGGGCACGAGATGACGTCAAACCTTCGAGGCTGTTTGTCCCACTGCTCTGAGCGTGCTCGCTACCAAGTTTGAGGGTCGTTAAAGCTGTGTGGCAGGAGTTCTCGCTCAAGACATCGGAGCCTGACCCATCTCTGGCCGGTTTTATTCGAAAGGGAAATGGGACCCAGAAATGGGCCAGGCTCTCACGTCTCGAGCGAGAACTCCGGCCACACAGCGTCGACGACCCTCAAACTTGGTAGCGAGCACTCTCAGAGCAGTGGAGCATATAGCTTCGAAGGTTTGTCGTCATCTCGTGCCCTGTGAGGCGAGCGATCATCGGCGGTGGTAGATTTGTGTGTTGAAAGCGCAGCTTTTACCTGCTGTGGCATACCAAATAACATCTGCCATCGGCTGTGTGGGTTTCAATACCACATAAAGGGGAAATCCCATTCTGTTTTCTGATTTCTGGTCCTATAAGAGTCAGCCTCAGCCTCGTACGCCGCCCGTCCTTTTATCGCGACCACCTCGCGACAGATTCGGTCCGAGTAGAGCATCATTCCTCCCTCTCCGCCACAGTGAGCCCCGTGGCCCGCTTCGCGTGAAGCCCGGTGCTCACCGCGGCCCTCGTTCGCCAGCTTGACAATGTTGGTGCCAAGGACTCCGTAGCTCTCTCTGTGAACTTCAGGTTGATCGCAAAAATGAGCACTCGTTTGAAATTTATTGTTTTGCAGACCAAAACGACCCTCTTACTGGACTCGTAAATAATATGACCGATTCCACACCAGGACGCCAGACAGAGCCCATCCATTCACATCCTTCCCTCGTGTCTCGATGGACGCACGACGCCTATAGCCACGAAAGCGGCGACTGCGCTCCGTCCAACCCCCCCCTCTACCCGCCAGCACCCGCTGACACTCTCGCGACGGCGCCGGTCTCGCCCGCGGTGCCGTGCTCTGAGTACACCCACGCACTTGAAACAAAAAACGAAAAAAAGAAAAAAAAAACTGAAAGTAAAAGTAAGTGAAATAAAAAAAAAAAAAATGGAGAAAAAGCACAAAACTGCTGGAAACGTCCCGCAAGTAATAGAAGGAGGCCGTGTTCAAGTGGGAGCTCTGAGAGGCCAGGGATGTACCAACCGAGCACGCCCAGGGAGAAAGATATCTGTAAGTCAATTTTATATACACATCCATCATGATCCATCCTCCCATCCATTTTCAGATCCGGTCAAAACGCGCTTCGCCTTTTTGTTGTTGTTGTTGCATCGCTCTGCCGTGTTGATGGACGACAAGTTGTGGATACGCTTCGTTTGTTTATACTGCTGTTGTATAGTATTAATAGTACTGTATATAGTACAAGTAGGCAACCGCTACTATTAATATTAGAAATATTATTACAATAGTAGTATTTGGTGGTAATGAGATGCGACCTCAGTCTCGGCAGTATACGTGTAGTAGTATTGTTATTACGGGGGTCCATAGTTAATGGGACCAAATTTTGTTAGTAAAAATATGTAAATATATAGGTTTTCATGTATCCCATAGGTCTTGCTAACTATGGACCCCCGTAATAGTCACATCTACAATGCATCATGCTGGGCGAATGCGGACTATTGCCCTGTGCTGAACGAAAACACGAACGAACATCTACGTACGTACACGGTCTGCTGCTCCTGCTTCTCTCCGTCCCCTCATCAGTAGGAGAGTGGGCTTGGCAATACCACCTGCAATTTGTCTTAGGGACACGGCCCGAGCGTTGCGGTGGACAGGCACATTCGGCCTATTTAAGTACTCGAAGAGTTTGGTTTTGTTAGGTAGGACGAAAACAACAAAAACCGTTATGGCAGGTGCCGTCACTACTACCACTGCCACCGCTGCTGTACGACATCTACAGCAGAGCTTCTCCTGCTTCTCCGTCCCATCATCAGTAAGAGGGTGGGCCTGACACCACCACCTGCAGCGTGTCTTGGGGACACGGTCCGAACGTTGCTGTGGACAGGCGCATTCTGCCTACGAGTACTCGTAGGATTGGGTTTCGTTAGTGGGTAGCACTCCAAAAGCTAAAACCGTTATGACACGTGCCACTCCCATATTATAATAGTCACTACCGCTGCAGTACGACATCTACAGCAGAGCTTTCTCCTGCTTCCCCGTGCCCTCATCAGCAGGGGGGTGGACCTGACAATACCACCTGCTGCTGTGGACAGGCACATTCTGCGTACGAGTACTCGTAGAGTTGGGTTTCGTTAGGTGGAACTAAAAAAAAACACACGCCACCAGGTATACACATATCACATATATGATATTTGACTGCTGTTCTGTTTTTTCTAAACCATGGCCTAGACATGCGCCCCCACATATACGTTACCTCACCTACAAACGGTACGAGTCGCTCAACCAACTCTGAACGACTGACGGCCGCACCAGCACGAGAAAATTTCGTTTGTGTGTTTGCGTGCACCAAGCCCGCCGGGACTGGCTTTGGTACCGTGTGCGTTGAGCGCGGTGGACAAACGTGGCCGAAAAAAATGTTGAATCACACCCACGCACACACATACATGCAGAGGAACTACGAACGAGGCACCATAGTCTCCTTGGTAAACAAAAAAAGGAATACAGCGTGAGGTATACTTGTAGCTGTTGAGAAAATACAGCCCATCAAAATGGGTGGTTTGAAACTACCGCACCTCGCGCATGCATTTCAACGCCACAAGGCCGTGCGGTGTGTTGCTGCCCAATACCGCTACCTCGGTCGTCCCAACGAGAGAGTCTCGTCCGCACCGTCTCACCGCTTCAGTAGCTGTAATAATTTTATACCCTTTTTGGCCCCTCTTTCCGAAAACCTCATCCCTTTTACCCACCACTTTACTGTTGATTTTGCTGCAAAAGAGGTTGTTATGTTGCGTGCCATCTGACTAAAATAGTACTGTGCATACGATAATGTATAGCACGTGTTTCAGCCCGCCGGTCTGAATTGAGTACTTCTCGGACATTCTTACAGTTTCTCTTTTATCACTCCCTCCCTCCCTCTTTGCCTGGTTCCCTTCGTGCAAGCTCCGCCCCCCTCTCGTTTGGCGCGAACCTCTTCTACCTCTTACCGCAAAAGGGCCCACTCCAACCCCTGAGAAGCACTTGATGACAACCCGCTGCCCTTACTAGTGGTTGATTTGTATGCGCGCGCGTGTATTTCAACACGAAGAGGGCTGGGCGCTGCTGCCGCTGCACAATACTGCTATCGGTTGCATCGTGTATATCCATGGGAGAGTCTTTCAGTTTCTCGCTCCCTATGTAGCTGCCCCCCCCCAAAACGTTTCTTTATACTATTTGGAAAACAGGTAATAAGCGCTCAAGTGTGGAGAGGTGTCTCTATTAAGAGTAGGAACGGTACTCAGTCTCGGAAGGGATGCGTGATCAATGGTCAAATGACTAAGGCAGACAGCAAATGAGCCCCCCCCCCCCGGAAAATGCCTTGTTTGGCGCCGCCCATTGTTACAGGAGTCTCCGATTTCGATACTGCCTTTGATACATGTCGGTACCACCCCCTCCCTGCCCGTGTTCCGATAGGGACACCGCTTTAACTAGGCCTGCTACTATACATATATGTGAAATACGGGGCTCCTCAACTGAAGACCTAACCGTTATTGTTCGAGTATGATTTTGATATCGCTGTTGTTGGAATATGGCCGCTATTGCTATGCAGATCGAGTGTGCTATTGCTTGGTCGAAGGCAGTCGTCTGTGGGTGAGGTATAGCGCTCCTTAAGTAAGGAAGGAGCCTGTTAGACCTTAGGTGCACCTCTACCCTGGCACTCGTCGCCCGCCGTGCCAACCCCCGCAGCGAGGCTCATCTCGCCACACAGTGGGGGCTCGTCCCGCCGCAGTGGGAGCTCGCCTCACCATCGTGAGGCTCAGGTCGCCACGGTGCAAGGCTCATCTCGCCACCGTGCGGCTCATGTTACCATAGGGAGGTTCATTTCGCGACCGCGTTCACCCACCGCGGTAGCACCGCTGCCTTTCATGACTTCTCCGGTGGCGCTGGCTGTGCTGCCGCCTGTACTGAAGGTGATGATCAGCGTTTGTTTAGACCCGCGCTAGGTTAGGAGGAGTATCTCGTAATGTTTCTGAGGCTGTGATACTCGCTTGCTCAAAATATAAGAGCTATGCCACTCATCCAATCACGGACTTTGAGAATCATGATAAGCTACTATAAATAAGCTATTATTGTAGTAAGCTGCTTACCACGGCTGTGAGCCCGACAAGCAATACCAAGGGATAGGCATAGAGATCTACTGTAACTAATGTAAGATTGTCGGAGAAAACACATTGAAATCGAAATGTGTTCGGCACTTCCTTCTTTCAGGAGCCCCCTTGGTGACGGCCATCTGTATCGGCTCAAACTAGAAAACAGCACTTAGTACCATCGCATTGCTTTAGAACTATGATAGTATGACGGTATACAGACCAAAGGAGTCAGAATTCACGGTGTCCCCGAAAACCTTTGTTTTCACACATCATTTGGTTCTGCTTAATACTGATACTACTATTGTGTGTTGCCCCGCATGAGTACTAGTCGGTGGATAAGACATTGAGAGAAAGCAGGACTATGCACGAGATCTTCGCAAAGAAACGAGTTGCCCCTGCCTACACTCCTGAAGTCGGCAGGAGCTTGCGTCTAGTATCGTTGCGCACATGTTTCGCCGGTGTACGGACCCACATTATCAACAGGGAGGTAAGCAGACAGAAATATGCCGCAGTCCCTCGTACAGGGTAGGCCTACGGACAACATATAACCTAGCAAGCGGGGCGGCGTGGGGGGGGTAACGTCGCGGTTGGACGGATGATATCAGGGGCGTTTTAGTTTGGGAGGCATTTTATGTGCGTCAAATCGGTTTGAGATACCGTCCTCTGACTCGTCTCCGTTTTTTGTTTCTTCGTCATTATTTGCGACTGCCACATGCAGACATTTATCGGAAAACATAGTGATAAACCCTTTGAGCACTGCAGTCCCGTTTTAGAGACAGACTACTCAGATTTTGAGTGGTTTGTCCCCAAAACAGGGCTGGATGCAGTTTGACCTATTACGGGGGTCCATATTAAATAGGACCTGACGGTAATCACAAAGACCTAAATATTTCTGTGTTTTTACTAACAATATTTGGTCCTATTTACTATGGTCCCCCGTAATAAAAGGGCTAACAACGAGATTATCAGGCTCCATGTTCGGGGGGCGCTATGTAATAATTTTTTATCAAGATGTCGTGCTCATGAGCGAGCGCGACGTTGAAACCGACAGGATTCCCAATATATGTACGTACGCTTACGGTTGCCCAAAGGCTGGTGTGACAATTACTTAGTGTATCTATCATGTTATACTGTTTCAATCCAAGCCTCGCCATGATTATGCTTAGATTTCGTCTTTCTGGTTGATGGCCCCACCCATGGCCATCCATACCATCTTTTCAAAGGTTACGTATACCCCAGCCCCACACACAGGACACAGCAAGTTGCAGCAGTCCAGAAGATCAACGGATAGTACCAATGTCTATGCGTGGACCTCCTCGACAGGCGTGGACACGTAGCAGAAGCCCACAGGAACCGCCCGTCGCGTCTCCGAATGTGTGGTTGCGCACTGTACCCCTGTGGTGTGCGCAAGGTATTTTACAGTAAATATTGTGTCTCGAAGTGCAGTACATTTATTTAGGTACTTTCCGTCACACGACACCAGCCCTTTTACATGCACACCTGCCGAGCTAATCGTAATCATGCCGAAAACATAAACATCTAGCGGGACAGTCACGGAAACAGGCAGGGAGGTTGTTGTGTACTGGTACCTGGTACCCGGTTTATGTTATATACTCAAGATCAGGCGGTAGCAGAGCTGCTATTTCTGTACTGCTTGTACAACAGAGTAAGTTCAACCGATATTTCAATACACTTGGACATGACTCCTGCTGTACAGCAGTGCATACACCATCTTCTGGCACGTACATATGGTACATATGTACCAGGCACATATGATGCACACACGTACAGTTGTTATGATACTGCCTTCAATGAGGTTGAAAGCCCGGTAATTACCTGGGTTCAGGCACTTGGATCGTATTTGCAAAATACTTGGAAGGCGTATGTTAGGTGGAAGGGCACGAACTTGATGGTCTCACAGTCTCCGCGTGCACTCCTAAAGGAATAAAGTGCTTCTTATATCTCTAAGCAACCAAGACACATGAGTGCCAACGAGTACCGACTTAATAGGCAAACCTGTCCAGGGATACCAAGTGTCCCGCCCGCATGATCTTAACAAGTGGAGTCGTCAGCAGGACAAAAGTTGCTGTAGTAGATAATGTTTCCTACCGCCGGACGTGTTGGCCATCTTCCTTGGATGGGCCGATTGCTGGGCGTGTTGATCATTATCATCGTGAAAAAAATCGCTTGCTCAACATCGCCGTGGAATTAGTTTGGTTGGACGTATTGATCATTCATTGTCTGTCGTTGGCATCATTCTCATCAAAGTATCCTACCTGTGGTATATGGTATACACACACAGACAGTACATAATGTCATATTAAATAGGAAATCTGTCTCAGAGCTGTGCTTTCATCAATTTATTAATTATTATACTCGTATTAATAGTTATTAATAGTAATACTAGCGGTAAAAGGCCAAGGCTCCGCCCGTGGCACTGGCCCTGCATTGCCCCTAATTATAGTAATGTGTAAGTGCATGCCTGATTCATGGTATTAATGGTACTCGTAGTATACTGCTGTGATGTACTGCTTTGAATGGAATGTAAGAACCACCGTGCGGGGTGGTATCGATCCGGAGGATGTCCGATTTTGTCCCCGCTGTAGGAGTTGTACAAAATAAATATGGAATGCTTTCTGATTCAGAGATAGGGACTATTCATCCCCGGGTGCGGTGGGACATCGACCATACAGACCCCAGTCACCCGAAATCGGTCGGTCAGTGGAGTTGGGGTTTCCGCACCTTGCAAAGCGTTATCGATCCAGGGGATGCTCGTTTTCGTCCCCGGGTTGTCGGTGTAGTAGATGTATATGGAACAATTTCTGGTTCAGAGATGGAACGTTATCGTCCCCGTGTGCGGCGGGACCTCGACATCGGGCCGAGGGATGTCCCTAGAGTTTGTCTTCGGGGCAACGTCAAGGTCTCGCCGCACCCGGAGACGACAGTAGGCGGGTCTCATGCCCGGATCAGAAACACTTCCTCCATACATCTAAAACTCCAACAATCTGGGGACGAGCACGGATATCCCCCGTAGCACAGCACATACCTGCTGTTATAATACTGCATATATGTGTATGTACGTTCAGTACTGTTGTGATGTAGTACGTCGGTGCATATTTATTAATAGTAAATATAGTGGAGGAGTATAACCTATCACGATTTTGCTGTTATACCCGCTACTCGCGTATGTCTAGAGAGAGTGCCACGAGAAGAGGATATCTTATTATAGTGACATAAATGGTGACACGGAGCAACAAGAGCAGAGGCCGCGGTCAGATTCCTGCACCCCAACAAAACATGTATCATAAAAAATACACGCGAATTTGATCTCGTACGCTTCCTCGTTCGATCTTGTGGAGTGCACTTAAGGCTACTGCTGTGCTGCTGTGTCGACGTTGCAAACGAAATAGAAACGATCGACGAGTACGATAGACCAGCGAAAACATCTGCCGTATAAGAGTAGCAGTAGCAGTAGCAGTAGCAGCAGCCTGTTCTGCTGTTAGTTGTGGCAACGGTAGCAATGTATGGGTTAAATTGACACACGACGCGAAATCTGAACGTGAAAGTGTGGTGTGATTTATTTTCACCAATTCGCCGGAGGAAAATAATAAATGAAAAAAAAAAGACCGAAACGCTAAAGGTCTGTCGGTGACCGTTATAATGAAAAGACAAAACGAGCACGATGGAGGTGGAGGTCGCTGAATTGAATCGCCGATAAAAAATGAAAGTCTGTCGGTGACCGGGGGGATGCATCTCTAGGAGCGTTTTTAGGCTCACTCTTATATATTGGAGAGTTTTTCCCCCCAGAATTTTCAAAGTCTATACAGAAAAAAGGCACGAACGCATGAATTGTAGAGTAGACTGTATCCCGAATCGTAGGGGTTAACATGAAATTGTGAAAATTATCCTCGTAGGAGTACTAGTTTTTTAGAAGTTGTTCCACCGTTTTTGTCCGATTAAGCCTACCACGCAACAACACATTCGATGTGCACGTGTCGGCGCCTTTTGAGTTCGGAGCGCCTGCCCTTCTCTGACTGTCTGGGGGTGGATAAAAACCTCGTTCGGGCCGTCAATGTGTGCAAGACGGAACCAAGTGAGACCATCCTTGTTCCTGGTGTATTTTGTCAAAAGTTGCGGCACCAGACGCGGCACTATTTCGGTAAGGAGGGGTGTGTGTTTAGCGCCGGCGGACCCCAAGCCATTATTGGGTCTTATGATGCAGCATGAACGAGAAATGGACCAACGACATTTTTCACCTTGGCGATGATAGCGAGCATGCGGATGCATCACGCATCGTCATCATCATAATTCATCCTCACCATCAAAACCATATTCGTTATCATCATACTGTCATATTTTTTTCGTCATCACCATTATCATCGTGGTACTCAATAAACCGAGCATGCGCCTTGCATGTTTTTACCCCTACGAGCCTCGAGGGCGCGGCATGAATCGAACTTGACAATGTCTCTTTTTCGGAACGCCCCTGTCGTAACTCCGCATTTACCACACACACTACTCGTAGACAGATCACGATCTATCCGCTATCGTCTCTTCTGTCTGGACCCTACCCTCTCGTTACGACGATGAAGTTTTTGCAGGATCTATTCGGCGGTACATATCCAACCCACAGAAGCAAACATGTGCTTGTGTAAGTAGATCATGCAGATTACACGGCTTTAACCCGGCATTATGATGAGCTAGATCATGCTTACGCAAATCAGGAATACTAAACTGTAGATATATCTGCCCTCAAGGATCTACTGGCACCAGGTCCGGGTTCTGTGTATATACCTTGCGTGATTTTGGACTTCCCGAAAGCTTTTTATGAGTGGAATGCATTTCTTTTGCCCACACCTTCTTTCTGATAGGATCCCGACGAGGGGGAGCGTTGATATTGTGATTGGCTTGTGGCTGGTGAATGATGCCAGAGAGAGTGGCCAAGTGCCTGAACCACGGTTAGGTTGGTTCGGTGATATGATGTGAGCTTACAGTAGCTCTGGAAAATATAGTATTGTGCTGGGGACCCTGGCCCAGTGGTGCAACAGTTTGCACCTCGTCGAGCTACCAAGGACGACCCCAAGAAGTCAAGATAACATTTTGGAGTCCACACTTCGTATGAGAAATATGGCAGGAGGTGAGACGTACACACACTTCCAACAACGCAGTGATGCTAGTTGGGTATCTCGCCCGAATGACACAGTCATAACTGCAGCATGGTAGCAGTTGATAACAGACGCCCATCTATGCGGGATCCTCTGAATGCACGCAGTATAACTGATACAGCTCAGTTTCACGTTTGACGTTGGTATCGTACTTGTATGACCTTGTTCAGTGCATTTTTGGAAGTGTGTCATGAAACGCAGAAGTAACGAGTACATTGTTTCAGAGTGACTTCAAAATTCAGTTCAATGCGATGTGTTAACGCATCGAGGGGTCGTATTAGGGATGCCATCTATTATTTCAACGGTAGATGACCAAGGAATTGGATTTATATCCGCCCCTTACAAATTGAACATGCGACATTCTACAGCTCGGTAAGGAAAATATTGCAGTTCACGCTTCCAGTGGCTTGACCTTCTTCCAGCTATGTTACTTTAGCAGCGACCTTAGTGTAGTCATTCTACTGTTATGGTACAAGTACTGATCACTGACGTGTGATAACTCGCCCCCCAACCGAGCGAGTACCCTCGCCCCAACCGAGCCGTACATACACGGTAGAACCAGGTATATACGAGTACTGTAATCCAAGCCGAGCCAAGTGCTATGCACCATCTACTGCCCGCCCCTACCGCCATGCATGACATGAGTATCCCCCCCCCCCCCCCCCTTCGACTCGAAACGGATGCGTGGTCAAGAGTCAGATAGAGTCATTCATGTATTATTATTGGATTAACTTTGCCCAGTATTTAGGTCTGATTGATAGCACCTTCCATGCTTCACTTATTTAAGCCATTCATTGAATTTTACTGCTGTAGCCACCCTTTTATATCGGCAAGGCATGTTGCGAGGCATGCCCTATCAGGCTTGTAGCGAGTGGGGTAGATCTTTCTGGCTGATGTGAAGCCGGACTTACCCTGAAGGAGTGAAAACTTCTCGCTGCTGCGAGTGGCTGCGAGGCTCAGGCATGGCAGTAGAGCTGGGTAAGATGTGGTGCGTCAGGCACGGACACCTACGCTTCGCACGCCTTTTTTAGGCAGCAGCGGCAAAGCAGCAAGCAATGCTCAATCGGGATGTCAGTGCGTTAAGGCAGGCGCCACGACAGACCAAACTACCGCACAGTCTAACTGCGCTGGCAGGACACTGGGCTCGACGACGAAGGAAGAAGGAGACAGAACGTCGACGAGCGGGGAAGAGACGGATTGAACCCACCCCTCGCGAGATATTTTGTATTGTAAGAACCGCAAGTAAGTACGACTAGCATTTCGTTTTTGGGACGGGGGAGGAGGCGAGCCGGCTGGAAGGGAGTGGCAACGAGAGTACGTGCGAAGGAGCGGGCCCAATGGGCTAAGGCGACGAGGTGGACATGGAGAACGGCAGAAGGACGGCACAGACAGGCAGAGGGACGGCACACAAAGATCCACGACCGGCGCGCACACCATCACGAGAGCAGCAGTCATCGTTGTTTTCTGTTTTTTTACGAGGCAGTTCGTAGCATGTACCGGTTTTTTTACGTCGTCACTGGTCTTTGTAGTATTGGCGAGTTGTAAACCCTTCATGGAGAATGACCCCCGCAATTGACAGGTCCGTGGTGTCTAGCTGTGCTGCACTTTTTGTCAGAGAGGCCGGGAAGACATGGCGATCGTTGTCATTTGTGTGGTGGTTTTAGGTTTGACTGCTCTTTTTTTGCCGTATGTCCGCGAGTTGTCACTCTGACAGCACCCCTGACAGTAGGGAGGCGTGTTCTCCTCTCTGTGTTCACAACTACCGCGCGTTTAGTACGGTGCAGGCAGCACTCCAGACAGCAACCTCTGTAGTCAGTAGCCACCACCTGGAATTTTTTTACGCCTTTCTTGCGGGCAAGGCAAAGGGAAACGTCCCTTCCCCCCCCCCCCCCCCCCCCCCCGGTTCGTGCGCACCTTTTGATTTTTTTTTTTTTTTTCTCGCGCATAGGGTTCAGCATTCCCACTAGTGACTGCTAGTCGATTTTCATCGAATGTGGCTAACTCACGCTCTCCCGCTTTCCGCTAATAATATATTATGCAAGAACAAATCCCTACGCGTACGAGCAGGCACCCGGTGAGAGACTCGAACCCACGAAAGAAATTGATCTCAATAGGCACACGGATTACCTACTACGTACCAAGTCACCGTGGACGTGGGTGGGTATAGGATAAAAAACAACAACAACAACGGTGACATATTATATATATATATATATTTTGGTGTTCGTATCAAGTATCAACCATCTACGAGCAGCACGGGTATCACGGGTATCACGGGTATTAGGAGATCAAGTTGCGCCAGTGCCGCGCGACCCGTTGCATGGTAATATCATAGCTCGGACATCAACATGTGTGTGTAAGAATCTTCCCCCGCCCAATCACGCAGTGAGTTGATCGTTGCTGGAACTTGTTGTCGCTTTTTTTTTTTTATCGTTGCTTGAATTGCCAAACGAGAGGGAGATAACAAGGGAGAAAATTGTTGAAAATTGTTGAAAAAAAAGCCCTAATAATTTCGGTTACAGGCACACGGAGATACTAATTATGTGGTCACAGGCTAACTAACTGTGAGACAGAGAAAGCCCAAAAATGAAAATAAAAATCGCAAAATTCATGGGTAATAAAGCAAAAAAAGTGAAATGCCAACGTACCGGGTAAGAGAACACAACACAGACAAACAAGCAAGACAAGCAAGGAAATGAGACCAAAAAAAGGACAGATAAAAAATCTGAAACGAAACAGAATACGGATGACGCAAGGAGATCAGAGACCAGGAAGGCTGCTATGAATAGAAAAGGTACAGGTGGGTAGAAGGCTGGGTAGTCTTCACGTGCGTCACATCGGTTTTGATTTATTGTCGTATGATACTGCTGCTGCAGCATGCTTGTTAAGGTCTTATTTATAGTCCGTTGGGCTACTCGATATAAAGATCTATGGTGAACCAATCGCCTACTACCCAATCTAAGCCTTATACCGCTGTTGTTGTTCTCACGGTAACTCATCGCCACAATTGTAATGCAATGCAGTCTGTGGTCGCAGGACAGGTTCCAAAAATAACTCTGGAGTGGAAGAATATACCTCGGTGGAAAAGAGTACTACAGTAATAATAATACATTCTTCCACACCTTGCTTTTCTGAACGTATACTCACACAAACTTTTTAACGTTTCCCATGGAAAAATAATATCAGGTACCAGGTAACAAACTAATTAATTCGTATTGAGATGTACGAAATATTTATTTTCCGGATTCGGGGAGAAAGAAATATTTATTTTCCGGATTCGGGGAGAACAAATCGATTCATTCCTGCACCACTTTGTTTTTTTTTTTCTTTTGCCAGCTTTAGTCATAAACGTTTTTTGGTTATTTGTCTAAATAAAATGTGCCCTGAGCGCCCGAAAAAAAAGCAAGTAAGACTTGGTGCAGTAATTAATTCCTCGGGGAGACTATGATCAAGAACGTGCCAATTTTTTTTATATCAAAGTTCGAACGGACTGAGAATGTGCGTGGAGCCTTAAAGAGGTGGTCTTGAAGAATGGTTGTCTTTTCATCCGGACGGGCCATCCGCCAGGGAAGAATCGAAGTATTTAATTGCTCGCCCTCCTTTCCAACTATTATCCAAACTTGTGTTGGGTCCTTGCGGAGAGCATTATTATGTACCTGGTTGCTCGTAGTGGGTAAGCGTTCATTTATGCATTTACCACAGAGCACCACCACTTAGTGAGTGGCTAATTACCTAGCACCACAAACAAACGCATTGTTTTGCAATACGTAAATATGATACGAATAGTCATACTGCTGCTAAGCTGTAGTATAGGAGATGGTTTGCTTGCATTCTTGCGTTCTCTTAATAAGTGTCAGTCGTAGTACCTTATATATATTCGCTGAAATTGTACCGTACATATTCATTTTACATTTGTTATATTTTTCAATAGACGGTCCTACGAGTAGTTGTTTCCCGTTCTGCGCGTCGACGATGCGTTTGTTCTTCTTGTCTTTCTCCCTAAATCGTGGCCCGTTCCCGTTTCCTTTTTTATAAACAAGGACGTAGCTATTCATAAGTACCCGAGGCACCAGGTAGATACCTGGTATGTACGAAGGGACAAGGGACGAAGGGCCAGTACGTAGGAGAGCATATACGACATCATACGTGATCAAATTATTGAGGTTTCATTTGTTCTCATTCCATTTATTTTCTTTGGCCATCTTGCTCCTGCTCTCCTCTTTCCAATAACTTGTACGTAATATTAATAGTATCATAACTCAGATCCGGGGTTACGGAGTAGTATTAATAGTACATGTGTCCCCGGTTGCTTGGTCGGTGGTCTGCGTGCCTACCTACTGAGATCATTTCATGGGTTCAGGTCTCACTGAGTGCATACTTGTACAAGTAGCGACTTTGTCTTGCATAAAAATTGATTAGCAGAAAGCGCGAGAGCGTGAGTTAGCAATCTTTGATGAAAATCGACGAGCAGTGGGAATGAATGCTGAACCCTATATGCGCGATACAAATGAAGGCACGTATAGGAGGGGAGAAGGGACGACACCTGTGACCTTGGCGTGTCCAGTAGTAGATCGCTGAGGGTTATAGACCTACTACGAGTTAAGCCGGAGAGTAAAAGTGATGATACCAACAGTAGTACTGTAGTAGTAGTATTACGGGGGTCCATAGTTAATAGGACCTATGGCATAAAAAAAAGCTTATATATTTCCATAATTCTACGAACAATATCTGGCCCTATTTACTATGTGGTCCCCCGTATAATAATAGTAGCAGTAGCAGGTTCCTCTCCCCCCTCCCCACCTTGCTGCACACTTTCACCTTTCGCTTTTCGTCCTGTCTCCTGCTCCGGTTCCTTCATGATAATATATATACTTACAGCTAGCTGTATTCGGGTATCTACTTAGTCGGTACACCCTCCTTGCAGGAGTCGAGCGCAGTGGCTTGCGCTGCTACTGGTCAAATTACCTGGCTGGCGTTTGGGAACCAAATAACTCATGCTGAAAGTTGCCGCTTGTGGGCGAAACAAAAGGCTGACCTCCCAAGGGTGTACCAAGTTACTTGTAACTGCTGTTGCAGATACCCGAATAGTATTGTAAACGCAGAAACTTCTATTATAACCTGGGTGGTTGGGATGGTCTGTCCCATCCGTGGCTGGAATTGGCTGGCTCCTGATTTCTCCTGGACCAGATGGTGTTGTATTCTGGTATTTTTTCTGCGCCTTACTGGATCATTTATAAAGTACCGGTATTAATAGTGAGTAGTGGGTTCGTGGAGGCCTTCTGCCCCAGCCACAACAGTAGCAGCAGCAGCATAGCAGCAGTGAGTGGTATTACCCATCGTACTTCCTTAATCTCTTGTGTTCTCTGGGTACCCACAGGAATGATCAAAAACATCTACAGCACAGAATTTTCGATCGTTGGTCTCGTGTCTTGGATTTTTTTGTTCCTTCGTCATACATACTCAGGAAAAGTCTTTTCTATTTCTAGTCGTTGGCCAACTCACGCTGCGCAATGTCTATATAGTTGCACATTGACACTAATAGTACAAACCTGGGACTGGTATGTATTATAGCACACGATTACCGTCGTGGATTGAAAGAGTGGTTGACTTGAAATCCCGCGGGGGGTGTCGTAAGCAGAAAATAGAGAACACGGCAGGGGTTTGTTCCTCGTACCAGTTTACTCTTGCGCAGCCACCTTACGTAATTGGGCAAGAAAAGCACGGACCAGCCTAAACGAGTTTCTAGTTAGAGTAGTTCTGTTTACAGAGGTTTTGTGCGTGCGCCTGAAAAGGTCGACCCTCCGACGCGAACCCTAATAATCCTTATCGTGCAATCAATCGCTCGGAAAGACTCTTTAGACGCATCGCTCGCCGTTTGCACTCTCCCCGTTGCCGACAAAAATATCTCGGAAATTCGTCCGAGGCTGTGTGTGTGTTTTAATATTAACAGTCTTTTCCTTCACATTAAATCGTCCTTTCTGCCCCAGCTTCATCAGTACACTCAGTGTCCGTCTTGATTCCCTATCCTACAGAGAAACTTATTCTGTGGCCACAGACTGCTGTGAGACAGAGAAATACCGAAAACAAAAAATAATAGCAGATTCATGAGCAAAGCAAGTGAAATCCCAGCGTACCGGGTACGATAACACAACAACACGAACAAGACCAGAAAACAAGAACAGATATGTAAAATTCTGAAACGAAACAGAATACATATATATGCGCAAGGAGATCAATACGGCTGCTAGAAGGAAAGCATACTTACTCGAGAGTGACAGATAGCTGCTGCACGGGCGATGCAACTCGAGGGAGGAAGATACCGGCACATGGACGGCGGCGAGGGGAAAGGAAACAAAGGGAGAGACAAGGCAAAAAGAAAGAAGGAAGAGAGGAAGGACCAAAATAGAAAACCGTACTCCAGCCGGTGATAGTAAAATGGGTGCCCGTCTCTGCTAGAAAACCGATTAGAGAACCTAGCCACACCCTTTGCCGTCTCCTTCCTACTCTCGTCAATAGCGATGTTAAGTGTCAGTGCTGCCGCTGTCGCCCCCCCCCCCACCCCTGAACAACTCAACAAGAAACAAACAAAAAGTCCTAGAGAGCAAACGCTAGTCGATCCAATACCTAACCGCCCGATCTAACATTTCCTTTCTGCATTCTCGTCGACAGCTGTATCAGTACGAGTACGACTGCCCCCCCCGCCCCTCCTCGCCCCCCCTTGTCGCCGCTCTTGGCCTCCCAAACTGCGTGGCGCTGCCGGCTTCTATGCGCCTCGTCCCTGTGCCACCTCACGATGAAACAGTCTGCCACTTCGACGAGCCCCCGGTATATACCACTTCTCGCTCTTCTTAGCCACCCTCGGCCATTACACCGCCTGTACTCCAGACAGCAAAGGGGAGCTTCCTGTAAACCCCTCGGCGGCGTGAAAAACTTTGAGGTCGTCTGCTAGGCATTGGGCCCAGTTCTTTTCTGGTCGGCCTGGTCCTGGGTTCTCCCCACCAGCCATCGTCCCCAAACATCACCCGACGGTTCCACCGTTCATTAGTCGTCCGCTTTTAGAGGAGGAGTAGTTTGCGGATGATCGTCTCAACGCTCTTGTGTTGTACCTCTTTTGAGGGCCTTGGAACACGGTGCGCTGTCGGCGCTGGAAGCCAATGATCCGTAGGAGGAGTTTGTGGTGTGCCGTTCGGAGCTCAGCGAAGTGCTCCTGGCCGAGAGCCCACGTCACACACCCGTACAGCAAGATATCGGACGTCATCCTTTAACATTCACCCTTTTAGAGTGCAAAGGGCATCTTCCATATCGAACAGCTCCCGTTTGAACCGATTGTAGCACGCCCTTGCGAGTCGGATCCGTCGTGTGAACTCTTGCAAAATGTCAGCGCTTGCGGCGACAAGACAGCTCAAGTACAAAGTCTGCATCGTCTGTCGATATTTCTGTCCCGCTGCTTCGATGACTAGTGGTGAGGTCTGGGGTGCCTGGTTTAGTGTCCGCAGCAGCATGGTCTCCGTTTTCGTTTCGGAAACGGTGAGGCCTGCTGCTTCGAAAACGGTCACAATGACCGTCGTCATCTTCGCAAGGCCGTCCGCCGACGTAGACACAATGCCCGCATCGTGAGCATACAGCATTCCCCATATTGCCCTCCACACGCACGTTAGTAGGTCAACCCTCACTCCGTCCTCCCCGAGTTCCTCCTCGAGGTGAACCAAATCTGTCAAAATACGTGGGTCTTCACTGAAGCGCGCCAGAACAGCGTGTATCACAGCAGCGAAGAAGACACTAGACAGAAGCGGTGACAGCGCACATCCTTGCCGCAGCCCCTGAGTGACGTTTTTAAACCTTTCCGAGTGCTCACCGCCATCTGTGCGCACCTCGCATGACTTCGTGGATTTGGCCGATAGCGGTTAGCATCTTCTCTGGTACGCCGAAGCGTGCAAGCACCACCACAACAGCTCTCGGTCGACGGAATCATACGCTTTCTGCAGATCGTTGGAGTACACGCGATTTTTTCTAGCTCGTCCGAGTCCTTGCAGTCGGCGCGCGATCAACAGCATGTCATCTGTTGATCGTGCTGGGCGAAAGCCGCACTGTTCCTCGGGGAGCATCCCTTCGGGTGGGATATCTCAATGGCCTCCTAAAGTGCCACACTTTGAAGTATGCTGTGAAACCATGAATGTTATTCCATCTGCCATCCAACAATGTTCAGCGCTTTTCATATCATACCATCCACACCATTAACATTTTTCTAGTGTGTTGGTCACCTCGCCCGCCTTTGTTTGTGTTTGTGTTGTTCGCACCGCATTGACTATGTAGTCTGCTACAGTAAGCCATAGTAGTAGTGCTATAGGTAGAGTGGATTGACCGATTCCCCAGGCGAACCAAGTAAATAAAAAGCTATAGAACATGCACGGTGCGCAGAGAGAAGTTGGTTGAATGTTGAGAACACCCGCGCCTCCCTCCCCCCCGGCGTCATGTTATGAGCACCATTTCTTGATTGATTGATTGATTGATTGATTGACTGTTCATGGTTCTGTATACGGTGGGCGCAGGTGCTTCTACAGACAGCAATGTCTGTATGTAGCGTCCTCCTAGATAGCCTAGAGACAGCAGTCGAGGTCCCCATATACCACGGTTCGATAGAACGCGGGGACCCACTTTACAGCGGTGAAAAATGTTTGTCACGGCGTCGGTGTTCCTCATAATTTGGTAAATGAGTGGAAGCTTTCACAACCTCTATTTGGAAGTAAAAAACTTTCAAAACTTCCAATTTGACTTCCAGATGGAAGTTTTTAACTTTCAAACGGAAGTTGTGAAAGTCCAAATGGATTATTTTTACTTCCAAATGGAAGTTGTGAAAGTCAAAATAGAAGTTTTGTACTTCCAAATGGAAGTTGTGAAGTCAAAGTGGAAGTTTTGGAAGTTTTTTACTTTCAAAAGGAAGTTGTTAGAGTTTTTTACTTCCAAATGGGAATTTTAGAGATCGAGTGGACCATTGAGTCCACGGAAGTTTCCATTTGGAAGCTAGTGCAAGCCAGTGTAATTTTCCATAATGGAAGCCAGTGGAAGAAAATTGGAATTTTCCACTGCCGTGCCCGGTAGAAGCTTTGTCGAGCTTCCACTAAGCTTCCATGCACCTTGATATACGTTCACCTCCTGTCACCCGCTTCCACTTCACGTCTATAAGTTCCATCTGACTTTTACCTTCAAAGAAACTTCCATCGGCGTCCGCAGAATCTTCTGTCCACTTCCATCCTCAACCGTAACTTCCACTTACTTCCACCTACTCGCATCCACTTCTATTCAACTTCCACAACTTTCGTTTTGACTTCCACAACTTCCGTTTTGACTCCCACAACTTCCATTTTGACTTCCATAACTTCCATTTGGAAGTTAGAAGTCAAAATGGAAGTTTTGGAAGCTTTTGACTTCCAAATGGAAGTTTTGGAAGTCGAGTGGAAGCTTCCACCCCTTTACCAAATAATGAAGTGGACCCTCAAAGTACGGCTGGCTTTGAGTGGGGTACGGAGATCTTAAAACGAAAAACTCATGAAATGTACTACTACTGTACTACTTGTAGGTGCTATTTGTACCTATTAATACCGTATGTCGTAGCACAGGTCTACCCCTGATGCAGCTGTAGTCCCGTCTTCCATCTCCAGACATCGTAATCTCCTCTACTTTGTCCAGCAGCTGCTACTATTTTCTGTCGTTCCCGCTAGAGACGACCTGCTAAGTAAACACCTTACTCGAAATGAGTACATCGTTGCATCGCAAACCCTCGAGCCTGTGGCTTTTCGGTGCACTGAAAGAAAAGTAATATATTTGATAGTGTGCCTCTTGCCTCTTGACACTACAGCAGCAAACAATCGCTTTGAACCCAAACATACGGAGCAACGCCTTTATTTATCTACGATTCATTGGTGGCGCGAGGAATGGATTGCGCCTCGATTGCTGTCGTAACCCGTCTCCGTTGTCTCACGGTGCGAAGCTATTACTGTCAGCTACTGCTGTGGGTATCAAAGTGTCAGGTTACTATAAGGGCACGGCATCACGGGAGACCATAGTAAATAGGACCAACGGTAAACACAAAAACCGATATTTTTACTGATTTTTTACTAACAATTTTTGGTCCTATTTACTATGGTCCCCCGTAATAGTATCTATGCATTCGGGTAGGCCGGATAACCATGCCTTATCGCAGCACCAGGTGGAACTCCGTCTCTCTGTGCCGGGTTTACGGGCTTACTACAGCACAATAATACAGTATTGGCCCCCTCGTGAAAGAGCAGACTGCAATAAAGCTAATCCAGACGTGTAAAAAAATATACGCCAGAATATATCCTACGCTCACGCCGCCTGTAGGAAGCGGTGATAAATCTAGCCCCTCTCGTCCCGCCGGAATGAGGATGTTAACCTAACAACCTAGCCTCCTAGTGTAGTGTAGCGTAGTGTAGTGTAGTGAAGTGTAGTGTAGTGTAGTGTAGTGTAGTGTAGTGTAGTGTAGTATCGTGTAGTGTAGTGTAGTGTAATATTCTAATTTTCTTACTACAGGGGGGGCGATATCACTGCTTGCCGATTGGCGCATGTGTAAATAAGTAGCAACTGCCAGAGGGTGTGAGACGTACGGTAGTGTTCCAAATACATCATCTATTTCAAGTGGTGACAGAACAGCTGCTCGAACAGCCCCGACCCCTCCGAACATTGTTGTCGCGCTCGTTTCTCCTTATCACCATCCATCCGGACCTTGGTGGGTTGTGTTTCATGTGTACGAGCTTGCTTGCAGGGGCCAGCTTCCCCCCATTCACAGACGACAGGGACCGCTTTTCCCTCCTTGCACGATGTGGGCGTAAAGCGTAAAACAAGCCTTCTGGAAACATTGTAGGACACGATTATTATAGGTGCACCGAATTGAGCCCTCGTCGACACCGCGTGGGGTTCGCGTTACGCCCGCATTGTGCAAGGGGGGGGGGTCTTGGCCACTTGTGATATTGTTGATGATAGACGTTTGTTGTGGGAACATTGCTGATGAGATTGCGATGATGTTGCTGACGATATGGATTATTCTTATATGACTATTCTTCTTACGATTATTACATACAGTCTAAGTGTAAGTGTAACTCACTAGAAGAGGCACACTACGATAGGGACATATATAATATATATATACAGGGCAGCACTTTCTGCCCAAATTATTTCCGACTCACTGAGCTCCTTAGCCCCTTTAGTACAGCAGTCCCGATTTGGGGACAAACCAGTCTAATTACAAGTGATTTGTCCCCGAAACGGGACTGCGGTACTAAAAGGGTTAACCCAATATCGTCGGAATACCAAGAGTTCCACCATATTATTATTCGCGACGTACCGAATAAGTTGTTGATAGGCTTTGCGATGCTCGTCGGGTTGAACTTTTAAATACGAAGCTTCTCTTAAAGCCAGTTTAGGGTGACCTACTATACAGTAGTATTATAGGGAGATCCTATATTATAATCACGCTCAGCAGCCTCCGAATATGCAAGGGCCACTCCTCTATACCGTGCGTGGCATGTGCGTTTTTTCACCTAAATCTTCTTCTAGGTACCCAAAAACCGACCCCCCCTCCCCGCCCCTTCTACTCCTCTTGCGCCCGGCGACCTGTTGGAAGCCTGCATACTACAGTATTAGTAGTAGCTTATTATTGCCTCTTAGATGGAGATGGAGATGGAGGGTGTATTATTTTGTACTTGGGGTGCACGTTTGGCTCCCGTGTGCCACCACAGAGAGAACTTGTATCTCTTTTAGGATTGAAGAATCGGCACGGACACTGGTTGTGCTGGACGTCGACGGGTAGAAAGAATGGTTCAAGGTGAAGAATACACACACACCGCCAGCGGCCTTGTGATACGCGCCCGCTCGTGGAACCTGCATGAACAACCGCCCCTGTGTCATTCGACAAATAAACGTTTTCCCGTATATGTGTGTTGTATACCGTCGTAAACATTTAGGTTTATCGCAGTACCAGGTACTCCAAACTATACAGCAGTAGCACAATAATAGTTACCTGGCACGAGTATATATGATCTACAAAATAGTGCCCCAGTCTAGGAGAAACTTTCATTGAAAGTCACGTGCGGCGCCTTTCGTTTCATTCCATCCTTTTTTCGCTTGTAGTACGCAACCACTGCTGGCGAATCAGAACACGTCAACAAACCTACAGTATATCTATCGCAGTTCGAGGTCAAACCATATGTAATGTACCGGCAGTAAGGCAGATAGGACGCGTACTACGGTGGTAGAAGGGTTATCCTTAAGGCTTACAGTAAAACTTACGAAGCTTCAATAGTAAGCCTCTTCGCGTGAAGATCTCAGCTATATATACCACCGTACCAATATACCCACCCAGCAACCGCAACGTAAGCTGATGCCCGTACAAAACCAGATGGGTTTTTGCGAATAATATGCTAGGCAATACACACACCGGATGCCAAAATGTTGGGCAGCTCCTTAGTTCCAATAGTTCCAATAGCTCCAATATAGTTCCAATGTTTGAGGAGGAGCCCCGCCAGCGGGAAATATTGGTTGCAACCTCCAGCCTCCCGTCGTAGGACGGACTTATGGGCTTTGCTAATTACCGTGCACCGAGCTAGATAGTGGGAGGCGGTGAAACGAAAGTAAGGCACTGATTTTGTTGCAGAAACCGTACAAGAAGGAGAGCAGAACACCACACATCGGTAGTATCGAAAGGAGAGTGCGCTGTGTTCGTGAACGAAACGATTTGCATGGACGCCACACCACATATGCCGTTAGCACTTTCGGTCGTCCGTCGTCGCTCAACACGAGGAAGTCCCGATCCAGGGCCTCAAACGTTCCCGGCGAGTCCCCGCAATATCCGAACGGTGTCAACATGAATTCTTTATCCAGTGGGTCGTGGAAGTGCGTGGATGAAACATGGGCGGCTGTGGGCTTCATCGCACCTATCCTGGCCGACCAAACACCCCTCGTTGGTGAACTTCAAGGCCCATATACATGTTTTCTTTAAAAATATTGTGAGACGCCTGTCTTGGGAACACGAATCAACTGGACCTAGTCCGTTGGGCTTCGTACTATCATAGTAAAATGTTCAGTTATCGCCTACCCAAAATCCAAGTCTTATGACAGCCTCTTGGACATTTTTCGGGGGCCATCCATCTCATACCAGGGAAATAAGTAGGCCCTCCTCTACTACTTTGCTGGCGCGGTAAACCAATCAACGATGGACGTTTATCGCCACCTCAATCAACCCAACGCTAGCCAACCCAACCCAACCCAACCCAACCCAACCCAACCAGCCACCGATGTATCTTATGTACTTCGTTTATTTTTGTACCACTTGCTGTATTTTTAAGCATTAAAAAAAGTTTGTCTCAGTTCGTTTTGTTTTCCACGCTCCGGAGTTACTGAAGCGGACTACATACTAAACTGGTATATAATATACTCTGGTAATGAGATAACATCGGCAACCAAAATCGGCTCTCGCTGTACTAATATAATATTGCCGTGATATCACACTCTAACTCCTCTGTGCACACGCCTGTTGACTCACAGCATGATCAGTTTTCAAGATCTATTATAATACCTTTCCTGGTTTTCTCTATTGGTATTTCTTCCATTCCACAATTGTCAAGTATGACACCAAAAAATCATGGGAGAACCGCAACAACAACAACGAACGACTAAAACGACAACAACCAACAACAGACGACAAGAAACGACAACAATCACAGATCAACAATACAGACGGCAACTAACGACAACATACAGCAACAAACAGCAACACAAACACAACAACAACAGCGAAACACCTACCAACTCTGAGATGTGACACTGGCATGTTGACACCGCAAGTACGTATCTGGTTTCGTTTTCGAGTGCCTGTCTATTAGAAAAACACATTCGATGTAGAGGGCACATATATACATGTAATATTAATAGTAGTAGAATGTGGTTTCCGGAGCATTCATGATCGCTATTCGTATTATTTTCCTGGGAGACGTCGCCAAGCCCCCACCCCTCCAGGGCGCTTTTTTTGCAGTCCACGCTGCTCATCTCATACTACGACCGGATGACACCCGGACGAGTCTGAGCAGATTCTGAACCCTCCAAACGGGCCCTGGAGACGTCTGGGTTTTGTCTATGGACTTTTCTCCAGGGTATTACTTATATAACCCTCTACCCCCCTGCTCTGAACAGCGGGATCTTTGGGGCGTCGGTACCGCATATTGCCGTACGCTGCTCTACCCGCTTCGTTTCATATTATAGTACATGGAGAACCAGGAAGGTGTGTGTTTTAGAGACGCACGCACGCGCAAGCGTTTCTATAAAAGAAACGTTTTACGTGAGATTTGAACCTGCTGTGTCCTCGACGACGTCAAATGTGAGGAAATGCGAGGACCACATCGTAAATGATCTACGGTACACACAAAAACCTATATATTTCCCTATTTGTACCCACAATATTTGATCTTATTTACTATTATTCTATGATCCCCCGTAATAATAGGGGACAGAGGGATGTCGATGTTGGATAGGGCACGCAACTTGTAGCTCACGATCTTCATGTTATTGCTCCTCAAGTGAGTGGAGAGGGGAAGAGAGCTCGAGTGGGCGAGACGATGACCAGAACAAACCTGGTATCCAGGCACCAATCTTCTCACAAAGAAGTTTCCAAAAGCGCTTTGTAGCCATGTAAGATTCGCATACATAGGGGAATATTCGCAAAACGTGACGTGTAGCCGTGTAAGAATCGAAGATGGGTATGTACATTCCTATACACGGCGGTGGATGTGCTACTACTCCATCACAGATTCCGCCGGAATGTGGCTGGAGCGAAGCGATTTTACTGCATTTACTCACTGTTGGATCTCGATCGAGGTAACTATTCGTATAATAACGTAGTAGTAACTATTATACGATACCGACCTACATAGTGAAGGCTGACTAAGTAGAGTAGTACTGCTGTAGCATAATACTCGTAGTAGGTTACCCCGTGGCTGAAAAGAGGATCTCGCGCGTCAGTTCCATTCTCGGCAACGTTACATCACTTTTTTCCCAGCTGGAAAATGGCGGAGGTGGCTTCCTCTATTCTGACTGGAGCACCGCGTGGCTATATCATACAGGGGTTCGCCCCGACAGAACGCCGAGACTGAGCCGAACTCACGAAACATCTAGCTGGTACTTTATTGGTCAAAGGGGATACTGTGTAACCTATTACTATTGATACTCGTACTGCAGATAGACCACTCAGTCACCGTGACTGAGTAGGCCAGTGGTGGGCTAATACAGTAAATATAGGGCTGGGCCCTGGTAGCTCTAGCCAGTACAATATGTACTGGCTGCGTCATATATATGCCAGTACACTGGACCCGAGCATTGCACTGGTGGTCGTGGCGAAGCCGCGAGTCCTGCCCTCCCCCGGCAGGTGAGGGGGCCCCGCTGGAGGCGCCCTGCCGGAGGCACGTTTTTACGCGTTTTGGCTTCACTAGAGCTAATAAAACATACCGTCGTTTTTGGACCATTTCATATAATGAACAGGAGTGTGCGGAAATACGGCACACTGCACAGCACGCAGCCTAGGTACGGAAAAGGTGGGACAAGGGTTCAAAAACATTTGTTTGAAGTGTGCAATACCGAATCGCTGCAGTTCGCGAAATCGCGGCCTCAGAAACGTAAATATTCACGTACGTACACATGTCCATTTATATTGCTCCTATTACGGGGGTCCATAGTTAATAGGACCTATGGTACACATAAAAACCTATATATTTTCCTATTTTTACTATCAAAATTTGATCCCGTTAACTATGGACCCCCGTAATAGCATAATGTTTACTTAGATTCTTCTTCGCGATGTCTTGAGAAGCCTTGTGTGCTTCGCCTCCCGCTGTGTCTGCTTCAGCCGGTCCCGACTCCCTTCTCGATTAGGAGCAAACACAACCTCCACACCAGTAGCAGGAGCAGCCACAGCAGCAGCGGTGGCGGGGCTCGACTCCACCAAGGGCTCCGCTCCAGAATCACCGTCAGGATCCACACAACCCAAGCCACCAGTGGTTGAGGTGGCTTCGTCCATCGTGCTCACACTTTGCCTCCCTGTCTTCCCCTCTCCCCTCTCTTGGTTGTTCTCTGCGTGCCCTCTCTGTTCTTTACACCGTGAATTTTGATGGATTTCCGCTGTTTAATGAGGCGTTTTATTGTAGGACGTACGCAAATAGTCAAAGTACTGGCACCCTCAGTCAGCCCTCTCAGCCAGGACAGAAATATAGGAGTACCGGCAATACATACTGGACCAGGGCCCAGCCTTAACAATAAACCAATAATAATAGCGATATAAACACCACACTAATTTCGATGCGGTTCCGATATTTCGATAGTTGATACATGCATCGACACGTTCGTTCAGGGTCAGCAGAAATGAACAACGGGGGAAAAGCCACGGGATCGAGGGCCTAACACACGTTCGATACGATATACCAGGTATATATTAAGAATACCATACGTATTGATACCAATATAAATCTATCTGAACTTCGATGCTTCGAATACTTAAACTGTCGATACGATATCCAAGACTGTTATGTAACTCTGCCCCACCCCTCTCCACTCCCGCCCACCACCCGCGTAGCCTTCTCAGAGCAGGAGGCGTTTTCCCTTCATAGGGTCCGGCACCGAGGCAGTTCGTCTCTCGCTTTGCAATCCCTCTTTCCCTTCGTAGGGCCCGGCACCGAGACAATTCTTCCCTCTCTTTCTGATCCCCCCTCTCTCCCCCGTCTCGAAAGGGATACGTGGTCAACTGTTAAATGATTACGTAAGGCAAGTAACCAGTTGGTATGGCCCCCTGCCCCCTCCCACGTTCGGTGTTACTCTGAGAGTTGGACAAGAGGAGTTCCTCACCTGGTTCTCTGTGTTTTTCTTATTGGTTAGGTTGGGCATTTCCCCGTCATCTCGTGGGTATGAATCGGCTGGAAGGCACCGATGTACACAACCTCGACTCAATTCGCCACATGTGACATGCATATTGTCGTGATGGTGGTTACTGATTCGTTTACCTTCACTACGCGCGGGGATTTTTCCTTCTTCCCCCCGCCCTCGGATGCACTTCGTTGGCCTTTTTCGTGGCAGTACCCACGGCAGTGTTCGCGGCATGCCGCGACATGTCTCGGCAATGCCCACGGGTTTGAATCTGCAGATGGACGAGCCACAGTTGTGCCCGCGGATATGCCCGCAGCAAGACCCGCCACAGTTGTGCCCGCGGCAAAGCCCTCCGCAAACACCAGCGGCAAGATCCACGGCAAAATCCGCGGCACGCCTCCCGGCAACGCCCGCCGTACGTACAGCGGCACTACCCACGACACGATCCGCGGAAACAATTCCAACGCAAACGACCGCGGCAAGTAACGCGGCAATTTCCGTAGCAAGACGACGACAACACCCGCGGCAAGACTCCACTTGGCACATTGTTCCCTTTGGGTAGTTTGACCTCGAATTCGGTCCATCCTATTGGCACCCTGGTCCTGCCCGCAAGGTACAGGCATATATTCAGCCCTCTGTAGGAACGACCGGAGGGTCACCTAGCACCCTGTTCCCAGCGGTACTTGTCGCGGCACACAACTGCGGATCTTGCCATGGAACTTGCCACGGGACTTGCCGCTGGTGCTACCGTGGTACTTGCCGCGGGAGGTATCGCGGGTGTTGCCGTGGAGTTCGCAGCGGGTGTGTTGCCGTGGGCCTTGCCGTGTGACTTGCCATAGGGCCTTGCCGCGGGACTTGTCGCGCTACTCGCCGCGAGTGCTGCCGTGGTCATGGCGGCTGGGCTTGCCGTGGGTATTGTCGTGGGTCTTGCCGTGGCATACCATGGATACCGCGAACCTTACGGTGACGTGCCGCGAGGGCTGCCGTAGCGCTCCTTGTGGGCTTTGCCGTGGCAGTTGTTCCGCGACATGTCGTGGCAAACGTCGAGAGCTGCCACGACATCCCACGGTATGGCTGTCGTTGTTGGCATTGTTTGACATTTTTGTGGCATTCCGTGGGCACTGCCGTGACATCCGGTGGTATGCCGAAAGACGGTAGCGCGATCCAGAGCACTTCTGTCCCGCCTGGTCCCATGGGTAGAGAGGCTGTGGTACACAACCGGCAGAACACCGGATCGCAAAGGACGCGGCCAGCCGTGGCTGTATCACTCTATCTCGAGGCAGTTAACACAGCCTTCAAGCCAGCCTCGCTGAATCTTGAATCACAATTCTTGCGGCTGATTAGTTAGCCAAATCCATGCCAGAGACCGCTGGTTTTTTCTATTATAGACGATTGGTGCTTTCCAGGGTCCGCCACACCTGGGGAGGATAGGGCCCCGTCGCCGGTTCAGAACCCCCTTAATTTCTTCACTACTCCGACCAACTGGGGACGAAAATAGCGATCCACCGAGTTGACACACCTAGTATGGTGTGGAACCCCACCCCTATCGGCCGATCACTGATTGGCTGAGTCTCTTGGAATAAGCCGCGCCCAGGGATGATAAGGTCCCATCTTCGGGTCATTATCTCTTCCATACATCTCCAACCCCAGCAACCTGGGGGCGAAGACGGACATCCCGCGGGCCGGCTGCCCCGTTGTGGGAAATGGAAAACCCAACCCAGCGGACTAGTTTATGGTTGGCTGCTGGGTATCATGGAGCCAGCGCGCGGCGAGAATTTTGCTCCTGGACAATGTCGAGGTCTCACCGCACCCGGAGACTATAAGGTGCCATCCCGGGATCACCATTAGTTATATATATATACATATCTGATACCAGTATATAAATACAACCACCCAGGGACAAAAACGGAGATCCTCTGGTTTCATACCGTCCCGCACGGTGTGGAAACCCCAACCTCATCGGCTGGCTTCAGACTGGCTGGGGCTCATGGGGCCAGTGCGCGGCGAGCTTTGCCCCTTGGGACAACTTCGAAATCCCGTTGCACAGGGGGATGATAAATTCCCATCCCCTGATCATAAATCATTCCACACATCTACAACTCCAACAACTCGGGGACGAAAAAGGACATCCCTCCAGTCGATGTCGCATCGCAGAGTGTGGAAACCCCAACCCCACCAGCGCTAGGTTCAGGTTTGGCTGGGACTCAGGTTCGAAGTCCCATCGCACCACGGAATGAGAATGCCCCATTCCCGGATCAGAGATCCTTCCATATATACATGTACAACTCCTACAACCCGGGCCAAACATGGACATCTCCCGGATCCATATCGCCCCGCCCGGTGGCCCTTACATTTCCGTTTAGAGTGTGATACATCACAGCACACGACGAGTTTTACCATACCACGTGCCCACATACTACTATGATAAGCAACATAGGGCTGGCGCCACGGGCGGAGACGTGGCCGTACCGGTAGCTTGGTTCATGTGGGTGCCCCATAAAGTCGACTATCGGTACAGCGCTGGATGGAAAATACGTCAATACATATACTACTCGCGGCTCCTTCCGCCGTATATCCCTTCGCAAAGGTTGTGGTCTCTTTTCGTCCACCACCCGGCCAACCACACAGCACCGTCCACCTTAACAAGCCGTGCATACAGCCGTGTATACCACTTGGGCCAGCTTCGTCAAAAGGGGTCGATGTACGTAACAATTGCATTCATACACCTCCTGGCCTTGAAACGTCAACCCTGGCCTAGGCTAACGCCTAAACCCCGAACATTCTTGTGACGCAGAAGAAGGTGATATTTGAGCAGCTAGCTTATGTTTGGTTGGGTACAGGGGAGAATGCGCTACTGACTCTTTCCTCCGTGTAAACCACGGTCGGTTGATACTGTATATCTTCGTCCTCGACCCGATCAACCACGCAAAACAGCGCCCTCTTCCAACCCTGGTAAGTGGTCCATGTCATGCGACCTGGGCCATCACCGACGTAACCGTTGAAATATTCCTACTACCCGGTAGCACTTACCTAAAGACCTGTAAAAAAAAGGCTTTGACCCTTGCACTTGATAGTAGCTTATGTCTGTCTGTAAGTACACTAAATTCAAGTGACTTGACCTCGTAACGGGAATGCGGTTTCAAAGACGACCCCGACCCCAACCATACCAACCCTATAACCTCGACCGGCTGCCTGGAACATTTTCTTAGATGCAGCCGAAAATGGACGAATTATTAATAGTGCAGGTAGTGAGCAAAGTCAACTATTATACATGAAGCACAAAAAATAGACCAGACAAAAATACACCACAGCAGCGCAGTACAACTACTACTATACTACTACTATTAACCATAGTAAATAGAATGCTACTATTAATACTACTATTGCTGGGGTCCATAGTTAACAGGACCTATGCTATACATAAAAACATATATATTTACGTATGTTTACTAACAATATTTGGTCTTATTAACTATGTTCCCCCGTAATAGTAATAGTACTTTACTGCGCGTTGATTCTTCCGCCATGTATCCACCCATCGTGGTCTCTTTTTGTTTCTCCTCGTTCAAACATACACATACATGTGTATCATATATTTCCCTCGTATGTATATATTATGCATGCATGTCGCACTACTGCTGTAGCAGTAGTAATTGGTGGTAAAATAAGGCGCGACCTAAGGTCCTGCAGTATTAACATAATAAGCATATCTACGATGCGTCATGTCGGGCGAATACCGATTGTTGTGGACCAACACGAACGAACGAACATCTACGTGCGTGCGCCGTCGTGTGTTATTATGCGTGATGTTTGTGTTCATTATTTAAGCACAGAGAAAAAAAAAAAAACGTCAGCGGCAGCAGCAGATTGACGTGGCGGCGGCAGTGTAACAACAAACAGCAGCTGCACCAGCAGCAGTAGCAGCAGCAGCAAGCAGCAGTAAGAGCGGCGGCGGTAGCAACAACAACAACAAACAACAGCAGCACCAGCACCAGCACCAGCAACAGCAACAGCACCAGCACCAGCACCAGCACCATCAGCAGTAGGGCACACGAAGCCAGGGTCAGCGTCGACGCATACTCGTACACGATTGCTCTTGTTGTGTGTTTCCTGGTTCCCCACCCCGAAATTCGGCATTATTATCTGAAGGCGAAAAATCATCACCTTCAGGGGCATGTTGCGTCCAACAGAAAGAGCATCTCGTAGCAGGTGCCGCCACCACTATCTACTACTCACTGCTACGCGTACTGCTCTGTGACATCTACAACAACAGCAGAACTTTTCCAGCAGCAAAACAGCAGCAGAAGAAGAAGCTGATGTAGCAGTAGGATACACGAGGCCAGGGTCAGCTGTACGCTCGGCTTTCTAACCCTTTTTATGAGGTGTATCGGTGACTGACTGACTGACTGACGTGGGTTCGCACTGTCTGGTCTGCTTACTGCATAAAAATATCGTCTCTGTCTGCGTTCGTAGTTGTGTGACCACAGAGCTCTCTCTGAGGATTGAAGAATCGACACGGACACTGGTTGTTTGTGCTGGATGTCGACGGGTAGAAAAAACTGAAAAAACACAACACACACGCACAGAACTTTGCAAGCCGCCTCATTTAAAAGCATAGGGCCGCCGAACAAGAGACCTATTATAATAAATAATACTACAGCAGCAGTATTAATAGTACTATTGTGAGATGGGTGTATCTCAGGTTCGACTTGGGTCTACAGCAAGCTTCTCTTTCGGTAAGGTGTAGCGTGGAGGACACGAAAAAGAAAACTTCCTGCAGGCTCAAGCCTCACAGTCGACGCCAATGTGAGATGGGTGTATCTCAGGTTCGACCTGGGTCTGCAGCAAGCTTCTCTTTCGGTAAGGTGTAGCGTGGAGGACACGCCAGGTATAGGTGAGGCTCGGCACGGTCAGCCGAGCAGAAGTGATCATGAAGCATGACGCAAGTCATCTCACATGGACGCAAGTCATCTCACATGACAGTCATCAGCAATTACTTGGTGATGGAGGCTGGTAATTCCCCGCCTCAACTATCATCAGATCTACGGAGATCTGCGGCCACTTTTAGTACAAGAGTCAATATCCACGATAACGGATGAACCACTGACTGTAGAGTAACGACCTGAGACTCACACTATTATTGTTATTAATAATTCTACTGCTTGCTGTAACAAAGCGAGCAAAAGGCTTAGAGAACCTTAATAATTATTCTTAGTTGTAGTGCTGACTTTTTGATCCCAGCGAACGAACGTGGTTTTGATAAAACGGGGGACCATAGAACCATAAAACACAGACAGACGTCGTAGTCCTGCAGACCACAGAACCATAAAACAGACAGACGTCATAGTCCTGCAGTGCGCCTACAGGATAACTAGAACTTCAGTGAGGGAAGCTATATACGTAGGCGTCCCCGGTGGCTTGGTGGGTGGTCCGCGAGCCTATCAAGATCAATAATTTCGTGAGTTCGAGTCTCACCGAGTGCATGCTCGTAGGGACTTTTTCTTGCAGATACTTGATTTACGTAGTAGTAGCAAAAAAGCGCGAAAGCGTGAGTTCGCTGCACATTCGATGAAAATTCACGAGCAGTGGGAATGCTGAACCCTATGCACGATAAAAACTAAAGGCACGTACCGGGGGGGGAAAAGGGACGACACCTGTGACCACGGCCTGTCCAGAAGATCGCTGAGGGTAAATCCTCCTACGACAGACGAGTCAGGCCAGGCTGGAAAGTAAAAAAAGTGATTGATGAATGAAAATAAATAAATAAAACGTCTGTGCATCTCATTTCATTTCATTTCCAACCCGAATCTCAACCTCCAATGCTCGCAGAATATCTACCATTCTTAAAGAGGACCAGCAGTGGCACTACTATTATTGAAGAATCTGCACGGACACTGGTTGTGCTGGATGTCGACTTGTATTATAGGACGGTTTAATGTGAAGAAAACAACGTACCATCAACCGAGTTCTTCCGTTTGCGATCCTTGGTTGGTTGATTGTGTTGTTGGTGACTTCACAATTATTTATTTTCCGAATTCGGGGAGACGAAAAACCATCATATGATCAACCGAGTTCTTCCGTTTGCGATGCTTGGTTGGTTGGTTGATTGTGTTGTTGACTTTATAATTTTTTATTTTCCGAATTCGGGGAGACTAAATAGGACTTATACGTTACACTAAAACCTATACAATTATTACCTATTTTTACCAGTGATGGCAATTCCGGCGATTTGGCCTATAGTTCCGGCCGTGGAAATCCGTGTTTTGGACAACTCCGGTTCCGGCCGGCAATTCCGGCAGACAGGGTCCCCCGGAACATCGAGAGGGCCCCGCAGATTCAGTATCATCTCAGTTATTAGGGGTGTTTTTTCTTCTGTATCCTCATGACAGCCTTCGGAAAAGCGCAAATAAATGAAGCCCAACAAAGCCCCCAACGTTGTATCGTCGACTATGTTGTTGTGTGTACGTGTGTACACGCCGCCCCGCCATTTTCAATATTTCGAGCGTAAGGCACCACCGCTACGTGTGGCGCGGGATTGTATTATTGATGTATGGTGCCATGTGATTTGATATATTATACTTCGTATATGAGGCGGGAGAATGCTGATGTGTGGCTTGTCAGCGCAGACACTACGTGTTGCCATGTCTTCTTATTTATTTCTATTTTTTGATGTCATGATAATATATTTATACCCAGGACCAGGCCGACCGGAAAAGACCTGGGCCCAATGTCTAGCAGACGACCTCAGGGTTTTCCAAGCCACTGAGGGGTCCACGGAAAGCTCCCCTCTGATGTTCGGAGTAAAAACGGTGTTATGGCCGAGGGCGGATAAGAAGGGCGGGAAGTGTGGTACCGGGGGGTCGTCCACGCGGTGGACTCTGTTTGATGGCGGGGTGGCACAGGGACGAGGCACCGAGGAGCCGGCTATACGCCACGCAGCTGAGGACGCCAAGAACGGCGACAACGGGAGGGGGGGGAAGGGCAGCCGTACTGATACATCTGTCGACGAATAATGAATGCAGAAACGAAATGAATGATAGATTGGTTGGCTAGGTATCGGTTCGACTAGCTCTTACAGACCGTTGCCTGTAGCTGCCTCTATTTCGTGTCGATCGCTTCGTCCGCGCAGCAGATATCTGTCCTTATTCCTGAGCACGTATGCTTTCCGTCTGGCAGCCTTTCTGAAGTCCTTGCGTCTTTTGTATTCTGTTTTCATTTCATTTTTTTTTTTTGTTTTTTATTGTCTTTTTGCTCTTTCTTTTTGGTCCTGCTGGGTTGTGTGTTGTGTTCTCGTACCCGGTACGCTGGCTGGCATTTATTTCACTTGCTTGACACTTGAATTTGCGATTTTTTTTTTTTTTTTAAAATTATTTTTTGGTCTTCCTCTGTCTCACAGTCTGTGACCGACCACGGAGGAATCAGTATTTCTCTAGGATTAGGAATCAGGACGGACACTGGGTGTACTGATGAAGCTGGGTAGAAAGGACGATTTAATGTGAAGACAACGACAACAACAACAACGACAACAACAACATACTTACTCGTAGTCCGTATCTCCGTATGTGACGGCCTTCAACCGAGAGCTGTGATGTGGGAGAACAGTAAGGGTTCCAAGGGAAGATGATCCACAGAAGAGGTGTGACGCAGGTGTATGTCTGTGCTTGGTCAAACTCAGACCTAGTTCTTATTGGAGTTCTCTTATTTTATCGGTGCGAAGCTTGCACAAAAGGGGCAAGTGAGAAGAGTCAGAAGGGAGGGGGGGGGAAGCAGATGCATTTTGAAGCCAGAAGTATCATCTGGTTTCAATCGGCTATAATCTACTGGCAAGGGTGCATGCTGTATCCTCAACATCAATAGTGCAACACCCCGTAAGGGTGCATGCGTTACCCTCGACTTCAACAGTATAACACGTCGTAGAACCTGACGTACGAACATGCCACGTGCGTACATCTCTGTCTCCTCGGCTACTCAGATGCTAGTCTGCGTATCATGTCCGCGAATACAAATATCTTAATCCAGACCGGATACGTACGTGTACGAGGAATACTAGCCTGCGTACCGGATACTACCAACTACGAAATATCTTATTCCAGACGGTAGAAGGGATACGTGTACAGAAGAATACTAACCTGCGCACCGGTATTACAAATACACGATGTCTTATTCCAGACGGTAAAAGGAATAATATCCAATTACTAGAATAACATCTAACGGTCCCTACTGATGGTTGGTCTATATACTATAAACCAGGGTACTCTATCACATTAGCCCACCCTGAATAGCCGTAGATGTAGATCCCACGACGATACAGAGATCCCTACTTAGACATTAGAAATTCGGAAGAGGGGGTCCAAGATACTCTGCTATTCAAAACAAACGACAACCAAATGAGACCATAGACCAACCCACACCTCGTAAATGAGGCTAAGACGCCTCTGGTAGGCAGCATTCGTGCTAGAGAAGGAAAACGTGAAGGAAACGAAAGAGCAACGACAGAAAAGGATGTCAGCCGTGGTAGAATACGAGAAACGCCAAAGGGGTGGTCGGCTACTGTAGACCCGATAGAAAAATAATCGTGGCTATCCGCGTTGTAGGCCTATGACAAAGGCGGGAGAGATCGAAGAAACCGCGCGGAAGGGAGTGGGGTCGAGGCCTTGAAAGGCCAGAGTCAGGGCATGTTTGGCCCTTAGTGAGGCCACCAGTTTCTCGGCGCGGTCGATCTCGTCCCGCTCCCTCGCCTGACGCTCCTGTAGGAGCCTCGACCAATATCTGGCTGCCGGTCTGATCCAACACTCCACTTCCCCGTACGCCAGCACTATGGACGAATCGGTGTCCCCAGTCGATGCGCGACGCCGCGCCTCGCCCAACACTGCCGAAATGTCTGAGGACCTTGCCAATCTAGTGGGTGACACGACAACAACGGCCTACAGCGGTATCCACTCCCTCTCCGGCTCTGCTCCTCCCCCAGGACCATCGACTCCCAAATCATCTACGGACACTCCGTTTGTCGGCCACAGTATCTTGGATTTCTTGAACAACAAAAAGCTTCACGCCATCAGCTCCCTGGGCTAACTGCCCATCCCCCGCGTCGGCGAGGTTATGAGAAAAAAAAGAAGGAAGAAAGACAAGGTACTCTAAAATACAGTGACTCGACTCATGCCAAAACAAACAAAAGGAGGAAGGCTCACACCTAAAGGGAGGGGAAGGCTCGAAGACAGGTCGAAGCGGTGACCACGAGCAGAGATGTAGTCCGTAAGACGCCGCCAAGTGTGATGTGGGAGAGCAGTAAGGGTTCCAAGGGCAGATGAACCACAGAAGAGGTGTGACACAGGTGTCTGTGCTTGGTCAAACTCACACCTAGTTCTTATCGGAGTTCTCTTATTTTATTGGTGCGAAGCTTGCTCAAAAGGGGCGAGTGAGAAGAGTGAAAAGAGAGGGGCGGGGAAGCAGATGCATTTTGAAGCCAGAAGTATCATCTGGCTTCAACCGGCTATAATCTACTGGCAAGGGTGCATGCTATATCCTCAACTTCGATAGTGCAACACCCCGTAAGGGTGCATGCGTTACCCTCGACTTCAACGGTACAACACCTCGTAGAACCTGACGTACGAACATACCACGTGCGTGCGTACATCTCTGCCTCCTCGGCTACTCGGATGCTAGTTTGCGTATCATGTCCGCGAATACAAATATCTTAATCCGAATGGGATACGTACGTGTACGAGGAATACTAGCCTGCGTACCAGATACTACAACTACGAAATATCTTATTCCAGACGGTAAAGGAATAAGATCCAATTACTAGAATAATATCTAACGGTCCCTACTGATGGTTGGTCTATACACACTATAAACCAGGGTACTCTATCACAGAGCACTAGAGAGGTCCCCTAGCAATCTGGGAGAAGGGATCTTTAGGTTGGTAGGCTGTTCAGGTATTTTGGTTCCTGTTGGGATCAAGGTGCGCGGGCGAAGACCCAACCCACCCCCGGACTCTATCCCTAACGCAATTTTCAAGTCAAAAACACCCCTAAAGATTCCTTCTCCCAGATTGCTAAACCTACTCGCACTAGAACACAAAAGACACGCGAACAAAAAATAAAACATAAAACATAAAACTAGCTGCAATGCAGATAATACTCGAAGTAGTTAATTATTGCAACGCGAGCGCGTAACTCTCCGGCTCTCGGTATCCGGTATCGTTAAACCTTGAGAATATGATAACATACACGTCCCACTCCCGACTCCCAACTCCCAACGGTACCATCTTACCAACGACAGCACATCCTCCTGCAGACAACTTGAACAATTTGCAGATTTCGAGCAGGCATCGACGCCCCCCCTCAGGTAGGGGGGTCTATATATACCGCGGACCCCCTTGAGACTTCCATAATTCCGCGGGGAAAAAATATCCGCCCGGCTGGATTCAATTCCGGCGAATTCCGGAGTCACCGGAATTGCCATCAATCACTGATTTTTACTATTAATAACAATATTTGGTCCTATTTACTAAGGTCCCCCGTCATAAAAACCTCGTTTCTATGTTTGTTTCTACATGGTATTGCTTATTTATGGTGCGCTCAATCTTCAACTCCCCGTTATTTTAGGGCACCAATGATGGGCACCACCAATCTATAACTCTCAGTTACTTGTGGGCCGCGCTCTCTGACTTCCCCTCAATAACAGATAGATAGACACATAAGAAATAAACAGCCAGTACGGGCAAGTACGGGACACGTGTAATATAAAATAGGCTACCTGGTATATATTACGGGGGTCCAAAGTTAGCAGGACTTAGGGTATACATAAAAACCTATCTATTTACCTATTTTTTCTACAATATTTGGTCCTATTTACTATGGTGCCCCGTAATAACAAGAAAGCCAGGCTGATATTTCGGGGAAAACAAGAAATTCGAGAGTCCTAATCTTGCAATTAGTGCGGAAAGTCATCCTGTCCCAAACAATAACTCTAGCCCCAGGGTAGATTTCCTGTTTCATATCATGATTCAGGTGTCCACTGTGCTGTATACACCACCAGTAGTAGTAGTATACTACTGCCGCTGCTGCTGTCTGTATATAATATGTGTGGCCCGATATCGGAGCAAACTATTACGGGGGACCATAATTAAATAAGACCAAATATTGTTAGTAAAAATGGGTAAATATATAGTTTTTTGAGTAACGTGGGTCCTATTTACTATGGTCCTCCGAAATAGGGACATGGCAGGTAGGCGTAACGGCTTCTCTTTAGTTGTTGTTGTTGTTCTCACATTAACTCATCGCCACAATACAACGTGCATTCTGTGGTCTCAGGACACAGCCTCGAGTAGCTCTGATGCTCTGGTGTGCAAGAATACCTCGGTAGAAATGAAAAAAAACAAGCAAAGAATAACTCACATGATACTGAAGTGTATCTACACCTCAGACTAAAGTAAAAAAGCGAGGTCTGCGCACGAACGTATCAGGTACAGCGTACCAGTCGCCATAGAAACCGAGAAGACCGCATACTACCCATGAAGAAATGGAAGAGGGCGAAAAAAACAACTCGACGTCGAAAAATCGAAAACGAATAAGTCGAAAAAATCAAAGATCAAGAAGGCAAGAAAAACAATCACTTCAAGCAAGAAAGCAGGAAAGCAAAAGGAAATACACAAGAAGAGAGTGCGCAGCTTTCCGCAGACTGTAGGCTCGCAAGCTACGCGAGGGGTGCAGAACAGAGATGAGAACCAAAAACACGAACATACTTCCTCCGGCATCCAGAACACCATAGAAACAAAAGGAAACTAATACTCGTAGCCAAAAACGACAAATAAGACGACGAAGCAAACCAAAACTAGGAAAAGCAGATACCAGGCCTGTAGCAAAAACCAAAAATAAATATACATACAGAGACACAAAGCGGAGCAAACGGGAAAAAAGGGAAGATAGATGAGGAAAAAAGAAAGCAAGGAAACGGAATAAAGGGACAAAAAGGGGCCGGGGGGGGACAGACAACACGAAAGGCAGAGGCCCTGGTTCATACAGACACGCAAAGTTGCCCGGGTGACACCATGCTATTCATAATAGTTTCTTGGATCTCCAAAGAAGGGAACCCATCATGAGGATGATGGCCATACCCAGGCGTCAGTCTGTTGGGCAGACCGCCTCTCTCCCCCCCCCCCCCCCCCCTCCACCCCCCCCCCTCCCCCCCCCCCCCCCCCCCCCCCCCCCCCTCGCCCCCCTATCGTCCCTGCCGTTTTGCACACGTGCATTGGTGTCAACGGTTGTAGTGTAGGACCGTGAGAAATTAGTACCAGGTACCAGGTATAAAAAACTAGCAGGAAGAGAATTTGGATAATTTTTCAAGGTATACAAGTGTATGTGTGTCGATAATAATACCGGTATGCATGTGTCATCATTAAACACGGATGCATGGCGGGATAAGACTCTATAACATATCTAAAAAAATTGGTTGGTCAGATTAGGTACGAAGGCGTTTCTTTCCGGCAGGCCCATCATATATGTATAGACACCGGTGCCTATTAGAGACGCGAGCGCACACGCGCACCACTCCCCTTTGAGCTCACTCTACACTATTTTGCTCACCATCATCAGCTTCCCAATCAATCAGCACTGTGGCTTGGGGTCACCACACCGTCTTCGCTTCTATTGAAGCTTCTCGTACAAGTCACCTAACAGTGGCTATACGTTTGCCTCGAACATTTTGACTGCGTATTGACCGACCATCGGCAATCGAGTCGTCTAGTCGTGCACATCAGCTACGAGCTGGTACACACGCCAATCCCCATAGATGGCTAATAATGCCCATCCATGCACGGGTTGTGATGGTCGAGGCTACGTCTAAGGCCATGGGAGATTGGTCGTTGAGGTTAGGTTGGGGCTTGTTTGGATCGGGTCGGTCGAGTGCCATTCACGGAAAAGAGCGGCATTCAACTCGAGGGCGCCCAGACCACAATCTTTGTTCGAAGTCCAACTTGAAAAAAACAGAATGGAAACAAACCGAAGCGCTGGGATCACCGGACGATTCGAGTCATTTATTTGTTTTATCTAGTTTAGGATTTCTTCGTGTCGACGATCCTCCAACACTAGCCGGTCCAGGGCGAGGGGGGTCTCGAAAACCAAGTAATCCGAAATTCTAGAAAAGGAGGGAAACGTGTTGTCTTAAATCGTCCTGTGTTCACAGCGCTCCGGCTTGTTTTTCATTCTGAACTTTTTTCTGTGACGTGACTCAAAATGACTTTTTCGGGCGCCCGCTGTTGAAGTTAACATTGTTCACACTGAAAAAAAAAACTGCATTCTACTTGACCTCGTTTACTTCGCTCATCAAATTTATGCCGAAATGCGGGGTATTACTGCTGCTCCAGTAACTGATCCCGGCGCCACAATAAGAACACTTTTTTACTTGGTCGATTCAAGCCGAAAGATGGTGTATTACAGCAACTGCAACTAATAATGTCGGTAGCACATAGAACTATTAATATATATATGAACAAAGAACGCTGATTTCGGCTCTGGAAACGTGCATACATTCGTTCGTTCGTGGGGAGCGCGGGTCGCCGGTGTCGAGGGCGGGCAGATCAAGCGGTATAGAAACATCCCGTCGGTGCGTATATTTTTGTGTTAGAAGGTGGGTCATATGCTCTCGAAAGGGATGCATGATGCTTCGCTAACCGGGGTATCCCAAACATCGCTGCAAACCAGGGTGTTGAACCACCGATATCAGATACCAGTACCTAAAGCATACAACACTCTAGGCCCACGAAAAAGAAATACCAGGTAATGTATTGTAGTGAGACAAACTATTATGAGATTCTTTCAAGGGCTCTATGGTACGAACTGTTTTTTTTTTGCCGAAAACTCGCGATTTACTCGGCGGGACTGTCGAAAACACCTGTCCCCCTTAGTTCCTGGTTCAATGCAAACGCGGCGCAGCGGCGTTAATGGCTAGTTTCGGCCCGTTTTGGCTGCGGTTTGGGGTCAGGGTTTGGGTTCTCGTTAGGGTTGTAGGGGTTGGGTTGAGTCTTCGCCCGTACCTTGATCCCAACAGAAAGCAAAATACCTGAAGAGCCTACCAACATAACTAAGGATTCGGGCTCACAGATTGTACGACGTATGAGAATCTCCGTAGTTTTCCGAAAGGTTTCTTTTACCAACGTAACTAAAGATTCGGGCTCACAGATTGTACGACGTATGAGAATCTCCGTAGTTTTCCGAAAGGTTTCTTGAGCAGTTTGTTTGCCGTTTCTCCGCCAGTGTGACACTGCGACAGACAGTCCATACTGCCAGTTCTGACATGTTTTTTCCCAAAATCTTCAAAGATCCACCATTATTTCTGGCCCCAGTTCTGGTGACAAACACTTTTACTTTTGACTCTCCCAGGGAAAACTGATAAGCTTCTCCAAGCATCATACCATTTATTAATATAAGGCCAGATCTTATGCAATTTTTTTTGAGGTGATTATATGGCTGTTACGGAGGCTTCGGGGTATCTGGTCCCGTTTCTGATCAGATTTTATCAAAATCACGTCTTATGGGGCCTGTTTGGTGGAAAAAAATGTTCCTCCGAGATTTTATCACTCATGAAATTCCAGGAAGTGATTTTTTTTGACAGCCTTTTCTGATCAACTCTGAAAGTGATAAAATTTGCTTTTGCACAAGACCTCGGAGGCATTGTACAATTTTGTATAGGTTACAGACAGGGCTCATGATGGGTCACGACGCTACATGCTTGATTACTCTTGTGCACAGTTGGGCTCCAGCACTTGTGCATCGGCCACTACGGAGAGAGAGGGCATCAATACCTTGGCCACCATCGCGTCCCTTGCGGCCGCCCAACTGCAGCTGCTCTAGGCAAAACAACTTTGGAGACGAATAGGACGAGACTACAGCAGCAGTATCAAAACAATCTAACGTTCTTCTTTCCTGACTACGACGGCCGCAAGCAGCTCATGCTCCGCGAGAGCGAGAGAGAGCGAGAGCTCCTTGCTGGTCCAGCGACCCCTTACGCAGCTCCCCAGGAGGTTCCACGTTCCGTTCCTTCCTTGGAGGAGCTGGTGGTGAAGGTTGATCGCCCAACCCGGCGTGAACGACTCGTTCGTGTCGTGGTCCACGTACGTGCGTAGAGTTCAAGGAACTTCAAGATCTCGGTTCTGTTTTTTTTTTTTTTTTTAATTCTCCCATGAAATAAAACCAAAAACACCATAAGACGGCACATGGCGCACCGATCTGGTGTGGCTTTTTGCCGCAGGAAAATCCGACTTCCTGCCTTTTTCAATCACTCAAAAAATATTGCATAAGATCTGGCCTAACCCTGGAGAAACGGAAAACTGTTCCAAAGCTCCCGGAAAACTCCGTGGAGCATTCTGAGGAATCCCACAGGCATTTTTTCTCGGCCTTCCCCGGGATTAATTCCGCGGACCGTAGAATCGCGGTGAATCAACCATAACAAATTGACCAATGAGGAGTAAACAATGACAATGTACCACAAAAGAAAGAAAAAATCACGGCGCATCGAATGAATGGCGGTGTTTTCGTTTTTACAAAGTGGGAAGTGCGGTATGGTGACGGGATTTTTACCACGGGATTTGGCGCTTCTTACTCCGTAAAAAGGCAACACCGTCATTCGATTGGCCGTGATCATGTCTGTCTTTCTTGTGGTGCTTTGTCATTGTTTACTCCTCGTTCGTCAATCTGTTATGGTTGATTCACCGCGATTCCACGGTCCGCGGGATTGATCCCGGGGAAGGCCCTGGTATTTTTTACTCTCCCGCCGAGTAATACGCGGATATTCGGCCTACAACTCAGTTCCTGGAGCCCAGAAATAATTTCCCAAATGGGTGGCTTAATATATAAACTGCGGGAATTTTTAAGGGTTTTCCGAACCGTTTTTTTAGCCGAAAAAGCGCGATTTACCCGACGGGACGATCAAAAACATCGGTAGAGACTTCTCATGCGCCAAATAGTTTTCCGAGCGCTTTCTTGAGCAGTTTTCCGTTTCTCAAGAGTAGTCGTAGTTGGACGGTTTGTCCCTACTTGCCAGTTCTGAGGACATCATAATTTTTCGTCCAAAAGCTTCAAATATCCACTGTTTCTGCCCCACCCAGTTCGGGCAAAGAGCTTTTTTTTTACCCACCAGAAAAAACTAAAAAACTGTTTGGCTGCTCCAAAAAAAAAAGCTAGGACTATTGAGATATTTTTTCAACTCGCCAACCTTTTAAAGGATCAAGCCCCCGCTGCTCGTACACCCCCACGAGTAGAGTACTACGTACGGTAGATGGTCTTCTTCCGCACTAATCTTCTTCCTCACTGTGTCAACCCTTCCCAGCCAGACTCCCTAGTTCAACCAACTGCATCCGTCATGAACTCTCTGCACCTCTTGCCCATCCCCTCTGTCCAAGCTTGCCAGCGATTGAATACCTCTTCACAAACCCCAGATTTTCTCCATTCAATCTTCTGCATTGTTCCCGAACGCTCTCGGAAGACTCCGGCGAGCATTCTGAGGAGTCTACCGGCATTTTTGCCTGTCCCGCCGAGTAAAACGCGTATATTCGGCATAAAAACTCAGTTCCTGGAGCCCAGATATTTTCCCATGATAATAGTTGGTCAAGGCTTAACAACAGTAGCCTCATCACTTTTTGGGAGACTTGAAAAACGGGAATCATAAATCATGCTCAGCGGCGAGCGGTGTATACACTAAATCCACTAACATAGCCTACGCTCACCGTTGTCCTAGAATGGTGTCACAATACGATTCTAAGCCATACTCAGGATACGTACATATGTACACTATCGCGTGACTTTGTGGCGAAATTTATTTTTCAACTCTATTAGTATTTTGAAATTATTAAATTTCTCCTTCACCCATTACTTTCCGTTTTCTAGCGATCCTTTCTTGGATATCGTGTTCCTGTCTTGAAGAATGAATAATATGAGCCCTCCGTTCACTTTCTTTTTCGATCTTCTACATTATGTCTCGATCTTCTTCCGTTTCAAGTATCTCGTGGCAGTGCATTGTCTGCTCTCTCTACCGCTTTAGAGTACACTAGCTTGTGTATGTAGCCTACTATTAATAGATATTTCTCGTTGGTGGGCCAATGCTATGTTTAATACTGCATTGCTGTTACCACCAGGTGTATGACACATGCCATGTAAATATAGGAACGATATTGTTGGCAGTGTGCTCTAAGCGCTCCTCAAACGTTTTTTTACCGTATTTTGTCGTTTTGCGTGCTAGCGCGCGATGAGGTTTACCTCTCGCTCAGAAACTCCCTCATCGTGATCCCCGACCCCGACTGTGTCGGGGGCGGCCTCGGGCGTGCTTGCGCTGTGCCCTGGCTGCCAGCTGGCCGGGTGTGCTGTGCTCGTTTTTACAGAAACATTCAAATACATCAGCTGTGAGTTGGACCAGCTGAGCAGTCGATACTGAGCTAGACGAGTCGTTTGAATGATTGATACTTATTTTTCAAGCTACTACCACCTGTTATCACAATCTCGTGGCCATGGTTTTGATTCACGGCAATCCTTTGCCTTGTCAGGCTTACCTTCGGCCCGTCAAACCCTTTTCTAAAATAAAGTAGCTTTTAGCTTTGGGATGTTCTTGACAGGTGTCCGTCAAGGGGCAAAAGTGCCGTCAACCGAAGTCTGTGCTCCCTCGTGATGGTAAAAATATTATGTTTTCGATGCCAGCACCCAGATTGGACCTCTTCTGCTTTGGCCGAAACGGGAGGGGCCGCAGCCTCTGCGGCTTTTGACAGCTCACGGCGTCAAGAGTGCGGGAAATATGGGCCGGCGTGGCCGGTCTTGTGCCCGCCGTTGCGCGTGCGTTGAGGGTTGAGCGTTGCCGAAACGGGTGTCGAATTATCGATTCGAGTTTTTTTTAACGTGTGATGGCACGAGTTTAGCGCTAAAATATTGAGATTCGCCGGCTAGCATAATGTCGCGAAACGAGCGTCGCGAACCTCTTCGGTTGCTGTGCACGCCGGGCGACCAGGCTTCGTGAGGCAGAAAAGACGTGGTGTCCGGTTTCCACCGAATTGGGTGAGCCTATGCCGCGGGAGGAGCGGTACGGTGGCGGAGATACTTACGATGTCCACAATTTTGTTTTTTTGTACACGCAGCAAATAGAATTACATGAAGCGTGGAGTGTCGGTTGTGTTGTGAGGCTGTTTCCTATGCGGTTCTATTTCGAGCTTCAGACTTAATTTTTTCTTTCTAAAAAATGAATGACTCTGCTTATGCAGTCCAAGTATGCAAAGTCTGGCCGGAAATATTTCGATTTGAGAATCCGATGACCCAAGTCGTCGGATTTGGCCCAAAATTCGACGACTTGGGTCATCAGATTCTCAAGCCGAAAAATGGCAAGCTCTCTAAATTCAAGATGTTATCTACGACAGCGAACATCAGCAGAACGATCGCTGAGTTGGATGGTGACACAGCTGTATAGCGACGTTGCTTCGCGCCCGACGCGCGGTCGGCGTGCGGCGCATCCCTCCGTGACCAGACTACAGTCGGTTGGCGCGGGCTCGGGCCTAGAGACCAAGACAAGCGCACTCGGCGCGCACCTCTCCGTGGATACGTACTCGTAGACTACACTGCTGTACAGCAGCAGCAGTCAGACACGTTATGAAACACAAAATAGCAAGACAGCTTGACTCTAGCGCACGCACCACGTCTCTTCGCCGCCAGACCAGAGGCAGTCAGACTTGGCTCAGACGCTTGGGTCCTACGCGCAGGGCAGCGCATCCGGCGCGTCTCTTCGCGGCGCCAGACCACAACAAAAGCAGTTGGTATTTGTGTTTGCTCGAATCTCGCACGCGTAACAAATCTGATGTTTCCGCATGTGACGGCTATTTCGATTTTCGAAGTTCACATCTGAAAATGTGATCGGGTCCAAAGCTGAAGCTCAAAACTCAAACCGCACAGGAAACGGCCTGAAGGCGTTTTTCTTCTTCCTCATGTAACTGCCATGTAATATTAAAGTCAGGAACGTGTACGTATGCGGGTTACCACAAGGTACGACGACGAGGTCGCTCTTCTTTTACACCCTCACGCAGCTCCCCTCACAGAGTAGATCAGCCTGCTATATGTGCCGTTGCTGACCCTCGAGGGTGTGAGCACGCCTATCCTCGTCGTGCCCGACCGTGCTCCCCTGCCCCAACTGCTGTGCCGGAGCGGCCTCGGGCGTGCGTGATGTACTTCTCGCTGCTGCTGCTATGTACAAACGCTGCTGTGCTGTTCTACTGCAGCTGCTGCTCAGGCGCTCCCCTCATGGAGTAGGTCAGCCTGCGACAAGTTTCGTTGCTGAGCCTCGAGGGTGTGCTTATTTTGTCTATTTCCCGTTTTTTTTTTTTTCAATCTGACTTTCCTTTCGGCTCCTGGACACGCCGTGGTGACAGGTGTCATCCCTTCCCCGCCCGCTAGTGCCTTCATTCTTATCGCTCGGAGGGTTCAGCATCCCCAATGCTCGTCGATTCTTGGTCGAATTGTGCTAAGTCGCACTCTCGCGCTTTCAGCTCGTCAACTTGTTGCGCCAGAAATAGCCCCTACGAGCACGAGCTCTCACTCAGTGAGAAAAATCACATGACGCCATTGTTTTGAGCTTTCCCTATAAAAGCAAAATCACCATTGGTGACTTTTGTTGAGTCTCGAAGTACGCCTGATCAAGGCACTGCGCAACCCACCCGCACCAACGGTATCCGAAGGTCAGTATAGAGGCGAGGCAGACTCTGTTTGTACGCCGCTTGTGGACAACGGGGGGCTACCCAATGACCCCGCAGGGCGTTGGCTAACGAGCACGATGTGGCCTCGAAATGTTCAGGAGGAGGAGTCACGAGTCACAGCTCGACGACAAAAGCGGAAACTTGTCTGAGAATGTCACAGGCCAGGCCGGGCGGACGGCCTGCGAGATGGAATCTCGCGGATCGGGCTTGACCGACGGTCGGTGGAATTTAAATCTCGCAGGCTGGGTCAAGCTTCGGCCCATGATTCGAATATATCGGGTTTTTTCGAGGGTCATGACCCCACCCGCGGGTCGGGTCACGGAGTGTCACGGGTCGGGTCGGCTCGATTCAGAAATCGTTGAAAATCTTACGGGTTGGGTCGGGTCGGCTCAGGACGTTTTCAAATCTCGCGGATCGGGTCAGGTCGGGTCAAGAGTTTTCAAATACCACGGATCGGGTCGTATCGGGTCAAGAGGTTTTCAAATCCCACGGGTCGGGTCAGGTCATGACCACCTAGAAACTTGTCACTCGCGAGTCAGGCCAGCATGACCCGCGAGTTGTTTTCTGCTGACCCGCGAGTCGGACTCGCGCATCCGGCTCCCGGATCCGACGCTTGGAACACTTATCGCTCTCTTACCCAAGGGCTTCTCTCGAACCAATAATCATTAGTACTCCTTTGGTATCATATTCAAACATTCACTCACCGTTAAATCTATATACGCATGCCCGCATCCATCCATACCCACTACAGCCTGGCCACAAATCGCCGCGGGGCAAAAAAATAACATTGAACTGTTTTCGACGTGTCGACCCACAGGCCGGATCCGCAAGTCGAACCTGTTGGTCAAGAAACTGATCTTGCGGGTCTAGTTAACCCGACCCGCATGAAACCCGTTTCTCACGGGTCAATCGGAAGGTGACGAGTCGGGTCGAGTTGGGTCAGGAGGTTTTGAAATCTCGCGGGTTGGGTCGGGTCAGGTCAAGTCAACACGTCTCAAACATTTTGCGGGTCGGGTCGGATCAGCTGACCTGACCCGACCCGACCCGACCAGCAAGGTTTGATCTGACGTGCGAAAAACCCTGGAATATGTCAGGGGCCGGGCCAGGAGCGGTCGGCCCGGCCTGGCCTGGCCGTGCCCCACTCGCGAGAATTGGCTCCACACGCAAAAACCGGTGGATTTGAAATATCGGAATTTTTACAAGTTGAAAATATCACGAAACGTGACATTTTCCGGCATTTTTCGTTAGAACTGTACTGTAACGGATCGTGATTTTTCGTCATGTCAAAAAGTCATGAATCGTGATTTTTGTTTTGGTTCAATAGGAACGGCCCTTGTACTTTTGTTTTTATCTCACTATTACTTTCCAGCTTCTGAACGATCCGTGGTAACAGGTGTCGTCCCTTCTCCCTCCCAGTGAATGCCTCCATTTTTATCGCGGAGAGGGTTCAGCATTCTCAACGCTCGTCGATTATGCATTGAAGTTTGCTAACTTACGCTCTCGCGCTTTCGGCTCGTCAAGTTGTTACGCGACAAAATGTCTCTGCGAGCACGAGTACGCACTCGGTGATACTCGAACCTACAAATTGACTTTAGCAGGGACGAGTTTCATCCACAACAAGTTAACTCCATCGGGGACGCCAGTATACCTTTCATCGTCGTGCCCCACCGTGCTCCCCTGCCTCGACTGCTGTGCCGAGGGCGGCCTCGGGCGTGCGTTATGTGTTACTGCTGTTGCTGCTACTGCCGCTGCTCTGCTTTTGCTGCTCAACTGCTGCACTGCTGATGCTCTGTTCCTACTGCTACGTGCAGGTGCTGTCTTGTTCTGCTCCTGCTGCTCCTGCTGCTGCTCCTGCTGCGGTTGCTGCTGCTGCTGCGGCTGCTCACGCAGTCCGCCTGACGGAGGTCGGCCTGAGAATTTTTAATTTGCCCTTCCTCCTCGTGTGCCGTCGTTCTCCCCTGACCCGACTGTTGTGCCAGGGACATCCTCGGGCGTGCATGACATGCTACGGCTGCTGCTCCTGCCACTATTCTGTCGCTGCGCTGGTGGTGCTGCTATAACCGTGCTACGGCTGTGCTGTTCTGCTACTGCTGCAGCTATGTGTGCGATATATTGTTGCTGCTGACCCCGTGAGCATGGTGATTAAGCAAATCATCCCCTCTCGGTGGTGTGTCTCCGCATCTTGAAGATGAAGACGGATCCATCTGCTTCGGAAGCTGTACGAGTACCATCTCGCAATTGACATTTATTTGACGTCTAGGCGGAGGTCTCGTGCCAGCCTAGGTTTCGTATGGTACGCACCTGTATGCCATGTTGCTGCTGCTTCTGAGCTTGCTGCACCAACGTAATCGCCGGCGCTTCGTCCTGTCGATTAACTCGATAGATTGCAGCTAACCAAACTGAGTTGTGTCTATCTGTGCTTGCTGCTGTACGAATGAGTTATGCGTTGTTGTGCCGGATGGCGGATAACAATGTTTTTATTTGTGTTTGCAGCGTTTTCTTTTTCTCCACTCATATATATTTTTTATAGTGCACCCCTTGGACGTACTGTCGCACTAACAGCCTCGAGTTGCATACCGGTACGACCTCAGCCATTACGGGCATGCCCGGAGCTGCCAGCCCGCCGCGGCGAACCCCCCCCCATGTACATATATTACATACATTGATGCAGGAATAGATGAAGATTCGACATGATATATGACTCTACGAACAAGAAGGAATAACGCAAGCCCCCCACGGTTGGGAGATAATACATCTACTTCCATGACTTTCACCGACGTCGACCGACTTATGTTTACTTCCATTCGCTTTCTCCACGTATTTGCGCCGACTGCTATCTGCTTCGATGTGCTTCTCCATTACTGTAGCTTCCATGATCTCCCACGGAGAACGTTTCACGGAAAACCATCCACGGACTTTCATCTCTACTTCCAAGAGCTTTCAAATCGTTATTGGTTCCCGTCGACTATTTCGTAGAGTTGTCGAGTAAACCGTGATGCTTCCGCAATTTCTACACACCAGCTCCTATGAGCTTCCATAGGTCACAGACAGGCATTCCCGACAACCCCTTTCTCAGATATAAACCTCGGCCCAACCAAAGCCAGAGGACGGCTTGGATGGTGAGTTTGGGCAGACTCTGGGTCGCTGTGCTTGGGAAGACGCTGCAATAGGTCGCTCCACTCCAATACTCTAGGTCGATGTGAGGGTACAAAATATGGAATACGAAATCAGTTGCAGACTATGGCACCCCCACCTCTCACGCTATCCCCAACTAGTGACCGGGTTGGACGCCATGTTGTAGAAAGAAATCTAGGTCTCGCTGTGCTTGCAACGACCCGAGGTCGCTGCGCCTGGACACGTTCTAGACATAGATAGGTCCTTGGAAATACGCTAGATTGCTGTGCTTGGCAATACTCCAGGCTGCCGTGCGGGTATCAAGACAAGTGTCACAAAAACACTTCCTGACTACCCTGGACGCCAACCCTAACGAGAGATTGGTTTGGTTGCCGTGATTTAGGTAGAATCTGCGTAGATCGTTGCTCTTAGAACCCACTCGAGGTCGCTGTGCTTCGAATTACTCTAGGTCAGTGTTTCTCGGGAGCACACTATTAATAGGTCGCCGTGCTTGGAATTAGAGTGGTCGTCCGTGATCACAGACGGACTGTAAACGAGAGTACGAAAGGCACTCGCGCTCGTCTTGTCGGTGATTCGGCTGCCGGGTCGGGTTTCGCTTCGAAAAATAACCCGAGAAGGCTCACGCGCTGCCTACCCAAAGCTATCAGACGCAACCAGCGCCAAAGGAGCTGACCTGCGTGAGGGTCAGTGGGTAATATTCATCCCTCGGAAATATCATGTTCTAGATTAGCTACTGTAGTTCCTCACGTGCCGCTGTTTGAGGTTTGTGCAGTGTGATCTGCACAGTGCAGGTCCAACCCAGGAAGCGCTACATCATGCGCGTCATACGGGTCCCACCCGGCGACATGTTGAGCTACAGTGTGCAGAACATCATACAATATTGGGAAAATACAGTATACCAGGTATGCCATAAATATCTAGATCATCCAGTGGGAATCGATTCTCTGTCCGAGGTGTGAAATGATAGCGCGAAGAAGCCCGAGAATCGAAAAATCGAGGGCATTCCCGCACTAGAGAACTAAGAGAACAGACAAGCGAACGGAAGACTCATCACACGGTAGGGCTTGCACATTTTGGACCAACATTTTCTGACCGGCAGAGTTCCTCAAGGAAGCAACTATTCGCATACCGGTTGCTACTTTATGTTCACTACAGTAGTAGCAGTATACACGTATTTAGGACTACTGCAGCGCAGAGTTGCGTAGTTTGAGACGGCTCACAGGAAAGCCTTTGGGCAGGTGTCATGCTAGGTGGGATTGGTCTTAGCCAAACCAACGGACAAAACTTCCTTGAGGGCACTGAGGAACCACCCATCAACAATTATTCAATCCTATGGGTGTGATACTGCAGTGCTATAAGTTGGTTGTGTTCGGGGAGGTCACCATTGTTCTTGTGAGAAGTCAGTTTTTAGGCGAGATATGGAGTTCTTGATTTAACAGGCCTGAAAAACAGTAAGTACCCCCGCTACCCTCTGGATCAGAGGATGTGCAGTACAGGCTGGACCAGCCGAGCGGGTAAGCCGTGCCACCCTGCGCCATCCCCTGCCAGCGCAAATGACCTGGCCAGGGTCATTCCCAGGCTATGCCCTATCGAAAAAAGCGCAAAGGGTCTCGAGGGCTCTGTCGGTTGGATGGACGAGCCGACGCACCCACGCAGCCGAGCGAAACCACTTGCCGAGGGTGATAACTGCTGTGATATTATAATCGTGGTCGCCGCTGCCGTGCGGCGAGTGGTGGATAAATTAGAGGGGCTAACAGTAGGTAAAATCAGGTATGCCTCGTCACGTTTGTGCCAAAACCAGTCATACACTAAAAACAAGTACAGATCACACGCCAGGAGCCCTGCCAGTTGCCAGTCTCACATCGTACCCGTTTTTGGCTTGAAACTGGCCAGGTACATCTGGATTTGTCTACTTTGCCTAGCGTTCAACTGTTTTTGCCCATTTCCAGCCAATCAAAAAGGCCTCACGTACACTGGGTTTTCTCTGCGTATGAAGCTTCCGGCCGCTTGGTTGCAATGCTCATGTCTAACCTGTACAAGTACGTATCTACATACCAGGTATATGTACGTATGTTGGTCACTTTTTCTTCTTGTTCTTCTTTGGGGTGTAAGATGCGTAGTATCTCTAAGTTCACGTGAGATGCATGTTTTGTTCACAACCGACGGAATTCATTATTTATAGTCATGGGCTCTACCGACGGAAACTAAATGGCTTAATTTGTTCAGAGGCAGAGAGAACAGAAGAACAACCATACTCGCCCCGTGCCCCCTCCTAGCTTCTCGTGATAGGTGCACGAGTAGAGCACGGCACTGCTCGCTGCCGATTGATAGGCCTAGAGGCTAGGCTTACTGTTGTGGTTTCTGTGGTGGTTTCTCTGTTGCGGTTCCTCTTCACGTCAGCAACAGGCAGCAGCAGCAGCGGCGGTTGGCGAGCTGCAGCATCATGGAAAGGGAGGAGGATGAGCAGGGGCGACGCACGCTTTCCCGGTACGTGTGCGAGAGGCGTGCGAAAGAAGCGAGGGTCCGGGAATGTTCGGGGCTCTTATTTAGACCTTGAACTCCAGCGCAATAACGAGGTTTTTTTTTCTTGGCCGGTTCGCTCCGGTGTGTCTTGGTTGGGTAAGAGTTGCTTGCACACGCATGAAGGGTAATACGGGCAGACACTCGTATAAACTTTGGGTGTCCTTCCTAAATCCGCGAATTCGCGAATCGGCCGTTCACAGGAGGGGACAACTGATGATATTCGCAACAGCGTAGACAGGACTCGTACATCAGTAGGGACATTCGATCGAGACGCACCACCGCTGCAACGGGGCAAAGAGCACAAAGTCTGTACCAGATATCATGATATATCCATGCCCAGAATGGAGATAGCTACCCGCACACAGAGTATTTGGCTTTAATAGGGAATACTGATGGCACCTGAACGGAACGCATATGTGCTGTACGAGCACGCTGTACGAGCACGTACCAGGTTTCTTTTCTCCTCGCAGACATGCCGCACCCAGGAATGGGGATACATACTCGCACGTACCGACATATACTTGACGTATACCGGGTATCCTCGATCTCACAGCTGACGTTGTTATTTCGCTGATATGTATGAACGACGCTACTTTGCCAGTGCCGTCGGCCCTTGGCCTTGTCCGTCACTAACGATACAGATCATACGTACACGTCGCGGGACACAACGTACTGCTGTATGTACCAACAATACTGTGCCGGTGCGCTTAAAGGCTGTCGATGGTGAGGGACTTTGGGCCGGTGCAGGTCGCGTGGCCGGCGCCAATGCGTCGGCCCTCGGCCCGTCCCTCACTATGTGTAGCGATATCATACACGTCGTGAGGCACAATGCACGACTTTACGTACCAACACCGCTGGGCGGGTGCACTAAAAGGCGGTCGATGGTGAGGGACTATATGCCGGTGCAGGTCTCGTGGCCGGCGCTAACGCGTCGACCTGCGGCCCGTCCCTCACTAACGATACTATCATACACGTTGCGAGACACAATGTAATGCTGTAAGTTTCTACGACGCTGTGCCGGTGCACAAAAAGGCGGTCGATGGTGAAGGACGATATGCCGGTGCAGGCCTCGCGACCGGCGCCAACGCGTCGGCCCTAGGCCCGTCCCTCACTAACGATACATATAATAAACGTCGCGGTACACAACGAACGATGTATGTAAAACACCGCTGTGCCGGCGCACTAGAAGGCGGTCGACGGTCAGGGACTATGTGCCGGTGCACGGCATGGGGGGCGGCGCCGATGCGTCGACCCTCGGCCCTGCCCCTCACTAACGATACCTATCATACGCGTCGCGATAAATATATACCTGGTGGCGATCTATGTCATACACGTCGTGAGACACAATGTACTGCTGTACGCCCCAACAACGCTGTGCCGGTGCATATAATAAACGTCGCGGTACACAACGAACGATGTATGTAACAACACCGCTGTGCCGGCGCACTAGAAGGCGGTCGATGGTGAAGGACTACTGTATGTGCTGGTGTACGTTTGGGGGCCGGCGCCGATGCGTCGACCCTCGGTCCTGCCCCTCACTAACGATACTTGTGCTACGCGTCGCGACGACTGTAGCGACATCTATCATACACGTCGTGAGACACAATGTACTGCTGTACGTACCAACAACGCTGTGCCGGTGCACTAAAAGGCGGTCGATAGTGAGGGAATATATGCCGGTGCAGGTCTCGTGGCCGGCACCAACGAGTCGGCCTGTGGCCCGTCCCTCATTAACGATACATATCATACCCGTTGCGAGACACAATGTATTGCTGTATATTCCAACGACGCCGTGCCGATGCACTAGAAGGCGGTCGATGCTGAGGGACTATGTGCCGGCGCAGGCCTTATGGCCGGTGCCATCGCGTCGGCCCTTGGCTTTTCCTCACTAGCGACACATATAATGAACGTAGCGGTACACAACGAACGATGTATGTAACAACACCGCTGTGCCGGCGCACTAAAAGGCGGTCGATGATGAGGGACTACGTGCCGATACACGGCACGGGGCCGGCGCCGACGCGTCGACCCATGGCCTTGCCCCTCAATAGCGATTATTCTCATACGCGTCGCGTCGAGTATAGCGATATATATCATTCACGTCGTGAGACACAATGTACTGCTGTACGTACCAACAACGCTGTGCCGGTGCACTAAAACGCGGTCGATGGTGAGAGAAGATATGCCGGTGCAGGTCTCGGGGCCGGCGCCAACGCGTCGGCCTGTGGCCCGTATCTCACTAACAATACATATCATACACGTTGCGAGTTGCGAGACACAATGTACTCCTGATGTTCCAACGACGCTGTGCCGCTGCACTCAAAGGCGGCCGATGGTGAGGGACTATGTGCCGGCGCAGGCCTCGTGGCCGGCGCCAACGCGTCGGCCCTTGGCCCGTCCCTCACTAACGACACACAACGAACGAGAAGACCGCTGTGCCGGCGCACTAGAAGGCGTTCGATGGTGAGTGACTACTGTATGTGCCGGTGCATGGCTTGGGGCCGGCGCCGATGCGTCGACGCTTGGCCCTCCCCTCACTAACGAGAGACACAATGTACTGCCGTGAGTTTCAACGACGCCGTGCCGGCGCACGATAAGGCGGTCGATGGTGAGGGACTATGTGCCGGCGCAGGCCTCGTGGCCGGCGCCAACGCGTCGGCCCTTGGCCCGCCCCTCACTAACGATACATACAATACACGTCGCGGTACACCATGAACGATGTAGGTAACAATACCGCTGTGCCGGCGCACTAGAAAGCGGTCGACGGTGAGGGACTATGTGCCGGTGCACGGCTTGGGGCCGGCGCCGATGCGACGACCCTTGGCCCTGCCCCTCACTGACGATGCATATCATACGTCGCGATCAATATATAGCGATATATATCATACGCGTCGTGAGACACAATGTACTGATGTACGTACCAACAACGCTGTGCCGGTGCACTAAAAGGCGCTCAATGGTGAGGGACTATATGCCAGCGCAGGCCTCGTGGCCGGCGCCAACGCGTCGGCCCTTGGCCCGCCCCTCACTAACGATACATATAATAAACGTCGCGGCCCACAACGAACGACGTATGTGACAACACCGCTGTGCCGGCGCACTAGAAGGCGGTCGATGGTGAGGGACTATGTGCCGGTGCACGGCTTGGGGCCGGCGCCGATGCGTCGACCCTTGGCCCTGCCCCTCACCAACGATACTTATCACACACGTCGCGATAAATATATAGTGATATATATCATACACGTCGTGAGACAGAATGGACTGCTGTACGCCCCAACAACGCCGTGCCGGTGCGCTAAAAGGCGGTCGATGGTGAGGGAAGATCTGCCGGTGCAGGTCTCGTGGCCGGCGCCAACGCGTCGGCCTGCGGTCCGTTTCTCATTAACGATACATATCATACACGTTGGGAGACACATTTACTGCTGTGTGTTCCTACGACGCCGTGCCGGAGCACTGTAAGGCGATCGATGGGGAGGGGCTATGTGCCGGCACAGTCCTCGTGGCCGGCGCCAACACGTCGGCCCTTGGCCCGTCCCTCACTAACGATACACATCTTAGACGTCGCGGTACACAACGAACGATGTATGTAACAACACCGCTGTGCCGGCGCACTAGAAGGCGGTCGATGGTGAGGGACTATGTGCCGGTGCACGGCTTGGGGCTTACGCCGATGCATCGACCCTGCCCCTCACAAACGATACTTAACATACGCGTGCACTTTAAGGCGGTCGATAGTGGCGGAGTTTGCGCCGGTCTACGTCTCGTGACCGGCGCACTGGCTTACAGTCGAGATTGACCGGAATGCATGCTGGCGCATGCGTCACCCCCGTCCCACTAGCGATACATTCGTACCAAAGACACAGGCGCGTGTCACCCCAAGGAAAGCTCTCGGCCGGTGCACGAGATACGCGGTGCGGAGCACCAGATAGCAGATGCTGTTGATAGGAAGATGCCGGTGCATGTCAACAACCGCGGCTATAAACAACGCCGGCGCGTACTAATGGTGTGCCGGCGCACACCAGCACGGGGACAACAAAGCCCCACCCTTGTCCAGGCCGGTGCATGGATAGAGCACCAGGTAGCGGATGCTGTTGATAGGAAGATGTCGGTACATGTCAACAACCGCGGCTATAAACAACGCCGGCGCGTACTAATGGTGTGCCGGCGCACACCAGCACGGGGACAACCAAGCCCCACCCTTGTCCAGGCCGGTGCATGGATAGAGCACCAGATAGCGGATGCTGTTGATAGGAAGATGTCGGTGCATGTCAACAACCGCGGCTATAAACAATGCCGGCGTGTACTAATGGTGTGCCGGCGCACACCAGCACGGGGACAACCAAGCCCCACCCTTGTCCAGGCCGGTGCATGGATAGTGCTCATCGTCGCCTCTATCTAATATCGTTGCCGTCGCGCCGCCCCGTTCCGCTTCCGCGTCGTGTCGTCGCGTCCGTTGTCGCCGTCGTTGTGTTCTCTTCCGCGTCCGCGTCGTCCGCTGTTGCCGTCACTGTGTTCTGTTACGCGTCCGCGCTGTCTCGCCGAGTCCAAATTTCGCAGAGGCCCGGCGAGAACGACGGCGGAGAGGGGAATTGGGACAATGACTGGTAGCGACGGCGACGAGGAGGCTTTCGCGTCGCTGGCCGACTTTGCAACCTTCAAGCAGAGGATGGCGAACGAAGTCTCCTAGCTCCAGGCGGCGCTCCAGAGATCGATGAACGACATTATCGAAGCCTCCCGCCGTCCCGCCCTCGGGGGGGGGGCGGCGCCAGCAGGTTTGTAACGCATCCCGGCAGCTCCGCTGCCGGGGCCTACCTGCTGGACCACTCCCCCAGCACCGCCCTGCTCGGACCGCCGGCCGGACAGCCGTTCGGGAACCCCGTCGCTGGGATCCTCCCGCCGACTCCCAACATCGCTGGCCAACCCGTCGATGGGGCCACGAGCGCCCGCGCGGGTCTGCGTGGGCTCCCCAACCCCGAGCAGGGCAGGCTCGCCGTAGGTCCGAGGCGGGCGTTCTGTCACGGCGGTACTCCGGGCGGCACCCCTCTCGGACAGGCAGGTCCACTCGCCGTGGTCCCGGGAGAGCGGGCTACGGTAGTGTTTTTGGGGCGGTTCCGGGGCCACCGTGGGCCCAGCGGAAGAAGTCGGCTACGGTGGCGCTTTGGCCGGTGCCGAAACCGCCCGCGCCCAACTCGGCCAGGCGGGCGGGCTCGCAGTGGGTCGAGGGGGGCTCGGCTACGGGGGCTATGTGGGCGGCGCCGGTGGTGCCGTCGCCTTCTCCGGACAGGCGGGCGGGCACGCCGCCGGCTCGGCTACGTCCCGGGCGGGGCAGGAGCCAACAGCGCGCCATCGATTGCACTCGGCCACGCGGCCCGCGACGGGCCGGGTGGGCTTGAGGTCGGCACGGACGTTTTACGGGGACGGCAGCGCCAGCAACCCGCTTACGCCTTGGGCCGACAACTCAACCAGATTATGACCACCCGCGCAATGGCATCGAGGGCCAGCCCCACGACTCGGCTATGGCAGATTATCTGCGGTGGCCGCCTGGCGTCAATGCAGAGGGCGACCGTGCAGGGGTACGTGGGAGCCACGGTCAACATTTCGGCCGGTGTCCATGGCACGTTGGAGCGTTGGACGACCTAGACTTTCTGGCCTTCACACCGCGCGGGGGGCAGGCATCAACCGTCCACTGGCACGACACCTGAGCATTTTGGGGTACGCGATCGTTACGACCGCGTCCCGCGGGCTCCCACAAAATGGCGCGGATCTCAATGTGACGCGCGCTCGCTTGGAGGCGCTCGGACGAGCCTTCAGCGCGGGGGACACGATCCTCAACGACCACGTTATGGAGCACTCTGCGGTCGCCGATCGCCCGGCAAACTAGGCCAGGCTGGCGGCTCTGGTCACCAAAGACCTGGCAACCTTCACGCTCGACCTGCGCGGTGTTCCCGGCTTCTGCGGCCACGCTTGGCCCTACCCCCCGCCGGCGGAGTCCCTTTCCTGCCATTCCGGGGCCGCACTGGCCCCGCCTTTCCGGCTGCGTCGCCCTCGGCGGCCTTGTCAACGCCGAAGTCCAGCAACCTCGCCTTTCTCCATCCCGGCGGCTGGGGCCGGGGGTGGTAAATGCCGGCAACGGGGGGAAGACCGGCAGGTGCCGCTTCAGGAACACCTGTGTGTTCTCCCACGTCGGTCCCACTCGCAAGACGGCTACCGGCGGGGGAGGGTCGGCCGATAGCGGCGTCGCAGCCAGCGGCGCTGTATCCGGGGAACCCTGGCCAAGAGGGCCAAGGGCAAGGGCAGGCGGGGGCTGGAGGTGGCGGTGCAATTAACGGGAGCAGCAGCGGCGGCAGTGGCAGCGGCGGTGGCAGCGGCAGTGGCAGCGGCAGCGGGGGCGTCGAGTGGGGGGCGCTTCACTCGGTCGGCGGCTGCCAAGGCTGACGAGTAGGGGGACGGGCCTCGCCCCTCAGTGGGGACGAGGCCGATCGTAGGGCGCATGAAACAGGAACGCGAGTTGCACAGCTTGTATGTCCGGGGTCGGCGTCCGCTGGGAGCCCAGGTCTTGGGGCGAGCGGGTGTCGCGCTATGCTCAGTAGCGCTGGTAGCCAGCAGTCGGTTGCGCCGTCATCTCACCGAGCTTACACGTCAGGTTTCGGTCTCGAATGGTTTTTTTTTTCGGGGGTTAATAGAGGTGGCTGCGTATTTCGACACGCCAGCCTCCACTACGGTTAAGATTCAGGCGTTGCTTAAGTTCGTAGCATGGTGTGCGTTGGAGGGCAACCAAGCCGGTACTGTTGCCCGTAAACTATCAGCCGTGTTCCACCGAGTAAACTTACGAGTGGAGTTTCCCATGTCGTCGCCGCTTGCTAAACGCGCATTGCAAGGGGGGCACGGTCGCACATTGCCGCCGGTCCCTCATGCAAAGAATCCGTCGCCCTATTTCGTGGGACACGTTGTTGGGAGGACAGGGCCGGTCCGTGTCGTGGGGCCCGGGTGGTCGAGTTCTTTGGCTGTCGTTGGCATGGGGCTATTTATTTATTTATTTTTTCATGGCGAAGTCTGACGAAATATTCGCTTATTTGTCCGGAGCTGTACACCCCGTGCATTGCTTGACGAGGGGTGACGTAGCGTTACTCACGGGGGAGCGGCGGTTGACCTCGTTGCAGTGGCATCAGGCCACCAGCATCAGGGTCCTGTTTCGGGGCCATTAAGGGTCCAGGCTCAGCAAAGGTCGGGTATCGTGCGCACACGCGACGACGCCTTCGGGGCGCGTTCCGGGGTAGGAGCAGGCGGCGGTGCCGTCGCTCTCATGGTGGAGTTGTTGTCGGAATATCCGACGCTGCCAGAAAAAGCGCCCCCCTGTCGTCGTATCGGTACGGTAAGGAGGTTAAAGTTGGGAGGTACACGCAGGCCCTCGGGGCACTTCGCGAAGTGGTAGCGGAAGCAGGAGACGGTGCCAGCGAAGTCGGCCTCCACTCATTGGGCATTGCGCAACCAATACCCTGATGGCCAGGGAGAAGTGCCGTAGAAGGCGATCTGAGAGAAGGTAGAGGGAAGATTCAAAGTTTCCTACACGTACATTCGCAATAACCCAGAGGACGCGGGTATTGTGTACTCGTAAACTAGCAGAGACGGGAAGATAGGCAGAGGCATCCAGGCCAGGGCACTGTTTGGGGGCCTAACACCGTAGTATCGACGCGACCTCGATATTGGGGTATGTCAATGGTTTACTACCATTGGGGGTCTCGGTCGTCCGAGACTGCGTTTGTTAGACCCCCGGCCAGTCGGCTGGGGGGGGGGAACTCCGGGTACTGGCAGTACGATAGGCAACGAGAGTCAGCGGCCGGTGTCGCGGCTCTCGTACCACGCCAGTGGATTCCCCCCCGACGTCGCAGAGAATAATAATAACATGACAATTCGAAGGACACACAACAAAGCGTACTATCTCTAAGTTCACGTGAGATGCATGTTTTGTTCACAACCGACGGAATTCATTATTTATAGTCATGGGCTCTACCGACGGAAACTAAATGGCTTAATTTGTTCAGAGGCAGAGAGAACAGAAGAACAACCATACTCGCTCCGTGCCCCCTCCTAGCTTCTCGTGATAGGTGCACGAGTAGAGCACGGCACTGCTCGCTGCCGATTGATAGGCCTAGAGGCCAGGCCTACTGTTGTGGGTTTCTCCCGCCCACCCGTCCCTTTCTTCTTTCGAAGGTGGGTGGAACGGAGCGGCCACATGGTGCTGGCCACACCGTATTATACTTTTATTATTGTTTGCGATTAACTGGTTGCGATTCGGGGCTCTCACTAGGAGAGTGGGGTATGTCAATGGTTTACTACCATTGGGGGTCTCGGTCGTCCGAGACTGCGTTTGTTAGAGCCCCGGCCAGTCGGCTGGGGGGGGGGAACTCCCGGGTACTGGCAGTACGATAGGCAACGAGAGTCAGCGGCCGGTGTCGCGGCTCTCGTACCACGCCAGTGGATTCCCCCCCGACGTCGCAGAGAATAATAATAACATGACAATTCGAAGGACACACAACAAAGTGCTGCTTCAGTGATTTTGATGTGTGCTCTGTTGTTGTACATCATCTTGGACACAGACAGCGGCCCGTCTGCCTCACCCCGCGTCGAGGTGGTCTCAGGTTTGGTACGGCAAATGGCTTCGCGCCGAGCAGGCGGTTCCGCGAGAATCTTCGCGAGGCTTCAAAGCCGACAACGGGGGGGAAGCGCCAGAATGAATACGCTTGGCGCGGCAACCGTGGCGAAACCAACGAAGCCCGGTGATCCTCTGCAGGTTGAGGTTGAACCCGTGGTGTTTATACCCTAAAAAAAACGAAGCATTTAGTAGGCGACACGCTCATTGTTCAGGCGCAAAACAAAAAACGCTTGTGATTTCTCATGGCCAGAAACACCGCTCGTGGCGTGTGTTATTTTTTTCTTGGTTTTATTATGTAACTATGTTCGGCTCAATTGGAACAGGTGTACCTGATTCTGGCCTAAACCCTTAATTGAATTCCTGCCTGGTCAATGAAAACCCGACGTGCTCCGTCCCGGCATTGTAATGATGGTTGGGTCTATGGTCCCACGACTACGGCCACGCATGACATGAGTACATCCCCTACTCCGACCCCGAAGGACGGGAGGGACGGGCCACCCGCTTGCGAGTCGAGGCCTCTTTGCCACAACGACAGCGGGGAAAATCTCCACATTCTGTTTTTTTAATCCTTCGGCGGATAGGCAAAAAATAAAGCTTAAGCTCACCAGGTTCAAACTTTGTGTCGTTCAATATCACACATAGCTCCCGTTGCAACATCAGGATAGTCTTCTGCTGCCCCTGGGGCTAGGGCACGCTCACCTGGCCTGACTCCCGAGAAGGGCATTAGAATGGCTTTTTGTTCACCCCTCTCGGGACTTCAAAGCGGAGAATTGGCCGTGAAAAGTGGCGATGAAGGCGCGGCCACTGCGTGATTGGGGGGTGATATGGTACAGATTGGAAGGAGTCGCACGGCACGATCGTACCCTTGCTGATAATCGTTCACGTTTCTAGTAGACGGTTGACTACACCTAAGTTACAGTTGGTGACGTCGCTATGTCGGGGCCTGGAAGGGATTAATAAGATGGTTCGTCACAGACGCTGTCGTTGGACTCAAGTAAGGCATCGTATGGAGAGGAATGGGAATAGCGGAGACTCCAGGAAACAGGCATTCTAGCTTTAATGTCAGGAAGAAGCGCGTCTGCCGCCGTGTAGGCGCTCGAGTTTCCCGAATACTGTTTGTTATGTCCTTACCGCAGCTTCGATCACAAGAGCAGAGGAGGGCACCGACAAACCCGAGGAGATACGTTTAGGTATTTATGGCACGCTTTCGGTGGGCGTAGGCGCATGACGGGATTTGTTTAGGCATGCCACTCACTATTGCCAAATGTGATACGGATACCCCCTACTAGAAGCGTTAGTACACCAGAAAGTCTGGAGTCGTACCGTCATTTTTCGTCATCGGCACAAGAGTGGCCTCCGCTATATATGGTCGACGCGCAGCGCTCGCTTGTAATAATTCCACTAGATAGACAACTTCTAAAAATGTACCAATCGTTAAACATGGATGAACGGTATATGCCCGAGTCACTGTCACATAGTCGGGATCCACGTGTGACGCCATTGTGCGCCGTACAACACCAGCTTGAACATAAACCCCTATTCACCACAGAGTCGCCGGAAATAGACCCATTTGTCGGTGACCTTGTTAACATACCCGGAGTCTGCAAACACACAGCCAGGTCAAGCCGCCGGCCCCTTTTCTCTGTACGTGTTTTTTCTCTCGCTATTTGTACTGTTGGCCTCTACTCGTTGGAAGCTTGATCCTCAGCGGCATATTCTGGACAAACCACGGTCACAGCTGATTTTATTTGTCTCCCACGGTACTTGCTCCATATATTTATAGCGCATGTAGACGCCATCGAAGTTTACGGACCAATTTTCCTTCATATTACTGTGTAAACGCTCCCTATACTGCCGCTCAAAATAATGCGAAGCTGGCAAAGATGAGTTTAGATGATTTTTTTGATCTCACAACTGATGACTTTTATCGCGCAAAGGGTTGAGCATTCGCACGGCTCGTCGATGTTCACCGATTTTGGCCAAGTTACGTTCACGCGCGTTCAACGACTTCTGGAATGACATAGTGCGATGATAATGCCGGATTCGACAGCAAAACAAAAACACTTTTGAATAAAAAAAACTGCCTATTACTCTATTCCGCAGTGTTCCCCTTCTTGCACTCTCTCGCCGGCAACGCACTAAATTTTCTCCCGAAATATCCATCTTTCTTGATCTAAGGTACCTCCCTCGGCGTGCTTCGAAAGGTACGTCCAGGCTCTTACCTTCCCCAAACCATCGATCGCTCTAACTCAACGTACCTCGCTCGAGTAGGAAATAGAGGTGCTTACCGTATCCAGCTATATCGACTTGCTGTCTGCATGTATGATGCCCACCTACTCATCGGGGCGAGGACCCGTCACCCCACTGTACCAGGTTATACTCTAGGTCCAAACTATTCTCGTTTTATCCGTTCCCCGAAAAAGTTACACTACCAGCTGGTCTTAAATCCGTGTAAATTTTAAGCATAGAAACAAAGGGCCTACGATACGCTATGATAGGGGTGGCCCTACTCGTTCTGAGGTTCCTGACTTGACAAGCTCCAACAACCGCTTTTGAGAAAGGTGAAAGCTAAGCCCGATACACTATATATACCCGTGCCCTGGGCTAGGTGTCTAACGAAAATATACAGAACACATAATTAAAACAATATATCCTACGATATTGGATACCAGTAATGCCTTCGATGAGGAACTCCATCGGCGACCACTGTTTGAGCTCAGACGTGCAACCCCTACTACTTCCGTGGCACGGGTACTAGAGATCACAATCAGCACGGACTGGACACCGGGTACGCCCAGACCACGCGTAGAAGGGGGTACCCCTTGTTTCCCGCCGGGTGTAAGCCACTGCTAATAGTGCGAGTAGCCCTCACTCGCTCCAAGACTACATCGTCAAAGAAGCTCCCCATACTCTAGTCTTGGCCGTGCCCGGTCTGGTTTATGTTGGACCACGTACATGGTAGTTGGAGCTTTTGTCGCGACCACATACCTGGTACGTGGCCTAAATCCACGTATATATGCCAGTCGTACAGATGTGGCATCACTCTTCCTGGTGGCAGGAGGAGTGAAAGCGGTATCGGCCTCTCCACCCCCGCCTAACGTCTTACTTCTTGCACTAAAAAGAAAGAAACGACTGTCGTACCCCCCGCCCTACCTCTCACCACTTTTACTCAAGGCAAAAACCAATGACTACGGTACATACCCCCCTCTCCACATGGGGGACTTTCCACCTGACCGGATGTTTCCCGGGGTCATCAGAAGGAAGAGCTATCCTTTGGTGAAGTCGACAAGGTGCTGGTAAAGCTGCAGACTCGAGGACAAGCCCGCCAGCATGGAGACCAGGGCGATCAAATGATGCCACTGGTTGAACGACGTTTCCGCGATGTAGGCTCGTATAGCCCCGCCCGCTCCGATTAAGAGAGTCGGGACAATCGCCAGAACCCAGCCAGAGAGCACGATGCCGTCTGAAAATAAGGGGACTTGTTCCTCCATGGAGGGGGCGAAGAACTTAACGTTGGCGGCCAAGTTCGCAATCACGTTGATGGCGAAAACCACCGCGAGGGATAGCGAGAGCGGCAGGGCGGGCCTTTTCTGGCCGTCGACCACGCGCGTGAGGCCAATGCGAGGTTCCTTTGGACCGAGAAGCGCCACCGCCATGCTGCCACCGACTAGCGCTTTCGTCCAATTGTTGGCGCCGTATACACCCATCGTGAAGAGGCCTAGCCCGAGCGTCTTGCGGTTGAGGGGGCGACCCGGCAGTTGAACGGAGGGACAGATACAAGTCAAATTACGATGTACCGTATGTATTGGAGAAGTCGTCGCTTCGCACAGAGGATGATTGCACAGATAAGATATACGTGGTAGTCGCTTGGCATGGAGTCGAGCGCCCTAGATTATGATGGGGTATGGTGAGGTATTGTGGGTTGTGATGGTGTACGATAAGTGCGTTACGGTAGAGGTAAGCTAATCCCGATACTCAATCGAAAGGGCTTGCAAGTAGTACCATTTAATACACTTGGCATGAAAATATATTGGGTAGGTCCTCAGTCGAGTCCCCAGTCAGTGGAGAATATTTGGGCTGTACAATAATCAGGTGAAAACCTTACGAACCACGGCTCTGGTGGCTAATACCGACCGCATGTCGTTCGTGTTGAATCGATTGAATCAACAGCCGTGAAGTACGTAGTATCATACATGCATCAACAATAGACCTTCATGATATCCAACATTTTGCTCGTGGAGGCGCGCTGGGGGGGGGTGGCGTAGAAGAGGTTGATACATTCTCGTGTCTCTCGTGAGGTGACCATACTCTTTGAAGGACGCCCCTTAAACGAAACACAATATTTCATGCATGCTGCGATAGAGGTGCGCCTACTATAATACTGTCTGAGGCTCCCCACCCGAGGATCTCTATACTACTAGTAGTATACCCCACCCAAAATACGACCTCGAGAAAACTGAAGCGCAACCCGATGAACAATTAGTCATTCCTCGAGCCAAACTTCACTATTAATAGGGTTATGTTGTAGATTCGAGCGATATTATTGATGGGCTTTTCATCAGTGCCCTTAAGGAGCGATGCCAGTCAGAAGTACATCAGAACAGTAAAGTGGCCTAAAACTGCTAACCTTATCGTAACATGCGTCATTTCTACGATCTATGTTAGCCGGAGACCGACAACTTCACAGAGCGTCCCCTGTTGCGAGTTAGGGGATCCCCCTGGTTAGGGGATCCCCTTTGCCTTAGGGGATCCCCTCCCAGCTTAGGGGATCCCCTCCCAGCTTAGGGGATCCCCTCCCAGCTTAGGGGATCCCCTCCCAGCTTAGGGGATCCCCAACGAGCTTAGGGGATCCCCAACGAGCTTAGGGGATCCCCTCCCAGCTTAGGGGATCCCCAACGAGCTTAGGGGATCCCCAACGAGCTTAGGGGATCCCCTCCACAGGAGGAGATCCCCTACAAGGTCAGCGACTATAGGGGACCCATATCATGTGTGTACTGTGATATACGTCTCAATTAAACAATTTCCTTCAAAAATTATTGTGAAACTTGGGGGATGCCCTAACATATGGATGATATGAATGATATAGGAGACATCACAAATGATATAGGAGATACATCAAATCCCTAAGCCAGTTAGGCAAATGCCCCTAACAGGCTTAGGGGAGGTTAGGGGATCCCCTACTAGCTTAGAGGATCCCCTAGGATGTTGGTGGATCCACATATGAGGTTAGGGGATGCCGAACGACTTTAGGGGACCCGTATCATGTGTCCTGTGATATAGCGTCTCTATTCAGTTTCTCCTTCACAAATTATTGTGACAATTGGGGGATCCCCTAGCACCGTATGGATGATATCCCTATATCATTTGTGATATAGGAGACGCATCAAATCCCCACGCCTGTTAGGGGATCCCCTCAAACCTTGGGGGATCCCTGCTTACCTTAGGGGATCCCGGGGATCCACAACGGCCTTAGGGGACCCATATCATGTGTATACTGCATGCACACCCAACATGCACAAATCGTGTGATATAGCGTTTCTATTCAGTTTCTCCTTCAAAAGTTATTGTGACAATTGGGGGATCCCCTAACACCGTATGGATGATATCCCTATATCATTTGTGATATAGGAGATATCCCTATATCATTTGTGATATAGGAGATACATCCACATTTAATACGGAAAAATCATGTTGTCAAACCCCCCAATTGTCACAATAATTTGTGAAGGAGAAACTGAATAGAGACGCTATATCACAGGACACACATGATACGGGTCCCCTAAAGTCGTTCGGCATCCCCTAACCTCATATGTGGATCCACCAACATCCTAGGGGATCCCCTAAGCTAGTAGGGGATCCCCTAACCTCCCCTAAGCCTGTTAGGGGCATTTGCCTGACTGGCTTAGGGATTTGATGTATCTCCTATATCATTTGTGATGTCTCCTATATCATTCATATCATCCATATGTTAGGGCATCCCCCAAGTTTCACAATAATTTTTGAAGGAAATTGTTTAATTAGGACGTATATCACAGTACACACATGATATGGGTCCCCTATAGTCGCTGACCTTGTAGGGGATCCCCTCCTGTGGAGGGGATCCCCTAAGCTCGTTGGGGATCCCCTAAGCTCGTTGGGGATCCCCTAAGCTGGGAGGGGATCCCCTAAGGCAAAGGGGATCCCCTAAGCTCGTTGGGGATCCCCTAAGCTCGTTGGGGATCCCCTAAGCTGGGAGGGGATCCCCTAAGCTGGGAGGGGATCCCCTAAGCTGGGAGGGGATCCCCTAAGGCAAAGGGGATCCCCTAACCAGGGGGATCCCCTAACTCGCAACAGTCCCCTCAGTGGGGGTCTGCTGTACGACCATCTGGTGCTTGGGAAGAGGCCTTCAAGACAATCTATTATTCTCGACCGGTTCGCAAACTCATCATCAGCGGAAATACATAGTGTGGGTATAGCAAGGTCACCTGGAACGTGAAGAGCGTTTGATAGGCGACAGTCCTCAGCCAAGCGTTGTTGAACCCCTCGACCGGGAACATCTGGCCAAGCGGAGATGACTCCAGTGGGTTGCGGAAAGGGGCAATCTGCCATCCCTCGTATAGATACTGCATAAATGAATCCGAGGACAACGGAGCACGGGGCGTGAAAGAAAGGATTGGTGGACTTCCTGATTTCCTCTCGGCATGTTTTGAACGTGAGCGGATGACCGAAACTCTCCCCGTCCCGAAGATCGTACATGCGTCGTATGGTTTAGTCCTCTTTGCAGTTTGTGGTGCACTGGTGAGCAAGCATTCGGTCATTTGGTCATATTACTGCGTATTCATCTCCACGAAAGGGGGACATGTCAGCGCTTCCCGTCCCTCACGCTGGAGTCTCACGGCACATCTCTACTGTATAGACGCCCCACCCAACAAAACAAGTTGACAAATCATGCAAGCTAAGGCCGCTACACAGTTGCACGGGCGAAATGGGTAAAATACATCACAGATACCTATCGAACTACTCTTCTACACTATGTTTGCGACATCTCCGCGTTAGGCGTGTGTGGTGCGCGGCTCCTGATGTACGTAAGGCAGCCCCCAGGAGAGGTAAGCACTAATAGCCTGGGTCAGCCGACTTGTTGTGGAAGCTGCAAGCCTAGAAGATAATGTACGAAAACACGGCGCTCTAGGCCTGTTGCACAAAATACCGGTTTTTCTCTAAGAGGGCAGGGTGAAGAAGAGGAATGCAAGAGAGAAGTAGAGTGAGGGAAAGAGTACACGGACATACGTCAAATCTGAAGATATTGGGTCGAAGCTCCTCTCTTCAAGCAAGCAGCAGATTCGTCAGCGAAAAAAAAAAAGGGTTTATGGTCGGGAACCCCCACGACTGTAGCATGACTCGTACACAAATACATATCCAACCGTCGACGCTGTATCCTTCGAGTTGCTCGAACGTCACCATTACAGATAGCCAGATGTGGCCACTACACGTAGGCGTATGTCACCAGTACAGATAGACATGAAGACGCATGCTGTGGTAGGGGAGGAACCTGGGGTTTATACAGTACGACAGTTAGCCTTCTCACTTAAGGCATTCTAAAATAATGGCTACATGGCTACATGACGACGATCCTGCTACCGGACAGCAGCTGGTCTATACCCGGTCGCTGATCGGCATAGTAGTACCGTGTAGCGAGTAGGCCACAGCGACACAGTAAAGTGCTTTCGATCCTACAGCAGCGGCGGTATGATAAATGCCGTTTCAGTATATAGATTTGCGGTGGAACCCCGCGGGATCAGTTATCTCGGGTTGAATTGCGGCAGAACCCTGAAATACCGGCTCGAGGTGACCCGATATTCATTGTAGTCTTGCGCCACATGCCGGGGGTTGTCGAAATTTATGCCCCCTCCTAGTTATGGTCCCCCCTTCGACCACTATATCTACCCCCCCCCCCCCCCCCCCCCCCCCCCCCCCCCCCCCCAACAATATTTTCACCCCCCCCCCTAATATATTTTCTCTCCTATCGAGTACACCCCCCCTAATATATTACCCCTCCCCCCCCAAACGTTTACCCCTCTCAACAATATATTTACTCCCCCTTACGTAGACGAACCCCGCAAGTTCACCCTCCTCTGCTATATCAGCGGGTGATAAAGTATATCAGCTGGTATGTCAGCGGGTGATCTACTATATCCATTGGAATATCAGCGCGTGATATATTATATCAACTGGTGATGTCGCGAGATCCCTTGTGATACAACGTGTGCTATTCTAGGGGGTGGGAGGAGCATGTTCGGGGAAAATGTTAATATATAAACATGAACCCTTCAATTTTTTATCCCCCCGTAGTATTTCCGCCGGTGCTACTTGAGTATATTAATATTGATAGTATATCACCGGGTGATGTATTATATCTACTGATCCTATAGCTACATCACCTGTGATGCGCAAATGTTTACGCCCCCCTGGTATTTCAGCGGGTGGTACACACAGTATATCAGTGGGTGATACAGGAGATCAACTGGTGATGATATAGCTATATTAGTGTGATACGCAAACGTTCACCCCTGTTGCGAGTTTGGGGATCCCTCGAGTTATAAGGATCCCTCTTTCCTTAGGGGATCTCCACTCACCTTAGGGGAGGGATACCCTCTCGCCTTAAGGGATCCCCAGCCGCCTTGCGGGACTTCCGCCATGCACGAATAGTGCCCGCACCACGTACGAATAGTATGTGATAGAGCGATGATATTCACTATCATCCGGTCATATCTTTTATTGAAATTATATTGAGGACAGGGGGACCCCCCAACACCGCAAGTGATATTGAGTATCACCCGAATGTGATATGGGATATTATTTTGTTATAAGGTTATGAACATAGGCGAGGGAGACTCTCGTAAGGCAAAAGGGATCCCCCAACTCTAGGGATTCCCTGACTCGCAACGCATCCCTCGCTGGTATTTCAGCGGTGGTGGAGTACAGTACATCAAGTGGTGGTGATCTAGCTACTGTATATCACCTTTGTGTGACACAACGGGTTCTATTCAAAGGAGCACAAGGGAATACAGCACCTGTCGTATCACAGGTGATAACACTGCTCTATCACCAGTTGACATAGTATGTCACCAGTTCATATACTATATCACCCGCTAATGTATCAGTTGATATACTACTGCTGTACATCACCCGCTGAAATACCAAGGGGCGAGAAATTTTGGTGGTTAATATTACTATATACCCCGGACATATTGACCCGACCCCCTAGTATAACACTCATTGTATCACAGGTGATATACAGTAGCTATATCACCAGTATATATACTTCACACCCGCTGAAATATTAGGGAGGGGTAAATATTTGCGGGGTTATTATTAATATATCAATCTGACGAACAAAGGCCCCCAACGGGTAGTAGGGTGGACCGTAACTGGACGAAACCCGGCGGGAAGGCGAGTGCCACTCTACCCGGAGGAGATGACTCTCCCGCCCGGGTGGCTTTCTCCACCGCACGTGCCCCTCTCAGAGGCCAGGTGGGGTCAACGTGCCCAAGCGCAAGTGGTAACAGCAGCCTACCCTGTTGTTGCAACAGCAGCCTACTCTGTTGTGGCAACAGCAGCTATGGGCTCAATTGACACACGACATTAAATCTGAACTTGGAATTGTGGTGAGATTAAGGAATCCGCCAGAGGATAAAAAAACACCTAAACTATTTTTTCCCCAGACACATGCACCCCACCCCCTAGAATAGCACCCATTGTATCACACACAGATGATATAGCGACATCACCAGTTGATACAATACATCACCCGCTGATATACCAGTAGATAAACAAATCACCCGCTGACACCACCCGTTGATGTAGCAGAGGAGGATGATTTGCAGGGATCGTTTACGCAAGGGGGAATATATATTTGTGGGGGGGGGGGGGGTAAAACGTTTTTTCGGGGGGGCAACTATAGAGGGGGGGGGGGGGGGGGGGGTGAACATAAACATTGGGGGGGGGGGAGAGTAGATATATAGTGGTCGAGGGGGCCTCAACTAGGGCGACCCCATAAATTGCAACAGGGGTCATGAGGGCTCGGTGGTCGATCGAACGTACACATGCACACTCGCTGACTCTGTCGGATATCACGATTCAACAAAAAATCTACATGCGTGAAATCTTACTGGTTGAGGTTGCACCACACAGGTAACACACAGGCCGTCGAACTATTCCGTTACACCCCACTTGACATCATATCATGTCTGGGGTAGGGTAAGGCTACTCGCGAGCAATGCATACACTGGACATGAAAGCGTATATAAGTTATACGACGTACAAGTATGAACACGGCAATGCTTGTTCCTTCTTCATTCGCACGCGGGCAACACCTACCCACTGGACGGCGTTGTGTTTCCTAGCGAGTCTTGCCCAATACGAGTGCGATAGAGGGAGAACTAACAGCTGGAGAGGCGTTCTACGATAGAGGTTCACCTTAAATTTTCTTGAGGCTCCTAACTTGAGGAGCTCCACACCCCTCACCCGAATACTGACTTCAGTATATATATGGTGTTTCAATCATCACTTTTACTTTCCAGCCTAGCACGTAGGAGGTTTTACTCTCAGCGATATTCTGGACAAGCCGTGGTCACAGGTGTCTTCCCTTCCCCCCCGGTACGTGCCTTTATTTTTTATCACGCATAGGATCCAGCATTCCCACTGCTCGTCGAGTTTCATCGAATGTATTTAGCAAACTCACACTCTCGCGCTTTCCGCTAGTCAATTGTTCACGCAATAAAAAATCGGTCACCTTAAATTTTCTTGAGGCTCCTAACTTGAGGAGCTCCACACCCCTCACCCGAATACTGACTTCAGTATATATATGGTGTTTCAATCATCACTTTTACTTTCCAGCCTAGCACGTAGGAGGTTTTACTCTCAGCGATATTCTGGACAAGCCGTGGTCACAGGTGTCTTCCCTTCTCCCCCCCGGTACGTGCCTTTATTTTTTATCACGCATAGGATCCAGCATTCCCACTGCTCGTCGAGTTTCATCGAATGTATTTAGCAAATTCACACTCTCGCGCTTTCCGCTAGTCAATTGTTCACGCAATAAAAAATCCCTACGAGCATGCACTCGGTGAGACTCGAACCCACGAACTTGATCTTGATAGGCACGCGGACTACCTACCAAGCCACTGGAGAAGCAAATTACATCCCGATGAAAAATCCCATGGCCCAAGTATACAATTATTATGTCCTTTACGAAACAAGGTTGGCATTCCGACGATTTTGGGTTAACCCCTTTAGTACCGCAGTCCCGATTTGGGGACAAACCAGTCTAATTCCAAGTGATTTGTCCCCAAAACGGGACTGCGGTACGAAAAGGGTTAAGGAGCCCCGTCATCCAGAAAACATTTCAGCGTAAATATGCTATTACGGGGGTCCATAGTTAACAGGACCTATGGAGTACATAAAAACCTATATATTTGCCTATTTTTATTAACAAAATTTGGTCCTGTTAACTATGGACCCCCGCGATACCTCTATTTTCGTAGAACGCGTCGCGAGCCCTTTTCATGCTTCACCCCGAATAAATATGATTTTTGATCAATTTTATGCACACAACCCGACGCACAATCAATCCCATGCGCAACCCGGGCATAAATGAACGTGCACCGTTCGACACAAATGGGGTTAGTGAAGAAACTCGAAAGCCCCTCATTTTAGGAGCCCCCCCCCCTCTGGTCTCCTCCCTCCCTGGGGTGACCCCATCCTGGACGGTGACCAAACAAAGCGAAGAGCCATCGCCGCCGTGGTTGTTGTGCTATTATCCACCGCACTAATGGCGGTAGTACCGTTATGTAGTGACTTACGTGTGAGGTTGTTGGTACAAGGTACTAGATTTAGGTCGACACATGGCAGCTACCGTAGGAGCGAGCTTGGCGCCAATACGACTGCCTCTGTTGAGAGGAAACGTTAGCTTACTTTTTAAACCCCCGCATGGCTGAGTGCACGCAACACGGAAAAACAAGCAAGCATCGCGAAAGCTGTAAATAATACCGTAAGTGTATATTGCGCTTAATACATCCAGTTTTCACAGGTTCTTGCTGAAGTAGTGGCGTACCAGGTACAGCAGGTAGTGGCCTTGTCAGATGTCGGTTGTCGGGCATCGGATGTTGATCGGAAATCGGGACACTTTTTTCATCCATTTCGATATTGGATACCATTTCCGATTAATCGGAAGTTTCGCTATGTATGATGAAAACAAACCACCAAAACGAAAAAGAAAAAAGAAACGAAGATTACAGGGCACCGAACACGAAACAGGAAAACTTAGCTCAGCCTACGAGGCCCCTTCCGCGATAGGTTAACAAAAAAAGTCGAACCTTCCCTTTCTCATGGCCACCATACCGCTTGGCAGCAGGAAGAGATACAAGAAGAAAATGAAAACGTACCGTAACTCCATCTTCCTCATTTGCCCTGAAGAAGAAAGTCAGCGTATATTATAAGGTTGCCTTCAGTAGTCCGCAACGCAGTGTCAGCGTTTGTTTACGAAATGGAAAACGTATATCTAAAACACATACACCACTGATGCCGGATGAGTGCACGTAAAAACAAAACTATTCAACACCCTACCTACTATTAACATCAACACCCCACTATTAATTTTTAGTTTCGAGACCCAGCACGGGGGGTGTACTAAAACCAGAGGAAAAAAAATCTTTGAAAACAAACGATTTTCATTGATTCGCTCAGAAATCGTGCTCCACTATTCGGCTGTTTCCTATGCGGCGGTTCGATTTTTCGATCTAAAACATGAATGAACCTGCTTAAACGCAACTCCAAATATGAAAATCCGGCTTGAATTTTTTCGATTTGAGAATCCCATGACCCAAGTCGTCGGATGGGTCATCGGATTCGCAAATAAAAAAATGGCATGCTCTCTAACTTCAAGATGTTATCCGCGACAGCAAACAGCAGCAGAACGATCGATGGGTTGGATGGTGACACAGCTGTATAGCGACGTTGCTTCGCGCCCGACGCGCGGGCGGTGCGTCCCTCCGTGGTCAGACTACATTCGGCTGGCACGGGTTCGGGCCTATAGAGACCAAGAGAATCGCACTCGGCAAGCATCTCCCCGTGGATACATACCCCACACTGCTGTACAGCAGCAGCAGCAGTCAGTCACAAAATGAAACACAAAATACCAAGACAGGTTGACTCTATTAATAGCACACTCGCCTCGTCTCTTCGCCGCCAGACCAAAGCTGCAAACAAAGGCAGTCAGCTTTGGCGCGGACGCTTGAGTCCTACGCGCAGGACAATATACCCAGCCGTTTTCTTCGCGGCGCCAAATGCTATGATATGGTACTGCCTTGAAATAGGCTGAAAGCCCGGTCCGACCTTGATCTTAACACAAACAAACAGCAAACCACATTAATAACAAGCAGTTGGTCTCGGCGTGTGCTCGAATCTCTGCACGCACAATAAATCTGACATTTCCGCATAGATAGGAAGACTCTTTCGATTTGCTAAGTTCATATCTGAAAATGCGACCGGGTCAAAATATGAAGCCCAACATCGAACCGGAGAGGAAACGGCGTTACTGCTGTTTGTCTTTCATTGTTTACATGTTTAGCCTTGTAGGAAGGCGCTACGGGGTAATGGGCGTAATATCGTCTGGGTCATTTGCATGACGTCATAATCGGTAATCGGCGTTGCCTTCCACACAAAAAACGTGCTGCAAAAGTGACCCCGTCAACGTGTTGTTGTTGTTGTTGTTGTTGTTGTTTTCTTCACATTAAACCGTTCTTTCTACGCGTCGACATCCAGCACAACCAGTGTCCGTGCCGATTCTTCAAACCTAGAGAGATACAAGTTCTGTGGTCACAAAGCTACGCCACAGAGATACTACGTTGCCACGTATGTAATGCAATGCCATGTCATCATACTGCGTACGACAGGCACGACATACACATTCCACGACCTAGAGAAACAAAAACGAAACAAAGAGAAAAAACAAAAACAAAAACAAAGACAATTCGAAAGAGAAAAGAAACAAAAAAAGAAACTAAAATATACCTGGTATATGTATATACTTCAGTATAGCAACAAACCATCGTACCCCCACGTAGGGGACGTGGCAGACACTTGAAAAGAACGAGCTGGAAAAAAAAAAGAAAAAGAAGAAAACACCACTAGTCGTCAACAGAGTAAGACTAAGAACCAAGGGAAAAAAATAACAGTCAAACCAAACAAAGCACAAGGCATGCTCCAGGTAGCGGCAGCAGTTTATGGTACGAGTAGCACAGCCAGGGTATCCCTGCTGGCCCGCCTGGTACCTTGCTACCCTGTCTGCCACCATCGTCCAGCGTTCGTCAACTATGCCCGGCCCCTCGCGTCAGACAGTACGAAACAAGCAGAGCAGGCTCGTCATCCACCCACGCCACACGACTCCTTCAATAAGGCTTATCAATCGGAGAAAGGAAGAGAAATGAAAATCACATAGGGTCACCGCAAAGAAGACAATAAAATGAAATAAAAATAAACAAAAACAACAGGAAGACCACGTTCGAACCAGCTGCACCAGTTGGTGGTACGAGTAGTATAGGCATATTCTACTTCTTAGTCTGCCCGGTACCTGGCTACCCTATCTGCCATCTCCTTCCTACTTTCGTCCACTGCAGTTTCCCTGCTACTCCTCTTCCCCCCCCTCTCCGCATTCCCTTGGTCGGGTTTTCTGCTACTCCTCTTGTTGCCCCTCTTCCCCCCATTCCCTTGGACACCACCCACGGCGGATGCGCGGCGCTGCCTGCTCAGCTCAGCCTCAGCCTCGTGCCACCTCACCATGAACCGTTCGGCTGCTTCCAGGATCCCCCGGTACCACTTCCCCGCCTTTTTTGCAGCAGTGGGCCACAGTGCGGTCTCAACTCCAAACACCAAGGGAGCAAGTTCCGTTGACCCTTCGATGGCGCGGAACTCCCTAAGGTCTTCGACTACGCATCTATGCCAAAAGTCTTAACCTGTCCGCCAGGTCTCGGGTTCTCCCCACCAGCAGTCGTCCCGAACATCACCCGGCTAGGTAATCGATCCTTGCTTTGCCGTGCCACCCCCCCCGCGAAGAAGAGACGCCGTTTGCGGATGGTCGTTTCGATGCTCTCGCAACGTATCATCTTGAGGGCCTTCGCGTACGAGAGGGTGGCATGGTCAGTACGAAGTCGGCGTTGGAAGCCAATGACTCGCAACAGGACTTGGTGGTGAGCCGTTCGAAGCTTGGCAAAGTGTTCCGCTCTGAGGGTCCACGTCACACACCCGTAGAGCAGGGTCTCAATCACCTCGGCCTTCAGCATTCGGACTTTCAGGCTAAGGGGGGCGGTCGTCCTATCATACAGCTCCGGCCGAACCGTTTGAGGCATGCTCGCATGAGACGGATCCGTCGGTCGATGTCGAGCGAGAGGTCAGCATTTTCGTGGATAACGCCGCCTAGGTACAAGAACTGGGCCGTCTGCTTATACCTCTGGCCTGCTGCTTCGATAACGAGCGGTGGTGCGAGGGTTTTCTGGTCTGGCGTTTGTAGAAGCATAGTCTCTGTCTTCTTTTCCGACACCGTAAGGCCTGCTGCTTCGAAGACAGTCACGATAACTGTCATCATTTTCGCGAGCCCTTCAGCCGACTTTGAGACAATCCCTGCGTCTTCGGCGTACAACATGCCCCATACTGCGACACTGCGACTGCTTGCTGTGTGTGCATTTTGACACTATACTCTATATCCTGGTGGAATAATTACCAGAGATACAAATATATTATTACCATAATACAGAATACAGAATACAGAATATAGAATACAGAATATAAGGAATGTTTGGAATGAATAATCAACGTTCCTCACACGAGGCTGAGGCAAAGCTGAGTAGACAGCGCCGTGCATCCGCTGCAGGGAGTGTTAGAGGGAATGGGGGGAGGGGTAAGAGCAGGAGGGGTAGAAGGAACACCGTACAAGTGTTTGGGGGCAGGGGGGGGAACAGGAGGAGTACATATATTGAAGGGAAACCGCGGTAGAAGAGAGTAGCAGAGAGACCGCAGATAGGGTAGCAAGATACCAGGCCGATAAATAGGTTGGACTTTTCTTTGCTACTCGTACCGCCAACTGCTGCGGCCGTTCGGTATGTATTTTGATTTTTTTCCATGACTTAACTTTTTCCTATATTTTTCCCTTCTTATCCTTATGAAAGAAGTACTACATAGTGGATGGGCGACGAGCGTATTTTGGCCCACTCGTTATTGCTCTTTTTAATTAGTTAAGTGTTCACCGTGATGCTTAGTCCCCTTTTTCCTTCTCGTAGCTTCACCCTTGCACGTCCCTTTTGGCTCATGTTCGGGGTAAGTATGTCTCTGAGCTTTGGCTTCCCATTTTATTTATTTATTTGAGATTCGGGGATTCTTCTCCTTTTCTTTTTTTTTTTTTCTTTTTCGGTTTGGTTTCTTCGTTGCTTCTCTTTCTTTATGGTGTATTTTGGTTGCTGGCGAATGTATGTATGTTGTGTCGGCCGCACCTAGTGCGAAGGCATGGTATTGCGTGCATTACGGTGTGTTATCTCTATGTCGTACTCAGTGACCACAGAGCTCGTATCTTTCTAGGGTGAAGAATCAGCACGGACACTGGGCTTGCTGGATGTCGACGAGTAGAAGAACGGTTTAATGTGAAGAACAAACACACACCTACCTGGTCATTTACTGTTGCACCACTGCTGTGTCCGTCGAAGTAAGGACCGCTGTGTAATTCATAAAGAATTAAGGTTCCAATTTACTGTTGTACCACTATTAATACTACTGTTCCGTGAAGGTAAGGGCCTCTGTGTATTTCATACCATGGTACAAAATAACGAACGTTCTGGCCGTATACTGCTGTACCACTATTAATACTGCTGCTGCTGTGTCCGTCAAAGCAAGGACCGCAACGGTTGTGTATTTCAGGCTAAATAATTAACGTTCCTTGAATATCTGACCTTTTACTGCTGTATGACTACGTATGTCGAGCGGCAGTGTTATCCATCCTAAATAATTACCGTTCCTTAAATAACTGGCCATTTACTGCTGTACCACTACTACCGCTGTGTCCGTCAAAGTAAGGATTAAGGACCGCTGTGTACTTTATACTACATAATAATAATTGATGCCTGTCCATCAAGCTATTATAATTCCCTTTTTCCTTCTCGCATCTTTCCCCTTGAACGTCCCTATTGGCTCATGCTCGGGGTAAGTATGTATGTGTCTGAGCTTTAGCTTCCCATTTTATTTATTTATTCGGGATTCTTCTCCTTTTCTTTTTCTTTTTCTTGTTCTTTTTCGGTTTGGTTTCTTCGTTGCTTCTCTTTCTTTATGGTGTATTTTGGTTGCTGGGGGTATGTATGTATGTTGTGGTCGGCCGCACCTAGTGCGAAGGCATGGTATTGCGTAGGCTATTAATGCATTACGGTGTGTTATCTCTGTGTCGTAGTCTGTGACCACAGAGCTCGTATCTTTCTAGGGTGAAGAATCAGCACGGACACTGGGCTTGCTGGATGTCGACGAGTAGAAGAACGGTTTAATGTGAAGAACACACACACATGCTGAGCCAGCCAGATGTGAATTGTGGAACTTGAGATGTACACCGTGCGGAGGGGGTCTTCTGATTGTATTGCAATGGTCGTGCCACACACATCACATCATATATATGCTACACTACAGGGTCGCACGGTTCCAGACCACACGGAGAACCTGGCTATCTAAGCTACTCGTACCACAAACTGCTGCGGCTACCTGGAGGATGTTTTGTTCCTTGCCTTTCGCTTGTTATTTCCCTTTGTTTCTTAGTCTTACTATGTATATAGCTGTTAGTATGTAGTGAGTGGTGATCTTTCTTTAGCTTGCTGTCGCTCTTCTCTAGGTGTCTGCCACATCTCCTGAGAGAGGCACGACAGATTTTTCTTTTATCTTTCCTTTTCCTTGATCTTTGATTTGTTTCTTTACTTTCTGTTTTTAATTTTTTTTAATTTTGGTATCTCTAATCTTTAGAACGTGTTTGTCGTGCCCGTCGTATCCAGTATGCATGTCGTCGCGTTGTTTGTACTGCTTACGGCACATCAATGTTAGTATCTCTCTGGCGTAGTTTTGTGGCCACATAAAATTTTATCTCTACTAGTAGGATTGAAGAAACGGCGGATGCGCGGCACTGCCTACTCAGCTCAGTCTCATCCTCGTGCCACCCCACCATGAACCGTTCGGCTGCTTCGAGGATCCCCCGGTACCACTTCGCCGCCTTTGTTGCTGCATTGACCACAGCGCGGTCTCAACTCCAAACACCAAGGAGGCAAGTTCCGTTGACCCTTCGGTGACTCGGAATTCCCCATGTTCTTCGACTATGCATCTATGCTAAGTCTTGAACTGTCCGCCAGGTCTCGGGTTCTCCCCACCGTCCCGGACATTTCCCGACTCGGTAATCGCTCCTTGCTTTGCCGTGCCACGGCCCCCGCGAAGAAGAGCCGCCGTTTGCATTTGATCTTTTCGATGCCTCGCAACGTGCAATCTTGAGGGCCTTCGCGTACGAGAGGGTGGCGTGGTCTGTACGAAGTCGGCGCTGGAAGCCAGTGGTGAGCCGCTCGAAGCTTGGCAAAGTGTTCCGCTCTGAGGGTCCACGTCACACACCCGTACAGCAGGGTCTCAATCACCTCGGTCTTCAGCGTTCGAACTTTCAGGCTAAGGGGAGCAGTCTTTCTATCATACAACTCCGGGTCGAACCGTTTGAGGGATGCCAGCATGATGAGACGTATCCGTCGGTCGATTTCGAGCGAGACGTCCGCGTTTTCGTGGATAACGCCGCCTAGGTATCAGAACTGTGGGCCGTCTGTTTGTACCTCTGGCCTGCTGCTTCGATGACGAGCGGTGGTGCGAGTGTTTTCTGGTCTGGTGTTCGTAGAAACGTTGTCTCTGTCTTATTTTCCGATACGAAGAACACACACACATTCGTGTACCAGGTATCGAACAATATGTTATTCAGAGTATGCAACAGTAGTGCGTCAAGCTTGATTGAATGATGAATGGTTCTGTGGCAGTTACTGCATGTGTCGTGTACTGTTTAATAGTGATTTCGGAATTACACGTTCAGAGAAGAGAAGTGGACGCCCACTCTCATCCAAACTCCGCCTGCTGGGGTGTCGTCGGTGCCGGTCCCGACTGGTCTCTCTCCTCACTCTCACCTGTCACCAACTCCAACTGCGACTTCATAAAAAATGGCAATCAAACTGAGAACAGCGCTCGACTGCATTTCATCGAGGGCAAGAACAGGGAATATTTGTAATGATTTTCAATATACAAACGGCCGCCGATTCGTGTACCAGGTATCGAACAATATGTTATTCAGAGTATGCAACAGTAGTGCGTCAAGCTTGATTGAATGATGAATGGTTCTGTGGCAGTTACTGCATGTGTCGTGTACTGTTTAATAGTGATTTCGGAATTACACGTTCAGAGAAGAGAAGTGGACGCCCACTCTCATCCAAACTCCGCCTGCTGGGGTGTCGTCGGTGCCGGTCCCGACTGGTCTCTCTCCTCACTCTCACCTGTCACCAACTCCAACTGCGACTTCATAAAAAATGGCAATCAAACTGAGAACAGCGCTCGACTGCATTTCATCGAGGGCAAGAACAGGGAATATTTGTAATGATTTTCAATATACAAACGGCCGCCTTCTATTTTTCGGCACAGAGCGGTACATGGTACGAGTTATAAATATGTTCACATCAATCATGTCAATATACCGTGCTCTCACCTCCACCACAACAACACCACCGTGTAATTTACAAACAAACGCAAGATAACGCACTCCGCCGGAAGAACTCATAATTTAATTTTCTCAACAAAACATGGGCACTGCAGACGAAGGCCGATCGAGGCGTCTCCTGATGTATTTTACATGTGTGTATCGACAAACAAAGTAAAAGCCGCGATTTTCGTTGTGTGAGGCGCCTTTGGTATTGGAGAAAAACGGGTCAGAAGATCGTCCCAAGGAGTTTGTTGTCGTGCGTTTTGTGCCACCGGCGCTTTTTGGGCGCCGACGGCGTGTCGCGCACGGGTTTTCCCCCCCGGAGGCCTCCCGGAGGGGCCCGCGACCGCTCCCGGCGCAGGTGTCGAAACATGCGATATACCACAGTATACGTTTCGTAAAACACGCAGCAGGAACATACGCGTCAAATATCCATTTTGTCGGATCGAATTTCTTCTCAGAGACCAAAACGCATCCCGTACCAAATATGTGGGTGTACAAGAACTGCTGCATGCAGTATTTTAATTTTTGTCCGTTTGCCCCAAAAATACGTAATATTCAGGGTGTGTCTTGACCCCCCCCAGAGAGCATTGGAACGAACCGGATGGAATATTGTTTGCTGCATGAATTGATGCTGATTGGTTGTGGGAAACGAATAGATTCAGTGCAGCCCGAGAAAAACTGTATATCTAGGAAGAGGAAGAAGTGTTGAACCCCTTTTTCTTGTTTGGGAGGACCGAACGGCCCGACTGAACGGGAACATATGGGATTTTATTTGATGTAGATGGACACCACCGAAGATGGATGTGGACACCAATCAATGTGCTCTGGCATGTTCAAAAGATAACGTTCGTACTGATTCGGCTGGCGAGGCCCAGGATTCTGCATGGACCCAAACACGTTTTTTTACACAGGCACGGAACGAATGACCACGAACAGCCTCGTTCCGTTCCGCTCGTTCCCATGCTCTCTGGGGGGGGTTAAGACACACCCTCAAAGTCGTAAAAATGTATGGAGAACTTTGCTACTGCGACGAAACAGCCTCAGATGATAGTTTCGAGCCTGCGGCAAAGAAAAAAAAAAAACGCCCTCGGCGCCAAAGGCTCAAAGGCTCGCGGCAACGAATGATCCGCGTGCGGCGAAACGTATTCCCCAGTTAGTTACAGCAGTACATAAAATTGCATGTTGCACAAAACTGCAACACGCCTTCGGCGGGTGCTGCAAACATGTGCTTATTTATATCATTAATAGTTTCGCAAAAAAAAATGTTGCGGACAGCGACACATCCAACAACAACAGGAGGAGGAGTTATGTGTGGAGGAACCATTTCGTGCCTTCACGGAGCCATTGCCGTCAGCGGAGCTGCTGATGGTGATCGTGAGTCTCGTTTCGCGCGATTCGCCATATTTGAACGTGCGATTTAGCTATTACCAGGGCAATGATGATGATGTACGAATATTCGTAACCGTCCGCAACAACGGACTCCGAACAAACGGCAGTGTACAAATATGATATAGTAGCACACAGCAGTGAGTGGATTCAACAGTCATATAGTAGAAATATATACAATTAATACATTAATACTGCTTGTAGATCATGAAGTGGAAACCGACCATCACCTGTCCGAGGTGTGAAACTAACTATTAATAAGTGTTTTGAACGGACAGGCCTATCCGTATCCATCCTTATTACGTCGTAAAAAAACAACCCGACTTTTGTTTTTGTGGACCCAGATCGCTCCACCTTCAGTTTAGACTTGAATCGAATATCGTTTATTGCTGCTGTAATATCGCACTACGAATAGTAGTATACCGGTACATTATATATAGCATAATCGCTTGCATCACTCTGAACATGAATATCCCATTTCCCCAAAAAACCTGTTTTCATGTGGACCTGTGTTTTCATGCTGTGAATTCTATACTACATTGCTGCGAGAGGATTGCGCGTGTGTCGTTTTGCCTCTTTGTCGTCTCTCCTTGGTGGGTAGACCAGGGTAGACGATTGAGAACTGCTCGCGTATGTATCGCGCATCTCACGCGTCACAACCCGACCCAACCCGCAAGGTTGGTTTATTACGTGTCATTACCCCGCTCGCTAATCCCGATGGGTCCCAAACAGAGTACTACTATACCACATGCACCTGGCGGTTGATGATATACCATCCCGGTTTTTCGAAACATAACGACATGTTATTTATTTATTTTATGTATGTGCATGTCTTACATTTCACGACATGGTGGCACATGACACTCAGTCGTAACATTTGCGGTACTGGTACTTTACACTCGTACAGCAGCAGCAGTAGTGCTCACCATCATGCTGCCGGAAATCCCGCCGCCGAAAACCTGGCACATCAACCCGAGCACGATGAAGAACACCCGCGCAGTGCTTCGACCCAGAACGGTTGCAAGGCTGGAGGTGTTTTCGAAGACGAAATAGGCAACATATAAGCCCAGGGGAAACGATGCCCAGTGCGTCAGCTCGATCAGGTTGAGTATCCACGCAGCAGCCGTCTTGTCTTGCCTGGTGGGCAGCTGGCTTAATGATTTCTTCGGGAGTGCTTTTGTAGTTGACCATGCCACGCCCTGGGGGAAGTGCCACGCCCTGGGGGAACGAGTGTACCGGGGAATCCCGGTGCCTCGGTGAGCTCTACTGCTGTGCTGATCGCCGTATCGCGCCGGGCCGTCTCATCGAGCATGGCCGCCTTATCGCGCATGTTCTTCGCTGCATGATGGTGTTGGTGTTGGACGTGTCTGCCAGGGGTGGGCCTAAGTTCTATTGGATGGGCCAATGTTGCCGAGAACAGGGTTGCCATGAACAGCATTGCATGGGTCTTCATCTTGGGTCACACTGACTGCTGTTGTTGCAGCTGCTTAGGTGTTGTGCCGGAGTATTCCAAGTCAAAGTCAGGCAATCCGTGGAAGCAGAGGGGGTGATTGGTGGGTGGGTTCTATGTTGTTGTTGTCTTCACATTAAATCGTCCTTTTTACCCAGCTTCATCAGTACACCCAGTGTCCGTCCTGATTCCTTATCCTAGAGAGATACTGATTGCGTGGTCACAGACTGTGAGACAGAGGAAGACCAAAAATAAAAAATAATCGCAAATCCAATTGTCAAAGCAAGTGAAATGTCAGCGTACCGGATACGAGAACACCACAACACAAGCAGGACCACAAAATGAGAGCAAAAAAAAAAAAACGAAAAAAAAAAAAAGAAAATGAAATTAAAACAGCATACAATTGACGCAAGGATTTCCGAAAGGCTGCCACACGGACAGCATACGTACTCAGGGAGAACAGATATCTGCTGCGCGGACGAAGCGACACGAAAGAGAGGGAGCTACAGGCAACAGTCTATAAGAGCTAGTCGAACCGGTACCTAGCCAACCAATCTATCATTCATTTCGTTTCTGCATTCATTATTCGTCGACAGCTGTATCAGTACGGCTGCCCTTCCCCCCTCCCCCCCACCCGTTGTCGCCGTTCTTGGCGTCCTCAGCTGCGTGGCGTAGCCGGCTCCTCTGTGCCTCGTCCCTGTGCCACCTCGCCATGAAACAGTCCGCCGCGTCGACGATCCCCCGGTACCACTTAGCCGCCCACGGCCATAAACCGTTTCTACTCCGAACAGCAGAGGGGAGCTTTCCGTGGACCCTTCGGCGGCTTAGAAAACCCTGAGGTCGTCTGCTAGACATTGGGCCCAGGTCTTTTCCGGTCGGCCTGGTCCTGTGTTCTCCCCACCAGCCATCGTCCCGAACATCACCCTGCGGGTTAGCCGCTCATTGGTCGCCCGCTCTACGGCCCCCGCTATAAGCATATAAAAAACATGCGATCGGCGCACTCGGCACTCTCTAAACCCCTTTAGTACCGCAGTCCCGATTTGGGGAAGAACAACACTCTAATTCCAGTTATTTGTCCCCAAAACGGGACTGCGGTACTAAAAGGGTAATCCCCTTTAGTACCTACCCTTTTAGTACCGCAGTCCTGATTTGGGGACAAACCAGTCTATTTCCAAGTGATTTGTCCCCAAAACGGGACTGCGGTACTAAAGGGGTTAAGGAAAAAAAAAAAGGCAGGCACCGCCAAGAAAGGCGCTTCTGTTATGCAACGCAAAGATCGACATGTATGTATGCGGCATAACCAGACAAACCTTCAGCATAGTTGTTGTTGTTGTTGTTGTTGTTGTTGTTTTATTCACATTAAACCGTTCTTTGTACCAGTCGACATCCAGCACAACCAGTGTCCGCGCCGATTCTTCAATCCTAGAGATATACAAGCTCTGAATCTGTGGTCACAAAGTTACGCCACAGATAGTTAGTCGCCACCGCAGACATGGATGGTGTGAGTCTGCCGAAACCGTGACCGCATTCATATTAGCATGGACAGCGAGGGAGGATGCACGGCAATTCTTGCGTGCCCACCCCCAGGATAGAACCGCGTGGAAGACACTGAGATCTGCGTGTGCGAACCTGCAGAAGGTGATTGCCGCAGGACTGCATGCGTACTTCGAAGCGTACCTCGCTGAAACCGAACGACTACTAGCGAACAACGACCAGAGAGGGTTTTACAGGCACCTTAAGAGTACGGTAGGATTGGAAGGGACTAAAGCGAGAAGCGAACAGTTCATTAGGGACGAGGATGGCACGCTGTTGCGGGATAAGGTGCGAATTCGTGAACGGTGGGGGAGGTTTTACCACAAACGTTTGAACACGAAATCGCTTAAACTCGATTCCACGATCATCGACCTCTTGCCACCACGACCGCTTAAACTGTCGCTCGGAGATGAACCATCCATGGACGAGATGACGGAAGCACTTAAGGGGATGTCAAACTGGAAAGCTGTCGGGCCAGATGGTCTCCCGGCCGAACTCCTGAAAATCGACCACCCCGCATTCGCCCAGTGCTTTCACAACATCCTTGTCAATGTTTGGGTAACAGGAGAAGTCCCCCAGCAATGGAAAGACGCGATCATCAAGGTCCTTCACAAAAAGAAGGACCGAACTGATTGCAACAACTACAGAGGGATTTCGCTGGTTGCCCACGCAGGCAAAGTCTTGTTGAAAATCGTCGCGTCGCGCCTCAGTAACTACTGCGAGACCGAGGAATTACTCCCGGAGGAACAGCGCGGCTTCCGCCCCGCACGATCAACGATTGATATGTTGTTCGTCGTGCGCCGGTTGCAAGAGCTTGGAAGACAGAGGAAAATCCCCCTGTAGTTGTGCTTCATCGATCTGCAGAAAGCGTACGACTCTGTCGACCGAGAGCTGTTATGGGAAGTACTCACACGTTTTGGCGTACCAACCAAGATGCTGAGAATTATCCGTAATTTCCACGATGGCATGCGGGCTCGCGTGCGTACGGATGACGGCGAGCACTCGGAATGGTTTGATGTCACGCAGGGGCTGCGGCAAGGCTGTGTGCTGTCACCGTTACTGTTCAACGTATTTTTCGCTGCTGCGTTGCACGTCGTACTAGTACGCTTTAGCCATGACGAAGCAATCGTAAGGAATTTGGTCCAACTTAGTGATGCTGGAGTAGCCGGGACGGAGGAGCAGGAGCCGTTGACGTACGTGCGAAGGGCTGTATGGGGCATGTTGTACGCCGATGACGCAGGGATTGTCTCAAAGTCGGCTGAAGGGCTCGCGAAAATGATGACAGTCATCGTGACTGTCTTCGAAGCAGCAGGCCAGAGGTATAAGCAGACGGCCCAGTTCTTGTACCTAGGCGGCGTTATCCACGAAAATGCTGACCTCTCGCTCGAAATCGACCGACGGATCCGTCTCATGCGAGCATGCCTCAAACGGTTCGGCCCGGAGCTGTATGATAGGACGACCGCCCCCCTTAGCCTGAAAGTCCGAATGCTGAAGGCCGAGGTGATTGAGACCCTGCTCTACGGGTGTGTGACGTGGACCCTCAGAGCGGAACACTTTGCCAAGCTTCGAACGGCTCACCACCAAGTCCTGTTGCGAGTCATTGGCTTCCAACGCCGACTTCGTACTGACCATGCCACCCTCTCGTACGCGAAGGCCCTCAAGATGACACGTTGCGAGAGCATCGAAACGACCATCCGCAAACGGCGTCTCTTCTTCGCGGGGGGGGTGGCACGGCAAAGCAAGGATCGATTACATAGCCGGGTGATGTTCGGGACGATTGCTGGTGGGGAGAACCCGAGACCTGGCGGACAGGTTAAGACTTGGCATAGATGCGTAGTCGAAGACCTTAGGGAGTTCCGCGCCACCGAAGGGTCAACGGAACTTGCTCCCTTGGTGTTTGGAGTTGAGACCGCACTGTGGCCCACTGCTGCAAAAAAGGCGGGGAAGGGGTACCGGGGGATCCTGGAAGCAGCCGAACGGTTCATGGTGAGGTGGCACGAGGCTGAGGCTGAGCTGAGCAAGCAGCGCCGCGCATCCGCCGTGGGTGGTGTCCAAGGGAATGGGGGGAAGAGGGGCAACAAGAGGAGTAGCAGAAAACCCGACCAAGGGAATGCGGAGAGGGGGGGGAAGAGGAGTAGCTGGGAAACTGCAGTGGACGAAAGTAGGAGGGAGATGGCAGATAGGGTAGCCAGGTACCGGGCAGACTAAGAAGTAGAATATGCCTATACTACTCGTACCACCAACTGGTGCAGCTGGTTCGAACGTGGTCTTCCTGTTGTTTTTGTTTATTTTTATTTCATTTTATTGTCTTCTTTGCGGTGACCCTATGTGATTTTCATTTCTCTTCCTTTCTCCGATTGATAAGCCTTATTGAAGGAGTCGTGTGGCGTGGGTGGATGACGAGCCTGCTCTGCTTGTTTCGTACTGTCTGACGCCGAGGGGCCGGGCATAGTTGACGAACGCTGGACGATGGTGGCAGACAGGGTAGCAAGGTACCAGGCGGGCCAGCAGGGATACCCTGGCTGTGCTACTCGTACCATAAACTGCTGCCGCTACCTGGAGCATGCCTTGTGCTTTGTTTGGTTTGACTGTTATTTTTCCCTTGGTTCTTAGTCTTACTCTGTTGACGACTAGTGGTGTTTTCTTCTTTTTCTTTTTTTTTTTCCAGCTCGTTCTTTTCAAGTGTCTGCCACGTTCCCTACGTGGGGGTACGATGGTTTGTTGCTATACTGAAGTATATACATATACCAGGTATATTTTAGTTTCTTTTTTTTGTTTCTTTTCTCTTTCGAATTGTCTTTGTTTTTGTTTTTGTTTTTTCTCTTTGTTTCGTTTTTGTTTCTCTAAGTCATGGAATGTGTATGTCGTGCCTGTCGTACGCAGTATGATGACATGGCATTGCATTACATACGTGGCAACGTAGTATCTCTGTGGCGTAGCTTTGTGACCACAGAACTTGTATCTCTCTAGGTTTGAAGAATCGGCACGGACACTGGTTGTGCTGGATGTCGACGCGTAGAAAGAACGGTTTAATGTGAAGAAAACAACAACAACATACTCGTATACCACCAGGTAACAAACTCGTACAATGTTTACATATTAATATGTACATGGCGAAGACCTCGCTCAAATAATTGGAGTTTTTTCCAGGGGCTGACTGGGGTGCATAATTTTTCAACTCTGGCCGGAAATATAACGTTAGTTTTCAGCATGAGATGAATTTTGTACCAGGTAGTACGTACAATATGCTGGTGTGATGCGGAGGCCGCTCTAGGGTAGTGGTAAGGGTAGTGGTAAGGGTAGTGGTAAGGGACGCAGGTTATTCTGGCAGCTGGAAAGCCGCTTCTTCTGATTTAGATCTTCATATTGATGGCGAGAGCTGAGGAGGTGCTCTGGTAGAGAAGTGAGAGGTAGGGGGGCGGGACTCGACGCCCAGATATACTCGTCCCACCCCATGCCACAAGCTCTCTTAACTTCCTCTTATCTGATGTACTCCTACAGAACTTTCCTATGGCTACCGCCGATCGTTCTTCTGCTGATATAAGACCTTCTCACTTCGTGGTCCTATCTGCGTTTAGGAACAGTACTCCCGTCTAACGGGCTATCCGCCCTAGGGAACATTCCTAAAAGAACGTTCTCTCGACTAACGGAATATCCGCCGGGTTAATCCATTCTTTGGATTATTCTCGTATTCGTGAGACTACAAGACTGCAACGTATTGTCTATATCTATAGCCCATAAATACTCCACCCATATCACACTGGGTTATATTTACTTCTGTTCAGGCTGGAAAACGATAAACGTATCGCATCGTCTGTTGCTGCTGCGCATGTATCTTTAGCTAATGTTACTGTCTTCCGCTCAATGTCGAATAACCAATAAAGCTTCAAGCATCGGAGAGGTCACGCTATAATAACCCAAACCCCACACATCTGGCCTGGTGCGGAGATACGGTGAATAAATCCAAAATCTATCCTACGTTCCGAAACTTCGAAGATACGTAGCTCGCAATTTTGTCCAAAACGAAGTGACCGCGAGATGGAGCCCAGGACAACAATGAATGGCAACCTTCCTGGTGTTACCGACCGTCTACGAGCAACCTGAACCCCGAGCAGTACGGGTATGAGCATGTTGCAACCAGTGCCATACGACTCGTTGCATTGTAACTCGGACACCAGTTTGAGCATTCCCCCGGTCACGGCGTGGTTGATGCCGTAATCGTCGGTTTTCCCATGTACCTTTGAGCGTCAATTTTCTCACCAAGATTGACAAAAGGGCAAATGCCAAAATCAGGTATACCTGATCCGTTTGAGCCAAAATCAGGTAATTCTAAAACCAAGAAAAAAACGCGCACCACGAGCGGTGTGATGTCCATGACAATCCAGTAAAAAAAGAATGCGCCTAAAGCATTAAGCGTGCCACATGGCCTCCAAAATCTGAATCGTTTTGTTTTCTTCAGGGTGTAGTTACCACGGGCTCCACTTGGACCTGCAAATAGTCACTATTAATATGCTTCGTTTGTTTCGCCACGGCGGGAGCGCCAAGAGTATTTACTCTGGCGCCCCCCCCCCGTTGACAGCTTTAAAGCTCCAGACCGTCCTCGCGGAACCGCCTGCTCGGCACGAAATTATCTTGCCTTACCAAACCTGAGACCACCTCGACGCGGGGTGGTGCAGACGAAACGCCGAGTGTCCATTGTGCGGTCAAGACTGCTGTGAACATAGAAAACAACAGAGTACACACAACAACTGACTGTAACTGAACTGAAGCACATCGCACACCCCAAAGGAGAAAAAGTGTGACGCATGCATGTATATACGTAATTTTACGTACGACGTACGAGTACAAAATTTATACATACGTCGATACAGAAGAATTTCAACCGAGGGAGGGCAGACGCATACGGAGAGAAAACACTGCTGTGTACGTATGGCCTCTCTGATCGGTTCAAAGTTGGTCAAAATCAGTTGAAAGCTAGACAGCGTAGAAAAAATCAGGTGTACCTTGGCTTTTTCGTGCAAAAATTAGTTTCAATGTCAGCTTGGCCAATAGCAGGGCTCCTGGTGCGTATTTTGTACTTGATTTCAGTATGTAACTGTTTTTGGCACGAAAGTGGCCAGGTATACCTGGTTTTGGCAAAAACTTTTGGCAAAAACCCTTCTTTTTTTGCCGGATTGTCATGGACATCACACCGCTCGTGGCGCGCGTTTTTTACTTGGTTTTAGAATGTACCTTATTTTGGCTCAAACGGATCAGATATACCTAATTTTGACATTTGCCTTTTTTTTCCCCCGCGAGTCCTTGTGCGATATTCCTGTAACATTTTTAGGAACTGCCCTGTGATTGTGATCAAACACTGCAGGAAGTGAGCTTTGAGGCTCAGCGCACCTTTCCGAGCCCGGCTACGAGACACCTGGTGCAGATACACCAGTGTAACCTTGTATCTGGCAGAACATTGTCTATACCGTAAAGTCGCCTATATGCGCAATATACACCGTTTTCTGCAATAAAGAACTAACTGTATAATGTGTCTATATGCTCTTCACACCAAACCGTTTATATTTTTCTACATGCTGGTCGACAGCAGGAGGGGTAGAAGGAACACCGTTCAAGTGTATGTGGGCAGGGGGGGGGGGGGGGGAGGAGTGGAAGGGAAACCGCGTTAGAAGAGAGTAGCAAAGAGACCGCAGACAGCGTAGCAAGGTACCAGGCGGACAAATAGGTTGGACTTTTCTTTGCTACTCGTATATACCGCCAACTGCTGGGGCGGTTCGGTATGTATTGGCTTGGTGCTTTGATTTTTTTCCATGACATAACTTTTTCCTATCTTTTCCCCATCTTATCCTTCAATGCCTAATGCCTTATGAAAGAAGTACTACATATCATAGTGGGTGGGTGATGAGCGTATTTTGGCCCACTCATTCTTTCTCTTTTACTTGGTTAAGTGTTCCCCAGGATGCATATTTCCCTTTTTCTTCCCGTTTCTTGCCCCTTGCACGTCCATTTTGGCTCATGCTCGGGGTATGTGTCTGAGCTTTGGCTTCCCATTTTATTTATTTATTTGGGATTCTTCTCTTTTTTGTCGGTGTGGTTTATTCGTTGCTTCTCTTTCTTTATGGTGTATTTTGGTTGCTGGCGTACGTATGTGTGTTGTGTCGGCCGCACCTAGTGAGAAGGCAGGGTATTGCGTAGGCTATTAATTAAATGCTTTACGGTGTGTTATCTCTGTGTCGTAGTCTGTGACCACAGAGCTCGTATCTTTCTAGGGTGAAGAATCAGCACGGACACTAGGCTTGCTGGATGTCGACGAGTAGAAGAACGGTTTAATGGGAAGAAACACACACACATCCAGCACTACCGTGTCTGTGGGAAATCTTCAATCTTAGAGAGATATAAACTCTGCGGTCTCAAAGCAACGAGACAGAGATAATGTACAGCTGCATACTCTGCTGTACAGCAGAAGTGCCTTTGTTATTGAGTACGCCGAGACAAAGCTCGTACTGGAGAGGACCGGCAGAACATACACATTCAACGAAAGAGAGAAACATCGAAGGAAACAGTTTACTGACATGATGATGAAAACGCACGAAGACGCCAACCAGTCGTCACGGCACGAGTTCAATATATTTTCCAACTACGTAGGGCAATTTTCGTAGAACAATCCTCGCTCCAACCAATCAATTGACTATTATCTGCTCACGCTGCATTAGGGAATTATCGGGAAAAAAAAACGGCAAGTACCACGTTTTTTGCAAATGTTGTTGTTGTTGTTTTCTTTACATTAAACCGTTCTTTCTACCCGTCGACATCCAGCACAACCAGTGTCCGTGCCGATTCTTCATCTTCAATCCTAGAGAGATACAAGTTCTGTGGTCACAAAGCTGCGCCACAGAGATACTACGTTTACACGTATGCAATGCAATGCCATGTCATCATTCTGCGTACGACAGGCACCACATACCCATTTCATGACCTAGAGAAACAAAAACGAAACTAAAAGAAAAAAAACAAAACAAAACAAAGATTCGAAAGAGATAGCCCGAGGCCGGGGAGAATCTAAATCCAAGTACGTAACAATAATATTTCAAGAAACGAATGTCATACTTCAAATTCGTCCAGAAATATGCATTTCTTAGTTTTTTATGAAGAGCAAATGCGAAATGCAGTTTGAGCCAAGATCCTGACGTACATCCTAAAACCAAGTGAAAATCGCGCGCCACGGGCGGTGTTATGTCCATTAAAATCCAGACAAAAAATGTGCCTAAGCGTGCAAGTGGCCTCCAAAATCTTTTCTTTCCTTTTGGGTGTAGGTACCACGGGCTCCACTTACTTGGACCTGCGGAGAGCCGCTATTAATAGCCTTCGTTTGTTTCGACGCGGCGGAGCGCCAAGAATATTTACTCTGGCGCCCCCCTCCCGTCGACAGCTTTAAAGCATTTAGACCATCCTCGCGGAACCGCCTGCTCGGCACGAAACTATCCAAACGTACCGAACCTCAGATCACCTCACCGCGGGGTGTTGCAGACGAAATGTATTCTGACCATGATGCTGTCTAGACTGCTGTGACCATAAAAAAACATCCGAGTACACATGACAACAACAAACTGAATCACGTCGCACACCCCAAAGAAAAAAAGTGAAACCAGCGTACGCATGTGTGTATTCTCCACATTAAACCGTTCTTCAACCTGTCGACATCCAGCACAAACAACCAGTGCCCTTGCCGATTCTGCAATCCTAGAGAGATACAAGTTTTGTGGTCTCAAAACTACGTCACATATTTCGCTTGTTGCCCACGCAGGCAACGTTTTGTTGAAAATCGTCGCGTGCCGCCTCGGCAACCACTGCGAGACCGAGGAATTATCCCCGGAGGAACAGTGCGGCTTCCGCCCCGCACGATCAACGATTGATATGTTGTTCGTCGTGCGCCGGTGGCAAGAAATTATTCAACAGAGGAACATTCCCCTGTGTACTTGTGCTTCATCGGTCTGCAGAAAGCGTAGGACTCTGTCGACCGAGAGCTGCTATGGGAGGTACTCACACGTTTTAGCGTACCAACCAAGATGCTGAGAATTATCTGTAATTTCCACGATGACATGCGGGCTCGCGTGCGTACGGATGACGGCGAGCACTCGGAATGGTTTGATGTCACGCAGGGGCTGCGGTAAGGCTGTGTGCTATCACTGTTACTGCTTAACGTATTCTTCTCTGCTGCGTTACACGTCGTACTGGTACGTTTTGGCCATGACGGAGCCATCGTAGGGGATCTGGTCCAACTCAGTGATGCTGTAGTAGTCGGATCGGAGGAGCAGGAGCCGTTGGCGTGCGTGCGAAGGGCTGTATGGGGCATGTTGTACGCCAATGAATGACGCAAGAATTGTCTCGACGTCGGCTGAAGGGCTCGCGAAAATGATGACAGTCACCGTGACTGTCTTCGAAGCAGCAGGCCTTACGCTGTCGGAAAAGAAGACAGAGACAATGCTTCTACAAACGCCAGACCAGAAAACCCTCGCACCATCGCTCGTCATCGAAGCAGCAGGCCAGAGGTATAAGCAGACGGCCCAGTTCCCATACCTAGACGGCATTATCCACGAAAACGATGACCTCTGGCTCGAAATCGACCGACGGATCCGTCTCATGCGAGCATGCCTCAAACGGTACGGCCCTGAGCTGTATGATAGGACGACCACCCCCCTTAGCCTGAAAGTCCGAATGCTGAAGGCCGAGGTGATTGAGACCCTGTTGTACGGGTGTGTGACGTGAACCCACTGAGCGGAACACTTTTCCAATGTTCGAACGGCTCACCACCAAATCCTGTTGCGAGCCATTGGTTTCCAGCGCCGACCTCTTACTGACCATAACACCCTCTCGTACTCGAAGGCCCTCAAGATGACTCGTTGCGAGAACATCGAAACGACCATCCGCAAACGGCAGCTCTTCTTCGCGGGGGGGGTGGCACGGCAAAGCAAGGGTCGATTACTCAGTCGGGTGATGTTCGGGACGATGGCTGGTAGGGAGAACCCGGGACTGGCGGACAGTTTAAGACTTGGCATAGATGCGTAGTCGAAGACCTTAGGGAGTTCCGAGCCACCGAAGGGTCAACGGAACTTGCCCCCTTGGTGTTTGGAGTTGAGACCGCGCTGTGGTCCACTGCTGCAAAAAAGGCGGGGAAGTGGTACCGGGGGATCCTCGAAGCAGCCGAACGGTTCATGGTGAGGTAGCACAAGGCTGAGGCTGAGCTGAGTAGGCAGCGCTGCGTACCCGCCGTGGGTGGTGTCCAATGGAATGGGCGCGGGGGGGGGGCAACAAGAGGAGTGGCAGGAAACTCGACCGAGGGAACGCGGAGAGGGGGGGGGACAGGAGTAGAAGGGAAACTGCAGTGGACGAAAGGGCACTGGGCCTATAGGTCGGGTGGGAATCTTAAAGTCGGCGCACTCTCATTGGTCAAACCCTATATATATTTACGATTTACCGAGCGAGATTAAAGTACGGGTTTTAAAGTCGGCGCATGTCATTGGCCAAGCGTCCGAAATTACCCCGAAATCACTGGACTGTCACGTTTCGTGTACGAGCCGCACTTTCCTCGCGGCGCCAGCACATCATCAGCACAAAAGAGCACTAGCAGCAGCAGCACAGCAGCAGCAGAACAGCAGCAGCGGCAGCAGCAGCATCAGCAGCAGCAGCAGTCAGCGCTCTCCGTGTCAGGCTTCAGACGCCGTAGAGGAGAATCAGTGCCAGGAGGAGTACCAACAGTCGCCAGCAGCAGCACTCTCAAAGCAGTCGACTTCAAGGGGAAGGCCGTGCTAGTATACTACAGCAGTAGAGAGAAGCAACAGTGCCTGCACCAACGACAGCAAGCAGCGGCAGCAGCAGCAGCAGCAGCAACAACAACAGCAACAACCACATCAGCAGACCAGGCAGCAGTAGCAGCAGGGAGAAACCTATCAGACAGCTCGAGCTCTCCTACGAGACCAGGCTCAAGATCTACGGGGGCAACGGCTTGAAGCCGCCCATTCGGTTGTATTCACAGGTGAACTGCAGGTTGTATTACTCTGTTTTTATGTTGCACGCTTGACCCAGCAGCCAGAGAACAGCAAAACAACCACCAACATAGCAATGTTATGACGGTGGTCAAGAGCAGACTTGCCTGTTTCGTCAGAACCAGTGATGCAGTTTGTCTTTCTACAACTCGACATCGCCTGTACCGGTCGTCCGTCGTCCGTCTCGCTTGTTGAACCCATCCCCAGATGACTCCTGTACTGACCGCCCAATGCTTCAGGAGGCAACGGAGGCAACGGGGATCAGTACATGGAGAACGAGCTGATCGTCGTGATCCAGCCGGCCCGTCTTCTCCAAAAGCTAGAGATGGAGTCCCTGCCGAGTATCGTGTTCGCCCCCCCGCCGCCGCCGATGTTGTTCATGCCCTTCGTAAGAGCGACCAGTCGTGTGGAAAAGGAGGAGGTTCTTGGTGTGGACGCGGGTGGGAGACGGTCGATTCGGGGAGTAAAAAGGGGCGGCCATTAATGTACCCCCCTAGCACGGCACGCCCTTCCTCTCCCACATGCAGAGGGTCCCTTCTGGGTTCACAAAGGAGACGTTCCCTACTGCTCTCGAGGGTCGATCAAGGTGAGCGTAGCCAACCGCGACAAATAACATCTTGGTACGTTTTTTCCTGTGTCCCTTTTTTTTTTGGCAGGAGTACCTGCACTCTTTTTTTGTCTTTGCACCAACTTGCACGGCGACCGCCCTTCTTTCTGCTCGATGGCCCCCCTGCGCTGACTAGTACCACCATCAAAGCGGATGCTGCGCAGGTTTTTTAACAACTGCGGCGTAGAAGCGGCGAATACCTTGTACTTGCACCCGCTCGCCAAGTTGAAATTGGTAGCATACTCGTCTCGATAACACGCCGCTATGACGGCATGCTTGCTGGAGAAACAATTGCCGAACAGCGCCATTCCGTTCTCCCGCTGCACGAGCGCTCGTCTCAACGACACAAAACAGGACTAAGGTTATATGATACCTCCACCTCGGTCGTTCTGTGCAAACTGTGCCATCTCCTCGCCTCTGCGTTCCCTGAACCTGAGGACCTGGCGCCTGGTTTGAAATATATCGAGGAAAATAGAAAATACGGTCGCCGGTCAAAGCTCTATCATCGAATATGTCGGTACTGCAATACGTAACCGCAACGCCCAGCGCCCCTCGAGTGCTACACACAGAAGTACCCTCGTCCTTCTCGCCCTCGTCCACGCCCCTCTCCGCGAAACAGATCTCGTCTACGCCCTATCGGCGAAACAGGTGTGTCTGTACAGCATCAGCTACTCTCCGCGAGTGAAGCTCTCTGTCACGGGGAAGCTCGGACGCAGCTGGTCGGGCTGTGGGGAGGGGTCACGATCATGAGGGAAATATTACTAGGTGCTTTCGCTCGTTACGCCAGGTCGCCGCCAATACCTGTGGGATGAAAGGCCGGGCAAGCGACGAGCAAGCGTTGCACGGAACGACATGCGGTATCCACTGCCGCAGGCCAGGGCGCAGCGCCCCGAACCGGCGCCCAACCAGGAAATCGCAGCAAACGGTGACGAGGGGTTTGATGCAGCCGTAGAGGCGAGCGTGCTGCTCAGGAAGGAGGAGGGTTTCTTGAGGGAGGGGGGGGGGGGGGGGGGGGGGGGTACGCCAAGACAAAACACGGCCAGAGTCTGCTCAACCTGCCTCTTTCGATGATTTAGCGTTGCGGGGCGTATATATCATCCGCAAGCGGAATCTTATAAGCCACCGCTGGACGATGGTGCGGAGGCAATGGCGACTTCAACAACGAGGACCTTCCTACCGGGAACACCGCGAAAGGAGCAGGTGAGTCATTGGTTGTTTGCTGGGGCTCTAACGTGAGGATGGCATGCGTCTAAACATTCTACGTTTTTGCGTATGGTGGAGTCTGACACTTCTGATGCTAGCGAACGATATTGTGTAGCCCTTGCGTGTGATTGAGACTTCGGTTTCACTGTCCTATACGCTCATCTGGCGTGGACCGCATAATTTTTTAACCAATTGCCAGATAATTCTGATACCGGAGGTGGCGACGCTGCAGGTGGAACCAGAGCAGGCACCGAGTGGATCGGTCTCGCCCTTGGTCTGGACGACAAAGTCGCGGGTCTAATGCGACCAGACGGCAGGGATATACAGGTGAGCGGCGGGTGTAGATGCTTGTATAACTATCGAAACGACATGTAGAGGCTTGTTCACTTCGGTGCGTGTGTTGGCAGCCTGCTCGCGGTTACGAATCGTGCTTAGGCAAGGGGAGTACTCTTTGGCAGGGAGATGGCTAGCTTGTTTTCTTGGAAAAATAGATAGCGGTACTAATTTAGTAATATAACTTCTATAATGTGATATGTAAACTGGGTCAAATGCGCGTACCTTTCGGATGTACAAGATTGGCTGCTCACTAAAATCGGCGGGAACGCTTCGAAGTCGTTTTCGGGCCACAACCAATCACCGCTGTTGCGGCAACACTATTCGTGCCTTCTGGTTGCGTCATATATTCTTAGCTACCGCCGGTATCTTTGCACCCTCTTCGTCTTTTCCACCAACAGGAAGATAGCCAGCCAACTACCAAGCTATGCTTCGGTGTCCGCGAAACGCGCATGACTCCCGATCATGAAAATCGTCGCGGGGGCGTCAGGGGGATGATGCAGCAAGCACCGCCCAAACGTTTAAGCACTGCCGTGGCCACGCCTCGAATGTTTACTCCCAACCCCTCAATGCGGGATTCGTTGGCGGCACCCATCGTCGCGGCCGGGACGGTGGGGGCAGCGGTGGAGATGTGCATCCTCGCCTTGTGGGTAGATATCGCCAGGGGGGGGGGGGGGGTGGGCGGAGGGAATGGCGGTCGTACACCGATGGAGAATTCCGGAAGTTGCCAGGAATGCGCACAACGCAAGGGTGGATGGTCTCAGATCGACCCCGGACCCATTTTTGGACGAACAAGGAGGTATCGTGCCTGCTGACCCTCGCCCAGGGAAGGAAAACGAACGCAGAGGAAAATTGAGTTTTCTCCTTGCAAGTTCCCATTGGTCCGTGGGTCGTACGAGGAATTTAAATATGGCTGTCGTGGTCGCAGAGGCGATTGTCTTTAGTTGCCACTGACGTTAAACATGGACAAACGTGCAGGGTTTAGTGTAGCCCTGGCTGCTGCTGAAAATACGTTTTTCGATTGAAATCGTCTACTTCTTAAGGAACGTCTCGGCGTTTTCCGTGCATTGCAATATGTTTTCTTGGAGAAGGCCGAGGGCGACGTAGATCTGCGTTGTATGTGTTGTCTAAAATGAAGTGAACTTCGTCATTATATCACCAGACAACTCTCCATGTATCCGTGTTTAACATAGTGGTATATTTTACGAGATACCACTTCCTTCGGACACGTTGCGGTGAGTATCTCACGTACGTGTGATCGTTCTGTGTCGTCCGAGATAAAATTCTAGAGCAGCTATTAATAGCTGCAGTCGTACATAATGTTTTTTTCTTGTTTTTCGTTGCCTATATTTGTGACGACGCCCCCACAACCCTTCACCTGCATCAAATATATCTGCACTGCCAGTCTATGTGGAAAGTACCAGGTAATCCAACGTGAAAAATCGTTTTGCAGTCGGATTTTATCTCGAGCGGATATGCACTATTACTTGAAGTCGACTTTTGACGTTAAACAACAGAATATTGCCCTCTATATACCAGAACACAGGTAAAGTAAAGGAGCCCACTGTAAAAGTAAATGACAGGAAAATAAGAAGTTTGACAGCGGTTGTACTGAAGTCAGTATAGAACGTAACTTTCCCGAATAAGAAATTCGGGCGAGACCAGCATTCCTGCTTCTTTTTTTTCCTCACTATTATCAAGTGTTTTGTAGTGTACTTCGCCCAAGAAAAACGTTTACATAGCCAAAAACGCCCGTTATAAAGATTTTGTGCAAATATCGCTGAACCTACCTAGAGGTTATTTTATTATTTTGTCAGGGGGGGGGCTAACATCGCTCAGGCTTGAAGGGTTCGTTTCTTAGGGCGAAGCTTGGAGAGGGCCAGATGGCTGTAAATCGTAGATGGTGCATTTGTGTGCGTTGTGTCGTTAAATGCTGTGAGTTTTGATAAATTCGATATTTGTGTTGTAAACGAGTCGAATAAAATGAGAATCCCGGTACACAAGAGTTCGGTGAATCGTGTTTGGTCGTTACTTATCACGACATCCTTTCATTCTATAGAGTTGTCAGTAGGTCGCTGATGTCGCACTTATTACGTTTAAATCTTTGAGGTTGCCTACTTTGACCGCACCGCCTCTACAACACCTTACCTTCAACAAAACACCCACCCAACCACTTCATCCGAATAGTGGCAAAGATTGAAACGTAAAAAACCGCTTGTCAATCGGACCTTATCTCGAAGAGCTACCTACCATTACTTGAAATCGACTTATATCGCTGTGAAAGTTTTTCTGCTCTTCTGTCATGACACCATGATGAACACAAGGGAAACAGAGTACTTGTACTGTACAGATAGGTATTTTTACACATTATATACACGAGGAGCAAAAAAGAGATATTATACGACAATAGGAAAATTCGAGATCCTTTGTACTGTTATTATCTGTGGAATACATTTTCAATAATAAGAAATCCAACCTGGGCCGGCATTCTTGTTTCTTATTTTTTCTTGGGGCTAATAAGTGTTCTGCGCTGAACACTCCCGAGAAAAACGCCTTTATATTTTTTACGCGCTTCGCGCGAAAAATCGATATATAAATCTGGACCCCTACCTGTGGTCGCTGAGCCCGAAAGGGCACTGGGCCTATAGGTCGGGTGGGAATCTTAAAGTCGGCGCACTCTCATTGGTCAAACCCTATATATATTTACGATTTACCGAGCGAGATTAAAGTACGGGTTTTAAAGTCGGCGCATGTCATTGGCCAAGCGTCCGAAATTACCCCGAAATCACTGGACTGTCACGTTTCGTGTACGAGCCGCACTTTCCTCGCGGCGCCAGCACATCATCAGCACAAAAGAGCACTAGCAGCAGCAGCACAGCAGCAGCAGAACAGCAGCAGCGGCAGCAGCAGCATCAGCAGCAGCAGCAGTCAGCGCTCTCCGTGTCAGGCTTCAGACGCCGTAGAGGAGAATCAGTGCCAGGAGGAGTACCAACAGTCGCCAGCAGCAGCACTCTCAAAGCAGTCGACTTCAAGGGGAAGGCCGTGCTAGTATACTACAGCAGTAGAGAGAAGCAACAGTGCCTGCACCAACGACAGCAAGCAGCGGCAGCAGCAGCAGCAGCAGCAACAACAACAGCAACAACCACATCAGCAGACCAGGCAGCAGTAGCAGCAGGGAGAAACCTATCAGACAGCTCGAGCTCTCCTACGAGACCAGGCTCAAGATCTACGGGGGCAACGGCTTGAAGCCGCCCATTCGGTTGTATTCACAGGTGAACTGCAGGTTGTATTACTCTGTTTTTATGTTGCACGCTTGACCCAGCAGCCAGAGAACAGCAAAACAACCACCAACATAGCAATGTTATGACGGTGGTCAAGAGCAGACTTGCCTGTTTCGTCAGAACCAGTGATGCAGTTTGTCTTTCTACAACTCGACATCGCCTGTACCGGTCGTCCGTCGTCCGTCTCGCTTGTTGAACCCATCCCCAGATGACTCCTGTACTGACCGCCCAATGCTTCAGGAGGCAACGGAGGCAACGGGGATCAGTACATGGAGAACGAGCTGATCGTCGTGATCCAGCCGGCCCGTCTTCTCCAAAAGCTAGAGATGGAGTCCCTGCCGAGTATCGTGTTCGCCCCCCCGCCGCCGCCGATGTTGTTCATGCCCTTCGTAAGAGCGACCAGTCGTGTGGAAAAGGAGGAGGTTCTTGGTGTGGACGCGGGTGGGAGACGGTCGATTCGGGGAGTAAAAAGGGGCGGCCATTAATGTACCCCCCTAGCACGGCACGCCCTTCCTCTCCCACATGCAGAGGGTCCCTTCTGGGTTCACAAAGGAGACGTTCCCTACTGCTCTCGAGGGTCGATCAAGGTGAGCGTAGCCAACCGCGACAAATAACATCTTGGTACGTTTTTTTCCTGTGTCCCTTTTTTTTTGGCAGGAGTACCTGCACTCTTTTTTTGTCTTTGCACCAACTTGCACGGCGACCGCCCTTCTTTCTGCTCGATGGCCCCCCTGCGCTGACTAGTACCACCATCAAAGCGGATGCTGCGCAGGTTTTTTAACAACTGCGGCGTAGAAGCGGCGAATACCTTGTACTTGCACCCGCTCGCCAAGTTGAAATTGGTAGCATACTCGTCTCGATAACACGCCGCTATGACGGCATGCTTGCTGGAGAAACAATTGCCGAACAGCGCCATTCCGTTCTCCCGCTGCACGAGCGCTCGTCTCAACGACACAAAACAGGACTAAGGTTATATGATACCTCCACCTCGGTCGTTCTGTGCAAACTGTGCCATCTCCTCGCCTCTGCGTTCCCTGAACCTGAGGACCTGGCGCCTGGTTTGAAATATATCGAGGAAAATAGAAAATACGGTCGCCGGTCAAAGCTCTATCATCGAATATGTCGGTACTGCAATACGTAACCGCAACGCCCAGCGCCCCTCGAGTGCTACACACAGAAGTACCCTCGTCCTTCTCGCCCTCGTCCACGCCCCTCTCCGCGAAACAGATCTCGTCTACGCCCTATCGGCGAAACAGGTGTGTCTGTACAGCATCAGCTACTCTCCGCGAGTGAAGCTCTCTGTCACGGGGAAGCTCGGACGCAGCTGGTCGGGCTGTGGGGAGGGGTCACGATCATGAGGGAAATATTACTAGGTGCTTTCGCTCGTTACGCCAGGTCGCCGCCAATACCTGTGGGATGAAAGGCCGGGCAAGCGACGAGCAAGCGTTGCACGGAACGACATGCGGTATCCACTGCCGCAGGCCAGGGCGCAGCGCCCCGAACCGGCGCCCAACCAGGAAATCGCAGCAAACGGTGACGAGGGGTTTGATGCAGCCGTAGAGGCGAGCGTGCTGCTCAGGAAGGAGGAGGGTTTCTTGAGGGGGGGGGGGGGGGGGGGGGGGGTACGCCAAGACAAAACACGGCCAGAGTCTGCTCAACCTGCCTCTTTCGATGATTTAGCGTTGCGGGGCGTATATATCATCCGCAAGCGGAATCTTATAAGCCACCGCTGGACGATGGTGCGGAGGCAATGGCGACTTCAACAACGAGGACCTTCCTACCGGGAACACCGCGAAAGGAGCAGGTGAGTCATTGGTTGTTTGCTGGGGCTCTAACGTGAGGATGGCATGCGTCTAAACATTCTACGTTTTTGCGTATGGTGGAGTCTGACACTTCTGATGCTAGCGAACGATATTGTGTAGCCCTTGCGTGTGATTGAGACTTCGGTTTCACTGTCCTATACGCTCATCTGGCGTGGACCGCATAATTTTTTAACCAATTGCCAGATAATTCTGATACCGGAGGTGGCGACGCTGCAGGTGGAACCAGAGCAGGCACCGAGTGGATCGGTCTCGCCCTTGGTCTGGACGACAAAGTCGCGGGTCTAATGCGACCAGACGGCAGGGATATACAGGTGAGCGGCGGGTGTAGATGCTTGTATAACTATCGAAACGACATGTAGAGGCTTGTTCACTTCGGTGCGTGTGTTGGCAGCCTGCTCGCGGTTACGAATCGTGCTTAGGCAAGGGGAGTACTCTTTGGCAGGGAGATGGCTAGCTTGTTTTCTTGGAAAAATAGATAGCGGTACTAATTTAGTAATATAACTTCTATAATGTGATATGTAAACTGGGTCAAATGCGCGTACCTTTCGGATGTACAAGATTGGCTGCTCACTAAAATCGGCGGGAACGCTTCGAAGTCGTTTTCGGGCCACAACCAATCACCGCTGTTGCGGCAACACTATTCGTGCCTTCTGGTTGCGTCATATATTCTTAGCTACCGCCGGTATCTTTGCACCCTCTTCGTCTTTTCCACCAACAGGAAGATAGCCAGCCAACTACCAAGCTATGCTTCGGTGTCCGCGAAACGCGCATGACTCCCGATCATGAAAATCGTCGCGGGGGCGTCAGGGGGATGATGCAGCAAGCACCGCCCAAACGTTTAAGCACTGCCGTGGCCACGCCTCGAATGTTTACTCCCAACCCCTCAATGCGGGATTCGTTGGCGGCACCCATCGTCGCGGCCGGGACGGTGGGGGCAGCGGTGGAGATGTGCATCCTCGCCTTGTGGGTAGATATCGCCAGGGGGGGGGTGGGCGGAGGGAATGGCGGTCGTACACCGATGGAGAATTCCGGAAGTTGCCAGGAATGCGCACAACGCAAGGGTGGATGGTCTCAGATCGACCCCGGACCCATTTTTGGACGAACAAGGAGGTATCGTGCCTGCTGACCCTCGCCCAGGGAAGGAAAACGAACGCAGAGGAAAATTGAGTTTTCTCCTTGCAAGTTCCCATTGGTCCGTGGGTCGTACGAGGAATTTAAATATGGCTGTCGTGGTCGCAGAGGCGATTGTCTTTAGTTGCCACTGACGTTAAACATGGACAAACGTGCAGGGTTTAGTGTAGCCCTGGCTGCTGCTGAAAATACGTTTTTCGATTGAAATCGTCTACTTCTTAAGGAACGTCTCGGCGTTTTCCGTGCATTGCAATATGTTTTCTTGGAGAAGGCCGAGGGCGACGTAGATCTGCGTTGTATGTGTTGTCTAAAATGAAGTGAACTTCGTCATTATATCACCAGACAACTCTCCATGTATCCGTGTTTAACATAGTGGTATATTTTACGAGATACCACTTCCTTCGGACACGTTGCGGTGAGTATCTCACGTACGTGTGATCGTTCTGTGTCGTCCGAGATAAAATTCTAGAGCAGCTATTAATAGCTGCAGTCGTACATAATGTTTTTTTTCTTGTTTTTCGTTGCCTATATTTGTGACGACGCCCCCACAACCCTTCACCTGCATCAAATATATCTGCACTGCCAGTCTATGTGGAAAGTACCAGGTAATCCAACGTGAAAAATCGTTTTGCAGTCGGATTTTATCTCGAGCGGATATGCACTATTACTTGAAGTCGACTTTTGACGTTAAACAACAGAATATTGCCCTCTATATACCAGAACACAGGTAAAGTAAAGGAGCCCACTGTAAAAGTAAATGACAGGAAAATAAGAAGTTTGACAGCGGTTGTACTGAAGTCAGTATAGAACGTAACTTTCCCGAATAAGAAATTCGGGCGAGACCAGCATTCCTGCTTCTTTTTTTTCCTCACTATTATCAAGTGTTTTGTAGTGTACTTCGCCCAAGAAAAACGTTTACATAGCCAAAAACGCCCGTTATAAAGATTTTGTGCAAATATCGCTGAACCTACCTAGAGGTTATTTTATTATTTTGTCAGGGGGGGGGCTAACATCGCTCAGGCTTGAAGGGTTCGTTTCTTAGGGCGAAGCTTGGAGAGGGCCAGATGGCTGTAAATCGTAGATGGTGCATTTGTGTGCGTTGTGTCGTTAAATGCTGTGAGTTTTGATAAATTCGATATTTGTGTTGTAAACGAGTCGAATAAAATGAGAATCCCGGTACACAAGAGTTCGGTGAATCGTGTTTGGTCGTTACTTATCACGACATCCTTTCATTCTATAGAGTTGTCAGTAGGTCGCTGATGTCGCACTTATTACGTTTAAATCTTTGAGGTTGCCTACTTTGACCGCACCGCCTCTACAACACCTTACCTTCAACAAAACACCCACCCAACCACTTCATCCGAATAGTGGCAAAGATTGAAACGTAAAAAACCGCTTGTCAATCGGACCTTATCTCGAAGAGCTACCTACCATTACTTGAAATCGACTTATATCGCTGTGAAAGTTTTTCTGCTCTTCTGTCATGACACCATGATGAACACAAGGGAAACAGAGTACTTGTACTGTACAGATAGGTATTTTTACACATTATATACACGAGGAGCAAAAAAGAGATATTATACGACAATAGGAAAATTCGAGATCCTTTGTACTGTTATTATCTGTGGAATACATTTTCAATAATAAGAAATCCAACCTGGGCCGGCATTCTTGTTTCTTATTTTTTCTTGGGGCTAATAAGTGTTCTGCGCTGAACACTCCCGAGAAAAACGCCTTTATATTTTTTACGCGCTTCGCGCGAAAAATCGATATATAAATCTGGACCCCTACCTGTGGTCGCTGAGCCTCGAAAGTAGGAAGGAGATATCTGACAGGGTATCAAGGTACCGGGCAGACTAGGAAATAGAACATGCCTATACTACTCGTACCACCAATTGGTGCAGCTGGTTCGAACGTGGTCTTCCTTTGTCTTCCTTTTGTTTCAGATTGTTTTATTTCATTTTATTTTCCTTTTTTGCTGACCCTATGTGATTTTCATTCATTTCCTTCTCTTCCTTTCTCCGATTGATAAGCCTTATTATTGAAGGAGTCGTGTGGCGTGAGTGGATGACGAGCCTGCTTTGCTGATTTCGTAATTTTGTTGCGCCGAGGGGCCAGGCATAGTTGACGAATGCTGGACGGAGGCGGAAGACAGGGTAGCAAGGTACCAGGCGGACTAGCAGGGAGACCCTGGCTGTGCTACTCGTACCATAAACTGCTGCCGCTACCTGGAGGATGCTTGGTCTGTTGTCCGTTGGTTCGGCTGTTTTTTCGCATGGTCCTTAGTGTTACTCTTTTTTTTTTTTTTAATATCCATCACTTTTACTTCCCAGCCCACTCGTAGGAGGTTTTACCCTCGACGATCTTCTGGACAAGCCGTGGTCACAGGTGTCGTCCCTTCTCCCCCCCGGTACGTGCCTTTATTTTTTGTCGCGCATAGGGTTCAGCATTCCCACTGCTCGTCGATTTTCAACGATTTTTTTTGGTAGCTAACTCACGATTTCGCGCTTTCCGCATATCAATTTTTTATGCAAGAAAAAGTCCCTATACCTATGAGCATGCGCACGGTGAGACTTGAACCCACGAAATCTATCTTGACAGGCACGCGGACCACCTACCAAGCCTCTGTTGATAGACGACTAGTGGTGTTTTTCTTATTTTTCCTTTTTTTTTTCCAGCTCGTTCGTTTCAAGTGTCTGCCAGATCCCCTCCGGGGGGGCACGATGGTTTGTTTCTTCTATTTATTTCTTGTTTCTTTTTCTCTTTCGAATTGTCTGCCTTGTTTTTTTTTTGTCTCTTTGTTTCGTTTCGTTTCGTTTCTGTGGGTCATGGAATGAATTTGTCGTGCCTGTCGTATGCAGTATGATGACATGGGATTTCATTGCATACGTGGCAACGTACCATCTCTGTGGCGTAGCTTTGTGACCACCGAACTTGTATCTATCTAGGATTGAAGAATCGGCACGGACACTGGTTGTGCTGGATGTCGTAGGACACTGGTTGTGCTGGAGTGCCGATTCTTCAATCCTAGATAGATACAAGTTCGCACGTTCTTTCTACCCGTCGACATCCAGCACAACCAGTGTCCGTGCCGATTCTTCAATCCTAGAGAGATACAAGTTCGGCGGTCACAAAGCTGCGCCACAGAGATACTACGTTGCCACGTATGCAATGCAATCCCATGTCATCATACTACATGCGACAGGCACGACATACTCATTCCATGACCTAGAGAAACGACACGAAACTAAACAACAAACAAAAACAAAAAACAAGGAAGACAACTATTAATAGAACGAGAAAAAGAAACAAGAACTATTAATAGATATAATAAACAAACCATCGTGCCCCCCCCCGCAGGGGATCTGGCAGACACTTGAAAAGAACGAGCTGGAAAAAAAAGGAAAAATAAGAAAAACACCACTAGTCGTCAACAGAGCAAGACTAAGAACCAAGGGAAAATAACAGGCAATCCAAAGCACAAAGCGTCCTCCAGGTAGCGGCAGCAGTTTATGGTACACGTAGCCTAGCAGGGACAGCCAGGGTCTCCCTGCTAGTCCGCCTGGTACCTTGCTACCCTGTCTGCCGCCTGCGTCCAGCGTCCGTCAACTATGCCCGGGCTCTCGGCGTCAGACAATTACGAAACAAGCAAAACAGGCTCGTCATCCACCCACTCAACACGACTCCTTCAGCAAGGCTTATCAATCGGAGAAAGAAAGAGAAAGAAATAAAATGAAAATCACATAGGGTCAGCGCAAAAAGAAGAAAATAAAATGAAATAAAAATAATCAAAAAGAAAACGAAGACAAAGGACGACCACGTTCGAATCAGCTGCACCAGTTGGTCGCACGAGTTGTATAGGCATGTTCCACTTATTAGTCTGCCCGGTACCTTTCTACCCTGTCTGCCATCTCCTTCCTACTTTCGTCCACTACAGTTCCCCTTCTACTCCTGTTCCCCCCCCTCTCCGTGTTCCCTCGGTCGGGTTTCCTGCCACTCCTCTTGTTGCCCCCCCTCCGCCCATTCCCTTGGACACCACCCACGGCGGATGCGCGGCGCTGCCTACTCAGCTCAGCCTCAGCCTCGTGCCACCTCACCATGAACCGTTCGGCTGCTTCGAGGATCCCCCGGTACCACGTCCCCGCCTTTTTTGCAGCAGTGGACCACAGCGCGGTCTCAACTCCAAATACCAAGGGGGCAAGTTCCGTTGACCCTTCGGTGGCTCGGAACTCCCTAAGGTCTTCGACTATGCATCTATGCCAAGTCTTAAACTGTCCGCCAGAGACTCGGGTTCTCCCCACTAGCGATCGTCCCGAACATCACCCGACTGAGTAATCGACCCTTGCTTTGCCGTGCCACCCCCCCCGCGAAGAAGAGACGCCGTTTGCGGATGGTCGTTTCGATGCTCTCGTAACGTGTCATCTTGAGGGCCTTCGCCTACGAGTGGGTGGTATCGTCAGCACGAGGTCGGCGCTGGAAGCCAATGGCTCGCAACAGGACTTGGTGGTGGACCGTTCGAAGCTTGGCAAAGTGTTCCTTGCTGAGGGTCCACGTCACACACCCGTACAACAGGGTCTCAATCACCTCGACCTTCAGCATTCGGACTTTCAGGCTAAGGGGGGCGATCGTCCTATCATACAGCTCAGGGCCGTACCGTTTGAGGCATGCTCGCATGAGACGGATCCGTCGGTCGATTTCGAGCCAGAGGTCATCGTTTTCGTGGATAATGCCATCTAGGTATGGGAACTGGGCCGTCTGCTTATACCTCTGGCCTGCTGCTTCGATGACGAGCGATGGTGCGAGGGTTTTCTGGTCTGGCGTTTGTAGAAGCATTGTCTCTGTCTTCTTTTCCGACACCGTAAGGCCTGCTGCTTCGAAGACAATCACGATGACAGTCATCATTTTCGCGAGCCCTTCAGCCGACTTCGAGACAATTCTTGCGTCATTCATTGGCGTACAACATGCCCCATACAGCCCTTCGCACGCACGCTAACGGCTCCTGCTCCTCCGATCCGACTACTCCAGCATCACTGAGTTGGACCAAATCCCCTACGATGGCTTCGTCATGGCTAAAACGTACTAGTACGACGTGTAACGCAGCAGAGAAGAATACGTTAAGCAGTAGCGGTGATAGCACACAGCCTTGCGCAGCCCCTGCGTGACATCAAACCATTCCGAGTGCTCGCCGTCATCCGTACGCACGCGAGCGCGCATGCCATCATGGAAATTACAGATAATTCTCAGCATCTTGGTTGGTACGCTAAAACGTGTGAGTACCTCCCATAACAGCTCTCGGTCAACAGAGTCGTACGCTTTCTGCAGATCGATGAAGCACAAGTACTGGGGGATTTTCCTCTGTCGTCCAAGCTCTTGCAACCGGTGCACGACGACCAATATATCATCGTTGATCGTGCGGGGCGGAAGCCGCACTGTTTCCCCGGGAGTATGGTGTCACAAAACAACGCCACAGAGATACTAGGTTGCCACGTATGCATCACAGCACTGCTGTAGTGGACAATGCAATACCATGTCATCACAGATCATACAGGATACGACAAGCACGACATAGACATTCTATGAAATAGAGAAACCAATAAAAGCAAAACAAAAACAAAAACAAGGAAGACAAATCGAAAGAGAAAAAGAAAGAAAAAAGTAGAAGAAACAAACTGTCGTGCCCCCCTCGCAGGGGATGTGGCAGTCACTTGAAAGGAACGAGCTGGAAAAACAAGGAAACTAAGAAAGCACTACGAGTACTACTCGTCAACAGATTTAGACTATGAACCAAGGGAGATTAACAGGTAAACCAAAGCACGAAGCACCCTTCAGGTAGCGACAGCAGTCTGCGGTACGAGTAGCATAGCCAGGTTCTCACTGCTAGTCCGCCTGGTGCCTTGCTACCCTGTCTGCCGTCTCCGTCCTGCGTTCGACAACTATGTCCCGCCCCTCGGCGTCAGACACCCGAGTGAGATGTTCATCTTTCGGTGTTGATCAGGCCCCCAATCAGCGCCTGGTTTTTCCTTCATATTGTCCTATTCCCTATTGTAGTCGTGTTTCTTTTGCTCAAGTGGTTCATTCCACTTCGACTCTCTGGTCGAGTGTTCCTTTATCGTGGTTCTCCCCACTTGATTTCTCGTTTCCTACCCACGACAGCAAAAGCGGAAATACGGCGTCTGGCGGGACTCGAACCCCTGACTTCTTCTGTTTAGGGATAGGCTTACAAGGCATGTCTTGAGTACGAGTACTCCCTGAGGACTCCGAGGTGATGTGTCCGATGTGAGCTGAGCCACACGACAGGGCTGTCAGGATCGATCGTGATCGTCAACGTAAACTGGAGTTGCTATGAACGATTACAACAGCGTACTTCGTACAAGTACATCGTTGTCAGACCACCTGAAGAAAAAGGGAGAAGGTCACGAGCAGCAACATTAAGAGTAACCTGACCCACGCCGTACGACGTGTCGAACGCCGGAGAGACATATCAAGATTTCGCCGACTGACACTCGAAGACTAGCTTCATCCTCACCATGCAACACCCTGATGTATTTGCGGTGGTAGAGGGCCAGGCTAGACCAACGGAGGAATCGAATCAAGCTGAGGAGGAAACAGCACAGCTGGTTTCACCCGGTCTGCTGTACACACCTGGTGGGACCCGAATGCATCTTCAGGCAGCATGCGGCCAAGCCAACCAAGACCTGTATGCAATTCCGTACTTGGATAAGGACAAAGCAGCAGCTCCTCTTTTGGCAATCCGCACTTGCAAACGAGCGCGGGAAGCGTGGCAACGGGCAGGAGCTGGAAAACAAAAAAAACTACGGCTCACGAACGTAACCATCTGCGCCGTGCAGGAAGCCTTGTCAGTGACATCTATGAAGCCAGGGGTAGATGCCAACAAAAATTGACGTGAAGGACAACCAGTGTCGACAAGGAAGGGCTGTCAATTTTGACTGTTTAAAAGCCGGTTCACCACCTGGGGCTTATGCAATAATTGATTCATGGATCGCTGGAGCATCATATCAACACGGGGTCGTCGGGATGACATTTTACGGGTGTCAGTGAAAAGCACTTGAGGTTGTCGGGATGATAACTGCCGAAATCGTTGCAGCATCGGGAGATGTACATTTTGCGAATTTTGGCGATATGTCGCGGCACCACTGCCACGGCGAGGCCCGCGGAACCCCAGGGTACCCCACGGCACCCAAGGGCACGCCACAGCATGCCACGATAGTACCCATGGGAAGCCCCGCGACAAGCCCCGCGCCAAAAATCACGGGAACAGCCGGAACGAGTTCCGGGGCAAGGACCGCGGCAAGTGTCGCGCATAGAGCCGCGTCAAGTGCCGCTGTTATTTTCGCGGTACGCATTGCGGACCCATGAGGCACCCGCCACGGCACTTGACGCGGGTGCACCCGCGGGGTGTGTTACGACATCTTCCACGCGCAGTGCCGCCAAACGTGCAGCGGAGCCTTCTAATGTACGTACCGTGCGTGTAACCGCTGTGTGTGTCGCGACAACGGCCGCGCGCAGTGCCACGGCATTTGCCGAAGTGTTCCTGAGGTTTGGACGGCGCGCGAACCGTATCTTGCGGGCAAGGATGCAAGTGGAGTGTCTGCAAGCAAGCACGTTTTACTCTGCGGTGCTCTTCACCAGTGATTATATTTGTTTGGGGACCACAACCGCTACGCCCAACCTGTGCCCTTGTTGAGTAATCTACTACTTAATGAAGAAAAGCACACACTATACCCAAACCCTATACAACAGTTCGATAAATATATTAGGCTTTCTCCTCGATCGCTGAGAGAATTATGTTCGGAACATTTGCTCACTCCAAAACCCGATACAAACAAACAGAAATCCGCAAGAAAATATCGCGAGAAGTGGAAGCTCCGCTCGCTTGACCGTTGGGCCCCCTCGGACAGAGACAAGAGACTAGCCCGCGCGCGTACACCACGTGGTCGGGCCTTTCAAGGCTGAACGTTGCAGCGGAAACCCGAGGCGTATCCTTGCCGGGAGAGAATCTCCCGGAGCGGAAGGAATTCAAGCAGTGGCTCAATTTAACCAGACGACATTTATGCAGGTATGCACGGTAGTTTGAACAAACCCTATCGGAACCATGGACTGTTTTGTGAAGGACGATCTGCTGATTCTATTCACGACGGTCGATATACTGCTGTATGTACTAGGTCTGCCTTCGATCTCGAGACAAAGCCAACCCAAGGCTGGCCTGCTTCGTACCTGACTCGGCCTGGATAAAAAAAAACGCCGGGTCGAAGGGTTCAAGTTGATCCATGGCGTTTATCACGGCACTCACCGCTGCACCTAAGCGATACTTGCCGCGACACTTGCCGCTGCGGTGTGTAACCGGTGTTTCCGCGGCAGAAACCGCGGTTCTTGTAGTCGGTAGTGCCGCAGGACTTAACGCGGGACTTGCCGCGGGTGTTGCCGCGGATATCGCGGCGGGCGGGGTTTGCCGCGGACATTGCCGCGGAGCTTGTCGCGGCACGTTCCACTTCCATATCCGCGGACACAACCGTGGCACGATCCGGGCCTACTCGTCAGCAGTACCCCTTGGCGCGACATGTCATGGAATGCCGCGACGTGCCGCGGCACTGTCGCGGACGAAGCCACGAAAAATTCGAATAATGTCCATCCCAGGGGCTTGTTTGTGCGGGAGGCGGCAGAAGCGTTGTATGCTATGCTGCCAATGGATTTTTTCTATAATATTTATTTTGTTTTAGAACCACACGTCGCCTTGTACGGGGCGGAAGACGTGGTCAACCGCGACAGTATGTGAATACGAGTTGTCTCTATTTCTACGTAAACAAAACGACTTCCTGATGTATTGTTTGTAGTTTTTTTCTGTTGTTGAGACTTGTTGAGATTATGTAGCTGCTCATTTAGCAGCAGCATAATGATGGATTTATTTCTGCTGCAGTAGTTGGAGCGTGCCAATTATTTACTGTAGTACGGTTTCTCTGCTTACAGTTGTCCATCTGCCATTCTTTCAGAATAATGCCTACATCTAACACTGGCTGGTGTAGCATATTTTACGTGTACAATAAAACAGTATCTCAGTCGGGTAAGTTTATAATGAGGCCTACACGGCTTCCAAGGTTTCCGTACTATTCCGTGCGTTAAACGTGCTACATCGATCGTGCGCCTTTAAGCACCTAGAACATTCAGAGTTGATCGTTAACCGTAGAGGAGTTGCTCACCCGTCGAAAACGGACCAGGAACGGTTGGTGCTGGTTCGACGCAGCAAACGAGAAGCGAAATATTGTTTCGACATACCAGGTACCAGGTAGCAACGAAATCCGCTTCGTAAATATGCAGACAAGGGCACTGACAACGAATGAGAGTCAGAATAATCGGAAAGAACAAATAGAATCGGATAATGGCACTTGCAGTGACTATCATGCAAGCGTACATGAAAACAAAAGTATTCGGCAACTCCATTTGATGGTTGAACAGCAACGTTTTGGCTTGTTGAAGGGAAAATCGACGCGTGTGACGTTCTGTGCGCGGTATTATTACGTGTTACAGAGTCTATCCAAATAGGAAACGTGTTCAGCAGTATGATATATTTACATTTATTGTTTTAAGGACGTACGACAAGTGGTTGGGACCGGAGCCCCGATAAATATGAAAATATTACATAACATGAACGAAAATGTACCCGACATAGGAAATGGGGCCTCGATCCCAAGTTGAGGAATCTTGCGAGCATCAACTGCAATACGATTCAATCGGCATCTAAATCGCAAAGCACAAATTGTGTGTGATTGTTGAGTTATTGACATCTTTCGTCGGCCATCTACAAAGCCGGGGGGTGATTAGTTGGTGACTCGGGTTCGTTTTGTTGTTTCAATGAGTCTCTTTACCGGTGACAAACGTGTCCGCACGGATCTCCCAGGGGCCGGGCCTTCCCCTATTGCACGTTTTTTCCTTGTAGGAATGTTCTTGGTGGGAAGAAGGAGCGGGTGTAGACCCCACCCAACCCCTGATTCAAACCCAGACCCTGCGTTGCTCCCAAAACGGGCCAAAACCCGAATCTGGCAAAAAAACACGACTTCTCCGCTTTCCCATCGATCGATATTTCCGGGAAACTTCGCACCACGGCTTGATCGAAAAGAAAGCGTGTAAACTGTCGTGATCTTTCCGTGGGGTACTTTGGTGAAACGACTGGCCTAGGCTGTACCGAGCCTGCCCTTCTATTCATCCGTAGGCTACATACTACTGGCATATGCTTAGTACGCATGGCTCCATGCAGTAGTTTGTTCGGCCCTGGTGTGTGTATGCTTCTTTAAATATGTATGCTTCTACTCATTAGGTGGCACGGGAATGTGGGATTTTCGTGGGCCTTTCCTTTCCATTCAATCGACCCCCCGTTCAAAGTTAGGGGCGGTCTGGCAATGTCGACGCCCGTTCTGCGACGCAGGCCTGTGTTTGTGTGTTCTGCCTATTTCAGCGATGAGGCCCCTCTCACGCTTGGGATGTCGTGGTAGCTCATATTCCTCCGGCTCCTGTATGTATCTTCACCCCCCCCTCGTTGGAGACGTAGCGTTTGCTTGTGATTGATTCTGTTTCCTGGGGTACCATTTCGCTGCCGTCGTCACTAGAGCTAATAGCTTCTGGATCTGACCACTCCACCCTTACTGCTGGGTCCCCGTTTCTCCAGCATTTCTTCGTGATGGACTTGGTAACCTCGCAGGGTAGATGTGTGGGAATGGATTTGGAGGAGCCGCATCTATCTTCGGTTCATGTTTTAGTTCGTGTAATCGGTGTGCTCCAAAATGCTCCATAGGTCTGGTTCTACGGTTCATCAGGGTGGGCTAGTGCTATGGTATTTCCCTGGAAAGCATGAACAGGCCCAGGTTCAATTATTTGAAATTACAGGAAAGGGAAGACGTCGCACTTAGATGTCCTTCACGGACAAATCGGGGACGAGTCAAGAAGATTATCACCTCTCTTTCAGCCTTTCGGTCCGCTGGAAAATGATACGGTAGCGGAGCTCTTTCACACGAAGCACAAGTCAATGGCATCACGGGGTCTGTCAAACAGACAGTCCAGGAAGATGATACCTGTGTCCCATGTATGCTCTCGCACTATAGGTACCCGACACTGATGTATCATACCATCTACCATACACTGTATATATATATGTACTTGCTAGCACCGAGGATCGGGTCCTCTTCCTCATGCCCTCTAGTTAAATTTCCTGCAATCAGAGCTTACTGTTATGGCTTTTATATGATCTACCCTCTCCAATTTGCGGATCAGCTTCCACTGTGCCATCATAACAGGTCAACTCTCACAGGACTCTCATGGGTCTCCAATGAGTGTAATGTGCTGGCCCATGGGTCTATCATGCCATTGGACTTCCATGGGTATCCGTGGGACTCCCATAGGTTCTGGTCCATGGGTCTCTCATCGGTCCCTCATGGGACTCCCACCGAGATCCCATGGTCTTTCCATGTGTTTTTTGTGTTCTGATGGGTTTCTCATCATAGGTTGAGAGTGCTGGCGCATGCGCCCCATGTGGGATTCCCGTAGGATTGCAGTGCTGCTATGGGAGTCCCATGGAGCCCCAACATATATCCCATGGCTCTCATTGGGATCCCCATGGAATCATAGTGGCTCCATGCAGCAATACAATTCAGACTCCCACGGGCCTACCAAGGCACTCCCATGGGACTTCCATGCGCTTATAGTGCTGGTCCATGGGACTCTCACGGGTTTTCTGTGGGCTCATACTGTTCCCACCGAAATCACATGGGTGTCAAGTGGGTCTCCCATGGCCTTTATGGGACGCCCATGAAATGCCCACGAGAGGCTCACCAGCGTGCCTACAGAAGCACCAACCAACGGGAGAACCACAACAACCCCTAGTCTCTAGGCCTATCAACAACAACAGCAGGTAGTGTCCTGCCGCCCAATCGTATGCCTCCCCTGCTATGCTCACACAGCTGTGCACGTGGGCTCGAAGACGAACAAATTACAATGCCCTTCTTGTGGAGCCATCCCACAGTAGGGGTGTTCCCGACGTTCCTGAGCCCCTCACATTAGGAACTCAATATCTCACCCGATACAATACTTGGAAGAAATGCGTTCGGGCCATCCGACCGGTACTTGTATGGGCTAGTCATAAAAACGAATACACGAGTAAATTTTTCATCCTAACCGGTAGTTCCTCACTTAAGGAACTCGATTGGTCAGAAAACGTTTGCCCAAAAAGTGCAACCCCTACCGTGGGGTGACTCTGTGCTCCTTCATATCGTCGCTGTATCCAGAGGTCAGCTCGTCAATCGGTGGTCGTCAGAGGGATATGGATGATTCCTTAGATCACAATGCTTTTGTAGTAGTCTGAATGAACACACTGCTCATTTTACTTTTTAACCTACGGCACAGACAGGTACAGGAGTTTCCGGGGTACGAACACGAGCTCTCTGTATAGGGGCTGCTGTGATTCGGCATACAGCGTGCGTTCTTGTTCTATACAACGGGCCCCCTTTCAGCCTACAAAATGCGTCGCGATAGGGAACTCTCGCACTACATGCGTTGTATACACACACTTTCAAAACGCGACTGTTCGTCCCGCTGGAGGGTCGGACGGAGATTGTATGCAGAGGTTTTCGAAGACGCACCTCGGCCATGTAGTCGCCCTTCCTGGATGTATGACGCTATCGCCACTCCTTCCCGTGCGAGGCCAATCCAGATCCTTAGACACGTCGACCGGCCCCCCACGTCGGGGTCCACCCACCTGGGCGACACTGGGCGTGATAGTGTGACGATACAAGATAAGAATGTCTTCCTCATACATGGACGCGGCTGCTGCTTCAACTGTGATTTCAGTACTCAATATAACATCAATCTCGAGCGATGTCTTCTTCGGCTGCGCCTAGAGTGCAATGGAGGGGTCCCGCGCTAAAGGAGGGGTCCCGCGCTTTCTGAGGTTATCCATATCTCTCATGCGTCCTCAGCAGCCGGCATCCACGGGGACCTTCAGACTCAGCCTAAGGCCTCACTACGCGCTACAAAGGGCTCTCGCGAGCACTGTCCGGTGTTATGGACAAATTCACACGGATGTTCCGGAATCTGTAACTTTCAACGAAAATGTTACTACAGTCGATGCAAATGCCTTACTCCCCAAGGTCTTGCCCGATTATCCCTGAATTATCAGGAGAATAATTGCCGTATACATGTGCGGATAATGAAGCGTCTGAAATGACCGAGTGGCCTGACGTTCCGCACGCCGATGGCTCGAGGGGCAACGTGTTCGGCGTTTGGTAATACCCACCGAGACAAGACTGCTATTGGTATTCCCATTGACGTCGACACCGCAAAGGCGCTGGAGGCCAATCACAAGAGGAGGTCTGCAGTCCTTATATCGCCAACAGATGATATTCGAACTTTGCACAGATCGGAGAGCAAGGAGACAGCACAGGGCACTCACCAACGCCCCTGCAGGCGGCAGACGCGAAGTGCGCCGTTGAATTTGTCTTTCCCCGATTTCTCACTGACGTTGTGGGTTGGTTTTTGATGGCATGGCGACGACCGTCTCCCGCATGATAAGTGTGTGGTCGGGTTCTTGCCAATAGTTTCAATTCAACAATGTCGAACCGTTCTCAGTGTTTTGTTCGTGTACGACGCCGGACGCCGGGCATCGAACACAAGTGGTATGCATGCCACCATCGTTCTGTGGATAACCCTATATCTCGGGACCGATCCTACTACAGGACGGGTCGTCACAAACATGTGTGAAGGATACATATCTGATTGATCGAGGCCGGTCGTTCGGCCGCCCGCAATGTGTCTGAAAACTGCCCGCAAAACGCGCGGCGGAACCACGTGACTGCCCCTGCCAACCTCGCGCGTCCAACAAAATTGGGGCTAGGCCCCGGCTTCGGGTCAAGATTCGGGTTAGGTCACGGGTTGATCTGGGCTTGGATGCAAGGTTGAAATTGACCCCACACGTCCTGAACAGAGTGTTGTGCCTATCAGTTCTGCACATAGGACGAGCCTAAATATTGTTGAAAATATCCCCTTCGCAAATATGACTGTCGCCAATGTCCCCGGCCATCTCATCTAGGTTGCAAGATAGACACCTTCGAATAGAATGGTGGTTGCGCCCCTCCCCACACTCTCTCGAACAACGCCAAGGTCTATTCCGTGGCTTGCAGACATATAGATTACTCACACGGTGGTTTTTGCCACACTGACTGTTACTGCATACCCGTCTGGCCATGTTCAAAGTCGAAGGGAATGGACGAAAACTATCCCATGACCTTGCGGTAGCCCATCGGAGGTATCCTCACCTTCAACTCGTCTTACTCGTGGAGCGCAAGAGTTGCGCCAACGAAGATCAACTGTGCGACTATAGGCAATGCCCGACCTCGCGATCGTTTTACGGTAGGAGAGACAACCTTTGGCATGGTGGCGGTTGGCGTCCCTGTCGTTAAGCATAAGCAAGTCGTGGGTGAAAGTTGACACGCGCCAGGACAGGGACCCATCTCGCAGGAGACGACTTCGGGGACAAACGAAGTCGAGCGCAAACCTCTAGAATGAGCTCCACCTATGACGGATGGGCACCTGAACCAAGCAAGGGTATTGAAACTTAATATTCAAAGACCACGCAGACAGAAGCAATGCGAACGATGGTCATCACTGTTTCTGGGTCCGCTGGAAAATCGGAACTGGTAATCACCCGCTAGAACAATGTGAGCATCCGCCGAAGGACTTCGGTCACAAGCGGAAATTGAAATATGAATGCCGCACATGTTAGTATGGATCCCTGGGCCGGATATACATCGAGTTTCCGACAGAAAAATACGGGTGAAGCCGTCGCCACCTCCCCCGCCACAACCACTGCACACACGTAGGGAGAATGTCGAAGGGCCATTTTTAGGGACGTCGCTGTGATTCCGGCTGTGACGATTGAGAAAGCAGGCGACTTAACGTGTGCCATTGGTTTCTCACTCGGACGTGGCGGCCACAACAAGAGGTTGCACGTTTGCACCTGTCAACATTGATGCTCAGCCACCAGCTGATATCGCCTGGCTGAGCAGTGGTTTCGGTACCACGACTCGAGGTTTATTAAACGTGCTAACTGCGACCGCTACACTGCCGATGCTGCTGAACGTGCGAGGAGATCACAGATCGCAAGGCGTTTGGGACGCTCTTTTGTGCTGCTTTGTGTCTTCGGCCGACAGTTGGGACGAAGCAAACGTGTTTGGTAGGCGCTGCATACGAATGGTGGCAGGTTGGCACATGTACCGGCGATTTGATGTGTTTATCACGAGGTTTTCAATGGTTTATTAACCCTCGCCTCCCAATACACGATGCTGCATCCCCTTCTGTGAGCTTTGGTGTCGTTTGAGTTCAGGCACCGAAGATCTAACGATGCACCCACAATACGTCTTTAAGGGTGAATCCTTCTCTTCGGGGTATATCATATGTCTTTCTTCAGATGAACGTTGACCTAATCAACGGGTTTGGGTATGTGTGCTATCTCTCTCTGGTTTTCTTGCACCTTGTGGGCGGAAGCAACTAGGTATGCATGTGAGACAAACCCCTCGCGCCTCTACCTCTCACTGGAAACCTGACAAACAAGTATAAAAGGCTCCACTAAGCCTTCCTTGTGGCAGAGCACTCAAGCGAGGATGGGCAGGGAAGTCGGAAACATCGACCACTGTCCAATATGGGACATGCAACCGAAATTGATTGGCCCAAAAGCCGGAAACATTCACCAGGTAGTATATCTTCATGCATATGCCAGGACGACTGCCTTGACACTCCCAACGACCATGTTCTCATAGAGATGGATGTTCTTGGTACAATATTCAACCAACAATCTCACCAATACGATAGAAAACGATCAGTGCAATGGCATCCATACACCACATAACAGTGCACAACGGACAGCATGATCCTCACAACTCACTACTCAACACCAACCCAACCCTCGAATCACAACCTTCAACACGTCCGATCCAGCAAGGTTTGCTATTTTGCCACAAGTAAACGCAATATGCTAGATATACCCGCAAAAATCTTCGTACGTGTCTAACACTATACACTGCAAAGCATGTTACAAGTAGTGGGTCGCATACTGCAAGTGCTGTAGATAAGTCAACCCCCTTTTCGAACGCCGATGGAATGTGGTGGCGCCGTTCTGTCACCAGCGACATGTCCTTGTCGACTAGAGTATGTTCGTTCCATCCTCTGACAAGTTATTCGCTCATGGGTATAACTCTGTTTCGAATACACTAAACTCCCAAAACATACAAACCAGGTTCCTGGTACGTCTACGGTACACGAGCATCGAATATCTACTGTCGTATATGCCCACCATTTGTATGTGACCCGCGCATGGCGATGAAATCAACCTTGCGTCCTCGTGAGCGGCGTAATCAGCCTGTCCACCCCAGCCCTACCTCGTACCACTTCTACCTAAAGACCAAAGGTCTAGTGCGACAGTCGGAGTGACGTCGTGGCCGGACTCCACCGTAGCGCCCGCCGTCTGTACTCGAGGGACATTCTAATTGTCTGGCTACGCCCGTACCGCACCGAAGAAGCTACCGTAGGAAGATAGAAATCCACAAGGAGGTTCGTCAACCAGGAAAACGTGAGTCGTGAGCACAAGAGCTATTTCCGCTGGATGAAGTCCACAAGCCGTTGGTAAAACAGGAAACTCGATGCCAAACCCGCCAGCAGGGAGACGGAGGCAATAAAATGGTGCCACTGGTTGAACGACGATTCCGCGAACCAGGCTTCTATAGCCCAGCCCGCTGTAATGAGAACAGTCGGAACAATTGACACTAGGCACTCAGCGGTCTCGGTTTCGCCGGCGAATATTGGCATCTTATCCTCCATAGCGGCAGAGAACATCCTCATGTTGGCGAACAGGTTCACAACCACGTTGAGAGCGAAAACCACTGCGAGGGAAACCGAGATCGGTACGACGGGTCTCTTCTCGCCGTTGACCATGCGGGTCATGCCAAGGCGAGGCTCCTTTGGGCCAAGAAGCGCCACGACCGTGCTGCCACCGACAAGCGCTTGTGTCCAAGGGTTGACGCCGAGCACACCCATCGTGAAAAGGCCTAGCCCGAGAGTCTATGAGTTGGGGGAGAGACGCGGTGGTCGAACGCAGGAACGGAGCAAGCTGAAAATATTCTGTCGACACAAACGTTTGTTGGGGTGACGCTTTCTACGATAGGGGTAACACTTCTTTCAAACAAAAATGTTTTTCTGACTGTTTTGGGTCTCCTCAACCGACAACACCGTCCAACATCGATTGTTTTTACACTCGTTTTTATTACAGATCAAGGCCACGGGATAGCTCATCGGGTCGAGCATACATGGTTATCAAAATCAGCTGTTGGGTGAGATATAGAGCTTCTCAAGTGAGGATTCTCAGTAAAAAAAATGCACACCTACCGCAGTATGCGTCGGAAAACCTTACCGAAAACACTGACTGTGAGAACAACGAATGTGCAACCCGATGAACAACGAACAATCTTCATGGCCAACAGTAGTAGTACGCCTGGTAACTCACAATATTGTTAAACCCAATCATTCTTCCAACGATATTGGGTGAAAGACCTGTCCAGCAGACGAGTTTCGGGCTTGAATACTACCCCTAGCGTAGCACGCGTCGGTCTTAATATACCGCGACTACCCGGTGCCAGGCAAAATTTCGGTGATAACTCGGTTCACACAGAAGCGGGTGTCCGACACTGATACGTGTGGCTCATGCCACATCTTGCCCGTCATGCTGGCTCGACTAGAACAGGTACGGAGTGCTTGATTTCACAATACTACGTTAAATAGTGCGCAGGGGGGGGTACCTATTTGTTGCTTGCTTTATTTAGTCGTCGAACCTATGACCGCGCATTCTTTTCGAGACGGAGCACTGCTGTTCCTACTATAAAAAGCAGGCACCTCCACATTTGAGCGCTCGTTACGTTCTTTCTATACATTACATACCCTAATACAGGACGCGTTTTCCTTATCGTCTTCCCCTTCTTACGTCGCCTTCAGCACGTTCACATCATATCTATCCCTGAGCATTCAGCTTTAGAACCTCCCGTTGCCTGAAAAGAACATCCTACGGCAGTTCATACCTCCCGCCCCCCCGCGGTTCGTAAATATGTGAACGGGCATAGTGGGTATAGCGAGGTCACCTGGAACGTGAAGAGCATTTGATATGTGACACTCCTCAGCCAAGCGTTGTTGTACTCTTCGACTGGGGCCTTTGGGCCAGCTGGGGATGACTGCAACGGGTTGCGGAAAGGCGCGATCTGCCATCCCTCATACGCATGCTGCACGGGCGCATTAAGTCGAAGATCGAGTCAAAGATGGGGAGTGAAAGGGGGAATTAGAGGAGTTTGGTGTTGCTCATGTTTAGTTTGTCATCGCGTATAAATGTCTTCATTCTCCCCGTCCCAAACATCATTCGGTTCCACCCTATTAAAAGAGGTCGTTAATGAGGAGCGCTGTACCTCGCCCGAAAACCGACTTTAAATCAAAATATGCGCAAACCCTCGACGTCCAATCGCACGTACTAGGCATACGCACACAAACAATGGAATTTCAGATGTATCGGGAAGCTTGAGCCAGTCCCGAATATGGGGCTGCACATGCTACCCCCCGCATACCGTGCCGTGGCACCGTTCCCAGTCCACCCTCAAGCGGGAGCCTTACCCTCGCGTCGTCCCCCCTTACATGGAATATTGCAGTACGCACGTGCTGCCTTCTGTTGAGGTCAGTCGACGTCGCCGCTTATTCGACACCACGATCGACACACACTGTGTATGATACAACGGGACTAACATTAGCCAATGTGTGGTTGGCCCACTGTAGGGCTAAGGCTAGGGGTAGGTTTAACCGTGACCGAGGTCACGGTACGGGGGTGACTTTTAGATCCGTTTAGTTTAGGTGCTCAGCGCCACTTGCCCGAGTGACTACCCCAATTTCTCGCAGTCTTAGTTTGTTGAGTTTACTCTGTTTCGTGGTATGCGCCGCCATAGGATTGCTTGTCAACTGTGCCAACAATGTATTTTCAAATCAAAGTTTGGTGTGGGGTACAAAGCCACTCGCTCGAGTGGTCTAAGCGTAGCAATGTAAACTAAATTAACCCCCCTACAGTGCTACTACAGTGCAGCAGAATGATGCCGTTATTTCCACTGCGCGTTTCGGCCTCTCGGATGAGACCCCTGTTTCTAGGCGAAGCAAGACTTGGGGGACACTTATTGGCGCAGCGTGTGATAAACTACCTGATATCCAACAGCGTACTTTTCCCGAAATCAAAACGTCGCAAACGCTTATGACTGTAAAGGAATAAGGTGGTCACACGCCCGAATGGCTTTGAGCGGCCGAAACGAAGGATCCAGAGGTACCCCCCCCTTGCGTAGCACCAGTCCAGTCTCGTATAGTATACAGCGGCCCTCAATCAGGTGCTGAATATCTGGGGAACACGCGAATGGACCCTTACCGAGGTAGGTTCCGAGTAACAATTTGCACGCAGACATATGTTACCGCCGATACAGCATCCTTCGAGTTGCTGTAATGCCAACTAGGAAAAATACGTTACATATATTTTGTTGTTAGGGTGCCTTGATCTTCCGTGTCCTTGGAATTGGAATCCTAGATTAGAAAGTAGTGGACCATTACATTGATAGAATTTTCTGCAGGAGACTTTATCGCATAAACCAACAAGGCGTTCCACGATAGAGGTTCACCCTAATTTTTCTGAGGCTCCCAAGGTATAATGAGGACACATATTTGAAGAAGACTGATAGTGCATGCATATCGTACCTATACGCACGCACTATGCCCGACAATGTAGAGTGCAAGTTCCACACTCATCCACCCTTCAATTGGCGCCCAGTAAGGACGCCGTAGTGACTCAGAAAGTGTTTTCCCCCAAATGTTATACCGTTATCGTATAACGCCTCCAACGTGGTGTTTCGGAATTCCTCACGAGCAACGCACATACTACATAGTTAATACACAAAGCACGCCGATGGATGTGTTTTCATGCGTGCTGCAGGCGAGGCAAGCGGACTCGAACTAGATTTTATTGTTTCCTGAGCGGCCACCATTGCACGACGACGCACATTGTTGTTTTTTCTATGGGTAGGTCATCGCGCCTTTTGAAGGCATATCATCGGTGCCCCACGAGGTACCCCCCCATGGGCTTACAGTGGTGGTCCATGGGTGGCCCCCCCATGGGCGACCCATGGGTTAAAAATGGGAGACTCCCATGGGGAAGCAATAGGCGACGCAAGGGCCACCCAAGGAAGACCCATGAGAAACACATGACAGATCCGTTGAAAACTCATGGAATGTCTACGAGCAAGGCCGAAGAGAATCCCATAGTATGCCCATGCGCGAACCATGGGCCACCCCTATTCCTCAGCTGCCAGAGTCAAAAGGTCTGATTTTCGTCGTTCAGGTTGATAAGACACTTCGACTCTGCAGTAGTGCTAACTGACCGGGGCTGCCAGGTGATATACGCGATCAGAGCGGTCATGGCGTACATCTCTGCCGCACATCATATGGAGAGGAGGGGGGGGGGGGTACCGTCGGGCATCTTTTCTGTGGGGGTTCAGCTGAAGGTGGCCGGGGCAACCTGCCGCCATCCGGGGCTAGTATGACGACCACTCCGCAAGGCCATTTGCGGACGGTAGAACTGCCGAGACACTTCGCGATGCCTAGATTTTTGCGCGGGAGGCTCCCTCTGCAAATTTCTAGCCGGGACGGCGGGGGACGAGATCATGAAAATTGGCTGCTGGAAGACTCGGTCCGTACCCAAGTACGACGTCGGGGTCACCTCTAGTGGGAAAATACACGGTCGCAAGAGGAATCGAGGTCAGAGTTATGCCGATGATAGCGAGCCGCCACTGTCGCCAGGGTTTGATAATGACTTTGGAGCGTACGCGGGAAAGGATTGATCCAATGTGCAGGGAATTAGGGTGAGACAACTCTGCACCTGACCAGTGATCAACTACGGAGACAATCCAACGGAACCATAAAGTATGCGCGAGACCACGGGCCGGTGCAAGAGGCCTCATCCAATCCAAAACTTAGACTAAGCGAACCATGGTAAGGAGGCAGAATAACAATTACAAAATGGCGATCGTATTGCAGCGTCCAGAATAATGGAACCACGGATTCGATCGGATTGCCTCAGAATTGGTAAGTCAGAGAAGTTAGATCTGTCCTTCGCTCCTGAACACTCGTGACCAAAGTTGGTCATGAAACTCATGAGATTGTCCCATTCACCCGGCAGCAATATCCATAGTTGCTTGTACCCAGACCATACACAGGTACACGCCGCGCGCTGGATACAAAACACGACAGTCAAGCGTCCGCTCAGCGCAAGGGTAGATACCAGGCGAAGACCCCGTGCGGGCGCAGGAGTCTTCATCCAATCGAATACTTACATTAAATGATCCACGGTAGGGAGACATAGTACATTACTATACTTCGTGGGCGACCCATTGCCGACCCATCGGACACCACTAACGAATCGTAGGCGGCCCAAACGCGACCCGTGGGTCAGCAAGAAAAAAGCGTGGGCCGCTTATAGTCGACTCACAGGCGACTCGTGGTCGACGTACGCTCAGTAAAAGACGGGCACCGTCGTGGATAAGCTATTCTTCGCTGCACTACTAGTGGTGCCGCTATTTTGACGCGTGAGGCAGATGCTGACACAGGGTACATTCTGTCTACAAAGGAGAGGTTGGGGAGGGAGCTTCGTGCCAATCATAGCACTATTACGGGAGTCCATAGTGAATAGGACCAATCGTATACGTAAAAACCTATATATTTACCTATTTTTACTAACAATATTTGGTCCTATTTACTATGGTCCCCCGTAATAGTGTTGCAGTGAAGGGGGACTACGCTATTAATAGACTTGCATAGAAAGCTTCCCACATGGCTAACCGCCCGCACCCAGCACGATACACCAGCACCGAGGTACCACAGTCACGAAAAGTCACAACCTGGTTCTTGTAGAAATGTGTTGTAAACACCGCTCACCATCTACCACCACCACAGACGGGGCACAAAACCCATCAAAGTTCTTCATGGTTTCAGGGTTGTTTCTCGGGTAACCGATGGCCACGAGTACGTGCATGGGACAGCTAGCTGTAGGAACTGCATTATCTCACCGATGTGCATGTGAAACGCAATTGTACGTGCAGCTTTATTCAAGCACTACGTTTCGCACGGTACAAGAGGAACGGCTGGGCAATCATTGCCGGGATTTTGCTTGGCAGAGAACATGTGGTCGTGTCGTTTGAAGGTGGCCTATCAGTGTAACTCACTTCTAACACTCAGAGTAGTTGTGGATATGTAGTGCATACCGGGTACGTGCTTTGTGCGTGTGTACGTATTGGTCGTACGCTTTTTGGTGCATATTATGGGTGAGTGAAATCAATTGTTATTTGTTTTTTTTGTAGTCAGGGTGAATTAATATATTGATTTGGTTCAGGTGACTGTATGGCGAAGAAAGGCCAGCCAAAGTTGTGCGGTAATTGCGCACATATAGGCCGAAAGAAAGGGGTCTATATGTAATAACACCGTCGACAATCTTTCTCCTACTGTACAAAGTATTCCCCACTATTTCCATGTAAGATCTATAACTAACGTGATTTCCGCTTTGAAGGGGCACTAGTCCCGGATATCTTGTCGTCAACTCTGTGCATGACTCAAGGCAGCAGCACTTCTGAACGTAAGCGACGTGCTAATAAAATCAAGTTGCATGAAACGCGTGCTGCGGCTGGGAGAGAATAATTTGGCCAACTATTTTCTGCTGGACGGGCTCTCGCGCAAAGAAACTATATAATTTCTCAGACTCGTTTTTGGAGCGAAGAGGTTGTGGGTAAGGTGGGGAGTTCCCTAAAGAAATTAAAAATGAAGGTTCTACCCTTGCCGCGGCAAACTGTCATGACGGACAAAATCGGCTCTTCACTACAAGTAAAAAGAGTGGCCCCGTGAGCATTCCACTGTTGTGCCTTACGGAGCCGCCGGGTAAGGGGACCACAAGAGGGTTTTGGCAGGAGAACCACCGGGTAAGGGAACCACCAAAGTCATCAGGGCAGCGGGATCATCGGGTAAAGGAACCACCGATATTTGGTGGGCAGCAAGCACGCTACCTAAGGGGACCGCCGACAGTATTCGGGCGGGAGCACCGACTTGTGCGATAACGACAGTTAATTATTGAATCTAATTATTTTTCGCTTCTGGTTCAGCGACTATCGGTCGTATTTGGGGCTATGTCGTAAGATGTCTGCTTTATAAGAGTAGTGTTGGGCGCGTTTGGAGAGATTAGCGGTTTGAGCAGAGTCTTATACGGAAATAGATAAGACAGTGCGTTGGTAGTGGTGAACTGCTCCGTTTAGACCTTATTATCGTAGTTTTAACATGGTGAGCGGTTTGAGGAGAGTTTGATACGTGAAAAATGCATCCAATACGAACATGTATAAGGTACTGTAGTTGTCGTGGTGGACTGCTGCGTGTGGGCACTACTCGTGTAGTTAAAACAAAGTGGTCGGTTTGAGCAGCGTCTATTAATAATTCTAAAACGTGTGGGATAGTGGTGGCGGCGGACCGCTCTGTATGAGTACTACTCATAATTTTTTAACATGGTGAAGGGTTCGAGGAGCGGCTTGTGCGAACAGGTATGAAGTAGTGATGGTGGTTGACTTGTTTGTTGGGGAATCTCCATTGTAGTTTTAACATGGTGAGTTAACGATCAACAGCTGGGGCGGATATGGGGACATCAGCAATTTGAACAGCGGGTTATGCGAAAAGGTATACCTACGGTAGTAGTGTGTCAATGATGGTGTTGGACTGCTCCGCTTGGGCCCTTTGGTTGTAATATAGCATGGTGATGTTACCATTCGTCAGGGCCAGCCGTCGTATTAGTTGGTGTTCCCGTCGCTCGAACACCGTCAGTGGCCCCTTTGCTCTGTGGTCTCGCAGCCTAAATGCCCTTGGCGGCCCCCTTACCCGGCGGTTCTGCTGCTCCAAACACTCCTCGCAGTCCCCTCATTCGACGACTCCCTACCGAACTACATCGTCACTAATGTACTTGCATCAGGAACAAGATCAAAGAGGGCGTGCAGTACAGTGGCAAAGCTGCCCCTGCTACTGCTGCTATTTCGATCCTTGACGGAACCATTATCGTCAGTCTCACTCTTCCCGAGTCGAGAGAACATAATATGTTTCGGGCCGTACAAACCAATGATGCACGTTACGAACTGTTTCCCATGACAGTCACCTGGCAAAACTCTGAGCCTTTATGATGATGCCCATGGCAGTATCACTGCTATGGAATGCTATGAGCTTTGATGGCACTGCAATATCGTTGCTAAGGGCTTATATGGACTGCCCTGACACTGCGTTACGTTGGAGCTTGTCATGACACAGCGACCTACCATGGCACTACCATGGCTCTTCCAAGGCAGTGGCATGGAAGTCCATGGTACCTTCTACCTGTGGTGGCCCCGTCACGGCAGTCAACATTGATGCACTGCAATAGAGTTTCTTCGCATGTTCTTGGGCTCCCGTGGATCGACTGTACTCGGATGTTTTCATATACCGCCGTGGAACCTCGTGGCAATGCCTGCCATAAAACTCCTCGACACTGCTATTGAACTGCTACAGTCATGGACCTTCAGACAAGACCCACGTGATCTGAGCAAGCCTACACTCGCAGTAATTGTTTTAGGTACTTGTTGTGCTCAGATACACGCCACAAAACTAAATGTCTGTAGTCGCAAGATAGGCTCCAATAAATCGAGAATATTACCACAGCAAAAGACAAATCTTGTTGTGACACAAACCTTGACCAACCTTGAGCACAGTCGTATACTGGTAGCATGCTCTACAACCCTCGCTCCTTCAGGCACGATATCATCGTCCAGTTTTCTTACCGCCTCTCAAAAAGTTAGCCTGGAGTTCTCAATACGTCGTAGGACGTTTCTTATTCTTGGAACCTACACATTATTTTTGTTCATGGCACTGTCAATGCTCTGCCATACGTTTCCATGGGATTATCGTGGTATTGGTATCATACTGCCACGGGTTTTCGTGGGTTTTCGTGGCCCCGCCCTGACACTATCGTGGGGCTGCCGTCAGACTGTCATGAACTGCTGTGAGGGCAATGTCATGGCACTGCCATGGGCGTGCTAAAATGTGGGGTACCCACGGGCGTGTCACAACACGATAATAGCAGTGCCAGCGCAGTGTCATTGGAGTTGGGGCAATGAAAACCCATGGCAGTGCCATAACGGTGCGCGGTAGTTTGTGAAAGCCCATGAAATGTCATGGCCATGGTAGTGCTATGTCATTTCGCGGGGGTGCTATCGGATACATACCCATGAGAGTGCCATAGCACGGTAATGGCAGGGCCATGGCAATGCCACGGGAAATTCCATAGCACTGACACGGGATATTGCCTTGGCAATGCCCATAGAATCATTCGTAACATTGCCACCGCGGTCGGTGCCATCCCATGGCATGTAGGATCACGGCAGTCCGTCAAAGTCCATGAAAGGCCATGAAATGTCATGGGTGGCCAAAGCAATGTCTTGGCAGTGCCATGGAGGTGACATGGGGTACCTATGGGAGTGCCATAGCACGGTAATGGCAGGGCCATGACAATGCCATGGGAAATCCAATAGCACTGCCACGGGAGGTTTCTTAGCAATACTCATTGAAACGTTCGTGGCATTGACACGGCAGTCGGTAGCATGACATCCCACAGCAGTGCCATGAAAGCTCAGGGCTAATCGGAAAAGGCCATGAAAGGCTATGGCATGCCATGGGTTCCAATAGCAGCGCCATGGGAGTGCCATGGGATGCCTATGGGAGTGTCATTGCACGGCAATTTCAGTGCCATGGGACCTCCCATGGCACTGACATGAGCTGTTTCCATGGCAATGCCATGAAACTTTTCGTGGCATTGTCACGGCAGTTAGTACCATGAAAACGGTGTAAGCGCGATGAAACCCCATGGCAGTTCGCCAAGCCCATGAGCGCCTATGAAATACCAGTGGCTACCATTTCCATGACAGGTCATGGCAGTGCCCTCATAGTGCCATGAACGACTATGAACGGAGATGGCAGTGCCAAGAAGCACCACGAAAATCGCCCCTAAAGTCCACGACAAAGGCAAATAGTGAACATCGAAACACAAAATTAAGAGTAATAGGTTGGCGCCGAACAACTTCTCCCTTTTTTCAATTTTGTCAATTCATGAAAACAGCATGTCACCATATTGATATGTCACCCTCCGTTTTCGTCTATGTGGAAATGTCAGACCCCGAGTGGGTCTATACATACAGCGACGGCTCATTGTTTCAACACGTTAGCATTTTTCATTCCTTGTGATGTCGTGTGGCGTCGAAAAGTGTTTCTGCTGATGAAACTCAATTTGTTTTCTTTTGCCGCGACGATGCTGCTTGAAATTTCTGGAACGAGGTCTCAGGAAATCTCACAAACGGCGTACTATGCTCACTGATGAACCTGCACGACGCCCAAAGCACGCCAGAGCAATAAACGTTTCGAGAATGGTACACCGCTTCTCGTGGAACTCCACTATGTTCGCAACTCACTATCACGTGGAACATGTTACAGCGCTAGTAATCAGAACGAAATATTATGTAAAAGCGTAGGGGAATACCTGGTTTATGGGTTCATGGATGGATTGTGGGTTCTGACTGATATGCCCACCCGTAATACCATAACTACAGAACTACACGCTATTTTCAAGTTTCCATTTTATTTTTAACGGGGGTCATCTTAGTATTAATCATAGCTGAACATGATGTAAAAACATCGTGAATTGCCTGAGTTTTGGGTCCATCATGAGCTACGATTTATATGACCACCCTGTACTACCATCACTACTACCCACTACCCTGAACATAAGAACGGCGTATCGCCTCTCGTGGAGCTCGATTGTATTCGCTGCTCACGATTACAGGGGACATATCCATATATAGTAATCAGAACCAAGCATGGCGTGAAAACATAGGAGGACACCTGGTTTTTTCGGTCCATCGTGAGTCGTGATTACTATACCCACTACTCTGACTACTCTCGCTATATTCGCTACTCACCCTGATGCCGCCGGAAATCCCAACGCCAAAAATCTGGCACAACAGACCGAGTATGATGTAGAACACGCGTGAAGGGCTTGAATCCAGGGTGTTTTCAATGGTGGGAGCATTGTCGAAGAGGTAGTGGGCAACGAAAAAACCCAGGGGGAATACTGCCCAGTGCATCAGCTCGATCAGGTTCAAGATCCAGGCAGCGGCCGTCTTGTCTTGGGGGATGGGGAGAAAGCTCAACGACTTCTTAGGGGGTGCTTTTTTCAGCGACCACTTCGCCCCCTGAGGAAACGTGGTACTCGGGCATCCTGGTGACACGTTGGCCTCTGCTGTGACGATCGCCCCACCGCGCAAGGTTGTCGCTGCATGATGAATTCGCACGTTTGAGAAAGGGGCGGCCTCAGGTACGGCCGACTGGACGAATCCCGACGAAAGCAAGACTAACGTCATCATCATCAGCGTCGCCTGCGCCGCCACCGCCGTGGGAGTACTCTGCCGCTTCATCTTGGACACTGCTACAGCTGCTGAATAATTGTGACGCCTGGGTAACAATTGATCGCAGAGTCATCCGTTAGTGGTGGTTGGTTGGTGCACGGAATACGACGACCGTCTGCATGAGATCAACAAGTCTAAGAGGATATAATAGAAGGCATGCAGGCGCAGGGCAAGGATTTTACAACATAGCATCGAGTACTGGATACTTACGCGACGTATCCGAGCAAACGTATCATGTAGAGGATAAGTTGGGTACATTGCACTGCAGCACGGATACCCACTTGCCTGCGTGATCACGTGCCTATGTACAGTAGGCTAGTGGATAGTGTTACGACATATCGGAAACAAAAAATATAAAGACGCCTGCTGTGATAGAGGTGCACCCTGTGATAGAGGTGCACCTACTTTTTCCGGGGCTGGAGGTCTATACTATTAGTGTGTCACCCAGACACTGACTTTAAGAAAAAAAGGAAACTGCAACCCGATGAACTCTGGACTACAGCAGTACGCATACAACGAGCAACATGCCAAACACTACAGCAGCTGCTGCAGTACTGTATCTGTGTTTCAACGATGCTGGGTAGCGTTGCTCGGTTAACATTTCTGGAACCCCGAGATATCGACAAAACCATACCAATACACAACTTGGGCACTAGCAGCCGTTTACGAGCAGTGTGAGGGCCCAGCAGTACGGGCAGGGTCATGTTGCGCGATTGCTTGCATTGTAGATGTTCGATACCAATGTGTATCACCCCCCCACCACGCAGAGGTCGTTGCGGTAATCGTCCAATTTCATAAGAAATTTTCCCCTCTGAAGTCCCAAGAGAGTTGAGGAGCCCCGACGGTTCGAAATGGTTCGGCAGAAAATGCTGCCCCTATCGTAGCTCGCGTCATACTCCCGAGTTCGAATGGTTCTCGCATTCTAGCATCATCTCCGAAGTTTCTCCCCTCGCCGCGTACTGGTCCGGGGGATGACTACTGTAGCTTGGTGGGTGGATCGCCCGCTTCTGAGCATGATGTGCGTGGATTCATTTCCCAGCACGAGCTAACTTTCTACTGTGAAAAAGGCTCGAAGGCTATTGACCTTCGACACTAATAATACTACACAAACAGTTCGTGGCGAGGGAGGGAGGTGTACTCATTATCATGCAGGGCCGTAGTCGTATGACCCTAGACCCTCGCATCTCTACAATGCCGGGACGGACCACATCGGGTTTTCACCGACCAGGCAGACATTGCTTGCACCAAGCGCGAAGCGCCGTGAGGTGTTGGGCGAGTCGCATGAAGGATGAGCTGCATCCTACTAGGAACCGTTTTAGATGCGGACTTTCTTGCATGTGGATGGCAGCCATGGGCGGTACCATGGCAATGCCACGGCATGCCCACGACAAGGTCAAACAGTGTAGAACCCTCCTAACCCCAACCCTAACCTAGGTGCCGTGGACATTGGGGTGCCGTGGGGGGTTGCCATGACATGCCGTGGGGTTGCCATGGAGTGCCGTGGCGGTAGTCGCGAGGGTTGCCATGGTACTACCCAGAACATGTCATGGCACCCCCCACGGCGTGCCATGGAATCTCATGCCACACCATGAGATGCCGTGGTGATCTCATGGTATGCCATGGGCGGTACCATGGCAACGCCACGGCATGCCCACGACAAGGCCAAACAGTGTGGAACCCTGTATGTAGGCTGGAATCAACGGGATCGTAGGTATAGCCTACATACTGCTGTAGCCATGTGACAGTCAAGGCCGAGTCAACAAGATCATAGGCACAGACTATATAGCTGCGTGACTAAATATGTACCAGGTAGCTGTTTACGCCAGAGTCAACAGGATACTGGATCATAATAAGCATGGGTACGAAGAGTCTGCGATGTTGCTATGTTGCCTCCCGCTTGCTGTGAGAGGTTCCCCCACATCAAGTAGATGTCGAGGCCAGGCCAACGAGATACAGATTTTATCAACCGATCGCCCGAGGGGGCTACGGACGACCCGATAGCCACGCTGTACGGTCTGCTCTGGATATCCTATATAACACCCAAAACGCAAAATACGAAATGCAGAGCTTGAAATTCGGTTCGGTCAAAGACCAAAAGGCCAGGCACCCAAAAGGTCAGGTACGCGAAGTCACCCCGGGCAAGACGCGTTTCGAGCCGGGGCAACGGTGGCATCACCATCGGCCAGTGTGATCGCCCATCCTACGAAGTACCACAGAAATGTATTGGAGCCCCATTTGGTCAAAAGCAAGGAGTGTACACAACCTCTACGTGGTGCATATTGCCTTGTGTTGGCGCTTTCCTTTGCGCCCTGCCACACGATTTTGTCGCCATGGCATTGGCGCACCTTACCTGTAAGTGCTCTGCTGACAAGATCTCACAGAGAGGATCTCGCTTCCTCGTGCCTTCTTTCTGCGTTCCGTTGCCACAAGCGGCTCTCCTGCGCCGAATTCCTGTTGTGAGGGTGTACCGCCCAGCAGCTATCTACGCGCCTCTTTGTGTTGTTTGAATCGTGTCCGTGATTTTGGTGGCGATTTTTCGGCGTGTTTTTATTGGTGGGAAATCGCGCCGCTGGAACGAACGAACAACCATTTTTGTCTCGATTCTTTTCACAGCAGAAGTTTCATGTTTTGCAATGTCTCAAGACCGTGGTTGAGGCCCTCGACTGGCCGCCCCGTACACCACACATACAGCAGTAGAACTACAGTAGTAGTAGTAGTCTTTATTGAACGACTACCCGTGTTTTTGTAGGTGATGCCGATTGTCAGTACCGAAAGAGCCAAACAATGCAGTAACCGCCTTCCGTTTGTTTCTATGCAATGAGGCCCCTATTAATAGTAGAAATGAAACTTTGCTTTCTCGTCAGTTACGTTCTCATCGTTTTTTTCGTGCCCTTGTGGTAAGAGCCCATCTTGACGGGGAACGCTAAAATTCGTAATTTGGAAAACAAAAATTTAATTCCGATGAATCTTAATTTGATTTCGAAAAAAAAAAGTGTTTGTATCCTATCGAGAAACGGCGCATTCATTGTCAAACAAAAAGGAAATCGAAACAACCTGGAATAACGCAGCGCGTCACACAACGCCCAGCCGACAAACAGCGACGAGCGTAGACGAGAGCGAAGGTTTGCGTTGTCGCGTGCGCGCCGCCGCCAGCATTCTTCTCTTTTTCCGTGGCGAAGGATAGGAAGCTATCACTCTCAGGGTGTCTTGGGTGGGCGGAGAGAGCCCTCAAGCGCCACGTGCGAAACAGCAACACGGTGGTGCAGCTATCGAGGTCTAGAGCGTATCCTCTGTTTTTTTTGCTCGTTTGCTCGGTTTCCGTGATGGTTGGCCGATCGAGCAAGCCGAAAAATTTCAGGGTGGTGCTCGGTAATTTTCCCGTCTTTGTTTTACCGCCCTGGTGGACGGTCCCGGAATTCCGCCGGTTTTCCGGCACATTTCGTGTTACCGTCTACCGCCAAGGGCAGTACCGCCCGAAAAACGAAATACCGTCTACCGTCAAAACAATTACCGTCGTATTGAATCACCGTAAAAAAAATGTCCGTCAAGGTTCACTATCCACCGTTAACCGGCAATTAATTACCGTCAGATTCACATATCGCCGTCTACCGGCAAATAAATACCGTCAACTCTAGACACCGCCAGAAAAAGTTCGGGCAGCACTGGATACCGCCCAAAAGACACCGTCAGTACTGGATACCGCCCAAAAGACACCGTCAGTACTGGATACCACCCAAAAGACACCGTCAGTACTGGATACCGCGCAAGGTGACGGATGACGGATGTCTTTTTTCTTTTCTGGTCAGAAAGTTGTAGAGAGGGCCTGCCACACGCCCACACACGCCGCCTACCAGGCCCACATCACGCTCAGCGTGGTCGAGCAGAAGTATGAGCAGTGAAGACGGTGCTAGTAGTGTTGCGGGTGAGTCTGCCGCTTCTTCACATGCAGAGGAGGCTGAGTCTGCTGCTTCGCCAGTCCCTAGTTCGGGGTCGGTGGTGGTGGATGGGGAGGAGGGTGATGTGGAGTGGCAACCACAACAAACAGTGGAAACCACATCACCGCGAACAAAAAAAGTTTTCGGTCACACTCGAGGCGCCTGTTTCCGGCAATAGGAAGCTAACGGCGTGGGTTTGAAAGTATGTGAGTAGATTCAGCCGGAGCATCAACGACAAGAATGTTGTGTGCATGGTGAAGAGAAAGGACGGGACTACCTGCAACCACCTTATGAAGTGGTCTGCAGGAGAGGGCAGGACGAAGAAAGGGACGGGAACAACTGGCTTAAACTCCCACGTCCAGAACAAGCACCCCAACGAGTCTACCGTCAACGAAACTACCGTCGTGTCCTAGTACCGCCGAGATATTACGGCATATTTTGGATTTTCCGTTTCCGTCAAATTGGTTACCGTCAAAATACGAAATTCCGTCTACCGTCAACGAAATTATCGTCGTGTTCTATTACCGCCGACATATTTACCGGCAAATTGTGGGATTTTCCGTTTCCGTCAAATTGGTTACCTACCGTCAGAAGACGAAATACCGTCTACCGTCAAAAAAATCACCGCCAAATGCATTACCGTTCCGTCTGAGTTCCGCCTGAAATATCGTTACCGAGCACCACCCTGAAAAAATTGACTTGCGGCCGCCATGATTTCTTTTGAGGCGCCACCGCCGGGGTACGATGTGATACGATCTGTGGCAGTGGGCGCGGCTACTGCTCCGGTCACCAGTCGTTGAGGGTGGCGTTTTATCGCCTTGGCGGTGGACCCTGAAGCGGCCAAGAATCTCGCCAGACTCCAGCGGGGGTGTCGACCCACCATGAACATGCTACATCTAGGCTGATCAACTCCCAAATTCGAAATTGAAATTAGAAAATCACACGAAAAAAGTCCCAACAGACTTTTCACTCAAGTTGATTTTTTCTAATTTGCCCTTCGAACCCTGCCTGGTCATTCACTCTTCGGCCAATCAGATGAAAATTATATTAGAAAAAAAAAAAGTCGAACCCAATTGAAAGGACCAAAAGTCCTCCATAAGATGGGCCCTAAAAGCTTGAAGTACAAATTTTCGGTGAACTTTCAAAGTAGCCATTTTCAAGATAAAATTATCCCACACACTCAGAATATCACTCTCGACACTACATTAAAGATGCAAAGCCAAGCGATAGAGCTGAGAGGTTGCCTCTCATAAACGATCCAAGTTTTCTGGTGTAAATTATCCATTTTGAACGGTGCTAATGCTGTTTCGGCTGTTGAAAAAAATTTAAGCGTCAACGCCTTCCAAATCGAAACAGATTTTTTCCTACAGTATTCTTTCACGTTGCCAACGATCATTCAAAGTAAGTATTGGATTGGATGAGGCCTCCTGCCCCGGTCGGTGGTCCTACCCAATCTTCCTTCTGTTTCTTTGTTCGTGATTAGCCACCGACCGGGCGCTGTGTCGTCTCACTCAAAGTTGCTTCGTACTGGTAGATTTTAGCCGTGCGTGGGCGCGCACGCAGATAAAACTGGCTCAACAACTGGAGACAGTGGCAGCTCGCTCGTGATTGGGTACTAGTGATCCCGTTTCCTCTTCGACGGTTGGACCTGAGTCCAAGTGGTTGATCCGACGTAGCTATTCGCTTCGTTCTCCGACTTACACCTCTCGATCTTCTTGATCTCGTCAACGGTCGTACCCGGCAATGACTTGCTCTCCGAGACGTGGAAAGGGGCTTCACGGTGGTCGGGCATCTCCACCGCTCACCGGTGCCCCCTCAACTCCGCCTTGTTGTCCACATTGGCCAGTGCTTGCGCTCGCCGCAAGGCACCGGGATGTCGCATATCGATGTACCGTAGACATGACGTGTAGTTGGTGTTTTTCTCCTTCCGTCATGAGAAATTTCAAGCTTAGCGCTCAAATGAGTGTTGTATTAACTAATAATTGTAAAACATTGGGTGCAGTCCGTAAACGCGTGACCCAGTATGGGTTTTGCAGTTCCTTCGCACTGCTGCTGCGCGCTGCCGTTGACAGCCAGCCGCCGTCCTTATGAAACCTCTGCCCCTGGTTGTTGCTGCGGTTGCTCGCGGCTGGCATGGCTGCGAGGAGGAAATGCTTCTCGGGTTGAAACTTAGTCTATATTAACAACAGAGGAGAGAAAAATGGTATACGTGCACCGTGGCGTACCTTTCGGCAATAAGCAGGTTATGGAAATGTTATGGAAATGTTAGCACATGACCATGTATGAGTCAATGTCCAAGTAGCACTGCTCTTGTATCATAGATCATAGTCTATGTACCGTTTCGGCGTGTGACGAATATTATGCGGAGGAATAGCAGCAGTATCGTCTCTGCTCGTAGGACCGCTTCTCTCTGATGTGATCTCTACCCGGATCGTGATGGTATCCTAGCTGCCTGTTCATCTCTGGAAGCTGCCGTCATCTAGACCCCAGCATTCTCCGTGGAGTACATCTGTGTGTATTGGTCATCTAAGCGCCAGTGTTTACGTGTTGTCACGTCTTCTTTCTCTACCGCACGGGAGTATCTTACTCTCTGGGCCACCGCTTGCCCGGTGTCATCTCTCGGCTAACACCGAGGACACAGCCTCTGCCTACATTGTCAGGATACAACGCAATTATCCATAATAGGTTATGAGCCTCGAGTTTGGCGGGTAGTATGCACACACATCCTCTCTGCGGAAGCTTCTTCTGCCGGAGGGAGCTCTCTGCTGGAGGTCTATATTGAGTCAACCCGTCTGCTGTTGGATCCGGACTGATTACCTGGGTTCTCGGCGGCACATTCGGTACGCTACTGCTGTGTGTAAAGCATTCGGGGCCATAACTTCTAGGCGTTAATTCCGGTCGGCGAATAGAGTTGTGCAGGGTTGTTGGTTTGCGCCTGCAGAATACCGTTCTGGTGCTCCGCGTGTGTGTGATTGACTTCCCGAAATCGCCTGCGCGTGTCGTGTGTAGTCTGTTCAAGATACCTTCCAACTGCTGGGTGCTGACTTAGTAGCGTGTGTAGGGGTGAGGATCTGGCTAGGCTGGGTGCATTCGTTGCGGTAGCCTCATAAATTTAACGTGAATCGCATCACGTTTCCTGCGCGTGCGTCGTCACGCGAGGTACGGTCTACATGCAAGACCACATTTCTCGTATCGGTTTGTGGTGCGTGTGTAAGGTTGAGGATTCGACCAGTCTGAGAGTGCATCTGACCCGTGTGACGGCAGGACGTGGCCGGAGTTGACGCCTCCGACGCCACACACCGCAGCTTAGTCACCTGTGGTAGGTTGAACCAGTGCCTCGCAGAGCATAGGAGTCTGGGCGGATACTGACGGGTGTCCGGCAGACTAGGATTGTGGCTTCGGGGCTGCAATCCTGTAACACCTACGTCCGTGTAGCAACACTATCACCCTGCGCCGTCCCTTGCGCGTCGAGCTTTTTCAGGTACTCGGGTGTTATACGTGTGGAGAAAGCCTGTCCGCCTTGCGCGTAGCCCCGGTCCCTGGCTAGGGGTCGGGAGGCGATGGCGGAATGGTCTTACGACGCGTTGAAAAAGACGCTCGAAACCGCGGGCCTGTGCAAGGATCAACGGGATTACCGAGAGTGGGCGGAAAAGTTTCGTTTGGCGGTGGGTCTTCACTCGCAGGAACTCCTGAAGATCCTCGACGGGGAAACGTGCCTCGAGGACGATGGGGTTGACGATGTCACAGAAACATACAACTGGAAAAGCCAAAACAACCGATTGTACTCTCTTATCTACTTCTCCACCGTCGAATCCGCCAACATCACCACGAAGCCTTTCCAAGGCAAGTCTGGGGGCGAAATGGGCGATGGGGCTGCGTCTTGGGCGGCCTTCAAGGAGCGTTTCGCCCTGCAATACCGAGGCATCTCGGCGGGCCCTCAGGGAACAGCTCCACACCGCCAAGCTCCGACATGGTCAGAACGCCATCGACTTCCTGGCGATCATGGACAACCTCAAGCTTCGGCTCGACGACATGGGAGAGTCCACATCGGAGGAGGCGTTCGAGGACCTGGTGTTGAATGCATTCGTTCACTCGTCGGAGTACAGCTTCCTGCGGGCGTCGACGCAAGGACCGGACTAATCATGTGCTCCATCGCTGCTGCGCTTGAAAACCGTACTGGGATCTCCGTGAAGCCTAACGATGCTGCCTTGAAGGCGGTTTCTGCTGATCTGTGGCACCGTCGCAAGGGGCATGCCAACCGCAACAGCATGGAAGTTCTGCGGAAGATGCCACACAGCGGTGTTGAATACAACGGTGATCTGACGCCGTGCGACGTCTGCCCCTTCGGCAAGAGTGAGCAGCAACCTCACCCAAAGCAAGCTTCGTATGACGTCAAGCGGCCTTTTGCGCTAGTCATTGTCGACATCATGGGGCCGATCAACCCTCCGGCACTGGGCGGCTACACCTACGTCACCAAGTTTGTTGACCCGCTGACGAAATGGAAGGAGATCTTCCTCATCAAGAGCAAGACACACATCATCGACTCCCTCGTACTGTTCGACAAGGCCGTCGTGATTCCGTCCGGAGAGCGTTTAGTCCGCCTGAGAGGGGACAAAGGTACGGAGTTAACGAGTGAGGATTTCCGTCAGTACTGTCTCGACATCGGCGTCAAGTTGGAGCTTGCGTCTACCAACACCCCTCAGCAGATCAGCGCAAACGAGCGGGCAGGTCGGACGCTTGCTGGCATTGTGCGTTGTTTGCTTGCTGATTCGGGTCTCCCTAGTTTCCTCTGGGGGAAGTTGATGCAGACAGCAGTCTACCCGAGAAACCGGGTCCCACATGGGGCGTTGAGTAACGGTACGCCTTACAAGGCACTCTACGGCAACGATGCATACCTCGGAAACCTTCGGGCGATCGGGGCTAGGCCGTTCGTGCACGTAGAGACCCATACCAAGAAATTGTGCTTGGGTAGGACGCCTGGTTGGGTACAGCACGGACAACAAGTCTTTCCGGGTTTACAATGCCGCGACGAAACGTGTCAGGGAGAGTCGACATGTTGTCTTCATTAAGACACCCCTCTGCATTGCCTCACCTGGAGGCCGGTGGCTTTGACGACGGAACGTTCACGTACGACGAGAGTGACGACTAGATACGAGATATGCGCGCATACACGTCCAACCAGGAAATCGGTTCCCTAGACGCTGCAAACCCGTTAGTGATTGAACTTTTGGGTAGAATCCGTGATGTCACCAACTGCGACCTTGGCATTAGCCCTGCTGCCCCTACCCCGCCTGCTTCGCCTGGGGGAGTGAGCTCTTCCGATCCGACTTTTCTGTCACCTGGCCCTCCGCCGCCTGCTTCGCCATCGGGATGTACGCCATCTAATGCAGCGCACGGGGTTTTTTTTCACGTGGTGGTTCAACACATGGTGGTTCTGCGTCGCGCGGAGGTCGCGCGATTACGCCGGCCGTAACCAGATCTGCCACGAACCAGCCCAAGGACAGGACCCTCAGCGACCTGAGACGGTTCGGTTTTTCGTACTTCACGAAGGGGGAGGGTCAGGACGTCGCCCACAATGACGACATGCCTCAGTCCGTCGAGTACGCGTATGCCGTGCAGACTTCGCAGCCGGGAGTTCCTAAATCCTACTACGAAGCCATGAAGCTGCCGGACGCCGCACTTTGGGAAGATGCTCCGGGCAAGGAGATGGCTAGTCTGAATGAACTAGGAGTCTACAAGCTCGTTCCGAGATCTTCTGTTCCTCCGGGACAGAAAGTCATCAACTGAAGGTGGGTTTTAAAGCGCAAGGCTGACAACTTATACAAGGCGCGGGTCGTAGCTCAAGGCTGGAACCAGGTTCCGGGCCTAGACTGCGGCAACACGTTCGCTCCGGTTTGCCGACTGCAGAGCATCCGAATGGTACTGGCCATAGCGGCGGAGCTGGACTTGGAACGAATTCAGCTGGACTTGAAAACTACTTTCCCATATGCGGACATTGAGGAGGAAGTGTTCGTAGCACAGCCGCCTGGTTCTGAGACCAAGGACAAGGATGGAGGCCCTGTGGTCATGAGGCAGGAGAAAAGCCTCTACGGGCTAGCTCAGAGCCCCGGGACTGAATCCAATAAATTGATCCCGTCCTTAAGGTCATCGGTTTCACCCCGCTGAAGTTCGACACCTGCATCTATATATACCAGCATAGGAGTGTCACCATCACCTTCACCTTGTGCGTGGACGATCTACTCGTGATTGGTGGTAACATCATTGTGACCGAGGAGATCAAGGCACAGCTAATGGACAGGTTCCAGATGACCAACATGGGCGATGTGTCGCGTGTACTTGGGCTGCAGGTCACCCGCAACCGTGCGGAGAGGACGCTCAAAATCGACCAGGAGGACTACACCAAGTCGGCGCTGGAGTGGTTCCATTACGCAAACTGCAAGCCAACGCTGACCCCCGATGACGGACCTGAGCTCTCCACCAAGCAGCCGGAAGAGACACTGCTGAATTCCGATGAGAAGCAGAGGTACCAAGCGATCGCAGGCACGGTTATCTACCTGGCCTCTGTTCTCAGGTATGACATAATGTACAGCTCGAGTCAGCTCTCTCGTGCTATGTCAAATCCGTCGAAAGTGCACATGGTGGCGGCCAAGCACATTCTGCGGTACCTGGTGGGGTCCACCGACTTCAGCATAGTATACAAAAAGAGAGGCTTTACGCTCACGGTCTTCTCGGACTCTAACTGGGCTAACAACCCAGACAACGGCAAGTCGACTCCGTGCTACATCATGATGTTGGCCAGGGCTCCCATCAGCTTCAAGTCTGGCCTTCAAAGCCTAACGGTCATGTCCACGATAGAAGCTGAGCTTGTTGCATCGGCACTCGCGATGAAGGAAGCCGCGTTTTGCATGAATATGCTGACGGAACTAGGGTTTGGGGGGCAGTTCGTTCAAGTGCCGCTTCACTGCGACAAAACTGCAACTCTGCATGCGCTCGGGAACCGTTCGTACAGTTCTCGCACCAAACACATCGCACTCCGTTACTTCTGCATCCGCGAGCTGATCGCCGAGGGGACAATTTCGACTCACTACATCTCCACCCAAGACAACCCCGCCGACATCGAGACCAAGATTTTTGCCAGGCCGCGCTTCCAGCAGCTACTAGACATCATCAGCGATTTCTGACGTCAACGTCGTCGTCAACATCTTGTGTTATATGTTTGTGTCATCAACATTGTGTTTAGTGTTTGTGTGTTAGTTTGTGGATCTCTTGTTTGAGTGAATCAGGTTGCTATTTCAATAGTCAACATTCGGACTCGCACCATAACTTGTTGAACGAGCCATGTAGGATTGAAGGTTATGGTAAAATTGGTTTATGCAGGATACGATAGCAGTACGTTTGCAAGCACATGATTGTATGCACATAGGGCACAAAAACATCGTTATAATTGCTACTGGCTATCTCCTCGAATGAACTGCTTGCTTCCATTGGATGGAGTTGTTTCTTGAGTACTTCTATTATCACTGACTTGATTTGTTTTCTTGGCTTTATTGTTTTCATCATCGAATTGAACATTGAGGGGTAGTACGGACATGGTGTAGTCCTCCTGGTCGATTTTGAGCGTCTTCTCCGCAAGGTTGCGGGTGCCCTGCATCCCAAGTACACGCGACACATCGCCCATGTCGGTCATATTGAACCTGTCCATTAGCTGTGCCTTGATCTCCTCGGTCACTTTGATGTTACCACCAATCACGAGTAGATCGTCCACGTAAAAGGTGAGGATGACGGTGACACCCTTATGCTGGTACATATAGATGCAGATGTCGAACTTCAGCGGGGTGAAACCGATGACCTTAAGGACGGGATCAACTGTGTGGAACCAGTTCCCGGGGCTCTGAGCTAGCCCGTAGAGGCTTTTCTCCAGCCCCATGACCACAGGGCCTCCATCCTTGTCCTTGGTCTCAGAACCAGGCGGCTGTGCTACGAACACTTCCTCCTCACTGTCCGCATATAGGAAAGTAGTTTTCAGGTCCAGCTGAATTACTTCCAAGTCCAGCTCCGCCGCTATGGCCAGTACCATTCGGATGCTCTGCAGTCGGCAAACCGGAGCGAACGTGTTCCCGCAGTCTAGGCCAGGAACCTGGTTCCAGCCTTGAGCTACGACCCGCGCGCCTTGTATGAGTTGTCAGCCTTGCGCTTTAAAACCCACCTTCAGTTGATGACTTTCTGTCCCGGAGGAACAGAAGATCTCGGAACGAGCTTGTAGACTCCTAGTTCATTCAGACTAGCCATCTCCTTGCCCGGAGCATCTTCCCAAAGTGCGGCGTCCGGCAGCTTCATGGCTTCGTAGTAGGATCTAGGAACTCCCGGCTGCGAAGTCTGCACGGCATACGCGTACTCGACGGACTGAGGCATGTCGTCCTTGTGGGCGACGTCCTGACAAAACAGGTAAACGAAGTTTGTGTGTTAATCACCTCGAATACGCTTACTGCGCTTGCAACAGCTTACCCGGTACCTACCGTCCTCCGGTCAAGCTTGAAAGTTAATGCACAGCGTTTGTTTTTTATTGTTTTTTTTTCATCTGACTCATGTGTGCCCTATTACCGTGACGAAGCAATGCGATAGGGCAAAAAAGACGCTACTAGCCCCAACCAGCCCTCGGAAAACGTGAAGTGTCCGCGCAAGCCCCTGTACGACGACAAACCGTGCTACCGATGTAACCCTGATGCTGTATACAATGTGCCGTCGGCAATCTGTGCTTTGCTTCATCTATCGCGTACCCTGGGGTATTTGTTTGGGCATATAAATATGGCACAAAATATATGCTGTGTTAAACTACCAATGCCGAACATTGTCCAGTAAACGCGGGAGGCACCCCAGTTGCTTTGCGTTGCTGCTGCACGCTGCAGTCTTGACCCAGTCGCGGTCCAGATGGAACCCTTGCTGCTGTTGTTGCTGCGGCGGTTGGCCGCTGCTGCGGCTGCAAATCCCGTGAACAAAACCACCTGCACCATGATCTGCTGTTGTTGTGGCTGATAGTCGCTGCTGCTGCGCCCAGACCGAGACCGGATGATACTAAATATATAACGGCCTACCAGGTATGCATTATAACCTACATTTACCCGTTAAGCCACATATTTGTCGCTGCGGGGTAAACATCTAGTAACATAATAACTGTCGCTAGGAACTCGCCCGTCAGGATATTTACAACAAGTAACTGTCGTCAACGTGTGTGCGTTGCTGGATGGTATTAATAGACGGTAGTAGTAGTCGTCGTCGTTGTTCTCTCGTCCACACAGCAGAACACGTTTCTCACCAAAACCAGTTGTGATTGTTGTCCGGTCACAAGACAGAATACATTGAATCAGGCTCCACAATACGCTACCACTACGTACTGTATACTGGTTACTGATATTTCTGTAACATCGCACACTAGAAGTGCCAAGACAACCGGATCAGGAATCAGGCTCACGAGTAAGAGGGCGTGTCTTACCCCCCCCCCCCCCCCCCCCCCCCCCCCCCCCCCCCCCCCCCCCCCCCCCCCCCCCCCCCCCCCCCCCCCCCAGAGGGCACACTGGAATGAATCAAATGGAATATTATTCGCGACATGAATTGGTGCTGATTGGTGTCTATCGAAAAGGGTTAGATTCAATGCAGCCCGAAAAAACAATATGTCTTGGAAGAGGAAGAAGCGTTGCACCCCTTTTTCTTTTTTGGGAACGAATAGCATTTTGCTTGATGTAGAAGGAACCATCGAAGATGGACGTCGACACCAATTCGCCGTGGGTTTGTTCAGAAACGTTACTGACGTGTCGTCTACGAGTACAGTAGTGGTACTGCATGATCCTACAAGTATTATACCAGGTACATGCTACTCGTACATTACGTGCGTACAGTACTTGTTGATAAAATTCCGGAGTCTCAAGTCGACCTCGAGTAGGAAAAAACAAAACCAGGAACAGCGGGATGCTGCGGTTGCTGCAGCTGGAATTAGTTGTGTTCCCGACGGAGTTTTTGGGTCGAGGCTGCCGAGATTTAGGAGTCTCGCCATGGCGCAGCAACCGTACAAGAATAAGCACACCAACAGGACGGAGCCCAGGAACGCACGTTCGGTGGTTCCCCTTTGCGGCTCCGGGCGCGCAGCGGCGGCGGCGCTGTTCAGCTGCTTGTCGTTTGATTGATAGCTGCCCCGTGTTTGCTCGTGTTTTTTTGTGTTTGGTATTTCGAACCTGGTGACACTAAACCCCGTGTTTTCCAGAAAAGTCCTCTGGAAATATACTGCCAAACGTTACGTGGAGGATTCAGGCATTTTGTTTGGATGCCATATTTTTTTGGAGTCGTCAAAATTACAAAGTCGCGTCGTACTAAACAAAATATGCAAGGTATGTACAAACAAACGAACAAACAATCAATCAAACGATGTCATTGTCGACGTATCTCGCACACAACAATGGGCGGGCGCGGTGGCCTGTTTTTCCTAACCGTGACCTACTTTCTCGTGCTGCGCTAGACCGCCGACGATGCAGGTTTCATTAACTTGCTTCATGTGTAATTTTCAGCAGGCTTTCTTCCCGTCCGGGGTGGTCCTTCGTACATCCCCGCTTTGGGTCGAGGTTGCCGCAGTAACTTTCCGTCGGTGTTTTAATTCGTGTATAGTTTGGGATTAAGGCGATATCTCTGCTGCGGGATGATACCACACCCGTACAAAGGTCTCTTTGCCTTTCCTCTATGCGGTAGTCAATAGTATCTTAACCTCCTTGCCACGGATTCTTGTTGTCCTCAGTTTACCGAAAACTAAATGTACCTTGGACTCTAGTAGATTCAGCTTCGGTTGTCCCCGGGAACGCTGTGTATTAGCGTGCACAATGCGCGGACAGTGGCAAGACGCCCGCCCTTATGTACGCTAGTTCGCGAGAACTCTTCACCCCCGCCGCGTCCTTGGACGTTGTCACCCCTGCGTATTTGCGTGCGACGGTTACAGGCTTCCACTCCGCGTACTCCATAAAAACGTCCAGGACGGAGCCGTCCATGTTACGACTCATCGCCGCTCTCCCCCAGAAGGGTTGAATCGTGCACTGCGTATCCTCTATGCCAGCCTTCCGATGGGTCTGGAGGCTATTGCCATCATCTGCTCCGGGGTCAGCGACAGTTCCCCTTTCTCGACGCCTTCTAGAACGCTCGGGAACGGTGTTCCGGCCTCTCTGCGCGTGACGATTACCTGGGTTCGTCGCATGTCGATACTCAACGACGGCGAGCCGTGACTGCCCACATTTGGCGTCCGTCTAAGGTATTCCTTACCACAACCTCTTGGCGCGAATTCGAAGCGTCTTCCAGGACAGGAAATTGAATGTAAACCACCCGTCTCCCGTCATCCGTAACAAAAGTGGCGCAACCGCTACCGACAGCTCGAAACTGCGCGTCATTATGTGGGAAAACTACGCTGAGGATGCCCGCGAGGGGTGTCGTTACGATCATTTCTGCCGCTGTGGCCAGCACCCGTGCTCGTCAGCACGTGTCTCTCACTAGATCACGCAGCCGCACTGCTAACAAGGGGGATGTCTGCCCCTCACCCACCACTGTTGCGCCTGAACAAGAGATTGGTAACCCCGTATTATAGGATTCGCTGCCGGGTCACCCCGTTGCTAGAAGTAATCTTAGTTGTTCGACTTTCCGAGCTATCATGACACCTTCCAGTCACAGCAGGTGCCTTTTGTCTAGGGATACTGCAGGGAAACTCCTCTCACACTGCCCGCCGGCTCGGCGTAGTGCGCCGCTGTCCAACCCCACACCCGGACGGCTAGCGACGTGCACCAGCTCCGCGCCGCTACCGTGCGAGTCTGCCAACATTACCACTCGAGGACGTACCGGCCGCCCAGACTCCGTGTTTCGAAAATGTGAGCGATCCCATCGCCCAGTTGTGGTCCAGCGAGCTGGAATCCATCGTCATTGCTGCATTGGACATGTGTTGGTAGGTAGGCTCTATTTTCCTTACCATGACCTATTTACTCGTGCTGCGCTAGGCCGTCAAGGATGCAAGTGCAATTGACTTGCTCCTTGTGCATTCCTGCAGGTTTTCTTCCACTACTTGACTGCTCTTCATGCATTCCCGTATTGGGTGAGATTACCAAATACGCAACAAAAACAAAACGATGTGAAAGCGAATTATCATTTTGACTCGGGGCATCGTTGGAGACAGACGGATGGTGAATTGCTGTCTTGGCTCTTTCGTTGTGACATTCGGCGCCGGAGCAGGTGTTTCTATATTGGGGACTCCTGTAGTATTGTGAGATCAAACGGGACCTAGACGCGCCCAAAACGATATTAATAGCTTCCCTACGTAGCGCACAGTAGCGCGCAGCAATATTGCAGCAGTACTGTACTATACTCACACATCCGACAGGTCCCGGACCCCCACTTCCGTAATCTAGATATGTCAGGGTAGAAATACCGGGAGTCGTATGATCCGCACAACCTAACGCCTCTTTCATACAGATCGGCACAATAACGTCAGGTGTAGGATCTACTGTGCAGATAATCTACTACAGTAGTAGATCGTGATCTGTCCGATACGTGGTATATTTGACTCCACGCAACCCTGTCCTCAAAGACGTGCCTCAACTGACACCTGGACGGGCTATTACTGTAAAAAAAACAAGTCGAAGAATCACGTTGGGCTGTAAGTTCGCTGGCTACGACTCGAATTGTTTTGTGTTCTAAATGCTGGATGATCGTTGATATACAGTACGCAATATGCGTATCGAATGTTGGTGTTGATAATTTAAACCTCAAGCTCTTGAATCTTGAGAAAATACGGCCCAGCATTCGTGCTGACCTTCGGGCGAAAATAATCAGGGCTTTTCGCGGGTCATTTCCCCACCCGCGGGTCCGGTCACGGCGTGTTCAAAATGTCACGGGTCGGGTCGGGTCAAGAAGTGTTCAAACCTCTCACGGGTCGGGTCGGGTCGGGTCAAGAGGTTTTCAAATCTCGCGGGTCGGGTCAGGTCGGGTCAAGATTTTTTCAAATCTCACGGGTCGGGTCGGGTCGGGTCGGATCAAGATTTTTTTTAATCCCACAGTTCGGGTCGGGTCGGGTCAAAAAGGGATGAAAAGCTCACGGGTCGGGTCAGGTCATGACCCGCGAGAAACGGGACAGTTGCAGGTCGGGCCAGCGTGACCCGCAAGTTCTTTTCTGCTGACCCGCGGGTCGGACCCGCGCATCCGGATCGCGGATCCGACACTCAAAACACATTCCGCTCTCTTATACTCAAAGGCTTCTCTCGTACAAATACTCAATAGTACTCCTTTGGCATATTATTCAAACAATAAAACACTGCCACATCCATATACCCATGCGCGCATCCATTATTACCCACTACAGCCAGGCCACATATCGCTTGTGGGCACAAAAAAGAATATTAAATGATTTTTGAAGTGTCGACCCATGGGCCGGATCCGCAGGTCGGACCTGCGCGGTAAACAGTCTCGCGGGTCGAGGTCACCCGACCCGCATTAAATCCGTGTCTCACGGGTCAATCCGAAGGTGGCGAGTCGGGTCGGGTCGGGTCCGGAGGTTTTAATATCTCGCGGGTCGGGTCGGGTCAACAACGTTTTAAATCTCGCGGGCCGGGTTGGGTCAAGTCAACACACCTCAAACGTTTCGCGGGTCGGGTCGGGTCAGCTAACTCGACCCGATCCGACCTTTGAGGTTTAAACTGACCCGTGAAAAGCCCTGAAAATAACAAGTTGAAGTCGGGAAGTGCAAGAAGGTTGGAACCTAAGCATTTTCCGGAATACACGGTGGCCGAGGAGAAAACTAATCACCTAAACACCTCCCAAAACCGCACCAGGAACCCAACCAAGCTGCCTCTTGCCTTAGCTGATCTCCCAGCTGGCTGTAAATGCTTTTTAGGTACACAGGGTATGAATAATGGAGGACACATATCCCCTCAAAAAGTGTGTTCTTCGTTCTGTTTGTGCTAGAACCAAAGCGTGCGTACACCATTGGCATACTGTGAAACTGATGTTAAGCATTTAAGTTCATATCGGAAGGAAAATAAGACCCAAGCCCTGACCAAAGTAAACGTTTCTCAACTGCTATCACGTAACGTAGTTTTCCACTCAGCTAACCGTAGTGGGGAGAGGGGAGAAGTGCCTGTTGTAGGACCCAGGATCAAAGTCACGAAAGGGAGGGAGGTGGAGAAGTAGGCCAAACATTAAACATTGTACTATAGATGTCCTTCTCGATCCGACCAGAGGAAGGTACCGGTACCTAGCACCTTGTCCTGGTACCAGTACCAGTATAAACGGAGCGTTGGCCTCGTATGTGTACGGCCTTGCTCGTCGTGCGCTGGCGTTGTTACGTTGACGGGAATTGCACTCCAATAAAAGTGGATTAGGTACCCTGTGACATTTCATGTCTGCGGCAGAGATGGGGTTCCGTCGCGGAAAGCGCAGGCTCAGTAGTGTGGAGAGTACGGATGACAGGAGATCCCGCGTGGGTAAGCAACCTGCAGGACAGGATGGACGCACATGTGGCGAGTCGGGAGTGCTTCACCCGACACAATGGAAGCAAGGCAAGAACCAAAACAACAGAACGACACAAAATTCGAGAGGACGGGCTGGATTGACGAACGCTAGCCGTGAACCCCAGCCAACCCGCCGCCCTAAAACAAATACGAACCCCCGACGTTCCCGAGAGGGCTAGGCGTACCAAAAACTTCCATTCCTTGACGTTTGGTAAGTGTTGCAAGGATCGAGTGCTCAGGGATGAGGTATGAACTGTGAAAACGTACAGACAAAGGTAGGTGGGAGAGTTTCACACCTGCCGCGTTCTACGATAGAGGTGGCATATTTCCGCTATAGTGTTTTCTGAATGACGGTGCTCCTTCCTTAACCCAAAATCGTCGGAACGCCAATCTTGTTGCGAAATATGACGAAATGTATACTTGGGCCATGGGTTTATTCATTTGGATGCAGTTTGAGTTTCACTGGAATCAGTTTTTGGGTGAGGTGGGGAGCTCCTTTGAGCCTCAGAAAAATTAGGGTGAACCTCAAACGCAGAACGCCTCACCTAAGACAGATAATGATCTATGTAGGATATTTAGTTCCCCACCTGCCGTAGTGAAAGCTTTTGCAAAATGTTTATAATGGAGATCCAACCCAGAGAACGTGTGCTTGATTGTGCGGGTTTTACGGGTCTCACCCGGCAACATGAGCTAGACCATACAAGATCGGGAACGTATCTGCCTTGAACGCTCTAGATCTTGAAGTGAACATCTTTGATCTGTCCGTGTTATGAAAGTTTGGGCTATCAACGAACGATCTGCATGTTTCCGCATCAAGCTAACTAGAGTACCAGGTATCACAGATGGCCGGGACCCCCCCCCTCGAACAATGTGTGTGTGTGTGTGTGTTCTTCACATTAAACCGTTCTTCTACTCGTCGACATCCAGCAAGCCCAGTGTCCGTGCTGATTCTTCACCCTAGAAAGATACGAGCTCTGTGGTCACAGACTACGACACAGAGATAACACACCGTAATGCATTAATAGCCTACGTAGTACCATGCCTTCGCACTAGGTGCGGCCGACACAACATACATACATACGCCAGCAACCAAAAGGCGTAAACAACTCCTTGTGAATATATTGAATATTAAAGCAACGTGTCGATGACTTCTCAATTCAGTACGCCTAATGATGTGCGACACTTGTTCAAGATATTCACAAGAATATTTTTAGGCATAAAGTTTGCAGTGGGGCGTAAGAGTGTATGAGGGGGGAGCGAGAGTAAGGTGACGCATGCAGTGTGCGTACTGGGGAAGGCGTTTCCTTTCGAAAAAAATGTGAACGGGTTTTCTTCTCTCAGTTTGGTTGGCATGTAATACCTCGGGTCTACCGTCTAGGATATCGCGTAGCTTGTCTTGTCCGGCTAAATCAGCTGGGGAAGATCTTACGGTGACAATTCAAGGACCAGAGGGGTTTCCAGATGTGAACACGGCATATAGACAAAGGGGATAATGAGAATTGAACCCCGAAATTGCGGGGATGCGAGCGGATGGTCACAACACTTCTCCACCCCTTTAGCTCCTTATAGCTCGTTCCGTTACCGGCAGTGTTCCCCTACACCAGAAGAGTAACGACTGAGGCAACTAAGAGATTGCTCAAGAGTGCGTTCCACAAGTTGTGTAGAACAACGGGAATGCAGGTGGCAGTCTTTGCAATGGACTGAAAGAGATCGAGCGTGTGAATGAGAATCAGACGGCCTTCTGGCCCTGTTTGTTCTGAGAACGAAATAAAACTTTAGAGTGTGAGCCCATCTGAGCAGTTCGAGAGGCGTAGGCTATATCGGTCGGAGAGCTCGGCGATACTACGCCATCATGCATAACACGCGCACCGCTCGACTCGGTGACAGAAGTTGCGAACACCTGTGAAGCAGTACCTGTATCACGCACGCGTTGTGTTTCTGTGCTGCTACGGTAGTAGGGTATCGTGTGTGTCCCTTGCAAGAAGTATTGTCTGGCACACGCGATCTCCCACATTGTTGATCTTGAGTTCACCTCTTGAAATTTCCATGCAAGTAACCTTTTCTTCGTGGATGTAAAAAACAATGCCAAGGAAGTAAGTTTACTTCCATTCTACTTCAAATTCACTTCCATGGAAGTAATGGAAGTTAGATTTACTTCCATGAAAGTACGTAATAGATTCCGGAATGTGCCACCTACTTCCATGGAAGCTTTCATCAACGTTCATTGAAGCGAATGCTGTTGTTTTCGATTTGTCAGTATGACAGCTACACGTAGATTCGTAGTGGTTAGGGATATGGACGTTGTTTAGGTCAGTTAGCATTTGGTCTGCTGGGCCTGTGTGCTGGGGTGATGACGCTCCTGAGTGCACTCGCCCTTCTCCCGTGTCTCTTTCCTCTTCCCTTTTGAGAGACCAATATCACAATGATATGAAACCTATCTAGCATGGAACTAAGCATCCACGAACACTTTATAGAGGCTCGGTAAGCTAAGGCGAGCTTCATGTGGGAGGAGGTGAGGGCTAGGGGCGACAGCGGTATTGGAACAGGATCCAGCTTTCGAGCAAGCTGAAAAAGGGAGTCGCGCCGCTTTTAAAATACCAGTCTTCCGGAGAGAAGCTTGAGACTAGTAAGGCGTAAGGGGGGCGTACAGGCGTAAAGGGGAGGCCGGTTGGGAGCAGAAGACAGGCACAGCTGGTACGGTAGGGAAAGATGCGGTACGGCCATCATTAGCAGGGAGATATGTTGTACCGTCATCGTCGGGTTCTTCCGACGGTGGCAGAGGGAGCAGGGCGGGCAGTCCGATAGGTGGGCTGCCCTCTGGCATGCATGGCAGTCGGTTTGCGGAGGTCTGCATTCTCTCCAGTGGCGTGACGTCAATATAGGCTAGCGGGTAGTACATCTCCGATCATCAAAGGTTGGGTTTGGAGCTTATCTGGCAGACTTCGTACTTTGTATTTTCACTTCTACGCTGAAGACAGGCTGAATGGTCGTAGCGGCGTACTTATACTCATATATATTAATACATAGCGAAGACTAGGCCCCGGTGGTGGACAGAGAGCAATGTATGTGGTGGTGAAAGGGCCTGGAAATGGCGACGTCATTTTTTGTGGAGCAACGCCCCTTGGTGGTAACAACCCTATGAGCAGCAGCAGCATACGTCCTACTTACGATGGCAGTCAAACCGTAAGCACCGTTACTGAGTGCAAAGGTGAAATTACAGCAGCAGCGAAATTCTCCAAAGAAAAAATCGTTTTTAGCGTACCCCCGTCGTGTGATCGGTGGGGGAAAATCGGGTGGCGTAGCCGCACGTACTCCACTAAGGGGACCTATGTGGGGCGATGAACGATGCAGTGGAGGTGGTGCCGTATTGACGGAGCGGCTACGGTTGTACCCAGCAGTAGCTTAGTTGGGGCTAGAGTTAGGGTTTGGTTTAGGGCTAGGGTTCGTGGTTGGGTTCGGTCTGCGCTTGTGCCTTGATCTCACCATCGAATTTTTCCTAGCGTGAGAATCGTGAGCGATCAGCAACCCGACCCCTAGAACATAAATCCTAAGTCCTCGTCCGGGAGACTTCTGCTTGTGCCAAAGAGAGGCGTTGGTCGAGAAGTGCGCAGTTAGGAAGCAAATATCTCAAGGACGACAAGAATTTTCGAAACTCGCGTGATTTCTAGAAGATTCTGAGAAAATCCCTCTGCCGTAGCAGGGGCAGGGCAGTGCGGAACCATAGAGAACAAGGCAAGTCTTCCTTGGGCGCAACCGATATGGCGTCGGTGGCACAGAGATGCTATGCGACGATCGTCTATTTCGCCGGCGAAAACAAACGGGATATCGCTTGGTAGAATCCAACAAGCCAGCAGTCCATTTTCAGATCAGGATCCTCAGGAAAGTCTATTGATTATACTCAGATACACGACATATAAGATCCATGGTAGATTGGGGAGTTCCACGCTGGAAAGGGATTCCGGCAGTAGGGTATTGGGATATCGGGGTAATGTGTGCCCACCAATGCCACTCGTCAGGTGGAACCCTATACTGCATGTGAGGCGAGTCAACTCGACAGCTCGGATATAGTATAAGAGGAGTTCCGTGTTACTGTCTGGAGTCAACCACGCGTTCTCGTGCCAGCTGCGCCTATACCTTTAGAGATCAATCAACACACTAGTGAGTCCGGCGATCTTCTATTGGCAAGCGTAGCCAAGGCCAACCTAGAGAGGTGGGAACCTGCTTCGGCATGCCTAGTTTCGAGGACATGCCCAGTCAAGAAGCCAGCGTGGAGAGTGAAAAGACCGTAGAGGAGATGAGGAAGAAAATAGAGGTCCTGGAAAGGACGATGGAGGAGCAGAGACTGCGCGCCGAGATGGACGCGCAGGGAGCAGGAAAGGAAGGGGGGGGCGGTGGGGGGACAAGAGGAGAAGGAACTGCTGGAAGACAACAAGCAGCGTCGACGGTGCCGACACCTGGGCTGGAGGCCCGATCAGGCATGTCATTACCTTCTTTGTACCGCCCAAGTTTGTCCCAGTCGAGACCCCCGAAGTTCGATAACGTAGAGGCCCACTTTAGCATGTGGTGTAGTAAGTTTTTGGCATACCTATCATCGCTTGGGTGCTTGCATGTACTCAGTAGCACAGCAAACCCAGTTATGGTGGGTGACATGAGGGTTTCGCCGGAGGAATTAGCCTCCAGACATTCCCCCCAGGAGATTAGGGACGCGAGATTGGTGTATGGATTGATGATGGAGGCCATGACAGGATACGATATGGCTGAGTTTAGAATGCAAAAGACAATGTCTCCGAGTGGTGCTTGGAAGGAGTTGGAAGACTATTACATGCCGAAGACGATAGCCGCAACTCATAGATTGAGGAGGGAATTTGATACAATCCGAATGGCCGAGGATGAAAACCCCTTGCTGTTCCTAGGAAGGGTGGACAAGGCAGCAGATGAGCTGGCGATGCTAGGATGTGGTAAGAGTACAGAGGAAGTAAACCGCCACATTGTCACCAACCTCTCATCTTTGTATACTATTCAAAGCAAGTCCATTCTTTCCCGCCCTTCCGTCCCCCGTTCCGAGATCGATGAGATCATCCGTGACGCGTATGCAAACGACAAGGTAGAGAAGGAGATGGTTTCTAGGGCATTGGGCGTGCAGGGAGTGGTAGATCAGCATGCCTTGTACGCCGGAGGTGCGCAGCCTGCCGGTGGCGGAGGTGCGGGTCCAGGAGGGGGAAGGAGGAACAGGAGAGGCGGGAGGCTCAAGGATGGGCAACAGCAGCAGCAGCAGCAGCCCCAGCGACAGCAGCAGCAGCAGCAGCCCCAGCAGCAGCAGCAGCAGCAGCAGCAGCTCCAGCGACAGTATCAGCAGCAGCAGCAGCAATATCAGCAGCAGCAGCCTCAGCAGCAGCAGCAGCACCAACGGCAGCAGCAGCAGCCCCAGCAACAGCAGCAGCAGCACCGTCCCCATCAGCAACGTGGCAACCGGGGAGGAGCTTCGTCTGGGGGGATAACCGGTCCCAGATGGCGTTGGGATGCCGTGGCCTGCAGGTCGTTGGGATGACTCAGCCCCAGACCCCTTCGGTACGGGTGGAGTAGTCCCCCCCATGGGTTGGGTACCTACCGACCCACCACCAGGGACGTTGCCGCCGATGCCCCCGCCGCCCGCAGCGACTCCGGCAGGCTGGGGTCCCCCACCGAATAACACATGGAGGCGCAAGGGGTCCTGCTTCCGGTGCGGCAGACCGGGCCACCACGCCGCGGATCGCCAGGCAGCTCCCGCGCAAATGAATATCGCTTTCCCGGGTGCCGCTTCTCCTCAACCCGCCGAACAACCATACTACGGAGGTGGCTGGCTGCAGGAGACGCCTTACGGCAGTGGTGGGTATACCTCGGCCGGAGCTTCCCCGCCACAACAACCCTCCTTCAGCACTTCCCCCTCCCCTGGCCCAGCGAACAACGGCCACCCTACGCCTACGTTCGATCCGCACCTCCTCACCGCGCAGTTTGCGCACCAAGGCAAGGCGAATGATGATTTGTTTTGGGTTAATGGGAGAGAAGAGTGGGTAGCGGATTCGGGAGCAACTTTTCATGTGACTGGCAACCCTTTTGGTATGGTAAACTGTACTCCCCCTCCCCCTGGTAAGAGCCGTTTGGTGGTCGGTGACATGAGGTCACTAAATGTAGAGTACTTCGGCCAGATTCCAATTGTGATGCACAGCTCTCAGGGTGACGTTCAAGTTAGGCTGGTGGACGTAGCATACGTACCCGGTGTTCGCTTCAACTTATTTTCGCTTCATGCAGTAATGTTGAAATGCCCGGTGACGCTTGATGCTCAGGGAGCTCACACGTTGAATGGACAGCTGTCTTTCGTGCGTAGGGACGCGGGTTCATAAGTAGACGACACGCGGATTGTAGAGACCCCGATTGCTGCCGCTGTTTTGGCTCCTGGAAAAATGAGGAGGATCGATATTAACGACCTTCACGTTGCCCTTGCCCACTCCCATGCTGACACTCTCCGTGAGACGGCACGCCAGATAATTAAGGTTTTTGGGGAGTTGGTTCCGTGTGCTGGGTGTTCTGAGGCGAAAGGGAGGAGGATGGCGGTGCCGTGGACGACCGAGTGCCGTTCTACCAGGCCTCTGGAGCGTCTGTTCGTGGATCTGTCGGGACAACAGCCTACGTCAGCTGGCGGTGCGTCATACTTGATGATGATCGTCGACGACTACTCGCGACTGGGATGGCCGTATTTCTTGAAACGGAAGTCCGACGTCCCGAAGGTCTTCGCTGGTTCCTGACCGGCATCAACGCGAAGGGTGTGCCGTCCATCGTGGAGTGCCTTCGCTCGGACAACGGCACCGAGTTCACCAAGGCGGAGTTCGTGGAGTTGCTCAACCACCACGGCATCCGCCGCGAGTACACGCCCGTCGATTCTCCGAAGCATGACGGGGTGGTCGAGCGACGGATCGCCATGACGCTGGAGCTTGCAATGGCGTCCCGCCTGGAGGCCACCCGCCTGTTCGGCGATGCAAGGATGCCGGCGACGCAGCCCCTCTGGGCTGAGTCATGCGTGTACGCGAGCGATGTGATCAACATGACGGCGAGGGTAAGGGACAAGCCGGAAATGCACTCCCCGTACCGAAAATTCTACGGGAGACCACCGTTTGCGCGGCTGCTCCCGTTTCTGAAGCCGGGCTTCCACGACGTCAGGAGGGCCCTGAAGACCGAGCCGAAGGCGGAGGCTTGCTTCTACCTCAACGGCGGCAACCACCACGCAGCTGACTGCAGCAAGATCCTGCTGATGTCTGGCCGAAGGTCGTTCTCCCGTGACGTCACTTGGGAACACCCGAGGAAACCGTTTGTGGGGCTACTGCCTTCGGAGGAGGAGAGCTCCCCGCCGCCGCCGTCGCCGTCGCCACCGCCGCCGGGTGCGCCAGAGCCTCTGAGGGGCCCCGACGTATGGCCCGAGCCACCGTCCCCATCTCCACTGCTGCCGCCGCAACCGCCGTCATCAACGCCGCTACCGCCGCCGCCCGCCGCCGTCGCCGTCGCCACCGCCATCGCCGTCACCGTCGCCGTCGCTGCCGCCGTCATCGTCACCGCCGCCGCTACAGCCACCGTCACCGCCGCCGCCGTCGCCGCCGTTATCATCGCCGTCGCCGCCGCAGCAGTCACCGCAGCCACAGCTTTCGCAGCGTGCTGCCCGGGCACTGGGTTATCATATCCCGGACCCGGGAGATGGCGATGTGCTGAGGGGGCGGACAAGGGGGGAGACTGCACGACACCAGGAGAGCGGTGGCGCTGTGCAGAGAGGGCGGACAAGGGGGGGGAGACCGCACGACACAAGGAGGGTGGTGGCGGTGTGCAGGGTGATCGGGCCAGGGGGGAAGCTGGGCGACACCGGAAGGTGGAGATGTGCTGAGGGGGTGGACAAGAGGGGAGACTGCGCGGAACCACGAGGCTATGGGGCATGGGCTGCTGTCGTTGATGGCAGCACGGGAAGGTATAGGCCATGTACTTTTCCACCAAGCCCCACCGCGCGAGAACCCTCCCCTTCCCCACGCCCGGCAAGCGAGCTTTCGACGCCGAACTCGTATGCTGAAGCGTGTGCGGACGAGTATTCGGCCATCTGGAGACAGGCGATGGACAAGGAGTACCATGGGCTGGCGGACGCGGGGACATTTGGAGCGACGTAGCAACCAGAGGGGCTCAACGTCATCTCGGCGAAGTGGGTGTTCGCCTGGAAATCCAACGAGCATGGTGACGTGGTGCGGGCGAACGCAAGGCTGGTGGCACGAGGTTTCAAGCAGCGTGAGGGTATTGATTTCTTTGAGACTTTTGCTCCGACGCCTGCAGCGTCTTGTTTCCGTTTGTTGGGTGCTATTGCGTGCGAGTTGGGTTTGGATTTGTGTCATTTTGATGCTGAGCAGGCGTTCGTGCAGTCGAGTTTGGATGAGGATGTATTCATGCGACTACCTCCCGGCTGCGGCGAAATGTCTGGTAAGGTGGTCAGGTTGAATCGCAGTCTCTACGGCTTGAAGCAAGCGTCGAGGTCGTGGCACAACCACCTTCTCACTCACATGAAGAGTCTAGGATTTGAGCAGAGCCCCGCTGACGCGTGTGTCATGAGGTTGGTCGAGTCGGGCTCTGTCTCCATTGTAACGGTAGTTGATGGGGAGGATATTTATGCTGACGCGTGTGTCATGAGGTTGGTCGAGTCGGGCTCTGTCTCCATTGTAACGGTAGTTGATGTGGAGGATATTTTTGCTGTAGGACTCAAGGCTAGATGCGACCAGTTCTGTGACGACCTGAACAACCTTGTTCCGATCAACAATCTGGGCGAGTTGCGGTGGTATGCTGGTTGTTGTTTTTCGAGGGATTGGGATGCTGGCACTTTGACGATTTCGCAGCAGGCGTTCGCTGAAAGTACCGCGGCGAGGTTTGGTGTTAGTTCTGGGAGGAATAACCCGCTTTCGACTGATGTGAAGCTCGAGGAGTTTGACGAGAATGAACCCGTGGGTGATTGGCCTTTCCGCGAGTTGGTGGGGTGCTTGACGTGGCTTGCGAACCAAACACGACCGGATATTGCGAACGCGGTGAGGGCGGTAGCGAGGTACACGAATAAGCCGAGGGACGTACACTGGAAGACAGCAGTCGGTCTTTTAGAGTACGTATTTTCTACGAGTGATTTCGGCATTACGTTCCAGAAGGGTAGCGGGCTTGAGCTGGTAGCGTTTGCAGATGCAGACTATGCCAACAAAGCCACTGACAGGAGGTCAGTTTCCGGTGGGACCATCATGTGTGCTGGGGCGTGTGTGTGCTGGTTTTCTAGGACGCAGAAATGCGTCACACTCTCAACCACTGAGGCCGAATATGTAGCACTGGCAGGCACCATCAAGGAGGCAATGTTCATGCGCTATGTATGGAGTTTTATTTTTCCGGGGTTTGGGGAGAGATGCATTGCGGTTTTCCAGGATAACGAGGGGGCAAGGCACCTGGCACAAAATCCAGTGTGCATGTCGAATTCGAAGCACATCGACGTACGACACCACTTTTTGCGCGAACTTATTTTTAAGGGGGAGTTTGTTATTACCCATGTAGAGTCGGAGAAACAGCATGCAGACTTCTTGACAAAGCAACACGGTGTTTCGTTACCACCGGGATTTTCTGATGGATATTTGACACGGTTTTTCCGAGGTGGAAGGCTTTATGATATTTTTGAGTGAAGGATTTGTCTGAACTACGTATAAATCCGAAGATGCTGCCGTTTTTCCCTGGCTAATTCCGAGGATGATACCATTTCGTTCCTGGTGATGGATTTCGAGCGTTTTTGGTGGTTTCGAGTAGTCCCCACGTCAAATAAATTCAAGTGAAGGAATGTATGCGATCTCGCATTACCGTCGCGATCTGTGTATCAATGGCGGGGAGTAGGAGATAAGGGGAGACTCTTGTCCGGGGGAACGGGGTTCCTCGCGATCTCTGGCATTTAATTTCTTGGCTAAATTTTATTTTTGATGAGTAGGACTACTGTGATATTTTATATGATTTGCATTAATTCCTCATGAAATATAGGGAGATTTTTTTGGATAAGGTTGAAGAGAGACTATGAAGCGCCTGGGGGCGTGTGCGGTCCATAGGAAATGTTTTCTGATTTGGAAGGCTTGGGTAGTATTTCGGAAATTGAGAGTTGGATTTTTTTTTTTGGTTCTTGAAAATTTGTGCTGTTGTTCATAGTCAGTACTGACTAAGTGGTCTAGCAGGTAGTGCTATATAATTCCCTAGGGTGGGTCGGGAGTTGAAGTCTCGCCGAATTCGTAAGTTGATCTTTTCGAGCGTGCGCGCTGGAGACAATACGAGTGATTACGATAGTGTGCCTGTAGACTCCAGTCGCGTTTGGCGAGGGGAGGGCTCCGGAGATCACTGTACGAAGTTGAAGAGATTCCACTGAATAGCTTTTGACCAATTCCGCGGAAAATGCCGTTTTACCTGACTGAATCCGAGAAGAATGCCGTTTTACCTGGCATTGGATTTCGAGAGTTTTATGTGTTTGCAACAGAGAGGCTGGGGATTTGAGCATTTGAATACTGATTTGAGGGTTTGAGTGTTGATTCAACAATTTGATTTTTGAGTTACAGATTGGATTTTTGACTTTCTGAGTTTGATTCGAGTTGGTTTTTTTATTGAGATGCCCTGCGATGTCGTACATTTTCATGTACAGAGCTGAGGAGAATATTGCTCACGCACAGGAGCTGGGGGGATATAAGTATGGTCGTGTGTATTGAGTAGGGGGGATATTGATTGTACTCAGATACACGACATATAAGATCCATGGTACATTGGGGAGTTCCACGCTGGAAAGGGATTCCGGCAGTAGGGTATTGGGATATCGGGGTAATGTGTGCCCACCAATGCCACTCGTCAGGTGGAACCCTATACTGCATGTGAGGCGAGTCAACTCGACAGCTCGGATATAATATAATAGGAGTTCCGTGTTACTGTCTGGAGTCAACCACGCGTTCCCGTGCCAGCTGCGCCTATACCTTTAGAGATCAATCAGCAAAGTCTTTAACTGATTGAATATAACACCCTCTAAGCTACAGTAGTAGCTTCCACGACCTGCAGGATATAACAACTATCGTGGTTGCTCAACAACAAGCAATGCAGTCAATTATAAGCGACAGGTGAGGTCGGCAGGAACACCGGCATACACAGGTGGTGGAGATAACCACCCATGAAGAGTGCGATAGCTTTCTGGTACGCGATGGAAAGCTCACCCACTAACAACACCAATAGATCGGGCGTTGGTCTTCCCCAAAGCAAGGCAGTATTGAAGGATGAAGCTCCTACCAGGTATCATTGCCAATCAAGTCCAGCTGCTTCTGCCGCCGTAAACAGAGGCGGATAGATTATTGCCTGAATCCGTAACAAAGAGGCGCAATCCTCCCGAACAAAGAGACGCAATCCACCCTTGTATCGGCTGGAGTCACGCGCTCCACCAAAACTCTTGCGATGGATGCTTACGGAGTTCAGGTAGGCCACACAGAAACGTCTGCAAGGCATTCGCATACCCTCCCAGTTTAAACGCCCGCAACGACGAGATGATGCGGGTAAGGCGAAGGGCGTTGTGGTCGAACGACTCCATCCACTTGACGCCGGGATCGAAGTGGCCCCCCTTCACGACGACCACTTGGGCACCCCGCTGTACCATGCTGAGCCCGTAGAACATGGGCATCCTGTCCAACGCGGACAACGTGTTCTGCTGGGGCTTTTCCCCTGGCCTGCTGACCTCGACGATGTCTGCATCAGACAAGACTGGTGCGTTTGGAACCATCCGCGACAATTGCTTGATCGGAAACATCCACTGAATAAAATCGTGTGTTTGTTCCAACCACGCGTCAGACTGCTGCAACATCTGAGTGAGAGAAGGACCTTGCTCGTCTGCGCCAGACCTGGACCGGCCACCTTCACGGTAAAAAAGCAGAAGCGGGCTGACCGTAGCGGTTGGCCCCAACTGTCTTGGTCTCCCAGAGGCGATTAGTGGGCCGGACGGGTGACTGCCCAGCGGCTTGGGAACAACAGCTACGGTTGTTCTCAAAGTTGCAGCGTTGATCTCCTGGAGCGCGAGGGTGCCGTGGTCCATCCACATACCCTCGATTTCCGCTTGCATTTTTGCCGCCGTAGTTGCAATGCTGTCTCGTTCTTCGATCGCCTTGTTCCGATCAGCGATAGCCGTTCTTGCATCCGAAGAGGCATGACATGCGTCTTCTTGGGCGACTGCTAGTTTGACCGCAGCGTTTGCCAGCTGGCTGGCGGTATCATTGGCGGCAGCGGTGGCCTGGTCGAACGCCTCCTGCATTTCGACAGAGGATGAAACTAAGCGGCTCCGCTCCTGTTCCGAAATATATAGCTTCTGTTCAGCCGCGTTCGCAAACGATACGGCCCAGGAAGCCTGTTCCCGAGACGCGGCTAACTCATTGGCGGTAATGGTGGCGGCAGCGTCTTTCTCCATCAGTGCTGTTTGCACAGCGGCAATGGTAGCAGCTGCGCAATCGCGCTCGCGCTCTGCCGCATGGAATCTAGCTGCGGCTTCTTCCTCCGACGAGGTCGCGCGTGCCACCTCTTGCCGAGCGGCTTCCAAAGCGGCAGTGGTGGTTGCGATAGAGTCGGTCTTCACCGCCAGTGCTTTCTGCAGATTAACATTGGCGGCAACTAAGTTTTCGCGTTCGTCCTCTGCTGCTTGTGCGACTTCGCTCGCCCACGAGATGGCGTGGGCAACCTCTTGTCGAATTGCTGCCAAGGCGGCGTTAGCGGTGTTGGTAGCGGTGGTCTGCACCGCTAGCGCTTCTTGCAGATCAACATTGGCGGCAAGTGCACTATCGCGTTCGCCCTCTGCCGCATGTACGGCTTCGTTTGCCGGCGACATGGCGCCGGCGGCCTCTTGCCGAACGGCTGCCAACGCGGTAGTGGCAGTGTTGGTAGCGGTGGCCTGCACCTCCAGTGCTTCCTGCAGATCAACATTGGCGGCAAGTGCACTATCGCGTCCGCGGTTTGCTTCATGGCACCCAGCTATTGCTTCGTTTGCCAACGAGGTGGCGCGGGCAGCCTTTTGTCGAACGGCTTCTAACTCGATAGTGGTGATAGAGGTAGCAGTGATCTGCACCGCCAGAGCCTCCTGCAGATTATCTTTGGTAGCAACTACATTTCCACGTTCGTTTTCTGCCGCGTGTACGACTTCGCTCGCCCACGAAATGGCGTGGGCAGTCTCTTGTTGAATGGCTGTCAAGGCGGTGGTGGCGGTGTTGGTATCGGTGGTCTGCATCGCTAGTGCTTCATGCAGATTAACGTTGGCGGTGCGTGCACTATCGCGCTCGTCCTCTGCCGCATTTGCGGCTTCGTTTGCCGACGAGATGGCACCGATAACCTCTTGTCGAACAGCTGCCAACTCGGTACGGGCGGTGTTTCTAGCGGTGGTCTGCAACTCCAGTGCTTCCTGCAGATCAAAACTGGCGGCACCTGTACTGTCTCGTACGCAGTTTGCCGTATGGCATTCAGCCACGGCTTCGTTTGCCGACGATGTGGCGCGCGAAGCCTCTTGTTGAGCTTCTACCAAGGCGATGGTGACAGTGGTGGCAGTGGTCGTTTTCTGCTCTAGTGCTGCTCGCAGTGCCACAATGGTAGCAGTAGCAGCCGCCAGGTCATTGGAAGTTGAGGTGGCAATTGATTTCTGTGCCTCGCAGTCAACGCGTATTCCGACAACTAGAGTTCAGCACGATACCGCTCTCTGTTGGCGGCATCCCTTTCTTCTGCAAACGCACTTGCCATGGACGTGGCACGAGCAGCCTCTCGAGTAGCCAGCGCGAGCTTAGATGAATTTGTGACGGCAGCAGCAGCGGCGGCAGTGACAGCGTTACGATCCACACATGCTGCAGTTGCTGCATTGGTGGCCTCCCGGCGAATCAGCTCCAGCTCAGCAGCTGTGTCGGCGGCAATGGCAGATTGACGACCGACATTTTCACGAAGACCCGCGATAGGGCCTGTAGCTTCGTTGAAATGTTGTAGCCGCGCTTCGATCTCGTCACGGGCCATGGACTCACGCCGCTGAGCCCCCACGACTGCAATGTTGGCCGCAGCAGTGGTTGCGGCAAGCTGCTGGGCTAGCTCTCCTGCAGTGGTCCGAGCGATATCCCGCTCTTGCACGGCGATAGAAAGCTGCTCATTTGCCACTTCGAGGGCCAAGTTCGCCGCTGCGGATGCTTCACGATCTGCAAAGACTTCCGCGGTGAGGGTTGAGACGGAGGCACCACAAGAGGTTGCGACAGCCGCCGTACGAGCGAGCCTGTCTTCCAATTCGGCAGCTCTACCAGCATGCCGTTTGCGCTCCGTACGTTGGTGGCTCGTCGTTGTGGCCAAACGCTTCTGTAGCCAGGCTATGACAACAGCCGGTTGCTCGTCCTGTTCCACAAGCGAGGATGCAGACCTTGGTGTCGTAGCCACCACCGATGACGCAACAGTCAGCGGCGCTAGATGGGGAGCCTTCCCCATCTCGGCTTTTGCGGCGACAGTAGCGCCTCCCTGTCGCGTAGCTATAGCCGTGGCCGTGGTGGAAGCGAGCGAAACACCAGCCGTTGCCTGGTACTGCCGTACACCCTGTAGGTGGCGTTTGCTGTTGAAGCGTACGCGTCGCCCCGCTTGTTTTCCTCTTCGAGGTTGAACCCTGCGTATCCCGGCGGCTGTTACGTTCTCCCGGTTCACCACAAGCATGACACCAGGTCCAACGACGATGAGTGTTGTCTTGGTCACCACAAACACCGCATGGTCGAATACTTCCTCATGCGGAACATGGTGTGTGTTAGTCCTGTGTTCCGTGAGCAGGGTGAGTCAAACGTGCGCGCATTGGTGGTTATGCTGAGGCGGTTGGGGCCTAGCTCAGTACGCTTTTACCGCTCAGGTTATAGATTGAAACACCGCAACGCCCTTCCTGGGTGGTTGATTCGTCTACACCGGTATCCTGGTATACTTTACAAACTTGGGGAACATGTTGCGTTTCGGCACTGGAAACCGGTGACAGTTGCAACGATAGCGTCCTTTCTTCGACTATCTTTTTTTCGGGACGAGTCAAGGACAGCAGCTCATCTCCCGAAGCTCACCATGCCAGAAGAGTCAGCAACAGGTCCAGCAGATACCATGCCGAAACCATGCCAATAACCATGCAGATTGTTGCCGCCTGAGCAGTCCGACACAGTCCTCCACGACGCACAAGACAATGCAACAATACAGGAAAGCCCAGTCGAACATATCAGTTCTCGAGTCTCCGATCTGCCTGCACACCACACAGGGAACCAGGACGACATCCGAGAGGGTGCAAGGCAGTGAGAGAGCCTGCACATCTGACAGTTTTTGGCTGCCAAAGTTCTGTGGAGTCGTGGTCGAGCTAAACACACGTGTGCAACATTCTTGGCATTGGACTTCACATGAACCAGAAAAGAAAACTATGCCGACTGTGACTGCTGCACAACGTGGTGAAACGCTGCGGGTCACCAGCACGCAATCGATCACGGGAAAGACACTTAGCAATATAATTAACACCCACCGATGCGGAGAAGACCGTCGCCATGACAACGGTGACCAGGCCAAGAGAGTCATGAATATATCACGGTGCGCCACGCCTTTTGGTGTTCGCCCACACGATCGGCGTGCTGGCAACAGGCGCCGCCATCTCCGTGGCTCCGACAGGCAAAGCTGCTTCTTGAGGAAACACATTGTCTCGGAAAGAGAAGTGGCTCCGGCCGAAAACCGTTGTCGATCGACCTCGAGTCTTTTCAAGGTCCATCTCCTGCATACCATATCCCGCACCAACTTCAAATAGTTGGTCCCGAAGAAGGTGGATGCAAGACTGTCAGCATCAACGAGCACGGAATGCTGAGCTTTGTGAATAGCCATTGTCATCGCTGCGCGGATGGCCAGAAACCGCGAACGCTGCCTCTTGGCCAGGAGTTTGCGACACTTGAGTCTGTTAAGACTCTTGTGGCGCGCGATCGTGGAAGAACCCACAGCAACTACTCCAAGAAAGATACAAATTGAACCAACGCTAAGTTCTCCAACAACCGCGGAGAGTGCTCGATGTAGGCGATCAACCTACATACGGAAGGCAAGCGAAAGGTGCAGGGAAGGTTTGTGGTAAGAAAGAGATTTCTATACGAGTAGACCACCATGTTACAGATGATGTCAGTACTATAGCTTGGATCCGTCGAGGAGGCGAAATATTTGTGGTTCAGTGAATGCCCTAAATGAAACAAACATCCAAACTATCGAGAGACGCTGAGCGACGGATTAGTCGAGTCTGTGTGTCACGAGTATGTCCTGCACACAGCTTGTCTGGATACCAGGAAGCGCGGAACACTGCATCGTTTGTGGATATGGTACCTTGACGTCTTATACCAGACATACGTGAGAGCAGTGTGTCGTGTTTCAACTCCCGCGCGCGTTCACGCGGATTGGTCGTGAACCGCACATCGTCGTACGAATCTTCTTCCACGGAACGCGCAGCTTAACGTCCTCATGCACAGTCATTCCTTCGGTTTCATCGCAAATAATGCACTAACAAGAGGTGTTGGATGTTCCACAGTTATACGCCCGACAAGCATAGCGGTGTGTCCGCTACGGAAACGTCTAAGGTGTCTGCAACGAATGTAGCTTGGTCGGTCACAGTCGTGTGGTCCGTCCTTAATGTCGAGGCGAGAATAGCATACGGGGGCGGGCGAGGGAAACATCGCAGCAGAAATAACGTTGAGAGGAAGAATTTTCAATCGCATCGATGGATAGTCGCCTAGTGAATGCCGCGCTACTATAGTCACGGGTAAGCGCTGTCTGGTAGGCCTCATTGCCTCTGTCACGGGGATAATAGTTTGCGTATCGAAAAGCCCGAAACGTTTATTCTGCCTGCAGAGGTGCATTGGCACAGTAGTCATTCATGAAGCAGTACCTTAACTGATGGTGTAACCACTGAACAAGGGAAGCACACAACATGTGCTGCGGGTGTTACTGATGCCAATAACATGCTCATTTCTCGTCAGCTCACGTAATATCGTGATAGATCACAACATCTATTGATGACCGTTTTGAGTGGGCGTATCCAGCATCCGTTTTCGGCAGGCATCGATCAGGTGATACCGACAAATGTTCCTGAAATGTCGATTTTTTACTGTATATGCAAACGCATGTTGCTTGGCGATGGTGTCCCATCAGGTGTTCTGAATTGTTCACAAATTTTGCTTCAATGCTGCCGTTGGACGGAAATCAACAGAAGGGGCAGTGCTCTCGAACAGCCGAAGCATTGGTGAAGCAATCGTCACCTAACCCAGTCTAGACAGAAGTACGGGAAAGCACAACAGATACCACAGCAGTACCACTGGACTAGCTGCGTCACATTACAGCACAAATTCACTTCAGCTCTTTTTTTCAGCCGAACACAACGACAGAAAACAGTGCCCAGGTCCTGGAATGTGTTCTTGCCTTCGTATTGCTATGAGTGTTTCCTAAACCTCAGGATACTCACCATGCCAGACCCGAAGCGTACTCCCAGAGATGGTGGTCAACCCTGTCCTCGACGAATGAGAAGATACCGATATCGGAGTGGGCGAGGTCGTCCCCGGTCGGTTCCTCCAGTGGCCTGTGGTCGCTCTGAGCGTCGAGGAAAAAGTAGTGCACGAAGACAACATCGCGGGTCGTAGCCAGACACCAGGTAGCTACTTGCACGCTTCGACGGGGTTGCACGCTTCGAGGAAAGGGGATTAGAGTATGGTCTGCCGACGGACTGTACACTGCATTTGATCGACACGATATGTTGTCATGGAGTTAATAAAATAGACGTTAAGGTCAAGATTAGGATACCGGTCAACGGGTATGTTTCTGGTTTTCGCATATTGGCACTCGGTTGAGGCAGATTTGCCCCCCCTAGAATCCCGACACCCACCGAAACTATCGCACCAAACCAAAAACATAATTCGCTAAATTAAACATCATATAATACAACAGTGCTTACGATATATTTTTTGGGAGTGCTTTGTCAACAAATACCGTACATCAGCACTTGCGCAGCTCTTAAGTTGAAATATTTTGACAAGAGTGAACAGAGTTGTTTTTGGGCGTGGTGCGAACTCAGCAGCGGGCAGATATTACAGGCAATATGTGATCAGAGAGCGGGAACAGACGGACACCCAACTAACTATGTATGGGAGGCAGGCAAGACAGGAGGGAGGCGAAATTGGAAAAAAGGCAGAGGGGCTTTGTGGGGGGCGCGAACTCTGACGAAGGAGGCACGGGGTGCCTCGAGAAGGACATATGCAAACAGCACGGAAAATTCGAGGGTTCTACAAGTGGTCTTCGAAGGTGAAAATTTCCATCACGCGGCTTTCGTTTATCTGCACTGGGTGCTCTATTGTGTGAAGCATTCATCACTTATCACTTGGGCCGGGCGAGGAAATACACGAGGGAGGAACACAACCATCATTGAAAGGGGGGGGTGGGAGGAGGGTGAAACTCATGGACTCCTGTATGGCGTGATAGAGATAATAGATATTCGAATTGGGGGTGGACGGGCGAGGGCAAAACGTGGCGAGGTAACCATTGGAAAGGACGGCGTTTCAGAAGTAAAGGGGAACCATATGTGAGCGTTTGGATTGGATAGGGGTGTTTTACGGGAAGGTGGACGTGTACAGGGTGCCGGAAAGGATGGAAGGACGAGCTGGGTGGAATACGGGGGGGGGTAAGACGGTCGTGTTCGTTTAGTATTTTTAATATTGGTGGCAAGGATAGAGTGATGATAGATATGAGGAAGAACAGGCTGGATAGGGAGAGGGCAACGGCGGTGGCAATGCATGGCGAAAACCCATCTGCGGTGCTAGAGGTCGGCCCCGTCTCAAGGAAGCGAGAGAAAAAGCGAAAGCAAGAGTGAAAAGTTGAAAACGGAAAGCAGAAACATGGGCGTTGACACGATTGATCATTTGCTAGGATGTGTCGATAGACTTTCCGAGTTCTTCGGTCGTTTGTTTCTCGAAATAAACCAACAATAAAGGCCAGATTTCTTGGCCCAAAGAAGCGTGGTTGAATAGGAGTAAGGAAGACGCTCGGAAGGTTTTGCGAGCGGTATATCTATCGGTTGACAAGCGGACGGGGGGTCGTGTAGCGTCAATGTATGTGGGCATGTCTACCAAAGAAGACATATTATGTGTCTGTTTGTCCCCACAATGATCTGCGGGGTCGGGAGGAGACTGTGGCGGCACATTTATCGAGAATGTTGCGATTGAATAGTATAACAACTGTAATCGAAACATCAAAGAGAGATATCCCAAACACAAGTTCCAACAACTTCTGGAAGGTGCGGGTTGGAAGACAAGCATCGCTTGTTCTCAGGAGTGCTTCGCCTACGCGAATTGGGTGTATCACGCTGCGGCATTAAGAACATTCACCATGAGTTAACCTTCTACGGCAGTAGGTTCCAATGTGAACTTGCACCATCATGATCGCGTTTATGGTCGTGTCTGTTCTGCGAAACGCACTGGCATTTGTAGCTATTCCTTACGTAGAGAATCATCTTCCCAGGATTGTGTTGTAGCTCTGTACTGTTTAATGCCTCGTTGAGACAGTCTGCTGGGGAAAGCACGGGAGCTTGCCATCTGTCAAGTATGGATGTAGCGTCGTGTTTTTGAGGGGTGGCAATCAGTCGCAAAAACAGAACGAAAGGCGGAAGACAGCATATAAATATGTTGCAGAGAGTCAAGTTAGGGGTCCGAGGCCGAACATATTCTATATAAATACAGGAACAACACAATGAGGGGACCATGAGTGGGAGTGAGGGTAAAATCTCTTAATAAGCTGGTCGGAGGGTGATGCTCGAGGGAGCGCCGTTGATGACGTTTGGAATCGGCGGACGGGGGGAGGCCAAGACACCCGTGACCTAAACAGCAGTATAGCAGTATATGGTCGGAGTCAAGCCAAGCAGCGAGGAAAGGGGGAGGGGGGCACGAGAGGACTGGTTTCAGAGGATTTATATCTATATTCCGAGAAGAGATGGGCGGAGAGCGAGACGAGTACCTGAAAACACGGGGCTTCTGTCGCAGGCGTTTTGACTGGTCGGAGAAGAATATGGGTGGGGGCGTCAAGAGCGGGAGGAGAAAGGAAGCTGCCGAGTGACCTATTCGGAATGTTCAAAGAAAGGGTGATGCTGGAAGAAGCGACATTCTAAAGCGGCGGTAGCGGGCGGGGGGGGGGGGGGGGGGTATCTTCGGACAGTAGTGCGTGGTATTTTATGTTTGGAAAGGAAGTCAGAAGCGGATACAATAGGGGCGGGAGATCTCAGAGGAGGTTGTTCTGTAGTCCGGAAAGAGAGGGGCGACGATTGAGCTGGTGGCGGGGGATGCGGTTAATATAGTCGGAGAAAGGGACGTCGAAATCATTCTTGAGATAGTGATGGCAGAAATAGGAGAGCTTTCGGTAGTCTGAGTTTCGGGCGTCCCGTAAATCGCAGGGACAAGAGGGGGTACGGTCGACGGTGTAGTCGAGGGACTAAATGGAAGCAGAACGACAGGCTTTTGTGAGGGGCAGGAGGACATATGTACAAAAGTCATTACATACATGAGGCGATATCGTGATGGGGGTGTAGGGGGCTTGCGTGCGACGGCCAGCGAGGCGTATCTGTGTCTTTTGGGCGGAGAAGCGTACGGAGAGGGGCATCGGGATCGGGAAATACTGTAGTATAGATGTACGTAACTCCGCCCTCTCACCTGACAGATGGTTGGCATTTGAAGCAGTTGTCGATAAAGAAGGACGGTATAGATGCAGTTAGATCCGTTGAGCTGCGTACTGTAGTATACAACGGAACAGCGTAACCGATAAACGATAAGCCTGATGATTGAGAGGATTATTGGTATTGAGCCCGTTCGGACTTCAGGGTAATATTGTCGAACGAATGTGACGACTACATACAGCGCCATACGAAGCACATTATTTTTCCTAGGGTAGGAGATGTGTTGCCCGAACTGCAACGAAGGAATATTTATGACAAGCGAGCGCGCAAGCGTGGTGACATGTTTTCGGTTGCACACTCATTATATCTATCTAAAGGATAAAACTCCACACAACTCATCGCTTTTTTTGTCTCTATACGTGAGGCCCAAAGGTAGTTATGAAGTAAAATGGACTATACAGGAATAGGGACAATACGGTCAGCTACTGAGTCACGCGGTAGTATATCAGTAAGGAAGCAGGGGCAAGACGCAAGCGAGATAGGTTAGCGGGCAGCCTCTACACGCAGTGACGTAACGAGGAGACAACGCGTACCTGGTAGGTATGATACGATCCGCCCTATTTTTACTGTTTTTAATATATATATATAATCACTTCTACTTTCTAGCCTAACTCGCATGAGGTTTTTACCCTCAGCGATCTTCTGGACAAGCCGTGGTCACAGGTGTCGCCCCTTCTCCCCCCCGGTACGTGCCTTTTTTTGTCGCGCATAGGGTTCAGCATTTCGATTGCTCGTCGATTTTCAACGAATGAATGTAGCTAACTCACGCTCTCGCGCTTTCCGCATATCATTTTTTTATGCAAGAGAAAGTCCCTACAAGCATGCACTCGGTGAGACTTGAACCCACGAAATTGATCTTGTTTGAATGATCCTATTTTATTGAGTGCAGGAAACACGTGTTGTCCACATGTGTGACGTTCAAAGATTTTCGCGCGGAGGCTTACCGTACCTGGTACATAAAATAGCACGAACACCGTATCGACAGCAGTACAGTAATGAAACGTTAGGATGGGCCGTGATGGTGCCGAAGGATAGTGATACTGGAAGGAGATTGTTCTCACCAAGTTGTCATGTTGATCTACCCCGGGAAGATCAACACCCAGTGCCCCAATTACCGCCAGTAGAAGGGAGAACGCAATCCAGTGCCGAACGTTCCTCATCGTCTGGTACTGCTCTAACCGCAAACATGCCATGTAATTATGATGACAGACAGCGGCGGGTTGAAGGTTCGAGGCGAGGGGGGTGCGGTCAAGGATTTAAAGCTGGAACACGGTTGCCGTCTCAACAATATCGACACGCCGACAACTTGTCAGCAGTGCGCGTATGCTATCTTATGGTTTATGGGGCCGGGCCTTCTACGAGTGTGTTTTGGTACTCGTAAACAACTCTGAGGCTCAACACGATGGAACGAGGTCTATACCGTACGTACTCGTACAAAGTCCCAAACCAGGTTTGTCGTGCATGAAAACCGGCGTCAACACGAGATAGACAATCGAATCGGGCACGTCGGACAGGTGTCTGACCCGTGCGAGTGCACGAATCAATCGTGCACAGCTTAATAACCCTTGGCAAAATCGCGCTCGCACTGCACCCACCTCTCCCTGCTTTTGTCAACCGTCTCTCACCAACGTGGCCCAGCAGCATTCCGCGAGTACAGGGTAGGATAAGCTTCCCATTTTAAGCGGTTTCTGAAACTGATTTTCTCAACCTTGTCGTCGTTTAAAAAAAAAAACGACCAGCGGGATGGACGGGCGCACGTCGGACGCGCTGCTGGGTGCTGCGAGGTTCAATCTGCCATGGTCTCGGGAGCTGGTTGATCCTCCTATGGGATGAGCGCGAACGATGTCGCGTTGGGATCGTATCCTTCTCGAAAATGAAACGTTTTTCCCGCATCCCGGAACCCAAAACACAGCCGCCTGCCAGGATTTATGAACACCATTATCATGAGGCATCAGATTGAGAGGGGGAGGAGTCGAAATGCATATCTTATCTGCTGGGAGATCAGAAGTAGAGGCATACCTTGAGCGTGCGATGTGAGATCTACCTTCGATGGCGGTGCTGTATTGTGCCTAGGTCGTTGTGGTGGGCATCCATCTCGATACGTCCGATTGCAGCACTGATATTGGGTGTGCGGCGTTGGCGTGTGGTTTTGTATTGAACGGGCGCCCACATGTCGCCCTCCCGGAGATCTTCGCCTAGGAATGGCCACTTCAAGCCATCGTCTACGTGAGCCACGCGGCAAGCTCATGCTGAGGAGGAGAGAGCAGACAGCGGCGGGCGCAAGTGGGGGCAGTCCCGCTTCGCCATGTGCGGTAGCACTATGACGAGGTGCCACTTGTACGGCAGCGGAAAAGCTCAGTATGTGAGAGTAAGCATGTCACATGACATGTTTGCGGAGTTTTTACCGCCTGTTCTAGTTCCCAGACGAATTTTAATGCAACCGAACGCAGCATATCCCCTCTGGTTTCGCACGAGTACATGGCATAGGGGTCGTAGTGCTGTACCCGGATTGCAGTTGGCCCGGGACTATACCCGTAGTGTGATACCCACTCTACGGACTCCTCTCCAGCAGCGCAGCAGCAAAAACAATGAAACTCATAACGTTCACACAGGCGATGGAACATCGCAACTGCTGTCGATGTGTCTGCAGTCATCGCCCAAATGTACCCATACTTGTGGTAGGGAACTGGCCAACCTGTGTCAGGCATGCAAAACTATTCCTACCCGTTTGTACTGCAGTGCAGTGGAAATTGGTGATACTAAGGCGCGATCTCAGTACCTGCCGTAGTCGAATCTGCGATGAGCGACAGGATTGTTGGGCTGAACCAACACGAACGAACATATACGTACGTACGCGATCGTATGTACCCGTATCCGTGATGTTTGGGTTCATTCTTCTGAGAAAAAAAAAAATCGTCAGCGGCAGAAGGGGCAGCAACGGCAGCAGCGGCAGCAGCGGCAGCAGCGGCAGCAGGCGTGGCGGCGGCGGCAGCAACAACTGCAGCAGCAACAGTAGGGCACACGAGGCCAGAGTCAGCGTCGTTGCACGCTCGGCTTGTCGGCCTAACCCCTTGAACCCTTTGTACACCTACTCGCTATTATTGTTCAACTTGTGTTTCCTAGTTCCCCATCTCGAAAACCGGCATAATTTGAAGATGAAAAATCTGCACCTGGCATGTTGTGTCCAACAGACAGGGCTTCTCCTAGCAGGTGCCACCAGTACTGCTGCTATACGACATATTCAGCAGAGCTTCCCCAGCAGCAAACAACAGCAGCAGCAGTAGGACAGGCCAGCGTCGCTGTACGCTCGGCTTGTCGGTCTAACCCGTAAACCCTTTGTACACGTACTCGCTTGTATTGTGTGTTTCCTGGTTCCCAACTCGAAATTCGGCACAACTTGAAGACGAAATATCTACTGCAGGTGTCCAACAGAGCTTCTCGTAGCAGGTGCCACCACTACTACAATACGGCTGTGTGCCATATGTTGCAGAGCCTCTCCTGGTCCTCCGTCCCCTCATTAGTAGGGGGGTGGGCCTGACAGTACCACCTGCAGCATAGACTCAGCCCACAGTCAACCCGCTTGGTGCCGGGCAAGGCCAACGCGTGTGGATGACGACCTCGAAGATGTCAGGTAGATCACGTGCTGTCAACTCGCATGGGCATGCTACAATCGGGTCGAACGGGAGCTGTACGATACGGAAGATGCCCCTATCACTCTAAAAGTACGCATACCAGAGGTCGAGGTGGTGGAGACCCTGCTGTATGGTGGACTCATGGCCGGGAACACTTCGCTGAGCTCCGAACGGCACATTTTATCTCCTCCTACGAATCATTGGTTTCCAGCGCCGACAAAGCCGTACGCCAAGGCCCTCAAAAGGCACAATGCGAGGGCGTTGAGACGACCATCCGCAAACGACGCCTTCTCTTTGCGGGGGGCGTACAACGGACGACCAATGAGTGGCTGACCTGATGGGTGATGATCTGGACGATGGTTGGTGGGGAGAACCCGGGACTAGGCCGACCAGAAAATAACTGGGCCCAATGTCTAGCAGACGAATTCAGGGTTTTTCAAGCCACCGAAGGGTCCACGAAAAGCTCCCTTTTGATGTTCAGAGGAGAGACGGTGTTATGGCCGAGGGTGGCCACGAAGAGGGGCAAGTGGTACCGGGAGGTCGTCAAAGCAGCGGACTGTTTCATGGCGAGGTGGTACAGAGACGAAGCGCAGAGAAGCCTACTGCGCCACGCATCTGAGGACACCAAGAGGGGCGACACGGAGACTGGGGGGGTTCAGCCGTACTGATACAGCTGTCGACGCATGCAGAAACGAGAAGATAGATTGGGTGGCTAGGTAACGGTTCGACGAAACCTTGAATTCTAGCAGTTTTTGTTTGTTGTTGAGTTGGTCGATGAAGGGGAGCGCGACAGCGGCAATGCGATCACTTGACACCGCTGTTGACGAGAGTGGGAAGGAGACGGCAGAGAGTGTATCTAGGTCCGCGAATCGGTTTTCTGGCAAAGACGGGCACCCATGTTACTATCACCGCCTGGAGTAAGATTTTTCTCTTTTCCTTTTTCCCTTCCTTCTCTTCCTTCTTGCTCATTTGCCTTGTCTCTCCCGGTTTTCCTCTTCCCTCCCCACCGTCGTTATGCCAGTGTCTTCGTCTCTTTCGTGCTTCTTTGTCCGTGCAGCAATGTTTTCTTTTTGAAGACGCATGCTTTCCTTTGATTAAATAGCAGGCTTTCTGGTCTCCTTGCGCCATTTTTATTCTGTTTTATTTCAACTTTTAGACTGTATTTTTGCTCTTATTTTCTGGTCTTCCTTGTGTTGTGTTCTCGTACCCGGTGCTCTGGCATTTCACTTGATCTACCCATGAACTTTCGATGTTTTTTATTTGCATTGGGACCGTGTCTGTCTCACAGTCTATGACCACATAATTCTCTAGGTCCGGAATTCGAAACCTGTATGTGCCCCCTCTAAACGAAACTCCAATCCTCGCAAAGTCTGGTCCCAAACCGCCCCCGACGTTGATGGGTATATCGCGCGAATCGATAGTGGAGACATATCCCAGCAGTCTCGGCCAACGTTCGGACAAACGAAGCCCTGCGCCTTGAGCTACGCGACCCAGCTCATCCTGCGAGACAATCACTTGTAGACAATCGCTTGCGCTACAGTCGGTACGAGCAGCGAAATCCTCCGCAAATTAGCAACAGCGCATCGATCGTAGCAAAAGTGGAACTTTCTTGTAGAAGCATGGCTCACTCAGCGGGGTTGACGAACGGCGTTAATGAGGTCGTTGCCCGCCGCTCGCAAACAGCCGTGCAAGATCTATTCTGGCTGCAAGGTCTGCACCCCATGGGGTTTGCGATATACTCTGTGGCGTTTTATGGCAGGGTCGCTTCCTGATCCAATGTAAATCGAATTACTTCCCAGACCTGTGACACCAACGGCAGCAGCAGCAGCAGCAAAGCGGCAGCAGCACCGCATACTAAGGGTACTTCGGATCTTCTTGGCGCCGTGCAAGGTCCCAGAGCGATCGCTGCTCGATCGGGAAGACTCGCAAGCATGGAAACCCGTGCAAGAAGAGATACTGACGCAGGGGCACAAAGTTCCTCTCGGAGCGCACCACGCGCAGCAAGGGTCGGAAGGAGGTTGCTGCTTCGAGAAGGTGTGTCAAACGCCTCGTATAACCGCTACCCGTGTAGCCGTAATCCTAGTCATCAATTGTTGAGAGAAACACAGCAGTGTTGTGCTGTTGCTCTCGCCCGTCAACCGTAGTTGCCAAGCCCCCGTAAGTCTCCCTCCCTTGTTGCCACACTCCCTGCAACCAAACCGTGCGTCATTTTGCTTTCATGGAATCAGTACTTCGTGGTTATGAGGCGCAGCCTCAATACCTGCAGTAGTGTTCAAGTAGTCTAGTCTGCCATGCTGCGTTAGCACGGATTCAAATCTCTCTTTCGCCCTGTTTGGAGCTTTGCTGCGCGGGTCCGGAGGAGGCTGCTGCTACGAGAAAGTGTGCCAAACTCCCCGCATAGCCGCTCCCCGTATAGCCATGATCTTAGTCAACAACTTTTTCGAGGAAAATACAGCAGTGTTGCGCTGTTGCTCTCGTCCGTCAACCATAGTTGCCGCCGTGAATCTCCCTCCCTTGTTACCACACTCCCTGCAACCAAACCGTGTGGCATTCTGCTTACGTGGAATTAGTATTTCGTGGTTTTGAGGCGCAACCTCAATACCTGCAGTACTGCTGTAGTTGTTAAGTTGGCCATTCTGCGTCAATACAGAATTTTCTCTCTTCTCTTTTTGCCCTGTTTTGATCCTTGCTGCTCACGGGTCGGAAAGAGGCTGCTGCTGCGAGAAGGTGTGTCAACCGCCCTGTATAACCGTTGCCCGTACTTTGGGTTGTATTTGCTGACCACCAGCCCATGCTGCACCGCTATGTGACGAAAACCACCCTACTTCTCCACACAAACCAACGATATTTTCTACTTAAATGTCGCATTTTTGGTATCTTACCATGATAGGCAGACGAGGGTGTAATAGACATTTTCTTTCGACCTAATTCGCCCACGAACCCACCGACGTTCCGATGCTTACTGCTGTACTAGTAGAGCACAACCGCTGCCACGCCAGCGGGGCCTGCATACGTATATACCCGCACCACCGACGTTCTGATGCTTACTCATGCTTTGGGTTATGTTTGCTGACCCCCAGCCCATGCTGCAACGCTATGTACCAAAACACTAACCCACCTATCCACCCAAACCACCCACACCCCCAGCACATTTTATTTTGCACTAATCCGCCCACCAACCCACCGACTTTCGATGCTTTCTGCTGTACTAGTGGTACGACAGCTACCACGCCAGCGGGGTCGGTTACGTTTATACATACATCGCCGACGTTCCGATGCTAACTCATGCTTTGGGTTGTGTTTGCTGACCACCCGCCCATGCTACAAAGCTTAATGGCGAAAAACCAACCCACCTATCCACCCAAACCACCCACACCCCCAATAGTGCAGCAGTACAGCAGTACAACAGTACTACAACAGCCTACTAATCCGCCCACTAATCCACCGACGATCCGATGATTCCTACTGTACTACAGTAGTTGTTATATACTTCATTCTATCTCAAAGACCTCGTACGATTATGATGCTTTCCGCCTGACTGCCCGTCTCCGGGCTTCTTATCTTTGCTATTGCGGGTCTTGCGGGAGTCGTCGCAAGCCGGTACCCTGGTCTCCCATCGTTAAGGCACCTCCCGTATAGGCGTGTTACCATCCTTTGGGCGTGATTGACGGGAGTACTTCCACCTTGATGGGGAGGTGTGCCAGCTTCCTTCCATCACGGGCACCACCCCCCCGTTCGAGTGCTGCAATTGCGACCACTCAGCTGTCTTTGACCTGTCGAGTCAAGGTGAGACAGAGTTCTGCTTCTTCGAATATTGCTTCTATGAGCAACCGAGGGCGGTCCGCACCGCTGTTATGTTACGACAACAGAACAGATCGCGCTAGCGCACGTCATCCGCGTACCGGAGCGCAAGTGCGAGCGTCGGTTCGCTAAACAAGGCGTACAGCAAGGTGGAGTCTCCCGCTAGCGCGAGCGATGGTTCGCCAAACAGCGCAAACAGCACGGTGGGGTTGCCCGCAAGCGCAGGTTCATCCGCGAAAGCCGTTTCGGCCGCAAGCGCGCTTTCAGCGCAAGCGCGATTTCAGTTTCAGTCGGGGGAGCGCGAAGCCGACCACTTCACCGGCGGGCGCGAAAGACGGTGGTTCGATCCAAGGTGCAGAGTCTGCCGTGAAAGCGGCTGCAACCCCGACCGCTTGGGGCCCTTGTGTCCGGGGGGGTAAGGGAACACGGCCCCGCGTAGTTTAGATGCAGCGCGTTTCTAGTCGGATTATTTTTGCCGTATCTGCCTCTCTGCATCGGCATCGGCATCGGCATTGGTGTAGCAAACGTGCCACAACATGTTTGGTTGGGTTGCGTTGGGTTGCGTTGCGTTGCAAGGGGTAAGAGTAAAATGGCCCCGCGTAGATTAGATGTAGCGCTTTTCTACGCTTGTGACGGTACTCATGTGATTTGACTCTTCCTTTACCGTGCCACAACATCTTTCGATCGGCTCGTGGTGTTTCGTTCCCTGTGTTGGGCTGGTTTAAGCAACATTTTTCGAGTATTTATACAGAAGTAGTGGCGACCGTTGATTGTTCGCTCGAGATCGTCGTGTCCTTGTTCGACCAATCTACTCTCCGCGCTGCTGTGTCATGGACCAGGTTTAATAAAGAGCAAATGCCAAAATCAGGTATACCTGATTCGTTTGAGCCAAAATCAGTTACATGCTAAAACCAAGTAAAAAACGTGCCACGAGCGGTGTGATGTCCATGACAATCCGGTAAAAGAAGAATGCGCCTATGTAAAGCATTAAGCGTGCCACATGGCCTCCAAAAATCGGAATTTTGTTTTCTTCAGGGTGTAGGTACCTCGGGCTCCACTTGAACCGGCAAAGAGTCACTATTAATATGCTTCGTTTGTTTCGCCACGGCGGGAGCGCCAAGAGTATTTACTCTGGCGCCCCCCCCCCGTTAACAGCTTTACAGCTTCCAGACCGTCCTCGCGGAATCGCCTGCTCGGCACGAAATTATCTTGCCGTACCAAACCTAAGACCACCCCGACGCGGGGTGGTGCAGACGAAACGCCGAGTGTCCATGGTGCTGTAAAGACTGCTGTGAACATAGAAAACAACAGAGTACACACAACAACTAACTGAAGCACATCGCACACCCCAAACTTTACATTTAAAAAAAGAAAAAGTGAAACCAGCGTACGCATGTATGCATGTATATACGTACTTTTACGTACGACGTACGAGTATCATACAGAGTTTATACGTAAATATACCGAGGGTGGGCAGAAGCATACGGAGAGAGAACACAGTGTATGTATGGCCTCTCTGATTGGTTCAAAGTTGGCCAAAATCAGTTGAAAGCTAGACAGGGTAGAAAAAAACAAGTGTACCTTGCCCTTTTCGTGCCAAAATCAGTTACAACGTCAGCTTGGCCAATAGCAGGGCTCCTGGTGTGTGTTTTGTACTTGATTTCAGTATGTAACTGATTTTGGCACGAAAGTGGCCAGGTGTATAATACCTGATTTTGGCAAAAACCCTTTAATAAATACTACACTAAACAACGAAAATACTAAATGAGGCCACCTAAGGAACAGCAGGGCAACGATTGCCGCTCTGCTCTACATTTGTATCTATCTAGGATAAGGAATGAGGACAGACAGTGGGTGTGCTGATGAAGCTGGGTAGAAAGTACGATTTAATGTGAAGACAACAAACATAGAACTTGTATCTCCCTAGGATTGACGAATCAGCACGGACACTGGTTGTGCTGGATGTCGATCGGAAAAAAGAACGGTTGATTGTGAAGAACACACAAATGGTGAAGAACATAGAAAAACCTGCCACTGCTACTGCGGTATGTGACCCGGATTTGAGTTACCTGGTACGACCGTTACGAAACAGGAGGGAGCGTGAAAAGAGGAGCAAAAATTTCGAATGGGGTGAAGCATTCTCAAGTTGAAAAATAGGGTAGACACAAAACAATATACCCTTCTCCTTCCTTTTGGATTAGTCTGAAACATGGTGTTGTTGTCAACTGTTTTGTGGGTAATTATATGTGTTTCACTTGTCGATGCGTGTTCTTATTGATTTTTTTTTTTTACAATAATGTAAGGTATGAGCCGTACTGTAGTGTGTGGAGCGGATAAGAGCCTACTCTATGACCCCGGATCTGAGTTACTACTAGGATGGAGAGAGAAAAAACGGAGAAGTCATGGGATGGAGAAAAACAAGAACAAAAGCTTGGTGAAGAAGACGTTCATTGATACCTGATACATTGGACCCCCCCCCTACTCACCCATCCACCCACCATACAAGGTTTCGAATGTCGTTGGTGCGTGGTGTTTCCTGGTTCGTTTCCGGTTGTCCCCGTGGGTAGGGTCGCATACAGAGGTGACCGAACGCGTGGCAATGTTCCGATTGCATTCTGAAGCCATGTCGGCTTCGGCATCGAGTCCTATCATAGTCTACCTTGCTTTCTGGTTGGTTTGGTTTGTTCGGCTTTGAAAAAGTTCCTCGTTGTGTTTCCATCTTGTCTGAGGCTCAGGGGGGGGGAGGGTCTTCTCTTGGATTTTTCTTTGCTACTCGTACGTATTCACTCACATATTCATTTCTCGAACGGTAAAAATGTGAAGAACACCCTGTTGCGAGTTAGGGGGTCCCCCTAGTTAGGGGATCCCTTTTACCATAGGGGATCCCCTCTTAGCTTAGGAGACCCCCCCTCCCCTTAGGGGATCCCCCTCACTCATCTTAGGGGATCCCTACTCACCTTAGAGGATCCCCACTTACCTTACGGGATCCCATCTCGCCTTAGGGGATCCCCAACAGGCTTAAGGGATCCCCAACAGGTGTAGGGGATCCCCAACAGGCTTAGGGGATCCCCAACGGCCTTAGGGGACCCCCACCATGTGTGTATTGGATGTGCACCCAAATATACGAATCGTATGTAATATATCATCTCTATTTAGTTTCTCCTTTTGAAATAATCGTGAGCATTGAGGGATCCCCTAACATCATTTGGGTGATATTCCAATATCACAGATGATACTGGGAAAATCACCCAAATGTGATATTGGAATATCACCGATATGCAACATGGAAAATCATGTTAAACCTGGTTGTTAAAGTTTTACAAACACAAGGCGAGAAGGGACATCCCCTCAGACTGTTGGGGATCCCGCAAGCCAATCCATAATTTAGAACCAAATTTCACGATGAATACCATGTATTACGGGGGTCCACAGTTAACAGGACCAAATTTTCTTAGTAAAAACAGGGAAATATATAGTTTTTTATGTAAATCATAGGTCCTATTAACTATGTACCCCCGTAATAGTCACATTTGGGTGATTTTCCAATCAATGTCATCTGTGATATCGGAATTTCACCCATATGGTATTAGGGGATCCCCCAATTCTCACGAGAATTTCAAAAGGAGAAACTGAATAGAGACGATATACCTGGTATCACATACGATTCGTACATTTGAGTGCCCATACAATACACACATAGTGGGGGTCCCCTGAGGCCGTTGGGGATCCCCTAAGCGTGTTGGGGATCCCCTAAGCCTGTTGGAGATCCCCTAAGGCGAGATGGGATCCCCAAAAGTGAGTGGGGATTCCCAGGGGTGAGTAGGGATCCCCTAAGATGAGTGGGGATCCCCTAAGGTAAGAGGGGATCCCCTAACGCAAAAGGGATCCCCTAACTAGGGGGATCCCCTAACTCCCAACAACACCTACACATCTTCACTCCCTTGTCTACCGCCATGGAAAAACTCTGGTAGTTGTAAAGCAAAGGACAAGTATGGCGACTGAAGTAAAAGAATGTCGTGACTAGACAGTCTGGAGTTTGGCGGATCGGGAAAGAAGATTACGAAAGTAAAAAAAAACGAGGTAGGGAGGGGGAGCAGGGGGGGGTGGTTCCAGTATAGGGAGATCCCTGGTTAGGGGGTCACAGCAACACAGCTACACGTATATACGTGGCAGGCATACGCAGCAGCATCGGTACAGCAGGAGCAACAGCAGCAGTGGTGGCAGAGATGGTCGACGTTAGGTCCATAGGGGAGTAGGGATGCAGCAAGTGGTGGAGGTTGCCTGTCAGAGTGGAGGGCAAGTCAGCCGCGTACATAAGCTAGAATGGGAGACGGGGGAGAGGGGGCAAGGGGAAATGAACGAGGGGGACCAGTCACAACAGTTTCACCCACCTCCCCCGTGGGCGACACAGTTTCACCCACCTCCCCCGTGGGCGACACAGGATACTAATACACACGCAATTTTCCGGAAGAGTAGACCCAAAGTCGGCGTACAATTGAGGTAATTGTTTGGTATTAACGCCGGAATGCTGAATTTTGGATGGATGCTTTGATGCCCAAGATACGTTTGGCTTCGATATTTGTTTAGGCTGTGGTATTGCGCTTTGAATTTGGTACTTCAAATGGGGGATGATATTTTAATTTTAGGTTTGGGATTCAATACATGATATCCGACCAATATTATCAAGTTTTAGGCTTCATGATGCCGAACATTGCGACACTGCCACTATTCAGAGAACGCAGGAATAATGGTCGATCAGTTTTTGCATCAATATTGAAATTGCATAAAAAGAAGAATATCTGGCCGGAACACACTGACTGGTGGGTGGAGAAACAAGAAGTTCTCGTTATCGTGCCTTGCCAACTCGAATACAGTATTACAATAATACAAGAACTTCCGACGCAGTAGCCTCATGAGGCGTCTGTCACGCTTCTTTTTCCACCAGCTATTCCACAAACATTCAAGCACTCTTCTGCACCTATCTTTCTTTCTCGCCACGCAGGAGGCTACATCTGGCTGTCTTTGCAGTTTGAGCCAATCCCTCTCACGAACCGGCTTCCTTCTGACAACCCCCGTATCCACAGCTCCACAGACAACCACACCGATAAACACCACCTCTGCATCACACGCCACACCTTCTATTAATATCGAAAGACCCAAACCTTCTATCTCTGCTTTGGACCATGACGGGAGGAAACATAAAGTTCTCGACACCGTTTGCAGTCGGCACCATGAATCTGAAGAACCGCGTGGTGCATGCGCCGCTGTCCCGAATGAGAGCGTCCATGGACCTGGTGCCCACAGACAGGGACGCCGACGTGAGCATGCTTGTGTACTACGAGCAGCGGGCTTCTGCAGGTAAGGAAGTAGCACAGCTTGTTTACTTTGGGTACGCGCTTTTGTGAACGTTGTTATACAGTCCTGTGATGGAATTGAGCCAACGGGAGAAGGGAAATGAATCGATCAGCGAAAGGTAAAATATACGCCCAACTTAGAGTAGGGTTGAACTCTTAGCATAACCCAAGGATCACGCAGCCTTTTCTCGCTTCGCGCGTGCAGGTCTGATCATCTCAGAGGCAACGGTCGTCTCCCAAGAGGCACAGGGGTACCCACTAACCCCTGGCATCTTTACCCCCGACCAGATCGCCGGGTGGAAAAATATCACCAACGCTATCCATGCCAAGGTACGTGTGAGATGGCCCAACTTCCGTAGACCAACAGAGAGATGTTTTCTAATATAACATTCTTTGCTGCGGTTGCAGCAGCTGAGACAGCCTGCATTTTACGACGGGTAGGCCTCTTACAATAGGTAGGTTGTTTAGGCGAACAGGTTCTTGGCGACTGTAGGTGAGAGAAAATGTACTTTGCACCTAGAGCCGATAACGTTGTTGCCACACCGTTAGAAGAAGGTATATGTAGTCGAGTCCTTCGGAGCTGCGGTTCTCGCATGGTAGACTAGTGAACCCGTTGTTTGTGTATACTGCTGGCGTCGTTTGAGCCAATAATCCTTCGCGAAACAGTGTAGACTGGGCTGACGCGATACCCCTGTGGTGTGTGTGGTGTTTTGTCTACTATTGTATGTATCATTGTTCCAGCACTATTTAATAGTAGTAGCTGCAATATATCTCTTGAGGTTTTATAATGGGACTGCTGTGGCCTAAATCAGGCGTATACCTGATTCTTTTGGTTCAAAATCAGGTTTATACTCAAACTAAGAAGAAATCGCGTACCACGAGTGGTAGTTTGTTCATGAAAAAAAAATGTTTTAAATGAGTCTAAACATTAAGCGTGTGGCCTCCTAAATCAGATCTAAGTTGTTTCGTGTTCTTGAGGGTATGCCGGTGGGTACCACGGGCTCCACTTGGACCTGCAGAGAGTAACCAGGTTTCGTTTGTTTCGCCATGGCGGAGCGCCAAGAGTATTTATTCTGGGCCTTCCCCCCCTCGTTGCCAGCTTTGAAGCTTCTCGATAATTGCCGCGGAACCGCCTGCTGGACACCAAATTTGCTTGCCGTAGCAAACCGGAGACCACCTCGACGCGGGATGGTGCAGACGAAATGCCGTGTGTGCTCATGGTGATGTAATATAGTCCAGGCAGAACAATTTTCCAGAACTTCGGCGTTCACATATTCAATTGAATTGTTTTGCGATGATGGTCACTTATTTTCAGAAGACATAAATATATTGCCAGAACGCTCTGTTTCTGACGAATCGAACCATTCTGCCAGATTGTTTGTTTTCGTCGTCGCGTCGGAGTAATTTGTTTTTCCGACACAACTTTGTTAAGATTTTGGAGGCCGACACACAGCAGCAGTAGTTGTCATTTTGTTTCGTTGACGCCGGTTTCGAACGTATCTCGTCCAGGGGCAAATTCCTGTGGATCAAATTTTATTTTATCTATTTTGAAGCGAGATACAGACGAAAAACCCACCTTCCCCCGGCTCCATCTGTTGGGGTTTTAGTGCAAAACCGACACGATGGATGTAAAAAAACTCCTCTGCTTGAAATGGACGTAGACCCAGTACCATTTATTTTGTTTTTTGAAAACAAATCCGTGGGCAGAGAAAAGTTCATTCATGAATCTTCGTATTGTATATGACACGTATATTATCGTGTATGGACATATGTATCATTCATTGTGGATACACCGGCGTCCCCGGTGGCTTGGTAGGTGGTCCGCGAGCCTATCAAGATCAATTTCGTGAGTTCGAGTCTCACCGAGTGCATGCTCGTAGGGACTTTTTCTTGCATAAAATTGATCAGCGGAAAGCGCGAGGGCGTGAGTTAGCTGTACATTCGATGAAAATCGACGAGCAGTGGGAATGCTGAACCTTATGCGCGATAAAAACTAAAGGCACGTACCGGGGGGGAGAAGGGATGACACCTGTGACCACGGCTTGTGCAGAAGATCGTCGAGGCTAAAACCTCCTACGAATGGCTGGAAAGTAAAAGTGATGATAAAAAAATGTACAATACTTTATTTTACCTTCTCCTGAACACGTTAATGTGCCTCCTCGATCAATCAGGTACCAGTATGCGTTGGGCGTCGTCTCCAAATATTATTTCGATTCGGATCATTTTTTTCTTTTTTTTTTACTTTTCGGGGTATTTTCGGGGTATTTTTTCCCAAAATTATGGAAAGATGGCCATTGTTTATGGTTTTTTTCAAGACCGGTTTTGAACTCTTCTCGGCCGCATGATTCTGGAGCACTTTGTTTTACGTGTCAATTCTTAAATATGACGGAGAAAAAACCGGTAACACCTTTGGAAAAATTGTCCTGCCTGGACTATACGACTCCTGTGAACATCGGAAACAACAGAGTACACATCACAACAAATAACTCACTGGAGCACGTCGTGCACCCCAAACAAGAAAAAGTGAAATCAGCGTACGTAGGTAAGTATGTACGTAAGTATGCATAAATACGTATGTACGTGCGAGTACAGAATTTATACGCAAGATTTCAACCGAAGGACCGCAGACCCATACGCAGAGAAAAAACAGAGTGCGTATGGCCTCTCTGATTGGTTCAAAGTTAGTCAAAATCAGTCGAAAGCTACAGCGACAGGGGCCAGCAGTAGACAAAGTCAGGTATACCTTGGCCTTTTCGAGCAAAACTCATGTACGATGTCAACCTGGCCAATAGCAGGGCTCCTGGCGTATGTTTTGTACTTGTTTTATTAGTCATATATAACTGATTTTGGTCGAAAGGTGACCAGGAATACCTCATTTTGGCTAAAACCCTATGATTTTTATTGATGAAGTGGCAGCTCCGTGTCACATCGACAGCGAGGGAACTGCATTCGCTTCTGTCTACGGGATCATTATTAGGTGTGTGTGCTTTATCTACCCGTCGACATCCAGCACACCCTGCCCGTGCCGTTTCTCCAGTCTTTAGGAGGTATGGTCTCTTCTTGCCATTGATTTCTGTATTCCCGTGTGTTGCTAGATTTAGTTTAGGGTTTGTTCGTTAGTTTTAGTTACTACGCACTTATTTTTGTTCCTGGTTTCATTAAGGTGTTTGTCTTTCGTGTGTGACAAGAGAATGGGACGAAGTTGAGTAGGACGGGATGGAGAGGAGGGGGCAGCGGTCGTGGGGAAAACCACGGTTGACGAAAGCTGGAAGGAGACGGCAGGAAGGGTAGCAAGGCACCAGGAAGACTAGTAGGTAGAACCTACCTGTGCTACTCATGCCTAGACGTGGGTACCGGATGAAGAAAAATTAGTTCAGCACGATTTTTCTGAAATCCGGCAGGCGTTTGCAATTTGTCGGTTTTCAATTTAGAACACCGGATTTTACTCTAGTTCATTTTTGTTGGTTTTAGGGGCGTCCCCGGTGGCTTGGTAGGTGGTCCGCGAGCCTGTCAAGATCAATTTCGTGAGTTCGAGTCTCACCGAGTGCATGCTCATAGGGACTTTTTCTTGCATAAAAAATTGATAAGCGGAAAGCGCGAAAGCGTGAGTTGGCTACATTCGATGAAAATCGACGAGCAGTGGGAATGCTGAACCCTATGCGCGATAAAAACTAAAGGCACGTACCGGGGGGGAGAAGGGACGACACCTGTGACCACGGCTTGTCCAGAAGATCGTCGAGGGTAAAACCTCCTACGAGTGGGCTGGAAAGTAAAAGTGATGATAAATCACTTGCACGAACCTGCGGCAATGAACAACGTGAATATTTAAACATGACAGCGTGAAAATTGGGCAAATAAGGTAGCGAAGAGAACCAGATACACACTTGGGAGTACACAACAAAGTGCAAATCGAGAAAAAATCGAAAAATCACCCTTAGTTTCCAATGACAGGAACTTCAACCCTTTCAGAACTTCAGTCCCGTTTTGGGGATAATCCACTCAATTTTCAAGTAGTTTACCTCCCAAAACAGGATTGCAGTCCTAATGCCAGTCCAAAACCGGTAAAACAGATTTTTTTCGGTTTTAAGAATAACGCCTCCTATCCGGGTTTCGGTTTTTCGAAAATGCTGCACTTTGGAGGTCGCCTCCCCTCATGGTGTCGGCCTTGTCGTGGTCTTGGACAGGCTTGGCCGAATCCTTGACACGCACGCACGGTGTCTTTCTTATATGCTGCAAGGAGGTTCCCTCACGAAACCTCCCTCGCATCTCGCGAGGAAAAATATATTAGGATATGAACACTCTTTGCAGGTGAAGGCTTGACAAGGGGACGTACCGTCTTCTCTTTCACTGCAACGTTATGTACCAAAAACCCTTTTCGACTGCGACAGCACACTTCGTGCTTATCAACCCGGCTGACAAGTGCCAGGTTTCGCAGAGTTTGTTTGATTGTCGGTAGCTGAATACGGTTTCACAATGGTTGTCTCTTTTTTTCTTATGTCAGTGCTATCTGTCGTGTGGTCACACCAAGACAGCGCTCCTCCTGAAGGCTGCGGTGGTTTACGACACGGGCGAATGTGTGCGTATCTACTTGCTGCTCGGACTGGCGTTGCCTTGTTATGGAGCAAGTGTCGGATGGATGTTTGTATTTGGCGTGCACATGCCTAGGCATCAATACTTACGGGGTAAGTTCGCGATGTGACCTCGTCTTTGCCCGCATGGTCTCGCAGAGATATCTGTGGTCGAACCGGGCCCCTTCGAAATATGATATTTTGGTAAAACGGTGGTATGCTCGTGATGGTTGTCGAGCCGCTCCTATTTTGTGGTTCGTTCGAAGCTAACGTTTACTTATTGTCGGATTCCTGAGACAGAGACTTCAGTCGCGAGACATCTTCATCCTCAGCAAATGCGCAAACAAATCCTGATAGAGTGCGATCTATCGTTGCTTCACGTCACCGTTGGTATCTATTGATTTTTCTTACCATAGGTGATACCGTCTGTTGCCTTTTGGTTCTATATTTATTTGCGGCAACAGAACATCAGGATCGCTTATACTTCGTATCATTGTTTGATGGAGCTCCTGTATGCTGTTGCAATATTCAATTCCCACAATTTTCTCGTTCCGCTGTTTGACGACGGGGGACGTGGTGTGTTCGAGAGACGCAATGTGTAAGCCGTTTCACTTTTGTTCCTTTTAGTAAACGGCTCGAATGCGTGACACTGCTGTGTGGTTACCTCGTCTTCGCGAAACTCGACTTTATTTTATGCGTTAGGTAAAATAGTGCAGATTTTCTTCGCTCGGTCCAAGCTTGTAACCGACCGCTTTGCCGACAGCATATATAATGACTCAATTATTTATTGAGCTTCATCTGGATGGTCCAACGCGAGTTGGGGATTGTTTTTTGTTATCCAAAAATAATCCAACCAGGTTATCACAATCATGTATGTGTTGGTGCTTTTTCCCGCGGATGGTAGGTGTGGGTGAGGTGCACGGATGTTTTCTAGTGTGTGACAGTTGTGAGCGAATGGTGTGTGATCTTTCCACGAAACAGCGGGTTGGAGTTTAATCGAACCGAATCCGGATCTGGTATATTTACCAGCACTTATTGATCAGGATGAAACCACACGGGATACGCAATGAGCTTCGGTTATTCCGCTGCACGTTCCGATACTTTTCGGCGTGCTGGTTCGGGAGGCAATTCGTAGGTTGTCTCGTTTTGGATACATGATTTCCTTGACATCTGCTTCGTATGCTTGCTTCGCAAGGAATGCCAAGGACAACATCTACTGGTAATCGTGCTGGTCTACCGAACACAAGGAAGAAATGTATTGCATGCACCGTACTTTAAGTAGTACCAGGTAGTAGATATTACATTGTGGCTAATTGTGCTAGCGGTAAGAGCGATGTACAGTAGGCACGATCGATCGAGCTGTGCATGCTGGGCATAAAGTGCATTGTTCAGTGCACATACACGTTTTAAAACTTGGACTTTCCCTGACTGTTATGTGCGGTTTTTCTTGAATCCGTCTGTGCGACCGGTGAATCACTTTATTTCTGAATACGGGACTTTGATCTAAATGTAGAATCTCGGGTGGACCGAAAGGTATCCATTGATAATAGCATTGATCAATGATTGCCTGCGTGATTACGCGAGAAGACGTCATATGGGATTGGTGTTTAGATTGCAAACCATATTTGTTCCTCCATCAATGTGAGGACGTATTTGCGTTTTTACACCGGTGGCTGAAGCGTATTACGATTTACATTCGACGAAGTCGACCGATCTCGTTTCGAGTGGCCGCTAAACGGGTACACGTCCCATGGGTGTAGTATTGGTGTTTAGATTTCAAACAATATTTTTTTTCTCCATCATTGTGAGGACGTATTTGCATTTTAGACCGGCGGATGAAACATACCTCGAATGACGCTTTTTATTGGACGAAGTCGCCCGATCTTGTTTCAACAGACCGCTGAACAAAGTACACGTCCCATGCGTATAGCTTTGATCAAGTATGTGCCGTATTTCGGCATTAGCATGCTAAGCATTTTGGCACCAGTTACGTACGTCACGATACATTGTCGAACACGAGAATGTTTGGCGTACTTTTTCGTACGTTGGTCGGAATGCAAGGTTGCCTCCGGTCGTGATTCAAAATACCCACGACAGGGTCTGGTACGACTTGTAACTTCCCAAATTTATGCTTCACTGCGAAATCGTTCGACTGCAAGTCGTGCTACTGCCCAGCGACACAACATGTTATTCTCAGTTTGTAGAACTGAGTCTCTGTCTTGGTAAATGCAAATATGTCTGTCTGTGTGTCTGTCCGCAAAGCTTATATTTTCGAACACATTCCAATGTCCGATATATAAGCTCGTTACAGATGATATTCGTGCGACGTATTCGACCCTTACGGACCTTATATACTGAAACATACCATTCCACCAGGCAAATTTAGCCATATAATACATCCACGACATCGTACCATGGTACCATACCGCAAATGTACCATACCATGTACTGTGTTTTTTCCCGTACCATACCGTCAACACATACCATACCACCATGTCCCATATATCATATTCCCATATACCATACCACCAACCTATCCCATATCCCATACCGAGTTGGGGAGACGTCTATACACCAGACCAGGTGCCTGCTACTGCTGTAGTGCTGTCTTGTTGTACGAGGGTGGCGATGAATACAAGAGTTGGCTCAGACGCTAGGGTCCTACGCTCAGTGCAGCGCATTGGCGGCTGGTGTGCACGAAATAGATGAAAACATTATCTACGAGTACTACTACTACTGTTTCCGTCTCGAATGGCAAAAAATGGGCTTCTTTACAGGATTGGGAGGATACCGTAGGACGCCGCCGGCAAGCTCTTTCCCCCTAGAGCATGCAGCCACCTCATTTCTTCGAGCCTGTCATCTATACTAGTTGATCTTTCCCGCCACCGAGCGGGTTGCCCGTGGGCTGAGTCTCTGTCGAGATCGAGCGTCTATCGTCTATCGCCGCACAAGCAGGTATTTTGCAGTACAACAAACGTGTCGAATGGCAAAAAATGGGCTTCTTTTCAGGTTTGGGAGGATACCGTTGGACGCCGCCGGCAAGCTCTTGCCCCTAGAGCATGCATCCTCCTCATTTCTTCGAGCCCGTCATCTATACTAGTTGATCTTGCCCGCCACCGCGCGGGTTGCCCGTGGGCTGAGTCTCTGTCGAGATCGAGCGTCTATCGTGTATCGTCGCACGAGCTGAAAAAATACTCCTTTGGTGTACTTCTCGTTTCCATTCGCATACTATAGCAGTTCTATTACAGTACAACAGGAGCGGGTTACTTTTTGTGCCACAGCAAAATTATCTACGAGTACTACTGCTCTAGTGCTGTATCCGTCTCGAATGGCAAAAAAATGCATACTATCGCAGGTCTTTCACAGCAGCGAAAGGCAAAAAATGGGCTTTTTTTTCAGGTTTGGGAGAATACCGTAGGACGCCGCCGGCAGCAGTGGATTAAATTCTACTTTTCGCCTTTATTTGTTTGCGATCCTCATCGTATGTTTCGGTACTCGCAAATAATAACCCGTCAGTTTGAAAATACATGTCAATCTGTCGAATGCGTAACAACCCACAAAATGTTTTTCATTGGCCAACAAAGCGTCGTCATTCGCATAATATAGCAGTAGAGCCTGGTATCAATATAGGGCTACCCTATATATACCCCCTGTACGATATGATATTTCCATAGCACATACTTGTTTTTTGTCCCCTAGAGCATGCATCCACCTCATTTCTCATTTGGCCAACAACAACTTCGCATACTATAGCACAAGCAGGTATTTTACATTGCAACAACAGGAGTGGATTACTTCTTGTGCGACAACAAAATTATCTACTAGTACTATTAAAAAACTGCATACTACTAAAAAATTGCATACGAACTATCGTAGAGCTTTTACAACAACAGCAGTTAGTTGATTACTTTCTACTTTTCGCCTTTATTTATATTTTGCGATCCTCATCGTATGTTTCGGTACTCGCAAAAAGAATACCCCAAAATTGCGCACTATTGTTATGATACTGCTTTGTATGAGGTTGAAAGCCCGGTAACTACCTGGGTTCAGTCACTGGGAACGTATTTGTAGTACTTGGAAGGCGTATCTCTAGATGGAAAACCAGAGGCACACGAGCTTGGTCTCAGTCTCCGTGTGCACGAAAGGAATAAAAGTGCTCTTCTTATATAGCTAAGCAAGCAACACACGTGAGCACCAACGTTTACCGACTTAAAAGGCAGACCTGTCCAGGGATACAAAGTGTCCCGCAAGCTTGGTCATAACAAGTGGCGTCGTCAGCAGGACAGAATATGGGTAGCGCGGCTGATATAAGCAATGGGCTTACCGAGCCGTCCGGTTGTTCTTGTTCGAGCGCGGCACCGAAACCGTCGATGCAGGCGTCGCAGTACACGTGGAAGGGGCGGGAGCCGTCGGCTACGGCATCCCAGTCAGGGAAGACCAAAATCGGTGGGGCCGCGAGCTCGGCGAGGATCTGGCGGACGATAACTTCCATAGCCGGCGTGTAGACATACTTGACCCCCTTCCAGAGAAGGGCGGAGAGAGGACGTATCCGTTTAGACAGTCGGGCAGGAATTTGCGATAATATCCTACGCCGCCCATCAGGGCGCGGACCTGCTTGAGGTTCTTGGGCATGGGCATTTTCAGCAAAGCCGAAACTTTTTCCGCATTAGGGCTTATACCCGCGGGCGAAATAGAGTGGCCCAGAAAATTGGCGTCCGTGGCGCCGAGGCGGGCCTTCGAGGGGGAGAGCTTGAGGTTGTGTTTGCGCAGGCGTTCGAAGAGGGCTCGTATCGTCCGGACGTGGGCCGTCGGGTCAGAGTCGAAACCGATCACATCATCAAGGTAGGCCGCCACTTGTGCTAGGCCTTTAATGACTTTGTTAATCACTTTGACGAACCAGCCGGGCGAAGCACTGCTGCCTTGGGGCATGACGAGCCACTCGTAAAGGCCCGTGGGAGGGCAGAACGCCGTAAGAGGGACGGTGTTCTTGTGCGCGGTAATCTGGTGGAACGAGGAGACCAAATCGAAGAGGGAAAACACCCGTCCCTTCCCCAGGGAGTCGAGGACTTGGTCCACGCGCTCCGCCTCTTGCGTGCGAGACTCCATATCTCGAGCCAGTGAAGCGCTGCGGGCTGCCCGGGCTGCTGCTTCCTCCAAGACCAGTCGGGCCGCCGAGACGAGGGCCCCAGCGGAGAACCTTCCACTCGCCTCTTCCACATCAAAGGCCGCTCCAGCTCCCGGCCTTGGCCCCACGGATCCGTGTTCACCCGCTCCGCAATCGACGCCCGGACCAAGCGTACCGGGGATCTGGACTTCTTGCAGGGGAGTGTCGCCTGCATGGCGGCCGAGCCAAACCCGTGCTTCCCCCCCGAGGAGGCGGCTCTGGTGGTCTCTGCAGCTCTCGCTTTTCCGTGCATCTTCCTCGCCTCCCCCCTCGTGCGGGCGGCATGGCGATGGCTTTCATCGACGATTTCCTCCTGCCCCTTAAGGCTAGGTCTTCCCTTTATTTTTTTTACGTACTTTGCCGGCTTCGTTGCCTCGCCGTTCAGAGATGTGGGAGTGGGTTTTGAGGAGCCGCATCTTCGACTTATGTTCTAGTTCGTGGAATCGGGGTTTCCACGAATTTCCCATAATTCTGCATTTACGGCTCATCAGAGTGGGCTAGTGTTATGATACTACTTTGTATGAGGTTGAAAGCCCGGTAACTACCTGGGTTCAGTCACTGGGAACGTATTTGTAGTACTTGGAAGACGTATATTAGATGGAAAACCAGGGGTGTTCCAGAGGCGCACGAGCTTGGTCTCAGTCTCCGCGTGCACGAAAGGAATAAAAGTGCTCTTCTTCTATAGCTAAGCAAGCAACACACGTGAGCACCAACGTTTACCGACTTAAAAGGCAGACCTGTCCAGGGATACAAAGTGTCCCGCAAGCTTGATCATAACACTATCGTAGGTCTTTTACAACAGCAGTTAGTTGATTACTTTCTACTTTTCGCCTATATTTGTATTTTGCGATCCTCATCGTATGTTTCGGTACTCGCAAAAATAATAACCCGGCAGTTGAAAATACGTCAATCTGTCGAATGTGTAACAACACACAACCAAAAATGGACTTTTTTCAGGTTTGGGAGGATACCGTAGGACGCCGGCGGCAAGCTCTTGCACCCTAGAGCATGCATCCACCTCAGTTCTCATTTCGCCAACAAGTATTTCGCGGTACAGAGATCTCTTGTCAATCTGTCGCCTACTTGTTGTAATAAACAACCGACATGTTTTGCTTTGGCGAAGAGAGCGTCGTCAGCTTTTTGACTGATTGTCGGAGATCTCTCCCCGTTCATGCTGCGTTTTTCATCGGCCAACAGTCTTGTATTTGGCTCTGCAATCCCAATTACACCTCAATGATATCGATCCCATTGCTGTGGCACTGGTGCGGGTGCTCGTGCTGTCTTCGTGTGCTGCTGCTGGATATATATCCCCGCCGAGTACTATAACAAGTGGTACCGATCGTCAGCAAGTAGACGCTCCGCCTGAGCCAAACACAGCACTCTGGGGTTCCGTCTGTGATTGTCCCGATTGGCCTCTCCCGTCACTCTCAACAACTCCACCTGCGACTTCACAAAAAAAGAGACATGCAAACTGAGAACAGCGCTCGAATGCATTTCATCGAGGGCAATAAGAATTAATATCTGTAGAAGTACCGTAACGCGGCGTGATCAGTCACACACACCAAGTGTTTTCCCCAAAAGTACACGCTGCATAACATGTTCTTTGTTTGCCCGAATAGTATCATTATCTATAGTGAAAATGTTGTTTGAAATAGCGATAATTGAGAGGTCGTCGCCGTTGTGCTGAGCCTAAATAACTCCTGCTCCTGCTTCATTAGCCTCGACACGAATTCACACTATCTTTGGAAACGTCCAGGAAATGCAGTACAAGGCTTCCATGAATAACTGTTGGACTCGTGTAATAGCTCCTTCGTGTTCGGGACTCCAACGTTCCGTAATTTTTTGTTGGTAAAACTTAGTCGCTCTTTTGGAAATTGCAAATCTGCCTGTCTGTCTGTCCGCAGTCACAAGGAAACTCCAATCCTCGCAAAATCTGATCCCAAACCGCCCCCGACGTTGACGTGTATATCCCACGAATCCGTAGCGGACACACACAAGCAGTCTGAGCCAACGTTCGGATTCAACGGAGACCTGCGCCTTGAGCTACGCGACCCAGCCTCACGAGGGGGAATATCGCTTTTAAACAATCGCTTCTGCCAGAGTCGGTACGAGCAGCGAAATATTTCGCAAAATAGCTACAGCGCATCGGTCATATCGAACGCGGGGTCACCTTATAAACGCATGGCTCGCTCAGCGCGGGTGGCTAACGGCATTAATGAGGTCCTTGCCCGCCGCTCGCAAACGGTCGTGCAAGGTCGCTTCTGGTTGCAAGGTCTTGACCCCATGGGGTTTGCAATATATTCTATGGCGTTTTTCGGCAGGGCCGCTTCCTGCTCTACAGGAAATCAGAGTAATTATCAAACAGGTGACAATGGCAACAGCAGCAAGTAAACCACCAACAGACCATATCACATACCGTGATTTTTCCATGTGGTGTATCCACCCAACCGTATCATAGTTAAGATACCATACCTACATACAACATCACATATCGTGCCAGACAACACACCATGCCATACCGTACCATATCATACCCATACTGTACCAAAACTACCCGAGGGGCTCAACCCATGATACCTCGCGGGCGTTTACCACCTTCGGTGTCCCTTAGCCTGGCAGTCGGAAGAGTAGCACAGCAGGGCTGGTCCGACCCAGGTCTATCTACAACCCTCGCAATGTAGGAATTCGTGCGAGAGGCATAGGGTGGTGTGCAGCAGCTCGAGCCATGCGCTTTCCTCGTCTCGTGGACTCCCCCGCGAGTATCGAATTGTTTTGTGTGCAATTTTTAGTATTTAGTTCACGCGGTTAACAAAATAGGGCTACCTGGCACCGGACACCGCCTGATTTACTGTGGGGGTCTGTGTGTCCTTCACACTAACCTGCTACTTCCACCCGTGAACATCCAGGACATCCAATGCCTATGCCTTATCCTGGACAGAGACAAGCTCGCGCGCCAGGAAATTTCTGCCCTGTGGCGCGCATCTCTTAGGCAGTGTATTTATCACTGCAAAAACCGATTATCTCAGTGAAATCGATCCCAATCCTGTAGTACTGATGCAGGTGCTCGTGCCGCAGTGATGCCCGCGGCTGGTATCACTACATTCAAAACCGAAGTGTTGTTCCTGTGTCCCCGGGGTCGTCCTTGGTTTGTGGTGCGTGGAGTCTCTGCCTCCTGGCAGCGCCTGTCGCCTGTTCCGGTCCAGCTGGCGGGACATCTGTCGTTAGTACTGTATGACGCAGCTGACAACGACAACAACATATCCATGACAACACAACAACCGCCAACGCAGTAGCTTGATGCAGTTTGGGTTTTGACCACTGCCGTAGATCTGTAACGTTCGTCATTCCCGCTCTTCTAGTAATAGGCTGTGGAAGAGTCTGGTGCATCACTATCAACAACACGAAGCACAAAGTTTTAGGGTGCTAAATGCCATTTACGAATCAAGATTGTTGCCTGGTATCCCATATCCCCGCCCAGTACGACCACGAGTAGTACCAATAGCCATCACGAAGACACTCAGTCTGAGTCAAACCCCGCCTGCTGGAGTGCCGTATATGCCGGTGCCGACTGGTCTCTTTCGTCACTCACCAACTCTAGCTAACTGCGACTTCACACAAAATGAGACGAGCCAACTAAAAACAGCGCTAGAATGCATTTCATCGAGGGGAATAACAAGTTATACATCTGTTTGAGTGAGATCAAACAAGACCTTTATTTACTGCAAGCAGGTTTGATGTGTTTCGTTTCTCACGAAGTCAACCATGCCAAGTACTGATCGTCGCTCTTACAAATATTTTGCGTTGGAATATCTGCTTCTGTCTATAGCTTGTTTTGCTACTTGCAGAGCTTTGAACATGTTTTCGTCAACGTTTTTCCAAGGGTAAGAAACAAATGCAATTCGTCCATATAGACGGGGCCAATCGTACGACCAGTGCGGGCAAACGCAAACAACATCAGTCATACGAAGAGACAAGGTGTATTGGCGATTTGGCGAAGCCAAAAGGGATTATTTTCTTGTATAACCTATGTGCCATGCTACGTACGCCACGTAGGTGTCTTCGTCTTGTTCTGATTATTCTCCCGGGGTTGGTTGTAGAGGCGTCTTGCACGTCGCAGATTGTTATACCTTCCGAGCCTGCAACAGTATCTACAGTATATAAGCGGTCATATCAGGAATATACGCCATGATTGACGCCCTATCTTTTTGTTAAGGGTGGATCTATGATCCACGCAGAACTGGGGGTGTTCCGTCGATTTTTCCACTATCGATACTGATTAACTCAATAGCAAGGCACCAGGCCGATTGGTAAGTGGAACATGCCTATGCTAGTCGTGCCGCTAACTGCTGCAGCTGCTGTTCGATTACGATCTTTCTTTGTTTTCACTTTCTTTTTTGCGCTGTGATCATCCGTGGTTTTCTTTTCGTTGCTTTTAATCTTTCTTCCTTGCGTCCTTCTGATAAAAGTCTTACGGCATCGGCCACGCAGGCAAAGTGTTGTTGAAAATCGTCGCGTCCCGCCTTAGCAAGAACTGCGAGACCGAGGAAAAACTCCCAGAAAAACAGTGCAGCTTCCGCCCCGCATGATCAACGATTGATATGTTGTTGTTCGTCGGGTGCCAGTTGCAAGAGCTCGGACGCAGAGGATAATTCCCCTGTACATGTGTTTCATCGGTCTGCAGAAAGCGTTCGACTCTGTCGACCGAGAGCTGCTGTGGCAGGTACTCAAACGCTCTGACGAACCAGAAAAGATGCTTACAATTATCTGCAAATTCGACGAAGGCATGCGGGCTCGCGTGCGTACGGATGGCGGTGGGCGCTCAATACGGTTTGATATCACGCGGGGGCTACGGCAAGGCCGCGTGCTGTCACCGTTACTGTTCAACGTATTATTCGCTGCTGCATTACACTTCGTAGTGGTACGCTTCAGCAGAAGCTGAGCCGTCGTCAAGTATTTAGTTTACCTCAATGATGCTGGCGTAGTCGGAACAGATAAGCAGGAGCCATTAGCATGCGTGCGAAGGGCTGTATGGGGTATGTTGTACGCCGATATCGCAGGAATTGTCTCGAAGTCCTCTGAAGGGCTTGCTAAAATGATGACAGTCATTTAGAGTGTCTTCAGAAGCAGCAGGGCTCACGGTATCGGAAACGCAGACAGAACAATGCTGCTACGAACATCAGACCAGACAACCCTCCTCCCACCTCTCGTCATCGAACCAGCAGGCCAGAGGTAAAAACAGACGGCTCAGTTCGTATGCCGAGGCGGCATTATCCACGAAAACGCTGACCTTTCGCTCGAAATCGACCGACAGATCCGCCTCCTGCGGGCATGCCTCGGCCCGGATTTGTGGGATAGGACGACCGCCCCCCTTGGCCTGAAAGTCCGAACGCTGAAGGCCGTGCACGGGAAAACGCAACGGGATCGGCACGTCCACCGGGCAACGCTACGAGTACTCGTACCTACCGGGTATGTATGATAAAGGATACAAGGGGCTACGCCGGCGGCCTGGACGGCCGCTGGTCTTGCGTGATGGGCGTAAAATGTAGAGGAGGCTGAGACTCGATGCCAAAAGATTGAGAGCGTGCGCTTTACACTCCATGAGCTTTGGAAAATGCGGCAGAATTCTGACGATTTCTTGCCGACTAACCGAAAATCGGCGGAATGCTAGAAGGTGGTGGAAATAACTCCTAACTCAGGGAGTACACGATGACCGACAGCGCAGCTCCGTAGAAAGGTGCCGTCACAGTAGCTGCTGTAGCACTACTGCTGTAGCTGCACATCTTCGCATCCACGTCATACAGCCCCACTACAGCTGCCGCTGTACGATAGCGTACACACCAAAAGTGCTACTGGCCGTGATAAATGCTGCTGGCTGTAGGTGACACGTCTCTCTCTGTCATATAACCCGGCATGATTCCTAATGGATGGCAGTTTCAACTAAGCCTGGGTGGCATGTGCTATCGGGGCGTTCCATCGATGCCCCAGATACAGCCACCCGCGCAGGCCCCCACAATGGCAACGCCGGCCGGGTATCTGACCCTCCCTATGGGTCGGAGGTCGGCGAGGACGTGCCGGAAAAACCACTCGAATGCCTACACCCTGTCGGGAGATCATGGGCCAAAACCCTGACAGGGCATGGATTTTCGGAGATCCCTTCATAGATCTCAACGTCAAGACTTCGCGCAAGCGTAGTGGCGCTGAGCGGGCGGATCCTCCGACGCCGGGCGATTCAGGCGTATAGAAGACACGCCCCGGCGAAGAAATCGCGCGGAAATACGGTCAAAGGCGGGAGAGATCCGCCGACCAAGAATGGATCGGATCTTTCAGGTTCAAATTATTTATTTGAAATCAATTTCATGAGACTGTATGAATCTTCATACTTCCAGTGACAACATCAACACCCACCAACAGCTGCCCCATTCACCACACAGACATAGACCGCATCACACACCAATTATTTCCACAGCAACACCAAAATTCCGTTCAATTTTACCTTCCCGTCCCGCCGTGAAATAATATAATTACTGTCCCGCCCCGTCGTAAAAATAGCGTTTACCGTCCCGTCTCGTCGTGGAACAAACTCCCGTTGTATTCTATCCGTCCCATCCTGTCGCAAAAACACAATCCATAGTACGCTGTGCCGTCCCGTCGCGTCGTGAAAACCTACCATGTTGATATTTACCGTTCCTTCCCCGTTGACAAATAGTGCACCCACTGTCCTGTCCCGGCTCGCTCTGCCAACCGATTTTGTCGTCATTTTACCGTTCCGTCCCGCCTTCAATTTTATTCCTGCCAATTTAGTCAAAACAGTCCGGTTGTCGTCCTGTCTTGATTGCACTGTGATAAGCCTTGCAGTTTTGCTCCACCAACCGCCCAGCCCGATCCGCCCTGACTGGTAGACCATCGCCTCCTTCTGCTGCTGCGACGCCCGCAGCAGCAGCAGCAGCAGCAGCAGCAGCAGCAGCAGAGGTAGCAGCACCTGCTGCTGCTTGCTGCTGCAACAACCGCTCCTGCAATAACACCTGCGGCAATCGATATATCATCCAAAGGCTGTATAGATCACGCTTCCAGCTATCCTTTGGCGAGGGCTTCTCGGACTGCAGGACCAGTTCTCGCTGCTGGTCCGACAAATACACTCACGAAGGTGAACGTCACTGCATTCGACAAAGACACTCACGAAGGTGAACGTCACTGCAACTCTCGGTCCAAAGGTGTCCCCTGTCTGGGCAGACTTCACAAGTTTTTGCTGGCGGTTCTGTCAGGACCGCGCGGAATGCTGCCTGGATCGCAGAGATAGCAAGGAGTGTCCTCTGTACACCCACAACGGCACCAAGGCTATGATCAGGTATTTGTACAAGGACCACGAATAGCGAGTCGGCAAGGGCGGACGTCGCAGCAGCAGCAGTAGTACACCACATGTCCTGGGCCGTGGCCCGGACCGACGTGGGCGGCCTCGTGAGTCTGGTAATGTCGCGATACTAGTAGCCGTAGTACACCGATTGGTATGGGCTGCGGCCCTCGGCCGGTTAAAATACGTGGGCCGCCTCATGGCCTAGGCGGAGCGGCCCATGTAGATCCCACATATCATGTGACCCGGTCCATCAATTATTTACTTGATGGGCCGCGGCCCGGCCCGGCTACATCGTATCTTCAGACAATGGGCCGCGACCCGGCCCGGCCCATCACACTTTAAAAAGTTCCCGGCCCGGCGAATTTTCTATATCCTTGGCGCGGCCTGACCCGGCCCGGCTCATCACATTTCCAAACTCTTCGGCGCTGCGCGGCCTGGCCCATCATATTTTCATAATTCTCTGCCCAAGCCGGACCATCGCCCCATGACAAGCCCTGGAATTTATCACAGAAACAGAACATCAGCGGTCGACCTGACGCTACTGGCACCTAGGTCTCGTGTACACTGCATAACGGTGTGTGCAGTTGGATGAAGATGGTTCATGCAACGGCAAAACTAAAAATCAAGGAAAGGTGAAAATTTACCCACACCCGTATCAAATCTTGTATCGTACAACCTGGTATCAAACCAGGGGGGTAAAAAATACAGTGGACATCACAGCCGAGAGAGTTCCTGCTGCTGTCCTGCGACCACGAATAGGAAACGCCGGAAGCAAAGACAACGCCAGCGCAGTGCATGGTTTCAAGAACAACCTGAAACTTCGGGAATGATGGAGCACGACACGCGATATATTGGTCACTCCCTTGGGTGTGAGGGGGCCGCCGCGGACAGGTTAATGTGAGGGCATATATGATGGTGCAGCACAAATGGATTTACATTGTCGGCACGATGCTCCACAAAAGTGAAGTCTCCAGGCATATAGAATGCTACAGGGAGAATCTTGACCGTGACATAACTGTCTCGTACACAGAAACATGGTATCCTCTCTCTTCTCGCACACCTACACGAAACTGTAAACTCAACGTGTAAAATGCTACACCTACATGAGAGAGCCGAATGTCACAGTTCTGCTCCCAAGGAAAATCGTGACAGCGGCTCAACGGTCTCGTACAGACACATGGCATCCACTCTGTCTCCGCCCTCCAGCACAAACCTGGAAATACAATGTAAAAACAAAATGATTTTATCAATGGTACACATAGTGTGTTATATATCATAAAGAGAGCTGTATGTTACAGATCTGTTGTGCCTCAAGGATGAAGGCCACCTTCCCCCTCGTTATATTGCGTAACCTTTGCGTACGAAAAATTACCCTCGGCAGCCTTCTGGGGAAGCCGTGGTCACAAGTATCGTCCCGTCTCGGTACGTGCCTTCGCTGTCTTGGACCATGGGGTTCAACTGCAAAGTCTGAGACCCAAGACACTTCTTTGACGAGTAAACCAAAGAAGAGGACTTGATGGGCTTCTATACATGTCGGGAAGGCATAGCATAACAGGGTTGTTGAAAACCCGCCGCGTTGCCCGAGGATATCTAACCGAGTACCCGTTTGCTCAATACCCGAGGGTGATGTTGGCATTTCCCGACTCGACAAACGGGTACCCCCGTGGCGGGTATACTCGCCGGGTACCCAGGTATTTTTAAGGCGGGGTCCGGGTACCCGGGGATTTTGGGACGGGGTGCAGCTCTACGATACCCATACGTACGGCGGATGCATGGTGCTTCTTTCGCAACTTCGCCTCCCCTTCGTGTCAAACACGGAAGACACAGAACGAGATAAAACGAGCAAATATATATTCGAGCTGGTTTCAGCGAAAACCGGAGCTTTTCTGCTTCAACTTTTTGCGCTGTCGTGGAAAACGAGTTGGAAAACGAGATTTGGCAGGGTTGTTCTTCATGACCACATGAAAAAACAATACGTTGACCATTTTTGAAAAACGTATTTTTTCTTGAAGAGGCACAACTTTGATCAAAACTTGCGGACGAAACAAACGAAAAAATGGGGGGGGGGAAAGCAATGTGTCGTTTTGTATAGTCAAGAAGAAAACCTGTACCAAATATCGTTTTCTAACTCGCTTCTACGACGGTGCAAAAGTGGTTTCCTTCTAAGTAAAATGTTCGTGCAGGGTTTCCAAGAGATCAGTAGACGCTTCTACGATAGAGGTAGCACATTTCCTCTAAATGTTTTCTGAATGCCGGGGTTCCTTAACCCAAAATCATCGAAGTACCAATCTTGCTTCGAAAAATGACGTTTTTCTATAGTTGGGTCGTGGGATTACTCATCGGGATGCAATTTGGTTTTTGCTGAAGCCAGTTTTCGGGTGAGGTATGGAGCTCCTTAATGTCAAGTGAGGAGCCTCACAAAAATTTGGGTGGACCTCTATCGTAGAACGCCTCAGTACATTGTTCAAGTGGTTTGGCAGGCGTTTATTTAAACAGCTTGGTACGGTTCGCAGAACACGACGAGTGTCACGAACGTCTCCCCCATGTTGATGCGATCATGTCAACACGTCTAGCGTCGAATTATTCAACGTTATTGGCCGATTTAGGGCCCGTATTAACGCAAAACTTTGTTGTATGATACTCCGTCAATGTTGTTTTCGTTCGATTTGACATGCATCGGATTGGTCGACAAGTGAATCATCAAGCAGGCGTTTAGACTTATGATTCCAATAGAACGAAAAAAAAAAAACAAATTCGACAAGACCTCTTTTGGGACTTCTTTACTCTTCGCGTTATTCAGTTTGAGGAGTTTGTCCAACTCGACGTGGCATGTTCCTGACCTCGAAGCAAGCCACGCAAACTTGAGCGGTGTCGTCGACTGCTTCACAGGTAGGTGAGATCCATAACCCACGAGAGACAAGGCCACCGGAAGAGCAGCCGCAGCGCGAGGTCCGACGGCCCCTAGACCATCCACAGCGCCTCCAAAATTTACAAGGCCGTCGCAAACTCAGTGTTTTAGCCCTCTTGGCCTCGCAAGCCACACGAGCACCGACCAGTTCACGACTTCGCTCAGACGTTCGATCGCTGTATCCCCGCCGCTGCTGCTTGCGTGGGGCTTCGAGGCTGTGCCAGCCACCCAAGACATCCCAAGAGCGATAGCCTCTTCGGAGGTGCCGGCAGAAAGAAACAATCGGCCGCTGACCATGGTGCCCCGAGGAGGACGCGAACCGTCGCTCGCCTCGTTGGTTGCCCTCCGGTGTTCGTTGGCCCTTGTGCGTTATTCGATTTTTCAGCAAAATACCGGCTTCACAGGTGTGTTATCTGTGTTGATGCGGTCACGTGAATATGCTTTGTGCTGTGATGTCCAGTGTGTCATTGTTTCATTGCCCGAAGGTGGAATCTTATGGGTGTCGCTGGAACCAACTTTCACAAATACGTAACCAAAACGAATGAATAAAAAGTAGGACATGTACGGAAGGACACTAATACGGGGGACCATAGTATACAGGGCCTATGGTACACACAAAAACCTAAATATTTACCTATTTTTTACTATTTATAACAATGTTTACTATGGTCCCCCGTAATAGCTAGAACTGCAGTTCAGCTGTGGAAAGAGTTTCGACATGCTTTAATGACATGATTGATGGGACCGTCCAGACATGGATTGTTGCCACTGGTGCGTCTGTTGATATTGCTGTTGGTGTTGGCGTTGCTGTCGGTTTTGTTGTAGTTCATAGTCGTTCTCGTTTGTTGTGGTCGTCGGCGGTAGTGTTGTTCTCGGTATTGTTGCATTGTTAATCCTTGCTTTTATCGCCCTACAAAAACTCTACTACTTACGGACCGTAGAAGAGCACTCGACACCACCGAGTAGTGCCCCGGCATCCTAGAACAAAGAAAACGAATACGTACATACATGTACCGGTGAAAACAAGTAGTCGTCGACTAGGCCATTAATCATGTTTTGCGACAGCAAGCTCACTTGTGACTTGTTCGATCATGTCTGGACACTGGCGCACACAGGGCTCCAAAATGGTCTGCCAACTTTGGCACTGTGGGAGGGTCAGTCACGCGAGCTACCAGCCGGAGGGGCGGGCGCCACTCGCACCATCTGCTCTGGCTTGCCCTGAAGGGGGTGCTGTCACAGACGAAGGACCCAAGGTACGCCGCGACCGACTCATGCCTAGCCCATGTTTAGGCTTGTGTCTTCTCAGCGCTGTAGTTTGAGCGTTCAGTCTAAAGGACGACACTGTGCTCGCTACTGGCGGAGCGGTGGGTTCTAGCCAATGTGTTGTAGGCGCAGCATTCTTGGCCCACCCACGGCAGGTGTCTCTTCGAAATACGAATCGTGTCAACCCACGAATACGTCGAGGTGGTGGGACAGAACTCAACCAGAATCAGTTTCTAGAGGGCAGTCGCGCGCGTGATCAAGGCACAAGTCGCATTCTCCGAAGTAAGGTCATACGTCGAGCACAAGACCAAATACACAAACCGACTGACGCAAGTTTCCGGTGGGGATGCACCTAACACGTATGAGGCTCTTTAGTTCAGGAACCCCACACCTCACCCACAAGCTGGATTCGAGAAAGAATGTGCGCTTACTGTAGAGTCGCTGAATCTTGCCATGGGTTAAGGAATCAACGAATGCAACTCTGGTATGATACGTGCGGTTCAATGAGATTCCGACTGTATTTCGCAGTTCTTTAGTTGAGAAGAACCATCAGTCAGATCATGTTTTCCCGGACGATACTATCTATATCGTAACACGTTCCGGCGCTTGATTCGTACCATACACCTTAGCCTTCTGTGTGCTGGGGCTGGGGCACGATGCATCCGTTCGCCCCGGTTGTGGTTGTCGGTACAACAACGTTTCCCGGGTGCCGCGTTGTCCTGTTGGAGGCCAGAAATAGCCCATCCGTTCATTTTCGATGAATTATAACCCAAACGACGGAGAAGATACGCCCCCACCCCTGCCTTACGTTGCCCCTCCATGCCTTTCCCTTTCTTTACCTTGCCTTGCTTTGCCTTGCCTTGTTTCGCCTTGCCTTGCGTACCTTGCCTTGACTTTCCTTGCCTTGCCTTGCCTTGCCTTGCCTTGCCCTGCCTTGCTTTACCTTGCCCTGCCTTGGTTTGCCTTGTCGTGCGATCTGACGCAGCCGTTCCCGATACCGCGCGAGATGACGACGGAGGATATCAAAACCTCTGTCGAGCAGTTCAGACAGGCAGCTCTTAACAGCGTTGAGGCCGGCTTCGACGGAGTAGAGGTGAATTGTCGTGTACGAGCAAGTGACGTATCAATGCACTACTTGGAAGGTGTACAGTACATCAACGTCATACAAGGTTCATCTATCCCCCTCTCTTACGCCTCCCCCCCCCTTGAGAAACAGGCTTGGAGATCGCCCTTTCTCGTTCTCAACCAGGGGTGGGTCTGGTTTGAGGACCGCCGATTATTTGTGCTCCCTGTGGAACTGTGATGTGACGTATGCACCTCAATTCCTTCCGGACTGTCTTGTCTTGTCTACTCGTATGACGAACCTAATAGCCGTGACTATTCCTGTTTTTTTGCACACTTGCAAGATTCATGCTGCAAACGGGTATCTGTTCGACCAGTTCCTGAAAGACAGCTCCAACAAGCGAACCGACGACTACGGAGGATCTCTGCAGAACCGATTCAGACTACTCAGGGAGACCGTCGTGGCTTGCCAGGAGGCCATCGGTAAAGACAAGGTGAACCATCACGCCGGAACGGGCCGACTCTTCGAGGCACGAATGAGACACGCACACAGAGGAGGCGCGACGTACAAAGTAGTTGCGCGAGAGGCCAACGCTTTATTACTACTGTAATGGTGGATGGGCCAACCATTACCTACTGTACTCTAGGATGGGCCTGCGGTTAGCAGTACACCCGCCCACCCCTTTTCCTAGGGGTATCGGCTAAGCCATCGATGGGGGACTCGATTCACGTCTAACCATGGACGCTTTGATTCACGTCATTTGTCTCACTTGACGACGGGTGATATAAGGTTAAAGCCCCCATTTTTCCCATCTTACGCCCTCTCCTGTTTTCTACTATGTACGCGCTACTCACGTCGTACTTTGCGTTTTACCACGCGATGTACAACGGCTGCTTTCGTGACACGGCTACCCACGACGCCTGGTAGGTATTGTCATCGATGGTGCAATAGCCTTTCCGTCGTCTCACCAAATAGGTGGGGTTACCTATTGACGTGCCTTGTTTAGGTTGGAGTGCGCCTTTCTCCAGGCGGTACCTTCAACGCGACCAAGGACAATAACGACGAGGCTACAAGGAACCACGAGTACTTCGCCAAAGAGCTCAGCGCCCTGGAAATAAGCTACCTACACATCAAGCTCGCTGACGATCAGGACGAGCGACACGGAGGGAAGGTCATACCCATAAAGTGAGTCTCCCCCTGTACGTTTCTTACAGTGCAACGTGCACGCTGCTCCGTGTGTGTTGTGTCTTTTTGTTTTGGGTCTCGCGCTCGAGCAGTGTCGTATGTACTCCATGGAAGTAAAGCCGCCAAACGTCTGCGGAGTGAGAACCTAGTACCGCTTCGAAACTCTTCCCTACAACGCGCCTTACACAGTACCGCAGTGCTTGACGAACTCAAACGCAAATACTCGACAAACAACAAAGCCCTTCATGTGGCGTTTACCAATACTCTTGCAGTTTCGGACGTAACTCGTCTTGGACAAAGGAATATATGGAACTACCGGTAGGGAGTAAACGCCTCCCCCCGCCCCCGCGACGGTAGGACCAGAGGGAAGGAAGTAGTTCGGACACGAATGTGGGAGGCTGGAAATAAATTGAACGAAGAGGTCGGAGAAACCAATGAAACGACACATTATTTGGGAGCAGACACTCGCAGGACTAAGTATGAAATTGTGGGCGATACCAACTTATACCAGGTATATACGTGACAGGAAGCACGTTAGAAAACAAAAACCAAGTTCAGGTCTTAAGGGCGGGGGGTCTTCATTTCCGCGTTTTTTTCATTTCACGATCAAATCATATGCCTCGTTTAAAGAAATAATGTTGTATGCCGCCAGAGACCGGGACCAATGAAATGCCTGTTCATTAGAAAGATTCCTGAATTTCAGCTCAAAATAACGCTATTTATACGTGTTGCAACCAGATCACACATATAGTGGTTTAACCGAGAAGGCAAAAACTTGTAACCTTGCTCTACGGCACCATCGCAGCAGTTGGCAGTACGAGTGTGGTCAAGGCCCTTGCGTATGACTACTGTTGACATTTCGTGCTTTTTGATGGCCGGGGTGAAAAGTGTTGACCATCGCCTAGGGTCGAATTCGACGAGTCATATGTTGGCCCTCTCCAGCCTCTGGAATACAACTTATTGGAGTACCTGGTATATAAGAAATACTAACAGCCGAAATACTGCTAGTAGTACTATAATAGAAGGGTGGGATTAAAGAGTGTGACATAAACCTTGAGGTGGTCAAATTCCCAACTGCAAACAAGCTCCGAGTACTGCATTGGTTGTTCTTCTATTGGACATGTATGTCGTATGTGCAGAACCTAGTCAGTTGGGAGCATACTCCACGCTCTTCATTCCCATCGTTCGCGTTGTAACCCCTTTAGAACTGCTAATACGTTTTTGTAAAACAGATACTAGGAATTAGTGCGGGTCAAAATAAAACACACAATATTCCCACCATAGGCCAACAACAACAGCAACAAATACCAAAAGCACCAAAACGAAATAATCAACATGAAATTCAACAACAGCAACATCACCCGTAACGTTTCCACTCTACCGTAGTCTAGGCGAGCAACAAATACATTACAAAAAGAGGTAAATAATAGCAGTGAAAAACAAACCAGTGGGGTGGTATTTCTAGACGCTTTGCGTTTTGTTGGGAAACGCATATACTTGGTTTCAGTACATCTCTGTCTGGTCTTCAAAAACGATATTGGGGTGTCGTGTTAAGATCAGCAGGCGGGACACTTTGTATCCCTGGACAAGTTTGCTTATTGAGTCGGTACTCGTTGGTACTCATGTGTTGTTTGCTTAGAGATAGAAGAAGAGCAGTTTTATTCCTTTCGTGCACGGTGGGGACTGAGACCAACCTCGTGCCTCTCTGGAAAACCCCTGGTTTTCCACCTAAGATACGCCTTCCAATTACTGCCAATACGATCCCAGTGCCTGAACCCAGGTAATTACCGGTCTTTCAACCTCATTCGAGGCAGTATCATAACACTAACCCACCCTGATGAGCCGTATATGCAGAATGTTGGGAATTTCATGGAATCCCCGATTCTACGAACTAGAACATGAGTCGAAGATGCGGCTCCTTAAAACCCACTCCCACACCTCTGAACGGCAAGGCAACGAAGACGGCATAGTACGTAAAACCAAAGAATGGGATATAGCTGCTCTTATTCTATCTCTAAGCAAATAACACACGTGAATACCAACGAGTACCGACTTAATAGGCAAGCCTGTCCAGGGATCCAAAATGTCCCGCCTGCTGATCTTAACACTTGGCGCCGACGGCAGGACAAAATACGCAGAATCCATCCCCAACCCAGCCCAAAAAATCCTCTCTCTCGACAAGGGAGAGGAGCCGTAAGTCCTCAGGCCGTTGGTAGACTGGCGTGGCTGGGTGACTCTTCCCGCGCTGTTGCCGTCCGTGACATGCTGAGGCGGGGGCGGCCGAAAAGCACCGGGGCAGGGGAGGACACCGGGAAGGGGGGGACATCGGGGCAGGGGGGGAGGGGATTCGGCGGTTCTCACGGTCGTGGAGTGCAGAAACAGCGGTGGCAGTAGTCGCGGCGTGTGCTTCGGCAACTTGTATATCAGTAATCAAGGCATGGCGCGCCATTCGGCGAGCGCTATGAGAGCTTCGGGAGCGAGCATCGACCCCAGAAGGTGTCGCGATAGAGGGGCGGACGTCACGGTTTGTACGTATATCAACAGCAAGTGTGGTTGGTCTCGCTACGTCTCCGGTACTGGAGGGCCTATTAAAAGCATCGTCCCCTCGAACAGCAGTAATAAAATTCGCATGAGTAAGTGAATTCTCAGCAGACGCGGCGTGGGTGGCTACAGAAGCGGGCAAAGCAGGCGCAATACTGAAATCCAGTGTGCCGTCTTGTGGGCGAGGCGCGGGAAAAAATCCACGAGCGGCCGCAGCGCTCCCTCTAACAGCAATAGTATAACTCGAAGCAGTACTGGAATTTCCAGCAGGATCTCTGTAGTTACAGCAGCGAGGGAAGCAGGCTCAACACTGAAATCCAGTGTGATATCGTGTGGCTGCGGCACGGAAGAAAAATCACGAGTGGCAGCATCGCTCGTGGCCATCCTACGCGTACGAGCGAGGTCGGGCAGCAGCGGAATACGAGGCAGAGAAACAGGATCAAACACTCTCTTATCTGGCCCAGAAGCAGGTAGATCCGATAGCGAAGAGCGCAGCTGGGTGGTGTGAAGAGCGCTGCGTCCAGGACTGTCCGATGTGCTCTGGTCCAGAGCAGAAAGCAGCTGGATCCACGGGCTGGCTGGGTACGCGCTCATCAGAGCGGGGGCTTCCAGGTGGCTTGGACGGCAGAGGGCACGAGTGGGGAGTCAAAGGTGCAAAACCCAAGGCCTGGCTGGTCACGCGCGTCACGCGCTCCACAGAGCGGAGGAGTCCAGTGTCTTGGGCGGCAGAGAGCTCCAGTGGGGCGCTAAAGCTGCAATACACAAGGCCTGGCTGATCAGGCGCTCACAGAGCAGGCAGGTCCAGTTGTCTTGGACGGCAAAACTCGCTCAGCCGAGCGAGAAGGCACGGAAGGTGTCTTAAACGAAGTCCGTCTTCTTGGGGCCGTTCGGGCTTCATCTTGGGGCTCCTGCCGAGGCTCTTGCTCCTCTTGTTGGTCTAATGTACAAAGTGCTCGATCCACATCGACGGCCCTTGGGCGATGGTAGACTGAGGGTCAGTGGCTCGGCCACCGTGAGAGGAAGCAGACCCTCCTACCTCTTGAGTCTCCATCGTGCAGTGTCCGGAGCAAGCTTACTCCAGAGAAGCAAACGGTCAAGATAACAGAGACAAAAAACTCGTACTGGCAAAAAGGCGAAAAAACCTGAAGCCGAAGACGCCACTTGTTAAGATCAGCAGGCGGGGGACATTTTGTATCCCTGGACAGGTTTGCCTATTAAGTCGGTACTCGTTGGTACTCACGTGTGATGCTTGCTTAGAGATAGAAGAAGAGCAGTTTTAATCCTTTCATGCACGCGGAGACTGAGACCAAGCTCGTGCCTCTCTGGAAAACCCCTGGTTTTCCACCTAAGATACGCCTTCCAAGCACTACAAATACGATCCCAGTGCCTGAACCCAGGTAATTAACGGGCTTTCAACCTTATTCAAGGCAGTATCATAACAGTCGGATGTTTTCACTTGAGTTTGTTCAAGCTAATGTGTTGAGTTACCCCTACAACTGTGCTACAGCCTTGGGATATCGCTTTCGTGGTTAAGCGATGCGCGTCAGCGCTAAAACCTTTCAACTGGTACGAGGTACCGCAGGTAGAATTAGAAAACGACAGCGACAACGAGCCTTGAACAACAGAGATATATACATGCTCTTCGCCACCACCACGATCAACAGCAGCAACTAACACCACTGCCACCACCGCCACCACCAAGCTTCTGCTGCTGGTGGTCAGCTGGTAGTGGTGGTGAGGATGATCGTATCTGGTACCTGGTACTACCTGGTATCTGGTTTTCCAGTGAGCACACAGCAAACAGAGATGACACAATCACCACCACAACTAGATGAAGCAACCACAACCACCATCACCAACAGAAACGCCAAGCTTCGCTGCTGGTGGTACTAGCTGGCGGTGGTGGTGGTGGTGCTTGACTCGAGGATGGTTTGTTACCTGGTACCTGGTATGCGGTGGAATAAGTATTCTTGCTTTTCTCCGGACAACACTTCCTACTGGTAAGAAGGCGATTCAACATGACCAAGCTTCGCGAACTCGGGATAGCTTTGAACACGAGCAGAGGAGGAATGAGATGCTTTTAGGGGAGTTCAGAGACCCCGCTCGTTCCTAAATCAGGGATTATTTTGTCGCGCACGGTGACAAAAGGCGACCTAACTATCACATGGTAAGAGTATGAGAGCGCGGATGAACTATGTATTCTCGGTAGAGGTTGAAAGTAGCAACCGCGCTGCTGCAATAGAGCAGCCGCGAATCGCTGTGGCCACGACGACAAGCACGGCGCATGTACAAATTGTATTGCGGTATTCCAACCTTCGACGTAAGAAAAAGGTGCCAGACCTGCCGGCGTTTGGAGAAAGCGCGCGTTTTGAATGTGTGTGAGAATAAAAAGGGCTTTGTTTTTTAGCTTTTGCTCACCTCCTAAGTTGCTATGATAAATTCGGCATCAAAGATCACTTGATTAAAGTATGGTTTTGTGGGCATCAAACGAACTACTGTGTACTAGGTATCAAATAAATAAGGTGAAGAGTGTGTCAGGCTGCGCGCTGGCGGACGACCACTACAGGGTAAAACCGCTGATCTAGGGTATGTTTCGGTCAACACCCCTCAATATACTGGTTCGCAAACAGCACGGTGAAGCCTGGATCCTCGCGAACCCCCGGCTGATGAGGAGATCGGACCGCATTACAAAATCAAAGGGAATTTCCGCACAATATTCCATCGCCGTCCGGGGCTAACGTGGGTGCGGGTTGGTTGCTGTAATGGTGCGGAATCGACAAATGCTTTGGTGTCCACGCGATAGTGGAAGCGATATGGCGAATCTTTGGTTTGGCAGTGTTACAAAAAGCGCTAATGAAGGAACATTAAGAGAAAAATCACAGTAGTTATCACAGTGAGTGTATTTGGGCAGGCCCCTCATGACCCCTCGTGGAGTCAGCGAGCGTGCAGGTGCGTTTAGCGCGCCACACTGATCCCACCTTTGACATCAGGACATGACCTCATCAGCTGGTTTGGGGCCTTTAGACGCCGTGGGTGTTGTGCCCTGTTAGGAAGGACTCGTCCGCGATGCTCTCACCGTGAGAGTCCTTCCCTATCGCCTCACTCCTCCCCACCCCCCCCCTCCTCTCTCTCCTCGTGTCGTTTCGCCACGGCCTCCTCATTTCTCACGCCTCACATGCTTTGTTGTTTTCTCCTGTACTTGTCTGCTGCTGCATGCGATGGCACTGTCGGGGACGTACGAACATATTTAAAAACCGATACAGGTACAATTCAACTCCTATGAGCTTGAAATACGAATCTGAGCTACGCATTTGTCGGGTGGCCAATAGCAATCTGTACCGTTGATATAATGCATAACCCATGTCAGTGCACCTAACTCACTGTGAATATACTGCTAGTATATAGGATAGCCGTACTGGCAGTACTTACTGCAGAGGTAGTTCTCCCCCGCCTCGCCATTTCGCAAAAAACGGGGAAACGCACACAGGAACAAGCCAGACTACTGTTTTGCATGTTTGCGCTTCGGGCGCATACAGCCAGTACATACATCTTGGCTCTGCGAACTGCTCGGAGAAAAGCAACGCCTCACCGACAGCTACGCGTTTGGACAGCGTGCTAGTCTACTGGAATAGAGCTAAATTCCCTATCTAAAACTAGTACTGTAGGCGTTCACCACACGTGTCGATAGCCCAACACTGTCAACCCTGCCCTTGAACTGCGCTTTCTCCGATGCTCCCACCTTCTGTCCACACCCGTCTAAACGTGTGGCGTCAATGGATTCAAATACTCGAATTATGACCACTAACTTCTACCCAAGCACCAACGATCGCCCTCTCAATCGACCCAACACGCGCTTACGCTATATTTCGGGCCCAACCGTTGCTTCCGACGCTTTGAACAATACCAGCACCATCCGCAAATGTTTTGACGGTATCCTGGTGACGAATAACCGCTACGATGAGATGGAGGACTTCGGGGAAGGTGATCTGGGCAAGGAGTACGATGCCGTTGCGTTCGGGCGGGCTTTCCTCGCCAACCCCGACTTGCCCGCCAGGTTAGTTTTAATTTCAGCCAACTCCGTTTGGCGAGGTAGCGGGAGCACAAAAAAGTACGTTTGGTGTTTACAGGGTCGGCCATAAAGGATAGACCGGGTATTAATGTACCTGGTATAAGAATATATGTATTGTGTTATTTCAACCCTAATACCAAGAGTCGTGAGGCATGCGCGCGAACCATGGGACACAATGCGTTTCTATGAGTACCGTTGCGCCTCTCATCGTACTGCCTTGAGTGGCAAGCACCCATTCGGTCAAGAAAACATGATCGTGACCTCATGGCCATGATATCCTTGACCGAGAAACATCCGTGCGGTCGAGGAAGCGGCTTAAGCCAATATATTTTCATACCACCTTTTCGTCCAGTGCTTGGTCCGGTCCGTGCGGCCAACTTCCACGCACATGTTTATACACGCGCTGCAATTTGGTCATGTGGTTCATTGACAGTACGACAGGTCGTGTCATCTCTCCCCTCCTCCTTCTCTATCTCCCTGTCGTCTATATTGTATATAATACACACGCGGTCATACGCCCCCCCCCCTCGCCCGACTACAGCCAAGCATGAAAATGAGTACACCCCCCCCCCCCCCCCCTCTCCCGCCCGCCTTCATTGTCGTTGTGGTGATGTCGAACTTATGGACTGCTCTCTCGTGAGCAGGATTGAAAAGAAGGCCAACTTGAACGATTGGGATTATTCTTCCTTCTACGGTGGGACTGAGAAGGGCTTCACGGACTACCCCTCTATGGCCGACGCTTAACACACTGGTTTACCGGACCATATAGGGGATTACTGCTCACGCAACCAGTCTCCGCTATTTTCGTTCCTTCAGAGACAGGGGGGGGGGCAGCTTCTCTTGCTGGTGTACCTTGCATAAATTAACCTAGCAGCAGAAATTGCAAGCATAGGGACAGTGACGACCAGCATATATTGATGATGGGTACTGCGTTTTAGCTTTTGTTGTTGTTTCCTGAGGTATGTTTCCACTCCAGAGCTCCTGGCCACGGACTCGACTATGACGACGACAAATTGCCAGGACAGCACCAACGACAGCTGAGATGTACGGAGAAGGGGCCTTCGTGCTTAGAAGAGTACAGCCGTGCGCGCGGTGAATTCGTGCATCGCTCACGGCCGCCCCTGTCGCACCGCAATCACGCAATCACATGATGCTTTGAATAGTCCCTTGCTTGGAAGGAGAGAGTCCATTTAAATGTGTACAGGGATGGGTGAATAGCCGAAACGTTTGGGACTGTGGACGCAACGCCTTATGCATTGTTCTTAGACCGGAATATTTTATGTCCACAATACTTGCTGCATGCCGTAGGGATTCGTGCTACGATAGAGCAGGATGAATTCAACAAATTTTGACCAACACGGTTGTGACCGACGGGGCTCCTTAAGGCACGGCACCGAGGATCTACCCATTATCGTTGGAATGTCACTATCAACAGCATGTTGCTACGTTACGCGGTCAAGCATTCACCCCTCCCACCCAACAGATCCGCCCAACACCAAAGCGGGGGGGCAGGCTATCACAGCGACAGTTTGGAGGGAGATCACACACTGTCCACTACGCTAGAAGCAATGTATACCGAAACCCCTCCGTCTCCGACCGCGAGAAGCCGTCAACATAAAGCTCAAACCGAACTACCACGTGTAAAAAATGTCCTCTGGTCGAGGCATTGCCATTCAATCACCCCTCCGACAGACAGAGTGAGTTTTGTGCACGGGAAGTGAGGGAGTGACGATTCTCCGCTGTACATACGGTGCGCCACAGCAAGAACGCCCAAAATGAGGCAGAAGACCGAGCGGCCTGGCCCCATTGTGCTATTCTGGGTCGGCGCCCGGCTTCGACTCGGCATCCATCATCATGGACCAAGTTAAGGTATCTGCGTTGCCATCTGCAGTGGACACGCCGAGGGGGCGCCAAAAAGTAGGAAGGGGAAAGGATGAACAATACGTATGTCAGAAATGAAAAAAAAAGGCATTCCACGTCAGCGTCATGGGAGGACCACCTGATATTGCTACTTGGGGGCGGGAATTCGCGTCGTTTCAACCCCGTCACGGCTGCCGCCGCCCTATAGACGGACGCGCAAAATACGTGATACGACTCCATTCGTTTCGCGAAAGACCCAATTGGACGCGAATGGCTTGTTTGTTTTCGCCATAAACGGATGGAAATAAAAATATCAACAAAGCGTGAAACTTGCCTTGTACGTGACAGTATACCAGGGCGTGGAAAAAAAGAAGAAATTGCTGTTAGGCATTCTCCATGTCCGCCCTTTCCTCCTGTGCTCCGCGACATTTATGAAAAAGACGCAACATACAAGCACCAAAGAGTAGCGCACACAAATCGTGGTCACACCCACAAAGAACATGGGTGATCATTGCGACCCCTCTTGGGCATCACCCCTCTCGCCCAAACAGCCCCGGCCTCCACCATACGGACGTGTGGGGATAGCTACCGGACGTCTTCACCTTAAGGTGACACAAAACAACGAGGAGCCAGAGACCACCCACCGCCACCCATCACCCTGCAAAGCCGGCACGTCCGCTCTACAGCGTTAGCACCTACAGTAATATCAAGCGCACATAAAAGGTGGTAGGTGCAAGGTAAGGTTGGGTGGGTTCTTGGTCGATGGTTCGATACGGGTAGCGGCGGTGTCAACATTCCGGGTCAACTTGGGAATAGCACCAAAGGAAGCGGCAGAAAGTGGCAGTGGACTGGTGGCCATGCTACACTTCCTAGTGAGGCCCTATGAACATAGCAGCATATCTCCCGAAGATAGTGAGTCTACGTTTCGTCGTTGTCACGATGCCGTGAAAATGATAACCCCCTTAGGACTGCACTACCGTTGAGGGCACAACTTTGAATTAGAGCGAAAAAAATATGTGTGTCGGTGCAGTGCAAGTTACTAAAAGAGTTCATTTGCGCGAGCGAAAAACTCACCATCATGTTATCCTAGATCCGGGATCACATATATATTGGTAGAGATTACGGTGACGCACGACTGCCGGTTGCCATACCCTATGTTGCGACACCCTCAGAATCGTCGTCTCGAACGGTGTTTGCACGTGGTATAAAAACTGTGCCTGGCCCTCACCCTACACTCGCAGTAAAGCGCGAACCACAACCCTCGTTCGTCTCGACAACTCCTGTCTTTAGCGTCTCAAGTGTTTGCTGCCAAAACGCTTCCAATTTCCGCTCCTATGCAATGTTCTAATGTCTGCCACAGGCGTGGATCGCGCAGTATAGATAGGCCACGTCAAGCCATTGAGCAGCGCCCTGGCCGTTTCCCTAGCGAACACATCACACGGCGGTGTTGTCCGTCCACCCAATTTGATATGCCGGTAGAGGCGTTGACTCTCTGAGCGTGCTGTTCGCGATCATGACGAGGGAGGGAGCAGCTGCACGAGGAGGTTAGTCTTCGCGTTGCTTTGAAACGTTCGCGTCCCAGTTCGAGTTTAGGCCGCTCTGCGATAAAATGGATCGATACACACACAACGTCGCTTGCACACATGCGGGGAGTGGGACACGGCAACCACACCACACATGTTGTGCGCACGCCCGCACGAGTACCCACACGACACCATCAACATAGCCTACAGTAGGTCCACATATCCAATAAAGCTTCCACCGGCTAAAGAACCAGCACTAAAACACTGCCGCGGGTCGAGCGTTGCTCAGCGTTGCACAATGTGGAGTCTCATTGCTAGGATTTAGTTGTTCACCAGGTTGCACCTCGCGCCCTTCTCTTGGTAAACTAAAGTTGTACCGACGTATGTTGTAAATCGATGCAGAAATGCAGTCTATGGCCCAGAGTCCTTCCCTTGGCATTTTGCGGGTCTTCTGCATTAACAATCACCACCAAGGTACAACAGGTGGCGTGGCTATTGCAGCACCTGGCGAAATATTTCACACCTTGGATAACGTAGCACTTAGATCTATGCCAATGGGAAAGCGAAGTATCAATAAAAAGTTTGAATATTAAAGATACCCGCCAAAACTGTTTAGAACACGCTTCCTATGAGCACGTTTAGAAAAAAAAAAATCCAAACTTTAAAAAAAAACAAAAAACAAAAAAAAAATGGGGCCGATGTTGGGCCAAGATCGGCTTGAGAAAAACTCAGGCCGATTTATGGTTCGAAACGGCGGGATTCCGAGTCCTCGACAGACATCGATCGACAAAACCAACGACTGCGTCATGAATTCTGAACGGAGTGCGCTCGTTAGGGGCTCCGACCCACCCTAGGGTCACCGTGTTCACACAACGACTAGTGACGTGTGGTGGGCGCTGGCTAGGCGTACGATAAAAAACAATTTACCGCTGATGTGCACAAAACAGAAGACAAAATTTCTCGATCCGTCTCGAACGGCATAAAACAGGCTCTTGTTCAGGTTTGGGAGGATACCGTAGGACGCCGCCGGCAGGCTCTCGCCCCCTAGAGCATGGATCCACCTTCTATCTTCGAGGCCGTCATCTATACTCGTTGGCCTTGCCCGGCAACCAAGCGGGTTGGCCGTGGCCTGAGTCTATATCGAGATCGAGTGTCTATCGTCGCATGGGCTGATTTTTATCAGCGTGTTGACAATTTCAACGAGAAAAAACAAATTGCGCCGCCTGCGGCCGTTAGAAAAAAAAAAAAGAAGAAAAAATCAAAAGTTTTTAACATTTTTTCCCACAGCGGCGGTACGAGGATAGTGTCGGCTGTTTTTTTAATTCAATATTTTTAAAATAAAACTTTTGGACTTCGCGTTCCCATTGGCATAGCTCTTAAGTCTTCATGTTAATGTTAGGCGTCAGCGAAAAAAAAGCGTGACATTACGTTACTACGTTAACTACTTTCTAGACTTTGTGATAACATAGTGTTAGTGTGTTTATGATATTGGCGGGCGATCGCGTAACATTACGTTAGAGTGTTACCTTGATCCCGCGGTGTATGTGTTACGGTGTTAGGGTATGCAGCCCATAGCGAGTAACACTATGTTGGCGTGTTAGCGGACTTCCTCTTGTGGCTATCGTAACACGTTGAAGGGATACGGTCAATTAAACGTTAACATTATGTTGCCGTGTTAGCGACAATAGCCCGTAGTGAGTAACACATTGTTAGTGTGTCAGCTGGATTCTTACTTGCTACCGTAACACCCTTTAGACGGATAACGTACACGGCCAAATAAACGCGTACATAACACTATGTTAGTGTGTTAAATAGTGAAATTCCTAGTGGCTATCGTAACACACGTTTTATAGGGATGACGTATATGGTCACTACGACGTTAACATTATGTTACCGTATCAGACGCAGCAGCAGTCCGTCTCGAGCGACGTTATGTGAGGGTGTTACGGAAGTCTTGCTACCATAACGTACGTCAAACGGATAACGTATAATATGATGGATAAAACACTAGCATTATGTTAATGTGCTACCTGGTAGCTCGTATGCAATGTATGTAGTGACACAAGTTAGCAGATCACGTACACCCCCAATCTAACATCTACAATATGTTGCTGCCGTGTTAGCTCGTACGTGCAAGTGTATTTCGTTATGATGAATAAGGTACTATAATAGACGGATAACGTACTGGCGGGGTTTCCAGAAAAAAATGAGGCGTATTATTGCGGGGATCTCCCCTAAATATCGCCTGTTTTGGGGGTTTAAAATATGGAGGCGTTTTTTTACCGGGGATGTCATGCTATCCTCCCCCCCGGGGAAATATCTGTAGGTATCCCCTACTGGGATGTCGGCGAAATTGGATAACACCGCTACGTTATGTTACTCTCACACGCTGCTGAACCACTGACACAGATAAAACATGCTAAATTTCGGGAAGACCCAAAGCGTATTACTCTCACACGCTGCTGTACCACTAACACAGGTAACACATGTTAGATTTCGGCAAGACCCAAAGCGTAACGTAGTAACAGTACGTTAGAAGGACTTCGGCCCCAACGGTAACTCCGTAACATAGTGTTAGACCCGGATTGATTCTTATGGTAACACGATAACGGAATGTTACCATCAGATCTACACAGACGGTGACACCGTAACATAAGGTTACAGAGACCTCCGCATAGGCTAGCATCCTACCATAATGTTACGTATGGGCTGGCCAAGACTGTAATGTATCTAACGTACGTTGAGTGTTACGTTATCCGAGCCTGAGGCAATCAGATGGGGGATCCAGATAACGTAGTGTTAGTAGTGCTGGCCACTGCGTTATGTTACGTTAGTGTGTTATTTGTAACACAATGTTATGTGTTAGTAGCGCTGGCGAACATATAAACGTTATGTTAGCGTGTTATGTATAACACTCCTCCTAAGGGTAACACTATGTTAGTGTGTTATGTCTAACGCTGCGTCGACGGTAACATTATGTTACCATGTTAGTGAATATAGGGATGTCGATCTGGGCATGTTGGAGTGATAACGTACCAGGTACGTGTTTGGTCAAAGCCTAACACTGTGTTACAGTGTTAGTTCAAGGACTGATCACGGCATAACATAATGTTACTGTACCACAGCTGGACGAGATCGAGCAGCAACATGACGTTAAGGCGTGCGCACGTTCGTGGGTTTCCAGTTAACCCTGTGCTATCGCGTTACCGTGATCGCTCCTCCAGTGCTAATACAATGTTAGTACGTTACCACGTTCTCGTGTTAGGCTCCATAACGTAGATAAGTGTTATCCGAGTTGTGGAATATTGTCTGAGTACGAGTACTCCCGAGGGGTGGTGCGTCCCGAGTAGGTGATGAGTAGGTGATGAGCTACTGTACTTGGCTCGATAAAAAAGGGGGCCTATTGCGCGCATGCTTCCGATCTCGCCGCTTACCACTCACGTGCCTGCTGCGAACTGGAAACGTTACCAAGTTCTAGCGACAACGTATATTTATAGTTATCCTTCCCTTCTTGTAACGCATACACATCATTATACATATGCATATACCTCCCTCAGCTCTAAAGGTATGGCCGTGGTCGTGCGACTGCCCGTGACATAAGCGGCCCAGCACTAACGACCTGAGTCATGATTGCTTCGATCAAACACGGATAGTTCAGTCATGATTGGTCCACCCTACACGAAAGAGTTGAGTCGGCATTGATTCGTCACCCTGGCTAAAACAAAAACAAATTGTGCGTTCGACCCGTCTTGCTTGTGAAAACAATACAGTGAGAATGCTGCTGTAGATTTGCGGACAGCTTGGGCGAAGAAAACCACCGCCGCCACCACTGCGACTAACGACGTGGCGGTCGCTCGGCAAGAAGCTGTCCGTGGTACAGAATTCGGTGGCGAACCAAGCCGAGGAGGGACGAAATTCGGTGGAGTACGAGCCGGAGAGGACTGCTGCTGCTGCCGAACTGCAGGCAGCACTCGTGGCGTAGACCACTGCCGCTACCGCCGCAGCTAACGACTTGAAATATAGTTCTCCAGGAAATAGAATTATCAAGCCACTTGGTCGGCGAACAATGCGGCGGGGGGACGCCATTCGGCAGGGCGCGAGCGCGAGAGTGAGGTTGCTACTGTTGTCCAGCTGCGAGCAGCACTGATGAAGCAGACCAACGACGTCGCCAACGAACTGGCATCCGCCCCGCACGAGGATTATCGCGCCACTTGTTTTGCGAGCGAACACGGCAGAAGAATGCCCTTCGGCAGAGCACAAACGCGAGAGGGGGGTTGGTGCTACTGTAGACAGCAGCAGCAATCGCACTCTCTTGCCCGCGCTCTGCCAAAGGGCGTCTGCCCGCGGCTTCGTTCAAAATACCAAGTGGCGCGAGAAGCTACTTCCCGGACCACGGCCATTTCACTGGCGGCGATGGTAGTGGCGGTAGTTGTCTGCCCCCATACTGCTGTCCGCAGCTTGACAAAATAGTAATGATCTTCCCGCTTGTGCTCCGTCGAACGTCGTCCGCCCGCAACTTTGTTTGTAGACGACATCAAACTGGCAACCTTTTGTCGGAAATCAGCCAACTCACTAGTCGCGGCGGTGGCCGCAGTAGTGTGCATTACTATTAATAGTGCTGCCCGAAGCTCGATAGCAGCAGCGATCGCACTCTCGCGCTTGCGTTCCGATCGAATGGTATCCCCCCGCGGCTCTTCGTTTGTCCACAAAATGCCATATGCCTCTTCTTGTCGATCGGAAGCCAGCGTATTGAGCGGCTGTGGTGTGATCCACCAATCAATGCTGCCCACAGTTCGATAGCGGCACAGCAACAGCAGCAGCGGCCATCGAACTCTCCCGCCCGCGCTGCGCTGATCCACCACCCTCCACGGCTTTCGTCAACCGATGAAGTGGCTCGGACAGTCCCTTAACAAACGGCTACCGGTGCAGTGGCGGCTGTGGGGGCGGCAAGTGGTCTGCCACTCTAGAGCTGAAAGAAGCTCCACGACAGTTTTGCCGTATATGACGGCGTACAGCATACCCCGGTGACAAGGTGTTTCCGGGTTATACATACTTCATCGCCAGGGTAGTATACCGTAGATGGGGGGGGGAATAAAACGTTCTCCGGGTGATAAAGTGGGTGATCGTGTGCAACTTTAGAATATTTACCACCCGGGTGGTATACCGGAGAGTATGTGGTCTGCTGCTCCAAGGCTAGAAGAAGCTTTCCCACAGTACTAATACTGCAGTAGTGGCTTTATCCCGCTCTCTCTTCACAATTGTTCGCTCCTCTTTGCTCACATTTACCAACAAAGTGACTCGACCAACCCCTTGCCGAACGGCAGTCAGCTCGATTAAACTAGTGTTTGTGGCAGAGCTCTCCTCCCTCAGCGCTTCCCGCAACTCTACAGCAGCAGCTGTGGCTTAGCCTTGCCCCCAGTTCGTGGTTTCACGCTCTCGTGAACGACATAGTGAGCGTTGTGATTGGTTTATGCTGCGCGCTTGTCTCATCTGGTTCTTCGTGGCGGGTTGTGTCCGCCGACAAATGAAACGTTCGGCATGGTACCTTCTAAGACTTACGACATTCGACTGCTACACTGATGTTTCGCTTCGTGTATTGCTTTCTTTAGAGCTAAGGCTGTAGTCTATACCTGGCATATTTTCATGTTTGGCTCTCGTCGCTGTTCCTGTGGTATTACCGCTGACAGAACCGGTTCCTGGTTCACGTTCGATTTGAAACCCGCGGAATATTGAGTGGGAACGTACCCGAAAACCCGGCGATTTCGGGTACCCGGGTACCTGTGTACTTGGAACGTCCCCCATTCAGTATCCCTCACAGCATCTCCAGAAATCTATTAAAAAAAAAAAAGCAGCTTCCCCAGCGGCTCGCGTATTCAAAGGACCAATGCTGACCTCAGGTCGGAGAGTACAGCTGCGGGGCCAATTTCTATTTCAGTATTTTTATGTTGCCCACTGGTATTTTTGTGGGTGATCCCCATTATTTTCTCTGTGAGTATTTCTTGTTCGAGTTGAATAGGCTTCGACAGGTTTGTTTTCGAGGAGCAGCAGCAGGATGCTCTCGTTCACTCGTACACCATTATTGTCATTGTTTATCCAGAGTATCCCCCCTTCCCTCCCCCTCTTCACGTTTTAGTACGATCTTTTGTATTCTATTAAACCCGTCAGCATCGTTTCGTTCTTGAGAAACAGGTGCAGTATAGAAAACTGTTGAAAACCAATCGGTGTATCCTGCGATACTGCTGCGTACAACAATGAGTTGCAAGGGGGAAATACCTCAAATCAAACTTCACAATTCCACCTATTCACAGCCGGATCTCCACAAAAAACAGACGTCCCTACTGCTATTATAACAAAATCTTCATGTGAGTATCAAACAGCGGTGACTTGAAGCCCGGACAGCTCAGCCCTCTGTGTAAATACTCCATCCCTCCTGCATACCGTCGCAACCACCGCCGCCGGCGACGCTGCTGCTCCTGGTGTTTTATTTCTTTTTGACATCTTATTTTCAGCCGCAATTATTTCTTCTTCCGCCCTCATCTTAGCCGCGAGATTAAAATGCGGTCCACGTGCCCACAAACGCATTCCCCAGTCAGAGATATTGCGCTTGTTAACGTCACCTTGGTCTTCGATGCTGGACACGTGCCCAAAAACGCATTCTCCAATCAGAGGCCTCGCGCTTCCTAGCGCCACCTTGGTCTACGACGCCATGCCCTGTGTTGAAGTGAATGTGCTGCTCACCCCGCGCAATCTTCGTGCGGTTGCATCTTCACCCGCTGGCAAGATCGTCGTTGTCGCTGGGTGTGTCGGGTGCTTGTACACATCCAGCGGCAACGACAATATTGCCAGCGAGTGAAGTTACAACACATGCAGATTGGGCATGTTGAAAAGCGCGATCGCTTTGAAGACAAAAAGCATGACCTCGTAGACCAGGGTAACGCCAAGAAAGGCAAGACCTCTGACTGAAGGGTGTTTATAGCGGACGTGACCACCATTTTTAATCTCGCGGCTAAGAAGAGAGCGAACTAGAAAACAATCGGTTGAGAGGACGGCAGAAAAATACAAAAACGCCCCTGTGCTGGAGCAGAAACAAGCATCCGACACATCCAGTGGCAACGACAACGTAGCCAGAGAGTGAGATACAACAGCATGAGGATTGCACAGGGTGATGAGCGCAATCACTGTGAAGAGACAAGAGCAGACAAGAGCCAAGATACAGTAGACCAAGGTGACGCTAAAAGGCGCAGATGCTGGTCACGTGCCCAAACCCCATTCAGAGGCCTCACGCTTCTCGGCAATGCTCGAGCAGAAAGCAGCATCCGACACATCCAGCGCCAACAACAACCTTGCCAGCGCGTGAGATACAACGTCATGAAGATTGCACAGGGTAATAAGCGCAATCACTCTGAACGTACAAAGGATATCATCGTAGACCAAGGTGACGCAAAGAAGCGCAACACCTAACGATGCTGCTAACATGCCCAAAACATACACCCAAGTCAGAGGCCTTGCGCTAATTTGTGTCACCTTAGTCTACGATGCCATGCTTTGTGTCTCGAAAGTGATTGGCAAGTCTCAGGGAGGGCTACTCGTCGTCGTAGTTGTCGCGCGTGGTGGCTTAGGCGGAAGGGGAGTCAGAGTTGGCAAGCACGTACCTTTGGTATCGTTAAACACGCACTAGTGCCAGTACCAGGTAATGATATACTCGTGCTGGACTAGTGTTGCCATCGATCATGTTTCGTACCCGATTTGTAATGCTATGTGTGATAGATTTATTGGGGAAGCGCGGTATCCCACCGCCCACGACAGCGGAACATGGTTGACATTGAAGACCGTTGAATATTTGGAAATTAATGAGAATCGCACTCAGGTCACTTCTAATCGAAAATATACCCGGCCTAAGACTGTTTCCACTATTAATAGCTGCTGCTTGTTTGCGTTTGGCCACTATTTGGGCTGCAGGAAAACACGATTTCGGGCCTTCTGAGATCCGTGTCTCCGGATTCGTTCTGTCTGCACACAAAAACGAAACCCAATGAAATTTTCTCGCCCGGAAATCGTGCATGGATCTCAGCGTATATGAGAGCGTGATGACAACCCAGAGGAGGGGCACGCCGCCTTTCGCGAAGGCACACAAGCATCACCACAGTCAGTACTTCGAAGCCCATAATGAGCGCAGTGACACGACCACCAACTATGATGAAGGTCGGCCGGAGTCTGAGACTGACGACGACAGCCGACGATGTGCTCCTTGTACTTTTGACTATAGAGATCGAAAGTAAGAAATATGGTAGAATAATAGAATATGAAATAAATAGACGAATCTATCATCCTTCCTAGCGTGTGACCATGCCGGTACGGCGATCGTACCATGAGCACCAGAAGTCGGAAAAGCTGAGCCATGATTGTCTCATCGTACTATTGATGATTGCCCGTGAAAGTGTCCCGCATCTTCAACCCCCCGTGCTCGCAGAAGACATCATTCGAAACCATCAAGACTTTCATGAGGCGATATTCGACACAATAGTCCTCGTTCTCGTTGGATTTGGTGTCCCTATCATAAGAAACAGTGAGAAAGTGACGAGACATGCAGGTCTCGGTTAGAGATGCAGGTCTCGGTGTTCGCCACCAGCTCACGGTTCATCAAAGATCCGGTACCAGAGTCAACCACAAGGAGGACTGTATTGGTGTCTCAGGAAACAAGCGAGGAGGCGCATCAACCTTGACCCTGACGCTTGCCTATATAGGAGCACAGTAAAATCAAGTCAAAGGTTGTAGGAGGTTCTGCCACTGCCACAGTGGGAGCGACGCGAACGGACGATGCCACTGCCGCCGCCCACATTGAGGTGGGGGACGCTCATCAACCATAAAGAGCGTCGCTGGCTGTTGCTTCGGCGATGGTGGCTACAAGATAGAGGCGTTCATCTGGAGCTTCTCGGCTACAGTAACCAGCCGACTGCTGTCATCGCCTGGCTTCAAGGTGTGATTCGGTACAACGGCCCACAGCCTACTATGCGCGACGACTGCGATCAGCGTGCTGCCTCGGCTGCGATCGGCACCGCGAGCGATACTGCCGTCATCAACCTCGCTGCAGACGCCTCAAGAGAACCGTGAAGCGTCCACAACCGCGCAATTGGCAGTCGATTGGCGAATGAGCAGCTTTCCGCCGCCGTGCAAGAGCGGGACAGCGCTCGCACCACTATAGGAGAGCTCGCCAAGCAGCTTGCCGCAACCACTGCAGCGGCCAAGACCGAGGTCGCGAAGGCTTACCAACATAACTCAGCCGCCCGTGGGGAGATCAAAGCGAGGAAACAGGAGTGCAAAGAAAGCACATTCATCATCGCGGGTCGACGTCAAGCCATCGCTATCCAATCCGCCGTTACAGCCGACACTGCTGCCGAACTGTAACTGACTCGCCAGGAGGTCACCAGTGCTACCGGTGCATCAACTGCGGCATACGCGGGACGTGATGCCGCCGTGCGAGACACAACACTGCAGTTATTCATAGCAAGGTAGCACAGGCACGCGCGGCACTCACTGGCCAGGCTAGAGTTGTTTCTGCAGTTGTCACTGTCACTGTTTCTGCCGTCGTCGCGTCCGAGCTCGTGGTGGCTAGACAAAAGGCTGATCGCTCCACCTCGATGGCAACCGCAGCTGAGCAAGAGCGGGATACTGCGGGCACGGGGCGAGATCAGGCCACAGCTGCCGCTACCGAGGTACGAACGGAACCAGAGGGAGAAAACGACCGCTGCAGCAACCTTGCCAATGAGCGCGTTGACTGCAGTGGTTATAGGGGTGCTATTTTATACTTCCAGCTTGACAGCGGCAGCTGTGGATTGGCCTCTCTCCGTGCCCGCAGTATCCCGCTCTTGCTCAGCCACGCTCGCCAACGAGGTGGCGCGAGCAGCCGTTCCCTTAGCCACCGCGAACTCGGACCAACCAACGACGACAAAAGCAGCGGCAGTGGCAACTGCAGAGGCAACACTACCCTGATCGATGGGTTCCGCGTGTAGTTACGCCACCATACTACGATCAACTGCATTGTTCGAACCTTGCATGGCGGCCTCATGCTCCGGCCGCGGTGGCTGCACCGGTAGCTTTGTCTTGGCGAGCCAGTTATAGCTCGGCAGCATTGTCGGCGGCAACAGCAAATTAACTAGCGATGGTTTCGCACAGATCCACGACAATGCCTGCGGCTTCGGTACACTCCCGTCGCCTCGTTTCTTGCTCCTGATGGGCCGCCGATACATATTGTTAACCTTTGCGATCTCGAGTTTGGCCGCTGCAGAGGTTGCAACAAGATGCTTGGTCAACTTCCTCTACAGCTGTGGGAGCGCTGTCCCGCTCTTGTGTAGCGGTGGAAAGCAGCTTCTTCGCAATTTAAAATGCGCTGCTGTGGACACTTCACGGCGCGTTGAGGCCTTTGCAGCGGCGGTAACAAGGGCGCCATCGCTGACGGCAGCGATAGCCGCCGTACGATCGAGCTGGACGTATCTCGACAATGAGATTAGTGGCACGAGCCCGCTCTCGTTTCGCTCATGTTCGCTAACATTTACCAACAAAACTGACTTGGCCTGCCTCTCGCCGAGCGGCTGTCAGCTCGTTTACTAATGCGGTTATAGCGGTGATTCTCTCCCTCCCCTCAGTTATGCTCACAGCTCGACAGCACCAGCTGTGGCCCCATAACGCTTGCGTGTTCGGGGTATCCCGCTCTTGTGAACGATATCGTAAGCCCTGAGTTTCAGCAACTCTGTATCCTATGGCGCCAAACAACTTTACTCTCCATTTTGAAATTATAACAACACCCGCCTTGACTAATGTCGGCATGGCAGGCGCTGCGCCGGCTGCGCCGGCTGCTTCTCGTACCGTGTGGTGCGGTATTTACGGCAGATGTCGGGATTGTTGGAAAAAAACCTCGCTCGATCGGGGGCGAAAACGCGACAGCCAGTGGGATCCTAAGTGGCCCGCGCCCTGCCCTTAAACTTCAAAGAAAACAAAATAAACATATCTATCTACCAGTACGCGCTGTTCCGCCCTCAGCTACCCGATGTGTTTTTTTTGTGCATAGCTAAAGAAGAGCGAAGTGGCAAATGAAAAACAAAATGTAAGAAACAACATTTCCTACAGTATACCATACGTTACGTAAGGAAACTTGCAATCATCCTATTACATAGCAGAAGAAGGAAGCTCCAAGAGGCTCGAACTCTTGAAGTATTCCTCGTGAGGATTTTGCACGCGAAACAAATGTACCTGGTAGGTATATATCTAAGTACGAGCTTTGTTGACAATTTTACGCATGTGATCTTCACATTAAATCGATATTTGCATCCATCGACATCCGACGCACCCAGTGCCCGTGCTGATTCTTCACTCCAGAGATATTCCAGTTCTGTGGTCACAGAACAACGAGACCGAAAAAAGCACAGCATGCCACACGTCCCGCACTACAATAAGCAGGACATACACAACCACACACATTGCAGCAAATATAAAAGCTCAAGCTTGACACGGCAGGAGCAAGCGTTGATTGGGTTAAACCGAGGGGCAAACGTTCCTATTTGAGCGACGTCAACATGTCGCGAACGGCGGCGATCGAAAAAAGGCAAAAACAAACAGGCCAACCGCAACACAAAAGGTAAGGGAAGGGAAAGAGCGGCGACGACTGCTGTAACGTACTTTAGATAGGATTCACGGTACGGGTGGAGCTAGACACTCAGTCGGCGCCCTGAACTTGGCGCATAAAATACTACAGCAGTACTGCTCACTTGTCCTACGAAACGGACTGAAGACCTTACACGAGCGAAGCCATCGCACCTTGCAGCCGCAGTGCACTCGTAATCTTGAATCAGCAGCACGCAATGAGACTTCCTCAGCGCTACCCCGGATGTTCCTGGTGAAAGTCAAGGCAGCAAGACAGGCCAAGAAGGCCGTGACCGAACGAACAACGTAGTGTAATCAGTAAGAGGGCTGTGGCTCTGGCCTCGCGGGGGTAATTTGTTCGATACGATACTACGAAGGAAAAAAACGCGTCTTATCGGGGACTTAAAGCTACCAACAGCAGTTCAGTAGGCAGCGGTACAGCTCTACAAGAGTTGTATAATGTGCTGTGGAATACCCTCGTACTGGGATGTTGGTGTCGTGATTCCGACTGTTAAACGCGACCAACAAATCGTGGCAGCGAAGCGCGACGAAAACAGCAAGCACACAAAGCATAGTCCGGACAAAACAAGGACATATTTGCAGGGCACGCGCGACTAACGTGCTGCTTGAAGATCGGAGAAAAGCGTGGTGTCGCTCGCCTTGGAAAAGTAGACTATCGACAGGTTTTTCGTAGTTGAACCGATAGGTGACGTATCATAAAACTCGTGCCCGCGGAGTTCACTTCACATGCACGATCTATAATATATACTCTACGTCTTGAAAAGTAGAGCATCAACAGACACCTATCTTAGTTGAAAATATATACAGCTGACATCCCATTCTTCGTACAACTCGTACGTGCGAAGTACACTTCACATACATGGAATATAGTATACACCTTAAAAAGCAGAGAATCGAGTTCTTGAATCTACAGCTGACGAACCATATAACTCGTGCTGTACGTGCACAGTACACTTCACAGACACGGAGTATATGGCACGTCAGCTATGAGCCCAATCAAAAGAGAAAAAGATCTGTCGGCAATCAAAACTTCTGGAGATCTGCATATCTCCTTTTCTGTTCCTCAACCGCGTGCGAAGCACATGGTATGATACAAACTCATATTGGCATGGTTTTATATGAATCCTAAACAGACACCTCAGCTTTGAGACCGAGGATTTCGTCAAAACCCATTTTTTGCAGGCTGCGTGTAATCCTTCGATAGTACTGTTTGTAACCCCTCGGGCTGGGAAAAAACCCATTGAGCAATACATACGTAGGCAGGCGAACGTTCCAGGACCCGGGAAATGTTTGCTTGTTGTGCGGTCACAGGCTCAAGAGGGGTAAAGGATAGCAAGAGGTCGGGCGCATGTTTTCCTGTCAATTCGAAAACATTTTTCAGCTATTTTCACCAGAACTGGAAGTTCTCAGATCGTGATATTTTGTCATGCTAAAAAGTTACGAATCGTGATGTTTTTTGGTTCGTTAGGGTGGGTCCCACAGAGGGGAAAAAAAAACGGGCCAAACAAAAAAAAAAAACTAAAACACAAAGAGCAGAACTAAAGAGCAAGTAAGACTTTTGGGTCAAACTCAAAGATTACAACTACTACAGAGATCCCGATACCTCTGTTTTCACATTTCGTCTTTTTCAAGTCCCAGAGCACTTAATTTTTACGAAACAGGCGCGTAATAAACGAAACATGGGTTACCCAGGGGCGAAGAGGAACACAGGAGGAGCTCGGGGGCGTTGGGATGAAGTTCCGATAAATTTTCTACGACCGGTTGGCAAGCGCAAGCGCACGATGACCGAGGTAGGGCATGTGGATGCCACGCGGCTTGTCTGCTGACGAGGCCAGCACAAATGGGTAGGGTATGACCAAGGGGCGCCCTTGCAAGAAGCCGGGGGATGAGGAAGAGGCTGGTGGGGGTAAATGCTTCGACGAGAGCGCCACTCAACATTCAAGCGTCTGCCATTGAAAAGCGATGGCCGAGACGCAACTATTAGAGCACTCCACAGGGAGCGGGATGGACCACGAGAAGGGCCTGCTTCCAGGGGTGCCTCGAGTGTGCGAGATGTGTCCACCCACCCATGTTGTTGAGCCCTATGGCCGGAATAACCTACTTTGGCGGTTGAGTCATTCCGAAAACATGCAACCCGGAAAAAAACGACTGGGGTTTTAGTTTTTTCCGTTCTTTTTTTCGTGATATTTTCCCCGGTTAAGACCGGCACATACGAACGGCCTTGAAAGCAGCGATATCTGGGGTCGGGACTTCTCAGTATCATCAAACCCATGCCGATGAAAACGCAAAGCTGCCATAAAACGGTTGAATTCCGAATATACCCGTCAGAATTTTTCAGGTACAGCTTGCCATGAGCACGATTCTTCAAACCGCAAGTTCCAAACTTTTGTAAAACCCTGAAAAAAGCATTTGTTTCGGCCGATGTTGGGCCAAGATCGGCTGAAGAGAAACTCGGGCAGATGTTTGATTCGAAGTGACGAGATTCCGAGTCTTCGACAGACATCGATCGACAAAACCAACGACTGTGTCACGCACTCTGAACGGAGTGTGCTCGTTAGGGGATCCGACCCACCCTAGGGTCACTGTGTTCACACAATGGCCGGTGATATGTGGCGGGCGCTGGCCAGGCGTATGATGAAACAACAACTGCCCGCTGGTGTGCACAAAACAGATGACAAAATTTCTCGATCCGTCTCGAATGGCAAAAAAAATAGTTTTATTTCAGGTCTCGGACAAGACCACGTAGGACGCCGCCGGCAAGCTCTCGCCCCCTAGACCATGGATCCACATGATATCTTCGAGGCCGTCATCTATACTGGTTGGCCTTGCCCGACACCAAGCGTGTCGGCCGTGGGCTGAATCTATGTCGAGATTGAACGTCTATCATCAAATGAGCAGATTTCTATCCGCGTGTAATATTTTGCAACGGGAAAAACATATTGCGCCGCCTGCAGCCGTTTGAAAAAACAAAGAAACAAACAAACTTCTCCCCTTTTTCCCCGCAGCGGCGGCACAGGAATAAGTTCGCCGTTTTATTTTAAGCAATATTTTGTGACGAAAACTTTTCGACTCCGCGTTGCCACTGACATAGGTCTCTTTAGCATGCCTAAGTTATTTACGGTGGGTGACCCGTTCCCGACTACCACTCTGTTTTTAAATATAAGAGCCGTGTATATGTTAATACGTAATCCAAACGGCCCTTGTGTTAGAGCCATGTGTATGTTAATATGTAATTCAAACGGCCCTTGTGTTAGAGCCATGTGTATGTTAATATGTAATCCAAACGGTCCTTGTTTCGGGACATAGCGATACCTCGTACATAGCAGGTATATACGGATGTTCGGGCGGCGTTGGCAGACATATCGACAGCGGGTGCGATGTTGCCATCGCCGGTTTGGAACGTTATCACTTTCGGTGTTGCTCATGCTGTGCTGCTGGGGCATAGAGCAGGCAGCGCAGTCCCGGGACCATCTGCAATCCGCAATAGGACACCAACTGCTGCAGTAGTGCTGTCTGTAGTCTGCAGTGGGATGCGGCTAACCCTCATCCTTCCCGATTTTTGTATCTGTCCTATCCAGAAGAAAAAAAAAAAAAAACAGGGGGCATCTTCAAGGTTGCCTGGGACATAAATGACACCGTATGAAAAATTCTCGTCAAAATACGTACCAGTATCAGGGAGCGGGGCATAGCCAATCAACCGTTCTGGCAGCGCCTTGGCTGGTCCAGTTAGTACATACTTGTAGTCGCCTTTGATAATGGCGGAAGTGGTCAAAAAAGGGTATGCTTCCGGTCAAGTGCGGGGAAATGGCGGTCAAATGGAGGTTGTATATAAATCTAGAAGATTTGGGGGGGCATACCCCCCCCCCCCCCCCGCCCCAAGTTGTAGTCAAAAGGCGGGATCATTTTTCCCTTCCTGCATCGCGGTCTCGTTTGGCCCAAGAACGTCCCCGAAAAAAATACAAAAAGGGTGTGTGTGCTTGGCATGAGCTGCGGGCGTCTTGCCAGCGCGTCGGAATTGTATTTGGAGGCAGGATGAGTGTGGAAGCGCTCACCGTGGGCGTGCTTTACGTATACCCCCACATGGGCGAAAAAGCAGAGGGTATACCCAAATTGGCAACTTTCCTTGTAGGCAATATTGATTAATTAATTTTCGTGTAATACCTAGGTCATGGGAGCTGTTCATTTGTACTAGGGTTGCGCTTTGCTTTTCCTCAAAGCCCTTGGCACTATTACGGAGGACCATAGTAAATAGCACCTACGGTACACACAAAAAAAACTATATATGTCCCTATTTTTACCAACAAAGTTTGGTCCTATTTACTACTTTTTTTATCATCACTTTCACTTTCCAGCCTAACTCGTAGGAGGTTTTACCCTCAGCGATCTTCTGGACAAGCCGTGGTCACAGGTGTCATCCCTTCTCCCCCCCGGTACGTGCCTTAATTTTTTGTCGCCCGTAGGGTTCAGCATTCCCACTGCTCGTCGATACTAACTCACGCTCTCGCGCTTTCCGCTCATCAATTTTGTCCAAGAAAAAGTCCCTGCGAGCATGCACTCGGTGAGACTCGAACCCACGAAATAGATCTTGACAGGCTCGCGGACCACCTACCAAGTCACCGGTCCCCCGTAATAGTGCTGTTAACTGGTACTACATCAGCGCTGTTCACTCGTACTAGGGTCAGGAATGGAGCTCCTACAGCGAGGACCGTCGGGAACAAAAGGTGCGCCCCTACGGTACACGAAACCATGGTTTATGGTGCAGGTTCATCTCCTCGGTATGATCGACAAAATCGCGGTAGCAGTCTAGTGTAGGAGCGGTAGATGCCGCACGCTTGCAAATCGTGAAGGATGGATATTGTTCCGTCGCAAGGTGTGCCCAGGCGAAGGAGGTGCTTGCAAAGGGCGTGGCGTCGCCTGTGACTATCGCGTGATATCGATGACGCGAGAACAGTGATTGGCAACGACACGCCCTACACAAGCACCTCCTTCGCCGTTCGCGTGGTGGGAGCTCCTTGCGACGGGGCAATGCCCACCCCTAACGACTGGTAAGTGTACGGCATCAGCCACGCCTATGTTAAGACTGATGCGATGACTGCGATCATACAGAGTGGTTGGGTACACGAGGTCGTTAAGCTGCGCGCGCGATGGAACTAACCTCGTACGGTGCTTTGCTGTTCAAGATCGATCGCGAAAGAACGCGCGGGAGTTGGAAGACGACACCCCCACCCCCCCATCGACCGGGTACACGACCTCACAAAAACCCAAACCATCATCCTCACGTTCTTCCGCAAAACCGCTGGTCTGTACCGTAGAGTAGACGAGCTATGCGGACAAAATGCTCGTGACTCACGGCCACGAGACTCAAGTGTTGCTCAACGTTGCACGACTTGGTGTCCATTTGTGCAACTTGGCGTACACCGGGTTACGGACCTTGTACACCTCGCACCGGGGGCCCATTTTATAGCACCAATATCGTCTGTAAAGTGATCGTCCACAGGAAACCCTTCTTATACCTCAAGATTATTTCGCTTGCCCTCCGTGTGAGGGTTTATCGCTCACATCAAGCAGTCTGCACAGCTGTTGGAGAACCTGGCGCTACTATTTCTCTTCCACGTTTATCTCTCTGCCTCCAAGTGTATTTCCGCCATTGCGAGCGCCGCAAGCTTCTTGTCAGGACATTTTCCCGGGTTCTCGCGATATTCTCGACGATGTCGATGACTAGATGCGTGTCCATCTCAGAGGAGTGCATTCCTAAAGAGGTAATTCCACCCTGAGAAACCGCAGGCGGCAGGGTGTGGCATCAGCAAGCGGTTCGCGTGAGCGAGAGGTAGACTTTCATGAACCTCCTGGCTTCGTTCTGCTTTGGCATCGCGATTGTCATCTCCGCGAATATGGGTGTTAATTACCACGCTAAGTGTTCTGTCGATGACGAAATAGCATACTAAGACACCCGCCCTGCCTCACAACATCGTGCCGCAGTGGTCGTCGTCATGGGTGCCATCCTCGTCTGGCGGTATGCCCCAAACACGGTTGTATACATGTATGTCGCACACGCGACTCCACAGCAGTATGTCAATCCAATACCGACGACTGTTAGGCTGACCCAAAGCCTAAGCAGTAGAGTGCCCCCCTGTTGGTGGTTTCGTTGAGGTTCGAACCTCGGCTGGTGTAGCAATATATTTCTGCACGAGGTTTGTTTTCCGAGTCTCCTTTCGTCCCGGAACATGCAAGAACGGGAGGCGCTAAACTTCGATAAAACTCGATGGCCAGTAAGCGGGAATGCTGAACCCTATGCGCGATGAAAAAGGAAGGCGGGAGACAAGGGTCGACACCCGTGACCACGGCTATTAGTTGTCCAGAAGGCCGATGATAAAAAAAATAAAACTGCGAGCTGACTGAACAGTACACGTGGTCATGATACCAGTAAATAATAAAAAAAAAACACACACACCAAGTAGCACAACATACAACACATAATGAAAAATCACGAGTTTTCGCGGTTGGGGTCAACTCTCGCGGGTGGGGCCGGCCCGTGAGTTGTTCAAGCCACTGGCCTCGGCCCCGCGCGGGCCGGCCTGGCCCGTGATATTTTCAGAGCACGCCCCCTCGGTTCGGCCCTGTCCGTGAGATTTTCGAAATGGCAACCTCCCCCCGGCGCGGCCCATGAGGATACCCGTGGGTGAACGACAAGAATCCCACGCATTTATTTGGAGTGGTGCGACCGGTTGGTTTTGGGGTACACTTTGATGATCCGATGCATCCTTTGGGGCCTAGAACTTCTCAATTTATACAATTTTTCCCAAATCAAGGTCTAATTTGAAGTCCGATGTGTTAGAATGTACGATAGAAGAACTGTCTATTGTTCTGATCTTGACAGATCTACGATAACATGAGACAAGATTATCAGTCGGGGAAACAATAAGAGTACTCGTAGTATATCGTATCATAGGGTACTGGTACATGGAATACTGAGGGTACTGACATATGATCAGATCATGAGGGTCGTGTAGACATGTAGGACATATAGAGTAAGTTGTGACCAACTTACTAGGGTGATCGCACCATGTGATCACACAAGTGTTGTGAGCCCCACCGAGCTCACTCCCCAACACTCCCCAACACAACACCGCTCTCTAGAGCACGGCCACATAAGCGCCACCTTTCAAACCATCTCTTTCCTTTCTGTTCTATTGAACAACAGTGAACCTCACGGTCACTAGGTGCCACCAAGCCACCTGCGTGTTTCTCCAAGAGAGATCCACACGTGTTTCTCCGCGAGGGATTCACATCATTATTAATATTATACGATGTACGTCGACCTGGCATGTTCAAGGAAGCCGAAGCGGGATTTGTAAATTAGACTAATTAGGGCTGTGTCGTCGACTGTTTCAGAGACGAGACCGAGCGACAAACCATGAAAATCAACGGACAGCGGCCGAACCGACTGGAGCACGAACGCCAAAGGCCCGTATTAAATAGCACAGCGTAGGCCGTCGGCGACGCCCGAAAAGACATCAAGGCCGCCGCAGACCCATATTTCATGCCGTTGCACGCAATATCACACGAGCATCGACGTACGGGTACGGGTTACGTAGAACACCGAGTTTCTCCAATATATGTTATGGCTCCGTCGCTGTCGCTGGCCTGTGCGTGCGGATCTACGAGTACTGTCGCCCCCCCGAGAGAGAGCAAGTTGTGATAAACTCAACATTCCACAGGCCGGACCGGGCCGGGTTTGGAAATCTTAAATGTTGCGGGCCGAGCCGGGCTGGGTTTCAAAATCTGAAAGCTCATGGGCCAGGCCAGGCCGGGCCAGGTGTATCAATCTGAAACTCGCACGAACCGGGTTTCTAACGGGCCGGGCTGCCATGAACCGCGAATAAATCGATCCCCGTGTATTGCCGTTGTCGAACGGCGGGTCGACCCATGATAGAAGCCCTCCAAAACCTCGCGAGTTACTTTCTTCTGGCTTTGCCTGTGCCGATATTCCATATTCCGACCTATGATATATTGGAACTGATTTCGCAAAACTGCGAGCTTGGGTGCCGTTGGCAAATAAGTGTATAATCCACAAAAGACATTCACTTAACAAAGAGCAGAAGGTCTACACACACTCGGCTAGAAATCACCGAGGCGAGCAACAGGAACGAGCAACGGCACGCGTTCTCGAGGTCGCGCCGCCTTCAGCTGCCTGCTTGCTTTTGGTGGCAGCTACTCGAAACCTGGTTAGTAGTGTTTTCCTGTATCTTGCCAAATTATGATTCGCAAGAGGTGGGTATATACAAGGCGCTTCACGCAGCAGGCGGTTGCACCCGCTACGCTCGCTCACGAGCAACAACAGAAGAATGGAACCGATGGTCCTAACAAATATGCGCAAACAAGCGACTTGCAAATGCCAAGAGCTCTATTTCCGTCCATGAAAACAACCCGGACTCCGCAAGCATGTACCAGTACGTACATACTTTTTTCTTGTGATATGTACGAAAGAAATCGCACAGCACGGCACCGCACCGCAAAAACAATCGAAAATTGAATGGAAAAATAGAAAACGACAAAAAAAAAAAAACCCGCCCCCTCTCGGGGAATTATTTCCCGCCTGGTTGGAGCACCCTTGCGCCGGTCTAAAACAAAATCGAAGAGTAGTGCTCCTCTCAGCCTTGTACGCTGCCCGCCCCTTTCGTGGCCACCTCGTCACCGACTCGGTCCGGGTAACGCTTTCCTGCCTCTGCCACCATGAGCCCCGTCGCGCGCCTCGCGTAAAGCCCGGTGCTCACCGTGGCCCACGTTCGTCAGCTCGACAATGTGGTCCTCAGACTGCGCTTGCTCTCTATCTGAAATTGAGCTTGGTCGCAAAAATAGGCACCGCTTGAATATTATTTTGCAATCCTTACCCCCCTTTTAGACTCGTACATATTATCATGATTCCGACATCAGGGGGCCAGACAGAGCCCATCCATGTTTCCTTTGTGCCTCGATGCACACGCGACGCCTATAATAGCCACGAAAACGAGACCGAACGAGAAACAGCCGAGGCATGGGCAGAAATATGAATGCTCTGGGCATTACACCTGAAACCGTTAAGTGTGCGCACCACACTACGGTACCGCTGTTCAGGGGACAAGCTGTATCAAGACCGTGGAATAAAATCTCGATATAAAGTCATATACATATGGTTTTGTACGTAATATGCGAGTACGTACATACCAGGGCTTAAAATAAGTAGTGAAATGTTGCGCTGGCGCACATTTTTTCCGTGAATTTTCGTTTTTGTCACAACGAGTTGTGGGCGTGGTTGGGCTTTGGCCACACCACGAGTGTTTGTTGCGTGCCGCACCTTTCTTCGCCGTGAGCAATGTGAGCCGTTTTTTTATTTCTTGAGGTCCGTTTCGACGCAGGCGAACAACATTCTGGCGTGTTTTGCGCAAAATATGTTTCGCGCGTTGCCTTTGAACATTTTTTGTTGGCCGTCGTTTAAAATCGCGTAACCGTCTAAGCCAGCCGGCACCACGCTTACAAGAGGAAAAAACAAGCGCATAAGACGCACACTTTGAGTATTCATATGCATGTACTGGTACGTTGAAAAAACGGCCTCCGGAGGTTCTCCGGGGGTCCTCCGGGGGAGCACACCACGAGCCGAACGCCTATTTTACGCCCTGGTACATACCAGGCATGTATGTAAGTAAGTGAAACACAGATGGGTGCCTTTACACCGCCGGGTGCCATGACTTCTTGTAGTCTGCAGCCACGACTCTCGTTGGTGGAGGCACCTTATGATTACGATTGATGTAAGAACGTACTGATTTTCATCTGAATATTGGTCGGGTATGATCTACTGTTGTAATGAGGCTACATGCTGGTCCGAGCAAAACCCCCCAAATTGAGTCCGCCACGAATGCTAAAGTATGGCTACTCGAATGCCACGTATTTGGTACCTGGTGTCATACTGACCGCGGCAGACAGCGGAAAAGGGAGATGTATGCCTTCTTTTGTCAAGGGCCTATGGATGGCGCTAGCGGCGAAATTGCGTCCCGACCAACCACAGGCCTTCAGAGCGTTCAACTATAGTCAGGCGTTAACGCGGGAAGAAACCGTGCTTTCATATTCATGTCCGGAACGAACCGGTTCCAGGTATTCCAAGGCATGCCTGTGAAAATTGTTTGGGCGTCTATTCGAAGAAGTGGCTAGCGTAGGATCGATGTAAAGTAAACGCTAACGCTAAAAGTCGATTATGTACTGAAACCAAGTGATTTCGAAAAGTAAAACACGCGTTGTTCCCCACAAAAGCTCGGAACTTCACGTGATTTTAGTAATTAGACCCCGAAATTTCGCATACACCTTCCGCGTCATTATGTCGAGGTTCACACGCAGAGGGTGCAACTTTTCTTTTATTCCGCTAGATATCTGGGTCCCAGAAGCCCAGTATTCAGAAAAACAGCGGTAGTTTGAGGCTCTTTACCGAGTACACTGGTATGTCGTGTGGCGACCTGAGAGGTGAGCACTTCAAGGCATTAGTCAACCAAAACGGCGTCGTCTAAAAGTCTGGATACAGTAGACTTACTGCAAATAGCAAATACTGCATACCAGGTACTTGGTACACAGCCCAGGGTAATCCTTCTAACACTCATCCCCCCCTCTGAACGGCGGGATATTCGGGGCGTCGGTACCGTATACGGCCGTACGCTGACCTGTCATACTCGCTTCGTTTCAATACCTGGGGAACCAGGAAGACTTATGTGTTCAGGGATGCACGCGCAAGCGCTTCCACAAAAGAAACGTTCGAAGTGAGATTCGGACCCGTGCCCTCGACGACGTCAAATGTGAAAGTATAGGTATTGCCTACTGAGCTACAGGGGTAAAATAGACCCGATCGAGTACCCAACCCAGGGTAATCCTCATAACAGCAGCAAAATGGCATCAGGTATACCCTAGTGCTTCGTGTTTCGTACTCGTAGGCTCAGTACTGGGCCAGTACCCACTGGCAGCACGTTAGTCCTGGTAGTACATTTTTACTGGCTGGGGAACGTGCCAGATGCCAGGTTTTCAGGTTATTGAAAATCTACCTATGGCCCACTAAACGCCTCAAAATACAACGGAAAACCATCGAAACGTGCGCATGACAAGAAATAAAACAGTACTGTAGTGCAGCCGCATGCCGTACACGCCTGTATCATACTGTCTCACCATACATTTTGTTCGCATTTCCGACCAAAGTCAGTCAATTTATCACCCCTGACCGAAACATTTCCTTTGAGATGCAGTCCAACCCAAATCAACATACTAAGGTTTTGTTTCACTGTTTAGTGAAGCCAATCGCATCGAAACGTGCTTCAGGCAGGGCACCTCCAGCAGGGCCCTCTGGAGGTGCCTCTGGCGGGGCCCCCTCACCAGCCAACGGGAGGTGCCGCCACCAAAACCCTGGTCGGGTCCTTCTCCTGGCCACGTCGGGCTACGCCAGTACCTAGCCCTACGTAATATTTCGAGTATATCAATATATACAGCTTACCATCTCGCTGTACGATTAGAGAGTGGCTTTGGCTTTCTTCTCTTGCATTCCGCAGTGCTACCGGGTACGTACTGTTAATACCAGGTACGTACCAGTACTCTGTACCACGACCAGTTAGGCCGTAGGTTGTAGACGTCCTTGGGCTTGCTTGTGGGGTGAAATAGTGCGTTGTACGGGTCTTCCATAGGTACTACTGTACAAGTGCCAGGTTCAACCTTCAACGAGGCTGGCTGGACAGATCATGTGAAGAAGAGCACCCCTACTGCTGCTGTACCAGCCTGGAGCTACGAGTACCAATGGCATGTATAAAGCACAGCCTCGAGATCGGTGCCTCCGTTGAATCGCCGCTATGATGCTTTCATATGATATCATGTTTGCACCAAGCTGCCAACTCTGTGCGTGCCCTACTCGTACGCTTATATCGCGCTTGGGCTTCGTCCAGCAACTTCTTGAGTTTAACGTCATGTATGGGTCACCAAGAAATAACTGAAAGCTAATGACTCTACAGTCTATACCGAGTACCGCATTGAAGTTTGGCGGCCTGCATCTTGCAATATGCAAAAATTATAAAAAAAATCGCGAGACGTGAAGCAGGACCAGGACTCATCATGCCTTCGCGCCTTGCTGTAGGTGGCTCACTCTCGACTCTATATACCTGGTGTGCGCCAGAATATATACATACCAGGTACCAGGTACGTTCGGACGACGATGGCCGATGGAAGACACATCGACTGCAGTTGCGAGGTTGCCATCGCGTGTGGAACGCCATCAGTTTCAGCATCGTTCTGGGTTGCTGCGGTATAGTACTTCGGGAGTAGGGTATAATAGGCATCGTATGTACAGCAGTAGTCCCGCCGTCTGCTATTAATATCTGGTATATGCAACGCGACAGCAACTGCTGCTGCTGCTGCTGCTGCCGCCGCCGCCGCAGTGCGTAAGGGTACTATTACCTGGTACAGCTATGGACGCGAATGTAGGGGCCGTTTTGATATTCGTATTGATGTCTAAACGATCCTTATATTTCCCTACAAAGTTGTACCAGGTACGTACAAGTACCAAGCCAGTGTGGGTGGTGGGAGCAAGACCTTGCATGAATTGAAATTCGTCTGTCTGTGAAATAGTGTAGGTTGGTAAAAAAACTCCGCACGCACAGATTTTCTGTGCATTAATTTCACTGTTTCACTCACATGATGCGATATTTTTCTCTGCCATGGTATGCACTTCGTCGCCCGCTGGCACCGGTCTGTATTTCCTAGCCTCTCCCGAGTTCTAGCTTATGGTGAGGCTCGCGTAGGCGATGGCATGAAGTGGCTGTTCGTGGGTGAAGATTTCCGCGAGGGCGATGTATCATGAGCTGGTTCGTGGATCAGCAACAAGCTGGATTTCAAAACAGCCCCTCCACAAGCAACACTACTGCCGCGGCCGTAAGTACCGAAATGCGTGCATACCAGAGCCACAGATGTGCATGTCATCACTGCCACCGATACAAGCCCTTGTGGCGCAGGCGAAATCCATGCCTCTAGAGCAGGCTCCCCAGCCCCCAGGCAGATGTGATTCGATCAATGGGAATGCCTAGTCATTCCCATTGGATTCGATCCTCGAAAATAGAACAAAGGGATTGTAAATCCTGGCAGGCGGTTGCATTTTGGGAGATCGATTCTGGTTGCGCGCGCCGAAAAAAAAACGTTTCACGCGCCACACAAGCAGGAGCGATCCACATCGTTGGTGCTCATCTGCGGAGGATCAACCAACTGCCTAGACTGTAGCGGGTTGAAGCCTATCAGCACCCAGCAGCAACGGTCGCCGTGCTTCTGCCCAAAGTCCAGCTCTTTTTTTTCGAACCGACACGGTTGGGAAAATCTATCGCAATAGTGTGCCGGAGCCTGGAGCATCCAACCCGTCTACGCCAGGGATGCTGCTGAGCCATGGTGAGAGAGAGACGGATTGCAGTGACTTACAAGCGTGAGGGTGGTCTCCCCAATATGATATATATTAATACGTGTGATTGCGTCCTGCGCTCGCACGGGTCACACACATGGTTGGTATGCTCTCGATTCGATCGTCCACATTGGGTGCCCGTGCTCATGAGCAGATGAACTGGTTTGGGATTTCGATTTCGTTGCGGCCTTGTCCTCGAGTCGATTGAGGCTTCCGCCTTGCGTACCATGGAGTGCAAGGCCCGGACCCACAAAGCCACAAGCGGGCACCGACATCCTCGACTTATCGCCCACAATCTGTCGGCGCGTTGTTGTCGATGATACGTTATCGTCACCAGCGGCAACCGCGTTCCAGGTTTTCATATTTGCCTCCACCCCGTCCCCTCGAGAGTCGAAGCCATGTGTCATGTGTCATAGGGCGCCTTGCTGCGTGTGAAACGGCAGGTTTTCCACGACGAGAAGATGCCCAGGAGGAACGTTCGTTGGTGTTTCGTGGTCTTCTTTCTGCTCGTGGTGGTTGGCGCCCTCAGCCTGGGCGGTGATCACCTCGCGGAGGATCTGAGCAACCAGGCGGTGAGAAAACATCCCTCCCATATCCTCCAATTATGATATTGTTATGTATGTCTCGGTGCGAAAATCTTTAAACGCCACACTTGCCAAAAAGAGCACTTTTTTTTCTCCACTAATATAATAAAAAACAAAAAAAAAGGATGGGTCGCTCGTTTTTTTTTTCCTGGGTACATCAAGTATATACAAACTGCTTGAAGCGGCTGCCCGCTACGTAACGCCTGCCAGCACACAACGGTATATCACCCCAGCATAGTTGAACGCCTTATCTGTGCAGCCTTAATTGCCTTGAGCGCCACCACCCAATAGAGTGTAGCTGTGACTGTTCGATAGATGTCCTTCCTATGCCCAAATGCAGCGAAAAACCGTTCCCCCCATCGTCAGATTCACTATTTACTGCATTGTAACAGCAGTATGCACGGTTTATATATCTCGATGGCTTGGTAGGTGGTCCGCGTGCCTATCAAGATCAATTTCGTGGGTTCGAGTCTCGCCGAGTGCATGCTCGTAGGGACTTTTTCTTGCATAAAAAAATGACTAGTGGAAGCGCGAGAGCATGAGTTAGCTACATTCGATGAAAATCGACGAGCAGTGGGAATGCTGAACCCTATGCGCGACAAAAAATAAAGGCACAAATCGGGGAGGAGAAGGGACGACACCCGTGTCCACATCTTGTCCAGATGACCGCTGAAGGTAAAACCTCCTACGAGTTAGGCTGGAAAGTAAAAGTGACGATTAAAAAAAAAGAAAAAAAAAGTACCTGGTGTACGTTTTCCCGTTTCTATCATACTTCGTACATTCAGTACTGCTGCACCAGTGGCTCTTGAAGATAAAAATGCACCAGCACCGCCATTTGACGTTCTTATCCCCGATAATATATACTCCCAATCACCACCCGATCACCAAGGCGCAAAAAAAAACTACCAGATTCTATTTTTGTCGCCGCTTCTCGAACCATTGCATGAGTACATCTACACTGTTCCCGACCCCTGCACCTCTCTCCGTACGATATTTAGGGACAAACGCCAATGGTACGTCTCGATCGTTGGCGCACGCAAGTACCCTACCCACTTTCCCATCTCGATATCGTTTTATTGCCGATGATGGGTTTATTATTTGGATATATGGCCTCCTGTCCTCCACATAACCCTGACGTTTCCCTTCCATCTAGTCCTTCTTGAAGGCTGTCGACCGTACCCCCTCCCCCTCCCTACTACTGCAGGGTTTTCCGAAACCCAGAGTACCTTGAGTTTTTTTTTTTTTCCGGTCATCCCTTCATCCTGAACACGTTCGATGACCCCCCCATCCCCCAACACTGTGAACCGGAACACTCACCACCAGCTTGGTCGCCGTCCCTCTCTTTCCGGAATATAGAGTCAACTCCTCTGGAATCAGGCACATTTTCCCGCCCCCCTTCCCCCGCCGCTCCACTCGCCTCCGACTACTGCTACGCACACCTCTTCTCAGGCCAGGGGTCTCTTATACTCCCACCCCCCCCCTGCCGCCGCTTCAAAAAGTCATCAACAGCGATCGCTCTCTGCAGTATCACCTTCCCCTTGCACTTTCCGAACCGACTACATGGAAGTTATGCCCTCCTCGCACTTCATGACCCTCGCCCCCTGTCCGCAAGTTGTCCTCGTATCAACATCGCCTTTGTTTGCCTTGGTCCCCGGATTCGCCCATCAAAAATGGTCGCATACACGTTTCCCCCCTCTCGTTCCTCCCTTCGCGGCCAACCCCCCCCCCCCCCCCCCCCCCAATATCCCCTCTTTGCGCAGAGCAAAGTATGGTGCTCTCCGCGGCAGCAGTTATGATGGCGCTAGCCTAGTCCACATCACGACCGCCCCCAAACCCCCTTCACTGGCTATCTCCTTCCCTCGCCACTTCTGTAGCTAACCCCCGTTGGTGGTTTTTACTGTACAGCAGTTTGACCAAGTACATAGCAACAAAACTAGAATTGCACTAGCTCGCCAGCAGAACCTCACAACACCATCACTTGTACCAGCTTGTCAGTAAAGCTTCATATCTGGCCAATGCCAACAGCATTTCTGGAAAAGTCCTGTAATTAACCCAGGTTTTATCAAGTTACCTCATCAGCACTACCTTAGGGTCAGAACGAAGGAAAAAAACAGACGAACTCAAAACGAACCAGGAAAACCCAATCGAACCCTTCGCGTTTGGGCTACGAACATAAAAGCTACTGTAGTGTGTATCAAAAGGTGCACGCAAAACCAGAAGCAACCATAAACGCGATCATCGCGGTGCAGTTTCGCTTAAGAACGTACCCGCCACACCAGGGCAATTCGCTGTGTGTGTGCTCAGTGCCGCAGCTGAATACACGCCACCCGCAACGCGACGCGCCCCCAACAGCAGGCCGTGTTCATGGTCTAATTTCTCAATCCCGAGCGTGTGTTGAGAATTTAGTTTGTTGCCTCTATCTCTGTTTGATGATTCGATGCCGGCCGTTCAGCATTGCGTGGCATTCTCATCGCTGAATCTGCCCCCAGAGCCTCCTCGTGACCCCGCAGAATTTCGCGCTATCACTCCTTGGTTATATTTTAACCGTATACACTGGCATGGTCAGCAGACATGACCCCCTGAGAACCATAACGCGACGCAGCCACGCAGTACCCAGTACCCTTGCGAACCGGTCGATATACTGTTCACAGAACCTTCCGAGCGTCTCATTTGTTTCTACTCCACTACGCTTGCTCGACATTATGTGGGTCAAGCTTGCTTTGTTTTATACTTCAAATGTATGAAACTACAGTAACTGCCGAAGGACGTGGGACCTCTTCTGTTGTCAGATTCTAGGATTGGATCGTTCGTTCATGCCTACAACTGTTGTTTTTACTGTTTTTGCTTTCCATCTTCAGCTTTTTGGTCTTTTGTTTTGATTTACTTTCTCGCTGCGTTGAAACGGGCCCTATCTCTTGCATCGCCGATGGGTTTCCTTCATGAATTACACACCTGGTACGCGGTTGCCGTCTTCCTATCCAGCATTTTCCTTGTAGTATACAAGGTATTGTAATACACCAGCCCCCCTAATCGAGGCACCAGATCTAAAACGAATATTCGAAACACGATCATCTCATTCCTCCCCCTACTCCTTTCCTTACACCTCTTCCGGCCCCCAGCACACCCCCGTCCCCCCCCTCGCCCCCAGCCCAAATGTTTACGTCTGATTCTCCTGCACGTATGAAACCCCGTCCATTCTGGTGGCTTTTCTAGCCACCTTTTGTCTGTCACCCCCCCCCTTTTGGGGTCTCCACCACCCAGCCTACGCAATAACGTGCACCGTGAGCTTGATTTTTCTGCCTCGCTTCCACGCTAGTGATATGCCTCCCTCCAGCCTTTCCTCCCCCGGCCCACGCATGCCCATTAACAAGTAGTGCGCGAAACGCTGCGAATACTTCGCACCATAGCTCACACGGGGAAAATCAGCGAAAGCCGCGTGGTGCAAGCTGTCACCTTCCAACACTACTGTAAAACCTTCAAATCTCCCGTACGGTTCGTTGCTGTCCCTTCCTACGTACGTACCCCGTGCTTCCTTGTTCAGTTCCAGTGCCCCCCGTGAAGCTGCCCGCCCCTCTCTCCATATCGCCCCCCTCCTGCTGATTCACCTTCTGCTCACCTTGCCCCCCTCCGTGGATTTCTTAGCCGGACGTCCGTCTATTCCCGCTCGCTGATCACATACTTCCTGTCTTACCCGCCCGCCCGCAGCTGGGTTGGTACTACAGTACGTCTAAAAGCGACCTTGCCCACGCTTAACAAAACATATGATACCAACAACCGATCTCGCAAACGCTGTTATACGATCTTTATTGACCGATTGCTGCCTGCATATGTGCTGCTGTGGTTCCGATGGGTTCCTAGGATGATAGGGGGCAAGCCTACCTCTAGCGATGCTGAAAATGTGGAACCAGCAAGACACACGGTGACCCGCATCCTGCGCCCCAACCTTAAACTAGTTCCGTAGCACGTCGATCATATGTATTGTACGACCCATCGTTACGTCAGTACCCTGAATTCTTTCTCAAGAAACAGCCCCCTTTTCTCGAAGCGTGCGGCCCCTGGATTAAACTTTTTGTGACTTCAGCCAGCGAAGGCTACTTCCGTGCGTTGTTTTTTCCGCGACGCCGAGCAGGACTACATCGGCTCCGCCTTCTCCGGGAGAGCCGCGTTACTTTTCGAGAAGGGCAGTGTTTGCCATCGACTCTGGGGGCACCCTTTGGCTCTGACATGGTGAGGTTCATACTGCACCGCCTGGGAGTTTGATGAAACTCAAAGCATTACACGTGAAGTCAAACGTTCCAGGATCCGGACAACGTTCTTTGTTGCGTTTGGCTGACGAAGGGGGGTGTAGTGAATTGCGTGCTGCCATGCGCCACTTTCGAGTGGTTTCCTCGGTAACATCTGTAAACATTATGCCTTTACGAGTCGATGCTTCAATCTGGTCTGGGCATCGGTCCTGTCGCTCATCGCTATGTGAGAGCACAGCCCCGTTTGTTTTGTCTCAATTCAACAGCAAAGCCGGATCAAAACAATTACCCTTATCCAGAAAACTGGCGAGCTGTCATCGGCAAGCAGCATGCGATTGTATAGCTCCCGATTTGAAGAAACTTTTCCGGTGTTTAAAAATCGATTCCTGCCGAAAACGGATGATGCATGCGTCCTACTCAAAACGCCTAGATGCTGTGACCTATCGTGATGACACATAAGCTGACCTATATTGGGTAACTTGCTTAGCGTCAGCAATAGGTTAGCCAGCACCCCAAACAAAGGGGTGGTTCTCTATTATCCAGTGGCTACGCAAATAACTACGGTACTGCATCATGGGTGTATAGCTATCAGTGCCGCGGAAGCCATTGAAACTCTCCCCTGCGCAATGTTCACGTTCATGGCACAGGCATAACGCCTAGCCCTTACCCTCGCTTTACAGTAGTAGCATGACAGCCATTGACCGAGGGAGTCTCGATAAGCCTCTATCCTCATGCATCCCCCCGAACTTATTTCTGCTGCAACGTTTGCCCATTCTCGCTCCCGTATGCTATTATCGCCTCGGCGTCAAGGATGGACCAGGCGACCGTGACCGGCAATGCCACGCCGGACTCAGACTGTTTTGGGGTGGACACACTAGTTACACCTAGCGACGGGTTCTGGACCCTTTATGACTTGTAAGTTTGGAGTATCAACCTCACCTATTTTAATGCGCTGTTTACGTTTCGCTGAGGGGTTGGGTGTGTTAAGATGCGTATTCGGTGGAAGCTACCTTGTATGGGAGATGTGCGGTTCGCGACGGATTCCCTGTGAACGCGCGCGAGTTGGAAGCCGATACTCCCCGCACCACGTATGCCGGGCACAGGACCCCACGAAAACTCAAGTCATCAACATGGCAGTGTTTCCTGCGTTGGCTGGTATAAAGACAAGTTTTGGGCCCAAAATGATCAGGACGAACTGACTCGGCTCAAGTGTTGCTCAACCTCTCAACGTCGCACGGTTTTTGTGCCTATTTATGCTGTTCTGGACGTTCACCAGAATGTAGAATGCGCGCTTCGCGCAACGAACCAAACGCCAAATATTGTACCGAAATATTGTGTGAAACAATACGGTAGTCTAGAAAAAACCCTTTTGTTTTTACTAGAGACCCTTCCCTGTACCTTTCACTTGCCCTCCACGTGAAGGTTTATCGCGAATATCGAGCAGTCCCCGCGGCTTCTGGAGAACCTGGCTCTAGCGTCCCTCTTCTTCGTTCTGTTCGTCGTCTCCACGGCTGCTTCCGCCATCGCCCGCCGCAATATCCCAAGGAACATCCAGCGCCGAAAGCTGCTCGCGAAGAGGCGTCGTTCTCGCCTTTTGGCGATCCTATCAACTGCCACATCGGCTACATGTAGGAGGAAGCTGTCGGCCGAAATCGTGAGTCTATCCAAAACTATATCACTCCTGAAAATCCTGATTTTTCCCGGCAAGCCGCGCAGAAGGCAGCGTAGGGCACCAAAACGCAGATCCTTGGAACGCGAGTCACAGGATGCGACGCCCAACAACGGCGTTTTTATGAACCTCTGGACTTGCTCTTGGTCGGCACTTCGACGGGCTTTCGGTACCTCCGAAAAAATCGCGGGTCTGGTGGCTACCATCAAATGGCAATCCGCGGTTATCAACGATACGTCTGCCGAGCGAGACATGGCTCGCCGAGAGACCACCACCGCTACTGGTGAAGCAACCGCGGCACGTGCTGAGCGTGACGCCGCCATACGAGATCGCATCAATGCAGAAGGTATGGTGGAAACACTGCAAGCAGCACTCGCTGACCAGGCTAGTGTTGCCGCTGCCACTGCCGCTTCTTCTGCCGTCGTCGCTTCGGCCAAGCTGGCAGCGGCTGAGGAAAAAGTTTCGCACGCCACCTCTCTAGCAACTACGGCAGAGCTAGAGCGCGACGCCGCTCACAGGGAGCGAGACCTAGTGAAAACCGCTGCTGTCGAGACTCGAGTCGAGTTGAGCAAAACACGCGCCACTGCTTTCACGGCTGCGAACGACTTGGCCGTCGCTACTACCCTTGTCGTCCGGCTACAAACAAACTTGGAGCAGGAAAAAAATGCCACCACCACAGCTACCAACGAGCTGGCGGTTGCTCAGAAAGAGACCGCCCGTGTAATTTCGGCGTCCAACGAGGCCAGGGAAAGTCGTCGTTCGGCGGATCTCGAACGGGATAATGCGATTGCTGCTTCTGCCGAGTTACGGGAAGAGTTGATGGTGCAAACTAACGCAGCCAAAACTGCCACTGAGAAGTTGTCAATTGCTTCGCAAGAGGCTTCTCGCGCGACGTCTGCGTCGAAAAAAGCCGCGGAGGGATGTCGTTTGGCGGAGAACGGGCAAAGAAGTGCGGTTGCTGCTGTTGCCGGGCTGCAGATAGCATTGGCGAACAAGACCTACGAAGCCACCGCCGCTACTGAGGCGTGGGCAGCGTCTCAGCAGCAAGCTGACCGCGCCATCTCAGAAGCAACTATTGCCGCGGAAGGCCGTCGTTTGGCGGAGCGTGAGCTGGCTGCCGCTAGTACCTCTGTCGTCCAGCTGCGTGCAGCTTTGGCCGAGAAAGCCGTAGAGGCCACCACCGCTACTCACCAGTGTGAAACATTTCGGCAGGAAGCTGTCCTTGCAACGTTAGCGGCGGACAAAATCGTCGAAAGCCGCCAGTTGGCGGAGGTTCAACGGGACAAAGCAGTTGCTGCTGCTCTCGAGTTGGAGGCAGAGTTCGTGGCGCAGACCACCGCAACCGCCACCGCGACTAGCGAGGGGGAAACCGCTCGGAAAGAGGCTGTAGGCGCAACTCTCGCGGCGAAAGAGGCTGAACTGAGGTGGGATGTTTCGGAACGAGGGCGGAAGTGTGCGCTTGCTACTGTTGCCGAGCTGCGAGAAGAATTGGAGGAGAAACACATTTTCGCCGCTACCACCGCCAGCGAACTGGTAGCTTCTCGGCAAGAAGCTGCACGCTCTGTTTTGTTAGCGAATGAGGCTGCACGGGACCGGAATGCGTCAGAACAAGAGCGAACCCGTGCAGTTGCCGCTTTGTCTGGAATGCGTTCAGAACTCGAACAGGTCAAAGCCGCCTTCCATAACGCTACGAACCAGCTGAGCGCAGCGGTACAAGACCGCGACGCGTTAGAACGAGAACGGAACCGTGCAGCTGGTGCTTCGGTCGAAATGCATTCAGAGCTCGAACTGGTCACCGCTGCCTGGAAGGAAACTGCCAACCAGCTGGAAATTTCCCAACAAGAAAAAACCCGTGCCGTTTTGGAGGCAAAAACGGCGACGCTAGAGCGGGATAGGGCGAGGTTGGAACGGGACAGTGCTCAGGCTAGCCTAGTCGAGGTGCAGTCGGCACTCGACCGCGCGCAGAGGAAGCGTGGTACTTTTGCTCTCGAAGAAGGTAACTCCGCTGCCACTGTGACGACTGCGAGTGGCGTCGCTGAAATGGGCCCGACTACGGCCAGGAAAAAAGCGAGGTTCGCTGTTTTTCCCGGTCGCAAGGTCAAGGCGGCAGCAACACCGCCGGTAGCGGCACCAGCACCAGCAGCACCAACACCAGCACCAGCAGCGGCGGCAGCACCAAGACCAGTCTTTCCCAATCCGCCGGACAGCAGTTCCTCCTTCGGTTCATCAGCCGTCTCCGGGAATCTAGGTCAGTCCCTACCACCCGTGGTTGCCAGCCCCATTATAATTTTCTACCGCGATGGTGGCCGCATGTCAAGCTCTGGCGTAGGTGGGCAAGGCCCGTCTCTCGCCGAGGTTCTGCAGAAAAGTGACCACTGGCTCGAGTTCACCCATGACTACATCCAATGGCTGTTTCCGACGCGGCAAGCGTCGAGGGCCGTTCGAGATGCGCCAGTATTGACCTTTGACGATCTGCACGAGATCACCAGGCACGGAGAGCATCTTCGGAGCAACATGTTGCTGGCTCTACAGAGAATGATGAGCTTCTATGGGCTAGAAATTGTACAGGGGGGAGACGAGGTATGGGTTTTAAAGGGGGGGAACTTCGACCCCAACGCCCAGTGGTTGAAGCCGTCGGACCACAACGCCCTTCGTCTGACCCGCATCCTGACGTCGTTGCGGCTGTTTCAGCTGGGGTCGTACGCGAATGCGCTGCAGGCGTTTCTGTGTGGCTTGCCTGAGCTCCGTACGCATCCATCACAGGATTTCTGGCAGAGCGCGTAACCGATTCTGATACACCGTAACTATGATTTGGCGATTGACTAGAAGTACTACAGCTTGTTATGTACATCTTAATTTCATTGATTGAAATGTTCAACGTGTATTTTTTTTGTAATTAGTAACCACGCTTGGGGTAAAATATTATTGTAGAGTAGAGTCAACAATATGCGTTGCTCTGCTGTTCCCTAGGTTTTAGCGTAACACGTGGGTGTATGGCGATCGGGGTGGTGGTGGCCGGTGTTGGGGTTAAGGTTAGAGTTCGGCTGGGAACTGCCAATCCGAACATAATCGAGTAACAACCAGCCTAATTTTGGTTCTAGTATGACCCCCCCTGTCTTCGCCTCGGAAGCAGGGGCGTAGTGTCCGCGTGTGACAGTGTGGTGGACGTGCTAGTCCAAAGGCTTGGCGCGAGCCGATGCTAGGTGGGCTCGTGAGGTTCGTTCAGAAAAAATGTATGACCTTGAAAGGTGGCTCTCCCAGGGCCCTAATGAACGAGACGAAATCAAGATGAGACAGAGTTGAGACGTTTGGTTGGAATTTGAACGAGGGGGGCGCACCTGCAACCACGCTCGACCAATCTCGGCGAGATGCAACCTCTACGGCTGCGTCGATGTGCTCTGCCGGGTCGCTGTGCTGACCGATCTACAGCAGTGTTTCTTGACACTTGCCCGTGGAGGTTGATCAACTATATACACCGTGCTATTGTTAGTGCCTCGGCGAGCATTTTCTTGCAGCGTTCTTACTGCTGCAATTACGCCGCATTGAATGGCTACTGCTGTACTTGGTACTACCAAGTACTAGTCATACGTTCATAAGCTGTGTACGTAGTGCTGTCTGTTGTGCTTACGTACCAATTATGCGTATACATTCTCTTCAATACCGTAGTACTTCATGCTACTCGGTACACGGTACTGACTAGATGGGCTTACCTGGTAAAGACCGCTTTATTACCGATCAGCGACTCGGTACATAGACTAACGTGTTGCTACTGCTGTAGAAAATTATTCACCGATATCAATACGACCCCTCCATGGAGGTGACCAAGCCAAGTGTACTGTTAGCCATCGAAAATAGGCACGTACTCAATTAACTTGGACTACAGCAACTATTGATTGCTGTCATAACGCATGCTGTTGTGCCTTCTTGACAATTTAAAGTCTTGGTGGCATTTCGATTTTTCTGTGCATATTCACGCGTGAAACATGTTGCTATGGCGCAGCAAAGGTTCACTACTCCTTTTCCGCAACGAAGCAACACCAACCGTTCATCTCCGCCTACAACGGCTATCGATCCTTCTACAGCTAATGCAACAACTACTACTATACGCGTAACCTTTCAACGCAATGACATACTGTTAATAGTGATTTGACGGGTTTGAAGCAGGGCCGAGCATGCAGACCGTAATATATCACACGCGGAGACCTTAGAGCGCGCGCGGGCGTCACTAAACATGTACCAGACAGACATTTTCGGTACGATTCCACTCCCAGTACGCTTAACTTTCCGACGCCATTTTGGCCGTAGGTTTTACTTTTGAAAGCATACCACTTGAACAACAGTGTTAACTATGTCGCTTCTGAAACACTTTCCATACGGCCATGATACTTTACTGCCCAGAAGAGCAAAAGAGGGGATGCACACCTCAAGATAGTTTTAGAGAGAGAGGCAATAATGTATCATTGCCAAAACTCGCAACTGCATCTCAAGAATAAACAATACTGTACCCTGCTGTCCAGCTGTGAAGCTTCGTTGAGTAGTTTATTGAAAAAAACAGAATTACTAGCAGACTACGGGTATTACGTTTCTGTCCGCCCTGTACACAGCCCGGTACTGCGACGAAAAAAAAAATGCCGGAAAGCTAGTGCGACCACAAACGATGAAGGTGTCCTCCTCCTGGCGATCCAGGTGACGATGGTGCAGCGACCCCAGAAACGATGTTCCAGTAGCCCCAATGGGTGATGATGTGCAGTAAAATTGTACCCCTTATAGAAAATTGTTGTTGTTATTGCCCTCGAAGACATGCGCCAGAGTGCTGTTCTCAGTTTGCTTGTCTTTTTTTTGTGGGGTTACAGTTGGAGTTGGTGAGAGTGAAGAGAGAGACCAGTCGGCACCGTGGTCCCCATCAAGCAGTTCCGCAACAAGATGATTTTTTTTCCGACGTATTGTGTGGACAGGCACATTCTGCCGACGAGTACTCGTAGCGTTCTGTTTCGTTAGGTAGAAAAACAATACCGTTATGACAGGTGCCACCACCACTACTATTATAGTATACTACTACTACTACTACTACTACTACTACTACTGTACCAACATCTACAGCAGATCTTCTCGTGCTTCTCCGTCTCCTCGTCAGTAGTAGGATGGGCCTGACAAGCCGCCTGCAGCATGTCTTAGGACACGGCCCGCACGTTGCAGCCGTGGACAGGCACAGTCTGCCTACGAATACTCGTTAATAGGTAGAACTAAAAAAAACAAAACCGTTTCATGTTTTTCGGTTCTTTTTGGCCCAGCCATGTGTGCCTACACACGTTGCCGCATCTACTGTTGTAGCTCGACCGACTCGCTCTTCGCGGTCGCGCGCCTCATTATAATATTATTTGGTAGCAAGCTTCTTGGCATTTTATTTTCATGCATCTCGTCTCCCCCAATTCGAAAAATAAATAATTACCAGGTACCTCTACTTCCAGCACGATGTTGGTTTATGCGTCCTACCAGGTCCCACCGAAGTCCCATCGTCCCAGCGTGTACGTATATCAAGGTACCAGGTACCAGGCATTCATTACTCGTATATACCTTCGTACCAAGCACGAGTTTATCTATTCATTAGAAAATACTACAGAAGAGAAGGGGGAAGGGGGGAGAGGGCACTCGCTCGCATGTCATATACAATACAAATGATCGATATCGGAAGTAATATTCGTGAATCATGATGTAACGCACAGTATTCATATCAATAGCATACGCCTGCGGACTGCCTATGGAGAATCGAACCCGAATTACTGCGGCGTGTAGGGCTGGATTATTGACACGAGTACAGCTGTAGTACATTGCTTATTGCATAACAATGTACAGGAGTAGTTTCTCTGTGCCGTAGTGTTGTGACAGCAGAAGAACTTGTACCCATCTAGGATTGAAGAATCGGCACGGACACTGGTTCTACTGGATGTCGACGGGTAGAAAGAATGGTTAAAAGTGAATAACACACACAGTTCACAGACGACAGCATCATGTCTGCTGGTCTCTACGGTCTTCAGTCTCTCAAGTCTCGAATCTTGAGCAGCAGCAGTGTACGAAGGTAGCAAATGTCTGCGATCTTTCTGCTCATGATGAGCTAACGACTATCTTTCGGGGTTCTCCGTTCTCCGGTTTTTTTTATTATAATTATTGCTGCACATCCTGGCCCAGCAAAAACGCGCAGTACACCGCACACTTCTGCAGCAGCATACAGCAGGAGGAGCCACACAGCTCTGCAGCAACAGCGCATATATAGCACCGCCATACAATCGGAACCTTCAACCCAAGTACAACCCAACTCTCGGTGGCACACAAACATGAACGGGGGTTAGAGATCCCCAACAAGCGGTCAGAGAGCAGATGACTTTCTGTTGGCCAATGAAAAGCATGTCGGTTGAGGTAAACGACAGATTGACAAGAGGTATCTGTACCGCGAAATATTATTAAGGGGGGCCATAGTAAATAAGACCTATGGTACAAAAAAAACTTATATTTTTATCTATTCTTACCACCAAAATTTGGTCCTATTTACTATGATCTCCCGTAATAGAGATCCCCAACAAGCAGTTCCGCAACGACAGCATTTCCGATGTATTTTCAACAGCGGGTTATTATTTTAGTACCGAAATATGTGACGAGGATCGCAAAATGAAGAAAACATTACATAATGAGGAGGCACACAAACACGAACGGGGATACGAGATCCCTAACAAGCGGTCAGAGAGCTGACGACGCCCTGTTGGCCAATGAAAAACATGTCGTCTGCTGTTTACAAGGTATTAAAAGACAGATTGACAGGAATCCGCGGTACCGCGAAACATTGGAGATCCCTCAAGGAATGCTCTCGTGTACTTCTCGTGTTGGAACAGCAGTATGGTATCTATACTCGTTCCTGCTCTGTTGCCCTGAAAGCATATGCTCTTGTGCACTGGACGTATTTCAACAGCGGGGTTATTACAATTGGAGCGATATATATACTCGTTCTTGATCTGTCGCCCAGAAAGCATATGCTCTTCTTGTGCACTCTTGACGCTCTGCAATCGCTCGTCATATAAGAGATCCCCAACAAGCGTTTTGGTACAGCAGTATGATATCTAACGAGCGATAGGATGCTCTTGTGCACTTGTTGTTGCTGCTGTTGTTCTTTGGGGCGATCTTCGCAAGCGCTTAGGGGACCCATTTGGCCTTTGCTGCTGTTGTTGTAGAAGACGTGGCTGCTGTCTGCTGTTGCCGTTGCGGCTGCTGCTGCTCCCTGGTGCCATCGCTCTCTCTTTACATTTCACCTCCTCATATACCACCTCATCACCTTGCCCCTTCACCTCACTTATCACCTTGCACCTTCAACATATGCTCTTCTTGTGGCCCTGCTGCTGCTGTTGCCGTTGCGGCTGTTGCTGCTCCCTGGTGTCATCGCTCTCCCTTTGCACCTTCACCTCCTCATATATCACCTCATCAGCTTGCACCTTCACCTCACTTATCACCTCATCACGTTGCACCTTCAACGTATGCTCTTCTTGTGTACTTGATGTGATATCGTATGTTGGTATATGGTACCTGGTATGATGGTACTACGGTTTGATATACTATATGGAAAAAACACGGTATGGGATATGGGATATATTGGTGGTATAGTATATGGGAAAAACACCGTATGTATGTGGTATGGTATGTTGGAGGTATGGTACGGGAAAAACACAGTATGTGGTATGTGGTATGGTATTTTGGCGATATGGTACGGTGGTACGGTGTTGTGGATATAATGTATGACTAAATTTTCCTGGTGGTATGGTACGTTTCAGTATATAAGGTCCGTAAGGATCGAATACGCCGCACGAATATCATCTGTAACGACCTTTTATGTCGACCACTGGAAAGTGTTCGAAAATATAATCCATGCGGACAGACAGACAGACAGACAGATAGACAGACAGACAGACAGACAGATTTGCAATTGCCGCAGCTGAGACTCAGTTTTTACAAAATGAGAATACCCGGGTATTCGCGAGTACAAATTCTGCCAATACTCGTCAAGGGTACGAGTAGCACTTTCGCACTCGTGAGTATTTGGGGGTTGATGATGGTATGGAGTTTAGTATAGCATACTGTAGTAAATTACATATATAATTGTATGGTATTTTATTTTAGTTGTACTAAAACCCATGTGATTTATAATCGGCATACTAAAAACCATACACTCTATTTGCGATATACGGAACCGAATAAAAACCCAAATACATATCTTCTGTGCCTCTGATCCTGACCACCTCAAGAATCACTGGTCGTGTATACTACTGCTAAGTGCTAAGAGTTTCTCTTAGGTTTTCCGTCAGCACCAAATTCCAAACCACTCAAGAGCTATGTTGCGGAGGTCTTGAGGGCAATTTTTTCAAGACCCTGGGATTTGCCACATAACTCATACTGGGACTTGCACCATTCTGTCGCAGCCAGCCGCTACCCCACAAAAACGCCATGCTATACAGTACGAACCCAACGATTGGGCTGTGTCGTTCCATTTCCCGCGACGTTTAACGCCTCAAAAACCATCCACTCTCCCGACGTCCCTTGCCTCCCATGGCATGTAATACATACAGACCGACACGAAGGCAAGCGATGAAGGGTCAGGCTGTTTTCGATGTCACCAAGCCCATCGACCTACGGCTGTAGAGTGGATGTTAAGGTCCTCCCACGGCCTCCGCCTCTAGCCGCCCAAACATCATGATATCATACACCCCGTAGCACGCGCGATCGAGGTAACACACACGCAGCTTGCAAAGATGGGCTTCGAGGAACAAAACAGAAACACGAGCGACACCAAATAGTACCCCTAACGAACTCGTTTACTTCGTGTGATAGCAACCAGACAAAAAGTGACGTACACCCCGTCTAAAGAAGTGGACAAAAACGGCACACCAAACTTGGTTAAAATAAGAAAATAACGCAAATTCCCCGTTGATGGCAACACAATCAAACTAAATTCCCAGCACACGAAGATAGCTTCGTTCGCACTCCGCAGACAAAATCAAATGTATGCAGGAGTCAATGCCAGCACCAACGCACAGGACTACATCAAAGGCCGATACACTACAAAAACGCGAAAACAGCAGCTTGCAACCGATTGGTTACTGGGCCAGACAAGGGGTATAGTCTATATACTCTCTGTAGGTAATATATGAATAAAGTGGGGGGGATGCGGTTCTTTGGCGGAGGCCATGCCCGTTGGCGCGTGCGAAAAAGGAACAGCACCAGGGCTTCCCACGTGGTCCCCCGCTGTAGTACTAGGCTCGAGGCCGTTGAACTTCACAGAACGGACGGGATGTAGAGCGATCGACGTGGTAGGTTCGTTCCCGAATACTAACACGCTGGGCTGAGATGTGACGATATAATGACACAAGAGTCACCTCCCGAGCCTCTTTTTTCAGAAGTTCGGAGCCACTCCGGGCGAGCGGCTACGCCTAGCTACGGTGATTGTACCCCGTTTCTTTGCAGTCTCACGCTCTCTTGGGTGTTTTTACGCGCTGTCGATTAGGCACGGTCACATGGAACAGCGATCGTTGGTTGCGAGATACGAGAGTTTAAAGTCGTTTTTTTTCTCTCAGCACAGAACCACGTCAAACCCCCGGCACATCATGATAATGGGGGTACCCCCCCCACCGTATGCATAAATCACACCTTACACCTCTCGCTTGAATGAAACAGCGCCCTCTGAATTGTGTGAAGAAAGGTGGCCAACGAAATGTGTGTGGATGGCCAGGGAGAATTTTCAGACAAGATACACCCTGCTCCCCACTGTGACATCGGCTTCGCCGGCAACACCTTCGTCGGTGGCGGCAGTGGCAGTAATATCGAGGCCTCCTGCAGTAGCACTGGGTTGCAGTTTTGGTGTCTGCAGCTGGTCGTTCTCTCCAGCCGTCTCCTTGGGCTTCCGTTCGTCATCGGCGCGCATTGTTTTGGTTCCCGAGCCGTCGCTTAAGGCGCCGTCCGTTGCACCGCGGCGACCTGGGAGAAGCCGCTCCCTTGCTGACGACTCAGGTCCCATAACGCCATCTACATCCGGTGGCGAGTGCAGTGGAGGCCTGGCAAGAACGAAGCATAGAACGAGGGGCGAAAGTTTGTACATAACCAGTATATATGTCTGTCACAACCAGCCGCTGCAGCTTCGGCCACTTCGTCTAGATGCGGAAAACGGAGGGGGGCGGGACGGGGGGGGGGGGGGGGTGGACGTTGTCTTCTTAGAGCGGGGAGCACGACGGGTGAGTTTGTGGCGTGGTATCACCGCGAGAAAGCCCTTGGAACAAAAAGGAGAACGATGGCACAAACAGATATATGTACACTCGTACCACGGGGAAGAACACGATGCAATCCCAAGCTACGCCAAACGCAGTGCAACTCTTGTATGCGACACAGCAATCTGCCAGCGGGTTCTCATCGGAGGTTCGGTTCGAAATCCAACTGCAGGTACGCGATCGGGCTATACATGGAGCCCATTCGTCGAAAAACGCTGCTTGATAAGGAACACATCGGGCTACATCCAGCTCACGCTCGCTTTCGCACGTACCTAGTGACTCGGTCGACGACGAATATCAGGTACAGCATGGCCTGCGCGGTAACCGCGCAGTAAATCAGGGGGTGATGTACATACGAGGACGTGTACGAGCTTTGTACCCAGCTCAGAACGTAGAGGCCTCGATACGCGGCAAGCAGGCAGACGTACACCCCTGCGATAGTCATTCACCGAAGAATCGTGTGCGCGGATCGGAGGCAGCGGCGGCGAGGGGTCGGTGAGGGAATTGAAGATTTTCCCCGCACCTCGTACCAGTCAGAATTACGAGAGCGCGACTGATAATTTGCAGCCCGAGCGTCATATATACTTGATTCAAGTTCGAAAGCATGTCATCGCAGCAGGTAAGCGCCATCCCATGCTCGCGCGTTTTCTCGGCAATGAGTATCGTCGCTCGGAGAGGGGGGAGCGAACCACTGGGAAATATTAGCCCGCACCAGGTTTGAGCGTTACTCTGCGCGGGCGGTGTCGTTCACTGACTCCCGAAAGAGTTCAGCCGCCGCGGCGACCAGGAGCTACAAAAGTCGTTTGTTGTTCATGCAACCCCATTGCATCTACCGTACTAGATTATATTACTTCCGCACGCAGACAGAAGGGTGGGCACCTTAGCGCCAGCCGCTTCGAACGTCCTCCTTGAAAGCAAGGACGTCTTGCGACACCCCCCCGAGTGGCGAGGGCTTTGGCGTAAAAGCCGCTTCAGGCATATTCTTTCGGTCGCGACAAGCCATCGATCATCCAATTCGATACCAGACACCCAGTACGAGGTCATCTGTGGGTGTCGCTATTACGGGGGACCATAGTTAACAGGACCAAATATTATAGGTAAAAATAGGGAAATATATAGGTTTTCGTGTGTGGCTTAGGTCCTGTTTACTATGGCCCTCGGTATTAGGACATCCTTTGGGATGCTGTGCGCAATACAGGCATCCTGCGCCAAAGCAACCGTGCGCGTATTGTTCGCAACACCAAGGTAAAAGTAAAAGGAATCCAACAAAGCGAGGCAAAAAAAGTGACTAGCAGAGTGGCCAAGACGTACACTGGTCCAGGACATCACGGGAAGCCACCGGCAGTATCAGATTCCACCCGAGCCCGGCTCTCTAAAAAAAAGTTAAATTGCGCTCGGAACTACGCTACGGTTCTCACATGCCAGCCGTCTGGCATCCGTACACCTACGGAACAACAGTAATTGCGGCGCGATCGCAAACGGTTCCAGAAGTTCCGAGAACCAAAACGCGCCCTCCTCTAGTCGCAACCCATTGGGCTCCTGGATGAAAGCAAACCGAATTGGTCAGCAAGGAAGCGATATGACTCCGTTGCGAGGAGATGTGGGTGGGGCAGGGCGGGCGACAGAATAAGGGGAGGAAGGGGGAATGGGGAGTAGGAGAGCTGAAGGGACCAACCACAGATCGATGCGAGGCGAAGGGAAACGTTATGCCAAGAAACGAAATAGGCCGCGGGACTCAACCTATGTCGCGTAAGCACACTCCTCGGTTTATTACAGAAGGCAGAACCCGTGGCGGGTGTACACTTCACGCGATGCCAACGAGCCCTTTCTCCCATTTTGTTTAAAATGCTTCCATCCCACGGCTCGGAGTTAGGCGGTGGCACAGCCGGACGACGATGGTACCACGGTCGTGCAGCCCGCCCGCGCTAACTGAGGACGTTCAATCCAACGGCATTTCGCATCCTAGCACATTAAGGAAACGCTCGAGGTGGACAAGGTGCAGAGCGGTAAGAGCTTCCGCCCTCTCCTGGACACGGCGGCACATATTGCACGTAGACATCGACACGAACAAAAACAATACCCCCCGTGCGGAAATATCCCGGGTAGTTTGCAGTCGGCGAAAACCGTGCGACCTGCTGACAGTTACTTACCTCGGGCATCAACGCCTCGATGAGGCAAGCGGCCACGAAGCATGGCAGGACTGCGTACGTCCAGTGACGGAAAGAGTCCTGCGCAAGTGACGCCGGAAGGATACACACACTCGCGAGTTAACGCGACGTAGAACGTGCGGGCTGCTTGTCGCGGTTTGTCTTGTTGATGGCATTTTTGTTGTCGCCCCTCCCCTCTACACGCGCGCTGGAGGTCACAGTCTAGTCCTAGGGGAAGGGAAGCATTCGGTTGCACTTGCTTGCCGTCGACCCTGCCAAAAGCGCACCTTCTTCCCCCTTCCCTCTGTGCGCTACCCCGATCGATTCTCATATGTTCAAATTGACACAGGGGTGTGCGAGGGTCGCGTTTCGTTCTCGTACTGCAATTCCGTCGAGCACGCTGCTGATGGGCGCGGAACGAAGTGTCATCGCAGAACCCGATTGGAAACATCCGACGCACCGAGCGACCGCGACCTACGGTGGTAAACATAGAACGCACCAAACAAACACAAACTCGGGCGTTTTAATCCCCTAGGCAAAAACACGGAGCCGAGTCGATCGCGCCACGAGGACCAATACAAAAGCTCGAGGACATTATCATGGCCGCTACGAACGTATGATACGCTTGTCGCGAGAGAATCGATACGTCCGTCGTCAATCTGCGACATAGCGCGAGGTGTGCACATAGCACGATCAGAAGACGAAACAATAAATACTTTGCGGTCCAAGCGAAGGCGCTCACACAGAAGCATACGCCGAAGCGTCTCTGCAGCCCCACCGTTATCTTTGGCACACAGTGAAGCCCTTGCGTCCTTTCTTCTCAGCCACTGCTCGTATCCGAGCTGATGTGCAAACAGCAGGAGACATCTCTCTCTCTTTCCCTGTCTGCCCCCCCCCCCCCCCCCCCCCCTCTCTCTCCCTACCCCCCCCCCCCCCCCCCCCTCTCTCTCTCTCTCTCTCTCTCTCTCTCTCTCTCTCTCTCTCTCTCTCTCTCTCCCCATCTCTCGCTTTCTTTCCTTCTTCTTCTACATCTATTCCCCTCTTTGTCTCTCTGACCCTTAAGACCCCTCTGGTCGAAAGTACATCGCATTTTGCATCGGTCGCCCTTTTCCTGGTTGGGTCGGCACCGACTTCCACGGGTACTCCCCCGGCAAGACTGCGTACAAGGAGCGACAAAACACAGTGCGTTAATCTGTCCACCTATCCATGCGTATGTCTAGGCGAACGTCCTTCTGATCTAGAGCTGCGGATTCATCTAGAGCTCCATCGTTCTGCATGATACATCCATGCTATCCGCCACAGACTATGTATCCATTGACACCGGCAAGAGGCATCGCTGTACGTAAGAAGCGCCACCATTTCACGAGCAGCACACGGGACCCTGTCTATCACAACGTACCAACTACCAGGTATGCCACTGAGTACAAACCGTGCGAGCACACGACAAAAGGCTGGTATCAACAATTGGTACGTTTTTTAGCCTAAAAAAAGTTAGATGTACTGTACATGAAGTAGCACTGTCAGGCGGTGTGCGTGACGCTTTCTCACCAAGGAGCTGTCATATGACGCCCTTAGCGAAGGCCTCATCCTCATCATGGCGATGGTCGAAGCGGTCAGCGTCAAGTACATGATCTTCAATACGCTGCCGTTCGAGCCGCAACAGTGACGGTGGCGGGCACAGGCAGGCAAGGGGGCTTGGTCACAGCAGTCGAGTCGCACCTTTCTCTCAAGCGTGTCCGCAAAAACGAACCCACGTATTTTTAAGTCTCAATGTTTTGTGTCCTTACCCAAATACTGCGAAAGCCACTATGTTGGGGAGGGGACTGACGAGAGGGGGGGGGGGGGCGGGGGGGCGTACTCAGTTATTGCTTGCCGTAGTCATTTGACCATCGATCACGAATCCCTTTCGAGGCGGAGCAGGGGCAGGGGGGATGTACTCGATATCATGCATGGTCGTAGTCGTATGACCATAGACCCTCTCATCCCTGTAATGCCGGGACGGAGCATGTCGGGTTTTTACCGACCAGGCAGACATTGGGATGGGGGGCGGCGGGGGGGGGGGGGGGAGTACTCATTTGTTGCTTACCTCAGTCATTTGACCATTGACCATGCATCCGTTTCGAGACGGAGCACCATCCCTACTCCTACTAGAGACACCTCTAACATTTGGCGGTTTAAGTGCGTTGTTTCCATACATTACATAAACCCTTTTGCTAGTCTCATCTCCTTCCTGTGCCGCCGCCTGTGGCCACCATCTATCTACTAGGATAGCGATCGTTTTGTTGCAAGTATCTCGTAGTGTACCAAACTCCTAAGCCACAGTCGCCTACTTCCCTCGTCTCCTCTTTGTACATTTCACATTCTCCTACTACGTGAGTCGCACTCTCTATTGCTTTGCCACACGGGCATATCTGTCCATCTACTTCTTTCTCCCGGCTACTGGTATTCCTCTTCTTTCTGACAGGTCCAGGTCACCTACGCGGAATCGCAGTTTCAGCGTTTTCGCGAAGTTCATTAAGCCGTGCAAATACGATTCCATTCCCACCCCTTCGCTTCATCTCCCCTATATCTCTAAGTGTTTCTTCGATGTCACTTTTGTTTCTTAGCTCTAGCCTTTCCCTTTTTTCTATCCTTTTTGCTACTTCCTGCCTTAGGTGAAAAAACGAAATGTCGTGTAGTGTGATGGTGGTGTTTTTGCAGTCAAGAGCGCAGCGATCGCCAATGTATACGAAGGGCATGGGTGGGCTGAGTGATAGAGCCATCGATGGCATGAAATAGTTTGCACGACTCAGCCAGTACCCACCGCAAAAAAAACTAGGCTACTAAAAGACAACAGCAACCTATCGTAGTGATCAAAGTTCAGCAGGGACGTACCGGTAGTAAGCGTCGTTTCACCTGTTGTAGAAGTAGAAGAAGCTATAGAACACGTTCAAGTGCCGCGTGAGGAACACCAGCAGGTACAGCTCTTGAGTTTTGAGCGATACCCCTGCGAAGGCCAGCGCCGCAATCAAGAGAGCGGCCAAGGCACACGCAGCAGCAAGCAGCAAGCGCGTCAGATAGTGAGTTTAAAAATGGGGCAAAACAAATCCGCCCCTCTGTGGCAAGTCAAGACGCACACCTATCACGAAAGCTAAAAAGCGCACCTATCACGCGCCTTCGTCGAGGGTCGGTCTTGCCGGGACAATGAAAGAGCCGGTAACCGACCCATTAGTTTTCGTCTGCGGCGCAAAAGGCTCCGCAACAACAGTTTCGCGTGCGGCGAAAATTTTTGCGCAGGTCAAATTGAGTGTTGCGCAAAGCTACAACACGCCTTCGGCGCGTGTTCTCCATACGAATGACTTCGTGGGAATTATAGCGCTGGCGCCACATGTGAAATGAGTCATGGTGCACACGTAGCTCGGGAGCGTAGAGGATGGACGATACGAGTTCCGTGGTTACAAAATAATATTCCGACGAAGCAGAGGAAAAAGTGCATCGCAGAATAGCTCGTGAGCGTGTAGGGCTGCGCACTGGTAGCCTCAATCAGTAGAGATTAGAGATCATACTGGCTTCGCCAGCAGTTTGTTTACCGGGTCCAATACTGCTGAAATACTGAATTGGCCGCGGGTGGTCGGGAGCATTGACGCAGAGGAGAGCACAGAAAATAACAAGAAAGAAATGGAACTTACATCGATAATAAAAATATCGTTATTTTCATATATTCGCTCTCTTCTCCCGGAAGTGGTGAACTCATTGTTAGTATGGTTTTCCGTCATGTAATATGGCGTGTTTCTTGGAAGTATTAAACCTAATATGAAATCTACTGACAGCACATGCTGGCAGGCTTGATCAGCAGATCCCTACTTACAGTAAAATATATTATGCCAGTGCGCAGCCATAACCATGACAGAACATTGTCGAGTGAGATGCCAGTAAACCGAGCCTCATCCGGCTCGCTTTAGTCTACAAAAAAAGTCGGCACTGTCGAATTTAGGCCCAACCCCCCCGCCCCCCCTATATCAATTCATTGATGCTGTCATCCGTATGCAAGAAAATCCGCCTGTAAAGCAGTTCTTAGTAGGATGCAGCTCACCCTTCATGCGACTCGCCCAACACCTCACGGCGCCTCGCGCTTGGTTCAATCAATGTCTGCCTGGTCGGTGAAAACCCGACGTGCTCCGTCCCGGCATTGTAGGGATGCGAGGGTCTATGGTCATACGACTACGACCATGCATGATGATGAGTACCCCTCCCCTATTATATATATTATATATGGGTTGGGTTGGCGTCGGCTGGCAACGACACTGTAAAACATGCCGCTCACTACGTGAGCCAGACATCCAGGGTACCGTTTGTTTTTTTTTTTTGTTGGCGCTCGCCCACAGCTGGTCGTTGAGTTAGATCATTTGTGCGAGGTAAAGAACCTGTACTCTGCACAAGGGAATTGATCGTATCACAGTGTTCAAGGTAAGGCACCCAAGATGCAGTTACATAGTACTCCCATTGCTGTCTCTGGAAGTGGCTACACCGGAAATTAAACTAACGCATTGAAGCTGTCATCCATATGCACGAAAATCCGCCTATAAAGCGGTTCTTAGTAGGATGCAGCTCACCCTTCATGCGACTCGCCGGACACCTCACGGCGCTTCGCGCTTGGTGCAAGCAATGTCTGCCTGGTCGGTGAAAACCTGACATGCTCCGTCCCGGCATTGTAGGAATGCGAGGGTTTATGGTCATACGACTACGGCCATGCATGAGATCGAGTACATCACTCCTATCGAGTACATCCCCCCCCCCCCCCCCCCCCCCCTATATTATATACCTCGTACATATAAGTTGGGTTGGCGTCGGTTGGCGACGACGCTGTAAAACAAGCCTCTCACTGCGTGGGGCTAGACAGCCAGGGTACCGTTAAAAAAAAAAAAAAAATGGCAGGTACCACGGCTGGTGGTCGAGTTAGATCGTTATTGTGCGGGGAGAACCTTTACTCCGGACAAGGCGGATGATCGTATCACGTAGTGAGTATATGGTAAGCCACCCACGAGGCTTAGACCTATTACGGGGGTCCATAGTTAACAGGACCTATGGTGTACATAAAAACCTATATATGCAACTATTTTTACGAACATAATTTGGTCCCGTTAACTATGGACCCCCGTAATAGTACCCCCAGTGCTGTCTATGGAAGTGGCCACACCAGAAAATAAATCAATTAATTGACGCTGTCATCCATATGCAAGAAAATCCGCCTCAAAAGCGATTCATAGTAGGACGCAGCTGACCCTTCACGCGACTCGCCCAACACCTCACGGCGGGCCGCGCCTAGTGCAAGCAAGCAATGTCTGCCTGCTCGGCGACAATCCGACGTGCTCCGTCCCGGCATGATGATGAGTGCGTCCCGCCCCTAAAAAAAAAACACGGCTTTCGACTCATTTCGGCTAGGGGCGTCGCAGTTTGGGCTTGAAAAAAAAAAACAGTCGACTGCTGAACTCCACTCCCCACCCCCAAAAAAACGGTTTCCCGCCCATTTCGGCTCGGCGCATGGCGATTTTATTAGCTATAATGTGTGATACGCTTGACGAGGACAGGATTATTATTAATAATTATCACACTCCTTTTATCACCCCCCTAAAGCGTACCACCCCGGTCATTCGTTTAATCAAATCCGAAAAAAAACACCCAACAATTATTTATGACCGGGATACGCCCCCGGATAAACACACCAAACATTTTTTACGTGGAGAGCCTAAAATGACATAAATACCTGGTCTGTGGTATCGTATACAGTACGGTACTTTTGGTACGTCACAAGCTCGAATCAATATTCAAACCGCATATCACCTGCAGCGCTTCTGGACACGTGGAGCTTGAAGGGAGCAGCACGACCGCCGCCAGATGGGCCATATCCCCTCCGAACTGGAACACGTTGGGCATGATGATAGTCGGCGCTACTCGTACACGTTGCAGAGGCCGAGAGTTGGGAAAGCATACGTCCTTTGATATTCTTCCCGAGCCCGTTTGCATTTATTCATGAATACTTTGCATCTATTCTATCTACCACAGCTGGTATACGTGATACGAGTGCGATGCATTGTCGAGTGGCAGAGCAAAGCAGAGCAAAGCAGAGCAAAGCAGAGCAAAGCACAGAGCAAAGCAGAGCAAACAATTAAACTGCGACGGCTGTAAGCTGCGTACAACAGCCCACGCAAACGAAAGGCAGTCGTTGAAGGCGCCCAAGTGTCTCGTCTGCAGAAATATCGCTGCTCGGTATACATAGATACGTACTCGTAGTGTGTGTGTTCTTCTTCACGTTAAACCCTTTTAGCACCGCAGTCAGTCCCGTTTTGGGGACATATAATACCACTCAAATTCTCATCTTGTCTATTCTATTCTATTTTGAAGTAGTTTGTCCCCAAAACGGGACTGCGGTCCTAAGATCTCGTTCTTTCTAACCCTCGACGCCATAATTATTATACTGCTGTATAGATAGTGTAGTTAGCAGTGCCTGGTATTGTACAGCAGTGCTTACTGCGGTACCAGGTTTAGAAGAGGGACGACGGGTTCACACCGACAGCGACAAACTGTCTCTCTCAGGTTTATGAATTCACATACAGGGTATGGTCCCTCTATACTACTATAGTATAGTACCAGTTGATGAGTAGTGCTAGCTACGTACGTACAGTAACTGTGTTAGTAGTTAATAGTAGTGCCTGTGAAATGTTGACACCTTGATGGGATTACGATTAATATTAATAGCAGTGTTGCAGTATATAGTGCCGGTATTGTCGGCTCTGTTGCACACCGACACTATTATAATAATTTAATCAGACGAGAAGACGGGCTATCGTACTGCTGTGCGAGAGTGTACAGTACCAGGAACTCACCTGCATAGCTGGTGCTGTAATACGTACTGCTGTATGGCATATGGAGGATGGGTGGATAAGTGGATCGATGGGATATGTTGGTGGGTCGGTGGGGGTGTGGGTTGATGGGTGCGTGTGGATGGATGGGTGTGGTTGCATGGCGTAAACACTACAAAGACAATGTTTATGTTTTGCAGTGACTGCTGTACTGCTTTTTGCAGTAGCAGCGTACCTGGTATAAAATACAGCGTAACCAGGTTACAACAAGTTCAGTTGTCTACGACGCAGACGACTATCCATTAAAATATACCAAAATCACACTCTCACGGTCTTACCTGATCGCCCATACGGTTCTGGTCGAAAATATAATGATCACTTAGTATTAATTTTAGTGTTTAAACGGTTCTTATTTTTACGCCTAGAGTAGTTTTTTTGCCAAGTACCGAAGCATCCTGATTGGGTGCTCCCATAAGGCTCCCATAAGGTTTGGCCAATCAGCAGCACTATTCGCGCGGCGAGATCAATATGCGCGGCGCGATTAGGCTGGCATGCTGCATGCTGCCGCCATCCTCTGCCTGTGAGCCTGAAACAAGGCGCGGGTACGATACAAACTCAGATGCTTGCAGCAACTCAAAGGTGAAGAGGCGCTGGGCAAGCTGCTGGTGGTGGAGGTGCTTCTTCGCATTGTGGGTATTCAGCTGGTGGTGCTGGTGGGGATACAAAACCTCGGCGTGGCGGGATGAAAACCTAAAGTCACCAGGGAGCGCTTCCAGATTCCGTGTGCAAGAAGGCCTGCACGGCAGAGGGGGAGGCTTCTATGTGGCAGGTGCGCGTGTATGTTGTCGTGTTGTGTCACATGCTGCTTGTGTGCTCCCTGGCGATACGAGTAATCTACCACCTACGAGTGTCGCCTGCTGGTACAGAAATTTTATACCTGGTACCTAAAAGAGTACTGCACCACAACAAAACTGTACCGTAGGTACTATTAAAAGTGCTGCTGCTGTGTACTCGTACCTACCTGCTGTCCGAGCACCACAGGAGTCCCTCCAGCAGATCTCCAAGACTGCTTGTGCCGTACGGGCTTCACAAGGGCATCTGTGCTCGTACCGTCTACCACAACAGCAGCAGATGTCTGAATTTTTCACGCCTCCCGTACTGACTGCACTTATATACTAGTACCAGCAGGAGAGGTACTGCTGCTTTACCAGGTACTGACTGCTGTAAGAGAATGTTGCCTACGAGGGAGGCACCTGTTTGGTGCGTCACAACTTGCACGGCTGCCGTGTGCCGGTCGCAACCTGCGCAGCAATCCCTCCAGTAGATAGCTGTCGCCTGTGCCCCACGAGCTCTCTCTACACTTTACCTGTACCATTACACAAGGCAGCAGCCGTGGTCTGCATAGTTTTTCTATGGTTGGGAGATGCGTTTTTATGAAGAATGCGCAGAGGAATTCGAGGCGGTGGAGCAGGCCCCCCGCCCCAAGGATAGGAGTCAAGACCATGTAGACCGAAAAACGAGTGGGGGCGGCATCGCTTCTTTCATACCAGGGTACCTACCGAAGGTTAGCTTCAACGGTATACGTGAAATTCACGTCGGGTGCGAGACGTGATCCCATATAAGTTCGTCGAGTGCCGTGTTGCCAAGTGAATATACGGCCGCAACGTGGCAAGGATTTTGACTGGGTTTCCCGTCAAGTAAGTTGGCACTGCTGTTCCGCACAACATATGACGTTGTCACTGCTGTTTTGTCCCATTCTTGTTCGTTGCGACCTCTATCAGGATGATCCCGTCATCATGAGCATGATGAGATCTTCTTCTGAGATATAATAGCATCGGCGGCCCATTTGGTGGGTCAATCTGGTTGAAGACCCAGCAGTCTTTGCTGAGGGACGAAGCGAGGAAGGCTGCACGTCAAGGCTGACTGACAGACTGATTCCGATGGCCTGCCAATATAGTATCCAGGCAAGGGAGTAATTTGCGGCTGGCTTTCTAATGTATCAGCGTGCTTGCAGTACAAATGGTGCAGAAGAGTGTATATGCATCTGCTCGCATGCAGGGAGATTCTATGGCCACTCTTGATCACACCACGATCTTGATATTGCTGACGTAGGGAGTGGGGGGGTGTACTATTACGGGGGACCATAGTAAATAGGACCAAATATTGTGAGTAAAAAACAGAGTAATATATAGGTTTTGTGTGTACGGTAGGTCCTACTTAATATGGTCCCTCGTAATAAATATCATGAATGGTCGTAGTCGTACGACCATAGACCCTCGCATCCCTATCATGCAGGGACGGAGCATAACTTTCAAGGGGGGGGTATGAGCAGCTGGTACACGGGGCCATGCAGGAATAGTTTGATCGAGTGCTGGATATGGTGCCACAGTGTTTTTGTTCCGACATTGACACGCAATATTTGCTATCGCCTGAATAGGTTGTACTCGCCCGTGTGAAATAATCGTCTTCGTACTGTTGGGCAACGCGAAGTATCCGAACTGGATTTCCACAATATCTGACTGTGACGTTGGGGCCCAATCCAGTTATCGTAGCAGGATGCCAAACGCGCGGGAGGTGTTGGCTGTCAAGCGTGCGGGAGGTATTGAAGAATTATGTCACGATAGAATCAATGCTACTACGCAGTCCTGGAGGTTGATACATACCCCTCGAGCAGGGCTGTTTCGCTTCCGATTTGTTCGAGTCGCAAGCCCCCCTAGTAAAACATACCGGCCACCCCTCTAAGCCCAGCACCACTTTAATGACGCTCGTCGTACCGACGGAGCTCTGTACACTTTCCCAATCCGTAATTGAGGTGTACGATATCGTCGCCGATATGGAAGCCGAAAAATATGGCGGTGGTCGTCTCGATAATGAACAACAAGGCCGGCCACCTTGAGGCGTACTGTTAATACATCGAACGAAACCTATCCCGTTTTGTTCAGTTCTGGGTGCTCGAGCGAGGCCCTATACCGTTCTGGTAATGTATTTACTGTTTTTGGGCTAGCATGACACGTGCTACCCACATCCCGCGCCCCACGGGTGATGACGCAGGCATCAGCAGGGAAGCGCTAAGGCCCGTTCGAGAGAAATATGAGCATCAGGACAAGCTGCGCGCTGCCGTGGATAGTGGAGGTCCTGCAGGCGCCACGCGTGGTATCGACGATGACCTTCAGTTTAAACAGATAGTATGCAGAACATCAAGCTGTTCGAGATTAGGGGACACAAGAGTATTGCTGTGCAGTCATCAATGACATAGGTGTCTTGGCACGTTTGCCCGCACGTCGTATCAACTGGATATTATATAACAGTGGGGGCATAAAAATAACGCCAGAATCAGTTGTTCGGATCACAAGGTGGGAGGGCACATTCACTGCTGTGTACCAGACGAGCGTTGTCGCGACTTAAGACAGTCGTCGGAGAAGAACGTCATTTGTAAATTCAGTCGGCAGTGCGAGTTGGATGCGCCTGAGACGAAATACATCAGGCGGGCTTCAATTCTGGCCGGTCGCACAAGCAATAGTAGTGTGTGTCAAGTGCAGGCAATTTGGATAGTACTACTCAGATCAAACTATATGATGTACGACGCGTGCAACGTGTACATTGACTCCTTATGTTTCACGCAGATATCATAGGTTTTAGCCGACCTTATTTTACCCCTTTGAGAACAAGATGATGATGGTATTTTCTTGTGTTGCGCATTCTTCCAATCAACGTTTTCACGTGTCTTGGTTGTTTCGCACGAATTGTAGGTATACTCTCATGCAATTACACCCGACACTTTCGGTCGGTGCACAGCGTCCAAGAGCAGGGTGCGCTTGAGCTATATGTGAAGAGCATTTTTTTTGTTTGTATGCTTCGGGGGGCTGTGGGAGCAGTGATCAACGCAGACTGCTTCTGCGCGGTTCAACCAAATAGAATTCACGACTGCTACTGTCGAGGGGCAAACCATTAAGAATGTCAAAACATGATACCACATTATGGGACAAAGAAATTACTCGATTTTGTCAATATGTACCACGACAAGAGAAGATGCGCATCTTTGTGTTTATATCTTACATAGCCTTCCACCTGCACGTACTCGTTTATGCTTCATTCCGCTCGGTCGGCAAAGCTGCTCACTCACGGTGGGTGTGCTCGTGAGGTGTCACATCAAACATCGACCAATTTCAAATTCCAAGAAGAAAGGGAAGAAGACCTGTCTATCTATACAGGCAGAGCGAAATAAGAAAGAGAGAGTGAACAGCATCTCTGCTGTATGCGAGTATAAATGGCCCCCAAAGCTTCATTGTAGGCAAGTACTGCAGCAGTAATATAGAGAAAAATGAGGCAAGGCTGCACATGCGGTATGTAGGCCTTGTGCGCTCGTAAGAAAAAATAACGGAAACAAAACTAAATCCTGCTGCACTCAAAACACACCAGTACCACGGCAAATGCGAGCGCAACTCGAGATGGCTTGCAACGAGACAAGTCCCACGCGTTAGCTCAAGATAGCCCGCTTCTGCAGATACCGGGGTTGTGGAAATCGGTAACGTACAGCTCTCGCAATCGGTAATGCAAAAACACGACTATTTCATGCAGACACTCGTAAATTATTGGGAGCCTGTACACACCGCGTTTTGTTTGGTCGCTTCCAATTATTTTTGGCGCTTCGCGCCAAATGAGTTTAATTGCCCATAGGAGGTAAGACCATGCAAGTGCGGCAGGACAAAAAGGGACAAAGCATGGAGTAGGTTTTACAATATTATGCGTGTGTGTGCGGTCCCTGCAGTTACACAATTCTTGTTGTGTGTAAACTCTCTCTGTATATGTGCCGGCGTCCCCGGTGGCTTGGTAGGTGGTCCACGTGCCTGTCAAGATCAATTTCGTGGGTTCAAGTCCCACCGAGTGCATGCTCATAGGGACTTTTTCTTGCATAAAAAATTGATAAGCGGAAAGCGCGAAAGCGTGAGTTGGCTACATTCGATGAAAATCGACGAGCAGTGGGAATGCTGAACCCTATGCGCGACAAAAAATAAAGGCACATACCGGGGGGGAGAAGGGACTACACCTGTGACCACGGCTTGTCCAGAAGATCGTCGAGGGTAAAACCTCCTACGAGTGGGCTGGGAAGTAAAAGTGATGGATAAAAAAATAAAAATAAAAAATAAAATATATATATACGTACGTGCGTACGTATTTATGCATACATACGTGCGGTGCTTTCACTTTTTTTTTTCTTCTTCGGGGGTGCACGACAAAGATGCCAGGAGACAGGACGAGATAGCATTTTCACCCCTTGACAGACAGCAACTTGCCTCGGCAGGCCTCGACTGTGACACCAAACTACTAGGTTTTAGTGTGGAACACTCGGCCCTACACCCATGACAACGCACGTTTTGGCTTGCTTGACATGTCATCTGATATCTGTGATGTACGATGTGCTTTCATTTGTTGTGATGTATGTGTACTCTGTTGTTTTCTGCGTGGCCTGCCTTGCGCTTGAGAAAACAAAACAAAACAAATTTTGGAGGCCTCGCTTATTATCAAGTTGTGTGCAGGCGCAGTTTTTTTTAAATTGATTTTCATGAACAAAAATACCGCTCGTGGCGCGCTTTTTTACTTGGTTTTAGTATTACCTGATTTTGACCCTAATGGATCAGGAATATACGGTGCCTGATTTTGGCCGCATCCCTTTTTTTTCTCCCGAACATTGAGCGTGTGCCCTCCAAAATATGAATTGTGATTTTCTTTTCTTTTGGGTATAGGCACCACAGACCTGCAGAGGGTCACCAGGCTTCGTTAGTTTCGCTACCACCGTAGATAGATACGGTGGGCGCAACAAGAAATATCCTTTGTTATGGCGCCTCTCCCCCGTTGCCAGCTTTAAAGTAGACTCCCGACGATCCTCGAGGAACCGCCTGCTCGGCGCGAAGTCATTTGTCGTACCAAACCTGAGGCCACCTCGACGCGAGGTGAGGCAGACGGTCTGCCGTCCGTGTCCACGATGCTGTACAACAATGTTTTTTTTTTTTTTTTTGCTGCCTTGAAGGAGGCTGAAAACCCGGTAATTGCCTGGGTTCAAGTATTAGGATCGTATTTGTAGTACTTGGGAAGCGTATCGTAGATGGAAAAGCAGGGGTTTCCACGAATTTCCCATAATTCTGCATATACGGCTCGTCGGAATGGGCTAGTGTTTTGATACTGCCTTAAAAAAGGAGGCTGAAAGCCCGGTAAATACCTGGGTTCAAGTATTAGGATCGTATTTGTAGTACGTGGGAGGCGTATCGTAGATGGAAAACCAGGGGTTTAGGGTTTTCCCAGCGAGGCACAAGCTCGGCTCTTAGTTCCCGCGTGCACGAAGGGAATATAGCTGCTATTATGCTATCTCTAAGCAAACAACACACGTGAGCACCAACGAGTACACCGATTTAATAGGCAAACATGTCCAGGGATACAAACTGTCCCGAGCTTGAGCTTAAAAAGTGGCGTCGCCGGCAGGCCTTTCAGAGGTGTGGGAGTGGGTTTTGAAGAGCCCCATCTTCGACTCATGTTTTAGTTCGTGGAATCGGGGTTTCCACGAATCTCCCATAATTCTTCATATACGGCAGAGTGGGCTAGTGTTATGATATTTCCCTTGAAGGAGGCTGAAAGCCCGAAAATTTCCTGGGTTCAAGTATTAGGATCGTAATTTTGTAGTAGTTGGGAGGCGTATTGTAGATGGAAAACCAGGGATTTTCCCGGCGATTCACGAACTCGGCTCTTAGTCTCCGCGTGCACGAAAGGAATAAAACTGCTCTTCTTTTACCTTTAAGCAAACAACACACGTGAGTACCAACGAGTACCGATTTAATACGCAAACCTGTCCAGGGATATAAAGTGTCCCGAGCTTGATCTTAGCAACAACAGGGCACACATCATAACAAATGAGTGAAGTACATCGTAGACCCCAAACAAGAAAAAAGTGAAATCAACGTATGTTGTACAAGGCGCTTCGCTCCGCGGGCGGCAGGCCCGTTACGCTCGCTCAGGAAGGAAAAGTACATCAAATTATGCGAAGCGGACGGAGGTCCAAGATTGAATATTGTTTTTTTCATGAATGTACAGTTGCAAACTGGCGACTTGATAATGCCAAGAATCCCGCCGCCATGCTTCAGGAGCAAACAGCTCGGACGCCACATATATACGCTTCGCGTCGCGGGCGGTTTTCCGCTGCGCTTGCTCACATGTCGTACGTACGTACATACCCCACGTAGGGTACTTATTTTTTTCTTTCGATGTGCTCTGTGTCTGTACTCGTATGTACGAAAGATGAAGCACAGCACGGCAGAGCAGCCCAGCGAAAACAATAAAAATGAAACCGAAAAATTCTGAAAGAAAAAAAATCCCCGTCCCCTTTCGCATAATAATTTACTGCCTGATTGGAATACCCTACACCGGTCAAAAAGAAAAAAGAAAAATAATGAAAAAAGTCAAACAGCAGAGCTTCTCTCTCAGCTTCGTACGCCGCCCGCCCCTCTCGCGACCATCTCGCCACCGATTCGGTCCGGGTAAAGCTTTCCTCTCTCTCTTCCACAGTGAGCCCCGTCGCCCGCCTCGCGTGAAGATCGTTGCTCACCGTGGCCGTCGTTCGCCAGCTCGACAATGTTGGTGCTCAGCCTGGGTACCTCCCAGTGTGGTTTTCAGTCCAGTCGCAGAAATAAGCACTGCTTGAATATTATCTTACTATCCAGAACGACCCTTAAATACTCGTACGTACTCTATCAAAAATCACAAACGGAGGCCAGACAGAGCCCATTCATGCTTCTCTCGTGTCTCGAGGCACACACGACGCCCAGCCACGAAAACGGCCACCGCGCTCCTTGCAACTCCCCCCTCTACCCGCCAGCACCCGCTGACACCCGCGACGGTGCCGCGCTCGCCCGCGGAACCGTGCTCGGAGTACACGCACGCACACGAAACGAAAGAAGAAAAAAGGAATGAAGGACTGAAAGTACGAAGAGAAATGGAGAAAACAAAGACCCGCTGGAAAGGTCCGGCAAGTAATAAAAAGAGGCGGTTCCCAAGTGGGAGCTCTGAGAGGCCAGGGATGCACCAACCGACCACGCTCAGAGAGCGAGATCTAAGTATGTAGTTCTATGTATGTTTACCAGGTATGTATAAAATACGAGCATGCAGAGTTTAGACACAGGAAGAATAGCAACCGAGGGACCGGAACCCGCATACAACATATACATACATACATACATACATACATACATACATACATACATGCATACACACATACATGCATGCACACATACATGCATACACACATACATACAACCACTTACTTAGATCTCACTCTCTGAGCGTGCTCGGTTGGTACACCTCTGGCCTCTCAGAGCTCCCCACTTGGGAACCGCCTCCTTTTATTACTTGCGGGACCTTTCCAGCGGGTCTTTACTTTCTCCGTCTCTCCTGGCACTGTCGGTCCTTTCTTCCTATTTTCTTCTTTCGCTTCGTGTGCGTGCGTGTACTCCGAGCACGGCGCCGCGGGCGAACCCGGCGCCGTCGTGGGTGTCAGCGGGTGCTGGCCGGTAGAGGGGGGTTGCAAGGAGCGCGGTCGCCGCTTTCTTGCCTAGGCGTCGCGTCTGCCTCGAGACACGAGGGATGTATCAATGGGCTCTGTCTGGCCTCCATTTGTGATTTTTTATTTAGAGTACGTACGAGTATTTAAGGGTCGTTCGGGATTGTACGATAATATTCAAGCGGTGCCTTTTTTTGCAACCGGGCTGAAAATCACAGAGGGAGGTACCCAGGCTGAGCGACAACATTGTCGAGCTGGCAAACGTCGGCCACAGTGAGTACCGGGCTTCACGCGAGGCGGGCGACGGGGCTCACTGTGGAAGAGAGGGAGGAAAGCTTCACCCGGACTGAATCGGTGGCGAGATGGTCGCGAGTGGGGCGGGCAGCGTACGAGGCTGAGAGAGAAGCTCTGCTGTTTGACTTTTTTTCTTTTTTCTTTATGACCGGTGTAAGGTGATACAGTCAGGCAGGATATTATTACACGAGAGGGGACGAAAATTTCGGTTTCATTCTCATTGTTTTTGCGGTGCTGTTGTGCCGTGCTGTGCTTTATCTTTGGTACGTACGAGTACAGACATTGAGCATATCGAAAGAAAAAAATAATAAGTACCCTACCTGGGGTATGTACGTACGTACGACATGTGAGCGAGCGTAGCGGAAGACCGCCCGCGACACGAAGCATAGGTGGCGTCCGAGCTGTTTTCTCCTGAAGCATGGCGGCGGGACTCTTGGCATTGTCAAGTCGCCAGTTTGCAAGTACAATCAATCATGAAAAAACTATATTCAATGATAGACTTCTGTCCGCTTCGCGTAATTTGATGTACGTTTCCTTCCTGAGCGAGCGTAGCGGGCGGCGTAGGCCGCCCGCGGAGCGAAGCGCCTTGTACATGCGTACGCAGAGAAAAAACACAGTGTACGTACGAATGGCTTCTCTGATTAGCTGAATCAGGCAAAAGCAGTTGAAAGCTACCAGGTTATAATAATTAATAGACAAAGTAGCGTATGATCTGGACTTGTTTTTATTAGTCTGTAACTGGTTTTGGCACGAAAAAAGTGACAAGGTATATACCTGATTTTGGCAAAAACCTATGAAAATACACCACGCCCCGTTGGGTCAGGAACCGCGAGCCCTGAAAAAACAATTATCTACACGGCTAATATTAATAGTTGGATCGGTCATGACCGCCCACGGGCCCGTCCATGACCGCCGCCACGCCCAACCGCAGCCATGGATGCGGTCATGGACGCCACCATGAACGCCGCCATGGATGCAGTTATGATCGATGATGGACGGACGCGGCCATGGACGCCGCCATGGATGCGATCATCATGGACGTGCCCATGACCGCGTCCATGAACGCCGCCATAGATACGATCATGACCGCTTCCGTGAACGATCATGAGCGCCCATGACCTGGTCCATGGCCGATCATGAGCGACCACGACCGCGCCCGCAGGTGGTCGGACATGGTGATCATGACCGGTCACGGATCTGTCCATGGTCGATCGTGGGCGCCCATCCGGTCATAACCGCTTATGATCGGCCACAGACCCGGTCAAGGGCGCTCATGATCGGCCACGGAACCGGTCATGATCACCCACATGGACGATCACGGGCCCAACCATGACCGGTCTCATGGACGCGGTCATGGACGCGTCTACATCACCGATCGTGACCGGTCCAACTAGTGTAAAGCACCCTGAAAAACGCTGCACAATAAAAACACCAAAATAATCAGGGCTTTTCGCGGATCAGATCAAACCTCACGGGTCGGGTCGGGTCTGACTCGATCCGACCCGCGAAAATGTTGGGGTGTGTTGACTTGACCCGACCCGACCCGCGAGATTTTGAAAGCCTCTTGACCCGACCCGACCCGACCCGACCCGAACAGCGAGATTAAAAATACGTTTGACCCGACCCAACCCGACCCGTGATATTTTAAAATCTCCTGATCCGATCCCGCCCGACCCGCGATAAACCTCCTGACTCGACCTGACCAGCCACCTTCCGATTGACCCGTGAGACACCGGTTAAACTGCGGGTCGGGTCGCCTTGACCCCCGAGACCGTATATCTTGAACCGCGAGTTCGACCCGCGGATCCGGCCCGTTGGTCGACACTTGACAATCAATTAAAAACTCATTTCGTGCCCCGCAGCGATATGTGGCCTGGCTGTAGTGGGTATGGATGGATGCGAGCATTCGTATATGGATTTGGCGGCGTTTTTGTTCGAATATGATAGCAAAGGTATTGCTGAGTAGTGGTACGAGAGAAGCCTTTGGGTAAGAGAGTGAAGTGTTTTTTTAGAGGCGGGCCCGCGAGCGGGATGCGCGGGTCCGACCCGCGGGTCAGCAGAAAAAAACTCGCGGGTCATGCTGGCCAGACCCGCGAGTAATTCGTTCTCACGGGTTATGACCTGACTCGACCCGTGAGATTTTCATCACCTCTTGACCCGACCTGACACGACCCGTGAGATTTGAAAAGTTATACCCGACCTGACCCGACCCGCGAGATTTGAAAACCTCTTGGCCCGACCCGACTTGACCCGTGAGATTTTGAATACTTCTTGACCCGACCCGACCAGACCTGTGACATTTTGAACATCCCGTGACCCGAACCGTGGGTCGGGTCATGACCCGCAAATTGCCCTAAAACAATGGGGGAAAAAGGATCTCGGAAAGCGGAAAGCCCAGGAATACGCGGCACAACAATAGTTTTTCGTGGTTTTGCGGCTGCGTGCTGTGTGCTGTGTGCTGGGGCGATGTGGCCCTATTCGTTGTGGATTGTGTGCAGTGCTGCTGTGTGTACCGTGCTGTGGGCAGCTGCGCTGCTGTGGGCTGTGTGCGGTGCTGTGTGTTCGTAGTGTGCTGCGGGCTGCCTTGCTTGGCATTGTGTAACAGCGCCAGCGCCGCATCACACAGTACTAAATCATAAAATCCATTGTGCAGCGACTTTCGGGGCTTTCCACGTTTTCTATTATAACAAAAGTGCGTGTGAGCTTTGAGGATGCAACCTGGGATGCAAGGTGAGACGATTGTCTCAGCCTTATCGGGATCCCACACCTCTTCTCTGTTGATGTTCGCATACCTGGCGAGATACCAACGAAAAAAAAACATACCTCAAGATCGCGTCGGTTGACTCCTTAGAGGAAATATGTCTCATGCAGCACAGGCAGGGGAAAGCCACCCACCTCCTCCAACTTTGCACTTGAGTCCTCTGGGTCGATTTTGCAACTCGCCGGAGTGCGTAGCGGCATTCCTTCCACTTCAATCCTGCCACTCCTCTCCTTCGCCCTCCACTTTGTTAGTGTCCATCTGCATCCACGACGTAACGTCCCCCCCCTCACCACCCCGACTTTCCTCCCTTCGCTGGCCGGTCCTTACTGATCGCTCTCACTGCGTAGGCTGTCGTCACCATCCTCACCAGCTCCGCGAATTGATCGACACAAGCTCCAATACCCCCTTTCTACGATACTCCCGATCTGTCAACTTTGTTTCCAATACACCCCCCCCCCTTCCAGGCACAGCCCCCCCCAACCACATCGGACGAAGCGTCCGAAACCCGGTCATCTTGCGAGTCTGTCTGCTCACGATTGTGAAAACGGCGCCCATTTCTCTCCTGCCCCCACCAGGTCCTGCTTCGGGCCCATCTCCACACTCCACGTCTTCAATGGATTCCTTCGTCAGCCCCAGCGTCGGTCTTCCTCCTACCCCTTCCCTCTCCACTCCTCTCCCCCTTTTTTCTTTCCCATTCAGATGCAGCTTGCTCAGCTGCAGACGCCGCGGCACGGCCCCGACTCTCAGCCCCCTCCCCGTCGCGCACCCCCCCCCCGTTCCGTGCGCAGCTCCACCGCGCCCTTGTACCGCCGTTCCATGCACGGCCCGGCCGCGTACCACTCCCCCACCCTTCATGTACGGCCACGCCACGCACTTCCCCCAATTTCCGTGCGCGGCTCTCCCGCGCTCTTCCCCCTCCGTTGGGTGCACGGCCCCGCCGCGCACACCCCCCCCCTCATTCCGTGCGCCGCTGAATCGTTCTCTTCCCTTCCCGTCTATCCCTCCTGTTAGATTAGTCATTTCCACCGAAGACTCCTCTCCCACCGTTCCGATCCCGCCTGTTGCTCCATCCCGTGCGCTGCCGTGCTGCCGGGTCTTTGCCCTCCCTTATCGTGCGCGGCCCCGCCGTACCTTCCCCCTTCAAGCAGGTTGGTTGGTGTACTTCGTGCACATGGTTCGGGCATTGGGAGGTTGGCGAGCTGCGTGCTGTTGCTGCATCTATGTGCTGTGCTGCATGCAAAATGCTATGTCCTGCTCTGCACTGTCTGCTGAGCCGTGCGGGTTTATTTGTGGGGCACTCGGTCTCGTCAGGATGTACGTTATGTTGCGGGTTGATTGTCGAAATACGAACTACGCAGATGATGACCTTGGATTTTTTTTTACTATCTAAGTAGTGGATTCTAGCTGGTCACCGAATTCGACGCGAGTCGACAGGGAAAAATGCCTGAAGTCTCCTGAAGTCTTCTTGCGGTAAAAATGAAGGCACGAACCGTGGTGGGGAGGGGGAGGTAAGGGTCAACTCGTGCGCCGGGTGCGGTTAGGTGACGTATCGCTCGACCTCGCCACTGGGCGTGGGAGAAGGAGGTAGAAAATGTATCAATGGATGTTGTCCAAGCCGAAGTGTAAGGAAGTGCGCCTCGCATCGCCGTACCGGGCCCTCAAGAAGTCATTCACACATAAATGTTCATTCCATCCGGAGAGACATAACTGTCTCCCCGATCTCCGTAGATAAAATCCAGCTACATGAATCACACCAATCAGCGAAACAAACTTCATCAGATATTTGCGCTACGAATAAGCAACGGCTGTGTCCTACAGCCTCCCCAGTCGCGGCACACTGTCATGATATTCTCTATGCCATGCTACAGTAGATCCACCATCATCCAGTACATAAGTCCTCTTGTCGTGGCACTACTAAACAGTAGTAGTGCTATCAACCCGAACATAGAAATACCAAAATCCACCATAGGACCGAACAGCTGCCTCCCTGCCGTGAGAACACCAAACTCATCCAAAATCCCAAACTCAAATTAAACGCAAATTTCTAAACCATACAGGCGAATACTTCAATAACCGCCCCATCATACAGATGCCGTAGCTAGGGACGTCTGCCCGCGATATTCAAACGGTCATCAGCTCGGTGAAATAGGTCGACACGAGTTTACAGCAGTAGTTCCAAACCTTCGACCGAATCACACGCACAACCGCCTCCCGGCTGTGTACACATCACCCTTCAAATTCCAAAAGCTCGAATCGAACATATCATATTTCTCCAAGTAAGTACAATACCACCCAAAACTCTCGACGTTCCATCAGTGAGCAGCTATCAAATCTATGTCTTCCTTAAAAAACCAACCCGCCAAAAATATCAATTGCATCCTACTCAAACTCAATGCAATAAAAAATCCATAGGTACACGCACGTACAGCAGTAGAACCATAATCTTGTAGGGCTCCTCCCTACGTACGGGAGCGTACTTTGTGCAGAAACATTTCTCAGTTTGTAAAACTGAGTCTTAGCTGCGGTAATTGCAAACGTGTCTGTCTGTCTGTCTGTCTGTCTTGTCTGTCCGCATGGATTATATTTTCGAACGCTTTCCAATGGTCGATGTATAAGGTCGTTACAGATGATATTCGTATAACGTATTCGACCCTTACGGACCTTATATACTGAAACGAACCATACCACCAGGCAAATTTAGCCATATAATATATCCACGACATCGTACCATCGTACTATATCGCCAACGTACCATATCACATACCACCTACTGTGTTTTTTTTTCCCGTACCATACCTCCAACATACCATGACCACATAAGGTGTTTTTCCCATATACTATACCACTAACATATCCCATATCCCCACACCGCGTTTTTTCCATATAGTATATCAGCCCCGTAGTACCATCATACCAGGTACCATATACCAACATACGATATCACATCAAGCACACGATAGGAGCATACGTCGAAGGTGCAATGTGATGAGGTCATAAGTGAGGTAAAGGTGCAAGGTGATGAGGTGATATATGACGAGGTGAAGGTGCAAAGGGAGAGCGATGACACCAGGGAGCAGCAGCAGCCGCAACGGCAACAGCAGCAGAGGACCACAAGAAGAGCATATGTTGAAGGTGCAAGGTGACAAGTGAGGTGAAGGTGCAAGGTGATGAGGTGATATATGAGGAGGTGAAGTGCAAAGGGAGAGCGATGGCACCAGGGAGCAGCAGCAGCCGCAACGGCAACACCAGCCAGCAGTCACGTCTGCAACAGCAGCAGCAGGATCAATGGGGTCCGCTAAGCGCTTGCGACGATCGCCCCGAAGAACAACAGCAACAACAACAAGTGCACAAGAGCATCCTATCGCTCGTTTGATATCATACTGCAGTACCAAAACGCTTGTTGGGGATCTCGTATATGACGAGCGATGGAAGAGCGTCAAGTGCACAAGAAGAAGAGCATATGACTTCATGGCGACAGAGCAGGAACGAGTAAGTATACTGCTGTACCAACTCTAGTAACCCCGCTGTTGAAAATACGTCAATCAAGTGCATAAGAGCAGCATATGCCTTAGGGCGACAGAGCAGGGACGGGCATATATAGAGGGTCAAATGCACAAAAGAGCGTATGCCTTCAGGACGACAGAGCAGGAACGACTATAGATAACATACTGCTGTTCCAACACGAGAACAGTATTCCTTGAGGGATCTCTAATACTTCGCGGCACAGCGATCTCTTGTCAATCTGTCGTTTAATACCTTGCAGTAAACAACCGACATGTTTTTCAGTGGCCAACAGAGCATCGTCAGCTCTCTGACCGCTTATTGGGGATCTCTTATCTCCGTTCATGTTTGTGTGCCTCCTCATTGTGCAATGTTTTCTTCATTTTGCGATCTTCATCGCATATTTCGGTACTAAAATAATGACCCCGTTGTTGAAAAAACATCGGACTGTCGTTGCGGAACAACTGCTTGTTGGGGATCTCTAATATTTCGCGGTACAGAGATCTCTTGTCATATGTCGTTTATCTCAACCGACATGTTTTTCATTGGCCAACAGAAAGTCATCAGCTCTCTGATCGCTTGCTGGGGATCTTTTATCTCCGTTCATGTTTGTGTGCCACTGAAAGGCGGGTTGTACTTGAGTTGAAGGTTCGGATCGTATGGCGGTGCTATATATGTGCTGTTGCTGCGGAGCTGTGTAGCTCCTCCTGCTGCATGCTGCGGCAGAGCTTTGCGTGTCTGCTGTGCGTTTTTGCTGGGCCAGGATGTGGAACAATAAAAACACAAAACAAACCGTAGAACGAAGAACCCCGAAATATACTCGTTAGCTCATCATGAGCAGAAAGATTGCAGACATTTGCTACCGCCGTACACTGCTGCTGCTCGAGGTTCGAAACTCGAGACTGAAGACCGCAGAGACCAGCAGACATGATGTCGTCTGTGAACTGTGTGTGTTCCTTCACATTTAACCGTTCTTTCTACCCGCCGACATCCAGCACAACCAGTGTCCGTGCCGATTCTTCAATCATAGATACAACTTCTGCTGTCACAAAAATACGGCACAGAGAAACTACTACTCCTATACATAACTATGCAGTAAGCTGTATGTATGTACTACAGCTGTGCTCGTGTCAATAATCCAGCTCTACACGCAGTAGTAGTTCGGGTTCGATTCTCGATAGGCAGTCCGCAGCCGTATAATATTGATACGAATACTATTCACTGCAGCTTGTTTCACGCTTGTTACTTCCGACATCGACCATGTGTATTGTATATGACATGCCAGCGAGTGCCCTCTCCCCCCTTCCCCCTTCTCTTCTGCAGTATTTTTCAGATGAATAAATAAACTCGTACTTCGTACGTACGTATATACGAGAAATGAATACCTGGTACCTTGATACTTATAACGAGGCGCGCGAGTCTTTTTTTTCTTGATTTCCAAGGGAAAAAAAAGCCTCTTCATAGCGGCCCGCGCTTTTATTAACAGCCTGTTTAGTGGCCACGGGCTAGATTCAGGGGAATAAGTTTAAAGTGATAACATCATCATCAACAGCATTATACGTACAATATATAGGGAGGATAGGCGCATCGCCGAAAAAACGATCACGCCTGGTACAAAAAAAAATCGCGAGGCAAGGCCTGGGTCTGAACATAGACAAAATGTCATGTCTTGACATCGTTCCATTCATCATTACCTGAAAATAATACGTACTCGGATACTCACTGATTACTTGGAATGTTCTGCTCTCCGCCCCATCAGAGGTACCTCTCCCAAATAACGTCTGCAACAACAATAAACCATTAACTCCACCGCAGTCACCGACTGCCGATAACGTGCGGTCTACCACCAAAAGAAACACAATCTAGAGAGGATACAAGAGGGAAAAAAACAAAGAAACGACAGCGACAGAGCAAAAACAGAAAACAAGACATAGTAGTCGCTCGTATCGGGAACAGACGGTGATGACAACTCGAAATAATATAAAATGTTGGCTCCGACAAGAAATCAGCAGTCTGTGTAATGAGTGACACTGCGCTTTTTCGATAAAGATCGAAGGACAGGCAAGAGAAGCATACCGAGGCATCTTTCTGCCTCGCTAGAAGCGAATAGCTCCCTATCCTAAAACACAGCAAGTTCACCACTGCACCCCCCCACAGACCTGTGCAACACCAAAGCCTGGGGGCCGGGGAACACTACGGCAAATTGGCGCAAGAGCCTGCACTGCGCACTTCTGGTACGCAAGGTGTATCGCGAAAGCTCTCGGGCTTCGACCACGACTAGTCCAGCCGCCGATAAAAACACGAAACGTAATATGTAAAATGTCACCATGTCTAGCTATCAAGGCGTTCTCCAAAGGAGACAGTGGCCTCTGCACAAGTGCACAAGGGTAGTGATTGCACAAGGGTATGTGATGAGTATCCTTCCGTTGTACGGTGCACCAACCGCCTTGGTTTCCCCCTATCGCCTCGCAATACGACCGCAGGAACCCCTTCGGTCCCCTCCCCCCACCTGTTTAATGTTCTTCGCAAACCTTTTGAGATAAGAAAGCAAGTACACTGTTATCCCGTCCCGGGCGCACGTTGCATGCCGCGCAACCGCAATGATACCTTCGCGGCTCGTGCTTGTGTCTATGATACCTACCCACCCCACCCTCTCACTCACCCACCAACTCAGACGAAACGAACCGAAACCAAATAATGCCCAACAAAACCAAGCAAAATGAAGCCAAAAAAAAAAAAAATCCAAGAAGCCCTTGCGCATAACATACCTGGCGGCGGCGGCGGTCTCCTTCCATCCCCAAAAACCAAACAAAATAGACGGCTCTGAGGGAGAAAGCTAGCGTACATACAACGATTCCCACTAGCAAGAAGTATCCACACTAATTCCAAGTAGTTGGTCCGCCAAAAGGTGGGCGCAGTCTTAAGAAGGCTTAAGCAAGCCTCAGATCAAGAACGGTGATGCAGCGGAGGCGGCAGAGCAAGCCACCAGACCGTTCGTGCTACAACTCGGGCTGTTTCAATCTACTGGTGCTCTCCGCCAGTATAAATATACCGCCAGTATACTTCTAAGATAAAGCATACTGCCCGTATACCTCTAACAATTAAGTATGCCGCCCGTATACTTGTACTGGCAATCGAGTCGCACTCTCAAATCGATAGTACAAGTATACTGCCAGTAGGAGCTGTACTGGCAGTGTACAGTGCGCCATCCAGCCCTATTGGTAGCTACAACAGTAGTCGACGCGCCTTCTCAAGTCGAGCGCCTTCTGTCGGCCAGTTTGCGGATTTGCTTGTTGTAGAATATCTCGGCGACATCCTCTGGCCCAGCCCCCAGCTTCGATTCTGCGTCCATCACCATGGCGCTACCGAGGGTTTCTACAGGCATCTGCGAGGGACAAACAGGGAGGGGACCAAAAACAGGCCAAAATCCAAACCGAGGTATCAACACATAACACTCAGAAAATGCGCTCACTCGCGCAGCAGGGTGCGTGTAGCTGTCGACAACTTACTTGGTGTGCGTTGGTGGACGGTGTATGGCGGACGCTTCAGGCAACTCCAAAGGGGTACAGAACGTACCTTTATTTCGGCGGCGTCGAAATTAGAAATTCCTCGTCGCCCGTGACAAAACAAAAACAAATACAAGCCTACCCAAAAGTACCAAAGGTCCTCACCGGTGTCACCAAAAACCGTGCCATATTTCCAACCCCTCCGTCTTTGTTTTCTGCTCCTTACACACAGAAAAGAAAAATACACAACACAAAAGCAGACTGGATGTAAGCCTACCCACAAAAGAGCAAATGTCCTTACCGGTGTCACCAAAAATCGCGCCATTTTTTCGACCCCCCTGGCCTTTACGCCTCGTCCGAGCAGCCCTGGCCTCCAGATGGACGTGTGCGGGTATCCAGCAGACGTCACCACCTTCAAGCGACATAAAAAAACGATGTGCCAGAGGTCACTCACCTCTGCCGCTTTGCAGCAAACACAGCAGTGGTTTGTTCCTGTCTAATGTGCCGGTTGAGGAGTGGCGGCTGCCCTACACGAGCATAGTGCCGGTGAAACGGCTTGGCACAAACGAGACTAACCAGTGCGCAGTGAGCGGAGTAGTGCCGGCTGCTGCTATAGTGCCGGTATTGTTAGCTGGCGCAAACCCGCACTAAAGAGGGACCGGCACTACTGGATATCTGTTGGTTGGCCGCACTCGTTCTTCCCCCTTGGCGGCATTCACTTGGCGGGCTTCTTTTGCACTCACGGAGGTCGTCAGCTGAGGAGCTACTGTACATCCCGTGTGCCACTATCACACCGGTGGTCAGAAAACACCCCCCCTGGGATAAATTTCCGATCCGATTTTCGCCAAAGCACGCCATAAGGGAGATACAGACAACGCCAGTGGCGCCGTTGTGAAGGTCTCGTCGAGAGGTTTCCACACACGCATCTGTTGGCGTTTGCACTTTTCCCCCTGCCAAGAAAATCAGCTTGGAAAAGTTTGTCCGAGGGGTTGTTAAGTCTTGAAGTGCTACCTACCAGGATACGCCAATATCGTAATATCTGGACCCGATGTACAGTATAGTTACAACAGTATTCGCTGCGTATATAAAAATAGTACCGCATAACGCGCATGATAGCAGACCCCCCTTAGATGCCACGCCCCCCTACAAGAGCCCACCCCTGGGTAAAATATACCTCAAGTATAGTTTTAAGGTCCGTTTTTCGACCGTCACTTTCTCGCCGTGGGCACGTTGAATACCACACCCCCTTCGGAGGCACGCCTAAAACAGCCTCCAAGTCCAAAGTGATAACACCCGGTAGAAACCGTTCATCCACAACACGCATCGGTATGGATACCGGTACCAGCATGGGGGCAACTTCTGTGCCCCATGACAGCGAGCCCACAACGGAGATTGTAGTTATATACCAGCGCGGCCGCTACAGTACGGTCTTAAGGCGAGGGCATTTTTTTCGTGCTGGCTGTGGGTTAGACGGACGGTTTCATATCAAGATGCTATCCAGCAGTGCCTCACTGGGACAAGGCCTCTGAGATGCAATCCTCGGAAGTATCATAATCGAATGCGGTAGCGTATGTGCCAGTAACCGTTCTCCACTATCGCAGCAAAAGCGGGGGTTTCTTTCGTTGCCTTACTGTCGCCGGTATTGCGTGGGGATGAACAAGCAAACAGGTTTTAGACCAACGCCTCTCACGCGTTGACACACCTCTTGACAACACCCCCCCCATTGTTGGAGGTGTCTCTATTAGGAGTAGGAACGGTGCTCCGTCTCGAAAGGGATGCGTGGTCAATGGTCAAATGACTAAGGCAAGCAACAAATAAGAACGCCCCCCCCCCTCCCCCCCCACAACACGAACCCTTGCAATCACAACCCTCGCTACCTGGCCGGGTTCTGGCCGCTCCTTACGAAGCCAAGACTCCGCTTGCACACTCCCTCGCTATCCCCCCCGGTCATCCGGCCGAGCCTGTTAGCACTCGAGCACTCGATAGCAAGCACTGTTCCGTCGTAAACACCCCCTCGTTAGCACACCCCGGATGCGGGGTTTCTGTGCATGGCGCCAACCTCAGACGTACGCTAGATAGCAAACCCGGTGATATTCCTTTCATAGGTGCATGGCGCCAACCTCAGACGTACGCTAGATAGCACACCCGGTGATATTCCTTTCATAGGTAAAAACGAAAAACACCGGGGTGTGCTTTCATGCGTCTTGTACCGTAAAGACATCTAGCCCATGGCAGCGCGTTTCGGGCGTAGCTTACACTGACCTGTTCCTCAAGGCCCACTGTTGGGTGAGCTGTCCAGCACAAGCGAGGAGCCTGAGGAATTTTAGGTGCTATAATACCACTTCCGTAGCACGCGTCAAAAATGCCTCAGCTTCTGTAGAAAACCAAGTTCTCACCTTTTCGCATTGGGCCTTGACCCTAGGGTATAGCAGCGGGCTGGACAGAGACGCCCCCTGAGCAGAAACCAACGAGAAATGGTCAACCCCAGCCACCCTGCAAAGCTGGCACGCCCCTTCTAAGTATTCCAAGTCAACTGCGAGAAGCAGATGGGGGGCAATTGGGCAAAAGGGATGGTCGGGTTGGGTTGGCGGTTAAAGGTTAGGTAGGTAGCGCTTGGTAAGTGGGAGGCCAAGCTACCTCAGGTGCATCACGATGAAAATGAAAGCGAAGGTGGCGATGATGATGATGTTGACGACGATAAAACGAAGGCTGCGAGAAACCGAACAGTAATGGTTGACGCCAAATGTGTATGCTTGTTTCGTACTGAAAAATATATTGAAACAAATAGAGTGAACCACTATCTGTCGTATATTTCGCAAAAGAGGGACCACGTAATGCCACACTAAAACACTGTCGCAAAAAAACGAAAGTAGATGGTTGACGAAGAAAATGAAGCATTTCCTACTGAAAACAGAGTATTTAATACAATTCGCAGAAGGGGGGTACGATATATTGGCGATAACGATGATTGCGGTGACGATCATGTTGAAGATTAGGATGGAAATGATTATCAAAGACGATCTCACAATAGTTCCTTTCCTTGAATACAAGAAATCTACCCCGGAGTCTCAAAAAAAAAGGCGAAAACCGAATCCAACACCGTTTGCTGAGCGCGTGGGGTCCCTTTTATACCCGGCACCAGCAATGCTCAAGTATGGGTGTTCCGTGATCGATATGCGCAAAAAATAGGTTTGCGTTTTTCAAACCACCCACAAACATACAAACTGACAGCAGCCGCCATCAACACTTCGTGTACTACCGCTGCCGCTGCTGCCGTTGCACCTGGTTGCACTGAAAAGACATGATCGATAAGAGCAACAGCAGTAGCACCAACGGTAGTATCACGAGTACTCACGATTTAAGTCACTCTTACAGAGAGTGGCGGCGGCATCCACGATGTTGGCGATTCCGTGGCACATCATCATCAAAGAGAACAACAACAGCAATAACAACAACGAGCAACATGTACTTGAAGGAAATCAATAGCAAGAGCCGAGCCAGAAGAAAATGCGCTCTACGGCCACCTGACCGTCGCAGCTAGCGACTCACCTTTCCTGAAGTTGGCCGCACTGCCCGCATCGCTCCTGGTTGTCCCCACGCAGTAAAACACGACCTGGCATGAGCACCGCAACACGAAAACAGCCGAAATGGTACGAAAACAGCGCCGTCAACACTCTACTGGTCGCCATCAACATCAGTATCGACGCCCTCATCATGAGCATCAAGAAAAAGAGGGCACCATAATAAAAAATGACGACAAGCAAACAAACGCATCAACCTCACAGAAACAGCGACAGCCGTCCTGCTGCAGTCAGCAAAAATCAAGCCACGTAACGAAGACAGAGCCGCACGCGACTTCCCCCTCCTCTTCCTGCCCCTTATCCTGTCCCCTCTCCTCCTCTTCCTTCGTCCATTTTCCTCCTCCTACCCCCCCCCCCCCCCCCCGTCCCCCCCACCTCTTATTTCCTCTCCTTCCACCTCCCAACCCCCCCCCTCCTCCGCCTCCTCCCCTCTCCCCCCCGCCCCCCCCCCCCTCGTCGTCCTCCTTCTTCCGCTCCTTCTCCTTCCCCCCCCCCCCCCCTCCTCCCCCATGCATTATAGTGAGCACACACACCCCTCTCCCCCGCCCCGCCCCGCCTTTCCTTCCCCCCTCCTCCCCCCCCCCCCCCCCCCTTTTCCTTTTCCTCCTCCCGCTCCTCTTCCTCCTCCAAATTTCCCTCCTCCACGCCCCCTTCCCCGTCCCGCCCCGCCCTCCCCCCTCACCTCCCCCCAGGCCACCCTCCTCTTCCCTCCACCTCCTCTTCGTCCTCTCCCTCACCCCCCCCCCCCCCCCCCCCCCCTCCCCCTCCCCCCCCCTCTTCCTTCTCGTCAGCAGCACACACACCATCACTACGGGTGTGAGTTGGCGCAAAATCACTATGCACCTCGAAATATTGGGGTGTCGAGCCCAGCCAACTACCTGACTTTGGTCGCTCCACTGTCCGGCGATCCCCTCCGCCCCCAAACAGACGGCGGAGGGGGCCCCGCGACAAGAGCTTCCGGAAAATGCCGCCGAAGGCGCCGTTCGAAGATGCAAATACTTTCAACACCTTGGCTTACTTTCATACGCAATATATTATGACGAACCAACAAAGCCTTCTTACGAACAAGGAAACCCAGATCGTCGGGATACCACTCTACTGTAGACGGAAGGAAGGCGTTTGCAGTCATCCAATTCGGTTGGGTTACGAACATACATGAAACCAACAAGCAGGGGGAGTTGGTAGGCTACACAGGTGAATCCGAAGGCCTTGCGAGTAGCCAGTCAGGCGCTGTTCCGTTTGCTAACCGACCCACAGAGTTAACCCAAACCAACAACACTCGAGTAAAAAACGTCAATTTCGTCACGTTTCCCCACAGCAATGAGGATGACCTTGATTTCTCGTGACTTGGGATTGCTATTCTGTAGCAAACAGACTGCATGATACCCAACCCAACTGATTCCAACCAAATTCTTCGCGACATCTTAATGTAAGTATTCTTGGGTTGTAAATACGGAGACTAAACGGTCTTCATACTTATATTCACGTGCATAGTGCTACTTGGCACCACATAGCACCACTGCGACTTACACTTAATACGTAGCCAACTCACCGCCCCTCCAATCGCGCTATTTTTGCCGTTATATGTTCGCTGTGCCGTTACACTCTTGTTTCGCCGTTACATTCTCGTTTCACCGTTACATTTTATTTGCCGCTACTTTCCTGTTGCCGATACAGTTACATTGTTGTTTCCGTCACAGCAAAAAACGAGCGTCCCACCTGTTTCCCGCGCATCTGCGCCTCGGGCAGAGAGGTCTGCAGCGTGTCGTAGTTGATGCGCTTCACCTCCACCTTGTTGAAGCCGCGGTGTTGACTTCCACTACCACTGCCGTTACCGTCCGCATCGCTAGCCCCACTACCACCTTCACCAGCGCTGTCCCCTCTCCACTCCGACACCTGCGTAAACCGCCTTTCATTGCAAACGTACGGCGCGCGACGGACAGCAAACGTCAATTTTGAGAATTGAGGGCAACCTTAACCTTTTCACGAAACATACGCTATCCTTAAGGTTCAGTTCTTGACGCGTATACCGCCTTTCTTTTGCAAGCATGTGTAAAACACGCGACCCCCAACGCTTGATAAATACAGAGTTGATAACCTGTGGTTCGACCTTGTGCACGAAACACAATGAAGGCTGAGGGTTACTCTGACACCCACCCGCGTAAGCCGCCTTTCGTTGCAAACACACACCACGCGAAACCACACTTAGAAACTAACAAGAATTGACGGTAAACTTTGCACGAGTTAACTCTTGACACCTGCGTAAGCCGCCTTTGCGAATATACGGCAAACGACAGACAGCGACCTTAAAGTGGAGAGAGAGTTGAGGGCACTCTGCACGCAAAAAAAAATCCCTCAAGGTTAGGGCCGTTGTAATCGAATAACTTTTGTTTCCTGATATTTTCAAGAATAACAGGGAACGTTTCTAGAAATAGGAATTGTAACAAGAGGGCAAACCATAACGAACACTTAGCTTTCACGTATTCGAAATACGAACAGGAAAACCTGGAAGAAAAAAAAAGAAATTTTGCGAAAACAAATCAGGAAATTCGGCAAAAATAGGACAAAAAACTCTTCGATTAGAACGGCCCTTAGGGCGTGTCCAACATAATCCAATATCGAAACGCTTTCGTTTTCGAGTGCATTTTAAACGAGGTGTCCAAACAGAATCAATGTATGAAAATAGAAATCCAGGCGAAAAACGACGGAGAGCACAACCTACGGGCCGTTCATAAGTGTGCACGCATGCCGACAATCTATTAATAGCGCTCGGCAACACAGATCCACCACAGAAGCAGGCAAACGCGACCACCCCATTCGATCCCGGGAGGTCGTTGGGCTTGCCATAGAGGTGGTGGCGCGTCCAACGTTGACGCCCCGGGATCAAACTTCAACTTCCAACTTCCAAGTTCGTTCTCGAGGGCATCATCATGAATTTTCCTCGAAATATGTTCGCTTTGGATCGAACGCCGGGAAACAAAGGCCCGAGAACGTCGGGGCTGGTGTTGGGGTTCGCCTGCTGGCTGTTTACGGGGGGTCTGTGCGGCTGTGTTGCCGTGCTATTACGGGGGGCCATAGTAAATAGGACCAAATATCGTGAGTAAAAACAGGTAAATATATACGTTTTTGTGTGTACCGTAGGTCCTATTTACTATGGTCCCCCGTAATAGCTGTGGATTGAGTACTGCTGTGTACGGCGGTTCTGATGTGATATTTTGACGTGGCTGCGCTGACCAGTAGAACACACACGCTGAATTTTTGCTGCCGTTAGTGTTTTCGATTAGCCTTTTGATTTTCAGCCGTCAACTCCATGAGTTTCACAACGGCCTGCAAAATCGTTCTTTTTCTCGGAACCTAAAAAACGAAGGAGAACATGTTTGGGCCCGGGATCAATCAGCGCCTTGTTTATTTTCATTTCGATTTTCGAATCTCGACCATCGATTCTGTTTGGACACGCCCTTGCTTTTTTACTCTATAACCCTAACCCGCGCAAACCACCATCCTTTGCGAATACACAACAAGCGACAGCACAAACTTACTGTTACGAAATCGAGAGGAGCGGACCACGTTTCGCGCGCCGGACAGATCACTACCTACAGTACCTACGAGTACATCACCTACTGTAGAATCGAAGCTGCCGTCATGAGATATTGTGCAGGATTTGTCAAGTACAGACCCGACCCAGGAAACCTGTGCTACAGCAGTAGATGATGCAGATCATCACACATCTCCCACTCGGCCAACAAGGGCTAAGTCGTGCAGATGAGGGATATATCTATCTATCTATCTATCTGACCTGAAATATGGGTATGTATGTGTATGTGTATGCATGTATATGGTGAAGTAGGAATCGATGATCTGTGCGAAGTTTGCAAAATTTCGGTTCAGCCTTTGGCACGAAAGTACACTACGTAAACCCTCAGGGTTTCTTCGATACCTGTGCAAACCGACTTTCAGCAAACACACAGCATCACGACAGCAAGCGTTCAAGAAAATGGGAGTCAACCCCCTTGAGACCTTAAGAACTGCCCTCCCTTCACGCCTTAATGCATATACACAGTAGTGCAAGAGTAAAAGGTTTGAGAAATGTTGGCTCGACTTTTTGGCGTAACACAAGACTCGACCCTCTCCCCTGACCCTATCACGTACGTTAGCCGCAACTCCGACCTTAACCTTGACCCTAACCACTGAACCTAACCCTGACCCTAGCTTCAACACACTGCACTGACCCCAACACCTACGCGAAGCGCAACACCAACCCCGGCCCTGATCCCCAACACCTACCCCAATCCTAACACACTACCCTGACGCGAACACCAAAGCTAACCGCAACACCAACCCCAACCCTGACCCTAAGACTCACCCTATAATAGCTCAAACACCTATGCCCTAACCCTATAACCCTACTACTACCGACACTAACCCTAAGCCTAAGCCTAAGCCCTAACGCTAGCACCGGCCCTAAGCCTGACCGTAGCGCTAACGCCATCACGGACGCTAGGCTAGCCCTAAACCCACCTGACAATCAACTCTAACCCTGACCTCGATCCCAACCCCAACCCCGAGCCTGCCCCTACCACATACGCTAGCTATCACCCCAACCATCGCAGAGACGCTTACCGTACCCTAATACCCCAATGCTAAGCCTAACTCCTACCACACCCTCATAAGTCTACAGTAACACGAATGCTGTTGATGTTTTTCTCACATTGAGTCATCGCCAAAAATCTACACCAGTCCGTCGTGGTCACAGGACAGGCAGGCTCCAAAATCTCTCTAGTGGAAGAATACCTCGGGAGAGACGAAACAAAAACAATACCAGGTACAAAATATTGATAGTACGATACACATCATACCTGAAGCACATCATACACCTCAAAACAAGAAAGAAAGCGAAATCAGACAACGTATGCCGCGTACAGAAGACTTGAGACAACACATCCCCCCGCACGATTTTCAAAGCCGGGTTTCTCTCTCGACAGACAGACAGACAGACAGACAGACAGCGAGGAGGGCGCACTGAACATGCCCAGCGATGCGCCTACACCACCTTCTCGACGATTTTTTTTTCCAAAGTTCCCACCATTTTCGTTGTGTAGGCCCCGCATGTTTTGGAGGAAACCGGATCTGAACTTCGTCCCAGGAGGTGTGTGTCTTATCACCAAGTGTGATACGGTATATGCACCCGATGCAAACCTTGTACACTGTACGAGTTTGCAACCGGCGCCAACCCTACCTAGACGGCAACACTCCTGAAAGGCTCTCATTTTTACCGTAAACTACAAAGTGCCAAGCTCCGAAGCCTTGTTTTTTACCTTCAGGGTAGGCGTCGATCGCTTTTGTTTCTTACACCCATATATACCAGGTATATATATATATTTTTTAGGAGACAAATTGAGCCATTTATTCAAACAGAATATTTCTTAAACGCGGGCCCCCACTGCTGTATACCGTACCTGGCACACGAGTTGAAACCGATGCCAACCGGCACTACTCAACCGGCACTATATTATAGAGGGACCCTACCTGACGATCGCGACGACGGACTGGCACTGCTCCGACTCCGCCAGCGCCCGAACGACCTCCTTTCCCACTGCACCCGTGCTTCCGAACACGACGGCCTTGTACGGTTCCGCCGCCGCGGCTGACAGCACCGCTACTTCCCTCTCCATCACAGCAGTGCTCCTGATGAACTACAGCAGCAAGGTGTATACGGGAGTCACACCGTGGTAGGCCCTTAATCAAGGGCTACTACTTTACCGGCGCTGTACGGATGTTCCACGCAGTGGTGGTTGAGGCAAAAGAGAAGAGGCGAGAGGGATTTGACATGGTTGGGGCGTGAGGGAAGAGACATAGTTGGCATGGGCGAAGCACGAGGGAATACGGGAGAGGGAGTGACCAAGGTTGAGGCGTGACGCGTGAGGGGGGAGAGGGAGTCAACATGGTTGAGGCACGAGGGAATAGGGGAGAGTCGTCAACTTGTAGTACGGTTGACGCGTGACTAAGACCGCACCGACACTTTCGTTATCTTTGGGGACAGATCACTTGGACTTATGTACTAGTAGTACTGCACGGCCAAAAAAATGCAGCAGTGCATGTATGCGATATCCAGTCCAGCCCAATGGACAAAAGACCCGTCCCGGGTTGGCCTCTCTGTCTCTGTTACCCACTTGTATGTAGGTAGGTAGGTATGAATGCATGTGCGCTTGAATGGACGCACATACACAGAGGCTGGATTGTCTCACGAGAGTACCTTCAGAACATTGAGTGTGCACAGGGTCAGGTGCGATCGTTTTTAGGCGCTCGATTTATCCAGAAGGGAAGGAAGGCTGCCAATACCTAACAAAGGACGTGTTTTCGGACAGATCTGGTGGAGAGCCTTCCGGAAAGATAACGTTCGACATCAGCCAAAACGAGTGCTGAAAAACTATCGCACCCTATTTATACTCCTGCGCGAACTCAACGTTCTTATTCCTTACGGTACATCACATCTGTGTGTTCTTCACATTAAGCCGTTTTTTCTATGTACCCGTCGACATCCAGCACAACCAGTGTCCGTGCCGATTCTTCAATCCTACTCGGAGTCACAAATCCTGTGATCACAAAGCTACGCCACAGAGATACTACTGCTGTACATTGATATGCAGTAAGCAGAGTAGACAACGCAACGCCATGTCATCATACTGCTGTACTGGATATGACAGCCACATACCGTGGGTACTGGATACGACAGCCACAGCATACACATTCTATGAAAGAGAGATAGCAAAAGGAAAAAAAAAAAAAACAAACAGAAAGCCACGAAACAAATCGAAGAAAAAAGGAAAAAGGAAAAACAAACAAAATTCTGTCGTGCCTCCCCGCAGGAGATGTGGCAAGACACTAAGAGAGAACGAGCTGAAGAAACAGCACCACTACATACTACCTGCAGAGTAAGAGTAAGCACCAAGGGAAGAAACAGGCAAACCGAAGCACAAAGCACCCTTCAGGTAGCCGGAGAAGTTTGTGGTACGGGAAACAGTATAGATATAGATACAGATACGATATTGTTGGCCCTCTGCTCTGACCGCTCCTCAGCGTTTCTTACTCGTATTTTTTGCGTTGTTTCGTGCTAGCGCGAGATGAGGTTCACCTCACGGAACGAAACTGCCTCATCGCGATCCCCGACCCCGACTATGTCGGGGGCGGCCTCGGGCGTGCTTGCGCCGTGCTCTGGCTGCCGGCTGGCCCGGTGAAGGTACGCCAGCTGTGAGTTGGACCGGTTGAGTGGTCGATACTTGATATATAACAGTCTCCGTGCCTTGGCTGCTGGCTGGCTGGGTGTGAGTACGTCAGCTGTGAGTTGGACCAGTTGAGTGGTCGATACTTGATTTATAACAGTCTCGCGGCCGAAGAATATGGTTGACGGCCTACCTGTGCCCCGTCAGCCTTACTTTTGTCCCGTCAAACCCTCTTCTCATATAAAAACGTTTTTACCGTTGGGATGTCCTTGGCAGCTGTGACCGGATGTGCCGTGCTCGTTTCTTGCAGAAACTTTTTTATGAAAACGTCAGCTGTGAGTTGGACGGGTTGAGTAGTCGATGCTTGATTTATCAGTCTCGTGGCCAAAGATTTTGGTTGATGACCTACCTACCTTTGCCCCATCAGGCCTACCTTTGGCCCGTCAAGCCTTCTTCTGCAATATAATAGTTTTGACCATTGGGGTGTCGTTGACGGCTGTCCTTCAAGGGGCAAATGTGCCGTCAACTGACATCAATGCTCGCTCTCGTGACGGTAAAAATATTATGTTCTCGATGCCAGCACCCAGATTGAAGCTTTTCTCCTTTGGCCGAAACGGGAGAGGCCGCATCTTCCGCGGCTTTCGACAGCTCATGGCGGCAAGCGTGTGGGGAATATGAGCTGGGGTGGCCGGTCTCATGCTCCGCCGTTGTTTGTGCGTTGAGGGTTGGGCGTTCCAGAAACGAGCGTCGAAACTCCGATTTGGGCCATTTTACGTGTGAAAGCAAGAGTTTTGCGCCAAAATGTTGAGATTCGTAGGCTAGCATATGGTCGCGAAACGAACGTCACGAGCCTCTCCGGCTGCTGTGCACGCCGGGCGACCAGACTCCGTAAGGCAGAGAGGACAGATTCTTTGGTGTCGACCGAATCGGACGAGGCTACGCCGCGGGAGAAACGGTACGGTGGTGGAGGCGCAAACGGCGTCTACGAAAACAATTTTGTACACACTGCAGCACTGGCAGACAGTGTCACATGCATCGTACAGTTTTGGTTGTGTTGTAAAGGTGTTTAGTATTATTACGCAACTGCCAAGAAAAGAAGCTATGAACGAGTACAAAGTACGCTTGTATGTGCGCGCTACGCTCACCCTGCAAAACGCTTCGTTACTGATCCTCGAGGGTATGATTATGCCTTTTCTCGTCGTGCCTACTGCTGTAGAGACGGCATCTGCCAAACTCGCGCAGTGCCCAGACGGGGCGCGAGAAACATCTCAAATACGTCAGCTGTGAGTTGTACCAAATGAGTGGTCGATACTGAGTTCGACGAGTAGAGTGATCGATACCCAATTGTTCCTTCGATCAGAGCTGACGCCTGGTGTTTCCAGTTAACTTCGGGCATGCGGGATAATATCCTCTCTCTCCCGCAAGGTCAGTCGTGCTGATGCCTGATGTTTCCAGTTAGTTCGGGCATGCGGAAATAATTTCGCTTCTCCCCCGCAAACTGCGTGCGTGCGGGGATAATTTGCCCTCTCACCCGAAAGCTCGACAGTCGGGTTAATCCTCCACGTCCATCCCGCCACGTCAGCTTGCATGCACAAAGCGCGACGACTCCTCCCCACCCCCACCCCGTCACACAACATCGCCCCACACACTACCCAACAACCAACCCGTCATCTCGTCAGTCCCATCAGGTAATCGAAACCAACCAGATATCATCAATGCCTGATGCCTTCACGCTTTCACCAGCTACGGGCCGTTCCCAACGAACCGAAAAAAAATCGCGATTCGTAACTTTTTGGCATGACAAAATATCACGATCCATGACATCTCAGTTCTAACGAAAAAAGCCGAAAAACGTCACGTTTCGTAATATTTTCAAATTAAAAAAAAAATCGATATTTCAAACCCAGCGATTTTTGCGGGTGGAGCCAACTCTCGCGAGTGGGGCACGGCCAGGCCGGGCCGGGCCGACCGCACCTGGCCCGGCCCGTGATATATTCGAATCGCGGGCCGAAGCCTGACCCAGCCTGCGAGATTCCAATCTCACCCACCGTCGGCCAAGCCCGGCCCGCGAGATTTCATCACCCAGGCCGTCTGCCCGGCCTGGCCTCGGTGACATTATCAGGTCATTATCGCTTTTCTCTTCGAGCTGTGGCTCCTCCTCGAAATTTGGAGGCCACAACGTGCTCGCTAGCCCGCGCCCAGCGGTGTCTTTGGGTAGCCGCCCGTTGTCCACAAGCGGCGTACGAAGCAGAGTCTGACATGCCCCTATACCGGCCTTCGGACACCGTTGGTCCGTGTGGGTTGCGTAGTGCCTTGATCAGGCGTATTTCGAGACACGACAAACACGTCACGAATCGTGATTTTCTTTTTTTTTAGGGAAAAGCAAAAAAAAATGGCGTCATGAAACGTGTTTTCTTTTTGTCATGATTCACGACCAAAAATCACGATTCAAGACAGAAATCTCACGAATCGTGTTTTTTATTGTTCGTTAGGAATGACCCCAACAAAAGTAGGCCCTCGTCCGACGGTGCTCGCGGAAGTCGTCCGTTCCAAGTGGTCGGCGAACTATTGGGTAAGGATTGCCCCGAGGCTGGTTGTGGCGGGGGCCTGCTGTTAAAGCAGGCTAAAAATTCTACGTTTGTGGTCTGCGACCGTGGTGTGTACCGCGACCCCACCACGTGCTAATGTGCGGCCAACCGGTTCCGCAAGGACAGGGACCCGAGTAAACCATCGAAGATCAACTGCCTGGCATGCGTCCTCCCTGTGAGTGACAGTGTCTCCATCGGGAAGCTCTTGGACGACACGGACGTATTACAACAGTACTGTCAAGGGGAAAGGGGCAAAGTTGCACGGCAGTAGTACTACGTTGTAGTAATGTTAGTGGTAGTACAACCGTATTTGTAGTGTTTGTTGTCGTCCGCATGCTTGAGCTTATTGGCCGACGATATATATACTACAATACGTAACATCAACACCGAAAATGTTGCGGAGTTGCCCAGGGGAAAATTATATACTATAGTCTACAATACTACTGCAGTATACAGAAAACAGTTAGGTACATAGTACTGCCAGGTATCGGTATAGTGTTGAGTATTGCCTTCCGACATGGCTGGTAGGTACATGTTGAGGGTGATGTTGCAGTGTAAACAAAGCATTCATCCATCGAGCCGAGAACGTGCATCATACAGCAGGTTGCTTCATCTGCAGCACACGCTCCGATCAGACTGTCGGTAAACTATACCTGGTAGTTTTGTACGCGTTCAGGTTTTGACTTTGGCAAGAACAGTGGTACTTATGTTTCGAGTGGACCAATGAGGAAGCCGCCGTCGTGCCGTCATATTTTGAAACGATTAATGTACGCATTCTGAGTGGTCCCCTGCAGTATAGATAGATCCGTCGCACCAGGTGCTTGCAGCAGATCGCAGGTCCAACCTTAACTTACCTGCATCTCACGTGCCTGACAGAGGCTTTCATTTAGATTTGTGATGGTGTACGCGTTCAGGGTTAAGTTTGGCAGCCGCAGCGGTAGTGTTGCGCTGTCGATCAGGCAGAGGCTTTCATTTGTGATGGTGTACGCGTCCATTCATATTATGCAGTACTAGTACGCGTTCAGATTTTGATTTGGCAAGAACGGTGGTACCTATGTTTCGAGTGGACCAATGAGGAAGCGGCAGTGGTGCCGTCATGCTGAAAAATATGTGTATGCATTCTGAGCGTTCCCCTGCAGTATAGATAGATCGGTCGAACCAAGTACTTGCAGCAAGTCCAACCTTACCTGCATCTCACGTGCCGGTAAGATAGAGAGGCTTTCATTTACAGTAGATTCGTGATGATGTACGCGTTCTGGGTAAAGTATGGCAGCACGGTGGTGGTGTTGCTTTTCGTGGGCGGAAACAAAATGATAGATCGGGTGGCTAGGTATCGGTTCGACTACAGTACTGTAGCTCTTATGGACTGTTTGTTGCCTGTAGCTCCCTCTCTTTCGTGTCGCTTCGTCCGCGCAGCAGATATCTGTCCTTCCTGAGTACGTATGCTTTCCGTCTGGCAGCCTTTCTGAAGTCATTGCGTCGTTTGTATTCTGTTTCATTTCAAATTTTTGTTTTCGGTTTTATTGTCTTTTGGTTCTTACTTTTTTTGTCTTGCTTTTTTTTTTTGGCCTTGCTTGTGTTGTGTTCTCGTACGCTGGCATTTCACTTGCTAGACACGTGAATTTGCGATTATTTTCTTTATTTTTGGTTTTCCTCTGTCTCAGTCTGTGCACACGGAATCATTATCTCTCTAGGATAACAGATAAGGAATCAGGACGGACACTGGGTGTACTGATGAAGCTGGGTAGAAAGGACAACACAACAACAAAGCAAGACAACATCCCCCCTCAGCCCCAATGTAGAGATATCACACCCTCTTGGTGATACACCGCACCCCCTACGTACGTATTACAGCAGTGTAGGTACAGCAGCAGGTAACACCTATTATTAATAATAGCATACCAGGTACCTCGTAGGCTATTTATTACCTATGTACATACAGCAGCTACAGACACCCGGTACCAGGTACCCGTAGGTGAGCAACACACTCCCCGAGAGATTTTCCCAGTTCCGCGCCGATTTTCTCCAAAGCAAGCAAGGCACACACAACACCACACACAACGAAAACGATGGCTACCACCAAACTGCTACCAGGTATACCAGGCAGGTACCTGGTACTACTGGTGCTGTATGTGGAACTGGTACTACTGGTGCTGTATGTGGAATCAACACCTGCTGAGGCTCGCGAGAAAGAACCCCTTTCACCTTTCATAAACTGGAGTCCCGTTATTATACAAGTATGTAGTCGAAAAATTATCCTTCATGTCCGTACCTACTGCATCTGGGCTGATCTGAGGGTGTGTGTTCAGTTCATCGTGTAATCATGTTGCCACACCCTGGCCATAAATATGAAGACCATTTTATATTGGTATCAGAGCCCAAACGGTGATTATATTTATAGCCAGAGTGGGGGGTGGAGTTTGACCCATAGACTGGCCGCCATTTCACTAAAACCAGTATAACAAGCACAACAAAGACCGGTCTCCTACATAAAACTATAGACGGAAATATAACGACTATTGGCGCGCCGCCTATGCCCGAGCCCTACTACATATACCCTCCCTTATGGGTAGCTCACCACCGTGCTGCTTGATGAGGTAATGCGACTCACCGTGTTGCGCGTTGCCTTCCTCCTTGCCGTGCTGCAGCAGCAGCAGCAGCAGCGCCTCTTGTCTTAGAGCAGCAAGAGTCGCGAGCCTCAGCTATAAAATCTCTTCCGAAAGCGGAGGATCGCCGCACGTGTGCTTGGCAAGTCAGCAGCCACCACCCACGATCTTGAACTGATGTACTTGCTTGCTTTACGGTTCAGGGTTCAGAAGCTCCTCGTGCTGTATCTATGTACGACCTGCTTGCTTGCTGTGCTTGCTGTGCTGTGCTTGCTGCGCTTTGGTTTTGATGCGGAGGGAAGGGGCTTTTGAAAAAAACAAAAAACAAACGAACGGTAGAGGAAGAAATTTGAGGATGATGTCAATTGGTCAGGGTCAAATAAGAGAGGATTTTCATTGGCTAAAAATTGCTATCCCTGAATGTGCCAAAAACTAAAACTCGGCTACCCCACCGCCCACAACCACACCGTCATAGCTCACAAATACAGCAAAACAGCAACAAAGCACACTCACGAATACAGCAACACAGCAGTAAAAAAGCACAACAACCACAGCAAGAACAGCAAGCACACCAGCGGCAGACTGGAGTATCAAGTAGTAGTAGCAGAACACGACAAAAATGACAGAAGGCAATGAAGGACTAAAAATAAGCGAGAACAAATAAATACTGGTCCTAGGCTGGATTTTTTTTGTTTTTTTTGTTTCAAGAGTATCACAGGTATAAAAAGCGACTCCCGAAGATCTCAGCTTTGCACAGCTGCTGTGTGTTTTTATAAATTTTGAATAAGTTCGGTTTCTCACAAAATCACATATAGAATATACGCGCGCTCGGTGTATCACAATACTTGTAAAATTAGGTAAAAATGGAATATAGACGAGGCGTATTACGCAGCTTGCAAAGTTGAGTATCAACTATTTAATCAGTCGAACTCACAGCTGACGTATTTCAAAATTTATAAAAAAATATATACTTGTAAAATTCGGTAAAAATGGAATATATACGAGGCGTATTACGCAGCTTGCAAAGTCGAGTATCAACTATTTAATCAGTCGAACTCACAGCTGACGTATTTAATCAGTCGAACTCACAGCTGACGTATTTTATAGCTGTGTGTGTGTGTGTGTGTGTTCTTCACATTAAACCGTTCTTCTACTCGTCGACATCCAGCAAGCCCAGTGTCCGTGCTGATTCTTCACCCTAGAAAGATACGAGCTCTGTGGTCATAGACTACGACACAGAGATAACACACCGTAATGCATTAATAGCCTACGTAATACCATGCCTTCGCACTGGGTGCGGCCGACACAACATACATACATACGCCAGCAACCAAAATACACCATAAAGAAAGAGAAGCAACGAAAAAACCAAACCGAAAAAGAACAAGAAAAAGAAAAAGAAAGGAGAAGAATCCCAAATAAATAAATAAAATGGGAAGCCAAAGCTCAGACACATACATACTTACCCCGAGCATGAGCCAAAAGGGACGTGCAAGGGGAAAGATACGAGAAGGAAAAAGGGGGCTATGCATCCCGGTGAACACTTAACTAAGTAAAAAGAGCAATAGTGAGTGGGCCAAGATACGCTCGTCACCCACCCACTATGTAGTACTTCTTTCATAAGGATAAGAAGGGAAAAAAATCAAAATGCATACCGAACGGCCGCAGCAGTTGGCGGTACGAGTAGCAAAGAAACGTCCAACCTATTAGTCGGCCTGGTACCTTGCTACCCTATCTGCGGTCTCTCTGCTACTCTCTTCTGCCGCGGTTTCCCTTCTACTCCTCCTGTTCCCCCCCCTGCCCCTATACACTTGTACGGTGTTCCCTCTACCCCTCCTGCTGTTACCCCTCCCCCCATTCCCTCTAACACTACCTGCAGCGGATGGTGAGTTCGACTGATTAAATAGTTGATACTCAACTAACTTTGCAAGCTGCGTAATACGTCTGGTCTAAATATATATATATTCCATTTATACTCGTCCTGCTGCTGTGGCTCTGTGTTTGTGTCACACAGAAATAACACACACAAAGCACACCGTGCGCCTCAAGTTGACTTCGTGCTTAATACCCATTCAAACGACCCCCACAAGTCTACTAGCAGTGTGTGTGGAAAGGTGGTGTGTGGTGTGCGCTGCCGGGACTGGGAAAACAAGAAAATAATAATAATATAATTACTCCATGATGACAATGTTATGATTAAGAAATACTCTTTTTTTTACGGTTGTGTGGGGCGCGGAGCCGCGGGCAGGTTCTCTCTTACAATAATACCTGTATGTATATGGTTGTGGTGTGGAGGACACACCGAGGTGCATGGGGTGGTGTCTCGAGTCTTCCACGGAACAGAGTGACGCTGGGCTAGATGTTGACCTTGAACTTGTGTGTATTGAGGCGATACAATCTAGGGGCTAGGGGACCTGGTATGCACATCATTCACCCCTCTCTTTTTCAATGTTTTTGAGACGTGCAAAAAAAGGTGTCGACTTGCCAATTCGGGGAAACAAAGCGACTGTATTTTTTAACAGATGTGCGACATATATGTTCTTCTTTCAACTCGCCGACCTAAAGGATATCAGACCCCCGCGCTGCTCGTACACCCCCGTGAGTAGAGTGCTACGGCGGTAGATGGTATCCTTCCTCACTACTGCTTGTGTGTCAAACTTCTCCCAGCCTGTCTCTAGCTGCTAGTTCAAAACCAACTACTTTCACGAAAAGCGGGACAGCTTTTAGCATTATTTCTAATACGGGGGACCATGGTTTATAAAACCTCCGGTGAAGACAAAAATCTATATATTTACCTATTTTTACCAACACAGACATATTTATTCCGATTTACTATGGCCTCCCGAAATAGTGATTTTTCATGAAGATTTGACATATTTCATAATTATATAAAAATAAAATATAAAGTTATATTATATATATTATTTTATAAATTTTGAAATACGTCAGCTGTGAGTTCGACTGATTAAATAGTTGATACTCAACTTTGCAAGCTGCGTAGTACGCCTCGTCTATATTCCATTTTTACCTAATTTTACAATTATTGTGATAAACCGAACGCGCGTATTCTATATGTGATTCCTTGTCAAAGATGTAGGCCAGCGGCTCCCCTGGATGCTGCCCGGGTCAACAGGACAATTTTAACTAATCATTTTGCGCACTGATACTATATAACCCGAACAAGGGATATTGATATGATGTTGCAACATGTTGAAACCTTTGCATTTCACAAATATTTATAGATTGATTGAATGTTGTTGATTTGGTTCTAAGTGTGAGTAATTCTTTCGGAGATGAGCTGCTGCTGTTTTTGCTACTGCTGTTTTTGTTACTTTTGTTATATATATTATTGTAAATTATTTTCCGATTCAGGGATGCAATAAAATTTATTATTTCTGGAATTTTTTGAGATGTTGAGTGTTCATTAGTACCTGATGGTGTAATTATTTATTTTCCAAATGGATCTGGCATCCATACTTTTTGTGCCAATAACAGGAATCATGGTGCACAACAGCGTTGTTATCAAGGCGTAGCACTGACTGTCAATAAACAAGCGTACGTCGTTGGTGTACTAACTGTACACACCAAATCAACGTCCAGAAGAGAGCATGCCAATGAAAACAAGCGGTCTTCTTGATTTATTTGCGGAATGTACATATATATATATAAGGTACAGAACATGCACATAGCATACACATCTATCTATACTACCGGCAAATGGAAACTTCACTTCTTCAAAAGTAGTTGACATTACCAAGAACCCTCGGTAACTCCAAACACTTAATTAATTGGTATTGTTTGTCTGTAGTACCAGTACAAACACAGGAAAACCCATGATACATTTTCTGGCAAATCAATAAACAAGCGTTCGTTAGCAGAATGGAGTGAGCGTTACTGCAAGTCATATATCAGCATAACCAAGAGTAACTACTGAAGTTGATGTTTCATGTAGAGTTATAATAGTATACTGCTGTAGTAGGTGCCCCGATACTCTCTCTAAAGGTATCTTCCTCCCGCTAAAAATGTTATATATATATAGAAATACAACGAAACACGCTTACTCACAGTCATTAAACTCTGACGATTATCACCAACAAAACGACTTGCGGCCTTTTGTCAAGTGTAAAGCAGTATGGACCTAGGGACCGACTACCGCTAGCAGGTTGATGCCTTTCGCTCTGTTCTGGTCACTCACACGAGGTGCTTGAGGATGGTGTAAGCTCTTGTATTAGTTGCGGTTTGCCTCGCCAGATGTCTTCTGAACGAAGGGGAGAGGCGCTCATCAGAAAAGCAGGCGACAACGCCTACCATGTATGATGAGGGGACGATTGCTACAAATCGTAATGCCGCAACAGGGGAGAGAGGATACCATAACACTAGCCCACCCTGAAGGGTCGTATATGCAGATTCATGTAAAACTCAGGAAATACCAAAAACAACCGGAGCATTCGGAGAATGGATCGAAGATGCGACACTTCACATCCCACTCCCACACTCGGTAGCCGATTACGTGTGGACATTGCGAATCCGACAACGACAAGTCCGAAAGTACGGATACGCGGAAGCAGGCAAAACAAGCTAGAACTACCCGGAAGCTAAATCGAGGACTTAAATTCGAGGAAGCGGTATAACTCGCGTAGCCAAATCGAGGACTTAAACTCGAGGAAGCGGTATAACTCGCGTAGCCAGGAGCGGCATAAGCTAACCTGAGAGCGAAACACAAACACAGAGAACAAAAAAAATGATCGTTACAGTACCCACTGCGAAGGCACGGGGTGCTTCGAGAAGTAAAACAAACGCGGGGGTAACGCAAGAGAAACAAGTGCTGGCGCGAAGGAGCTCACTCGAATAGTGAGAACAGTGTCGGAAAGCAGGAAATCACGCTATTGTAGAACCCAAGACAGTCAAGACCCGATCCCATAAAAGAGGGCAGAAAAGGACACGTGCGAGATTTCGTCTACACTGAGCGTGCTAGAACTCGAAACATACAATGAGCAGACATCGCTACGGCCTATTATTAAGGTCTGGGTCCGTTGGGTTATCCGCAAAAAGGTTAACCAATCGCCTACTACCTAATCTAAACCTGCTAACTCTGCAATATCGCGCGGGAGAGGGCGGAATGCACACGGTCGCGAAAAAAACGAAATCTATCACCTCGGCCTGCTTGGGGATATTAAGAAGGCGGAGGGGGAACGCATAAACGGCAAATGGGGTCAGACTTAAGCCTGGGGCAACCTGTACGATGCGTATGAAAAGGCCCACGAACATGGCTTCGGGAAAACCAAAGAGGGGCCAAGCGATACAAGAAAAAAAAAATGAGAAAAACTGGTACGACTGAAAAAATCGAAACGCGAACGAATGTTTCCGCCGCTCTCGAAGAGGGGGCAAAAACAATCGTAGATACGGAACGCAAGAGACGCATGACCAAATGGCAAGGAGGCTGAAGTGAATCCAACCGTTAGCCCAATCGGTGCAAGAACTCGGTAGCCAGCTGCCGTGAAAGCAGGGAAACGGCTAGAGAGTTCGTAAAAAGTCAAACAAACAGTACACCTACAGCACAGCAAAACAAAGAAACCACACAGTGACACGATACCAAACCCGGCCCCGGCGACTACGGAAGACACGCATGCGAAAAAAAAAAAAAAAAAAACTAAAATTGACTACGGGGACGTACTCAAGTCGGCAGAGCCAGCTAACTCGGCTCCGCGGGACTCTTCAACGTTACGCACAATACCACGCATGAGGGAGCTTCCTTGGTGCACTTGTAGGCACCACGAGCCGCGAACGGCTCTATCAGCCGTAGTATACCGAGCAGAAGATAGCGCGAGCTTGACCGGTCCGGGGTCGTCCAAGAAGCGAACGACGTATTGTCCAGGAGTTGAAGCGTGAGCAGAAATTTTTCCGAGCCACCAAAGATGATCTTGACCCTTGTACCAAAAGTGAGCGCCGATAGACAAGGTGGTGCCGCTGAACCGGCGAGTCCACGTTTGCTGGTCGACGTAGCTGTATCCAGGAGGCAGAAAACGGACGCCCTTGTCGCGGGCGAGCTCGCGTTGAGCGGCACTCACGCGCATACGGCGGTACGCCCTGTTTGCCTGTCGAAGTTGTAGGGCCGCGCCGGCCCAGTAGTTGAGGATGTGTTGTCGAGAGTGAAGGAGGTCCGATTCACGTTCCCAAAGCGGCCGGAGGAGGCCTTTCCAGTGTGTTCCGTAGAGAACGGCGATGACTCCGCCCCGGCCTCGTACTGACCGATGGCTGGAAATCTTGTCGACCTCCAAACGCTCAATGGGCACGGAAACGTCGGCGGCGGTGACGTGGAAGGGGGGGGACTTAGTGGCATGGTTGTTGAGGACGTATTGCGTTAGTCCAGCGGCGAGGTATCGGGGGAGGTCGGCTGTGTCATGTGGATTGGTGCAAGGTTTGCAGCGGGCTACCGACACGCGGCAGTGGGCGTCGGCGCCCGGCATGTCGTTAGGAAGATCCAAATATAACAACTTGGAGGCCAAAGGGCGGCCGTCCGGCGTCGAGTCGGAAGGCGCGGGGCCGACAGCTAATATCTTGAATGGACCTGTCCAGTTGAGCGAGAGTTTCGCCTTGAGAACCTTGGCGTCGGTGCCAGATTTCGCCCCTTGGCCAATGGTGGCAACGGTGTTGTAGATCCATACCCAGTTACCGATGGTGTAGATAGGGCGTTGTTCGAGGGCGTCTGAGAGAGCTGAGTTACGGCACTCAACGCGAGAGACCGTTATAGCGTGTTGTTCACGCTCCAGCGCATACGCACGCCGTTGGCGGTCGGCGGCGAGGTCGCAGTACTCCAGTTGGTCGCGGGCGAGGCTTTGGTGGCCTCAGGCGTAGTGTTGTTCGAAGATGGTGAGGGGAAGGCGGGGGAAGCGGTTCATGTGCACCTTATTGGGGGCCAATCCAGTGGCGGTGCTGACGGAATTGTTGTAAGCAAATTCCACGTGCGGCAAATGGATGTCCCAGTCGTCCTGTCGTTCGTTGCAGGCCATCGCTAGCATTTGGGCCATGGTGTGGTTGACGCGCTCGACGCCGCCGTTTCCGTTGGGATGGTAGGCGCTTGTAGCGATTTTTCGCATTCCCAGATGTTGGTACACGGCATGTGACAGCTTGGAGCAGAAGTGCGGTCCATTGTCGGAGAGAAGGCTGACCGGACATTCCCAAAGAGGTATGTACTTATTCACTAAGATGTCAGCGGTGCCTTCAGCCGTGAATTCTGCAGCCGAGACGGCTTACATGTCCGCGCGCCGGCTGAACCTATCCGTGAAGAGTAGAATGTAGCAGTTGCCCCGAGGTGTGACGGGAAGGGGACCGAAGTAATCAACACTCACCGCGACACCAGGGCCTGATGGCAACGGAAGGGAGAGAATGGGGCAACGTACCGTTTGTCTGGAAGTCTTGCGCGCCTGGCATTTGAGGCAACGACGGATCCACCACCGCGTGCAGATGCTCATGCCAATCCACCAATAGAAACGTTCGAGCATTGAGAGCGTTCGAGCGACACCAAGGTGGCAGGAGGCGTTAGCATGGCAGGCTTGCATAATCCACGGACGCATAAGCAGCGGGACGTAGATTCTCGTGGGCTCGTCGTCCAAAAGACGGGCGGCACGGCCGCCAGGCTTGTCGAGACAAGCCAGAGCGGGGGACGTCAACTTCCGCACGAGCAGGAGAACACCGTCGTCGTCTGTGTGAACTCGTCCTTTTTCGGCTAGAAGCGCACTTCGGACAACGGGGGGCGTTTGTGAGGCGCCAAGTCTAGGAGGAAATCGTCGGGGAGGATGGAGGGGGTGCCAAGGAGAAGATACCGAATGGCGGCGTCACAAACCAGCTCAGCGCGTTGCTCACGCGCCCAGTCGGAATGCGTGTATTGCTCGACAGATTCGATGAACTCGGCCTCTGCCGGTGAGAGTGTCTTGGGAAGGGCGGCTGTAGCGCTGGCACGCCCAGCAGCTTCCGGAGGGAGGGTGCCAAGCAAGGTCGGAGCATGTGTGACCGCATCGGTGGTGGGTCGACTCGGCACTGTCGGGACAGGGCCGATGAAGGGCCGGGGAGAAACCTCTGAAGGGGGCGTAGTCCGAGGCGAGCGCGGCTTGCGCGCCGTGGGGGCTGGTCGTGGGACGGTGGGCCGAGTAGAATGCGAACGAGTGAAACCATAGTCCACGGTGGTCGTAGGCGTTCCTGCAGCGACAGCTTGGCGACGGCGGGTCCGAGACGAAATGAGCCCCGACGGGGGAAGGGACGGCAGAGCCGTCTGTGAAGATGAAGGCAGCAGAGGCGGAGCCACGGACACAACCGAGACTCGATCACGGTTGGTCACACGCGAGTCTGGATGAGACACAACAGAGGGTTCCTGAGGACCTGAATCCGTTGGGTGCTCGGCTGAGTCGTGCTGGACAGGCTGAGCAGGAGGGAGGGTCTCCCACGCTGCGTTGCCGAGGGCAAGCGTGCATGAGACGGGGACCGCTATTGAGCTAGGGTGCGGTGCGTCGCCTTAGGTGGGTGATGGGGAAGGCTCGGAGGAAGTGGCGCGTCGACGGGGGTCCGTGCCTTCGGTTGAAGCGGGCAGAGGTGCAACAGGGACTGCGAACACAGAACCGGCGAGATAATCGCTGGTACCTGTGTTCGTAGGAAGGGCCCAGTTGGGACCTCGCGAAGTGACGTAAGGGGGGGCACGGGCAACGAATTCTCCAGTTGGAGCATTTAGGTCGTCAATCCTCATTCGGGGCCCGTGTCGGCGAAAATCGCTGAAATCGTGTGGGGAGAGCGGGAGCCCACCCAAGCCTAAGCTCGGGTCGGAGGGCGCCAGCCCACTGAAACCGACACGCACGGCGGAGGGTCCACCCTGGAGTATGCCGTGAGAGCTGATGAGAAAAACGCGTTCTTCGTCGGACGGAGTGAGACTACTGGGGCCGTCGCGGTCGCGTCCCGTCGCAGGTAAGGGCAGGCGGGACAGGAAGTCGGCGTTCCCGTTGGCACTGCCTTTGCGATATTCCAGAGTGTAGTTGTATGCAGTGAGGAGTTCCAGCCATCGCTGTACCCGCGGGTTATGTTCGGCGATCTTGTCGAGGCTTTCGAGCGCCTTATGGTCCGAAAAAAAATAGAATTTCGTACCCCAAAGGTAGCCGCGAAGGCGCTTGATAGCCCAGACGATGCTGCCTGCTTCCAGATCGAGCGGATTCCAGTGGCGTTCAGACTCGATGGTAGCGCGGCTGATGAACACGATGGGACGAATGGTGTGGTCGTCCTGTTCTTGTTCGAGGGTGGCACCGAAACCGTCCACACTAGCATCGCAGTAGAGGAGGAAAGGGCGGGAGTTATCCGTGACGGCGTCCCAGTAAGGATAGACGAGGACCGGGGGCGTGATCAACTCAGCCAGGAGCTTCCGCACGATGATTTACATTTCTGGAGTAAAGACGAACTTGTCGCCTTGTTTCAGAAGGGAAGTGATTGGCCGCCGTATGCGCTTGGCCATATCGCGCAGGAATTTCCTGTAGTAGGAAAGTGCGCCCAAAAGGGAGCGTAGCTGTTTCAGGTCTTTCGGCATGGGCATTTTAGTCAGTGCTTCCACTTTCTGCGCGTTTGGCATGACGCCGGCTGGAGAGATAGCGTGACCGAGGAAATCCGCATCCATGGCGCCGATGGTAGCCTTCGAAGGGGACAGCTTGAGGTTGTGCTGTCGTAGTCGCAAGAACAATTCCTTCATGTTAGCGACGTGGAGGGAGGGATCGGCGTCGAAGACGATGACATCGTCGAGGTAGGCGGCAACGCGATCCAAGCCCTTGACGACCTCGTTGATGACTTTGACGAACCACCCTGGAGCAGCGCTGCTTCCTTGGGGCATAACCAGCCACTCGAACAGGCGCGTGGGTGTACAGAAAGCAGTGAGAGGGATCGTGTCCTTATGCACCGTTTTCTGATGGAAAGAAAGAGACGAGGTCGAAAAGTGAGAAGATTCGACCGGTGCCAAGCTTGTCGAGAACCTCGTCAACGCGCGGGATGGGGAGCTGGCCAAAGATGCTGAGGTTGTTCAGCTTCTTGTAGTTCACCGTGATGCGGATGCCACCGGATTTCTTCGGGATGACAACCACTGGGCTCACCCAGGGAGATGTGGAGTGTTGGGTGAGGCCGGCGGCGAGGAATTTATCCAGAACCGCGTCCACTTGCTTTGCGGTCGGGGGATTGATGCGGTAGGGCCGAGACGTGATAGGAGAGCTGTTCGGGGGAACAGTTATCTTGAGGGGGAGCAGAGAGCAGGAGCCAAAATCGGTTGGAGACTTCGAGAACACGTCGGAGAACTCAGCGAGAACATCGCCCAACTGGGCGATGACGGTTGGCGTCCAACCGAGGCCGCACATGTCAAATGCGATTTCGCGCATGTGCAACGGCAAACGGTTCCATACGTGTAGGAAGCCCGTGCGTTGGTCTGTGCTCAATCGTTCAAGCAACGCAGGTGAAGGGGGGTGGTCGACAGGCGGAGCCGAAGGGGTCGCGAGTTCTTCGCGTGTCGGGGCTGTCCCGTCGCGTAGATAGTGCACGAAGAGATCCGGGCACTCTGGTTGTGAGGGTTGGTCTGTGCCCATGGAATGGGGGGGACTGGCCCTGGGACCGTAAAGCCAGAGTCGTGTGGGTGCAAAGAAGGAGCCGGAGCGTCGAACAGGACAGTTTCCAGGGGAACGCGTGATAGCGGGCTAGAGGAGGTGCCAAGCAAGGCACCTGGGTCGAGATCCGCGATGCCGGCTAATGGGATGAGCTGGCGGCCATTTTCTACAATTTGTTCTTCCGCAGAAAAATCGGTGGCCGCGTGCAGCATGTTGACTAGCTAACAACCTGCGAGGGCAGGGGCACCATTACTGCGAACCAAATCGACATCGACAAGTCGATGGTCGCGGGACAAAGTGATGCCTGTGTCGCCCGCATACAGTAGGTGGAAGCTTTCAGCAGGAGCCGAAGAGTCGGGCACAAGCGCTGTTGCGCCCTGTAGCCCTGGGAGGGACAGCGTAAGCTCGCCGGGAACCCGATTAGTCATCGAGCAGGGAGCCAATGTACGGTAAGAGCGGTCCTGGAATCGCATCCAGCTGTCGCGTCCAAGTAGCACGTCGTGTTGCATCGCTTCAGATGGGACGACGTATGCCCATACGGCGAGTGATGCAGTTGGTATATCGCCGTGGAAGAATTGTACGCTTAAGCGTACTGTAACCGTGGTCTCAAGAGGCGGAGACTTACCAAAGCCGCCCCACGACCTGGGAGGGGTGTGTCGTTCGCAAGTGGCAGAGGCAGCACCCACGCGTTTCATACTATCGAACGCGCGGGTGTTAAGGAAGGTCTGCAGCGAGCCCGTTTCCAAAAAGGCGACACATCCAAGCTGCAAAACAGCTAGGCCACTGTGGATCTTGATTTTGGCGGTAAAGGAAGAGTCGACCATGGTTACGACACCAGCAACAAGACAAGGCCCTTGCTCAGCGAGCATGGGGAGGTGCTGACCGGATCGGGCGGCGGACATTACTTCGAGAACGTCGCCGCCGTAGTCTGATGGCACGGTTGTGGGGGAGTCGGGGTATCCCGACGGGGAGGCGGCTGCAAGTGTGTCCCTTGGGCACAGTTGCTGTCGCATCGAAGGGTCGACTTCGAAGATGCGGTCTCTGCTAGAGGGCGAGGTGTCCTGATGAGACCATTGTTGGGGGCGCGTCGGTGGCGGCGCGCGGTCGCGGAAGAGACGTCGCACGGTTTGCAGAGTCTTGCCCAGCAAATTTAAGCCGCGCCATAGGGGCGGCTGGCGTGCATAAAATAGCGTCAGCCCTGTATCCGATGCCCCATATGAGGTCGTAAGGGCTAGCTTCCGCGAGAAGTTTGTCGCCTGTGTCCAAGAGGTGGGTTCGCATGGCTGGGTTTTGAGCGAACTTGGCGTAGGAGCCGAAAAGCACGATATTTTCTCGCTCGCATTCCCACACGGCGAGATCGAAGTTACGGACTTCGCGTCCGTAGTGCTTGTGCAGGCGGGGGTCAGACACGCGCATAATGTATTGTAGGGTCTGGTGGTCTCTGAAGAGGCATCTCTTTTCGGCAGCGAAGAACTGTTCGCCGCAGGACTAAGAGATTCCTTCGACCGTAAAACGGGAAGGCGTCCATTGCGAGAAGCATGAGGGGGGCTGCCAGAAAAACACGATGTCGCGCGTGCAGTACTCTTGGGTAGGATCGAACGCGGCGGTATTCACCGTCGCGCGAGAAGGAGCGGGGGGTGTGTCAGACACATCCCCTGAAAAAACAGTTGGGGGTTTCTCTCTCTTTGGGGGACGGGTTCCATCCTGCTTCTTGCCTTGCCAGGGCCTCGTCATCGAGGCCGGGGTGGGAGGCGCATTCGCCTGGACCGGTCGTGTCTGCCGACCCCGAGACATTTCGGAGAGGGGCAGGGGGCTTCTGACCGGTCCACCTTGACCGGGTGGGCGAGAGATCCGCCATGTAGGCGGGAGGCATTTGAAGTGCGTCCACAGCAAATGGTGTTGTCAGCACGGCCCGGGCGGCACGCGGGGTCTGTTCTCTCAGATCACCTCGTCGTATCTCGTCTGGATAAGAAGGGGCGCATTTTGGCGCCGAGGGCGTAGCTGCGTTTAAGCCCTGTGGGGGACATGTGTCGTCTTGTCGGGGACACGTGTTCTCCACCAGCTCAGTGGCCACCGGCGAAAGGCCGTGGCTCAAAGAAGAATCTTCCGTTACGCTCTGGTCAGGATGAAAATCAAAGCTGACTACACTCCGATCGTCTTCGATAATAGTGCGCAGAGGGAGATTCCGACTGGTCTTGCGTGAGGACCTCGAGCGGAGCGCCTGTGTTGTTGTCGAGGGGCCTGTGTTCCCGTACCCACACCTCAAGGCGGCCCTCACATCCTGGGAGTCACTCCTGGACATGGTGGTTGCCTCAAAAGATGAAGTCGGGGAATACGCACGCGGAAAATGACGACTAGTGTCGTTCACGCGGGGACCAGGAGTGTCGAGCACTCCTGGTGCTCGCGGTGGGGAAGCTACGGCGGCAATCATACCATCGTCTTCGCCAGAACCAGGAGCGACAAGCATGCCTGGTGCCGGCGGGGAAGAGCCTGCGGCAGCTAGAAGGCGGCCGTCTTCGCAGACACCAGGGGCGGTACGCATACCTGGTGCCGGCGGTGAAGGGGCAACGCTGTCGCCGGAGGGGCGATGGTCAGTGTCTGGGTCAGACGTGCTTCCCGTGAGTGCTATCGGCGGGATGGGAAGGTCAAACGTACCGCCGTTGGGCAATCAATTGGAGCGGAAGGTCCCTGGTTGACGTCCATTGGGGTTAGAGTCACCGGCAGATCCGTAGCGCATACCCGGGGCCTGAGGGCCAGAGAAAGGCCCCGGGGGAACGCCGTGTTGGGGTTGGAAAACCGTCAGCGAAGTAGCCGATTGACCACCGCTTTGAGGGCCTCCAACATTATCTTGCTGTGCGCCACCATGACGAGACTGACCAGAGTTGGGGTGCCCGTGGTCGTTACGGCGGTTGTTGCCGTAGCGACGAGACGAGTTTTTGTTGCGATGCGACGAAGGCGACGAGCGTGTGTTTTCGCCGCCAACGTGGGTAGGACGGCGGTATGACCGCATGCGGCGCTGCCAACGGCTGTAGGTTTCGCCGTTATCACCAAGTCGGCCTAGCTCGGGGTTAAGACAGTGGCTAGAGTTGGTGAAGGGGGCAATACAGGTCTTAAATGAATGATCCGTGCCATGGCAGTTGAGACAATGGCCCTTGATCTCCCTAAAGGCTTGGCGCATTTCTTCGGGAGTGGTAAAGGGCGTCCATAATGGAATGTCATTTGTTGAGAAAGATTCGGATACTTGAAATACCTCGTCCCAAGCAGTCGAATTAGCAGGCCATTCGGCCGCGAATGACAAAAATGGATCAGGGGAACGAGCTAACGCTGCGACATTCATCACGATTGGGTTGCGGGATGACCCCGATAAGCCTTTAAAAGGCTGCGGCGCGGCCGATCAGCCTTGGGTGCGACCGCTTGCATGCGAGTGCAAAGAAAGACCCGTGAGGGGTGGAAGCGTAAAATGTTTTTCGCCGTTGATGGCGGGAGTCTTAATAGCAGAAAGTCCACTAAACACCAACCACATGTCGTCGATAGACCCAAAAGGCTTCGACGCAGTCGCTAAATCTCCCGGGTACAAAACCGGCATGAGGCTCGGGTACTGCTCGCTAACGCTGTTACGAACAACCTCTAGCACAACCTCAACGCCTGGGGCCAAGACCTGGTCACTGTCCGTAATGGACGCTATCAACAAGCGAAAAGCCCGAGAATAGTCCACGAAAGGCGTCTTGGTGGCCACCTCAAACGAATGGAGCTTGGTCATGGCCGCACTTCGGTCGCCATGGTCGAAGTGGGTGCTGATGAGGCGGAGTAGCAGCTTGAAGGCGTCCGACCCGCTGGCTCCTTTCAGAAGACTCCGTTTCACGTCCCGGAAAAAAAACGTCGAAAGTGTTGGTGAGGTCGAAGGTCGAAGGTTTGTCGGGTGTGATGGCTCTCTGAACGTATTTGCGAAGCGGGAGTTCCCACCCGGGGACCCAAGACTGGGAGTCTACCCCGTCAAAGCATTTGTCGTCACATCGTACTAGAATGTCTGCTGCTGCGAGTTTGACACTACGTGTCAACCGGTGGGCCGCGTCGGTTTTGTCGAGAGCTGCGTGAAACGGCATAGGTGTGATACGTTCGATTTTGTGGACGTTGATGTTGGCACAAGCACGCTTTACGGCAGCATCGTGGGTCGCGTCACTCTCTGCTACGACGGCTTTAACGGTGGCTTGACGCACGTGCGCTGTCGTCGAGGACAACGGGAGCGCGCGGTCGTCGGTAGCTGGTTCACCACGTGATAGTTGGTGGAGGCCGGCACCGGAAGAAACATCGAGAAGGGAAGGAACCACTTGCCTGGGGGTTTCCAGCTGGGTGACGTCCGGGTTGGAGGCGGTGGTGCCCGCTGTGGCAGGGGTCGGGCGCTGGCGAGGGCCCTTGCCCAATTTACGCGACTTAGATCCCGATGAAGACGAAGCGCTGCGCGAAGAGGGGCTGCAAGAGGAGGAGGCGCCACCGCTGCGGCCGCGTCGATCCTTGGGATCGGCGCCGCGCGGACCGCGTTTGCGGGCCATGGCGGGGTCGGTGGCAGGGAGAGCGCCGTCCGGCCAGGTGGGGGTGCGAACCGAGTGTTGGTGCGCCTTGCGCAGGGTGAACAGGAGGTTGCAGGCCGCGTTGACGGTTGCCGTCGGCAATGAACCGTCGGGGTTCGTTAGGACCATGTTCAGGGCCCCCGTGGGGAAGTTGTCCATAAACGCCAGCAGTGAGCGCCCCGCGGTGTACACCACCTTCGCGTGCTCCGGGCGAAAGGCGGTCTGCGTGTGCCTGGCGATGGTCGAAATCGGCAGGTGGACGAAGGCAAAGTCGAAGGCCGTCGGCGTGTGGACGAAGGGGCAAGCCGGGATGCCGGGCGAGGGAAGCGCAAGCAGTGGCGAGGGCTTATTGGAGCGCAGACGCCCCAGTGCCTCGCGGTCGATGGCCGCCTTGGCCTTGCGGGATTTCTCCCGAGCGTAAACGTTGGACGCCTGCCCGCGCTCAGCAGCATCGAGTTGCTTGCGAAGGCGAGCGACCTTGGCTGCGGAGGACTCGACGGCCGATCGACAATCGTCGTCGGTAGCCGAGGCGGCTTCCACTTTGGCGCGGAAAGCCTTGTCCTTGGCCGCCTTTTCGGCGGCAGCGTCCGCGGCATCGGCGGCCTTACAGGCTCGCCGAGTTGCTGTCTCGCTGGCGACGAAGTTGTCCCGCACGTGGGGCGGGAGCTCGGCCCAGGTTTCCAGGAGCATGGAGGCCTTGAAGATGGTTGGCATGGGCGGCAGACCAGGCTGGTCCCGGGCGCCGGCTGCCGCAGTCCCTGATGGAGCCGTGGAGTTCCCCGCCGTTGTTCGAGATGGCGCGGGAGGGTTGTCTACGGCTGGAACTGGTGCCGATGTGACATCAGGCAGTGGCTCGTCTTCGGCGCGCAGGTCGAAGTCCGGTTCCTGGCTTGGTTCCGCCATGGTAGGTGGTTCGGCGTCCTGAGAGGCACAGCAGAACGGGGCCAAGCACGCAGCCGCAAGAGGTAGAGAAGGGACGAGGTTGTTGTCAGTACGAGCGTATTGCGTCAAAAAATTGAAAGTATGACAATAACCGTCCGAATCGGCGACGACGTCCGAAGTAAAAGGGTGTGCTGCAGCCGCGACGTCGTATAATAATGTACGAGCGGGAGTAGCAGGGCATCGAGAAACTGGAGGCACGACTTGGGGGGGGCGCAAAAGTGCGGTTCCGCTCAAAACAAAATGTGCATTGTGCGAAAACAAATCGGTGGGTGGAAGGGGTGGCTGATCGCTAACCGGGGAATCACCCACCGGAAAATCATTCCCAAAAAAATCGCCCGGTGTGAAATCCACGAAAAAATCATCGACGGAGAAATCACCCGGTGGGAGATCACCCAGTGGAAAATCATCCACGGAAAAATTACCCAATGGAAAATCACCCAGTGGAAAATCAACCACGGAAAAATTATCCAGTGGAAAATCAATCACCCAGTGGAATATCATCCACGGAAAAATCACCCAGTGAAAATCCGTGGGTAGTGAATCGACGTCTCTCTCGAAAAAAACGAGGGGGGACGGATTCCGCAGCAGAAAGGAAATACCATGCCCAACTAGGGGGGGTATATTCAAATCGCAAACAAAGGGTGGCCGCAAAAAGGAAGTACCGTGCCCTACTGGAGGGGGTATATGCGAATCGCAAACAATGGTTGACAGCAAAATGGACATACCAGGCCCTACTAGCGGGGGTATAATCCAAGCGCAAACCGAAGGTCGCCGCAAAAGAGAATCACCCGACCCTTCCGAGCGGGGCAGATTCAAATCGCAAACAGTGGTTGGTGAATCGACATCTCTCTCGAGGAGTGACGGATTCCGGCGCAGACGAGAATTTCCAAGCTCTTCCGAGCGAGGCAGATTCAATTCGGAAACCGTGGTTCGTCGTCGAAAATAATCACAAAGCTCTTTCGAGCGAGGCAGATGAAAGTCGCAAACCGTGGTTGGTGAATCGACGTCTCTCTCGAGGAGTGACGGATTCCGGCGCAGAAGAGAATTTCCAAGCTCTTCCGAGCGAGGCAGATTTAATTCGGAAACCGTGGTTCGTCGCCGAAAAGAATCACAAAGCTCTTTCGAGCGAGGCAGATTAAAATCGCAAACCATGGTTGAAGAGTCGACGTCTCTCTCGAATAATACGAGAAGTGACAGATTCCGTCGCAGAAGAGAATGGCCAAGCTCTCTCGAGCGAAGGGATCAACCTGGATATTCGAAGGTCTGCTCGACATAAGTGCTGTCCGTCGACGACACACGTACTGCTGTGTTGTACGACGCTTACAGCGGTCCGCACAAACACTACCAGTATATTTTATACAAAACAACGAATTACAACACCTGTAAAATTCGGTGAAAATGGAATATAGACGAGATGATTACGCAGCTTGCAAAGTTGAGTATCAACTATCATGCTATTTAGTCAGTCGAACTCACAGCTGACGTATTTCATAAATTTATAAAAACAACGAAACTAGACGGCAAACTTCGTAGCACGCATCATCCATAACTTTAGTTAGTACTGTTCTTAATAACTCAGGCTGCTGTTATGATCAAGGTTGCGGGGCTCTTTGGATCCCTGGACACAGGTCTGCCTTTTAAGTCGGTAATCGTTGGGACTCACGTGTGTTGCTTGCTTAGCTATAGAAGAAGAGCAGTTTTTATTCCTTTCGTGCACGTGGAGACTGAGACCAAGCTCGTGCGTCGCTGGAAAACCCCTGGTTTTCCATCTAAGATACACCTTCCACGTACTACCAATACGTTCCCAGTGACTGAACCCAGGTAATTACCGGGCTTTCAACCTCATACAAAGCAGTATCACAACATTAGCCCACTCTGATGAGCCGTATATGCATAATTATGCGACATTCGTGGAAACCCCGATGCCACGAACTAGAACATGAGTCGAAGATGCGGCTCCTCAAAACCCACTCCCACACCTCTGAACGGCGAGGCAACGAAGCCGGCAAAGTACGTAAAAAAAATAAAGGGAAGATCTAGCCTTAAGGAGCAGGAAGAAATCATCAATGAAAGCCATCGCCATGCCGCCCGCACGGGGGGGGGGGGGGGGGGGGGCGAGGAAGATGCACGGAAAAACGAAAAGTGAGTACGGGAACGAAAATAAAAATAACACGAAAGACGGCAAGAACCACCTAAACCCAGTCCACAACTTTGAAAGCGCGTCCTGGGCCGCAATTGAGCGGCCGATTGCCCAGACCAGTCCCGACACTGAGCGGGGGGGGTAGGCAGGACAAAATACGCAAAAACACATCCCCAACCCAGCCCAAAGAAAATAAATAACATCAGAAACATATCGAGTCCTGCCGACGACGCCACTTGTTATGATCAAGGTTGCGGGACACTTTGTATCCCTGGACAGGTCCGCCTTTGAAGTCGGTAATCGTTGGTACTCACGTGTGTTGCTTGCTTAGCTGTAGAAGAAGAGTAGTTTTATTTCTTTCGTGCACGCGGAGACAGAGACCAAGCTCGTGCGTCTCTGGAAACCCCTGGCTTTCCATCTAAGATACGCCTTCCAAGTACTACAAATACGTTCCCGGTGACTGAGCCCAGGTAATTACAGGGCTTTCAACCTCATACAAAGCAATATCATAACACTGCGGCGCTATCCGGGTGATTCCGTAGGCTCTGCCTCCACAAGTTGCTAGACTGCTTCTACAAACACCAGACCAGGCACAAAACCCTTGCACCACCGCTCGTCATCGAAGCAGCAGGCCAGAGGTATAAGCAGACGGCCCAGTTCTATGCCTAGGCGGCATTGTCCACGAAAACGCTGACCTCTCGCTCGAAATCGACGGATCCGTCTCATGTGAGCATGCCTCAAACGGTTCGGCCCGGAGTTGTACGATAGGACGACCGCCCCCCTTAGCCTGAAAGTCCGAATGCCGAAGGCCCAGGTGATTGGGACCCTGTTGTACGGGTATGTATGTACGTAGATCCTCTGAGCGGAACACTTTGCCAAGCTTGGCTCACCACCAAGTCCTATTGCGAGTCATTGGCTTCCAGCGCCGACTTCGTATTGACCATACCACCCTCTCGTACGCGAAGGTGCTCAAGATGACACGTTGCGAGAGCATCGAAACAACAATTCGTAAACGGTGGCTCTTCTTTGCGGGGGGCGTAGCACGGCAAAGCAAGGAGCGATTACCCAGCCGGGTAATGTTCGGGACAATGGCTGGTGGGGAAAGCCCGAAGCCTGGCGGACAGTTTAAGACTTGGCATAGATGCATAGTCGGAGACCTTAGGGAGTTCCGAGCCACCGAAGGGTCAACGGAACTTTCCCCCTTAGTGTTTGGAGTTGAGACCGCACTGTGGTCCACTGCAGCAAAAAAGGCGGGGAAGTGGTTCTGGGGGATCATGGTGAGGTGGCACGAGGACGAGGCTGAGCCGAGTAGGCAGCGCCGCGCATCCGCCGTGGGTGATGTCTTAGGGAATGGGGGGAGAGGGGGCAACAGGAAGAGGAACGGCAGAAAACCCGACCAAGGGGATGCGGGGAGGGGGGGGGACAGGAGGAGTAGAAGGGAAACTGCGGTGGACGAAAGTAGGAAGGAGATGGCAGACAGGGTAGCAAGGCACCAGGCCGACTAGGAAGTAGAACATGCCTATACTACTCGTGCCGGCGGCTGGTGCAGCTGGTTCAACCGTGGTCTTCCTTTGTCTTCTTTTTTCCATTTGCGATTTTTCATTTTATTTCCTTCTCTTCTTTTCTTCTATTATTGGTAAGCCTTTTATTAAAGGAGTTGTGTGACGTGGCTGGATGACGAGCCTGCTTTGCTTGTTCCGTATTGTCTGACGCCGAGGGGTGGGGCATAGTTGACGAACGCAGGGCGGAGACGGCAGACAGGGTAGCCAAGGTACCAGGCGGACCGACAGGGAGAACCTGGCTATGCTACTCGTACCACAAACTGCTGCAGCTACCTGGGGGTGCGTCGTGCTTTGGTTCGCCTGTTATTTTGTTGGTTCTTATAGTATTACTCTGTTGACAAGTAGTGGTGTTTTTTTCTTTTTCTTTTTTACCAGATCGTTATTTTCAAGTGTCTGCCACATCCCCTACGGGGGGGCACGACAGTTGGTTTCCTCTATTTTTTTTCTTTTTTCGTTTTCTCTTTCGATTTGTCTTTTTTGTTTTTTTTTGTTTCTTCGTTTTCTTTCGTTTCTCTATTTCATAGAATGTGTATGTCGAGCCTGTCGTATCCAGTATTGTTATGATACTGCTTCGAATGAGGTTGAAAGCCCGGTAATTACCTGGGTTCAGGCACTGGGATCGTATTTGTAATACTTCGAAGGCGTATCTTAGGTGGAAAACCGGGGGTTTTCCAGAGGGGCACGAGCTTGGTCTCAGTCTCCGCGTGCACGAAAGGAATTAAACTACTCTTATTCTATCTCTAAGCAAGCATCACGCGTGAGTACTAACGAGCGCCGACTTCATAGGCAAACAAACCTGTCCAGGGATACGAAGTGTCCCGCCCGCATGATCGTAACAACTGGCGCCGTCGGCAGGACACGAACTTGCGCGTGAAATCACAATGGGTTTCCAAACCATTCCCTTAACCACTCGGGCACGACGACGAACAGCCGTTGCCGCTGGCACGCGCGCCGCCTGCTGTTGATGATGGCTTCGGGCCCGGCGGGGCCCCTAGACCGCCCGCCCGGCGTGCAGTGACCCCGCCGCGAGCCCCACGGCCGGGATCGCCCGACTCCGTCGTTATGGCCCCGCCTCTTTCCGCCCCGCCGATCCCGACGGTGCCCATTTCGTCTGACCGCGACCGCGCCGAGCCCGTGGGGACTCCTCTTTAACGGCTTCCGCTGCCGACTGACGCGCCGCCCGTTACCACGACCAATTTGGACGCTCTCGGCGCAGCTGCTGAATTTCAGGTCGGTGATTCCGCAGCGCGCTATTCGCACGCCGACTGAGCTCGAGAACAACAGGCCGAGCCCGTGTGCAACGCCGCCATGCACTACATAGCCCTTGGCCGGCCGGAAGTTTTGCCAGCCGACGTTTTGTCGTGTTTCACTTCCCACCAGCACCCTCCGTTTGCCGAGGTTCAGGAGCTGGCTAACAAAGGCCGCTTGCACACCACCGACGCAGGCATCGTTCTACTTGTCCGACAGCAGCCCCCCCCCCCTGCGTCGGATACGCAACGCCCGGTGGGTCGTACGGCCTGTTTATTGAACGACGAGCCTATTCGCATTTATGTTGCGCCGCTGATACGCCCCTGGGTTATGCAGGCTTGCCATTCCACGGCTTCCTGCCACCTAGGAACCGCGCGCACCCTACGTATGCTCGACCGTTCTCCTAGTGGATCGATATGAGCATCTGCACCCACTGGTGGTTACGCAACTGCTTAAAGTGCCAAGCACGGAAAACGTCGCGGCAGACGGTCCGGTGGCCCACCATCACGTTGCCCTTGCCAGAAGGGCCCGGCATCGCCGTCAGCATCGACTATTTCGGCGCTCTCCCGGTGACGCCTCGAAGTAATACCTACATCTTGCTTTTCACCGATCGTTTCAGCCGCCGAGCCGACATGTACGCCGTCATACAGCGGCAGTTCACCGTTGAGGGCACGGCTAACATTAGTCGATTCTTGACGTTTTTCCGAGGTTTCGTCCGTTTTTGGTATTTTTGTCATTCGTGAGGTATTTCTTCAAAAGCTACGCTAGAATATTTGTATGAATTGTAAAAGGGAACGCGCGAAAAGCACCGCTTGCATGTTCGTTTTCGAAGAATTACGACGTTTCCCCCATTTTTGCGATTTTTTCATCGTTTTTATCCGCTAATATGTCGCTCAGTTTTGATTATTTTCCATTTTTTAAAAATAGTTTTCGGTCGGTCAATTTTTTCGATTTTTTCGGCCTTTTTTGCTTTTGTTTTTTTGCTGATTCTTAACGTTTTCCTCGGTTTCGTCCGTTTTTGGTATTGTTCTCATTCGTGAGGTATTTCTTCAGAAATATAAGCTACGCTTGACTAAGTATACTCGTATGAATACGAGAAAACGCTTGTATTCATGAACGCGGTTTTTGTTCGTAATTATTAGCTACACCATACATTGCCATTTTGCCATAAAAAGGTATATCATGACAGAACACGTCATCCAACTTGGGTTTGGTGTGCCCTGATTACTTCGTTATATGTTTTGTACCGTAAACTGGCAAAAATACACTCAGCCCTAGGTTACAACCCCGATCACGGAAATAGGGCTAAATCCCCGACACGTTTGAGCACAGGGTGACATTACGGCCACCACGAGCGAGCAGGGTTTGTCTTCCAACCATGCAAGGTTATTACGTACACTGCGGTCTCACGGTTCAACCCCGGTGGACAACTACGCGCGAGGCATCGACGAACGAAACCGTGCTGACGCGAACCACCATTTCGTAGTGGAGTATACTCTATTCAAGGTGTACGTACCCGGACGCGGGGTCAAACGTTCAGCGGCCGTGGGCGCCGTTGGACCGGAGTTTTTTTTTTTTGCAAAGAAAGCGCGAGAACCGCGAGGAACAATAAGGACGGTACCATCGATGGAAACCATGCCTGCCTAAAAACGACGGGGGATTCGTGTATCGTATGGCGGTTCAGGAGAGCGAGGACAGCGGGGCGTGTTTGTGGCCGGAAGAGCCACGAGAGCGGTGGCGACGGTAATACTAAGGGACGGTGACTTGTCAACGCACGAGAGGATAGAGTGCGACGACACCGGAGGACGGTCACACATAGAGTGAGGGGAGTAGCGCGACGGCTGACTCTCAATCGCACGACACGTACATGTAAGCGGGGCGTACCATGATCGATAGGGTCGCCGTCGCCGGCTGCTAGAAATAGGGACGGGGATGCAACACTTGACGAACGGTAACACAGAAATAACAGAAGGCTGGGCTATGCATAGCGACCTGTACGCGACAGCACAGGCGAATCGACGCCAGGAGTGCGCCAGCGTTCGCGACACGATAAGCGGCGATGTGGAACTGTAACGGGAACAGCGGGAGCGTAAGGTGCTGGCGTTAATACAAGGGGGGAACGTGCACGGGCCACGCACCTGGCGACTAATATGACGAGTCGCGGCGTAATCCCACTTTCATGTACACGATGTTAGAATATACATACCGGTATATAGTGGCAAAACAATATAAAATAAGAAGTACATGTCGTATACATGCGAGTCCTCGAGCGCATACGCGAACACGTTGACACACGCACAGAAAAACAGCGAGCGCACGAACGAGTATATTTTGCATCCGTGACACTTATTTTGACCGATTAAGTCTATATCACATATAATCGACAACTGTTTCACGTCTGTACCCGCGTGGTAGAAACTATACGGAATATAAATATATGTATATATATCATACTACTGATATTCATAGACCGTCAATCCGAAGTGTCGTTGCAATTGATTGCCCTTACGTCCGCCATGTCTTTCGGCGGGTGCGTCTGGTCACAGTCGCATCGAACCTACGTTAGCTTCAAGTACATCGCAACCCACGGTAGTGAGTGGTGCACCGTATCTCAGGTGCCTGTAATTGCTTGCTATAACAAACATAATTGTACATCGTGCCGTATCAAGCGTGGTGGGATCTGCCAGCGTTTGGCTCGTGACCCTATCACGGAGGCACCGAGAAGTAGGTTTCTCGTTCCCATTTTCCCCAAATCTGAAAGTCGAGGAACAAATGGGATGAGGGGGCGAGGACCAAGCGAAACGTAGAAAACATGCCGACTGTGGCAGACGTTATGCGTGCTTCGTTAGACGAAAGCGTATGGTAACTACGGTGGGGGGCGGGCTGCGGTATCTGAGAAAATATAGTGTGGGAGACCACCTACATAAACGCTCCGCATTTGTCGCCCCTCAAGCACGACATAAGCGTATGTTAGTTCCGGAAGAACCTCACGGAGACACGCTACAACACTGCGTGCCGACAACCAGGTAAACGCGTTCCGGGTGCATCACACCGCGATCGCATACCTCAGCGCGTATCACCGTCAGAGGGGTCTGGAAAATCGTACACGACGTTCCCACGGGACAACCAACGGTAGCAGAACCCCTAATCAACTAGGCTACAAGTTTGGGGACAATAAGGAATAGAAGGCACCCGCAAACAGGATACGCATCAAAAGAGCGACGACATTGAGATAAGAGAAGGCTCAACAAGTATGGGTGTGATCTCATGCCGCAGCAGAGAGAGGCCTCATTGATCCCAAACTATATACGAATTAACGTACGACGCGATGTTACAACAGTAATCTGGACCAGAAAAGAGGGGACGCCAGCAGGGTGGATCCCTTTTCGGGAAAGCCTCCTTGTTGTATGGGGAGAAAGTGATTGAGTATCACTCCGTGAGCGATATCGCAGCTCTACAACAGCACGACAAAGTAGAAAGAGGCTAGGAAAAAACAGACCATCCCGCCCGCCCATCGTTGGTAGCGAGGTGTACCGTCGACAACGACATCAGTTGTGTTAGTGTTTATTTTTCCGGGGTACCTTACTCTCTGCGACGAGGTGCCGCGTTGATTGCCAGACAACCAACGCGGGAGTAGTAACCCTGGGTGAGAGTCTCCGGCTGGTCGCAGCAGGAGGCCTCATTGATCCCAAACTATATACGAATTAACGTACGACGCGATGTTACAACAGTATTCATGAACGCGGTTTTTGTTCGTAATTATTAGCTACACCATACATTGACATTTTGCCATAAAAAGGTATACCATGACAGAACACGTCATCCAACTAGGGTTTGGTGTGCCCTGATTACTTCGTTATATGTTTTGTACCGTAAACTGGCAAAAATACACTGACTGGTGTACAGTTTTTTTGTCATCTTTGTGGCTCGGAAGGACATTGATATTTTACCAGAAAACGGTATGCTGTGACAGAAAACGTCATCTAACTTGGGTTTGGTGTACCCTGATTATTTGTTGAATGGTTTTAATTTATGAACCGTAAACTGGCGAACAATCACTGGTGTACCGTTTTTTTCGTCATTTTGTCCAGTAGGACAGGCTTTTAGTTTTGCTCCTGGAAACTTTACCACGAGTAGGGGAACCCACTACTAATAGGGAATTTTGCAGATTTTCCTGACATTGTTTTTCTAAATTTGTTAAATTTAAGAATCTTATCTTCTGCCCTGTTAACTTCCCTAATTCTGAAAATATTAATTTTTCCCTGTTTAAAAAGAAAAAATAAGGGGAAAATCTGAAAAAAAAATCTCTGACAAGTAAGGCGTATCAATATTAATAGGTACCTGGTGAAGTAAGTACTATATCTACGTTCGTATTTTTTTTTTTTTTTTTTTTTTTTTTTTCATCATCACTTTTACTTTCCAGCCCACTCGTAGGAGGTTTTACCCTCGACGATCTTCTGGACAAGCCGTGGTCACAGGTGTCGTCCCTTCTCCCCCCCGGTACGTGCCTTTATTTTTTATCGCGCATAGGGTTCAGCATTCCCACTGCTCGTCGATTTTCATCGAATGTACAGCTAACTCACGCTCTCGCGCTTTCCGCTAATCAATTTTATGCAAGAAAAAGTCCCTATGAGCATGCACTCGGTGAGACTCGAACTCACGAAATTGATCTTGATAAGCCCGCGGACCACCTACCAAGCCACCGGGGACGCCGACGCGGGAAGGACATACATGCAGCAGTAATAATACCAGACATTGTCAAGTAGTATCATGCTATCATGCTGCGCACGTGTGGTGCATCTTTGTCCCATCTCTTTGGGCTGCACAGCCCAGGCGATGGTGGCGCTTCGTGTGTGACTGGTGCTGCAATCGTCCCAGTTTTTCGTTGTGAAATGTACTTACTGCCACTCCTTGTCTCAGATGGGTTTATGTGGGAAGACCTCCTGCTATTTCACTTTATGTGACAGAGAAATTCGATCGAAGAAAAAGGTGCTCAGGGTGGGGTGCCATCACAAGTAAGTCCCATGAAGAAGCCAATCAATGTGGCCTGCGTTCAATATTACAACAAAATAAGAAATTGAGCCTCGACGACAGATAGAAAATTCTTACTATTCATAGTGGGCGCCTTCCGTTCTCCAGGCTGGATAGTATACTCACAATCTATACGGTGTGATGACAATCGAACTTGTAGAATCATCCATCTCTTCTGTGCCCTATCAAAACACCCGCGAGCAGTCCAGCAGGGTGAGGACGGACAAACTGATGGCCTGCCCGGTCGAGATGAAACAAATAGTCAAAACCAAATAAACGCGGTAACTAAAACCAGAATAACTACGTACTATTAATAGGTACAACACATGTTAAACCCACGGAAGAGAGTGACGTGTCTCCCCAGCGAAATAGGATTCGCACTTCCTCAGCCGCTAAAGGCGAAAAATAAAAGTACGAGTTGTAGAAAATTTGACAGTCACCTCCATCGAGGGGTCGTGTTGGTACGTACTATCACCAACAGTTCAGTATGAATGAGAAGACGACGTAGGAGCATATGAGGAAGAAGAGAAAAATACGGGGAAGATACGTCATTCCCCCCATTTACTTACGAAGAACGATTATCAGTCTGACTTGATAAAACAAATGAAAGGTACGTTGGAACCTTTAGTGGCCATCTAAATGTTCCTTGTACGTGTATCCGATCAGACTGGTAACTGACAGAATCACCATCCATCACCATCATCATCACTCATCATCCGGATCGGTTCGATTCGATTCGATGCAGTTTGAATATCGACTCGGCTCGTTCTTCCTGACTCGACGACGACACCCACCTTGTGTTTTTGGTGCTCCATTTCTCATCTATCTGTTCATCATCATCATTCACCAAACAAAGCGACGCATTGCATAATTTAGGCGAGATACACACGCCCCCCCCCCCCCCCCCCCCCCCCCCCTCCCCCCCCCCCCCCCCCCCCCCCCCGAACCCACCTCCTTGCTACCCTTATAGCTCTACCACTGCGGGGGAAAAAAAAACAAGAGGACTGAACGCCGTTCGATCGTAGTCCATCCGATCGTTCGTTGTCTTGCCCTGAACCACGTTTCCGTACAGAAAAGACACAGCCAACCTTGACCCCTGCCATACATAGCAGGCCTTCTCTGTGGGGGTCATGTCCCCGGACCTATCAACTTAATGGCGGTCGTTTCGTAGCCCTCTGGTCAAAACAAAGCAATCAAGCATGCAAAGCAAAGCAATCAGCAGCGAAAAAAAAACATAGGGCGTTTGTTCCCTGTCACAGGTAAAGATGCCCCGAGACGCAACACCACCATTCTCTGTGCTTGAACTTGTTGTATCACGCAACAAGAACAGATCCATCTCCAACCTGGTCAGAGGCTTGGCGCGTTTGCTCACGGATGGAGCCGAAAACATCGAATGCCTTCCAACTTAGCCGCCAAAGGGCCCAGCAACAACACTTGATCGAGTCTAGCATAACAATGAAGAGCACCGCTGCCATAACGGTTACTGGTTGTCGCTGCTGCTGCTGCTGCATGCCCTGTTGCCGTCGTTGCTGCTCTGTCGTTGTCGCTCTTGGCAAGGGACAACACGCGTCCATTCCTCGTAACGTCGCGATAAAAAATATTCAGACCAAGCATGCTCAAGCCCACCTGGTACCTGGTAAAAACAATCGTCAGATATGTCGCGCATTCTTTCTGCGGGTGACGCCTGACGCTTTTTCCCTTTTCGTACCCGATACGAAATGCCTCGACACTCCCTATAACCGCCAGCCATTAGAAACGCTATCATAACACTATAGTACCACCCACAGGTTGCCGGAGAGCCAAAACAAAAAAAGAAACGTGCCATTTGCTGATCCTGATTGCCGCTGCAGCTGGTGCCGCCGTCACTGCATTTATTTGCTTTTGCGAGGGAGGAGAAACAAAAAAAGTTCTTGCTGATACCGCTGCTTCTACTCATATTACTGCTGCCTCTGCTGCCGGCCCTGTGTATTTGCTTCTTCAAGGGAGGAACAAAAAAACGGTCCTTACTGATACTGCTGCTGCTGCTCCTGCCGCCGCCGCTACCCTGTCATTGCCTGTGTGAGGGTAGACAAAAAAACAAGAACTACTACACCACCACTATCTACTGTTGTACTGTTTAGCAGCTCCGTGACGTACCCGGCAAACATCCTCGTAGAAAAGGCGGCTTCTCTGGAACGAAGGCCACTAAAAACAAAAAACGACGCTTCGCTCCGCCGCTGGCCAGCCCTCTCATTCACAGGCGGGAGGGAAACATCTCGGCTGGTGTGTAGGTGGGCCAGTCCCTTGCAGCTCCTCCACGTGTTCCTCTACAAAGGTCATCGAGAAACAAAGACAGCAGCAGCTACAGTCTACAGTAGCTCCTCCGACAAAAAGCCTCGTCAGTAATCGCGAAAATTGAGTTGAAGATTCCAATGACGACCGGCACCTCCTATATATGAGTGTCATTCTCGCGAAAATTAAGATGAGTGAAGAAGTTTCCTTTGACGACTAGCACCTCCTAGAGAAAGACACATCGTGCCCGCAGGCTTGCCATTCTCGCGGAAGTTGACCTTCAAACTTGCAGCGGTGACCATCGTTTCCCATCGTTGTCATTTTTGTGCGCTTGAAGCTCAAAGTTCCAACGTCGATCAATCAGCACCTCCGATGCTACGCTATCAATGCGAATGCAGTCTCTCTGCGAGCCCAATACCGTCAGCACCGGCCCACAACCATAACACACCCTTGAAAACCCCCCAAGACGGCAAACGGTTTCCCATGGTTGTCAAATTTCGCGAGCTAGAGTTCAGACTCCCAACGACGACCAATCAGCACCTCCCACGCTACGCTATCAACGCTAGTGCAGCCTTGCCGCGACCCCGATAGCACCGGCCCAGGACGACAGCCGTGGCGGTAGCAGCCGCAGCCCAGCAGCAGCACAAGAGGAAGGACCGCCCATCTTTCGCCCCCTGCGGTAGGCACGTCCTTCGCTTTCCGCTGTTGAGAGTACCACACCTGGAGGTGCCCCAGGCCAGACAAATGCGGCAGGGGCAGCAACCGTAGCAGCAGCAGTAGAAGTGGCAGCAGCAGCGGCAGTAGCAGCAGTAGCAGCGGCAGCAGTAGCGGCGGCGGCGGCGGCAGCAGCAGCCGCAGCAGCGGCAGTAGCAGCAGCGGCAGCGGCAGTATCAGCAGCGGCGGCAGAACCCGGAAATGTCCTCTATTATATTGTATCCACCCAAACGCAAAGCACCGGTCACCGAGCGCTAATATCACCACCACCACCACCACCACCAGCGATAGCAGCAGCAGCGCCGACCGTGGGCACGAAGCACAAAGCCAGTCGACCCCAACGCCAACAACCACAGGAAAAAGAAATTGACGCCCCCTTCCCCACCTCAGCCATTCCCGTGACGACACTACCTTTGCCCCCCTCCCCTCTTCGCGACCACGCTAGACGAGGAAGACCACAGACAGTTCCGCGCGACACCAGCCAAACCTTTAGGGAAATCCACACTAAAATTAGTATAATAGTCTAGATGGTCGTCCGTCACAGGCCTAAACCGCCGTCTCCCTCTTGACATCTGTAACCACCGACATAAGTTGCTGGCGAGTCCCTCCTTTCTCCCCTTCACACGCCATTGTCAACATTTTCCCCTGCGACTTCCCGAGACCTAAAGGCGCGTACAAAAATTCGACAACGCCGCGTGGGACTCCGCTGGAGGCCAGGCCAGACCGTTCTACTGACGGTTCCACAGGCCGTTCCACGAAACGGTTAGAAGCAGCGGCAGCGCCGCGATTCCGGGGATGGGGGCGGGGGGGGTCCCTATGAAAAGGGTTTTTTTTTTTTTCGCGCTGGTGGGAGAGGGTCTCGTCGAGAGTCGCCGCCCTCCCTGATGCGATCGAATAAAGGAAAAGTTCTCGTTATAGCTTTGTCTTATCCTCGTTTAATTTTTGAAACAGATCGAACGAACGCGTCACCTTATTCGATGCGGTATCATCCATCATCGTCACCATCACCACCTTCCATCGTCACCATCAGAACCGTCATCCGTATCACCGTCACCCACTGCCCAACGGAGAAACTAAAAGAGGCGTCGCCTTTAGGGCACCACCCTCCTCCCTCCCCTCACCCCCCCCGCACTACCGCAAACAAATCTATCCCATTCCAGCCCCCACCCCCCCTTCCTACCCTCCCACCCCCCTCCCTCCTGTCCCTCATCTATCGCACGATCGAAACGCAAGGGCTCCGACCAAGCCTCAATGTCATATAACAAACGATAGCCCGCCCCGACTGGCCGCTGCCTGATTTTGTACAATGTTCTTGTACCGTTTCAGTGGCCGGCTCAAACCGGCCCCGTCAAGGACAGACATCTTCACACACCGCAGCAGCATACCCTACCCTCCCCCCTCCCGCCTCCCACCCCTTGCCAACGCCTACACCCAACCTTCCCTATCAGACACGCTTTCTCTCCAGCGCGCCGCTCCTCCTTCAAGATCAGACCTGTGCCCCAATCACAGTCAAACCTGCGCCCAACCACACCGGTTGAAAGCAAACCCGCGGTCAATCACAGCGGTCGAAACCAGACTCGCGCTCAATCACATCGGTCGAACCCATACCCGCGCCCAATAACAGAGGTCGACTTCAGACCCGCCCTGATCACAGCGGTCGCAATCAAACCTGTGCCCCAATCACAGTGGTCGAAGTCACACCTGCGCCCAATCACAGCAGTCGAACCCAAACCTGCGCCCAATCAAAGCGGGCGAACTCCATTCTGCGCCCAATCACAGCAGCCGAAATCAAACCTGCACCCAATCATGGCGGTCGAAATCAAACCTCCCCCCCCCCCCCCCCCCCACTCTTCCCTTATAGCCGACCTAGACGGGAGAAAGAGCGGACCGCGGCGCTGCTCCTGGGCTCGGGCGGGCTGGGCTCGCGACGTTGGGGCGAAAAATAATTGGAAACGAGATAAAAGGAAGGAAGAACGGAAGAAAGAAGGGGCGATGCTCACTTCCGGAGGGCCTTCTCCTCCAACGCCTGGAGTCAGCCAAAGTAGAAAAAAGGGAGACACGAGCCAGAGTAAACGCAGAGGGGTAGGGAAGGCATGGGAGGGGTGGGAAGACTATCGTTGTAGAGTTAGCACTAGGGCTTTGGGTTCGGTCGACCAGAAGTCGCCGAATTCTTGTTTGGCTAGCTACAGTAGTGCATCCTGTCCCAAAATATACGGATGGTTCTGACTGAATATTTAATGTCCTTATATTAAGCTATATCAAACGATAGTCCATAGGTGCTAACAAGTGTTGGCAAAGCATTTTACATACCGGTAGTTAGCTAGATTACATCGTTGTTATTAATAGTTGGCGACGACACATTACCAGACGCATACATGTTATCAATAGTTGGTTACAAATTATGTAGTTGGTAGTTGCTATAACCAGTTGGCAAGCTGTTATTCGGCTAGGCAATTACAAGCTGCTACTTGAGAAAAACAAATGTGCTGAGTTTTGCGTCTTGTGTGTATCTGGCTCGCGCATTCGTGGCTCGACTTGTCTGCTGTACTGAAAAAGTAATGTTGATAAATCAGTTAAGTAGTTCGCTTGCTTCGCCACCTACGTATCAAGAAGAAGGTAATAGCTATTACGGGGGTCCATAGTTAACGGGACCAAATTTTCTTAGTAAAAATAGGTAAATATATAGGTTTTTATGTACACCATAGGTCCTGTTAACTATGGACCCCCGTCATAGCCGCAAGCCGCAAAATTATTACCGTAAAGAGCGTTGACTACGCGCAGAGGTGGGCCCCGATCGTTTTGTCAGCGGTCTCTTTCTAGACAACAAGGATGTTAAAAGACGGATACAATATTTTCGGAAGACTCTCGGACAACGACAACGGTGTAAAAAGATGGACACAATATTTTCGGAAGGCTCTCGGACAACGACAAGGACGTTGAAACACGGACACAATATCTTCTTTCCTTTGCGTAGGGTACATCAAGTATATACTCTGTGACTACCCTCGGGTACATACCCGAGTATGATAAAAACAAGCAGGCTTAGTACCCGGGTACCTGAGTTGTACAGGCGTGGCCCCTGTACAGTGCTGGTTGAGCATTTAGCAATGCCGGCTGCCGGCTATAGTGCCTGTAAACTCGCTTGGCATGGACGGGCAGTGTGCGGAACAGTCTGGTCGCCGCTACAGCAGTGCCGGTACTGTTGACTGGCGCATATAATACCGGCAGCATAGAGGGACCAATACTGTACGCGTTGACGTCCTACCTCGTCTTTCTTCAGCAGGCTCCATTGGCACCTCTCGCCTCTCAGACCTCCCATTTTAACAACGCCTTCCTCCACTATTGATACTTGCTGGCGAACCTTTTCTCTCTTTTCCTTTTGGTTTGAAAACAAGAGGTTCCTTGTAATCAAGTTTCATTCCTCTTGTCGTTTCGTTTTTGTTGGTTTCTCTTCTTGTCCGATTTCCTATTCTTTGCATGTGCCGTTTTTTCCGTCCGTTTTTATCGAGTACTTGTCTTAGTTTTAGCTTACTGTAGTTTCCGACTACGTTTTCGATTTTCGTTGACCCCTTTGTTTCAATATTTTTCCCAATTTGCCGAAAAATAAAAAATGAATCGTCTATTCTCAAAACGGTCTTGATCTTCGGTTGTGGGCCTACGTTTTATTCAAAGGAGCGTGTTGTCGTCGAGCACGTACTACCAAGCACTTACTACCAAGCACTTACTACCAAGCACTTACTACCAAGCACAGCACAGCACAGCACAGCACAGCACAGCACAGCACAGCACAGCACAGCACAGCACAGCACAGCACAGCACAGCACAGCACAGCACAGCACAGCACAGCACAGCACAGCACAGCACAGCACAGCACAGCACAGCACAGCACAGCACAGCACAGCACAGCACAGCACAGCACAGCACAGCACAGCACAGCACAGCACAGCACAGCACAGCACAGCACAGCACAGCACAGCACAGCACAGCACACAGCACAGCACAGCACAGCACAGCACAGCACAGCACAGCACAGCACAGCACAGCACAGCACAGCACAGCACAGCACAGCACAGCACAGCACAGCACAGCACAGCACAGCGCAATTCGCTCCGCAAACGGCAAGAAAGCAACTACAGTAGCACCCATCTGAGCACGACAACGCAAGCAAGCAGACATAGTTGGCGAGAGTCAGCATGCCATCGAGCATCTACAGCTCGCGGTGTCCTCAAAATGAACAAGGAGATCGAAGTCTGCACGGCCTACAAAAAATAGACGACCACTTACGACCACCTCGTGTGATGCGCGAGGGCTTTGCTTTGCCCGAACTTTCCCACTTCCATTAAATGCATCACACTACTGAAAGTACTTTTCTCTCCGTCCTTTCCATTTCGTACAGCATGCCGCCTCCGGGATGTTTTCCTGGTGCATGAAGCTCTTGGCATTTGCAATTCGGTAGTGCGCACCGTTCGGGTAGCTCTCTTTCATAGAACGTGTATGTCGCGCCTGTCGTATCCAGTATGATGGCATGGCATTGCATTGTCTACTCTGCTTACTGCATAACAATGCAGTATCTCTGTCGTAGTTTTGTGATCACAGAACTTTTGCTGGCATTTCTTTAGGATTGAAGAATCGGCACGGACACTGGTTGTGCTGGATGTCGACGGATAGAAAGAACGGCTTAATGTTAAGAACCCACACACCGAAACCCATGATCCTTTCTGTGCTCCGTCCGCTTCTCCGTTCACCTGTTCATATATTTTAACTTGAGAGCGAGCATCGCCGGCTTCCACCCGCGGGGCGAAGCGGCTTGTACATATGCACCAGGACTGTACCGATTTCCGTTCGCTGGTTGCTTTGCTTTGCTTTTTTTGGGTGGGCTGTTTAGACTTCCAAGTTTCAACGGTTGGTAGGTCTTTCGTTTTTTTCAGCTGCAAAAACAAGTTATCCGGGTTTTACCCTTGCGCCACCCCGCGTCCGAATGCGTTCATAAATTAAAAACTTTGTACGTACATCTACACCCTCCTACAGTAGAACTTACCTCCCACTTTTTGCAGGCCTTCTCTTTCTTTGCCGTCATTTCCGTCTCCAGCATCAGGTGCTGCGACAATACCCTGCAGCCGCAACCAAAAAATGAACAACAAAAATCAGGGTAAATACTCTATACAAGTACCATCAACGAAAACAAGAGAAAGCGGAACCACGCTCGCCACCAGGTCGGGAAAAAAAAACACACACACAAACTACAGAACGTCGTGGATATACGTACTCATAGAGGGGTTGGAATTATTGTCAGGACAAAAAAAAAGGAAAAAAAAAACAAACGTGTTTCACTTGGTTTTAGGGTATTATATCTGTCTCGGGCCGAACACAAAATATGAGGTATCGAGTATTCTTTACTCTTTGTATCCTTGAGTGTATCCTTAGCTGAATGAATCCTCGGCATTTTTTACCGGGCGGTAGAACCCCCGAACTGGTACTTTTTAATTCGATGGTTTACCGCCAGAATGTGCATGGGTTTTTTACGGTGGTTCCGACAACGTCGATATAATACACCTGGTATGCGCCTAAGCAAAAATGCCGTTTACCGCAGAAAGCTCATCAGGATGGTGCGTTCGCGTCGAGAAACAAAAAAGCAAAAAACGGGAAGCCAAGCCGCCGCCAAAACATGCATGTATACGGGAGCACATTTGCGAACTTTCATATTGTTCTCCGACATAGTTCTTCTTTAAGACGCGCACCGTTTGCACAAACAAACGTTAAGGGCCGACAGTAGGGGGATACAATACATAACAAGGATACCGTCAAATAAATTAACGCGGACGTTAACCAACAGTCCAAAATTATAGATGCGTGTGAGTTCGTTGGGCGTTACAGCTACCATGAGCGGAAATATAATCAACACTTCGTCTTCATATTAATGTCAAAACGCTGCTTATATTACTGCCGAAAGTGGTAGTTATTGCTCGGCTGGCCAAGCATGGAGATACCAGGTACAAGCCACAAAGAGAAGAAAAACGATCAAACGAAACCGAGACAAATAACCAAAACAACTTTAGCAGCATCACCACCTGCCCCTCTGCCCCCTGTAAGTACTTGTTGTAGATATATGCACGTCGAATTCTATGTACATCTAGAGCACGTTCTGCGCTATATGCCCCTCGAAAAACTAGCCAAACAAAAAAAACCCCCAACAAAATAGTACTGTAGCAACATCACCCCCTATATCATGCACCTGTCGTAGAGATGTATGTCGAACTCCATGTACATCTTGAGCACGTTCTGCGCTAGCCCCTCGACGGTGTTGTTCCAGTGCCCCAAGGAGTGCTTGTGTAGAGGGCCTGCAAAAACATAAAATGAGCAAAGGACTAAACAAAAAAAGGTATACAACATACTGCGTATGGCACGTATGATGTCATCCCCCCTCCCCCCCCAAAAAAAACAGATAAATTTACTTGCATGTACAACTACCGTACAACCAATCAGGAGAGATGTTGTTGGCTGTTATGGGTGTTCGTAGAAAAAAATAGCCCGTACGAAGTAACCAATAAGTATCAAGTACGTCGTGCGTCTTACACACTTTCAGCCCCAACTGCAAACACATAATAATTCCTTGCTGCGACGTGATTCCTGGGAATGGGGGAGTATATCGACACTATTCACCATCGAGATTTGGCTCATGGTATCACACAGACGACGAGTAGTATTGAGTGGGTGCATATGCACTGCTGACCTCGCTTTATACATACAGTGTTAATATGGTTTTGCATTCATGTTTTGATACGACGGAGTATATCGATGTTTTGATACCTGGTACATGTTGCGATATTTCGAAATAATTATTTATATTTATATACAATGTACCAGGTATCGATCTTGAAATATCCAGAGCTGTTCGCGGGTCATGACCTGACCCGCGGGTCGGTCAGAAAGTGTCCCAAATATCACGGGTCGGGCCGCGTCGGGTCAACAAGTTTTCAAATCTAAGGTCGGTCATAATTTTTTCGAATCTCACGGGTCGAGTCAGGTCGGGTGGGGTCAAGAGTATTTCAAACCTCACGGGTCGGGTCGGGTCCAGAGGTGATGGAAAGATCACGGGTCGGGTCAGGTCACGACCCGCGAGAAACGGGTCACTCGCGGGTCGGGCCAACATGACCCGCGAGTAGTATTCTGCTGACCCGCCCGCGCACCCGGCCCGCGGATCCGACACTTGAAAAAAATCACGCTTTCTGCCCAAAAGGCTTCTCTCGTTCCAACACATAGAAGTACTCCTGTGGTATCGCCTGTGGTATCGGAGTCAAACAATAAAATACCGCCAAAGGTATATTCGCATGTCCGTATCGATCCATACCCACGAAGCAAGGCCACATTTCACTGTGGGGTACGAAAATGAAGAATATGTTGTTTTTCAAAGTGTCGACCCGCGGGCCGGATCCGCGGGTCGAGATATATGGTTTCACGGGTTGAGGTGACCCGACCCGCGACAGACCCGTATCCCACAGGTCAAACGGGATCAGGCGGGTCGGGTCGGGAGATGTTCAAAATCTCACGGGTTAGGTCGGGTCCGGTCACAAGGTTTTCAAATCTCTTGAGTCGGGTTGGGTCAAGAGGTTTTCAAATATCACGGGTCGGGTCGGGTCAGGAGGCTTCCAAAATCTCGCGGGTCGGGTCGGCCCAGTCGACCTGACCAGACCCGACCCGATCCGACCCGACATGGCCCAAGATGTTTGGCCTGACTCGCGGATAGCCCTGGAAATTTTGACATTTCGACACATCGATACGAACAATGTGTCAATAGTTCAAGATGTTCAATATTTATCTCACCGTAGATGACCGGGAGTATTGAGTGGGTGTACGCCCTGCTGAAGCAGCCCTTGCTGACCAAGTGCTCGTTATTCCACAAAAACAACGTTCTCTCTGCCACCTGATCGCCATAGACGATTGACAGCAGCAAGATCAGCAACAGGAACATCAGTAATCACAACGCCAGAATCGTCTGACAACTAGCAGCAGCAACATCAACATCACAAACAACAGCAGCGACATTAATCGACAGCAGTAGAAGTATCAAAAACATCGACACCAGTAGACGGCAGCAACATCAACTGACAGCAACAAAAATACCACAAACACCAACAGCGGCATCTATGGGCAGCAGCAACATCAGACACAACAGTAGTAGTAGTAGCAGTAGCAGCAGCAGCAGCAGCAACAACGCCAACAGCGACTCAGAAAACAGCAACATCATCATAACCACCACAGCAGTAGCACCAGAAACAGCACCAGCAAACAGCAATAGCGACATAGCGACACTGGCTGTCATCACAACAACAATTCTCCACACTGAAGAACAACGGCAACAACAACATTGTTGCGACCTGAGCACCGTCACCACCACCACCACCAATGTCGCATTAAGAACAACCAACAGCCATATCAATATCAGCAACAACAGCAACACCACTATCAAAACAGGAACCTCTGATAGGAGGAAGTCAGCAAGCAGTAGCCAATCAAACGCAAGACCCTTTTAGAACTGCACTCCCGTCTTGAGGACAAACCACACCAATTCCAAGTAGTTTTTCCCGAAAACGGGACGGCAGTTCTAAAAGGGTTGAGTGATGGGTCAAGCATAAACCTACGAAGAAGGTCTCGCAGAGCAATAGTCTTTTCAACCAGCAATACTCCTTCCTACCCAACGACCCAATCAGCGGGCAGACCGGGAGTCCAACCAACCAATCGTCTCACCTGGAAATGCTGGCTTGCCAGACATTGCGCAAGGAGGTGGAACAGCTTGCCCTCCACCTGCTTCAGCTGAACGTAAACATATACACACACGGAGGGGGGGTGGAGTGTTCAGCAAGAGCGTGCAAGAAAGTTTTTATTCTGCAGTGAAGGATGAGGCAGATCGAAAATTTCGCTCATTCTAAGACAAGGACAGCGTGTATACTACCATTATACACCAGGCATGTAATCGATCATACCAGGTATTTCATAGTCATGTAGGTCCCGAAAAAACAACACACACAAGTGAGCGAGCCGAAAAGCAGCACACACAAAAAACACAGAGATACACTATTACAGAGGACCTTAGTAAATAGTACCTACGGCAAACACAAAAACCTACATATTTTACTATTTTTACCAACAATATTTGGTCTATTTACTATGGCCCCCCTTAATAGACATACTTGGTATAGGAATAGCCTTTTCAGAGAGGGTCAGGGGAATATGTGTTACCTCCTTTCACTGCAAAACATTATCCAACACTGATTCAAAGCATTTTTGTCAACAAAGAAAGTGGGTCAAGTTAACGTAAAATGACAAACAAGACGGTAAAAAAGCAGAAACGGGGAAGCAAACCATTTCAAGTTGATATGTGCAATACCTGCGCTTCCATGAGCAACTCCAGCACGTCCTCCAGCTCGTTCAAGAAGAGGACCTGCTTAGAGCTACAGCTCCATGGCCAAAACCGTATCAAACCCTTCAATGCACAGCAGCAGCAATATCAGCAGGAGACGTGGCAACAGCAGAAGCCGTACCAGTCGCCGTAGTAGCAGTAGCCGAAGAGGCAGTAGTAGTAACAGCAGCAACATAACCGCACCGGGACAGCAGCAACAAGCAGAAGGCATTCAGCTTGGAGCGCGTACATATTCGTGCAAACGATACTACTACTATATATGTACTGCTGCATTTGAAAACACCCATGGCCGAAGCCATGTAAACCCCATTACCCATGAGCAGCAGCAGCAGCAGCAGCAGCAGCAGCAGCAGCAGCAGCAGCAGCAGCAGCAGCGGTAGCAGCAGCAGCAGTAGCAGCAAGCAGCACCACCGTCACCAAGAGCACAAACAAACAAAAACACAAGCACATCGTGACGGCAGCGGCAGCACCTTGGCGCACACGTACACATATAGTACTATACCACTGTATATACTAAACCGCTGCAGCATTTCAGAGGAGCCGCCCTCTGGATATTATCGTCACATAGTTTCGACACTCGTTTCCTCGCAATCCCGAATGGGTTAACGAAAAAAAAACTTGTCACCGCTACTCGTATCGTAGCACCGGCATGACCGTGTCCAAGTCTTTGTCCACGAAATGTACCATGCAATAGATGCGCCACGATCACGCTTACGATCACGATCATGCCCATCGTCAGTATCACTACCTGGCATGCTATTGTTGAAACGAAAAAAAAAAGCAAAAAATAAAAAAATTTAAAAAAAATAAAAAAATCAGAACCTACAACCAAGTTTATCACCCTTCGCACAGGCCCGACCGTGTCCAAGTCTTTCTGGACGTATTGCGCGATGCATTATTATAGGTACGTCATGATCACAACCTATCATTGGATGGATCGTTTTCAATATCACCATAACCGTCATATCATCACGGACCAATCACTTTCATCTCATCCTCACTATCCTCGTCATTGTCTCATGATATCACCATCCCATTTGGATTCTGTAAAACAATCCTCAAAATAGGAACACACAAAAACCATGATAGCGCGACGGGCGAAGACGAGGCCATATCGGCAGAAAAAAGCACACACTACAAAAGAACAGAAACAAAGTGCTCATCATGGACCACCCACAATCATCACCGTTAAAATTGTCGTCACACGATACCATTCTACGGTACTCTGGGCGGAAATATAATAAACGCTCAGACATTAATATCAAGATCAAGCGGTTCTTATGTATACACCCAGAGTGCTATCATTCTACTACAGTACAAGGTAGTAATTGAATTTCGTGAAACGATCGTGAAATAAAAAACTAAAGCAACACACCGGCAAAAAACAAAAACAAAAAAAGCGCCCTTTGAGCACCGGCATGACCGTGTCGAGGTCCTTCTCGGCCTACTATATATTGGACGAAGCACAACTTGTGTGTCGTGATCACCACCACATTCACGGTCATGGTCACCATCATCGTGATCATCAGTACCGAGAATAGATCAATACCACCGACACATAAATAAGCATTATCATCCTCATATTAAATCATTGTTCCACTAATTTTGTCAAAACAACCTGGGCAGAAAAATATAAGAACCGCCCTCCCCCACCAACGTTCTCACCCTTAGCACCGGCATGACCGTGTCGAGGTCCTTCTCGACGTACTGCACGATGCAATAGCTAAGCTGCTGGTGATACAGAGGCACGCACTTCGGCTTGTGCAGTGGGATCAAGGCCTTTTGGAGGAAGAGGAGGTGCTCTTTCTTCAGGGGAATGGCGAACCCGTTGATGATCGACCCCAATATCTCCAGCAACTCCCCTGAACAGACAAGACACGAAAATGAGAAAATGAGAAAATAGTTGAATGCGTGATAGATGTGGAGGATGGGGGAGAAGAGTCCACTACTATAAATACTGCTGAGCGTACAGACCAGACACGAAGACGAAAATGTGAAATACGAAATACATGAGGAGATAGGGGAGGGAGAAGAGCCCACCATCTCACCCCGGATTCGAGTTACGACTCTTAACCTCTTTAGAACCGCAGTCCCGTTTGGGGGACAAACTACTTGAAATTTGACTGGTTCGTCCCCGAATCGGGACTGCTATGTTACGAGCGATAGTGATTTTTTTACTCGCCGATTTTTTACTTGTACATAAAAGTTGATGCCTTGAGAAACAGCAGTCCCGTTTCGGGGACAAAGTACTTGAAATTTGACTGAGGACTGCAGTTCAAAAAAGGGTAATAGGAAGGAGAAGAGCAACAAAGGCGTAGAGAATAAATAGGATGGGAAAAAAAAAATGCAGAGGCAGCGGTAACCTCTAGCTGCGGAAGCTTACCAATCCAGGGTTCACGAGTAGGCTCGAATCACGCGAGTCGGGCATAGGGTCGGGTCGGGTCACCCATAACCCGACCCGACCAGACCCGATTCGAACCGATTCGACCCGTGAGATTTTGAAAAACCTCCTCACCCGAGTCATGACCCGTGAACAGCCCTTATATCTTTGGCCTTAATTTACTGGTTTTAGTCTGAGGGCGGTCAGCCTATAGGGATACGACCGCGGTCAATCAGCTTTAGATGATACCTATCCGTTAGAACCGTAAACGCGGGGATTGATTTTCATCATCCCAGGGTTTCCATAGTCTCACAAATACAAGCCTTACGTTTGAAGCACACAAGCAGAGGGAAACACAAGGAAAAAAACTAGCCAACCAAACACTGTTGACAGCGCAGGCGTTCAAAGAAGGGCGAACCCAGATTATTTTCAGGTTAACCACTCACCCGGTCGGTTCGTGACTGGCCAGAAGGCTGCGCATGCGTGAAGGGAATGAGGGGTTGAGATACTTTTGGGGTCATCATTACAGTTATTGTCGCGGGTGTTGGATAGTCGATGGCACACATGCTCCGGGCAGGGGAGGGGGAGAGTGCCAGATACAAATCTGATGAGTACGATTGGTGTCAACGTCCAGTTATTGCACAGTTTATCGTGGAGTTCTTGCATAATTTATCGTGGTGACATGCATGAAAGTCGCAACTTTCCTATAGCAGTAGCTATCAAATCATGGGCATGGTCCGTAAGTCTGCTGCTGCTGTATAGATGTTTGGTGAATCACGCAGCAGCGTAGCACCGTGTGGGTGTGCGCTGACGCTTCCTTTGAGGTCTCCCAGCAGCCGTTGCTGGGCGGCCCTTGTTACGCGTTGGGTGGTGCTCGTCCGGAGGTCGATCGTCAACCGATCACATGAAGCAGTTCCCGTCTTGCGAAAATAAAAAAAAACACACAAAAAGACAGAACGTCGACAACAAAAATCCAAACAAAAGATACAACCCAATGCACTGCTGTTGCTGTTGGTTTAGTTGAGCTGCGCCTGCTCCATTGACTTCGTTCGACACGAGATGAGCGAGGTCGTCGTGCAATGTGTACGTGACGAGCTCGTGATAGTATCCGACCAATCCTATGTTCACGATGTTCATATTACAGCAGGAGGTGCGTGGCGGGCGATGCTCTTCAAGCACCAAGAAACAAAACTCAAACCAGACCGAGAGCGAGCATTTTTGTACGTGAGTACCGGTGCAACAGTACAGTAGTACAGCAATACGGGACACTTCCTGTCAGAACAAGATGCAACATAAGAAAGGCAGGCTGATATTTACAAGAATTTGGGAAAATCGAGGGTTATTATACTGGAGTTAACGACTTGCATGCTAGCGGGCAAGCACCGGGCGCAACCTCTCTGACACCTAACAACCTCGCGCCTGCGTCCAGAGACGCCGCTGAACTTCCCGCTCCCAGCGCGGGTCTACGGGTGGTTATCTACGGCCGTTGGAGGGCCGAGCTCGGGGGAGTCGGGTCGTCGTAGGCCTGGCCGCCCTGCGATCAACGCGGTCTAAACTCAGTGAGGGGGGGGGGTACTCATTCGTTGCTTTCCTTGGTCATTTCACTATTGCCCACGCACCCCCTTCGAGACGGAGCACCGTCCCTAATCCTTATAGACACATCCACAGCTGGGCCCTCATTACGTAGTGTCAATGTACGAGTGACTTGTAAACTTTTGGCTAGTCTTCTCCCTTTCCCGTTTGGCCGGCTGTGGCCATCCTCTATCTCCTAGGATAGCGGTCGATTTGTCGCTACTGTCTATCAATAGTGTACAAAATTCCTTCATAGCATTGGTCTATTTTTCCCATCTCCTACAACACATCCCATTCCTCCTTGTACTCGTAGCAAGGGTGGGCGAATCTGACTAATTCACTACGAACTGCACCCCGGGGTGCACGAAAAAGAAAGAAAACGGAGACGCACTCTTCACCATGTCGGAATTGAAAAAAAACTCAGCGGGTAGTGATTTCTTTGTCAGAAATTCAATAAAACATGGTTCTGTTGTGTTTTGCTCTACTCGATTCAATACCCCCCCCCCCCCCCCTGTTTACATCGTGCTCCGTCCCGGCATTGTAGGGATGCGAGGGTCTACGGTCATATGACTACGGCCACGCACGACAATGAGTACCCCCCCCCCCCCCCCTGCTTACATCGAAACAAAAAAACGGGATGTCCAACAGTTAGCTATATGCGCTTTTGTATTTTTCGGGGCGAAAAAAAAGTGGTTTTTGGCCGTTCATAGTTTGAAAAAAATCATCATCGACAAACCAATCAAAACAGAGCGGAATGTCACACACATCAGAAAAATAGGCTGAATAGTCACAACTTTGTCTGCTGCTGGTGCTGCCGCGACTGCACACAGAATACCTAATACCAACAGGGTACGACGTATATTAACTGTGTACGTCGGGAGCACCGCAGCAGCAAGCATGGGAGTAGAAACGTGCAGCCAAACCAACGCCGCTGTCTCCGACGCAGCCGCTCTGTCCGCAGTGCCAGTCCCGCCTGTAGCCTGCCCTCTTCCCTCTTCTGCCTTCATCTTGATACCTTCAGCCGGAAGCCTGAACTTTTTTTCCGAAGACACGCTCGACGCCATCCCGGAAATTATTTTGGCCGCATCAAGCCTCTTCAATTCCACGTCGGACGCTTGTGCGCGGCGTTTGTCTCGCTCCTGCAACGCTCTGTCCCGGCATGCCTCGGACACCTCGAGGCCGCCGCGTCGTAAGGCATCCTCCTGGGCTGCGCGCCCCGCCGATCTTTCGATGGCGTCGCCACCGCTCCTCTCCGCGTAAGCGGTCGCATTTCATTTCGCGGCTGCCTTCCTTGCCCGTCACCCATGCGAAGCCTTTTCCTTGCGTTTTTTGGCCATATTACGCGACTTTGAAGGACACAGCCCTCGGCTCTAACGTAGTAAAATGGAGCGGGGTTTGTTTTACTACTAGTAGATGTCACATAACCTATAAGCAACATGGTGGTCAGCTTTCTGTACCTCTATATATCTCACGACCTGGTGATTCGCTTGCATTACTTGGAAATATCCCTCAAAAAGACAGTTTTTCGGCGATTTCACCCCGGTTTTAATTTCAACATATAAAAAAGAGCTGAGCACCACCTGGATAGTTTGGGTCTGGAGAAGTACCTGAAGTTTCAGTTGAAGATTCATGCGCAATCTCCAGTATTATACGTTTGCACATTGCAGAATTTATACACCGAAATAAAGTCATTCTATGGTGGCTGGAGGCGTCGGCTTTTTGGGGGGGGGATGAGTTTTTCTGTGCTGGGCGATGTCTATTTTTGAGGTCGATACGCAAAAAGCGATAGCTAATAGTGCTTAACAAAAACAAGAAATCACCTACACTCCTTCCCATGTCAAATTGAAAAACAAACCAGTGCGTGGGGATTTGTGGACGAAATTACGAAAAATGGTTTGGTCTCTTATTTTTATTTTACTTGGTTTTCAGTATACCCCCCCCCTGTCTGCTCCGTCTCCAAAGGGATGCGTGGTCAACGGTCAAATGACTAAGGCAAGCAACAAATGAGTATGCTCCTCCCCCCCCCTGTCTGGGTCTATGGTCATACGATTACGGCCATGCATGATAATGAGTACACCCCCCTCCCCCTGTCTGGTTCTCCATATGCAAGAAAATCCGCCTCTAAAGCGGTACTTAGTAGGATGCAGCTCACCCTTCATGCGACTCGCCCAACACCTCACGGCGCTTCGCGCTTGGTGCAAGCAATATCTGCCTGGTCGGTGAAAACCCGACGTGCTCCGTGCCGGCATTGTAGGGATGCGAGGGTCTTATGGTCATACGACTACGGCCATGCATGATAATGAGTATACCCCCACCCCCCCCCCCTGCCTGGGTCTCGCAAATGATGATGATCTCACATTAGCTCACTTCCCCGAAATCCTGCCCGTAATAACAAAAACAAGCTGTAGCAAAAATTCATCTCGACGGGAGAAAACAAACAAGGACGAGATAGTGCGCACGGCAGTACTTTACCAGTCCGGAAGGGAAACGGTACTGCTAATAGCAAGCTGTGGTACACCATCACGTACCACATGCAACCAAATAACACCAGGAATGCACCCATGGTATTATATGTATACTCGAAAAAAAAGAAAAGGCAAACGCGGAAAGAAAAACACCAAAAGAGAAAAGAAACAAGATAGAAAAAAGTACTAAAAGAAAAGAAAAACGAAGCAAATACGCGTTCGAGGCGCAGACCGAGTCCTGATGACAAGGTTGCTGTTAGCTGGTACGAAAATGGGTAGAGGGGTGTCGGGGGATTTTTTGTTGTTTTACACCCCTGGGGGGTCGATGTTTTTCCCGTCTACCCTTGCTTGAGCTCGTCAATTAAAACCGTTTCGTACACATGTACACATGTATGCCTCCTGCTCACCGATGCCGTTGTGACGCTCCGTCTCGTAGACGAATCGGAAGAAGACGTTTCCGATCGTTTTCCGAATGTGTGACCGATGGTTCATGAACTTCCCGTAGATTCGGTGAAGAATCGTCTTGAGGTAGTCTCGTTCCCGCGGGTCCTCGCTGAAAGGAACCAAGAAAAAAACAAACAAAGGTGGTTTCGTGGGAGGGTAGTCCTTCATAGCAGGTACTCTCCTTGTCCATGTTTCCGCGTGGAGAAGCACCAAGGTAGGTAGGTGCCTTGTGTGGCCTTACCACACATTCGGCGGTCGGTCAGCAACGATATAAATCTCAGAGTGACCCACCTGAGACGACTGTAAGGCCTGGGAACGGATTCGATTTAGACGTAAGAGCATGGTCTATTCGACAAACCGTTCGAAAAAAGTTTTTTTTTAATAGCCTGCCACCACCCTCATTACTTGGTTTCCTAATTACTTGGTTTTAGACTACATTCACGGTCGTAACAAGTACCTATTAATAGTGCCTGATTACTCGACACAGGAAACGAATTGGATATTCGCGTTCGACATGCACACATCCAATCAATGGAGGAATAGGGGATCGCTGGTTATGAATTGATCTGCATATTTTTTTCGTCTACCCGATTGATAATATATGCGGGAAAATTCGTTCTCTTCAGGTTACACGCGTACTTTCTCCACATGGAAGAATTATTTGACATTACGAAAGCATTGATACGTGCCATCCCCTACGGTAGGACTTCGTGCACACACCAATGCAACCCGCGCTTGAAATCGACAAGTAGCCGACAAGAAATTTTCTCCAAAAGTTGAACCTCCTGAATCAATTCTTCACGCCAAATTCGAGGAAAAATATCCCGAGATATAAAAGGGAAAAAACAAGGACGTCCAGTTGTATCCGGCAGACGGTGCCAAACATGAACGCGGCCGCACGCCGAGCGATTGCCATCACATCCGGTGCCATCGTCGCAGCGAAGACTTTCTGTGATCGGGCCCTGATGCAGCGAGAAGCGAGTCACCCCTAGCGTTCAGATGGGAACGCATCACTGCGGTCTCACGTGATAAAACGACCGAACAAAGATACTCTTACCGTACCACTGTCCGGAAATATAGGGATACATCGGACATAAATCCAAAAATAAACCGTTTCTTACATTTCCGGACAGAGTGGTAGGCACGTACGAGTACATACAGCAGCACCATGCAAAACTTCAGGCGCGTAGTGAACCCAGCCTTGGCCGCAAGGCTGAAGCCCAGCTGTCATCACAGCAACAACTTGCCCGTGAGCTAGAGGTGGGGCGCGATTCGCTCAAGCTCGGGCGTCCATGTCTACGCTGCTGCTGTACGCTCTGGGCTTGGTGGTGCGCTGTCCAGCAGCACGTTTTGTGAATAAACGAAACCCAGCAATCAATAATGCCAAATACTCAATAATCAACCAACTAACCAACAAAAAATCCCCAAGAAAACCGTCGATCAACAAAATCATCAATCGCATTCAAGAATTTCTCACCTGTCGAAGAGATCTATAAGTTGGAAGCAGAATTTGTGGTCGATGTACTTCTTCGCCACCTTAGCGTTCACTTCCGTTGACACCACAAATCGCAGGAAGAACTCGTACACCAACTGTTCAAGTTTGAGTTCAAGTTCAAGTTGCAGGTCAACTTCAAGTTGGATAGTATGTTGAACGCTAAGTTGAATATAGCGTTCGAGTTTAAATTAGAGGTGATGCTTGTGTTCAACTTCAAGTTGGATATGCTCGAGTTGAATACGCTGTGGTCGATGTATTTCTTGCCCACCTTGGCGTTCACGTCTGCGTACTACAGCGCAAATCGCGGGAAAAACTCGTACACTAACTGTTGAAGTTGAAGTTGTGAGTTGCAGGTGAACTTGAAGTTGTACGTGAAGTTGACGTTGTACAGTAACTTCGAGTTTACATAGAGCAAGTAAGTAAGTACTAATAGGACAATAATTATGCCACGATAGGGGTACGAGCACTTTTTGGGCAAAAATTTGTGACTGATGGGCCTCCTCCACAGTAGAATAGCCCAACATCGCTGGGAATATAACTAGTGTTTTTCACCCTTTTTCGATAAACACCTGAGCCATTGTATTTTTCATCGTGTTGCACGTACCAGGTATAACTTTTTCGAGGTCAGCTTTTGCGTGGAGCACAGAGCTCCTCGAATGACGAGCATCGGAAAGTATGAGGGGCACCACCATCACCGGAGCAAGCATCGTAACTTAGACTTGGACCACAAGTCGAGTACCACTCTACACTCTGCCCCGAAACGCAAGGGCCGTTTTCATTACACGTTAGCATACAAATAACTCTTACATTCCGGGACAGGTTGGCACCTGGTACGAAGTTCAAGTTGAAAAGAGTGTTCAAGTCGAGGGTGGATACAGATCCTGCACATGTATATCCCATGACGGCAGTCTAGGACCTAAAATGATCTATCTGTCGATGATCTGTCTATAGATGATATGGCCGACTTGTGAAATAGTACGCGTTTCACCTGTAAATGGGGCCAGGACATCTCCAAGACGGGTTCGTCTTCCTCCGGGTCGAAGTCGTCCGTCGGTGGCGGCAATGCTCTGCACACGTTCGCTGACACCATCTTCATGATGCAGGGATACAACGACTCCGTCAACATCTTCTCCCCCGGCTGTAAATTCACCAAAACGACGAAAATGACCAGAAAGAAAAGCAGGCAAGTGGAAAGGTAACAAAGGGGAAATTGTCAGCAGTAGGAGGAGACAGCCAACGCCAAGCGGGAAACAGTCAAACCAATAGCGAACAGGTGGACAACAAGAGAACAGGACGGAATGTCGACAACGAGAGCCAAAAACGTCCAACAAGACGTACGTAAGAAATGGCTACAAACGCTGGTCTCCAATGAAAAGCCCTTTCGAGACTTGTAGGGGGGAAAACTGCCGGGGGGGGGGCCGGGGGGGGGGGGGGGGGGGGGGGGGGGGGGGGGGGGGGGGGGGGGGGGGGGGGGGGGGGGGGGGGGGGGGGGGGGGGGGGGGGGGGGGGGGGGGGGGGGGGGGGGGGGGGGGGGAAGCGTGTTCTCGATTTCATGCATGGTCGTAATCGTATGACCATAGACGGTCGCATCCCAACAATGCCCGGACGGAGCATGTCGGGTTTTCACCGACCAGGCAAACATTGCTTGCAGCAACGAGAAGTGTCGTGAGGTGTCCGGCGAGTCGCATTAAGGGTGAGCTGCATCCTACTAAGAATCGCTTGTGAGGCGGATTTTCTTGCATATGGATGACAGCTTCAATGAGTAATTAAATTTCCGGTGTAGTACTACGTAATTTCCTCTTGGGTGCCTTACCATAGACACTACGTGACATGATCATTCCCCTTGTGTGGAGTAAAGGTTCTTCACCTCGCACAAATGATCTAACTCGACCACCAGCTGTGACCGACAGCAAAAAAAAAAAAATGAAGCGGTATCCTGGTTGTCTAGCTCAGGTAGTGAGCAGCATGTTTCATAGCAGTGTCGTTGCCAACCGACGCCAAGCCAACCTATATATAAGGGGGAGGGGGGGGACAAACGTTTCCAGCATCGGCCACTCCAAAGCAGCCCAGGCATCTGGGCAAAGGATGTGATCTACGAAGAAAGATATACAACGCGCGGGCTGCATTTTCTATACTGGTATACTGGCTATGACAGTCACGTTCTTCCTGCTAGTAAAATAGGACGGTGATACGGCTGTGAGTTGGCTGACGACACGATAAGTCGCCGATTAGTTATTAGTTGGCTAAAAATATTCAGCGCCTGGTGATTTCTTCCAAAATCTGCGGTTTCGTATCTGACCTGGCGCGATTGAGGCTCCAGGTGTCATATTTATTGTAGATTATGTAAGCAACGCTTGACTCGTACGTGGTATGTTCGTATGAATATGAGTACGAGAAGGCGCTTCTAGTGACGCACGCAGTGTTTGTTCGAAAATATAAGCTGTACCGGGACATTGTTTGCCAGGGAAAACGGTATACCTTGACAGAAAATGTCATATGACTTGGGTTTGGTGTGCCCTGATCACCCCGTTTTACTTTTCGTACCTTAAACTGGCAAAAATACGGTGGTGTACCGTTTTTTGGCGTTTTTGCAAGTGAGACGGACGGACATGGATGTTTCGCCAAAAAACGGTATACCTTGACAGAAAATTCAATCTTACTTGGGTTGTGTGTACCCTGATGGCCTGGTTAGAGTTTTTCGTACCGTAAACTGGCAAAAAAGCGCTGGTGTACCGTTTTTTGTTATTTTTTTCCGATAGGACAGGATATTAATTTTGCTTCTAGATTACCCTAGACCCTAGGGAATATATGTATTGATGAACCAAGTCAGATAGTTGGCTTACATTCGCCATCCAACTAATAACTCGAAGGCGATATATAATCAGCCAACTCACAGCCCCCATAAATATCGATGGGAACCTTGTATCACCTAAAGAACCGCATTTATCGACTTTCACGTCGCCACGCCTGGGCCCCCAAACGACAATAAGGGACTCCGCGCTAAGGAAAAATGGCACATGGGGGACCTAAATATCCTTCGCACCATTTTTGCCACGATTGACCATTAATACGTGTTCCTTTTTCAACTGCATCCCGTTTTTATTTTCGCTTTTATTTCCTCTCCTCTCTTCCTTCCTTCCTGCTGTAGTCCGGGTCACATAGCAGGATGTTCTCCTTGCTCCCCAGCACGGCTCGCGCCTTGCATTTTTATCGCGACAAGACTTGAGCCCCTCCTTCCCTCCCTGGCCGACTCGCCTCCAATCGTTCTATTGACTAAAGAGACACATGCACCACCTCTGCCGAGGTACTTGTACGTTGGCATCAAAGGGCCTCCAATTCCCATCGCATTGTTGACAGGGTTCCTTAAAACAGATGCCTTGCAAGGGGCTGGCTACCCACGTACGTACAGCGGGTAGCCCGAGTTAAGAGCACCCTTTCACAGACAGGCCTAAGCCGACATCGTTATTGACCCTTCTAGGAATGCAGCCCCGTTTGGGTACAAACGACATATAGCTTGAGGCGTTTGCCTCCGAAACGGGACTGCAGTCTCATCGCTCGCATCCGCAGTGGGAAATATCAAGCCTACGTGACCGCTTCCAAGTCCCCAATCATCTTATCTCAGGTGCTCCTGACCCTTTCACGGTCACAGTCCCATCAAGGGGGATAAAACACACTACAGCAATTCTAAGTAGTTTGTACTCAAAACTGGACTGCAGTCCCGGAAGGTTTGGACTCGTAAGGGCGTATACTCGTGGTACTTACCGTCATACATCACATTTTTGACCCCCTGCATGTTGACAAAACCCAAGAGATGAACGCCTGACGCTTCACCTCCTTGAGTCTCCTGTCTCCTTGCCTCTCGTGTCCACCATTGACTATAAAAGGGACTGTACCAACTCTGATACCGGGGGTTAGCACACAAGCGTCTCGGAAAAAAAACGTGGCTACCCAGTGCTGCAATGGCGTACCAATCAGTACCGCATAAAATCTTCGGTTACAAACGACAACATAAACAAACAAAAGAAGAAACAAAAAGGAAATCGGTCAACAAGAAGAGGGAAAAGGTCCATACAATGAAAAGGAAATGGTCAGCAACAACAGGACACGTTTCAACAGGAAGACGAGAACGGTCAACAGAAAGAGGAAGTGAAGGGGAGGGAAAACAGAACATTCAGGCGGAAATGGTCCACTGTAAGATGAGTTTTGAGGAATTATTCGATCTTCTAGCTTTGGTCTTTGACCATTTATTCAAAACAGCGAAATATTTTTAAGCGCATGTTTCTTCCGTTGGGTCTGTCAGTGTTATTACTATTAGGTTAGACCGCATTTTTTTTCCGCCATTTTTTTCAGCCCCTGTACAAAAACATGCCGCCAAAAAACCTACAAACCAATGGAGATACGGGTCCTCGCGGGACAAATAAGACGAGAGGTCGAATAGCTCCGCCGAGAGGGAGAGAACTGGACGCCCTCCTGAACTATTGTGCGGAAGGGGACTTGCTTGTGGACGTGAGCACGTTTTTTGGTTAGGTTCAATCGAGAGGTGAAACTAATCAGCGCACAAGTTAGAGCCTTCTCAGGTCGATGACCAGCCCGCAGGGTCCGTTGGCTCCCCTCGGCATAGGAAAAATAGAAGATTTCTAGGTCGATGTCGATCGCGAACATCTCTTCGAACCTAAGGAGAACTGTGAAGTACCAAGCACCGACAGAAAGCTTGGGATCAAGCCTGCTAGGTCTGCCCGACGTTTGACCTCGTCCATGAGGCGACAAAAATAGGCGAGGCGCTCCGAGGCTGCTACTCCCAGAAGCGACCCCACTTTTCGTCGACGAGTCGGGACAGCAGAAATGATCGTTCGCGGGCGCTTGCAGAGGAAAAAAACAGGGCAGGCACCACTGACTTGATGATGTGCACCTCTCTTCCACGTCTCAGAAGATTTAACGTAGAGGCGCCGCTGCTATGACGATAACTGTGTTCGGTGACAAGGCGGGGGGGGGATGTTTCGGATAGATTCCCCAAAAAAAAAACATGAATATTGTTGGAAACCCCATCACCCCATGACTGATATTTTACAGCACGGCATAATCGATGGTGCTTCAAGGGCCGTAGGCGTACTGCTGTTTTTTTTGGCACGACGTGCACCCCCATGATCACAGCCTCCTGGGCGTCCTGGTATCAGCAGAAAGTGACCTCCGTAGCGCGCGCACCATCGACAAACGACGTCAATTCCTAATGCGGCCGAACCTAAAAGTAATAACACTGCTGTACTACTACGCAGGTCCTGCACAACCTCTCACGGCTGTACGTGAGGAACGATATTACCGCCATTATCTGAACCTGATGATATAAATGATGATCTGCAAGATCATCATTTTTAATTATTTTTTAATTTTTCTAAAAATCATCACTGGTACTTTCCAGCCCAACTCGTAGGAGGTTTTACCCTAAGTGATCTTCTGGACAAGCCGTGGTCACAGGTGTCATCCCTTCTCCCCCGGTACGTGCCTTTTTTTTATTGCGCATAGGGTTTATCACTGTCCGAGGAAAGTGAAACCTTCTGCTCACCTGCGTGTTGATGAAATCCAAGAGCTCCATCAGCGTCTCGCGCTTCACCTCCTTGCCTCGCGTGTCCGCAGTGTCATTCCCCGTGACCGCCCCCACCCCCATCGCCATCTCGTTATCGAATCGGTACACCGTCGTGCACAGCTCCAGCTTCTGCATAAACAATGCCTCCCGCTTGGCCAACCCCACGTCCTTCAACAAGGGGATTTCTTTCATTGGTCCCCTCTCTGAAGACGCCATCGAGGCCCTACAAACAACGAGAGTACGTACGGAATAGTTAGGGTACTGCATGAAAACCGCATGGTATGATACGGTTAATGATATGTGGTGTTGCATGGTATAGTACGGTATGGAATAGTACCGTGCTGGTATGGTACAATTATTTGATACGATCTCAAGAAGGAAAAGTGTGAATGGACTCATGACGCCGTGTCAACAAGGAGATTTATTTCACTGGTCTCTCTGAAGACGCAATCGAGCTCCTACAAAAAACGAGAGTACGTACAGGATGACTATGATACTTGTATGAAAATGGTATGGTATGGTATGGTATGGTATGATATGATATGATATAATACGATATGCAGAGTGAAGAGTGTTAACGAATCCATGACGCTTGTGTCAGCAAGGGCATCTATTTCATCGTTCCCCAACTCTTCAGGTGCCATCAAGGCCTTTTTTTTTCACGCCACCAAAGGGAAAAAGGGGGAAAAAGTGTCGATTAACGGATGCCGCGGTGTTCTAGAGAACGGGTAAATTTCATTGGGCTCCCTCTCTGACGACGCCATCGAGGCCCTAAAAAATTCCACGCGTTTTTTGTTGTCGCACTTAGGACAACACGAGCAGACGTTACACTTGGTAGGGGGGGCAGGGACAAGAGGCGTACTGATGCCGAACAAACACGTTCTAGACACACAATATGAACGAAAATGTTTACACCACAGCAGGGACGACCCCCACCTCCGGTGAATCCGCCATTGCTTCCTGTATAAACTAGCAGGCGTACACTTGGGCGGCGGGAGGGGGGGTGACAGGGCATGCGCTCATATTGACACCCGCCATTGTAGAAATTTGATTTTTTCCGAAAATTTCACGTGCCTAACGTCACAGGGACAAATAGTAACACCAGGATAACCTAGCAGGCATTCACGTTTAGGCGGGACGCGGGGACAGGGTACCCGTCGACATTGAAACCCGTTACTCTACAGCTTTATCAAAATAGTTTGGACGATTAACGCCACTGGGGCCAACATGAAAACCTGGATGAACTAGCAGGCGCTACGCTTAGGCGGGACGCGGGCACAGGTGAGCCTAACCCTTACCTTTACCAATTCGCCGGAGTAAAAGAAGGGGGACGCGCTGATATTGAAACCTGCTACGAGCACAAAAATGTTAGAAAAAGCTCGAGCGACCAATTTCATAGGGACTTAACAGCTAACAGGCGTTGCACCAAAACGGGGACGCGGGGGACAGGGAGCATGCTGACATTTCCACCAGGTCTTGTACACTACATGGACGCAGACTCGCTACGATGTGACAGGGGACTCACTGCTGTCGAAGTCCGTTGGTGTTGGCGTTCGTCCCGGGTTCTTGTGAAACCACGAGTTCGAGCGACCAATGTCACTGGGACCGAGACTAAAAAGGCGTTACTCTGAATACCGGGGACAGGGGACTCACTGCTGCCCATGGCCGTTGGCGTCGGTGTTTGTGATGGCACTTGTGACACCATGACCTTGAGCGACTAACGTCACTGAGACTAAGAGAAAAAAATCGTTATGCTATACGGATGCAGGGGTCACGAGACTCACTGCTGTTGAAGCCCGTTGCTGTTGGTGTTTGTCCTGGGTTCTTGTGACACCATGAGCTACGGGTGCAAGCCCGATCGTACCGTCTCCCCTCCCAGAAGGGGCAGGCAACAATCGTCGGCGTACGGCAATAAGCACCTCACCCTGCTGCTGCTGCTGCTGATGCTGCTGCTCTTGCTACTGCTGCCATGTTCACACGTTTACAAAGGGGTGGGCGAGAGAGGTACGAAGTTAGAAAAAAAAAAAAGTACAGAGAGATACAACGTTTCCCTTCGGGATAGTGGTTAACTGGAACTCCCGGGGGGGGGGGGGGGGAGTGTCGCAAGCTGAAAAGGGAGAAAATAAACAGAACGAGTTCGTTCCTCGTACCAGCTACTCGTACATAGGCAGCGACCGCGCAAGAACGAAGAGCATGGAAAACACTTGTGAAAGCTAGATAAAAAAATTGCAGTGACTGGGCAAGTAACCGGGCAAGTACGGTAAACGTGAGGGGTGGTGCGAACATAGATAAAACAAATTAGAGTATAGAGAGGAGGCGTGCTGCCCGTTTTCTACGTTTACTGTTACTAGCGGTGGTGGACGGTGGGGCTGCGAAGGAAACGGGTATCCACTCGGCTACAGCATAGAGTTAACCCCGTTCCGGGAACCAACCACTTCGTGGCTACTGACTACAGTTGTTGCTCTCTGGAGTGCTGCCTGCATCGTACCAAACGCACGGTAGTCGTGAACACAAGAGAGGAACACGCCTCCTTACTGTCTGAGGCGATGCCAGACTGACGACTCACGGACATGCAGTGAAAAAAGAGCAACCGAACCAGCAACCATCATAACAAATATTATTAACGATCGCCACTTCTTCCCCGATTGTCTGACAAGGTGCAGCACAACTATCATGCCACGTCCCTGATAACTACAGGGAGTCATTTCACGATCTGGTCGGGCTTACACTTCGGGCGAACCCGAAAATAAACCCTCAGTAGACTTTTTTTTACGTCGACCGCTGAAGTGGACAAATGAGAGCTTTGGTTCACGCATCAGGAAAATGCTTGGCCAAATCAGTACACCCCGTCCTCACTCTGGCGACCATAGTAATCAGGACCCATCATTTTTTCGTTCTTTTCTCTCGATTTGTTTTTGTGTTTTTTTTTGTTTTCTCTATTTCATAAAATATGTATGTCGTGCCTGTCGTACCTGGTATCAATTATGCCGACATGGCATTGCATTGTCTGCTCTGCTTACCGTATACCAACGTAGTATCTCTTTGTCTTTTTGTGACCCCAGAAGTTGTATCTCTCTATCATATAGATACATTATGACATGTTCGATGCGGGCAACCTTCTGGAAAGAGCGTGCAGCACTACACCCGGATATTGGCACACAGCTCCAAAGGTCGATGGAGTACCAGTACCTCCGAGTACCAGAAATTTCAACTTTCAGTAACTTCAGCCTTCAGTACCCTGGGACTGGCGAAGGCTCGGTCATTTCAGCCCTCAGTACTTTGAAGACTCGCGAGGACTCAGTCATTTCAGCCTGCAGTACCTAGGGGACTCAGTGCATGAAAAATGGCTCGGATTCGTGTGTCAAGGACAGCGTCCCCATGGTTGGTATTGGTACTCTGCCGACCTTCAGCAGTTTATAATACCGGGCAATAACCAAACACACAAACACAAAACTGGTTTCCTTCTTGTTTGACCCTTCGGCTCGGTACTCGCGAGGACTCAGTCATTCAGCTTCTGGTACCCTGAGGACTCTCGAGGACTCAGTTAACTCAGTTTCTGATGCCCTGGGGACTCGTGAGGACTCAGTCATTTCACCTCCTGTCACCCTCGGGACGCTCGAGGACTAAGTCATTTCAGCTTCTGGTATCCTGAGGATCCGCCAGCACTCAGATAGTTCCAACCCCTGGTACCCTGGCGGCTCGCGAGCACTCAGTCATATCACTGGTACCCTGGGGACTCAGTACTTCAAAAGGACTCCAACTCGCGAGTCAATGACTGAGTCCCTATGACTTATATTCGAATTCTGACGACCATAGCAGAATTCCACCTCTGTCGAAAGCAGGGGACGAGATAATACAGTCCCAAGGCAGGGGTGGAATCTACCACTAACAATACTGGGGTTTGTACTAAAGCAGAAAGGCGGTAGCGTTGTCACTATTAGCTGTGAGTCGGCAAAGACAACTCATATTGACAAGTTTCTGAGAAGTGCCGACTACACGACTTTACGGGTCTCCATGCTTGTACAAGGGACTATTGTATGCGGGATACCTTTTTTGGCGGGGCCACCGCGCCCGGGAGGGCTGATTGGGCTCGCTTCGCTCGTCTGTTGTAAATCGGCAAGATGGCTGGGCATCAGCTGGCTCTGCCAGCCGGCTTGCCCACTGAAGTCAGCTACATGGCTGACGGCTACCAACTAGCTAGTAGTCGCGAAATCCTGGCGACTCATAGCTCTCCACCTTTTACCGACTTGCAACGGTCGTCAGAGTACCAGCACCAGTCCTCGGGACTCAGCCAATCAATGACTCACCACGACCAGTCATCGACCCAACCCCCAGAGCGTACTTGGGGGGCTGAAATGACCCGTACGGGAGGACTGATGACGACCTTTGCAGATTAGCATACCGTTTCAGGGGACCAACTTGGAAAATCGGTAAAAAGGTCAAGACACTACCAGGTACCAGGTAGGAGTTAGGAAATTATGGCTCGACTTTCGCACGAACCGTACCACGTACATACTATTAATATATATTCCCTCTCCGACAATGTATCGTACCTGGTATACGTTTTCCAGTCTGGCTTGAACCCAATGTCCTCTCATACCGCAGTAATTCTAGTATACTCTTTCATTACTCTGAACCTAACAAATATAAAAAAAAATGTCCCACTTTCCCTTTTTGAAATCTCCTGCTTGTACCTCACTCCCTAACTTGGCAAACCCTCATACACGCCATAAACACATTGTATATACCGAAATTAGCGTAGGACACACTTTGCCCCACACATCGTAACAACTAGATGGAACACACATCGTAGCAAATATATGGAAGGTTTTCTCGCACGGGGATGGTACCGTATCCTCCCAGGTGCCGCAAACTAGCCTGCGGCCCCAAACAACAGTTTGGGCTCTCGGTTATATGAAATTTTGGAAACCCCGACTATGAGTCAACCTATCCCGGGGGGCTCGAACGTTTCGACCCCAGCCAGAGTGATGAGTATTATTCACCAACGAAGCGAAAATAACGCACCATACGGAGTGCCAAGTTCGACGTTAGGTGCTGCTACAGCATGTGTGTCCCCTCTTTCGTGTGCCCAATCCACCCGCCATTTTTCAACATGGGCGCAACAAGTTTGCAGAGAACAAGCGGTCGCATGCCTCGGCGCTTGCCTTCCATCTTTAGCGGAGGGTTTACTCCCCCTCCAGCTCCATCGCCTCATGGCACCCCTCAAGCCCGGCGTGCATGCCTTTTGCGTCGTCACGGTGACCCTGGAAATGAAGGATCACTGTGACCACGCGAAAAGAATGCGTGCCGAGAGTGAGTGCTTCCACGAGCTCATGGAATAGGAAGACAAGGAAGGTCTCCCATTTTAGTTGGAAAGGGTAGAACCGGTCCGCTGGTCCCATTCATTCTGGACAGGACACGTCCGAGACCGGAGGTGATGGACAAGGCGGCCAAGGCGGCTGTGTCAGCAGCAGCAGAAGCGGAAGCGGCAGCCCCCCGTACGTCAATTGAGGGCTTTCACGTAATTCACGCAAACGACGCATCCACCCGGCCTTCGCTGGGTACTACAGCAGGTAGAACGCGCACGCTATGTCGGGCCCAGCGGGCAGGTTCGAGATGGGAGGTGGCGGAAAAGGTGACGGCGGCGGCGGTAGCAGCAGCAGCATCAGCAGCAGCAGCCGGAGGGAAAGCGGCAGCCCCCCGTACGCCCTTTGAGACATATAAACTAATCGCGCGGAAGGTCCGCCCGGCGGGCCGGTTTCACCTATTGTAGTACCCAGCGAAGGCCGAGTGGAAGCGGCATTCGCGCGGGATACTGGCAAGCTCCCAATATGGCGTACGGGAGGCTCTCCCGCAGGGTAGGAGCGGCCGTAGTACGTGGAACCGCCCGCTGGGACCAGCCTTTCCCGACAGCAAATATCCAAGATGGGAGGCGGCGGGGGCAGCAGCAGCAGCAGGAGCAGGAGCGGCAGCTCCTCGTACGCCCGTTGGGAGCTTTCAAGTAACGTGAAAATGATGCATCCACACAGCCTTCGCTAGCTACTATTAGTAGGTGGAACCGGCCTGCCGGGCGGGACCGAGTGAATACGTCATTCGCGCGGGATACTTGAAAGCTCCCATTGGCGTGGGGGGGGGTCCCGAAACGTAGCAGCGATCTTTGCAGGTGCAACCGGCCCGCTTTCCGGACAGAAGGTGTTCGACACGGGAGACGGCGGGAGCAGCGGGGGTAGCAGCGGGAAGCGACAGCCCCCCGTACGCTCTTTGGGACCTTCAAAGTAACCCGTGAAAATAGGATATCCGCTTCACGTTCCCTGTGCCCCGGGTGGGTCCGACCCACCGGGCCCGGCCCGCGGGCCGGTTCCACCTACTGTAGTACCCAGCGAAGACCGAGTGGATATGTCATGCTCCCGGTTTACTTCAAAGCTCCAAAGATGCTTACGGGGGGCTGCCGCTCCCGCTGCTGGCCTTCTCTCAAGAAGCACCTCGAACATAAAATGTGCCATGATGCTTCAGATGCTCGAGAAAGGATAAGGGTAAGTGATGTCGCGCTCTTGGGCTTATGCCAACAGCACAGATTTGCGCCCTTTCAACAGATCATGTACAGAGAGACCATTTACAGACAGATCATCTACATCATCCGGTTTATCATCCGCGATTGTGACAGGTTGTGCAGGATGTGCGCAGTTGGACAACATCTGCAGAGTGCAGGTCCAACCCTGGAAAGATGTGCTAGGGAATGAAGAATATGCGACTCCCACCCGGCAACATGAACTAAATCATGGTACAAGATTGGGAATCGATCCGCCTTGTGAGAACTAGATCATGAGGCGGGAATGATCTGTAGATGATGTGTACCAGATGTGCAGATTTGACAAACCACAGTTCCAAGTGTGCAAGCCGGCGGGGCACGGCCAAGAGCGCCGGCTCGCCCGATCACAGGGCCGCTCGCTGCACCTCATGTACAAACCGCAAACACGAAACAAAACCACCCTCTGGAACGAATCTCACAATCGAGTCTCTCCACGGTATGGCTTAAGGTCATGCCTTGAGGGGGTGCGCACAGACCAAAACGGTGGCTTTGGAAAGACCGCGTCGAGACGCGTCACTCGGTGCATACACTATCTCCCTTTGTCAGAAAAATCGTGTCGAACAATGTCCGGTGGGACGTGTTAAATTGCGTGCGGTACGATACATGTACATAAGTGCTTCCTGGGTCCTTTTGTGTCAGCTATTAAAGGTAGATCTGGGTGTTGGTTTGCTACAAACCGCCGACGAGCTCACAGATGGTCAAATAATACAGATATAGTAGCACCCACGGAAACCGTCCGATTTTCTGCGCTTCCTCGCCCCCTCCCCTGCTGCGGCGTTATGATTCGAAGAAAGTTTCCCCTCATCATACCTCGCAGGCGTTATCGCCTGCCTGGACGAGGATTGTCCCGCCCCTTCGTTCTAAAGACATCCCTGCTTGGCAAGCAAGCAACGAATATCAAGAACTACAACAGTCAAGCATTGTCAAAAGCACCTCGTGTGAGTCACCACCGGGACACAGTCGGTGTCGCGCCGAGTACGAAATGACCCCCCTATAAAACGAGCATTCTTCAACGAACAAAACACGACCCAGACGCCAGCACCACCACACGGACGCGGAAGAACTCCAACACTCGCTGGTTTTTTATGTGCGCGACCTCGGCCGGAGGAGTCCGACTCGGCCCAGGTCGCACACATGCAAGAGAAAACAGCGGTTCTTCAATTTTTCGACGTCCGTGTGGATGCTGCCGTCTCTGTCGTCATTGTCCGATGAAGACTACATGCAGAAGCCCTTTGCTACCTGGAGCGACAGCGACTATGCCCAAGTGACAGAGCGCTTGTTGAGGTGTTAATCTGTTGGGCTGCTGGTAAAAGGTCATCCTTCTACCAAAGGTAGGCCTAGGTCTTTTACCTACACAATGTAAGCCTTAAAACTCCCCCCCCCGGTCTATGGTCATACGACTACGGCCATGCATGATAATGAGTACACCCCCCCCGGTTCAGAACAGCGTGGTCGTTGGTCTTCGTATGGCCGTGCTTGCCTAGTCCCAGGAAGAGTGTTTGATCATATTTCTCGACATCAGTAAATTCGCTGGTTTTTCTGTTAAAAAAACGCATTCATGGTGGACGTGAGATTCGACCTCAGGACCACTACGACCTATGTCTGCCGCCGACGCTATTTGCGAAGGCTCGTTAAGGCAGTAGTCTCCTGGCCTACTGGAAGAGGAAAACCTTTTACCTACCCAATCTTACAACATTGATACATATCACACGCAGGCGAAGGCTTGTTTGGTATAACAATGCCGCCTGCGTGAAAAAAAAAGGTCACACACACATTAGCGCAAAACTTAGCCTCCCGCGGCACCTTGAGCGGATCCGGCGGGCCCTCCGGAAGAGCCGGAGCCGTTTGTTGTTGCTCTCTTCGCTCGCCTGACTTGAGTGGAGAAATCATTTCGTGGGCTAGCTTCGCCACGTAACAAATAACGACCACCCTGTCTCGAACACAAAGACTGTTCGGTAGAGTTGTACAAGCTACATGACTGAAAGTAGCCAGCTACTACGGGGGACCATAAATAGGACCAAATATTGTTGGTAAAAATATAAAAATATACAGGTTTTAGTGTGTACCGTAGGCCCTATTTACTATGGACCCCCGTAATCGGTATTACTGGAGTTGGCTGGGCATTATAGTTGTATTCGTAGGCTTACTATATTTGGCTGGACACTATAGTTAGTTGTATTCGTAGCGTTGTGTCAACTATCCGACTATTTGGAATTCCCGATGGATGGAAGGCTGATTTGCTACGGGTGTGCGCATTTCCCCGTGATAACACTTGCTCAGAGAGAGAGGCAGAGCTGTGAGGCCTACTGCAACTCACGGCGCACCAAAAAGCCACCGCCATCGACGATGCCGGTGACGATGGCACGAAGGCCGTTGGCTTGTATTTTATAATGATTTTCGAGTGTCGAATAAAGCCAAATGGAGCCGACCGACTAATCAACGAAGTTAGTTACAGTAGTCGCCAGCCAAATAATGACTCCAACTCCCAGCCTTGGCGCGGGTATCATTTTCATGTACACAAAATGTCTTCAATATTTCTGGACAGATAAAAAATGGAGGCATGAACCGTATTGGGGAAGGGGGACAAGAGTCTGCTGTGTGACTCCGGATCTGAGTTACGACTACAGTACAGTAGAGAGGAGAGAGAAATGAAGGGCGAAGATACTAAATGGGTGTAGCCAAAATCAGGTATACCTGGCCTCTTTTCGGCCAAAATCAGTCACACACTACACACAAGTACAACACACACGCCAGGAGCCCTGCTATTGGCGAGGCTGACATCGTGCCTGATTTTGGCTCGAAAAAGCCAAGGTATACCTGACTTTGTCTACTCCGTCTAGCTTTCAACTGATTTTGACAAACTTTGAACCAATCAGAAAGGCCCTACGTACGTACAATGCTTTTTCTCTGCGTATGCGTCTGCGGTCCCTCGGGTGCAATTATTATGTATAAACTCTGTATTCTTACGTACGTACCAGGTACTTATACATACGTACGTACGCTGATTTCATTTTTCCTTCTATACGATGTGCTTCAGCAGTTGTTGTGATGTGTACTCTGTTGTTTTCTACGGTCACAGGAGTAGTCATGTTATAGCACAAGGCATTTCGACTGCACCACCCCGGGTCGAGGTGGTCTCACATTTGGTACAGCGAGATAATTTCGAGCTAAGCAGGCGGTTCTGCGAGGATGGTCGAGAAGCTTCAAACCCATCAAGGGGGGGGGGGTGTACTCGATAGGAGAGATGTACTCGATCTCATGCATGGCCGTAGTCGTAGAATAAATAGTCCTGGCGCTCCCGCCGTGGCGACACAAAAGACGCCCGGTGACTCTGCAGGTCCAAGTGGAGCCCGTGGTACCGCTGAAGAAAACAAGTACAAATCAGATTTTGGAGGCCACACGCTTATGTGAAGGTCTCGGTCCGTTGGGATACTTCGGGGGTCAGGTCGGGTCAACGTGCCCAACTGGGCTAAATTGACACACGACACGAAACTGGGAACGTGGAAGTGTGGTGAGCTTAAGCTTTATTTTTACCAATCCGCCGGAGGATAAAAAATAAATAAATAAATAAATAGAGAAGGCTAACCAATCGTCTCCCCAATCTAAAGCCTTAACCCCCTCCCCTCCCTCCCTTCGGAATGGCGGGGTCCTTGGTCTTCGTATGGGGCCATACGTGCCTACTTCGCAGCTCTTCACAATCTCTGGGCACCCACGAAAGGTGTTTATTAGATTTTTAGCATGAGGAAATTCACTGTTCTTTAACCCTTTTATTTAGGACTGCAGTCTCTTTAGATCAGTTTTAGGGACAATTTGGGACAAACTGCTTGGAATTTGAGTGGTTTATCCCCAAAACGGGACTGCAGTTTGCCCTAAAGGGTTAATAAGGAATTTGAGTGGTTTATCCCCAAAACGGGACTGCAGTTTGCCCTAAAGGGTAAATAAGCGTTTTTATAGTGGACGTGAGATCCGAAGAACTCACGACCAACGACTCATGCCCTGCCGACGACGCCGCTTGTTACGGTATTTTAGTCCGTTGGGCTATTGGTAAAAGGTTAACCAATCGCCTACCCAATCCGAGCCTTATAACACTCTCCCTCCCTGGAACGGACCGGATAAGCGGGTCGACGTGCCACCAACGCGCGGTTCCATTTTTTGGGGATCCAGAAGTATAGATACGCTTGTTCGCGTCCTGATTCCTTTTCGCGACCTATTTCGATACTTCTGGACCAGCGGAACCTGTCGTGCCAGTTTTTTGTTGTTTTTGTTGTGTCTCTTGGCCTTTCTCGGGTTTCCCGAGGCCATGTGATTTCGTCGACACTGAGCGTGCTAGAACACAAGACATACACTGAGCATGCATCGTGACGGCGTATGCAATATCGCGCGGGAGAGTTTGGTGATTCTCTTCTGCGGTGAACCACTGTTTGCGATAGGGACGCGGAAGCGGCGTAGTTGAAGTAGTTGAGCGCATCCGCTCCAGCGTCTCACGGCCGATGGCCGCCTTGACTTTGCGGGATTTCTCCAGGGCGTAGGAGGCGTCCGCCTCGGCGCGCTTCGCGAGATCTAGTTGCTGGCGGAGGCGGGTGACTTGGACCATGGCGGACTCGACGGCCGAGCGGCATTCGTCGACCGTGGCAGAGGCGGCCTCTACCTTTGCGCGGAATGCCTTTTCGGCGGCAGCATCGGCACAGGCCGCCGACGCTGTAGATGCTCCCGCCGAAAAGGCACGCAGAGACGCGGTTTTCCGCGCAAAGGAAAAGGCCGCCTCTGCCACGGGCGACGAATGCTGCTCGGCCGTCGAGCCTGCCGCGGCCCAAGTCACCCACCTCCGTCAGCAACTATTACTAGATGTCGCGGAGCGCGTCAAGGCGGCCATCGGCCGAGAGGCGCTGGAGCGGATGCGCTTAGTTACAGGCACTACACCGCTCCCGCGACCCATGTCCTGCCGACGACGCCATATGTTAGGTCTTGGTCCGTTGGGCTACTGGTAAAAGGTTAACCAATTACCTACCGGTACCCAATCTAAGTCTTATACCACTCCAAGCCCCTTCGGAACAGCGGGGTCCTTGGTCTTCGCATGGGGCCGTAGGTGCGTAGTCCACAGTTCTTGAAAAATTATGGGGACCCAGGAAGAGTGTTTTATCAGATTCTCGACATGAGGAAATTCACTTTTCTTCAAAAAGCGTTTCCATGGTGGACGTGAGACTCGAACTCATGACCAACGACTCATGTCCAGCCGACGACGCCATTTGTCAAGGTCTTAGTCCGTTGGGCTATATTGCTAAAAGGTTAACCAATCGCCTACCCAACCCCAGCCTTATAAACCCCCCCGCGCTGGAACGGACCGGATATACGGGTCAACGTGCGACCAACACCCGGTTCCATTTTTTGGGGATCCAGACGTATTATTTCATATTCTTGACAAGAGCATATTCACTGTTCTTTGAAAAGCGATTTCATGGTGGACGTGAGACTCGAACTCACGACCAACGACCCATGTCCGGCCGATGATGCCATAAGCCAAGGTCTTAGTCCGTTGGGCCATTGGTAAACGGTTAACCAATTGCCTACCGAATCTAACCCATATTTCAATACTGATACTTGTAAAACTTTCGTACTTTTTCAAACAATCTCTTCGTAAAGTCGCTTTTGGGCAAAACGCCGAGTAGTCGACACGGGAAGCCCGGCCGGACACATTGGTCGAGGTCCAGGCGCGATCCGTGCACTCTGGAGCGCGTGGCAGGCGCTCAAAGTTGTTTTTCCGGCGGAGTGGATAAGACCATTTCCCTGGTTTCAGTACGAGAGGCCTTACTTTGTACGTACTCATCGGTATAATACTCTGTTGTCTGTTTTCTTCCGCATTTAATAGCTTCTCATGAACTGCGAGCAGATAGTCCGGACATATGCCAGGTACACAACAGACAAAATGCCCAGATCCCATCTTTACAACGCTGCCGTCCACACGCCGTGAGTGTGCGACACAACCATATGCGCAGTACTGCTGTGGCTGGTTGTGTTTATCGGAGCCTGCCGTCCGTATTCCACCGTCTGCCTTACCAGGTACCAGAATTATTTTCATACGTAAATACCCAGGCTGATGCGGTACCTGTATCATCACCTCTCCCTGCTGCTTCTTCTGTGTATTGCTGTGTGATCCAATATTGCCACTGCTCCAGCTGTGCTCAGCACAGTGCGCCAACAGCAGCCGCAGGCAGCGTACTATGCACATCTGGCAGATCCGCGCTGTACTTTCTAGTGCTTAGTAGTGTTTGTTGTCATCGGCATTGACCTATGCACGTACATGCTGCGGTGTGTGACCGCGATTTTCTGCACAGTATCGATCATCCCCGCATCGTGTACGTTCGTGAGTCCAGCAAATTGTTCGCATAAGCATCGTGTACCAAAAGATACACTTACAGTTACTGACAGCTGTGTGTCCTTCACTGCTGATCCGATAGATCCTAGAGCCAGCTGAAAGGGCAGTACACCTTCTTTTGTCGCAGTACGCGTATCTATCTTCTGCTGCCGTACCAAATCACATGGCATTTTGCAGCAGTAGTACTGCTGCTGTACATGCAGTGGTACCTGTACAAGCTGCTCTACACGTTCCTTTGTCGCAGTACGCGTATCTATCTTCTGCTGCCGAACCAAATCACATGGCATTCTACGGCAGTACAAAGTAACTGCTGTACATGCAGTTTACCTGTACAAGCTACTCCAAGTGATCCTGCAATGTGTTTTACATTGTGTAAAAACTTCAACGTGGCAGTTCTATGAGCACTTCTGTAGCGAGATGACAAACTGACCTTGATAGCATTTTCGACTCGCACGATCCTCGCTTTTTTTGTTTTCAACTTTTGACCTATTATGTACCAGTACGTCCACCTTTCACTTCCGACCAATTATTTTTACGTATGACAACACAACCAGTCGTGTGTTTTTACGCAAGGCCACGAAGTTTGGGCGGCAGTACTCCAATACTGTCAGTACTCGGACTACGAATTGTTCTCGAGCATCTACTACTGTATCTCTGTGCAACCTTTTTTATTTCACCCTGAGTGGCAAGAAACATTTGTTTCGCGGGAAAATATTTTGTGTGTGCTGGATTTTACTCAGACGATCACACGACCTCACGCAACTTTTTGTACGTGTTAGCGTTGACGCCGCAAGCATCGAAATGGTCGCCGCGAGTCATCTGTTCAGGATCAATATCCACAATTACCGGTATACCCTCTTTCATATTTTTGTAGCAGTGATGATCCCGCACTATTTCCACAAACATCAGAATATAGTCTGTCCTCAAAAATACATGCGTGTGTTCTTCACATTGATGATGGGTGGATTCTAAACAGTTAGGTGTGCAGGTATTTCACACGAGTATTATTTCGTTTTTGCGCCACTCCCCGAGGCACCTCCCGGAGGGTAACCTTGCAATACTCAAAGATTAGGCGCAATTGTTTTCAAGGAATTTCACGTTCGAAACACCGCTAGTGTCGCGCGTTTTTTACTTGGTTTTAGTATGTGCCTGATTTTGACCCAAATGGATCAGGTGTACCTGATTTATGGCCACAGCCCCAGAAAAAAGAGTCAAGAAGAAGAAAAAAAAAGTGGTGGCCGTGTAAGTCGTGCCAATTCACACCTCTGCTCGTACAGCTGGGGCTTGGTAAAGAGGACTGCGGCGCTTAGCGTCAGGGTCTTCGGTTGCAGAGGTCCTCGGTCCTGGCGTGATTGGTAGGTGGGGGTGAACGGCTTTGGAACTCCAGAGGTAACACGTGCCGAGACTACACTACAAACAACGCCACACTAATATATGACCATTACAGTATCGCCCACCAGACCAGGGCGGCCCGCTGGGGCAGGGGGATGCACCGAAAGCGCAACGTCGGGGGACACGCACGACACGCCATTTTCGTTTGTGAGTTCCAAAAATTAACCGGGGAGGGTACACTAAAAAAAGGTGTACGTAATCACCAACAAATAGTTTTAAAAAACCCGTCCGGAAATCTCAGCATCTTGAGTTGTCTCTCATTCTCCCGCCTTGGGAAGGAGTGTGTCTGGTGGTAGGTTATTTTGACTTTGTTTCGTGTACTCCTGCAATACTACAGTAGGTAATAGCACTTGCGGGAGAATTGGTATATGTACCTTCGGTCGACAGCCGACGCCCTCCTCGCGGAGCAGGACGCAGGTAGAAGGGCATGCGGCACAACTACGTAGCGCGGCGGCATAACGCAATGCGGCGCATTTGAGCATCTCGGATCTCGGCGCAATGACGGAACACGGTGGAATTAGGTATTGCGGCAAGAATAACAGTGCGGCACAATCAAGGCATGTGGCACAACTGAGGAATGCCGCTTAATTAACAAAAATATCATTACATCGTTATGTGTAGCGAGGAAGTCAAGATTGCAAATTGGAAGATTGCGCAGCAAATCGCACAACCTGCGCAACAGGATTCGGCGCGCGATTCAAAAGATCCGGGCGCGGTCAACGACTACGGCGTTAGGTTTATATGGTGTTCAGCCTGTTTCTCAAATAATCCTTCCGGAAATACTGGCGCCCTACTACCACGCCGACCTGATGCCGCCCGGACCTGAGTCTTCTGTACTGGCCCTGGAAACAGCGGGGCACCCACTTAAAGCCCACGCCGTGAATACGCCATTTACGTGGTATTCTCCCTGCTCATGGTCTTAGCTTCTCCTACTGCCAGAATTATACCATACAAATTCCAATTGGACGATTTTTCGTGACAAAAGCCTTTTCACCCGGTGGTATCTCCCGAAAGGCCTTACATCGGATTGATGGTCTCGAAGCGGGTACCCCACCCACTGGGAACAATACCCGCCTACAGGTGCAGGGGCCCCTATGACACCACTATTCGGCACTACTCTTGCAGGACGCTAGCCCACACCTCCGACAGAACATCCATTCCCACTGCATGAGCTGTAACTTTTTTCTTGAAGGGAAGATGATCGCTTCCCACTGCATGATCTAGATATTTCAGGGCAGGTAGATAGATCATATATCCCCGATATGTACGATCTACTGTAGATCATATTGTTTTAGGGTGGGAGCTGTGTGATAATCTGCATGATCTAACGCTGTACTGTACAGGTCCTGCACAGCACCTCAGAACAGCAGGTGAGGAACTGAATCATTTACATCATCTACAGCCGTAAATACGTTAGACACTGCCTACAATCTTTCATTTTATTGCACTTTTCAAACCCTACTTACTATCTTCGCCCTGCTTTTCTCCCTCCCGTACAAAATTGTCATACTCAGACCAACCAGTCACGTCACAGAGCATGCCTCACCCCCCCGCCTCCCCACTGCGAGAGAGAAGGCGCTAATAATAGAATACGCTAGGAAATCGAGGGTGACGGTAAACCTCGAGAAGGGGGCAGTAGCTATATGTAACGAAGATGAGGTGAACCCGGTAAATTTCGGTTGAAAGTGGGGAGAAGATGCATGGCCGACCGTAGACCAGTATATTTACCTTGGCGTAGATATCTCAAAAGACTGCTCTTGGGATACAGACATCGCAAAAGTAATAGGAAAGGGTAAAACACAACCTAGACAATATGGATACGACCCTAACAGACTCGCACCTTGCCACTAGGATCAAGAAACGTATCCTCATGAATGTGATGATACCAACGCTAGAACATGCAGGACAAGTATGGAAGGCGAACGCCAAGTTCGTACGACAGCTGGAAACAGTACAGATGACTGCAGCTGAAAAAATACTACGATGCTCAGTACAATTCGTAATACAGTATTAAGAGCAGAACTGGGAATGTATCCACTCAAGACAAACAGAGACATGAGAAAGTTGAAACGGCAATACAGGCAAGTAGAGAGTAAGGAACATGCCAAAAAAGAGCCAGCCAAAGTCGATAGAGCAGCATGGGAGAAAGTAACAAAAGGGCGAGCTGGAATAAGGTGGGACAGCGTACTTGATAAAGGAAGGATATACAGGCAGTGTAGTAGGAGGAAACCAAGAAGACATTACGTCCGCAGAGGAGTTTGGGAGGTACAAGGAACAAGTAGCAGAAAGGACAGAAAGAAGCGAAAAGCTAGCGCTAAGAAACAAGGTGAAATCGGAGAAACACTCAAGAGATATACGGGGCATTAAGCGAAGGGATGTGTAGTTGACCTGGAACTGCCAGAAAGAAGAAACAGGTATACACCAGTAGCCGGAAAAAGGAAGTGGATGCACACATGTGCCCGCGTGGCAAAGCAGTATTAAAGAGTAGAAATTACGTACTGGTACTGTAGTATTAATAGGAGAATGTGAAATGTACAAGGAGGAACGGGGCGCGCTAAAAGAGGAGATAAGGACAACAGACGGATGCGGTACGGGACAAGTTTGGTACATTAGATAGCAGCGAGAAAACGATCGCTAACCGGGAGATAGATGGTGGCAACAGGTGGCGAAACAGGTAGGGGATAAGACTATTACGGGGGTCCGTAGTTAACGGGACCAAATTTTTTTAGTAAAAATAGGTAAATATATAGGTTTTTATGTATACCATAGGTCCTGTTAACTATGGACCCCCGTAATAGCATTTTTTTTCTATGTGATACATGGAGACGATTTAAGGAGCGCCCAAATGTTGGAGGTGTCTCTATCAGGAGTAGGAACGGTGCTCCGTCTCGAAAGGGATGAGTGGTCAACGGTAAAACGACCAAGGCAAGCAACAAACGAGTGCGCACCCCCCCACACACTACGGTGTGTGCCTCGTTATATACCGCAAGAATTCAGCCCTTTCTTCCCCCTACGGCAGTCAAACTCCCGTCGAATTGTGCCTACCCAAGCTATGCGCTCTCAGCACTTGCTTCCTTTTTATTTATCGCGATGAAACAAAAAAACTCACCACGGTGGGATTTGAACCCAAGGCTCAACTCTAGTATTAGTAGTACACGGGAGCACAGCAGTAATCAGAACCAGTTATGGTGTGTAGACATAATATTAATATTTCGTGGGTTCTGGTTATTAATAGCACCCTTTTAGGACTCAAGTGCAGTCCAGTTTGGGGACAAACTACTTACAATTAGGGTGCTTTGTCCCCGAAACGGAACTGGGGTCCTGAAAGGCTTATACTTAACCCTTTTACAGCACTAGTAGCTACTGCACTCCCTTTTCGGGGACAAACCGGTCAAATTCTAAGTAGTTTGTCCCCAAAAGTGGAGTGCGGTTACAAAAGGGTTAACAGCATTTCAGGGGGACCGGGGCCACTGCTGCTGCTGCTGCTGCTGTGTACAGAACAAAGCGACTTACAAGCAGTAGGAGTATTGGTACCTTACGTGTATACTGCTGGTCACCCTACATACTGCCGCTGAACAAAGCGACTTACAAGCAGTAGGAGTATTGGTACCTTACGTGTATACTGCTGGTCACCCTACATATTGCCGCTGAAATCGCTTGGCACTTGGCACAGCAGATGGGAGTAACCTTTCTACAGCAGTAGAGGTACTGCTGCAGCCCCGTTTAGGAGACAAACCGATCAAAATATTACTATTATAGTGCAGCAGTCCCCACCACGGGACTGCAGCCCTACAACGGCTAACCAGCAGTGTGACAGGAGTATGCGGAGTAGTTATTAATGGTGCCTGTTGTCGCCATAGTAGTAGTGCCGGCATTGTTTTCTTGTCCCTTTTTTTTTAATCCCTGGCTGTCCCCTGCATACCGGCACTCACCACAAGTACAGCACTGGTAAAGGAACCGCTACGAGTGCTGCTGTGTTGGTACAACAATGGTTGAATGGGTCTAGGGTTGACGGTTCGCTACATTTTCTTTGTTTTTTATTCTTTGCTTTTTTTTTGTTTGTTTTTTTTGTTTTCACTTTCATATAATGTGTGTGTGTGTCATGCCTGTCGTATCCAGACATGACATCGCACTACTGTTTACTCTGCTTGCTGCATGCCAACGTACGAAGCATCTCTGTGTGTGTCCTTCACATTGAACCGTTCTTTCTACCCGTCGACATTCAGCAAAACCGGTGTCGGTGACGATGCTTGATTCTAGAAGAAATACAAGTTCTGTGGTCACAAAGCTACGCCACAGCAGAGATACTACGTTGCCACGTATGCAGTAAGCACAACTGTAGTGGGCAATGCAATGCCATGTCATGATACTGGATACGACAGGCACGATATACACGTTCTATGAAATAGAGAAACGAAAGGAAACAAAGAAAAAACAAAAACAAGCAAGACATCTCGAAAAGAGAAAAAGACGAAGAAACAACCAGTGTCCGTGCCGATTCTTCAATCCTATTATAGAAGAGATACAAGTTCTGTGGTCACAAAGCTACGCCACAGCAGAGATACTACGTTGCCACGTATGCAGTAAGGACAGTGGGCAAGGCAATGCCGTGTCATCATACTGGATACGACAGACACGATAGACGCATTCTAAAAAATAGAGTAACGAAAGGGAACAAATAAAAAACAAAAAAAAGACAAAATCGAAGGAGAAAAAGGAAAGAGAAAAAATATACGAAACAAACTGCCGTGCACCCCGCCGCAGGGGATGTGGCAAAAACACTTGAAAAGAACGAGCTGGAAAAAAAAGAAAAAGAAGAAAAACACCACTACTTATCGTAAACAGAGGAAGACTAAGAACCAAGGGAAACTATTAGTAAGAGACAACCCAAAGCACAACGCATCCTCCAGTTAGCGGCAGCAGTTTGTGGTACGAGTAGCATAGCCAGGTTCTCCCTGTTAGTCCGCCTGGTACCTTGCTACCCTGTCTGCCGCCTCCGTCCTGCGTTCGTCAACTATGCCCGGCCCCTCGGCGTCAGAAAATACGTAACAAGCAACGCAGGCTCGTCATCTACCCACGCCACACGAGTCCTTCAATAAGGCATACCAATCGAAGAAAAAAATGAAAATCACGGAGCATCAGCGCTGTAGGGTAGTTTTGTGACACAGAAATTGCATCGCTCTATGACTGTAGAATCAGCACGGACTCTGGTTTTGCTGGATGTCGACGGGTAGAAAGGACGGTCCAATGTGAAGGACACACACACATCCGTTGGTGTCGTACACAGGTGACCCTCAACCATAACATCGAAAATCTGGTAAACGCCCGTCCTGATGTCCTGATCCCACGCTGAACGCCACAACGAGGTACCGGAATCACTCCAAAGAATAAATTACTGGAACCTTCTACAGGACAGGTCCTCACGCGAAGACTCCGACGGTGTGTTATCCGATCACATCTACCGCCGTATCACACTTGTGATGATAAGGAACACACTATAAATACTATTACGGGGGGGGGCATAGTTAATAGGACCTATGGTATACATAAAAACCTATATATTTACCTATTAATTACTAACAGTATTTGGTCCTATTTACTATGGTCCCCCGTAATAATTGGGTGATAAGAAAACACACCCCCGCGAACGAATTTCCAAGGTGCTTTTCCCGACAACGGCGAGAGCGCAAAACGTAAAGCGATAAGCGATAAATACATACGCCCGCATGCGGCAACAGGTTTGTCTCAACGAGATGTTTCCAAAGGCAGCAGCATTCCCATGTCGTGGCGAGTGCTTCTCTTGTTACGAAGAAAACCCGCTCGGAAATAAATTCGGCACAGGGCAAGTGCTACTTCATCTTATCACACGAGTTTCACGCTTTTTATACACCCCTCGAGTACTGGGTATGCTTATTAATAGGTCATACTCGTGTATGTACCCGAGAGACCCCATAGCACGGTATCGGTATACCCAGCACAGGAGCGGTGTACCATCATCCCTTTCAAGCCATATAGTGCAGGTGAGACCAGGTACGAGATAAACCGGCTTGTCGCGAGAAAACAACACTACTTGGAAATAGTGTACGGTATTATTTCAGCATATATGTACGCACTGCTGCAGTAACAAATAAGACCAAAACGGAGATAATACCACGTAAATCGGCTTGTCACGAGATGATCTTGACCCTTGTAATACTGCGGTCCTGTTTTCGAGACAAACCACTTGGAATTAGAGTGGTTTCTCAAAAATCGGGACTGCGGTACAAAAGGAGTTAAGATGGGTGTATTGCACCATTCCTGTATTTTTAATATGCTCCCACCCTACTGACCACACACCCTTGCAACTATCCTCCAACAAAAAAAGCGCCTGCGATCTCCAACAATTCTAAGGAACCGTCAACCTCGGTGAAATACTATTTAATACTATCCGCCTCTAACCGCCATCGCAAATAAACATTGCAACCGTTACAGTAGTCTTCTTCGCCTTTGAACTGTGTTTTTGAGGCCTGTTAATAGATTACATTCAGGTCGGTTCAGATTAGCAGATACGAACGACCCTCCGTTTCCGATCAAAACTATGATCAATATCTACGCAATGTCTGCTTGATCGGTGGAAACCTGACGTGCTCTGTCCCAGCATTGTAGGGGTAAAAAAAGTCAGGAGTCGGGCAGTCATCAAGCAGTCAGATAACCGATGGTGTCCGTCAAGGCACTTCCATCCGTCTAGACAGATTGTGCTCTATCCCCGCTAGAAAAGCGCTTTAATATCTGTATAGAAACCCATATTTTTTCATATTGTTTTGTGAGAAATCGAACTACGATATAGTACTTGTTTCGATGCGTACATGCGTACGGTGCTACTCATAACCTGCTATATATTGCGTGCGCCCGCGCGCCATGCTGCACGAAGCGGCACTGATTTAAATATTGTAGACAAAAAACAAGGAAAATAGAAAATAGAGCGTTTCGATCATTTGGCCAGGCGTCGAGAAAAAAAACGGGATTTTAACTCCGTGTCCCCGGGTTTTGCCGCTGAGGCACGTCCGTCAAGGCATGACCCCGTCCGTCTAGGGGCAAAAGTGCCTTCTCCTGACATCTTCGGCAGGGGTGCAGGGGTCTATCGTCGTACGACTACGGTCATGCATGATACGAGCACATCCAGCTGGCGTAAATCAGCCCGGTCAAGCGAACTTCCTCAGACGTGCCCGAATAAAATGGTGATGTTCTAATGAGGGAAGGATCTCGACACGAAACTGAAAAGCTATTTTCCCGACGGTGACAGTATTGTCAGCTAACGGCGAGCGGCCACCACCCCGACCCGGAACTCTAAACTTGTAACCCTAACCAGAGAGAGGCCTGCTTGGTTGGTGTGCGAGCTGGTCGTTGTGTTCGGAAAGGCTCTATTGACGGTTCGGGCGCATCTGAGTATTTTCGCCGCAACTGGCGCGGAATCGCGTACAACGTACAACACCCCCTGCCCATCGTCTACCAAAATGATCCGTTCCATGCACATACGCACATATCAGTCACAACGGTCACCTGTGGATGTTTGGTTTCGACCAAAGATCCAAAAGATGTCACTAATAGTACAGCCCCTTTATTTGAGATATGGTTGATGAGATACGTTTTGTTTTATTTTCCCCCTCTCATTTGATACATTTGCCCTTCTTTTTCCTCTTCCTCGGTCGTAACCCAGATAGTGAGACATGGATATCGATTTAAAGATAATGAGCTACAGATATTGAGATATTCATCATGTGCTCAAATCTACCGTTGAAGGCCTCCCTTCGCCCACGATAACCCAGCCGTTAGGTAGGGTACACGGTCCAACTGAAGTATATGCCTTCGATACATGGGCACAAACGATCCAGATCTTCGCATCCCATCCGACGCACACACATACTTTAAGATATTGACCCCTTCGTACGCAGAGCAGGCACTAGAGAATACGTGTCCCAAAAATCACAACCCATGGAAATTTGCCTTCTGTCCGATTCCGAACTACACTTGACACGGATTGCCATTACTAAACAGAACCAAACGTGGTGTGTAGACATGGGGGGGATACGTGGTTTTAGCCTCGATCATGCTGGGCGAGTGACTTGTGGGACTCTTTTGCATTGCAACTCGGAGACCAACTTGTACCATCCCACATATGACGCAGTGGCCTGACCGTTTCTGTAACCGTCAGTTTTATCGTCAATCTCAACCTCTCAAGTTCCGAGACGGAAAATATAGGCCACCCCAGGGAAGAAACGGTCCCATCTCGGATCAGAACGCCTTACAATCCACACTTTCCACGAATCGGGAACGAAATCGGTGAAACCCCTAGGAACCAAAAGGCCCCGCACGCACGGTGTGGAAACCTCAATTCTGGGTTCACCATAAGCTGGTTTACGCTGAGCTGACGGCACGACGGCACCCGGAGAGGATACGGTCACATCCCCGGGTCATAAAGTCTTCAAAATATCCACGTACAACTCCAACAAATCGGGAACGAAAGCGGCGACCCCGCGGAACGATACAGCCCCGCACGCACGGTGTGGAAACCCCAACTCTGGGTTCACTGGCTGAGATTTTGTGACGCAGGCGGCACTCCGGGAGGATACGGTCGCATTCCCCCATCCGAAAAAAACCTTGCTATCCATCGACAATTTTAACGAATCGGGGACAAAAGTGACGATCCCTCAGGATGATTCCGCCTCGTACGGTACAGAAACCCCAACTTTGGTACACCATTGGCTGGGGTGAATCCAGAGACACCCAAGGAGGATACGGTCACATTCCCAGATCTGAAAGCCTTCCCTATACCTACAACTCTGACAGATAAAAAAGTCTTCTCTTATTTATAACCCCAACGGTCGGGGACGAAAGCGGCGACACCCGGAGCAATACCACCCCTACGGTGTGCAGACCTCGACACCGGGTACATCATTGGTTAATTCCTGGGTTTCGTGGAGCCAGCATCTTGTTTTCATGCTTTCGGGGCGCCATGGCTATAAATGGTTAAAAAAAACAGGGAATTCCACATATGAGTTAATTTCTCCGTCGCATTTCTTTTCTTCGCCCCATTTCTTGTCCCGCTTCCGCCCTTTTGTAAAACACGTCCTCTCAGTATGGTTGCATATCAGCCACTTTACTGCCCCCCCGAATACTACTATTAATACTACGGTGCAGTGGCCACACCAGAAAACAAATCAATGGATTCGACGCCGTCATTCAATTCACGAAAGTCCGCGTAACAAGCGGTTCTTTATAGGATGCAGCTCACACATCACGCGGCTCGCCCAACACCTCACGGTGCTTCGCGCTTGGTGCAATCAACGTCTGCCTGGTCGGTAAAAACCCGACGTGCTCGTCCCGGCATCGTAGGAATGCGCGGGTCTATGATTATACCACTACGGCCATGCATGATAATGAGTACACCCCCCCCTCCCTGCTTCGATGCGCGACTTCATTTTCATAGCGATCAAGAGTTCGTTCTTAGCTACTAGTCGAATTTCGTCGATTCGTGCTGCGCGTTGTAGCGGCCAACAACTCCAGAAGAGGTTCTCGGAAAAACGTGCGGTTCTTGATGGTTAGGTAACAACCCCTAGTTAGAATCCCCTCCAAAATTACGTTGGAAACCTTTCCTTTGCTATGCGTACAGTATTCTTGTTCTTGAAAGGGGATGATAGCGATCAATCGCAACTTGTTTTCGGTAGCGGTTCTTGGGTGCGGTGTCATCACAACCACTCATTGAGAGCTTCGTACTCCAATCCGCGTCTCATACATATATCGCCCTGCGTCGCAATTGTGGCAACTCGCACCTCCTCTCGCCGAATGTTGGGCTGAATGTTGGAGGAGTCTCTGATAGGAATAGGAACGGTGCTCCGTCTCGAAAGGGATGATTGAGTCAATGTCAATTGACGAAGGCAAGCAACGAAAAAGTAACCCGCCACCCGCCACCCACCCCCTTCACCAGTAGTGCGGGGTGCTTGACCAGCAGTCCAGGCCGGTTGAAGTGGGCGATGCTGCAGTTGTCACTTTTGATCGACAATGAGTCAATTTCTTTCAAGTGCTAAATAATTTTCACAAGGTCGAGGTTACACCCAGCTCGAGCGAGGATGGCGAGCATTAGGGCGTGTCTTAACCCCCCCCAGAGAGCATGGGAACGAGCGGAACGGAACGAGGCTGTTCGTGGTCATTCGTTCCGTGCCTGAGTAAAAAAACGTGTTTGGGTCCATGCAGAATTCTGGGCCTCGCCAGCCGAATCAGTACGAACGGTATCTTTTGAACATGCCAGAGCACATTGATTGGTGTCCACATCCATCTTCGGTGGTGTCCATCTACATCAAATAAGATCCTATATGTTCCCGTTCGGTAGGGCCGTTCGGTCCTCCCAAACAAGAAAAAAAGGGTGCAACACTTCTTCCTCTTCCTAGATCTACAGGTTTCCTCGGGCTGCACCGAATCTATTCGTTTCCCACAACCAATCAGCATCAATTCATGCAGCAAATAATATTCCATCCGATTCGTTCCCATGCTCTCTGGGGGGGGTTAAGACACACCCTTAGTGTGGCGCACGGCGCAGAAAATAAACGAACGCCCCCCGCTTGATGATCATACGTTCTCCTCATGTGTGGTACCAGTATGATCTACGCATTGAAACTAAGGCTAAAAATGCTGGCACCAAACGCTTCTGTGGAAGTTAGCCACCAAAAACGAGGTCCCCTTACAATCTGGGAGAAAGGATCTTTAGGTTGGTAGGCTGTTCAGGTGTTTTGTTTCCTGTTGGGATCAAGGCACGGGCGAAGACCCAACCCAACCCCTGACTCTAACACTAACCCTAACCCTAAACCGCAGCCAAAACGGGCCAAAACTGGTCATAAACGCGGCATTTTTTAGGTTGGTAGGCTGTTCAGGTGTTTTGGTTCCTGTTGGGATCAAGGTACGGCCGAAGACCCAACCCAACCCCTGACTCTAACCCTAACCCTAACCCTGACCCTCACCCGAAACCGCAGCCAAAACGGGCCAAAACTGGCCATAACCGCGGCTGCGCCGCGTTTGCATCGAACCAGGAAATTTCTCAACTCCATTGCGGACGACGATTCCGAAGTGCAGACGGCGCTACGCAATTTTCAAGCCAGAACACCCCGGAAGATAATTTCTCCCAGATTGCTAAACCTATTCGCGAAACCCACTCCACCACACTCACCACGTTCGTAAACCTGCCATTTAAATGTCTCAAACAGCCGTATGTCAGGAGCCCCGATGAGTTTGCGAGCATCCATATGTATTAATAGTGGCAACTTTCCTTCCCCTTACGCGTAGTCTGGAAAAGTCGAGCGCTGAAAACGATCAAACCCAGCCCTGTGCAAATTCAACGATTTTTACTCTAGACAGGTCTATTAATAGAAGGCATATTGTGACGTCAAACCTGCAGAAACTGCAACACATATACAGCAATACTTGCTACCAGGTACATCGAGGTCTACTAAAAATCCGGACTTTTCATAAGATCCAAAAAATTGTTTCTTTATGGGAACGTATATATGCATGTACATATTGGTGTAGCGAGTCTCTTTGGGCGTCGAGCATGGGAAAACAGGCCTTTCCTGCATCGTTTCAGAGCGTAATATCTGTAGTAAGCACTGCGCTGCCATCGCCTGTATTGCAGGGTAGAACGTAACGAGGGTCAGCTTGGAGGGCTCAGGTCCGGGCGAGATCAGGTCGAGGTGAGGATGAGAGTGCCAGCGGGAGCAGGCCGAGGGTGTGCAAGCATTTCTTTGCGTACCTGGTGTGCAATTAGGTGTCGCCTGCGTTGGAAATATGTTTTAATAGCCCGCGCTTCGGTTCCTGGACTGACTACCTCCGACGACACAACCGCAGCCACAGAGTATTAATAGTATAATAGTATAGGGCACGTATTTCATAAGAGGAAAACGAGATATAAGAAAGACAGGCTGCGATGTGCACCAAAAAAAGAAAATCGGGACTTCTTGTAGTGAAATTAGTGTAGAACGCACCCATTTTCCAAAAAGAAACCCAGCTTTGGCAGTTTTCCTGTTTCTGATCAAGGGGCGTCCTGTACTGTACGACTCTTGACGCAGGAATAAGAAATTCGGGAGTCGTTATACTGAAGTTAATCTAAGGGTGTGTCTAAACAGAACCGAAAAGCTCAATCGAAAATCGATTTCATTTCGATTTCGATAAAAATTTGCCGAGGTGTCCAACCAGAATCGAAAACTGAAAATAGAAATCCAGGCGAAAGCAACGGAGAGCACAACCTACTACTCGTAGGCCGTTCGCACCTCTGCACACATGCCGGCAACCTAGCACTCGGTAGCACAGATGCACCACACAAGCAGGCAAACGCAACGGCAATTCGATTCCGAGAGGTCGTTGGGCCTCCCATGGAGGTGGTGGCGCGTCCGACGTTGACGCCCCGAGATCAAACTTGAAACTATACTGAGAAAGAACTTCCGACCTCGTTCTCGAGGGTATCATCTTGAATTTTCCGAACGCCGGGAAACAAAGGCCCGAGAACGTCGGGGCTGGTGTTGTGGTTCGCTTGCTGGCTGTTTACGGGGGGTCTGTGCGGCTGTGTTGCCGTGCTAGCTGTGGGTTGCATGCTGTGTACGGCGGTCCTGATGTGACATTTTGACGTGGCTGCGCTGACCAGTAGGACCACCTGAATTGTTGCTGTTCATGCTTTCGATTTCCTTTTCGATCCCCAGCCGTCAACTTTTTGATTTTGGGTTGTAAATCGTTCATTTTTTCGGAACCTACAAAACAAAGGGGGACACGTTTTGACCAGGGACCAATCAGCGCCTTGTTTAGTATCAATTCGATTTTCGATTTTCGATTTCGACTCTGTGTGGACACACCCTGAAACGCACCTAGTGTCACATAACAAACACAGCCTCCAGCAGGTTTCCTTTTTCTCATTAGGCGTCCTGCACTGTACGACGACAGGGGCTAAAGAGGCCTTGACGGAGGGGCGCACGACAATTTAATGGACCACGCACAAAAGACAAGTATACAAGACGATACCGCACTCCTGCAAAGGCCGTAACCAAAAACAAACCACAGTAGTAGTGGAGTGAGAGAACTGGACGGATCCACGAAAACCGAATATTTTTCAAAGCTCTATTTTACTTGGTTTTCGTACAACCTCCTGTCAATGATCAAACGACCAAGGCGAGCAACAAATGAGTACGCCCCCCTCTCCCCCCTTGAAAATGGGTGGGGTGTCGGCTTTTTGAGTTGCGTGCACCCCTCTGCTCGACGCGTCAAAAACACTCATCTCAGTATGCAACATCTATGCTGCCTTGTGGCTCGGTCTATGCTGCCTTGTGGCTCGGACTTGGCTCGGACGTTATTTACTAATCTTTTTAGAACCGCACTGCCGTTTTGGGGACAAAGTGCAGTACGATTACGGGGGACCAGAGTAAATAGGACCTACGGTACACACAAAAACCTATACATTCACCTATTTTTTTTCAACCATATGTGGTCCTATTTACTATGGTCCACCGTCATAGATAATTCGAGTAGTTTGTCCCCAAAACAGGAGCGCAGTCCACCGCTTGCTTCACCCGGCTATGCAACCTCACGTCACTTGACTTCAATTGACTTCGCCTCTACTTGTTTTGGTTTTGGTAGTGAATAGTGGTCAGCGATGAATCGCTAATTACAGCAGTAGTTCAGTTCAGTTTCGCCACGCGTTCCCCCTGAAGTCCTTGCATTGGGGTTATAAACGACCGGTCTCTTCGAATATACCTGCTACCGTCTGCTACTGCTGCTGTTGTATGCAGCACGCGATCGAAATGTATCACAAACAGGTTGCAAAGACGAGTATCGATAACCGTTTCGATCTCATCACAGCTGAGGCGTCTATCTGTTATTTCCAAAAACGAACGCGCATCATGATGATACTGCTCGTGTATATACTGCTGCGCGATCACACCATGACTGCTAATACTGCATGACTGATGAGAATCTTCCAGTAATGTCGGCCGAAATACTGCAAGTACCGGCAGAACCAGCAGAGTACAGAATTCCGAGTACAAGCAGCATCCGCGGCACAAACGTCCGAAATACTTCCAGGCATACGGTATACTCGTACAGAGTACAACGTCAGAGTACTCGCAGTATTGAACCCTGAGAAAATGCTCGAGCACTCGCAGTATGAGCGGCATCGAACCCAGCGGACATACTGGCAGGATTTCCCCCCGAAAACACCATACTTTACTTGCCCACTATTGGGGGGATGGATCTGTGGACCTTTGCTATAACGAGGTGGGTCTGATCCGCAGAGCACGGCATGTTGTTGTCTTCATGTATAAAAACGGGGGGGGGGGAACGTGCATCCGACAGGGCGCTTGCGACCGCAGAGGCGGAGAAATTGCACGTACGTGCAAGGCTATTGAGATTTTGCACGTAAATTCAATATGGTTGTATCCACGGCAGGAGTTCTTGTAGATTTGTATGGCCGACACGGTACAAAATGGGTTCGGGGAGCCCAGTCGGCCTCCGGCGGCTCCCGCGGAGGGCTCATTACTGCTGTTACATTCCTGCACCAAGTGGGAGAAAGGTGTCAAATGGGACGAGCGCACTGCGGGGTCAAAATACCAAATGGGAGGAGGGTGCCAGGTGGTAAAACAGATACCTGGTACGTAAATCAAAATAGCCTTGGGCGCACGTGCAAGTTCTCCGCCGGTGCTCCGACGGTGCCCCCTTCACTAGCCTGGGGGGGGGTGGTGGTCACCGCGTCGCCGCGGCAAAAATCCTGGTCGGATCCAGTCTCCTGGCCCGTAGAGCTACCAGCTCAATTTCGTGTATGTATGTACCAGGTATTAATATAGCACATACCTGGTAGCATAGTACAGAAACACTACAATTGTAGATGTCGACGTGAAGTCAATAAACATGATAACTGAAGGTCTTTCAGCCGATCGCCAGCGACGTAGACAATCTCAGATTGCTCTACGCTTGCCCAGTCCGCTACTCGTACAACATTAATATCTCTGTTCCTCACGTTCGCTCGTCCTTCCACGCCATGGGAACAACCACTCGCAACCAGAACCAGGGGCCACGTTACACACGATCACACGACCACGCTATGCGTACGACAGCAGTTGCATAGACTACCTGGTTATTGACGCAACTCTTTGCGGATACGAGTCTGAGGGAGAAAACTACAGGTCGGACTTGGGACTCTACTCTGTTATTTAGTGTTGAGTTTTGGCCGTGGCCGTTTTACCTAGTGGAAACCCCGATACCATTGTGGCGGACAAAAGTCGTGTGGGAGCAGGGTGCCTCTTGGGTCCTGCCGGTGGCTAATTCTATTTTGGTGGGTATTGCCGGTGACGAAATATTCTACCCAGGGTCAGAAGGCTCAGGTCCGGGTAGGATCAGGAGCCGGGTGCCCTCCCTGCCTACAAAAAGTGGGAGCAGGGTGGGAAAAAACCACAACCTTTCAGACTCTCTACAGGCTCGTGTTGAGAAAAAAGAAAGGTTGAGTTGCTCTGAGTAGGTGTCCATTATGTATTTGTGTGGTGTTATCGTATCCCGGTATTACCATTTAACAGCAGTAGAATCTCTCACTTTGTCCATTTATGCAACAATTTTCAGTATGAGGTGAAAGTTGTCGCAAATCGCTCGGGTACTGGGATGCAAAATGGTCAAGGACTCAATCAAAACCAATACGATATTCGTGTACCACTTAAGGCAGGCGTGACAATAGCAGCAAGACACTGAACATCTATCCTGCCTCGGGGCAGCTGGCTCACAATTCACATTTGGCACACCATACACAAACCACCGTTTCCTATGAAAAGGAAATTAAAAAATCGGAAAACAAAAATCAGGAATAACCAGGGAGAGCTCTAAATACAGCCAGACAGCTGATCCAGCGAGAAAGAGCAAGGCATGACACGCAAGAACCGGAAAAAAATAACACAATCCCATTATAGGGCATTCATGGTAGGGGGGGATGCAGCAGAATGCAAAAATGGTGGTACAAAAACAAATAAATAAAGGAAGAATGAAGAACACTCAAACAAACGAAAACACAAAAACACAAGGAAATGACCACAGATCATGGAAACTATGGAAAAATAAAAAAAGGACCAAAAAGTACGAAAAGATTTTTTTCAATCAACATTTTTTCCCAGTAATGTTTTCACTGGACAATAGTGTCCAAATCCAAACTCGACCAATGCCCACTGATTGATTTTTACTTTTCTCGTATTTCCCTAGGAAAAACGAAAACAAAACACGGTCAAAAACAAAAACGAAAAAAAGAGAGAAGGGGGAACTTCGAGCAGCTCGGAAGAAGCCTCCCTTCGCGAGCGATAGGGTGCATCGAGGGCGCTCTTGCTATTGCACAGACTACTGCTGCAATCCAATGGGTCAAGCGCGAAAGCAGCCCCCTACTTGAGACCATGCGTCTTGGAGCACCAACTGACTTCTAAAAGGACGTTTCAGCAGCGGCCTCTATCCTCTCTCTTCGCTGTTTGAGTGGGTTGCACAGCATCTCACACATTGAGACCAAAGGAGTTCGTCGACTGTCTCTCGAAAACAAATATTGCAACAACAAACGCTCGAGTCGCCCGCGCGCGCATGTTGCTCTCCGGGGGCGGATCGCGACGAGGGCGCGCGGCAACGCACATACGGGGGGAAGGCTTCTGTTAACGTGCTCACCGCTCCACGCTTCCGGCGGCGCCTCCACCTAGTCTCGGCCGAGGCTGGGGTTGTGAACAAAATCCGATCCGAAGTCCTGCTGTTGTTTCTCACTGCTTCCTCCTTTTCCTCTCCTTTCCTTCTGGCAAGGCCGACGCAAACCAGCTTCCGCCCTCCTAGCTCCGTTGCCCCGGGGGGGCGTTCGAGTGTCCCGTCGGCGCGTGGTTACTCCCGTGCTTCACAGATACCCAGGCTGTTAGCCTGCTAACCCACAGGATCACTCAGCCCAAACTTTGTTTGCTACCTGAATTGCCCAACACCCTCGCTCCAAACGGCCCTGCGCTGTTGCGATTGGCGTTTGGTGTGTGTCGGGTTGTAGCTTATATTTTGCTTTTCCTGCAATCTCTGTTGTGCGTTCGGCCGACCTCGACAGAAGGCGGGCAGCTGCCGGTGGAAGCGGATGGAAGCGACTGGGATATTCGGCTAGAGCCGTTCTCTTGCTGTCGGTCGCCGTAAGTTGCTTGACTTGATCCCGAGCCTCGCCAGGCACGGATCTGTTGGTGACTGAAAGGTACGTAAAAGACGTAACAACAACAACACGAACAAGCAGAGACAAGCACAACAAAACACGAGACAAAACCATTTCAGATTCCGCAATTGGCCCGGTGTAACGGGTTCTTTCACCAATGAAATACCATGTAAGCGAAAAGAGACGGAGAATCTGACCAATCAACATATCCTATTATTTCCCGTCAACCCAAAGGCGGGCTGCGGGCTGCCCGCCCGTGCCAGAGCGACAGCGCACAGAGAACAGCAGCATTGCACACACGGCGATTGGCCATAGCAGATAACTGATTGCCTCGATAGGACTGATAATCCCTTATACCGCAGGGAAACCGGACACCATCGCGGGAAACTGACATAGCAGAGGCGAACAAAAGACGCTCGAAGTCGAGCTATAGCTGGTTTTTACGTCAACAGGCCGCTTCGGGCCTGCAGTCTACGTCGACCTATCTGCCTCGAACTGTCTGTGGAAGCTTGTGCGTCGCGACAAACACACATTTGTGCACGTCGGGTCAGTCTCCGCTGACCCCGAAGTCACTTGCACGACGGCAAAGGCCAAGGGAGGCACGATGCGTCGGTCTTCCAAGTCCGCCAAGACTCCTGCGAAGACCTCCGGGTGAGCACTTTTTCCCCATTATATCTAGATTTTAGTGTTCGTCGTCTCTCTCTATTTGCTGTACTTTTTGTGTATACAAGTATTGCCTCGTTCGCGTTGCTGCTACCGCTGCTGCTGCTGCCGCTGCTGCCCCTTCTGCTGGTGTCCTGCACTTCGAGTATATCTTCGTAGCGTGTCGAGTCGACTGCCCTGGTCGACCTAAACCCTTGCAAAACAGCGTGCGTCCTACTTTGACTACCATTGCCCCTTTGACGGACAGCAGTGGCTTGTGCCAGTACGTTGTTGACTACGTACATAATTATAGACAGCGCCCGGCCGCTTGTGCAAACAAACGCGACGGCTCTTCTGGTTGTGACTGCTGTACGTAGACGAGTCTATCTGGTATCACTTCAACACCAATACCCACCACCGGGGCTTGTGCATGTGATGGCAACAGGCCAAAACATTTGACCAAGCCTACCGTAATACAAGCAGTGGTACCTCCTAGTTGATAGCTTACACTTCTGCTGTTGCTTCAGAGCTTCACAGGGGAAAAATGTCAAAAAAAAATGTGACCACTACGATTTCGGCATCGGCAGCCCGGGCTACTGAGGTTTTGGGGCGGGGCGTGTACCCTTGTACCTGGTTGTACCTGGTGCATGCATAGCAGATTAGCACACCCTCGACTCTTGATGAGACGGCACCTGGCATCTGGCATCTGGGAAAGTTTTGGTATCTACGCCTGGGCCTGAGGTAGACTTTTTAATACACGTGGTGGTACTGCTGCTGCTATTAATACGTAATTCTCTTTCATACCACTATTAATAGCTTTTACAGAGTACTTACTATATTAGATCTTTGTTGGTACTTGATCCGCAAATCAATTCTGCCTGATGTAAGCCCATGCATTGCTCTTCTTGTATCAAATCAAATCAAACCAGACAGAAGGTACAAGTGGCTGTAGTATCCCCGGTGGCTTGGTAGGTGGTCCGCGTGCCTGTCAAGATCAATTTCGTGGGTTCAAGTCTATTTCGTGGGTTCAAGTCTCACCGAGTGCATGCTTATAGGGACTTTTTCTTGCATAAAAAAAATCGATAAGCGGAAAGCGCGAAAGCGTGAGTTGGCTACATTCGATGAAAATCGACGAGCAGTGGGAATGCTGAACCCTATGCGCGACAAAAAATAAAGGCACGTACCGGGGGGGAGAAGGGACGACACCTGTGACCACGGCTTGTCCAGAAGATCGTCGAGGGTAAAACCTCCTACGAGAGGACTGGAAAGTAAAAGTGATGATAAAAAAAAAAAAAAAAAAAAAAACGTAATTGTTTTTCTGTACCTGTACGAGTAGTGCTTCTACTTTTTGTGTGTGCATCGTGAATACTGCTGTCACCCGGTAAGTACTCGGCGGGTATGTATGTATAAATGTAGCTTGGGTATGTATACGATTCCGTGTACGAATATTGATTGTACTGCTGACTACCCTCTCAAGTACAATTCGTATCATAAGGACGTGTGTAATACGGTTATACAAGCGCTTCTCGTCGCGGGCGGTTCCGCCCGCTACGCTCGCTCACGAGGAAGAATGGAACGGAACGGAACGGAACAACAGACGGTGCAAACAATTATTAATAGGTGCAAACAGGCGACTTGTAAATGCCAAGAGCTCCATCCTCCATCCAGGAAAATAACCCGAACGCCGCATGCCGTACGTGCGTACATACCCCAGGTAGGGTACTTATTGTTTCATTTTTATACCTGGTATATACGAAAGAGAAAGCACAGCAGCACAGCAAAAACATGGGAAAAAAACAAGAATGAAGAAAATTTCAGAAAAAAAAAAAAAATATTCGTCCCCTCTCATGTAATTATTTTCTGCCTGATTGGAACACCTTGCAACGATCGAAAAGAAAAAATCGAACGGCAGAGCTTCTATGCTACTCTCTCAGCCTCGTACCCCACCCGCCCCTCTCGCGACCGACTCGTCACCGATTCGGTCCGGGTGAAGCTTTCCTCCCTCCCTGTCATAGTGAGCCCCGCTGCCCGCCTCGTGCGAAGCCCGGTGCTCACCGCGGCCCTCGTTCGCCAGCTCGACAATGTTGGTGCTCAGACTGCGTAGCTCTCCCTGTGAACTTCAGCTTAGTCACAAGAATAAGCACCGCTTGGATTTTATTTTGAAGACCAGAACGACCCTTATAGACTCGTACATGATACAACCGACCCCCACCCCCACGCGGATGCCAGGCAGAGCCCATTCATGCTTCCCTCGTGCTTCGATGGACACTCGATGCCTAGCCACGAAAACGGCGACCGCGCTCCGTCCAACCCACCCTCTACCCGCCAGCACCCGCTGACACCCGCGACGGCGCCGTGCTCGCCCGCGGTGCCGTGCTTTAAGTACACGCACAAAGACGAAAGAAGAAAAAAGGGAAAAAAGCTCTCACCGGCAAGTAATAGAAGGAAGCGGTGTCACGGTGGGAGCTCTGAGAGGCCAGGGATGTACCAACCGAGCACGCTCAGAGAGAGAGATCTGTATGTGGGTTTATGTTCAGCAGTACTCGGTCAGAGTAGTTGTCCTCCAAGTACCAGTCATTTCAACTGCGTACGTGCTGGTCCTCCTGGGACTTGGGACAAGCGAGGACTCCGTCGTTTTGGGTGAAACGTACCTCGGGGGCGCCTGCGTCTGACCCCCCTTACCAGCCGGGGGGGGGCGGGGGGGGGGCGGGGGTCACGGCTTTGCCGATACAAAACAATGCATGCACTGCTGTGTTTGGGTCCAGTGTACCGGCATCTGACGCGGCCAGTACATACTGTACCGGCTGAAGCGACGAGGGCCCAACCCTATATATATACAAAAATGACTGGTACTGTCCGTGATGGTACTGGTGTTAACAGTAGACTGTTAGTAAATACCAGGTTCTACGTACCAGTATGACTTACGCAACTGGTAAGCAGAGCTGCTGCTACTGCTGTTCTACCGCTAGTGTCTGCACTCCTATTTCACACCACGTATACCAGTATCTGCTGCCAGTGTAAGTATACTGGCAGTAAACTTATACTGGATTAGAGCACCAGTAGACTGATCAGTATCTGAAACTGAATAGATGATTACGTATTTATGCGTCCCACCAAACGCCATCCCATACCACGGAAACCCTCGAAAACGAAGAAAACTGGATAAACGAGGGAGGGAGGACGGCGGGAGAGACGGGGCGGTTATGCACCTTGGACGAGTCACTACGGTCTCCCGCTACCAACCCAGACCCATATTATTGCACACCTCGCACATTTATTCATCTACCTATAGATAATCTAGGTCACTCAGTTCCTCAACTACCGCTGTGAGAGGTTGTGCAGTGTGATCTATCTATCTGCATAGTACAGCTCCAACCCAGGAAACATGTGCTATTTAATAGATCACACAGACTGTACGACTCCTACCCGGCAACATGCGCTGCAGAGTAGATACCTGGTATACAAGAGATCGCGAATAGATCTGCATTGTAAGATCTAGATCATGAAGTGGGAGTCGATGGCTTGTCCAAGGTGTGCATATATTTGCCCCGGATTGTGAAACGAGGTAGAAATGGCCCCAACAAATTCCTCGGCAGTCGGAGGGCGGCGGTGGCTCGCGGTGAAGCCTCGAGGTTGCGGCTGCCGTAACAGCAGTGTACTGAGGGAAGCCAGTACACGGGCTGCTGATGTACTTACAGTAGTATATTTTGTACTGCCTCCGCCAGCCAATGCCCATCCCTAACTACTACCAGCACTCCACCAGTATACTCTAACTCTGCCATTTGTGCCAATACCCGTACTATTTTACACGTATGTACCAGGTACTAATAATATAATATTTTTCTAAACTGCTGTGCCTGGTACTATTAATATTGATAGTCCTTCTTGCGTACTGCTACGTACCGCGGGTATAATACCACCTTCACTACTATTATTAACACCACCACCTGGCACCTGGTAACGGACTTTTACTATTAATACTCGTACTGATGTTTTCCACTGCCTGTATCACCACACTTATACCAGGTATATCTACTACAGTATTAATAATGATACTATTAGTACAGCTATCTATGACGTCACGTGGCTACATGTACTTGGCTTGGTATCGGCATCTGGGGACGTACAGCAGTAGTATGACATTCTACTGATCTACAACAGCAGTAGTACCACTATCTATTCTATGGAACTATTATAGTCTGTAGTGCGATACGTTGATGATGATGCGCTGGCGTCATCTGTTTATGCTGCTGTACCAGTGTACACCTGAAATGGAATTCATTCCGGCTGACTACGAGTACGTCAACGTTTGTAGTTTTTACTTGAAAGCGGTATGTGCAGTAACATACGAGTTACTCGTACTTGCAGCTTGGTACACCAGCTGTACTCGTACTGGTGCAGCTGTAGATTCCGTACTGCTGTTCTGCGACAGCAACCGCCGCAACTTGCTCGCACTGGCACAGCGTAGACCGTACTATTACTATTAATAGCGGGAGTACAGCAGACCAAGCGTGCTGGCACAGCAGTATATAGCGGTAGACCGTACAAGCAGCACAACAGCAGCAGTAGTATTACCAGTATAGGTTGATGCCAAAGTTGTCAATCAAAGGCTCAAATGTCGCCAGAGCGGTATATACGTACGAGTAGCAGCAATAGCAGCAGTAGCAGCAATAGCAGCAATATCTGCCAGATACACTGCCAGTACTCCCAGTACTAGCAGCAACACCTCAGAGAACGTTATGCCTTAAGCCCCAGCAGTACCCAGTACCTCCTGGAGTATTGTGGGGAGTGATATTAATATAATAGTACTGAGTACGTATATTGCCAGCAGTAGTACGATGTCCCCAAAGACTGGTGTAACTGGTATCATAGCCTGGAATTACGGGGGACCATAGTAAATAGGACCAAATATTGTTAGTAAAAATGGGGACATATATTATTTTTTGTGTGTACCGTAGGTCCTATTTATATGGTCCCCCGTAGTATGTATAGTAGGTAGTACAAGTAATAGGCTTATGTGTGAAGGGTATTACGGGGAAACATAGTAATATAGATAGATATAAATATTATTTTTTTCTTCATCACTTTTACTTTCCAGTCCTCTCGTAGGAGGTTTTACCCTCGACGATCTTCTGGACAAGCCGTGGTCACAGGTGTCGTCCCTTCTCCCTCCCGGTAGGTGCCTTTATTTTTTGTCGCGCACAGGGTTCAGCATTCCCACTGCTCGTCGATTTTCATCGAATGTAGCTAACTCACGCTCTCGCGCTTTCCGCTAATCAATTTTTTATGCAAGAAAAAGTCCCTATGAGCATGCACTCGGTGAGACTTGAACCCACGAAATTGGTCTTGAAAGGCACGCGGACCACCTACCAAGCCACCGGGGACGCCGGCTGGATCCTATACCTATTAATAGTACCTGGTACAGCAGTAGTATTAGTATTAATAGTACTGAGAACTAAACATGGTGTGTGAAAACTTGTTGTAGGGGGATACATTATTTTGGGTCCGTCGTGGGTTCTGATTGATTCTGTTTTTCTTGGGTTTCCTCGCCATTGATTGTCTTCGCCCTTCCGTTCTCTCTCCCTCGTGCCGGGTCACATAGCAGGCTCTCTCTCCTCCCCCCTCCCCGCTACGACTCTTGCCTTCATTTTTTGTGTTGTGGCCACAAGACTTCAACCATTTCTTCTCTCGTCGACTCCTGTCGAGTTGCGCCCACCCACGCTACGCGCTCTCAGAACCCCCACCAAAGCAGTAATAATAGTGATACTAATACTAGTAGTTAGTAGTAATAGTGGCTTATTAATAGTAGTACAGGAGTAGGAGTAAAAAGGGTTCACTCTTGAGTACTCTGTACAATACCGGCTCTCTCACGATAAACCTGAAATCGGACTCAGGCCGACTTTCTTATTCTGATCGCGCTCGAAGGTACACTTTCTTAGTTGGTTGTGCTTTCTTAGTTGGTTGGTCCCCGAGAGGACGTTTTACCTAGTAATGGTGTAGCACTATGAATGGTGCCTTGGGCCCAGGCCAGCCACAGCAAGGGGTGGACATTCTTATACTGTATAGCTTAACCACTGACTCCTAGCTGAGACCTTTCTTATTTTTTTCATTTTTTCCGGGCTGACTTTCTTGTGAGCTACTTCCTTGTGAGCGGGCCGGTACTGCTGTATACGATACTTGTCTTGTAGTAGTACTGGTGCTGTATTAGCTGGTATACCACTGTTCCGAAATATAATGAACATTTGTTTATTTATAGTTCATGCAAATGTTTCTTATATGTCGGGACAGAGTGGTACTATACTCGTAATATTAAGAGCAGTACGTGTGGTGTAAGTTAACAGGTCCTGTGTCTGTGTCTGTGTACTACTACTACCGCTGTGGTGTGCTATGGCGGTATGCTCCTGTACCCGGGTAGAACTTATTTTCCCGATCCCCGCTCTTGCGCAGGGAACCGTGGTCCCGCAAATTTGATTTCGTATACAGCGTAAGTATATATGGTAGGAAGTAACACGCTACCAGGTATTTAATAGCGATGAAACACCCCCACGGACGGGTTTCAAAGCGACCACAGCTATTAATAGGACGTAAACCCCACGCGCTATTTCTACGAAAATGTCTCGACGAGACCTGTCGCGTTGGTGTGCTGGTGTGGTGGTGTGGTGGCGTCCGCTTGCGTGTGCTTTCGTTCATGTGGGGAAAATCTGGTGTGCATTCCGTCCCAGCGGCTGTGTTGCCTCAAGTGTTGCACGGCACGTACAAGCAGTACTACTTCTGTAGCTCTTTCTTTCGTTTTGGGTCTGGCAAGGGAGAAGGTACCAGGCACCACTTTGTCCTCTGCCGGGAGTATATTGTCCGTTTTGATACTCCTATCGAAGGCTTCCCCCAAGGTTGTGTTCCAGCTACTGTAGAGGCCAGAGAGGTAGCGCCTTATCCTTTTGAGCTCTGCGCGGTACATGATGCTTTAGACAATTACCGCTCTCGCCGAAAATACAAGGAGCGTAGGGTCTTCCTATTTATACCTCAATGCTCCTTATATTGTCGGCCTCGGTGGTAGAATACTACATATCTCACTGTAATTTTAAGCGTTCTGCCCTGACAAGGAGAGAGTGTACGTACTGTACTGCTAGAAGGGGTAAGGTTCTAGACCAAGACAAGGCTCCGGGTGAACCCGACGTACGGAGGCTGATGATGGTGCTGTTGGACGGACGGCGCGACTATTTACTACTTACAGCCTTATGGGCTGCAGCAGTTCCTGCAAGTGCAGTCCACGTGTTGTTACTTGTATTTGTGAATGGTTTGCTCGGGTATAGGGGGGTGGGACGGAGTGCCCAATAGACTACACTTTCGTTTTGTGTTGGTCAACACCTCTACCCTGGTCCCACCCGAACCTCATCCCGTTTTGGCACCGTGCTCCCACTTGGTGTTGCAGAAGTAGAATCAGCCCTCCGCAGGACATGACGATATATTACCGGAGGCCGAGAGCGGAAGCGCGAACCGTAATGTTGTAGCCGTAGCCCTATGTAGGTATTGTTAACAATGCCCCTAGCCTAACAAGCGACCTACAGCAGTATGAAGCGAAAAGTGGGCTCTGTCTCGTCAACCTCTTAGGCGGAGGGTGCGCGGCCGTACGAGTACTGCCGTCGCGCTGCACGCGTGTCGTGCATGCACGTCCTTCCGTTGCGCTTCGGACACATCCTCTACCTCAGTGTTACAGCCCGGGATGTTTGGTCTGGCTCATCCATGCTGCGTTCGTCTCCTTTTTTTCGACATTTTTTTTCCCCGTCAAGGACCAAAGTAACCCCTTCGGCACCCCTAGATAGCGTAAAAAAAACTCGAGTCCGCACAGAGGTGCCATCTTTTCTTCGGCACTTGATTTTCTCCAGAAGGGGAAGGAAGATTGCGTTTTCGGAAAGATCTGGTCTACAGTAAAGAGAACCTTCCGAAAATTGAGGGTTTCATGTTCGACTTTAGCGCCCTTGCCGCTGTCCAGAAAACTATCAGTAGGATACCGCTGAAAAAACGAGCGCGCTCCAGTGCGAACCCAGCGCTGTTCAGGTGAGGCATAGGAGCGACTAAAACAATAATAGCATTGGTGTTGTGATGAGCCGTCTACAACGAAAGTACGGGGTAGAATGGTGTCATGCATGGCATATCTTATCCGACGACTCCTCGCACCGTAACTGTAACTGTAGTATAGGACACCATCACTTTCTATGATGTCCTAATCGCGCAGTGGCCGTTTCTGTAGTCGTGACTTCTTTGTCGTCATTTTTATCCTTTGAAGTCCCGAGGGGGTTACTTTATCGACGCTTGATAACATCTTGATAACAGATAACATCATGATGCATCTTGAGAACATCTTGATAACATCTTGATAACATCTTGATAACAGATAACATCATGATAACATCGCCCTTGTCGTTTTGGCAGACTTTAGTGGCTCCCAGAAGAGTGCACTCGTCACCATACTCTAGCCCGTGGTCGCGAGACAGGCTCTAATCATTCTGGAGTAGAAGAATAAGGCTAGCCGGGGGGGGGAAATAAAAAAAAGAGGGCTCGCAGACTCAGAACATCGAAAATTACCGAATACGGAGAATGTATGTACCATTCTGGCCGATAAACTAATCCCGGTTTAATTTCTCATATTTTTTGTAAGAGTTCAAAAGGGCATTCTACGTATCATGGCCGAGATTATGGTGCCCGCTGTATATTTATATTATTAATAGAGGCCACACGGGCATTGCATTCTGGCCGATATCATAATGCCCGCTGTCTGTTATGATTAGAGATGAAGTGGTTTTAATAGTCTGGCCGGTCAAAAGGGAGTACCAGTATCATTCTGAGTACGAGCTTGTTTATTCAATCAAAGCTGAACGCCCGAAGTTTTCGACGCCATGAATACCGCTTGCAAAATCTACCCGAGTGTCGCCTATTTGGTACGAGTACCTGGTATCATATGATACTGACCGTAGTCAACAGCGGAAGACGGTGACATACACATACGTTGCTTTTTTTTGTTAGGGACGTAGGGCTGGCGCTAGCGGCAGGAATGTGTCCCGGCCATGCCACAGGCCTTCAAGAAGGTCAACAGCAGTGGTCAAGCGTTTCCGTGGGAAGATCAACATATTTTTCATGAGTTTTTTTCTGAACGAGCAGGTTCCAGGCAGGCACTCTAAGGCCTGTCTGTAAAGCGCTTGGCGCAACTAGTCGAATACTTGTCGGGGCAGGATCAATATGAACTCCTACTCAACGCCCAAAATCGATGCCACACTGAAACTAGGTAGTTACAAGGCAACGGCGCAAATTATGCTGACATAATAATCCGCACAAAGGTCATACCATCCACGCCGTTTTTAAGAGTTAGGCCGCTTCTTTTGCAGTCGGAAACTAGAATTGAAAAAACCTGTTTCCGATCGGTTATTTTTCCGACTGGATTGTGAATAGCTACCCTTCGTATTGTCCGTCGGATCGAATGTAGAATTATTTTTTCTTTCTGAGTCGTTAGATGTATGGGAGTGACGTTCAATTCATTGACTTTTAATAGCTCCAAGATGCTTCGCCGTAATGCTCGTGGGGTCAGAGAGGTCTTCATCTTCCAGCAGCTGCGCCCAACCACACATACGTGCTGATGTCTGGCTTCTTCCTCGAGCAGCGTGTGAGCTTCACGTGCGGTGCGTTCTCCTCCATATCGTCCTCGAGGCCATCGTGACGCTGGATTTATTCCAAAGTCGTTAAAGCTACAGCCAGCGCAGCAGTTGGTAAAAGATCATCGATACCGCGCACTGCGGTCATCGGGTGCTGTCACGTGCTGCTGCTGACGGGGGTAGATAAGGATGTATCACGCTGACTCGCGCCGAGCAGCAGCAGAAGTTACAGCAGCCAAGCCCGCGTCGCAGATGTTGTGGTGTGGGATCGTGTCTTACGTCGTGTTGTTGTGGCAGGGGTGTGTCATACTCGTACGAGTATGCGGCGGGACTTTCTGACATTTCCGATGCATGAATCCGACTGGCGAGTTGGATCGAATATCTCCATTTTTTGGACTGTCTGGTCCAGTTGGAAATCATTATCGAAAAGCCTTGGATTGAAAGAGCGCTTTTTCAACTGTACAAGAAAGACTTTTTTTTGTCTCCGATCGGAAAACGGCTTTTTTAATCCATGTTTCCGACTGCACAAGAAGAGCCCTTAGACCCTGAAGTTTTGCATACGCGTTCGATATGTCCTTCGCGAGTTTTTTGACGGAACGATGTTTTTTTTGTTCTTTCGTCGAATACGTTCGCCCTGAGAAGTGCTATTTTTTTCCCAGAACGTCAACATCCCAAATAACGAAAAATGAGGCGACGAAAACGAAAACAGACACCTGTTCCCGTCAGTTTTGGTGACGGCTCGAAGAAGTAGTGTACGCAAGAATTCAAGGTCTGACTCGAACTAACGGCCTTAGGATAGGATGTGGTCGACGGCTCAATACCCTCGGAGCCTTTCTTGGCAAGCACGTCGACGGTAGTGCGGTAGTGCAGTATTGAATCGAATTCAATATGATATGATACGATATGATACCGATAAACACAACAAACTAATCGATACGATTTCGATATTTGATACATGGAAGTGTTTACACCTCGGACAAGTCATGATCTACAGTATCTATCTACAGATAGATCATATCTGCAGATAGATCATCTACAGCAGTAGTTCCTCACCTGTCGCTGTGAGAGGTTGGTTGTGCAGTGTGATCTGCACAGTACAGGTCCAATCCAGGAATCATGTGCTCGTAGATTTTGCAGATTATACGGTTCCCACCGGTCAACCTGATCTAAATCATACAAGATCGGGCATCGATCTGCCTTCGATGAGCTATATCACGAAGCGGGAATCAATGATATGTCCCGAGTGTGTGAGCTTTACTTTATTTAGTATCTGCACAATAAAACGCTTGAACATGCCGGGGGATGGAGGGCAAAACACATCCGATATGATAACATAGAAAGTTCGATATCCCGATGTATCGAAACTCTGCGATACAATGTCCGATGTCCAACACTTGTCGGCGTAGGGTGGGGTGGGGTCATCGCCGTTCAGCATCGGCATATTAAAACGCTTATATGCCGGGGGATGGACGGCGAAAAACGGGCGATATGATATGCCAACTTCGATATTCCGATATATCGAAACTCTGCGATACGATATCCGATATCCAACACCAGTCGGCGCAGGACGGGGTGGGTTCGTAGCGGTTCTTTCTTTTTCGCGAGCCGAGGCATTGCATTAGCAAAGAATGGGGGACCTGGTGTAGCTTATGGTAGTGACCCTTGCTCGGGCTCCACACGACGCACGCGCCCGCACAGCAGAATCTCGGCCACCTCGGCTGTCAGCGTCCACACCTCCAGCCGCAAGCGCACGGGGGAGATCGGTTATGAGGCCGTGTAGCTATTTGACACCTCAAATATATCATGTACAGTAGGACAGTAAATACTCCCTACAATAGAGATTTGTGTACCATCTGTCGCAGTGAGAGGCTGCGCAGGATCTGCATAGTAATAGATCCAACCGAGGACACATGCGCTACGTAGATATATACGGGTCCCACCCGGCAATTATGACATATTATTAAATCATACCACGTACACGATACCTGGTACAAGACTTGGAATGATCTGCCTTGAAACATGTAGATTATGACGAGGGAATCGATTTTCTGTCCTAGATGTTCTATTTTTGCTATAGAATTGTGTGGTTCGAGATGGTTGTGGTCTATGTTGCCTTTCTGGCTCAATTGCTCAACTCTTCGTTTTTCTTTTTCCGGGGCTCTTCACGGATCATGACTCCCAGCTCCATCTCGCGGTTCGGGTCGGGAACGCTTCGAAATATCACGGGTCGGTTTTGGGTCAGGAGGTTTTCAATTTATCATGGGATGGGTCTGGTCACCGCTATACCGGACCCGACCCGACCCGACCTGACCCGCGAGATTTGACCGGACCCGTGAACAGTGCTGAATTCATGGTACACTCAACGGAATCCTGAAAAGGCCGTGGTGACAGCGTATGACAGTATCACACAGCAGTTCCTAAGATAACACACCTCATAAGACGATTTTTCCGAGTCGCTTTTCTCTGCACCAAGAAGGGCACACAAAATTCGAAAACGGCGGCTTTCGAAGGAGCCCGTCGATATTTTCCCTTAGACTTTGTAGCGCTCAACAGGTGCACTCCCTCCTTTGTCGAGAAGTACAGTCTTTTGAGGTTTGTCCGTGCTTCTTCCACTCGGTACATACGTGCCTTTTTTTCACGTATAGAGTGGTTCATTCAGGATTTCCACTGATGGTCGGTTCTGATCGACGTTTGGTTTTTGCTAACCCACGCTCTGGTTTTCGCTTTCAGCGACACGAGAAAAAGTACACACACTTTTTTGTTTCCGTTTTTTGTCACATATATAAGAGGCACTCCCCCCCCCCCTCCCTACTACCGTTCTCGCCCCTGCGGTTTTATCGCGAGAAAAACTCAGCATTTTCGTACCTCGTCGACTCGCGTCGAACCGTGCTGCCTGTTGAGCTGTGCGGCCTGCATGAAATCGATCTCAGGTAAAGCCCCAGCCTTCCACGGCGTGCCTGAACCTAAGGTCACGAACAGGCTGCCCACAGGCCACAACTGCTACCACGAGCCGCGAAACCAAGCTCCGGCATGTACATATTATATTAATGTGGTGCTGGAGAGGAGTGAAACCGTATACGGGATGACACTCTGGCCGTGAATATAAAGACCACTTGGTCTTCATGTTAATGCATAAACAGCACTCCCTATACATCCGCGCAGAGTGATATCACGCAACATAGCGCACCCCCTGGGGCGAATTTCCAAGCGGATTTTTCGATTTTTCTCTCAAACATGCCTTATCCCTTGCACAGTAGCACCGCAGTCCCTTCTTGGGGACAAACTACGTAAAAAATTTGAGTTAAAGGTACCCGAAACGGGATTGTAGTTCGAAAAGAGTTGAGGGCCTAGGGCACACACAACTGTCGATGTAATCCCATAGACGTACTGTATATGTAGGCGTTTACACCAACCTTTTGCTGAGAAAACCAGCTTGGAAGTTCGTCCGAGGGGGGTGTGTTATCTTATCACCCTAGGGTGATAATCTAATAGTCTAATATCTATAGTGTCATACGGTATGTGTGCTGAAATCGGCGGTCGTCGGCAGGCAGAATGATCATATCGTGTCTGTTTTAATGTTTTGGTGGTTTTTGGCGGGATTTGGTGTCGTCACAAAGCCTAACAAAACGCTGGAAACATTATCTGAAAATATCAGCAACCGGATTGGTTCAGGTATTTATATCACGGGGGACCATAGTAAATAGGACCTACGGTACACACCAAAACCTATATATTACCTATTTTTACTAACATTATTTGGTCCTATTTACTACTGTATGGTTCCCCGTAATAGTTGATGGTAATATTTTTCGGCGGGCTATGTATAGTATGTATAGTATATAAATGGTACCAGGTATATAGTGGTCGGAACCCACGATCGGCCTAAACACCCTGTAGTATATCCCTGTTAAATGTTCACACACAAAAACCTATATATTTACCTGTTTTTACTACCAATATTTTGTCCCATTTACTATTACGGGGGTACATAGTTAACAGGACCTATGGTGTACATAAAAACCTATATATTTACCTATTTTTACTAACAAAATTTGGTCCTGTTAACTATGGACCCCCGTAATATGATCCCCCGTTATTTTTGGTTCTGATTATTAGTAGTATGTTCCCCCGTACTAATCATGGCCCAAGACGCCCAATGCTGCCAAAGCACTATAAAAATAATACCACTTTGTCCCCAAATATTATGATCTTTTGTTCACTAAAAATCAATAAAAAGGTCCCTATTTTTAGGGACGGTGATATTGACTATGAAGCCTCTTGGGACGACTTGGCTTAAATCTACCCGTTGGGGCGAAGTTCCTCAGATTCTTAGATGTGCTCGAAACGGCAGATAGAGATTTTCCAAGCACAACAAACCAGCTGGCACACCAGCCAAGCACCGGTAGGCCTCTCTCTGGCTAGGGTTAGGGTTGGAGTTAAAGTTAGAGTTTCGGGGCGGGGTGGTGACCGCCGTTAGTCGAAGCCGAAAGTTGTATCACCGTCGGGAAACACATGCCTTACAGTCGCGTGACAAAACACTATTTTTTCTAGCTCACTAGAACAGCATAATCTTATTCGGGCACGTCTGAGGAAGTTCGCCTGGCCTGGAAGATTTACGGCAGCTGTCTTGGGACTTGAAAGGGGAACATGGACGATAAAGGGTTACGGTTCCAGCAACAGCAACACTAGCAGGCCACTGCGTGATTAGTGGAGTGACAACAATTGACGGCAGGAGTCGTCGTACGACACATGCGCAGGCAGCGTATGGTCCTGCCCGTCCGTCTTGCTGGCATCTCACTCGTACAACCCAAAAGACTGATACAAGCCAACTTGTGACATTTGTTTCGGTTGCTCTCTCGGGTTCCCGAGGGAGTTCATATACCCTGGTACGGCTGTGAGTTGGTTGACTAACCGTATAAGACTACTAGACTATCACACGGGTGGTAATATAACACACCTCTTGGGATGAATTTTCGAGTCGGTTTCCTCCGAAACATGCCTTAACCTTTTTAGAACCGCAATGTACATACACCACATACACCTATTCCTCCAAAACATGCCTTAAGCATTTTAGAACCACAGTGTACGTGCACCTAAATCTGAATATAACATTCCCAAGTGTTTTGTGCCCGTATCGGAAGTGCGGTCCTAAACGGGTCAAGGGAGCCACAGAACGAAAATGGTGGCTTTATTACTAGTAAGAATTGGTCGAGGCCTCATAGACGGGCGCGTTGCTCGGCGTTTGCACTGTCCGGGTTGTCGAGAAACCCGGCTCTGAAATGTGTCTCACGGGTGTGCTATCTTATCACAGGGGTGTTACGATATGCCCTACTGATATTGTTATTACGGGGGGCCATAGTAAATAGGACCAAATATTGTTGGTAAAAATAGGGAAATATATAGGTTTTTGTGTTTACCGTAGGTCCTATTCACTATGGTCCCCCGTAATAGTCGCCGACTACTGGTAGCTATTCGTTGGTCAGTGTGTTGTGCGGGATTTTGCGGAGTTCTTTTTTTTTTTTGTTCACCAGGCATCTATCTGGCAATCAATACTCGCAGTGCGTTTGCGGTTCACAAACGTTTTCTGTTGAGCAGTGTTATTGTGGGCTGGTTGGCGCACTGTAGGTTGCTACTCAGCGAATGATCAGCCAGCAACTCCAGCGAAGTCACAGGTCTACCAAGCAAGACTGTTGGATGTCGAACGAGAAAATACAGCTCGATAAAGATAATGTCCCGATTTGAGGCGGCTTGTATTAAAGCCGCTGGGCGCGACTGGAGAATTGCTACTGACATCAATAGTTGCACTGATAAGCTGGAATGAATAAGCCGGCCGCCCCCAATACGACGGTCGTATTGCTCTTACTGGCATACCACCCACCGCCTTACTGGGGAACCCCTACTGTATAGAAGAACAGAAAACGTAATCGATACGAGCTCGATATTTGATACCAGGTATTTTGAAGGTTTCGTTCAATGCCAGTATTTATAGTAGACACGGGGATGCCAGGGGATGGGGGGACAAAACACGTTTGGTACGGTGTTTCGGGATAACGGAACGTTCAATACGATATCCTAGAATAATTTTTCGAGATACCTACAGCTCCTACAGAGACCAGCCTAGATCGGGCCCGAATGCTTCCAGTGCTGTCCTAGCACCGTTCGGTAGGCAAGACCTGTACGCGTTGAGTTGGTTGCTTTTTCAATTGTTTTTTTTGTTATTTCCGGGTTGCTTTTCATATACCTGCTGACTTCAGCGCCTATTACAGCTAACAGTAGGGCTGTTAGTTGGCTGAACTAGTTTGGCGGCGGCTGGTATTACTGGTATTTCTACAGCAGTAGTTGGTTGGGTGGTGATATATGCCACATACGATAGCTGACTTTTAACAACTCGATACCAGGTATACGACACTGCAAGCCACGAACGAACCTACAAGCCACACGCATACAAAACTTAGAACTCCGCAAACTCCCGCAAGGCTGCATGTCTGTAGTTGAATACCTGGTACGTACGTTAAGGATGCGGGTTCTCGCACAGGGGTGATGCGATCGTTTTCCAGCGCAAACTCCCGCAAAGCAGTATAGCTGTAGCACAATACGCGTAGCCAACTACTGTAAGGATGCGAGTTTTCCACAGGGGTGAGATCGTTTTTCAGCTCTCGATTTTCCCGTACTGGGAAGGCTGCCAAAACCGAAAAATATTCCTACTCTAGACGTTAATACAAGGAGCGGTAATATGAAGAAACAACGGTCTCCCAGAGTGGTATTAATATTAAGGGGAACCATAGTAAATAGGACCTACGGTACACACAAGAAACTATATATTTCGCTATTTTTGCGTACAGTATTTGATCCTTTCTACTATGGTCCCCCGTAATATTTGTTTTCGGAAAGATTTGGTCAAGAGTCGACCGTACCGTATCACACCGGGTGATAAGATATCACACCCTCTGGGACGAATTTCAGACCCGGTTTTCTCCAAAACACGGGGGGCATACACAACGAAAATTGTGGCTTTGGAAATATTTGGTGGAGAAGGTGGCATAGACGCATCGCTCGCTCGGCATATATCATATACACCCTTGCGGTTGTCGACAAAGAAACCGAGCTTTGAAAATCGTCAGAGGAGGTGGGGTGTGTTATCTATCTTAAGTCTTAAGTCTTATACGGTAATGTTGGACTTTTTTTAGCGCCCTTGCCGTTGTCGAGAAACTATCAATATCACAATATCACAACATGATAGCGCTCAAAAATGATCGTATCCCTGTGCGATAACCGGTGCTCTTGCGATACTATCTATACCTGGTATTAATAGTCGGCTATCTATTAGTGTCGGCGACTTGGATGTAGTCAGCCAACTGACAGCCCTAGAGAACAGCCTCAATCAAGCATCAAACGCGCTCAGTGCTGCGAGAGCACCCTTTGAGAGATGTACAGCGCCTAGACTGTTGGAGGGAACAGCCTAAATCTAGCTGGAAAAAGTTGAACCCTTGCCATGCACTGTTCGAGAGACGTGCAGGTCTTGGATAGACAGGCTAAATTAATAGCCCCGCAAGTTTTCAGTGCTACACAAGCGCCGGTCTAGTGACGTGCACGCCCTAATGATAGGGAGAGCAACAGGGTCGATTATCACAATAGGGACAGCAGTAGAGCCGATTATCACAACATGGAGAGGAGTAAGGCCGATTATCATGTTTCGGAGAGTAGTTCGGCCGATTATCATAGTAGAGAGAGCAGTCGGGCTGATTATCATAGTAGAGAGAGCAGTCGGGCTGATTATCACAATAGGGAGAGCAGTAGGCTATTCCCAGGGAGAGCAGTAGGCGATCTAAGCCGGCCGACCGTCTTTCATCCATGTCGATACTGAACGCACCACAAGCCACAAACCCACCGGTCAGACAGTCAGACGTACGAACAACTCCGCAAACCGCCGGGAGAAACTGACTGATTCCTACGCGAAACCAACTGATGACTAGTCGGCGGCTTGCGCTACCTAGCCGGCGGCTTACAATACGCAGATAATTGGTATGTAGTTGAGGCAACTCACAGCCCTACGAGGAGAGAAGCCTGAACCAAGTCCTAACACTTTCAGTGCCGGAAGAGCATGGTTCGGGGAGACCTGCAGCGCCTATTGGGGGAGAGAACAGCGTGAACAAGTCCGAAAAAGTCGAGCGCTTTGGCAGCACCGTTCAAAAGACGTACAGGTGTTCGGTACGTACAGATCTGAGGTAGATAGACGCCTTATATACTAAAGCCCGGCGACTTTTCAGTGCCGCCCTAGCACCGTTCGCGTGGCCTACAGGGCCTGTTAATAGAGAAAACAGTTTAAATCGAGCCACAAAACAGCCCCTAGAGAGATGCTTCCAGCTTTGAACCGTTTGCTGGCTGGTGTGGTGATGCAAGAAGTCATGCACGGTGCAGCAGCAGCGGATCATGGTGTCCGGTGGAACAACTGCGGGAAAAAACGCGACTGACTGCGATTCCACGTGACCTCGCTTCTGAGACGCTCCTAAAAGTACTCTCTCTCTCTGTGTCTGTCTATGCTTTTGTGTATGTTGATGCCAAAAAGCAGCAGTCATTGCGAGACATGTTTTTAACGCAGCTGCAGGAGTCTTATGCTAGATACCAGCGCATGATGACGGCGGTAGGTTAGGGGAGTCATCTGTCCATAACTTCCACTCCAGAGTTTTGTGGAGCCTGCTTGTCCTGTGACCGGGGAGTAGATTTTTTGGCGATGGGTTAGTATGAAAGCTACACAACAGCAGCGGCCTATGCGAGGCATGTTTTTATCACAACAATACGAGCCTATGATTTGCGATGTGCGGGACACGAATGTGCGTTATTAGCGATAGCAATAGCCTATGTGGGACATGTGGTCATAGCAGCAGTAATCTATGCAACGAATTAACAACAGCAGGTAGGCTACTGTATGCTACTGTAGGCTACTTACTGTATGCTACTGCATGTCAAGACATCTTGTTTACCCCTTTCGGACCCCGAGACCAGAACAATGGTTGGTAACTTTGGTGTTACCAATCGTCTGTGAGCGACCGAGCGCCCACAAGTGTGGATATGTATGGTATATGGTAGTATCATGGTCGCGCCCGTCCTGTAACGACTCCTTGCTTTCAACCATTGGAACTATTGAGGACACCAGCCGTTGTATTACGGGGGTCCATAGCTAACGGGACCAAAATTTGTTAGTAAAAATAGGTAAATATATAGGTTTTTATGTTTTATGTATACCATAGGTCCTATTAACTATGTACCCCCGTAATAACATCCCCCGATCACGCAGCAGCCGTCGCGGTCATGGCTCCTTTTTATCGACAATTTCCCCCTGTGAAGCCCCAAAAGGATATTGATAGCAGCAATATATATAGCCTGTGCGAGGAATGTCAAACGACAAGCAGACTTTGCGGGGGGCAGCGGCAGCATTTATTAATATTGATTGTAGGGAAATGGTGAAAAAAGAAGGTTAAACCGGTACGCACAGTAGGTAGATGTGGTTGAGTGTTGTTCATGTTGTCCGTTCTTTATATCCATCGACATGTAGCGAGCGCACCCAGTGCCCGTGCCGGTTCTTTACCCTGCTCGTATAGTGAGGTGCAGTATACCTCTATTGTACTATTAGACTATTAGACTATAGACTATCACACCCCCTCGAAGTTATCGACAAGGCGGGGGGGTGCATACGCCGAGCGTCAGGTCTATGGGAAGATGTAGACGAGACATTATTTTCGTCGTGTGCCCCAGGCTCTTAAGGCATGTTTTGGGAAAAATCGGCGCTGAAATCCATCCAAATTTATGCCAGGGTGTGTGTTATCTTATCACCCGTGTGATACTGTAGTGTTACACCGTACCAGGCGTAGTGCAGTGAGGCGTGTGTGTTCTTCATATTGAGCAATGATTTATACCCACCGACATCCAGCACACCCACTGCCCGCGCTGATTTTTCATGCTGCTCGTAGAAATGTACAAACTGTGTCTGTGATCACACACTACGAGACAGTAACATAGTGCTGGTATCGTACATCTCGAATGCAGTACAGGAAGAAGATAGGACACTCTGATGCTCTGCCAATGTACCGGATACGGAAGGCGCAACATGCACAGGCCCAGCACACGAGAAAAAGGGCTGGCAAGAAAGAGAAATAAAAGTATCAAAAATAACAGGGGACAAGTAGAAGAAAAAACGTGAAATGAAACACGGTCGATCGTTTTTTTTTCAACCCGTTTTATCCCTGGGTTGTTTCCGCACAACGTTGATAAGGGTCGCCCATGGCTTGGTGTTTGGTGGGTTTAGAGGTATTCGGTGGTCAAGTATTAATACTGTCTTTGTTCTTTCGGTGGCGGGCGTGCGGGGGGGTGCGGGGGGCAGTTTTTCGCGACGTGTGTCGGGCTATTTCATCGAGGAGAAATTCGGATAATTTTCTTCCAGAAACCTAAGCCTACGGCAGGTAGAGTGGAATCTTGAGTTCGATTCGGAGGGACTTACTTTATTGGAAACATTATTAATAGTAATGTTGACACAACTGCTGTCTGTATTCGAGGAAGTGGTTAGAACACACTGTGTACGAGACTATTACGGGGGACCATAGTAACTGGGACCAAATATTGTTCGTAAAAATAGGGAAATATATAGGTTTTTGTGTGTACCGCCGTAGGTGCTATTTGCTATGGTCCTCCGTAATAGAGGACTAGCGCTCAACAACGGATGGCATGTTTGTTTTCCCCTCGTCCCTTTTATGTTGTTTGCCCTCAGTGCTCCTGCTCCCTCAGTGCTCCTGCCCCTCCTGCAGTAATCGTAAGGGTGTTTTCGGGAGTGGGAGGCGGCGGGGGGAGGAGGGGGGACCGTGTTGTCGGGAGGTCGGGCGGGAGGGGAGGACGAAATACGGGGGGGGGCGGGCGTGCGGGGGGGTGCGGGGGGCAGTTTTTCGCGACGTGTGTCGGGCTATTCATCGAGGAGAAATTCGGATAATTTTCTTCCAGAAACCTAAGCCTACGGCAGGTAGAGTGGAATCTTGAGTTCGATTCGGAGGGACTTACTTTATTGGAAACATTATTAATAGTAATGTTGACACAACTGCTGTCGAGCGGAGACTCAGATCTGGGGTTACTGCCCCGTACGTAGGCTTTGCTTCTTCGCCCCCCCCCCCTCCCCTACGGCACGCGCCTTGCAGTTTTAGCGTGAGAAGAGTTCAGCACTTTCTTCCCTCGTCGACATACGTCTATTTGGTTGGGCCTGGTTGGCTTAGGGTTGGGATTGAGGTTGGTCGTATTGGTCTATTTCTAGTATAATGGCACAGTGACTCTCGTTTGTTTTCTCGAGTACGTGGTCAGCTGTAAGCTACCTTAGGCTTCCCTCCAATTTGAATCCTTACACAGCAGGGTGTATTCGTACGAGTAGCGACTCTATAGCGACCCGCGGCCTTGACCCTGACACCCTGACTGAGTACACTGAACGGAAATATAAGGAGTGTTTGGCGCTTCATGTTATTACCTGAAGGGTCATTACGTTTCGTTCAGAGTGGCCCATCGGACCAAAACAGAAGGAAGAAACTGCCCAAAGAGAGTGCCGATTTCAGCATCGGGTGCACGAAGCGTTCTACGCCTCATCGTTTGAGGATAGCTACGTTATTAAAGATGCTATGGGATATCTCCCCCCCAAAACGAGTTAGATGAACAGGTGGACGCCTTACATTGCTCGGCCTATGGGCATTGTTCGAATAGCATTGTTAGCCGTGTCGGGGACTTCGAGAGAGAGCGAAATCGATTGCAAGAAGTAACGGTCATGGCAACGGCCACTGCGTGATCATACAATGGTTGGTGTCGTGGCGTACTATCACGGGGGGGCATAGTAAATAGGACCAAATATTGTTAGTAAAAATAGGGAAATATATAGGTTTTTGTGTGTACCGTAGGTCCTGTTAACTATGGTCCCCCGTAGTAGAGTTACAGTCGTACGGCATGGGCGCATATATGCCATCCTGCCCGTACTGGTAGGCGCCCACGCTGCCAGCAGATGATTGTCAACCATTGGTCTGGTCGCTATCGCTTATTTCTCTTAAAGGGGGTTAACACAAGCTCACCATGAAGCTTGCAGAACTGAGTATCAACTGCTATACTTCGAAGTGTCATTAGTAGTAGGTTTAATTTCGCGAACAGCCTACTATATGTTTGAATACAGAACCAGCGCGCCCGTTGAGCGTGCATCAGGTATCACGCAGCTTGCAAACATGAGTTCCCACCGCTCAATCGGTTGTACTCACAGCTGACGTAGTCGCAAAAACTTCGATGAAACGACGCTACAAAGGTTTGGCCAAAGCAATGTTACCCCCGCGATATACTATTACGGGGGACCATAGTTATTAGGACATGCGGTACACACAAAAACCTATATACTTCCCTATTTTTACTAACAATATTTGGTCCTATTTACTATGGTCCCCCGTAATATACGTAATCGTATAGTATTGGGCTTGATTACATTGTTTACGTTGGTACTACCGTATTACTATTACTATTAATATGTAGGAGAAAAACGCCGAAGAAAAGTGTCGATGTCAGCATCGGCTGCACCAATCATTTGTTCTACTGTAGTATAGGTTGCTGGGGCAGGGTATAGGTGATACTTTTAGTTTGTCCGAAATGATGCAATGGAAGGGGATGCACGACGCGCACGCAGCGTTGTGACACTCTTGTGTACCTCAGGCAGATCAAACAGATGATGATCTATCTATCTACATAGAGATGGTCTAGATCATCAATCAGTCCCTCAGCTGCCGTTGTGAGAAGCGCAGTGTGATCCATATATCTATCTATCTGCATACTACATATCCAACCCAGGAAACATGTGCTAGATCGTGCGGACTATATGGGGCCCACCCGGTAACTTGAGCTAGACAATATAAGATAGGGATTATATTATCTATCTGCGTTGAATTATCTAGATGATGAACTGTATGATCTGTGCATGATCTGTCAGAGATGTGGAATATTTTGTGCTTGCGCTGGGACCCAACGTGTGGTCGATTGCTGAAACCGATAACTGTAAACCAGTAACTACTCCTGAAACCGATATAGTTACCCGAAACGTCACCTATTTGGCCGCGTCTCGGTTTCCGAAATGCAATAAAGGTTCGGCCGCAAGAGCTCGAAGGGACCCAACGTGCGCTCCATTGCCGCCATGTTCAACAAGTACGCCGACTTAGGCGAAAGTCCAGGTATGTGTGTTTGATTTTTTGTCCATAAGTTTGCTGTGGTCTAGATGGAGGTAGACATGTGAATGAAACATAATGCTATACCATCCAATGCAATGTAGCATGATTCTCGTACAAGCCCATCCAACACACAGCACAGCACAGCACAACACGAAATGGTACAACACGGCACGGCACAACACCGTACAGCAAGGACCCTACAACACAACACAACCCAACACAGTACACCACCATTCAACCCAACCCAACCCAACCCGACACCATATGATACAACACCGTGTAATACGATACCTATCAGGTGAGGCGGTGGACATGTCAGGCATCTGCCAGCTGGGGGAGGACATCGGAATCGACGCGGCGACGGACGTGAGTATTTTGGTGTTGTGCTGGAAGCTAGGCGCCAAGGCCAAGCCGGGTCACATCATGAGGAGGAGTGGTTACAGGGGATGGAGGGGCTGGGCGCGGACTCGACAGACAAGGTGAACAAACGACCTATTCACAGTTTTACGGAGAAAAAGTGGACGATAGGCTTGGTATTAAGTTGAGGGGGCGAAAACGATACGAAATGCTTTGTTTCGATAACACATACCAGGTATGTTTATTGGAATGACCCTAAGCCACAAAGCGCATGGAGTAGGGATGGTTAGAGGGGATGGAATAGGCTAAACACGGACTCGACAGACAAGGTATAAACGATACCGTTATATTTCAATGTATTTAAGACACAAAAAAAAAGACGATTTGTTCAACGGTACACAAACAAAAAAAAAATCGACACGCCAGTTTTTTTTGTCGAGTCCCAGAGACGGAGAGGTATTCTAAAAATCGAGTAAAATAAAACTGATTGTTGTGTTTGGTATTTTTTTCAAGGGAACTAAAACCTAAAGTGAGTATTGGAGTAGGTTCAGAATGGAAAGCTGACATAGGGGGAGTCAATCTCAGGCGAGTGGCGCAAGAACAAATATTTGTATTATTATTTTTTTTAATTCGGTGAGGCGAAATAGCCGAAAGTGCGGAGTTTTTCAGTAATATAAGAGGTAAATTATTTGTCAAAATTAATTACTGCACATAGTGAGTGCATGGACCAGGAATGGTTGAGAGGAGATGGAGGGGCTGGCCATAGACTCGACAGACAAGGTGAAGCAATCTTGATGAGCCAAAAACCCAAAAACACACGAGAAAAAACAAACGCAAAATCAAAAGTATTCACTATTAATAGCAAGAAGACGAAGAAAAGCGGACGTTTTCATAGAAGTCAGTACCTGGTAGTATTTATTTTAGATGTGAATCGAAAAGCACCTAAGACACGAAGTTCGTGGAGCAGGGCGGCTAGAGAGGATGGCTGGAAGGGCTGGGCACGGTCTCGACAGAAGGTATACACATGGTACTGGACCAAAACACAAATTGCGGCCGAGTTTTTTTGGCATATCAAAGTACTATATAATGCAATTAACCTATACCTGACACAGAATGGGTACTGTACGGGTAGTCGTACGCCTTTTTGGTATTGATAAGACCAATTTATTTACTGTGTATCCTAAACCGAGAACACAAAACGCAGACGTTTTTTCAATACACCACATTGTTAGTACACCTCGAATAAGAAATGCGTGTATGTTGGCAGCGCTAACACAACATGCGCATTTGCTGCGATCGCTGCTGGTATCATCGTATTGCTATAGTAGCACTGCTACTGCCGCGGCCGGTGCTGGTGCTACTTTGCTGCAGTTTTTTTGTAGTCGACCCTTGCCGCATCCGATCACACCCATCTTTGTACCGTGTGGTTCTGATTTTTTTTTCAGTGTAATATACTCCTTATCTGTTTTATTTTTTACTTTTTGCCGTGTCATTTCTAAATCACCAATTTTTGTCGCTCTGCTCCCGTGTTCGTTGTCCATTATTTTTGCTGTTTTTGTTCGTGTTTTTGTCGCAATGTGTCGTTTTCGTTGTCGTTTATGAGCATTTTTTTTTTTTTTTTTTTGTGATTTTTTCTTTACGGTTTCCTCGATCGCTTTACGGCGTATGTTATCGTTTCCTTTTTGGCGTTTGCGTCAGTTGAAATGGCAGCTGCCGTCGTTCGACCTCGGCTTCATGGAGAGCGACGAGTTCAGGGAGTTCTACAAGTTCTCCTTCCAGTTTTCGAGAGAGGGGACCCACCGCACGATCGAGAGAGACGTTGCCTCGCCGCTTCTGCAGATGGTGAGCCAAACTTGCCCAGTAATAGATGAAGGTGTGCTGGGTAGGGTACGTACCGACGCATACCGGGAGTATGAACTTTGCCGAAGTCCTGCGGGAGGTTCGGTATGGCTGATATGCCGTTCCGAACACTCCAGCAACGTGCGGTGCGAACTCAACACCGGTACCCGACACTTCGGCAAGGTCGGTACGCCCACCTAAAATACTTGGCGTACCGGTATGTCCTGCGAATTTACCCTTACCGAATGTACCCTTACAGTCTTTACATACCCACACTCTTGCCGGTTTTGTCCCCGTCGAATGATCGATACGTATTTCCGTATTCACAAGATTCTCCGGCAGCCTTCGGTCATACCTCTCTCGCCCTCAAACCTCACAGTATCAGTTACCTCTTGCCAGCCTGGTACCACAACAACCTTTTATGCCTACTACTATTACGGGGGCCCATAGTTAATAGGACCTACGGTAAACACAAAAACCTATATATTTACCTATTTTTACTAACAAAATCGGTCCCATTAACTATGGACCCCCGTAATAGTACCGGCCGTGCTCTTTACCTCTCTCCTGAACGAGTTTAACCTCACCGGTGCTCGCACTCTCTACTCGTACTATATGTACACCCTAACCAAACATGCCCTCTATATACTATGTGTACTTCGTACACTTATGCTTTTTGTTTGTCTGTTTCCGATAGTTTCTGTTCGTACGCGCACCGTTCGCACAAACGTCGAGAGGGATACACATCTTATTACTTCGGAGGACCATAGTAAGTAGGACCTACGGTACGCATAAAAAGCCTATATATTTCCCTATTTTTCTAACAATATTTGGTCCTATTTACTGTGGTCCCCCGTATTAGTGCCATCCCGCTCCACCAACCCTACAGTAGACTTCCTACATGCGTCCACTCTTGAAGCTTTCCGCGCTTGACGTGTTCAATCTTGGTACGAGGTATATGCAAGGAAGTCCGCATCACAAGTGGTTCTTGGCAGGATGCAGCTCACCTTTCATGCGACTGGTGGAACACCTCACGGCACTACGCGTTTTTGTTGCAAGCAATTTCTGCCTGGTCGCTGAAAACCCGACGTGCTCCGTCCCGGCGTTATGCGTAGAGATGCGAGGGTCTTTAGTCGTACGACTACCGTACGGCCATGCATGCATGACATGAGTACATCCCCCCCTCCCTCCGTCTTCCCTCGTCCCTCTTCAATGCCGAGGGCGCGAGTCGAACCGAGAGCCATCTCCCCCACATTGGGTTTGACGACAAGTCAGCTGTGACTTCGACTGGATTGGTTGGTGGATACTTATTTACCATTTGTTATTTACACCCTTGGCGGGTTTGTTCCGGTTGGCGTGTGCTCCCGACGGTGTCATTGTTTCACTATTTAGGTGATGGGTGCGCGCAGTCGTTACACGGAGGAGTTCGTAGAGTTCTTGAAGCAGTGCCCGCCGAACACTCGGGTGACGTTCGACCAGTGGAGCTCTTTCCTCGAATTTTCCAACACGGTGACCGATGGCTTCGAGGGCTATGACGAGGACGGAGCATGTGAGTATTGTTGTTTTCAGGATTTTTCACGATCAGTAATTTTTTTAGGTCTCACGGGTCGGATCGGGTCGGGTCGGGTCAGGAGCTTTCAAACTCTCACATGTCGGGTCGGGTCGGGTCGGGTCACCCTTCGTCGATCCGACCCGACCTGACTCGCGAGGATTGACCCGACCAGTGAACAGCCCTGCTATCGTTAGGTATTGTAAGCCCTTTTGATAGTTTAAAGGGGAAAAATCCACACGTCGGAAGTGGTGATCGATTCCCACCACATGATCCAGACCTTTCATAGAAGATGAACTCCCACTGTAAGACACTTAGCCTGTGTTGGGTCTGGTACCATGCAGACCCTGTGCAGCATCTCAGAGCGGCTGGCTAGGGTTTAGACGGTCTCGATAGTCTATACCGTTACCTGTCGAAGGTGTGCTACTGTAGTGTCAGCGCTAGTGGTGGACGTGGAAAAGAGTCCTGCGCCGTGCTTACACTACTGCAGTACCTGCACACCAGGCGTAAACCAGACGGGGGAAAACTGCGAGAATAATATGCACAGGACTGGATATTGGTGCAATACACAGAATATCGTCGTAATCATGGTATTGATAGCCAGGTATGTTGTACCAATATCCGTGGTGGAGCGTTATGTTGTTTTGACACGATATATCTGCCTGTCTGTCTGTGTCTGTCTGGCTTTCATGTTTTATCTGTCTGTATGTCCGTCTGTCTGTCGGCCTGCCTGTCTGTCTGTACTTCTGTCTGTCTGTTTGTCTGCCTGTATGTACCTGCCTGCTTGTACGTCTGTCTGTCTATATATCCGTCTGTATGTATGACTATGTATGTCTGCCTTCGTGTCTGCCTGTCTGTCTGCCTGCCTGCTTGTCCGTCTGTCTGTATGTCCTTGTGTTGATTTTGTCTGTCTCATCAGGGCCTATCTTGCTAGACGAGTATGTCGAGTACTCCAAGGCTAAGGGTGGGGGGGCTGCAGCTGCTGGACAAAAGAGCCGACCATGACTTAGTACCACAACGAATATCATCATGACCACCACCATCATCGCCAACGTCGTTATCAACACCAGCATTCAACATATGGATCGTAAAATATGGTCATGCATATATATTATCGTGGACCGCGATCATCAATATCGCCATGGGGCCTAAAATATGACCATCAAGGTGCTCGTTAACGCATGGTCCAGCATGCTATACGCTAGGAGATGGGTCTTTTGGGGCTTGTCAACGCCTCTTTTGGCCGTATTATACTAGTTTTAGTGTAGGGGACGGTCAGACAAGGGGTCAATTTTTATAGCATTTTTCTATCACCATCAACGTATGGACCGTGAAATGTGGTCTGAATGTGTGTGCTGCGGTGCGCGTATTATGTTTGTTTTTTTTTTCGTCTCAACCAGGCGCGTGTTATATACCCTGGTTATGTGACGAGGGTCTAAATTTCCGGGAAATGAGCTAATGTGCTAACATAATCGTGGACCATCATCATGAACACAATTAATGTCGCCATGAACATCATGCATACCAATATATCGTCACGAACGTCATCGTGCGCCATCATCGCGAACCGTCATGAACATCATGCATGCTGAACATCGTCACGAACATCATTACGGACAGGTTTACACTCGTGGACCAGACCAGTCTTTTTGTGACCTTAACATCCTACGAGTATGCTGAATGTAGGGGGACCTTGATATACTATGTTTAGTATGGGAAACCTTGATATTCTATGCTTAGCGTTGGGGACCTTAATATACTACCTGCATATGTTCAGTGCAGGGGAGCCTTAATATACTATGTTTAGTGTAGGGGACCTTAGTATACTATGTTTGGTGTAGAGGGATCTTCTTACACCACTGGTATGTTTAGTACAGGGGGACCATGTTTAGTATACGATGTTTGGTGTACGAGGGGGACCTTGATCTACTATGTTACGTGTAGGGGGACCTTCATATACTATGTTTAGTGTAAGGGGGACCGAACCTTACTGCACTGTATTGATAGTGTAGGGGGACTACGTTTAGTGCAGGGGGCACCTTAATATACTGTGTTTAGTGCAGGGGGCACCTTAATATACTGTGTTTAGTGCCGGGGGCACCTTAATATACTGTATTTAGTGCAGGGGGCACCTTAATATACTATGTTTAGTGCCGGGGGCACCTTAATATACTATGTTTAGTGCAGGGGGCACCTTAATATACTATGTTTAGTGCAGGAGGCACCTCAATATACTATGTTTAGTGCAGGGAATATTAATATGATAAGTTTTGGGGGGCGGTCAGTCGATGGATCAAACCGGGGCCTCAAAACATGTCGCAAATCTTCTCCCTATGGAACTACACATCATACACTCGTATATGTTTTGGTGTTAACGTATGACAAAGGTTTTATTTTACAAGCGACATTTGGCGTTTTTGAGGAGCGTGGGGCAAGCAATGCCCTGTTGCGAGTCGGAAGCTGTTTGGGGATCGAGAGGCTCGCAGGATGTACGTCGGGTTCGGACGCGTGCGTACCACCACACCATTAATGTTATGTGTGAGACTGCTTTATTTTTATACTAATACTTGTGGGCTAAAAACTAAAAACTACTGGTAAATATGTATTATACGATGTTTTGGTTTTTTGCTTCGAAATAGCGGCAACAGCAGCATCTTCAAACACGTAATATTCTACGTAGCAAGTATCTACGTCGCGAGAGAATTTCCATACCTCCGTCCAACCTTTTATAATATGGTAACACCTAGGGAACAGCAGGGCAACCCTTGCCCTGCTCTACAATAAGTGTTATAATATTAAGAGCTTGCTGTTGGATCCACCGGCTGTTGCTCTAGATTCTAACAGTTGTTTTTGAAGCTTGCTTTTTGGGTCTACCGGTTCTTTCCTTGGATCTTTACAGTTCTTTCTGAGGCTTTATTTTTGGATGAAGCGGCTCTTGCTGTGGACTCAACAAACTATTTATGGGGCTTCCGTTCAAGATCTTGAGCGGCTCTTGATTCGGATCCAAAGGATCTTTCTCAGGGTTCATTTTTGGATCTAGCAGCTATTAATAGAGGAGGCCCTTTGGATCCGAACAGTTCTTTGCGAGACGTCCTTCTTGGATCTACAGCGGCTCTTGCGTTCGATCAAAATGGTTATTTTTGATAATCGTTTCTTGAATCTAGCGGCTAATATTGCGTTGGATCAAAATGGTTACTGGTATTTTTGATAGTAATGGCCTCTTGGATCTACCGGCGCTTGCTTTGGATCCAAATCGTTATTTAAAAGCTTGCTTTTTGGATCTCCTGCTGTAGCGGCTTTTGCTTACAGTAGGACCGAAACAATCCTTCCTGCGGCTTGCTTTGGGCGCCGTCTAAATTAGAACCTCGTATTTGTTTGCTCGCTTTTAGATGTGCCCTCGTTAGTGGCCAGACCGGTTTTCAACTCCTGTTTGTATCATTTTTCCTCAACAAATCTAGATGAAGCTAAGGTTACTAAAGGTCGCAGCGTCAAACGGAAATAAAACGAAATCACGGCGAAAACTGCACCGTTTTGAACCGCTAAAAAGTCCGTTTTCGTTTTGTCGGCTATGAAAATGGGGCATGTTTTGCAACCTCCAAACATCAAGTGTAAAAAACGGCTTTCATAGTGGTGCCGCTGCTGCTGGGTGCGAAGGAATGCACCTCTCTTGATACCTGCCGCCCGGCTGCTCGCCTCAATGTCCTTGGACTCGCACCCCCCACGTGTTTGGAGTGTCTGGAGAGACGATAGGGGTACAGGCTGGTTGATTCAAGCTGAATCTGATATCCAAAAACAAGAGTCGGAAGTTCACGCCGTTTGTGGGAGAGAGCTCCTAAAATTCATCACACGTGTTGTATGAGGCCGTCCTAACCCGTCAACGAACGTTTTTTTTTTTTCCCTGTCATAATGGTTGTTTTAGGATTTGGAGTTTTGGGCCTTAAGAAACTCGAAATTCCTGCGAAAGGAAAAAAAAGAGGAAAAATAAACACAAGGCGTCGACAGGGGCGCAAAGAAAACGCGAAGCAAACCAGCATCTGTCTAAAAAAAAACGGTGTGAACATTTGGGTTTTTGTGCGGAAAACATGCGTATGTGCGCGGTTGCCTTCTAATTGCTGAGTTTCAGTATTGGTTTAACATTCGGCGTTAATAATGACTTGCTATTGGCCCTACCTACGCAGTCGGATATTCGAAAATATTTGCGTGAAACTTTCGACAGACATGCCTTGGAGCACCTGGAACCGGCTCGTTCAGAGTAAGTAAATAACATGGTTTCTTCTTACGGAAAGGCCTGACAGTTATGAACCTTTATTAAGGCCAGTGATTGGTCCGGACACACTTTGGTCAAACACTCTGACGCTAACCGTAGGACCCCAACTGAAAAAATGGATGCATCACCACCCTCTTCCACGGCTCATGGAGGTCGGCGTAACCCGTAATATGTGACATCCGAGTCCGAGTAGAGCTTGCAGGCAGTATATCGTGGCTGACAAATATCGGGCGTTTAGCTTGAACCAGCTCGTGCGTAGCACCGTCTTTTCCTGAGGCTTTATCTTCAATGTGGCTGGCTTCATATCTCACCCACAACTTACTTGGGGTTGAGAAGCTATGCAGGTTTAACCCGATGATCGAGTCCACGGCCTAGCCGTTAACGAAAAATACTGTGCGACACAAATTGGATAGCGGGTAGTGTTGTGAGTGCCCTTAAGGAGCTCCGTCATTCAGAAACAGGTCGGCCTACCTCTAAAGTAGCACGCGTCTGAAAATAAAAATAAAATAGTTTGGGCAAAGTTTGCAGCGCTGACACTGAAAGGTTTATGCCCCCTTCCCGTCCCCCGCGCAAATTCCATCCCCAGCATGGGAGAAACCCATCACGTTAACGAAACTGCTAATTTCCTGCTCTGCACCGCTGGGTACTCACCCCTCCCCCCCCCCCTTTCACTCCTCCCTCGGGATGCGAGGGATCACGATCATACGACGTCGGCCATTCATGACTTGAGTACACCACCCGACCTACCCATCCCGCCCCCCCTCCCGAATGCCCACCTCAGCATGGAAAAAACCCGTCATGTTAGCAAACGTACTGCTCATACTCCCCCCCCCCCCCCGCAAAGTTATAGGATGCAGGAGACCCATCGTTTGCGGTTGGGTGCATCGTTGAGCGAGACTCAGCACCCCCCGCCCCCCCTCAAAAAGCCCCTCTAGCATGGACGAATCCCATCATGCCCTCGAAGAAGAATGCCCCTGGGCTGTTGAGCTTATCGTTGAGCGAGACTTAGCACCCCCGACGCCCTACCCCTCAAATGACACTCTAGCATGGACGAAACTCATCATGCTTTCAAAGGAGAACGCTCCTGTGCTCTGCTGTGTGCATCGTTGAGCGAGACGTAGCCCCCCCCACCCCCCCCCCTCGAAGTGCCCCTCTATTAATAACATGGACGAAACCCATCGTGCTTGTCAAGAAGAACATTCCTGCGCGGTCGGGGGCCACGTTGAGCGAGATTTAGCCCCGTCTCGAAAGGGATACGTGATCAATGGTCGAGTGACTAAGGCAAGCAACGAACGAGTACCGCCCTGCCCCGCCCCGCCCCGCCCCGCCCCCCCCCTTCTCTCCTGCCCCAGATGCCCGCCCGGTGCATATTCCTTGAGGCGAGATATTTGGCTACCTTACTGCGCCAGATAGCCGAGGTACTCCTTGGCCCCCTCCCCCTTGCCAGACATGCCTCTTGCGCGGCCGTACTTAACGCTAGCCTTCGCCCGAATGGCCTTGATGATGGCCTCGGCCGACTCCGCCTGCATCTGGCCTCCCTTGTACAGCACCTGGTTGTTTTTTTTGTATAAATTGTCGCAACGATTGGTGAATAAGCCGACCGCTGCATTTTTGTGAGATTTTCTTTCTGTACGTATGTAAAGTGTTGGATTTATTTGTCGAATATCTGGCATCAACATCGGCTCCGGCTCAGGCATGAACGCATCCAAACTGATCATGATAATGGTGGTGATGATAAACCTTGGCCCTTATCGTCACGATCCTCATAACGGTCATCATCCTTGCCGTCAATAACTGCTAACCTCGAACATATCTGCTGTCGATCATGCACTGTAGATACTGACATGCTGTTCATGTGTTATGACATGCTGTTCATGTGTTACGACATGCTACGGTACAGATGCAAACCCCATATGTCCTCTAGATGATATGATTATACGGGTCCCACCGTGCAGCATGACCTAGATCATACCTACAGATCATGAAAAATCTATATATCTCATATATCTGCCCTCAAAGATGCAGACTGAAAAAAAAAAAACTGTGAAAGTCGGTGAGTTGTCCGACATGTGCACTATTATAGTCATAAATCGTCGTCATTCACATACACCAGGTACAGTACTTCAAGTTTTTTTTCCCTCCGACCTTGCACACTTTTGCAAGGGTATGTTCGGCAAGGTATACCGGTACCCGGGGTATTTGTGGTGGGCGCACCAAATCTGCCGAAGTGTCGGGTAACGGTATTGAGGTCGTACCGAACTTACCGAAGTGTCGGGTACCGGTATCCAGTTCGTACCGAATCTTAGCGGGGTGTTCGGTAGAGTAGTGAGCCCGTACCGAACCTTGCCGCGGACATCGGTATAGTGCACATACCAAGCGAATACCCTCGGTACATCGGTATCAAGGTACAGCACTACCACGGTACTACACCAGTGTCCATGACACGACAGTACCACAGCAGGCCACCACGCCAGGGAATTACCCCAGCATAACCCAAGTATTCTGGGCACAAAACAGGCATTGGTACAACAACAGCAGTGCGTACAGCAGGTTCAGTAGGTAGAGAAAGGCGCACGACACCAAGGCTGTGACATAAACATAACGGTAGTACCTCGGGACACCCAAATAATTGTACTGCTGTATGTACCACACACCAAGCACAGGTATCCGACACACTGCTGTGTCTAACAACTCCCCTGAGGTAACAAGTGCGGAGAGAGGGAGGAGGGGGAGCAACGGGTAGCATCGATCAAGACAGCAGCATGATACCTCGGAGACCCATATGGTGTTGTAGCCGGAATCCCTGAGCTGCCAGCAGTCCTCGATCTCATCCAGCCCTTCGTCTGACCGGCGATCCACGTGCACCACGGAAAGAATCTGCGGAGCACCGAACGCGGAACGAAAACGAAAAAGAGAGGGAGGGAGGGAATAACCATACGAAATAATCATATTGACTGACCATACGGAAAAGCATAGGGAATAACCACATTGAATAACAATACGGAATTGTACCACTCTGGATAAGCGAACGGAACAACCACATCGAACAACCATACATCATAACAACCGCGCGGCACAATCAATGACCATTCGGAACAACCATGCCGACCAATCCCACAGAATAACCACGTGGAACAATCCCACAGAACAACCACGCGGAATAGCCCCACATAATAATCACACGGATCAATTCCGCGGAATAACAACACGGAACGCGGTGGCACAAACGAACAAGAAAACATCCCATCGCGTGGTCGTAGTCCAGTCGCAACCTGTCAACCTCACACAAGTCGGATAACGTAGATCATCTATAGATAATTCATATACAGATAGATCATTACATGTAGATCACCTACAGATATTTCATCTACAGATATATCATCTACAGATATATCGTGTACAGGTAGATCATCTAAAGACAGATCATCTACAGGTAGATCATCTAAAGACATATCATCTACAGGTAGATCATCTACAGATAGATCGTGCAGGTAGATCATCTACAGATTGATCATCTAGATCTAGCCTGCCGTCATTTAGGTACTGTGCGGGATCTGTAACACAGAGATCCAACCTACAGTACGAAATATGTACTAGATCATGCAGAATATACGGGGCCAACCCGGGAGCATGAGGCAGACAATACAGATCATATAGATGGTGAAAATATCTGCCCTGAAATATCTAGATCATCCTGTGGAAATCGATGACCTGATAGATGATCTGTTAGACGATCTTTCAGATGATCTGTTAGATAAGCTGTCTATTGATATGTCATCTGATCTGTTAGACGATCTGTTAGATGCTTGTCAGATTATCTGTTAGACGATCTGTCAGCTGATGTTAGATGATATGTTGGATAATCTGTCCGATGAGCTCTTAGATGATCTTTTAGATAATCTGTCAGATTATCAGATAATCTGTCAGATTATCTGTTAGACGATCTTCCAGATGATGTTGGATGATATGTTAGATGATATTTCAGATGAGCTGCTAGATGATCTTTTAGATTATCTGTCAGACGATCTGTTAGATAATCTGCCAGATGATTTATCTGTTACATGATTGATCTGTTGGATGATATGTCAGATGATCTGTTGGATGAAATGTTAGATGATCTGTTAAATATTATGTCTATTCATCTGTTAGATGACCTGTCAGATATTTGCCAGATGATCTGTCAGCTGATCTGTCAGACGATCTGTCAGATGATCTGCTGTACATGACATGCTATATGATCTGCTATATGATCTATCAGATGATCTGTTAGACTAACTGTTAGATGATCTGTCACATGATCTGTTATATGGTCTGTCCGACGTGTGGGACCTTGCCCAAACTGTAACCATGGTAAAACCTTCTATTAATAGTCAAATCATTCGGGACGCCAAGTGACCATCGTTAATACAAACCTATAACCGTATGCACGGGACACAAGCCAACAGTCCGCAATGAAAATCTGAATATAAAATAACACAGGACAGCAGGACGGACACGCGTAAACATCTGGCACCGCCAAAAGAAGCGCGTCAATTAATCACACTGGACACAAGCCAACCATAGACACAACAGCAACCGCCAGTTCACATGGAATCGTACGGAACGCAAACCAACCATCGGCACAACCATTCGGCGCGAGTCGTCGAGGGAACGAAGTGCTGGACCCTTCTCACGATGAAAATGCAAGGCGCGTACCGTAGTGGTGTGTGTGCACTCACCCACTTGCTCACTCACTCACTCTCTATCATGATAATAACTAATATCATCATGGCCGTAGTCGTATGACCATAGACCCGCGCATCCCAAGCATGCCGGGACGGAGCACGTCGGGTTTTACCGACCAGGCAGACATGTGCTTGCACCAAGCGCGAAGTGCCGTGAGGTGTTGGGCGGGTCGCATGAAAGGCGAGCTGCATCCTACCACCGGTAAGAACCTGAGGCGGATTTTCTTGCACACGGATGAAAGCGTCAATAAATTGATTTATTTTCTGGTGTGGCCGCTCTCAGAGACAGCAATGGGTTTACTATGTAATTGCCTCGTGGATGCCTTACCTTACACACACTACTGGCCAGCCGAAAAATGGATAAACCATCCGAACGTTGTATCTCGCGAACCACTTCGATTTTGGACTTGAAATTTGGAGGCACTGGCCCTGACGCTATACACTGCACGCGCAGAAATAAAAGTATATTCAAATTAAGACATTTTTATGTTTCGACTCGATCTCGACGAGTTATCGGCGGAAACTTAAAAATGCCCAGTTTCAACACAAAATTCGTAACAAAATCGTCGTTCCCGATCAAGGCGAAAAATGATGGAGGCGTAGCTGAAGACCCTAGGAGAAGATCGATATTGCTTTCATTGCCCAATTCGCCACCCATCAAGATATATTGCCAAAACACGATTTTCATACATAAAACAAGTAATTACGAGAAATTTAGGTTTTTCTGCGATGCCTCGCTCAATTTTGCGAGTTTCGATCCGAAAATTAAACCACATATTTGAACCGCATGTGCAAACAAACGGAAAACTCGCGTTTTTTTGTTTTTGTTTTTTCCAGACAAGTTATGGACGTTTTGGTATTTTTTCGGAGCGTTGTATCGGTCATATCCCTCGAACAAATGAAAAAAAAACTGAAAAGGCGAGAGTCTTCCGTTTGTTGGTTGGTGCATGATCAACACGGTGTCAAAAAATCACATCCCAATATGTGATATTCAGCGGGGCATCGCCGATCAACCACCTAATCAGCACCTCGGCTGGCCTAGCTCGTACGTGATACGATCATCCCCCTTGTGCGGAGTTAAGGTTTCCCCCCCACAAAAATGATCTGATTCGACCGCCAGCTGTGGTGACCGCCCAAAGCATAATACATAAACAAACTAACGGTACTCTGGTTGTCTAGCTAGCGAGAGGCGTGTTTTACAGCGTCGTCGCCAACCGACGCCACCCCAACCTATCTATACACACCAGGTATACAATATAGGGGGCTGGTTGGGTTGGGGGGGGGGGGGGGGGGGGGGGGGGGGGGGGGGGGTACTCGTCATCATGCATGGCCGTACAGTAGTCGGGGGGGGGGGGGGGGGGGAAAACAGCCTACTATATGACCCCCAAGTTACCCCGGATCTGAGTCACGACTACTTCGGGGGGCCAGAGTAAATAGGACCTAATATGTTTGGTAAAAAGAGCTAAATATATAGGTTTTGGGTGTACCGTAGGTCCTATTTACTATGGTCCCCCGTAACAGGGAGGATGGAGGGAGCAGAAAGAACCAAGAGCGAAGACAATGAATGACATGAGAAAAACTAAACGAACCAAGTACTGCCAGTAAATAATAACGCACCTGTTGACGATACGATAACAGAGCTCACCAGTTATTCGACACTTGCTATGGTTGACACACACTGCTGTGCACTACCAGGCACCTGCTAATACGGGGTCCATAGTTAATGGGACCAAATTTTGTTAGTAAAAATAGGTAAATATATAGGTTTTTATGTACACCATAGGTCCTATTAACTATGGACCTCCGTAATAGTAATCTATTAACCCCTTTGGCATTATGTAGGGACCAAAGCAAGGACACCTTTGCTATTACGAATCGGCTATACCTGGTACAGGATAGGGGATAGGGGGTAGGGTTAGAGTCCGCGCCCAGCAGTAGGGGTAGGATCATGTTTCGCCCGTGCCGAACGGTTTCTTACGCTGCATCTCATGCACCAACCATTTGTATAATCTCCCAATCATGCAGTGCCCGTTGCTGCTGTAGTCATCAGTTTTTACCGTCAATTTTCCTCTCTGGAGTCGCAAGAGTTAACACTGGTCGTACCACACTATACCAAAAAGTAGACGAAAAGTACCAACCAACCCCATCCAGTCTAACACAATGGTTGGTTGGGTTGGGGTCCGGGATAGGGATAATGAGAGGCTACACCCTACCTATCCTACCTATCTTTCCGGTGACAAGATAACACACACTCTCTGATGAATTTTCTAGTACGTAATATGTATTTTTCTGGGAAGGGTGCAAATGCCGAGAGGTGCGTCGGTGGAAACATCTCTATGTACGAGACCTTTCGCAAGCTACCCTTTTCGAAGTTGCGGTGGAAATCGGCTGAGACGTTCAGCTCAGGGGGTGTGTTATGCTACCACACTGGTGATAACATAATAGCAGAAAAGTGATACTGTGGTATACGGTAATCGTAGCGTACACAGTGACCCTTTACCGCATTGTTGAACACGTGGCATCCCGCCCTCCGATACGAACAAATCTGTGACCCTAGCCCTACCCCCAACCCTGAACGTTTCGTACACAGCACTGTTTCCAATTCACGTGGAATACAGGACACAAGCACACAATCGGCGGAGCAACACACGGGATGGCACAGGTGAAGGCACACTGCCAGGCACTAACAGACTCATCAAACCTGTACACCGTCAATTTGGTTTCTGTAAAAATCAAAGGCTTCAAGAAAGCAAAAGTACGGCACAGCCCGCGGTTTTGACCCCTTGAATGACCCCCCCCGCTCTAAAATTAGTATATTACGGGGGTCCATAGTTAACGGGACCAAATTTTGTTAGTAAAAATAGGTAAATATATAGGTTTTTATGTATACCATAGGTCCTATTAACTATGTACCTCCGTAATAGTAAGGCCAAAAGGTGCCTTGACGGGTGACAGCAAGCAGTGCTGGCGCAACCGAACAAGCCAAGGGCAAACATGTCCCATCACCGACCGATTCCGGGACGTACTGCTGGAGTTGCGCCGCTTCTTTTACGCTCTTGCTGACGACAGAGATTGCGGAGATTGAGGAGATTGCTCACACATCTACCATCCACAAACAAAGGCGACCAATCAGAGAGGCGAAAACGTCTCACCACCCACCAAAGACGCTAGAAGACCGCTTGACCGACCGCCCCCTCCCACACTAAAACTAATTCGTTAGGTCCGAATGACGCCTTTGACGGGTCAAAACTATTGCTGACCGTCACTCGCATTACAGAAACGACTGTCGTAAGAAAACAGACAGAGAACAATCAAGCCCAGAAAACAAGACAAAAACATCTACCTGGTAGAAAGTATGTATGTAGTCTACAGTAGGCTCTCGCCGTCTATGTATGGAATTGTAATGATTTTACCCCGTTCTCGCCCCGCCGGTATATTGATGTTTTACGGCCTATTGTAACATCCTACGGTAACGTAAGGATATCATCTGATTTCAGGTTTGTTACCATCGTGCCAGCAGTAGGTACCAGGTAATCTGTGATCGCGACGACGACAGCAGCTACTTGTTGTGGTGGTGCTGTGGTGCTGTCTCTCTCTTTCTGTCTCTTTCTGTAGTCGCTCATGCATCTATTGACGGTCAAAACTCTCGGCGGCCAGAGCTCAGCAGCAGAAGCAACAGCAGCAGCTAGCCGCAAAAAACAATCTCCCCAGTCAGCGGCAGACGGCAGCTAAGCTACTCCTCAGAGGAGCTGCTGCTCAGGAGCAGCTAGCTACTGGTCGTGGTGCGGTCCCTCTCTGTCGCCTGATTCAGATTTTGCAGAACATGGGGATGTTATCTGACTTCAGGTTTCCCACGAGAGGGCCGACATTGTACACTGCTGCACTGCTACACTGCTGTAGACGTGTATTGGCCACTCACCGATTCCGGGATGTACTGGTGGAGTTCCGCCGCTTCTTCTACGGTCTTCCCTACGACGGAAATTGCGGAGATTACTCCGTCGCCGCCAGCGGATACCGCCTGCTCGATCTCCTCCCGGCTCGTCGTCTGGACCACAGCCTCCATGCCTACGTGGAAAAATATGGTATGGTGTGGTGCAGTATGGTATGACATGGTATGGCATAGTATGATATTGCATGATATGGTACGGTATGTTATCCTCGCGGTTAGTAGTCTGGACCACAGCCTCCTCGCCTACATGGTAAGGTACGGTACGGTGTGGTGCGCGATGGCGGTACCTTATCGTATGGTATTGCATAATTAAAAAATTCAAAATTTCAAACCAAAACATACCAGGTACTAGGTAATACGAAACTATTACGGGGGTCCATAGTTAACGGGACCAAAATTTGTTAGTAAAAAGAGGTAAACATGTAGGTTTTTATGTATACCATAGGTCCTACTGGTATTAACTATGTACCCCCGTAATATGAAGAAAACAGTTCCACATTCAATCTTCAAACTTCAAAATACAATCAGTATTCAAAGTTTAAAATTCAAAATTCAAACGCCAAAAATCACCGTATGAATTCAAAATTCAAAACTTATAATTCAAGATCTAAAACTTCAAGCTTCAAAATATTCCCCCACGAATACCTGCCTAGTCGTATCTCCTTCGCTTCAAAGCAAATCCGTCGTCACCCCAGGACAGGCAAAACAAACAATCAAAACAATTTTTTCAATAATCAATTTTCCGACTTCTGTATTTCGTACTAGAAATAGGGTTAATTATTTGTTTTTGCCAAGTCGGGCAGACGAAATAAAAGGACCAACACAAAAGCGGGCAGGAGGAGGGCTACATAGCTACCAGTACACGTATAGACCTTGGGCGCGGTTTAAAACCACATCCTGGACAACAGGCAATGCCCCCTGCAATAGCAGTAGAATATGGCGCAATGGACGTGCCTATTGCCGTCGGTAGTGTCTATCGATTTACTACCTCCTCAGTCTATTGTCGCCGGTAGTGGTTATCGATTGGCTTACTTCCTAAGAATGTATTGTCGTCGGTAGTAGCTATCGATGGAGCACACCCCCCTATCCATTGTCACGTTATCGACTGGGTGTTCCACAGTCCATCGTGGCAGGCGATGTCTATCGATGGATCACATCCCCTCTCTATTGTCACCGACAATGGCCATCGATAGATACTCCCCACAATCTATTGTGGCAGGCGATGTCTATCGATGGATCACATCCCCTCTCTATCGACACCGACAAGGGCCATCGATGGATACTTCCCACAATCTATTGTGGCAGGCGATGTCCATCGATGGATCACATCCCCAATCTGTTGTCACCGACAATGGCCATCGATGGATACTCCCCACAATCCTGCGACAAGTAATATTTGTCGATTGTTACCGTCCTCAAAATCTATTGTCACCGACAATGTCCATCGGTGGGCAACGCTCTCCACCTACTGTAGTCGGCAATGTACTGTACCAGGTATACCGATCGATACGCGTCCAACGTGCTCTGCTGAGCACACCAACGTATCTGATGTGCTACGACCACAGCAATATAATACATTTACATTAGCGACGACAGCAGCAAAAAATAATGAGTGCATGGTTGATCTTTACACCAATGGTTGATCTTTGCACCAATTGACACGTGACACTTGACACACGACAGCGGGTGTACGGCACGGTACATCGTGACTACAAATACGTGTTCTCAGCTAGGCCAACCAATGAACCAGGAAGCATGACATGAGCTTTTCGATACATATTTAATACGATCTCAAGCGTATATATAAACGTGGTTTTCGACCCTGGACAACAGGCAATGGCCGCTGCAGCAATACTACTGTAGGACATAATGTGGCGCATTGGACGCGTATATTGCTGTCGGCAGCAGCAATGTCTATTTATTGTTACCGTCCCAAATCTGTTGTGACCGACAATGACCATCGATGGACAGACTTCTCAATCCATTGCGGATGGCAATGGTCAGCGACGGACACGCTGCACAACCTATCGTCGTTGCCAATATCTATCCATAGTTTTCCCCCTCGCCTATTTTCGCTGGCAATATACATCGATATATTTTCCCCTCGTCAATTGACGCTGGCAATATCTTTCGTTACATTTCCCCCTCGCCTATTGCCACTGTCAATACACATCGATAGATTTTCCCCTCGTATATTGTCGCTGGCAATATATATATATATATCGATAGGTTTTACTCTCGCCTATTATCGCTGGTAATATCTATCCCATATATTTTCCTCTTGTCTATTGTCGCTGGCAATACCTATCGCTGGATTTTTCCCTCGTCTATTGTCGCTGGGAATAGAACGTTGTGTTTCTATTGTCCAGGGTGTGTGCTTTATACTCAGTTTCGGATCAGTTTCAAGCCCTAAACCCCAACTCCGACGCTCTCTCGGAATGTTCTAGGATGTACTGAGGAGTTATGCTACCATTCAATTTATCGAAGCTTACACACATCGGATATATCATTTACAGAATATATTATCTGCAGATAAATCATCTAAAGATAGATCATCCACAAATAGATCATCTACATATATATCATCCACATATAGATCATCTAGATCTAAACCTGGCGCTATGAGACCTTGTGCAGATATTCACACAGCTCCCGCCCGGAAACATGGGATAGTAACTGGTACAGATCACACAGATCAAACAGATCGTACAGATCATACAGATCGGGAATATATAGATATATAATATATTTATATATATATATATCTGTCCTAATATATATATATCTTGAAGTGTAAATCGATGGTCTGTCCGATAGAGCCAAGACCTTAAAACATCATGACCGGGGAGCCGGAATAATACCTACATAGTAATACATAACACTCTGACCCAAAATATAAGGACCGTTTAAACTGAATAATGGTATGCTAACAGGCCCTATATTTCGGGTCAGAGTGGTAGTAATACATAGTAATACATATGTGGTATATGGCCTCTGCCAGATGATATCAGCAAGAGGGCTTCCAGCGAGGGACTCCACCAGTCTCGCTGGCCTCGCACTCAGTAAGTCTTGTTCTTAGAGCTTGTATTATCACGGAGTGATCCTCATCGGACCACGAGCCAGGTGGCTAGGGGACATCACACAGGATCCCCGGCCACTGCTCCACTCACACATGCGATTACACTGAAACCTCCACGGCTTGGTATCTTTTGGCTACAGCACCCCCAAAGCGAGTTCACTCGACACGAACGAGCTTGACAAAACCAAAAAACCAAGACGAAATCGCATGCGGCAAATCACAAATCAATGCTGAACTCTGAAGCAATTTTAATCTTGAGCGCACGGGTCATCCGTAATTTGCGCAATTCCTTCACGACGAATTCAGGCGCAGCAGAATAAATCGACCGCAAAGACTCCCACGTGCGCTCCTCTGCTTCGAAACCATCCCAATCGACCAAGACAATCACCTCGTTGGCATCATCTTCGGCCACATGCACCAAAGCATTCATGCGGCATTCACCCTGCGCAAAGGAATGTTGGAAAACATCCTTCAGATCAGCGGTGACGTTCAACGTCGCATCCGCATAAAATCGTAAACGAGCCACGTGAGCTTGATGCACCTTCCCAGAAACGATGTTCTGAACTGAGTACACATGATCATGATCAGCTGCTACCACACGCCACGGACCAGTCCATGTGGACAACAATTTCGGTGTGGCACCCTGCCGACGAACACGAGCATACAACACGAAATCACCAACCGCAAATTTTGGCAACACCACCTGGCCCTGAGCCTGTTTACGTTTGTTGTCGCGAGACACGGCAACAGCTGCGCGAATATCGGCGCAAAATCTCTCCTGCTCTGCAACGACTTCACGGACGTTCGCACGCAACAAGTCAGCATTCATCACGTCAACATTCCACCTGCCATCAGACTCAGAAACGAGCGCCGAGAAATCGGTACGCGGAGCACGCCCAAACATCACGCTGTACGGAGTGCTTCGGTAACGTTCACGAAACGAAGTGTTCAAGGCCCACTGAGCGGCCGGCAAAACATCAACCCACTCCGAAACCTGACGACGCTGTTCTGACAGAATGGAACGCAGAGCACGTACCACCTCTTTTACCATGCGTTCACACGTACCGTTCGACCACGGCGTGTAAGCGACAGCAAAACGATGTTCGATGTGCAACGCGTCGCTCAACAAAGCAAGCACCCTGTTCTTGAAATGCGTGGCGGTATCACTCACCCACACACGCGGCACCCCCAAAGTCTTACACCAGGCTAGCAAATGCTTCGCTGTGACCTCGGCTGTACAAGCCTCGGCCGGTTCCAACGCCACGTAGTTGGACAAATCATCCATGATGACCAAAACATATCGGAAACCATCCTCATCAGGCAGGCCATCGCTACCTTCGGGCCCGCTGTGGCCAACATACAAAAAATCAAAGTGCACCACTTCTCCCGGAGCGGTACCATGCACCGTGTCTCCGTAGGGACGAGGAATGAGTGCACCTGCACGCGTGTCTACACAGTGCAAACACTGGCGAACGAATTCGCGAACCTGAGAATCCATGTGAGGCCAAACACAATATTCCTTCAGGCGAAACAAAGTCGGCGCCACACCACGGTGACCAGCCGAGCGCATGTGCGCGCACACCATCAAACGAGTTTGAAGAGCAAGATCATCCGGCGGAATCCACAAGACGTCACGCACCCCAACACGCACACGAAACAAACCATCATCGGCCAAGGTAGCTTGACCGAAGGTTGTCGAAAATTCATGAACACCAACGCCGATACGAGCGACAGACCTTTGTTGCGAGGCACGAATCACATCCAATGCGGGAAGCGAATCGTCAGCATTACATGGGCTGTGCACGGCAACCGAACGAACAGGCACCGTAGGAACTTTGACCCAACGAGACAACAGATCCCCCCAACAGTTTCGATCGCCAGGGATGTGTTCGATTGCATAGCGGTATTGTCCTAAAACACCCTTCCAATTCTCTAGGCGTTGTGCCATGGTCTTTGTGACCGTCGTGACACACTTCTCCGGATTGAAAATGTACTGCAAGTTTCGATGATCAGTAAAGATATGAACACCACCCCAAAGCAGGTATTCGAGCCTCCGGAACGTATTAACGATCGCAAAACCTTCTTTGTCGACAGTCGCCCAGCGCAACTGCGAACCTGTGAACGAACCACTCAGAAATCCGAGAGGCTCGTGAGACATGCTTTCCAACGCCAATCCACTGCGAAATTCGTGTTCAGGCACTTGGGTGAGAAAACTACCCCAATGGAAATCAGAAGCGTCAGGAAACATCAAAACAACGCACCCGGGACGAGGATGATGAAGCGGCACTGCTTGCGCCACCAAACCCCGTGCGGCATTCCACGCCCGCACCCGATCCTCCGTCCACGCGGTATCCTTGATGACACGATTGCGCGCCACTCGCTTAGTCCGACGTGTAGCCCCAACAAGGAGCTCCTCCAAAAAATCACGTAACGGTGCTACCGTTTCCGCTAAACGTGGTAACGATGTACGCAACCAGTTGACAGCCTGCAAGAATTGCATTAGTTCTCCAGCGTTTTCGGGACGACGCATTTCACTTAAACCTTGCACTCGAGCGGGGTCATGGGACACGACACCATTGGAATACACCTTACCACACCAGACCAGTTCACGAGAGAAGAAGGTACACTTGTGGGCGGCGACAAACAGTCCAACATTCTCCAGGCGTTCAAGAATGTCATCAAGCAGCTGCAGAAGAGCTTCTTCGGTGTCTGCGAAAAAGAAAACGTCATCGACCCAAACTTTGCAATCCAAACCACGCAACACTTCAGTCATGACACCTTGGAAATAAGAAGTCGCATTCAAAACACCTTGGGGAACACGGGTAGGCGTGAACAAACCGTCGCTTGTCGCCATGGTGAAGACGTCTTGCGCCTCCGGAGCCAAAGGCATCTGCCAGTACCCTTGAAGTAGGTCCAGCTTGCCGAAGAAACGCGCCCCCAGCAGATCTCCCATGTCTTCATGGTTGGGCATGACGCCCGGGGACTTCTCCACCTGTGCGTTCACCGCCGAGTAGTCGCTCACCAAACGGAAAGAGTCCTTCTTGGGCACCGCCATCGCCGGACTCGCCCACACCGCCTGGATGTTGTGGTAGACAAAGCCAAAAAACACCAAAGCAGCAATGCACTTCGAGAGCCAGTCCCTTTTCGTCGGTTCGTACCGACGTGGCGTTGCCTTGACAGGCTTCGCCTGTTGCTTCAGCTGCACTCGCATCGGCTCCACTTGCGCTGGCGGATCACCACACAGCGCACGGCGAAAAGCACCCACGCGACGAGCCAAAATTTCGCGCAAACGGGTTGCTCCGCCGACGCTTAATCCACTCTGCTCTGCCTGCTGCACGCTGTCCTCCAACGCCCGTTCTCGGGCCGTCCGCTCCGCCTCCGGATCCATGAACATGTCTGGCCCCCGGTCGACCAAATGTTCCACCGCCTTGTCCTCCGGAGCATCCACCGTAGCCTCGGTCTGAAAAGCACGCACGGAAACCGTCACTCTGCGCGCCGCAAGGTAACTCGGAGTCTCCACACCGGTCGATACCGGCACTGCGCGAGGGCGAAGCTTCTCCAGAGCTTCACGGTAGACGTCGATGCCAAGAGCTTTCATGGTAGCCATGCCAAACAGAACGACGTTATCTGTACCAGGCATGACCGCGAAAGTGATGGGCTCCAATTTCACCGCTCCCCACGGCGTCCGTACACTCACGGCAATCGGCACCGTTTTGTGCGTGACCATCACTGAAACACCCGTAGCGGTTTTCGCCTGCTGCGGGCCATTTTCGAACGGAATTTGCAGATCGGCGCCGCCGAAATGCGAAGACAGCTGCTGAAGTAAGCCGACACCGATGGACGTGAGCGCCGACCCCGAATCAAGGATCACACGCGCCATCAGCGAACCAACCGACCCTGGCAAAGAGAGATCAGCGCGTAAACACTCAGCGCTGCGATCGACAGGCACTTCACCTGCCGTTGAACTCTGGTCGGTACCAAGAGTCACCTGACGCCATGGCTGCCCTCCTACAGCCGGCGCCGAAGAAATAGAATCGGCGGTCCACCCCGACCAAGACGTCGAATATACAGACGGTTCCGGCGCTACCGCCCCTGCAGCAGCACCAGACACTGACTCCGCCCGCTCGGTGGATGGCGAAGTTCTCGCTCCAGCAGCACCCACCGATGTTCCAGCTCCTCCAACGTATACAGCTCGGCCGGCAACAGACGAACCAGATCCCGACCCAGCGGCTCCTGCCGCTGGCGCACCAGAAGTTGAAGAAGCAACAGCAGAAGTTCCACCGCCCGCTGTCAATTGATTGCCACCACGGCCACCGCGCCCGCGTCCATGGTTGAATCTGCCCCGGCCGCCATTGCGGCCCCCGCGATACCCTGACGACCCGCGCCCACCACTGCTGGGAGCTGTGCCGCCACCGCGAGCTTTTGGGCAATCAGAAACATAATGGTTGGGATCACCACACTCGAAACAGACGCGAACAAACGACTTTTTCGCGGACTGCTGCTGTTTCGGTTTCTGCTGCTGTTGGCGTCGCGGTTCAGCTGCCCCTGCAGCATCTTTCCGACCATACGCCTCGATGAATTTCCACTGTTCTGCAGCAGAAAAAATTTGGTCCATGACCAATGCCGGGTCCTTCTTCCACCCTGCAGCGTACGTGAGCTGACCTTTTACGTACTTTTTGAACTCGGACGGCCATAAGCCATCCACCAACGCCATGCTCACAAATTCCGCCGGTCCGGGCAACCACGAACGGTCCTGCGCGCGGTACATGGCATGCACCGCGTGATTCTCCGCAAAATACTTTTCCATAGCGGAGTTTACCATCATCGCGCGGTCTTTGACGGATGTTTCACCGCCCTGCTTTTCATCGCGCCTCATTGAGAGAACGCGACGCAAGTCCGCTGCCGCCCGCGAGGTGTCAAATCTGTTGCTGGTGGTTGTGTAACCGGCGTGCTGCCTAACAGCGTCCAACAACTCCGAGGCGGTCATCGTAGTCTGATGCTTGTAAAATCCCTCAAAACACCGATGAATGTAATTGGGGATAAGCTGGCCCATGCTCACTTTGGAGTGCTGAACCACCCCCTGAGCGTTGGCGAGCTGCAGCCGTTCCTCATAATCGAGGTACGCTGCGTAAAAAACACGAGAGGCCTGCTCGGTCCACACCTCTCCGTATTTCGGTGGAGTCAGAGACTCCCCTACCACCAGCGGCGTGCTTGCCGTGTGCGCCATAATCCACAGCAGTCCACCTGGACTCTACTGTAATAACGGAGAAACTGCCGCCTGACCTGTGCGTCCTCCAGCTCCCGGAGCGTCCTCCCCTGCTGTGCGCTTCAAGCCGTTTCGATCCGTCCAACGGGCCAACTGCCTTCCCAGCTGTGACCCAATACTCCGCAGCCGAAAACTCCTCCAACAGAAGTTCCGCGAATATCTAGATATTATGGCCTCTGCCAGATGATATCAGCAAGAGGGCTTCCAGCGAGGGACTCCACCAGTCTCGCTGGCCTCGCACTCAGTAAGTCTTGTTCTTAGAGCTTGTATTATCACGGAGTGATCCTCATCGGACCACGAGCCAGGTGGCTAGGGGACATCACACAGGATCCCCGGCCACTGCTCCACTCACACATGCGATTACACTGAAACCTCCACGGCTTGGTATCTTTTGGCTACAGGTAGTAACACATACAGTAGTAATACATACCATAGTACCAGGTAGTTACCAGAGTCTACCTACCAAATACCCAACCGTGTATCCCCCTACAGTAGATACCCAGCCATTTTGGTTACCAACCATTTTGGTTCTGATCACAGCAGTGCCGGTCCCTCTATATCCCATTTATAGTGACATTAAGAGTATGTGCCTACCGGCAATACTCAACACACAGTCACACCGGTGACTGTATTCCCAACTGCGCCAAGCGATTTCGCAGCCACTCTCTATAGCGGCCAACCGGCACTATTCAACCCGCACTATAGAGTGACCAATAAAGTAGTGTGCTTGTATGATAAGTCCCTCCGTGATACCAGTGAGGAGGACAGGCACGCATCACGCACCTAGTTTTTTGCAGAACGCGGCGAGTTCCGCGCAACGTTCCGCACCAATCAGACCGAGCACGACGGTTACTCCCACGGCTCCCTCCTCCTTGGCGCGAGCGATCTCGAACTCCGATAAAACCAGATCCCTTTGATTCGTGGACAGGTGAAAGACAACGGAGAAGAACGTTTTGCATGCGTATAATAAAAAATAGAATCGGGTCGTTACCGATACCAGGCCTGTGGATATCCAAGGATATACGAGACACTGTCATGTTACCATGTTGGAATGACCGATCAACAAAATATAGTCTGCTTGGGCGCCAGCAGTCTCGACCTCCGATTTAACCCTACGTATATCCCTTGCATTCCTATCATTCATGGACAGGTGATCCAAAGCAGTGTTGCATGCAATACAAAACAAGAAGGGGGCCGTTACGAGGGGTGTAGTGTACGAGGCGATGTTATGGTATCACATTGGTATTATTGTCACACAAACTCGTCACCATATTCTAAAGAGTCCACTTTCACAAGGTTACTTGGCGTTATGATATTTTTATCTTGTGGTGACACATTTTATAGCACGCCTTATGGCGACATTATCTCAAGTGAACATCACAATGCCATACCTCACGATGACACTATGTCATACAAATACATGTTCATGACACTTTAGCATGCTTGATGATGACATTATCACATCTTGTAACGGTCATGGGACTTTGGAGTGGAAACTTGACGATCAAAAAGTGACGATTCCAGCGAAGGCCCACTGCGTATAGCGGTAGGGGGGATGGCACAACATGGTGTCCGAGTTACAATGGTTGCAATGCAAGCAGTCGTATGGCACGGGCGCGGCATTTGCGGCATTTGCCTACCCACACTTCTTGGCGCTGAGGGTGCTCCATAGCTCGTAGGCGGGTTTCAACATCAAAATAAATATATATATTTTTGGCCGCTATCTCGGGATGGCCTGTCATAAGAGGTAAACATACCTCACCATCATCATCATCATCATCCTCATGATGATGATGATGATCATCATCATCATGATCGCGGCATTGTCACTACAGCACCATACATACCACACCTTGCCATGACTTCCTCCATCAGACGCGTGTTTGCCTTCTATGGGCAGCACCTTATAGAATCTACTACAGATAGTAACAGTAATATCGCGACAATTTTCGGAGGCTCCTCACTAGAAGAGCTCTATAGCATTTACGAGGTCACCCAAAGACTGTTTCGAGAAGAAAAAAAACGCCCTTAAGGGGCCTTGATCCTACTGTAGATCCGCAGCAAAAAACATTGTAAAAACAAACGATAAGGCATATGCCGTCTTGGAGAAACCTCATCAGTCAGAATATTGCCTCATGAGGCCAAAAAGTGCTACCTCTACAGAAGAATGCGTCATGTCAGCATACCGGGCATACAGCATACAGCATACTATTTTTAACCGAAATAAATCATACCACATAATCGTAAGAACTGGGGGGGAGAGAAGGGAAAAGACCCCGTGATCAGTGACGGTAAAAATCTCCAGCGACTGATAAAAAAATATGATCGAACAGACAAAGCATCCAAACTGCCTTACGCCCTCTACGGCATGTATGCAGGCAGTTTCAGCACATGCTCGTAGGTCAACTAGAGATTCGAATGGGTCTCTCCGTTTCAATGACCGATCGGCAACAGCCCTTTCAGGACTGCAGTCCCGTTTTGAGGACAAACTAGTCAATTTTTTAGTCTTACGGGGGACCATAGTAAATGGGACCAAATTTTGTTAGTAAAAATAGGTAAATATATAGGTTTTTGTGTGTACCGTAGGTCCTATTTACTATGGTCCCCAGTAATATTGCTGCACTTTGACACCAAAACGGCAGTGCAGTCCTAAAAAAGATTAGAAGGAAATGACATGAAGTCAGCAGTTTGTCCGAACTACGATTAGGTGCAGGTATATGGCCTACAGCAGTAGATCTATTGAAGGTGCAGTAGACAAACGTACTCGGCAATATGCCATTAGGGAACAGCAGTAGTACAGCAGTAGAACAGCAGGACGGCCGCACGATGCAGAACACACCTACCAGGTAAGTACTAACTATTTCGGGGGGCCATAGTAAATAGGACCAAATACTGATAATAAAAATAGGCAAATATATAGGTTTTTGTGTTTGCCACAGGTCCTATTAACGATGGCCCCCCGTAATAGCTACTCAGCACATACCAGGTAGCACATATCGTGGGGCCGGCCTTATGTATACACTGCAGTATCACACTATTCGCCGTGCTAGTATAGCCGCGTGTCGTATGCCCACCACGACACGGGTGTATTTAGCCTCAGCACACAGGTTGATTGGGTATCTTTACTGTATTGCTGACCCCGGATCAAGTCCCGGGGAATGCGTTGCTCACTGATGTGGTGGTGTTTGGACATGCGTGCGATCCACAAAAAAAAACAAACCCAACTCGCCGCTTCTACGAGGCGACAGCTGACGATATGCTTCTTTCATACCGTACATACCTGGTATATATTTTCAAGATAAGCACACCCACACCCCCGATTTTGACAGCTGTCAGCGTTTCTTCCCCTCAAAAAGGATTACATATCCTTCATGAGGCCATCCTAAAGTCGTAGCCGGTACGATATAGCGAGAGCGCGATCGAGGTACCACACATAAGCTTCGATGAAACCCTCGATCTCACTATAGCGTACGTGTCAAGGGCATGGTAATATTGTTAAAAAAATTAAAACATCAAACGAGGAAATACAAATCCTGCATGAGGTCGAAAAAAACCCATATAGTAATGGCGATCGATTTATCATACGAAAGCAGCACGCACATTTTTTTTGCGAGGAAACCTTCGATTTCACCAGGGGCATATGAGAAAAAAACCTTCCCGACACCCCTTGGACACCCCACTACCCATCCAGTGTCGAGACCCAGACAGGGGAAGGGGGGTGTGTAGTCGATATCATGCGTGGCTGTAGTTATATGACCATGAGACCCTCGCATCCCTACATCGCCTGGACGGAGCACGTCGGGTTTTCATCGACCAGGCACACACATTGCTCGCACCAAGCGCGCTGCGCCGTGAGGTGTTCGGCGAGTCGCATGAAGGGTGAGCTGCATCCTACTAAAATCCGCTTGTGAGGCGGACTTGCCCACGAATGACAGCTTCGACGGGCCAGACAGGGGGGGCGGGGGGTGCACTCTATACCATGCATGGCCGTAGTCGTGTGATCATAACCCCTCGCGTCCCTACAGTCAGACAGCCGGGGGGGGGGGGGGTGCGGGGGGTGTACTGGATATCATGCATGGCCGTAGTCGTATGACCATAGACCTCAGTCAGACGGCGGAGAGGGTGGGGGGACTAAACTAAAACTACGTAGAGTAGTAGTCCCTCTGCAGCAATGCCGGTATGTGACATCGGGCCAATACACCGGCAATATAGCGGGCACCGGCATTATTCCGCATACTGCCATACTGGTTACTGGTTAATCCCATATATGTCAAGCGATTTCACCGGCGTCATTAAGGGCACTGGCATCATTGAACCGGCAATATAGATGGACCCCTACTGCTGTAAAACGCAGACAAAAAAAACTCGTATTTTGTAATTTCGTCCAGAAATCCCAGATCACTGTTTTTTGTTTTTCGTTTTGACGATAAAACTTCGTTTTGATTAGTCATTCTGACCATTATGGGAGCGTGGTGTCGTTGTTCTTTTGGTCGAGCACCCCCTATATCACAACTGATGTATTACATTTTATGCACTACTTTATGTAGGTTTGTAGGTTTGTTTGCTGAAAATACCTGACGATGACGGGCATCGGTCCGGGGAAGTCTCCGCGGCTGTTCTCCTGATCCGCCACTACCCTCCGCAAGTCATCCGCCGAGCAGCCTCCCGTTTGGCTTGTTGTCACGACAGCAGTGCACACAGTAACAGCAGAAGCATGGGAATAAGTGGCACTAGCTAATGGTTGTTAATAACACTCCAAATGCTTTGTTTGCAAGGGTATACATACTTGTACATACTTATATACTCACTGGTATACACCCGAACATACTTGAGTACGACTTTCCTGATCCGCCATTACCCCCCACAAGCCATCCGCAGAGCAGCCTCTCGTTTGGCTTACTGGCCTATTGGCTTACCGGCCTATTGGCTTACTGGCCTATTGGCTTACTGGCCTATTGGCTTACTGGCCTATTGGCTTATTGCCGTAACATAAGGTAACAACAGCAACACCAGCTATTGATGGTTTTACTACAGTAACAATTCACAGGCGTGATTGTACGTAATGCCATGATGAAATAGTAGCTGGTAGAGTCAGGACCGACAGTGAATTTTATGATATCGTTGGGTGGAAAAACGGTTTGATGCGAAGACAACACACGCATTGGCAGTTCAAGGGTGTGCTTAGTACAAGGCATACCTACGCTATACCTACAGTATGTACGTAATGAGATAGACGATGTAGACCAAACAGATCAGAAAAACTATCGCTTGGCATTCTGAGGTGCTGCGCAGGATCTGTACGGTACAGATCCAAGCCAGGGAACATGTCCTATTGTAGATGATGCAGATCATCACACACCTCCCACCCTCAAACAATATGACCTACAGTAGTAGATCGTACATATCAGGGATCTATCTATCTATCTTCCCTGAAAGATCTAGATCATCAAGAGATCTGTAGATGATCTGTACACGATCTGTCCGAAAGATCTAAATGATGACGCGGCAATCTACTACAGTATCTGTACTATTAATAGTACAAGATATGAGGTGTGACATGCACATACTCTGTCCTCGGTACCGTATAGGATCTGAATGATCTAAAGGTCTAAATGATCTAAATGATCTAAATCATGGTCTGTCAGATTGGTCACACTTTTTACTTCTTGTTTTTTAATGTACCTTTCGGTCGCGACAGCTACGCAGCTAGCTCCTCCGTTTCGGAAGAGGGGGCAAAGCAGCTCAGGAGCCAATATGCCGTCGATAAACCCTGAAAAAAGACATACGACAGACACAGACACAGACACGTATTATACCACGTATACAGCAGTACGTCGACAGTAGACAGTAGACAGTAGACAGTAGACAGTAGACAGACACGTATACCGCAGTAGATCAGCATGATTTACTCGTAAGCAGACACAGACACAGTATAAATACTACACGTCGGCAGTATATGTAAGTAAGTATGGGAAGAAGAGACATGGCCGTTCAGGAGGCAAGATGACATCGATGAATCGGGCAAGGCCGCAACACTAAGGAAAGGATACCAGGTACACCAGTAGGTCGTCAGTAGACACATACTAGTATACAACAATAGGCCAGCATTTTAGACGCAGGTACAGGTCGGCAGTAGATAGATGGGGGCACAGCAGTTCAGGAGCCTAGGTGTCGTTAACGACCAAAACTAGCAGTAGCAAGACAGCAGGTATGCAGCTGTATGAGACGCAGGTACAGTATGAGGTAGAGAGCAGCTCAGGAGCCAAGCTCCGACCGACGAACCAAGCCATGCCATCCAGTTAACGACAGCTACAATAGCAGTAGATCGGCGGCAGACACATGTCAGCAGTAGGCCAGCGTGATATACAGGCACAGTAAGTAGGCCAGCAGTAGATATCTACCAGTGTACAGGAGTGCGAGGAAGCAAGTAGCACAACACGCAACAATATACGAAACATAATCCATTTTTCCGAAAAGGACTGAACGTTGTCGGAAGGTATACTGAAATACAACGATTACGTAACCCTAACCGAATGAAGACTTACTTCGGCGGTCAACAGCTTTCACTCACCAGACTTCAGAATTTTTCTGTACTCTGCAACGACGGACAGGGTTCCCTTGTTCTTTCGGAGCACAGACGACAGGGGGTATTCCGGGCCGTCCCCGGCAACACTTCCCGCCTCCGCCTTGAGGAAAATAATGAAAAAAAAACGGCAGGAAATCGCAGCGGGCAAATGTGATGCGTGTGAAAGACGTAACCGTCTCACCACTCTGCGCGGGAAGGTAAGGATGGTTTAGGATGAGGTAATGCTGGTTTGTTCTTGATATTCATGTTTTAAACGGCTCTTCTAGTTTCGCCCATGGTGGATATTTCTGCAGGAAGACTGGGGAGGGGGGATATTCTGGACCATCCCCGCTAACTCTTTCTGTCTTCGCCTTGGGGAACAAAAAAAAAAAGAAGAAATCGCCGGAAATCGCAGCGGTGTGAAAGTGAAACGTGAAACGGCTGACAGTTACATTTCTTCCATGTGAATGGCAGGGGAAATTACGGATCGTCCCCGGTAACGCCTCCCGACCCCGCCATAGGGAAAAACGAAATGGCCGGAAGGAAGCCGCAGTGGGGAAATGCGACGGTGCGAAATGTGAAGCGGCCGACGAATCAGCAATCAGCGATTATACCTGTTCCAGGGTCTTGAACACGGGACTGTCGGGATTGGAGGATCGCAGCTCTTCCATGTCCTTCGCAACAGCCGCCTCTTTCGCCTGACGTAGAAAGGAATGCATTCATACGTATTAAACAGACGTATAAGCAATGGGAAGACCACATAAAAATGCCACCAGAGACGGAACAAGGGACAGGGTTTTGCGGTTACATTTCGGTGCGGCACAACTACTTCATACCTGGTTTATGTATAAACTGCTGTATTACAGTACTATGATACAGTATGGGTCCAGGTATAAGAACCTACTGAAATTATATTAAGAAATTATGCCTCGCTTTTGGGGGGACGCTGATAAAATGGGATTAAGAAATCGTGCTCAGCCACGAGCGCCACACAGAACTCTACACAAATATTAACCGAAAAAAAAAACAAGCTGCGAGACCGAAAATTCCCTAAAAATCCATTTTTGCGAGCTTGGTCTGACGCTTGTCCATGAAGGCGTGGTACGGGGTGTGTAGGGTTTAGAGTGGTTTACACATTTTGACAGTTTCCCTACAGAACGGAAAACTCTATACGCACATACAGATAGTAGCCTATTTGTACATCCCCTGAGATCCACAGCTGTCAGACGAAGGCCACGCTGGCACCCAAGCGTCCCCTGGTCCCCGGGTTTCCGGTAACTCTAATATCTATAAGTTTTATCGGAACTGAAAAACACATCGTTAGTTTAACACGCTGCGTTTACAACTTCGGCTGGTTCGTGCATACCAGAGAGCGACCCTGACTCGAAAGAGGTTCATCACAGCAGCTTGTGTTTCTCTCGAGATTGACCTCCCGCCGGTTCTCAACAGAGGTCTACACCTCGACGTAGAGGTGCTGCAGTGGTCGAAATTGGTCGAAATTTGGGGTGCACAAAATGAGACAAAAAACAACCCCCAACCGATCGTTTGCACCTCACTTGCGGACAGCTACAGCTTCTCACAGAAAACTACAGCCCACGAAATTGAGGGATGCTCCTGATGGCATGTGTGAGGGTGTCGGGTGCGCCAGACGGCAGTCGTAGGCACCCAGAAACGACTCACGAGGTGTTTTCGTGTACTCGGAGTTGCGAGCGAGTAGCACAAAAAGCTCGCAAAAACGCTAAAATGTTTCATTTCAGGCAAGGGAGCACAGATAGCACAATGCCTACATCACCGATGAAGCAATGGCCTTCGCTACAGTATTGTTGTTCTCCAGGCGGAATATAGTCTCTTAAGGAGTCGTCGTCGAAGGTGTTGCGGAAGGAAAAACTTCGTTCCCATGATAGGTAGATAGTTGTTGGGACCCAAAAAGTGAAAAAAAAAAGGGTTAAAAAGCTCAGGATTCTTGTAATTTTGCATCAACCATTCTACATCTACGAAATACGGATCTTGGTTGCAAATCCTTTACTCTAATTCCAAGTCGTACGTATACGTCGCCGAAACGCCTACGCGAGGGTACTTGACGACGCATTCCTGAGGGTGTTAGCGTCTCCTTAAGATGTTGTTTCCCTAAGACATGGGTATATATATATATATACTCTTCATGAAGAACTTAGACCCGTACCAGGTACATTGTACACGCGATCGAAGTATCACAAGGGTATTGTGGTATTATTCACTACTGAATCTCATGTTGCCGCTTGGGACCCGTATAATCTGCAAAATCTACGACCACTTGTTTCTTGGGTTGGATCTGTACTGTGAAATGATCCTGCACAACCTCTCTCAGCGGCAGGTGAGGAACTGATAGATGATCTAGAATATCGATCTGCAGATGATCTATCTGTATCTGATCTAGATGATGCACCTGTCTGAGGTGTGCACTCTTACCAAATCGCGCTCTCGCGATTTTGGCGACGATTGTTGCAGTGTTGCAAAAGTGTAGCGTGTTGCATTGCTGGTGCTTGTTCAGCTATGTCGTCAATACGATGGTGCCATAACGTCGTGCTCTCTTACAGCCGCTGCTGCTGTTGTTGTTGTTGTTGTTGTTGCTGCTGCTGCTGCTTGTTGCTGCTGTTGGTGGTGGTGCTGTTGTTGTTGCTGTGTTGCTGTTGGTCGAAAACATGTAACATGTGGATATGTGCATGCCCTCGATCCTGATCTGAAGGGAAGTACTCGTACTGCACGAGTACGTACGTGTACAGTACATCAGTACATGCGAACACTCGTATACCATCTCGATAGCTCAAGTGGCATCGCATCGGGTCGCTGGCACGGCAGCAGCCAGACCGTCGTCGCCGCTTTGATGCCTCGGCGACCTTAAAAAAGTACGGTCTCCGACATCTTTGGGCGTGCTTTACCCCGCCCTCCCTTCCCAAGCACATGGCGAGCCACCTTCGACATGGTACACGGCTTGAACTCATACCACGGGTACGGCGGACGACAGCAGTAGACTATGAATGCAGCAGCAGCAGAGGCAACATGGCACCATGGTGAAAGCTAAAAACTCATGCTGTAGATACCACTATGCACGAAAATATAAGAAGCATTTTATATTTATATTGATGTTGAAACGGTCCTTACATTACGAGACAGAGTGGCAAGTCACATTAGAACTACAGCAGCAGTAGGTGAACCAGCCATGGCCGTCCACCAACGTTTCATGTCCGAGGATGCCAGCAAGCCCACCCACAAGGCTAGACGTGTCTCCACCCATCCTGCCTCTTCCCTTCCTCACCTTGCGGGCTAGGTCCTTGAGAGCCATCATGGGGGTACTGCATCGAGCACTCCTGGACCTACGCCCCAACACCCCACCCTCGAATCGCACCGCTCGTCCGACGAGCGACGGCCCCAAAAAGGCAGTCGACGCCAGGAGACCGCTCGCCAAGGTGGCTCCACTGAGCGTGGCCGTGGCAAATTTCATGGCAGCGTTGCCGTGTGTTATCGCGTCCCGAGGAGCGGTGTGGGTGGAAAGGCACAGGGGACGCTGCTCTCCCTCGCGTTAAGTGCTGCGTGCTGATGCGTTACGTATGCTGCTGGCTGATCATGATCATTGAAGAGTTCATACTGCGTCGGAGGCCGGACCTGAATGCGGGGTTCTCTGAATATTTCTACCAATCAGAGGCCGAGGTGATTAAATCCGCCGCATATCCTCACGAGATTTTCACCCCCCTCCCTCCACCAGTATACAGCAGTACCTGTACATAACCGGTCACCACTCCAGATACCATGGCAACCAGGCATCAACCCTGTCCACTCGCTCCGAGTATCGATAAATCTAGCCAATGAAACCGATGTCGGGGTTCGTAACTACTGCTTGTACGGCTGTCTGTGACTGCTATTTACCAGCCAGTACCTGCCGTAAGAATGAACTGCTCTGCTGTACGGCTTCGTAGCTGTGACAACATCGATACAGCACGCCAACTCACGGGGGTGAGCTGTGTGTTATGCGCTGTGTGTAAGTCTCACAGGAGTGACCTGGGTGCCGGAGCGCGTCTGTAGCTGCCTCTCGGGAGCTTGCTACACTACCTGGTAGTCCAGATTATCACCGCTGCAAGCAGACATACGAAGTGTGTAGCACAAGATCAAAGAAAAAACGCGGCGGAATTACGCAACACGGGATTAGTCAAGGGAAGTTATTACGCGCACCACTTTTTCGACACTGCTGTTTATCGTATGTATTGAGGGTTGGGAATCACTGTACCTGGCATCCGATACAATTATATCTATAATCCCATAGCCAGAAAAAACGGCATAACACCAGCTTCGCCCTGTCTTCGAGCTACCGGAAAGTCGTGACCGCTATTTTCGCAATTTGCGGAGCTGCCGGAGGATGGTGGCCCATATTTATTTGCAACACCGCTGCGTAGATAAACCTTTGCGCATCGGATACCCACGGATGCACATTGTTTGACTTTTTAGTGGCATGCCACGCAGATGTCACCCCAAGGGCCATGGGTTACCATCGGCCATGGCGCTGCCGCGGCACGTACCACGCTTGTGCCCGCGATACTTGCCTTGGCATCCCACGACGAGCCCCGCGGCCATGTCCACGGCAAGACCCATGACAAGATCCACGGCAACTCTCAAGGCAAGACCCACGGCAATGTCCACGGTAAGACACCCACCTGGCACCCTCTTGCCATTTGGTATTTTGACCCCGCGTGGACTCATCCCATTTGTCACCCTGCCCCCCCCCCACAGGGTGGAGAAATATAATGAGCCCTCCGCAGGAGCCGCCGGGAGTCCACCTGGCGCCCTGCTCCCTTTGGGCCTTACCGTGGGGCTTGCCGCGGGTCTTGCTGCGGGCCTTGCCGTGGTCATGGCCGCGGGGCTTGCCGTCGGTATTGCTGTGGGTATTGCCGTGATATGCAGTGAACACTGCCGTGCCGTGCCGTAACGTGCCGTGCCGTGCCGTGCCGTGCCGTGGGAGTTGCTTTTGACCGTGGGGCTTGCCGTGACGTGCCGTGAGAGTTGGCTTGGCGCTCATTGTAAGGTGTGCCACGGTAATCGTTCCGCGTATGCCATGGCGAATATCTTGGGTTGCCACGACAAGCCACGGCATGTCGAGGCATACCGTGGGCACTACGTTAGGTTGCGGCATGCCGTATGCCATGGGCACTGCCGCGGCACTGCCACCAAAAAGTTAAAGATGCCGTGGCAAGTACTACGACAACATCCGCGGGCACAACCGTCGCACGAGCCGCGGCAGCGCCATGGCTGACGGGAACGCATGGACCTTGCCGTGTCTGTAGTTTTTTTTACAATAGTATAGGCAGGACATGTTGATTTGACTGTTGAGTTCCGAAGTATCTTGTCTTGGGTGCTCCTAACTCCGGGGGCACTGCACACTGCACACTACTACTACTACTACTACTACTACTACTACTACTACTACTACTACTACTACTACTACTACTACTACTACTACTACTACTACTACTACTACTACTACTACTACTACTACTACTACTACTACTACTACTACTACTACTACTACTACTACTACTACTACTACTACTACTACTACTACTACTACTACTACTACTACTACTACTACTACTACTACTACTACTACTACTACTACTACTACTACTACTACTACTACTACTACTACTACTACTACTACTACTACTACTACTACTACTACTACTACTACTACTACTACTACTACTACTACTACTACTACTACTACTACTACTACTACTACTACTACTACTACTACTACTACTACTACTACTACTACTACTACTACTACTACTACTACTACTACTACTACTACTACTACTACTACTACTACTACTACTACTACTACTACTACTACTACTACTACTACTACTACCACTGCTGTGTCAGATGCCCCCCCCTGCACAACGAGGGCGTATAATTATCACTGTGGAGACATCAAATAATGTAGTGAACCCCACAAAGTGTCGAAAACCTCTCAATCAGGTACGCCTCATTGTGCGCTGCGTTGTTCAATGTCTCCACGAGGATGATTTTACTCCCGCATTGTGCGGGGGGGGAAGGGTCCCGGTCACTGCGTACTACTACATACCTGGTACAGTACTACAGTAGTGCATGACAGTGGACAGAACGTGCCTGTGGCCCTGTTGATTAATGCTGCTGGCCCTACACGCGATAGGGTCTGTTGATGGACCCCTCGGCACGAGCGGGGCCTTGATCACTTCGTTTTTAGTCCGTTCTTGGTCTGTTTTCTTTGTGACGACGCGTGCCTCGATAAGGGTTGCGTTTTTCGGTCCAAGACATTTGTAACTGCCGTGGCTCTCGTTGACTGAGGGAGTACCTCCGATATTGCCAGTATTGTCGAACCACCGTCCTTGGGTTTTACACGTTATTCGTCGTATACTTACTAAACGATCGGGTATATAGCAGTTTCGTGTAGTCTCAAAGTCATTTCCTGGGTGACTTACTATTAATGCTAATGACCTGCTAATAGTATAGAGCTCTTCTCTATCGCATATAGTACGGTGATGGAAAAGCGGACCCTGAAAAAACAAACTATTTACAGGATATACCCACTGGAGGTACACATTATAGATCATTATAGACCCACGGATAAAAACCTACATTCTAAGAACGTCAGGCTCTTTTTGGGGAGGGTGCTAAGAAATGTGAGTTAAGGAATCGTACTTGGCGGCGAGCGCTATATACACTAAAGCCTATCTGGGTACCTGGTCGATAGTAGTCTACGACCACCAGGTATGCTCTTTATAGGTTGTTGAAGCATGGTGCAACGATCACGTCCCAGTACTGGTACATGGGATGTCACCCGGCTACAGAAACTACCCCGTGTAGCGAAAAAGTTAAAATGCAATTATCCCCCCTGAGAGTTTTGTTACGTCAAATACGATATTCGCCTCCAATCTTCGGCCTGCCCCGACCTCGGGGTGGGCCGGAGCCCATCGGAACCTACGACGGTCTGCCGGTGGTCATACGAGCCCCAGCCTCGCTCGGTAGAGAGGAAACCCGTGCGGTCTGGTAGGTGAACTACTGGCGGCGCGGGGTGGTGGCGATGAGTTTTATTTTCAACCCCAATGCCGAGGAGTTCGTTCCAACAGCAGAGGAGGAGCATCGCCACAGCGGAGAGCGTAATGGGTACAGCATGGGGAGAGGAGAGGCTGGGCATTGCGTGGAAAAGCAAACACACCGACAGCGAAGACGAGAGTGTCGGGGTGGGGATGGGCTGGGACGGCTGAACCCAGTCCTTGGAAACGAAGGCACGCACCGGGCTAGAAAACAAGGAGCCTGCATCGTAATACAAAGAAAAATAAGGAGAAAAAGACAAAAAAGACGGAGGGGTCGGACCTCGCGTCGGCTAGCAAAGTTTGCAGCGCGCGAGGCCCGAGCGAGACAGAAGGCGGCACTCGTGACGGTAGCGACCTACAATGCGCGTACCCTGGCTGTGAAAGGGAGGAACGGGTACGGGCATGCCGAGTGTGTGCGGGCGAAGACCCGACAACTGGGCCGTGACTTCGTTGGCCTGCAAGAAACAAGGAGACCCGGGAAGACCGAATTTTCTGCAGCAGGATACCGGGTTTTCAGCTCAGGGCAAGAAGACACAGATGGCAGGCAAGGACTATACGGAGTTGGTTTGGCAGTGAAGGAAACGATATGCCGTAAGTCTGTATATACCTACAAGATAATTGACGAACGCCTTATGTCTATGCGCTTCGAGCTGACCGGTGAAAGCGTTGCGGTCAACCTATTACGGGAGTCCATAGTTAATGGGACCAAATTTTGTTAGTAAAAATAGGTAAATATACAGGTTTTTATGTATACCATAGATCCTATTAACTATGGACCCCCGTAATAGTTGTTGCCTATGCCCCAACGGAAGCCAACCTCAACATACAGATGAAAGAGGAGTTTGGGATAAAAAATTGGGGCACATGGTTGAGCAGATTCCAACGAAGGAATGCCTGTTCGTGCTGGTAGACGCGAACGCACCGACTCGAGAGAGGATGGAAGGGTGCGGTGACGGTAGGGTGCTTGGAGCGTACGGACGTGATGAGCTCAACAATAACGGCAAACGCCTGCTGGCATTCGCTTCAGGCTATAAGCTCGCTCTCACGAACACGTTTTTTTAGCGCTCGCAAGGGTGGAATATCTCATACGTTCAACGGCATCAGCAGCCGCAACGACCAAAAACGGATTGACTACATCCTAACCCGCCAAGCACACCGACCTCGCGTGCATGATGTTAAGGTCCACCCCCAGCCTCCGCCCCCAGCCAAGGCGGATTCAGACCATAATATCGTATATGCGATGGTCCGCCTCAGCGGTCGTTTCGCACCCAACTGACACGTACGAGCGAAAAACAAAATTCGGCCTTTCGACCGGCAGAAGTTTCGATCCGACGGAGATTGCAGGCGGCGAGTCGTGGCGCGGATCCTTTCAAATCTTCCCTTCCTTCCCTCGCAACCGAACAGTATCTCCGAGATTGCTGAATCCTTTGCGGAAGTTATTCTTGACGCAGTAGCGAAAGACGTGCCCCCCCCACCACGACACCCACACAAACCCGGGTGGTGCGAGACCATGGAAACCTCAGCCGCCATACAACTCGCATGGGATGCGAGGGAGGATGCCCGTCGAGTCATGCGCATCAAGAAGGACAAAACTGCGTGGAAGACGCTGAGGACGGCGTGCGCGAATCTGCGAAGGGCTATAGATACAGCGTTGCACGCCCACTTCGAAGAGTACCTTGCTGAAACAGAGAGACTGCTTGCCGACAACGACCAGCGGGGTTTCTACAAACACTTGAAGGGCACGGTGGGATTGGACGGTCGAAAGGCGAGAAGCGAGCAGTTCATTCGGGACGAGGATGTCACGCTTCTAAGGGACAAGGTGCGCATTCTTCTTGAACGGTGGGCGAGGTTTTTCGGCACCCTCCTGACCACGAAATCTTCTAAGCTTGACCCAACCATCAGCGCTCTACTTTCACAACGGCCGTTGGCACCATCGCTTGGAGATGAACCGACCATGGATGATATGACGGCGGTAATTCGGGGTATGCCAAACTGGAAAGCGGTGGGACCAGACTCCCTTCCGGCCGAGTTACTGAAAATCGACCACCCCGAATTCATCCGGTACTTTCACAACTTACTTGTCAACGTGTGGCGAACGGGTAACGTCTCTCAACAATGGAAAGATGCGATCATTAAGGTCCTTCATAAAAAGAAGGATCGCTCTGATTGCAACAATTACCGGGGGGATTTCGCTTGTTGCCCATTCAGGCAAGGTTTTCCTGAAAATGGTCGCGTCCCGCTTCAGTATCTACTGCGAGGCCGAAGGGATACTCCCCGAGGAACAGTGCGGTTTTCGCCCAGCACGATCAACGGTCGACATGCTGTTCGTCGTGCGCCGACTGCAAGAACTCGGACGAGCCAGAAAAATCCCCCTGTACATGTGCTTCATCGACCTGCAGAAAGCATATGGCTCCGTCGACCGTGAGCTGCTGTGGGTGGTGCTCGCACGCTTCGGCGTACCAGAGAAGATGCTAACCGTTATCCGCCAATTCCACGAAGGCATGCGAGCCCGCGTGCGTACGGATGACGGCGAGCACTCGGAATGGTTCGACGTCACTCAGGGGCTGCGGCAAGGATGTGTTATGTCACCACTTCTGTTCAATGTCTTCTTCGCTGCTGTGATACACGCCGTGCTGGTACCCTTCAGTGAAGACCCAGATATTTTGAGGAACTTGGTTCACCTCGGGGAGGACCTCGGCGAGGACAGGGTGAAGGTTGACCCACTAACTTGCGTACGGAGGGCAGTATGGGGTATGCTGTACGCGGACGATGCAGGCATTGTGTCTAAGTCGGCGGAAGGCCTTGCGAAGATGATGACCGTCATTGTGACCGTTTTCGAAGCAGCAGGCCTCACCGTATCCGAAAAGAAAACGGAGACCATGCTGCTGCGGACACCGAATGAGGCATCCCAGACCTCACCACTCGTCATCGAAGCGGCGGGACAGAGATATAGACAGACGACGCACTTCTTGTATCTGGGCGGTCTTGTCGTCGCAAGCGCTGACATTATGCCAGAGATCACACGACGGATCCGACTCGCGTGGGCATGCTACAACCGGTTCAAACGGGAACTATATGATGTGGAGGATGCCCCGTTCACTCTAAAAGTGCGCATGCTAAAGGGCGAAGTGATGGAGACCCTGCTGTACGGGTGCGTGACGTGGACTCTTGGTCAGGAGCACTTCGCTGAACTCCGAACGGCACACCACAAACTCCTCCTACGGATCATTGGCTTCCAGCGCCGGCAACAACGCACTGACCACCTCATGTCGTACGCCAAGGCCCTCAAGAAATCACAATGCGAGAGCGCTGATACGACCATCCGCAAAAGACGCCTCCTCTTTGCGGGGGTCGTACAGCGGGCAACCAATGAGCGGCTGACCCGCCGGGTGATGTTTGGGACGATGGCTGGTGGTGAGAACCCAGGACCAGGCCGATCGGAAAAGGCCTGGGCCCAATGTCTAGCGGACGACCTCAGGGTTTTCCAAGCCACCGAGGGACCACGGAAAGCTCCCCTCTGCTGTTCGGAGTAGAAACGGTGTTATGGCTGAGGGCGGCTAAGAAGAGCGGGAAGTGGTACCGGGGGGTCGTCGACGCGACGGACTGTTTCATGGCGAGGTGGCACAGGGACGAGGCACAGAGGAGCCGGCTACGCCACGCAGCTGAGGACGCCAAGAACGGCGACAACGGGAGGGGGGGGGAGGGGGGAAGGGCAGCCGTGCTGATACAGCTGTCGACGAATGCAGAAACGAAATTATAGATCGGGTGGCTAGGTATCGGTGCGACTAGCTCTTATAGACTGTTGCGTGTAGCTTCCTCTCTTTCGTGTCGCTTCATCCGCGCAGCAGATATCTGTCCTTCCTGAGTACGTATGCTGTCCGTCTGGCAGCCTCTTCTGAAGTCCTTGCGTCGTTTGTATTCTTTTCTTCATTTCATTTGTTTTTGTTTTGTTTTATTTTCATTGTCTTTTTGCTCTTATTTTTTGGGCCTACTTGTGTTGTTGTTTCTCGTACCCGGTACGCTGACATTTCACTTGCTTGACACTTGAATTTGCGATTATTTTTTATTTTTGGTCTTCCTCCGTCTCACAGTCTGCGACCACGGAATCAGTATCTCTCTAGGATAAGGAATCAGGACGGACACAGGGTGTACTGATGAAGCTGGGTAGAAAGGACGATTTAATGTGAAGACAACAACAACCCTACAGCTAATCGTGGAACCCACCACACTAAATGGTCGACACTATAAGTACTGAAGTAGCACATAAGTGGTAGTAGTTGATACCGTGATTAATGTTTGTCGGGCATCCGGGATGTGTCAACGTTTAGTTTGGATACTTACACAGACGGTCTGCAAACATGGGTCGCCATACTCCGGCAGCCCCGCAAATAGCTCAAACAGCGGTCACGACATTCCGGTAACTCGAGGACAGGGCGAAGCTGACAAGCAGCTTACTATGCGATCCGTTTGTTGTTAGGGTTGGATATAACGTACAGTATCGTACCGGCACACAGCAGTAACTGCAGCTTTATTCCATCACATGTTTTTCTTCGTGGACTTGAGCTGTTGAACAGTGCACACCCCGTACAGATCATGGATAGATCATGTACAGATCATCCACAGATCATGATCTACAAGTAGATCTTTCGAGGCAGATGTATAATATTTTTCCGGTCTCGTGTCTGATCTAGCTCGTGTTGCCGGGTGTGGGACCCGTACAATCTGCATAAGATCTACTGTAAGCACATGTTTCCTGGTTTGGATCTGTGCTACGCCAGGCCCTGCAAAAATTTTCACTAAGGCCAGGAGCGTCCGTCAAAAAGATAAAACGACACACCACACACCCCCAGACAGAGGTCGGAATGGAAAACCGTTGCAACCGTTGTGATCACATGATGAAATAATGTTTTTTTTTATTAATTTTTTTTTTTTCACTCGTTTCTAGTAACCCCCCCCCCTTGTCCAGCGCAAAACAAATCTGTGACGGTTCACATTTTGTTTTTCCGGGCGTCCTTGCGAAGGCTGGTGAGAAACTACAGTAGATAATATATCTATACACAGATCATGGTCTGTCGGAGGTGTGAAATAGTGGCAATTAATTTTGTCAACATAGGGACACGATAGCACTTAGTCTTGTACGGTATTGGTACAAATGTACTTGAGCTATGATTCCAAAATCTGTGCTTTCTGTTTATGTAGGGGACGATGTGTGCACCATGGCTTTCAGCGTCGATCGCTCGCAAATGCAGACGAGATATTAACAAACCCGTGGGAAATCGAATCAAGGGCACAAAGTAGTATTGCTGTTCTGCATATTGGATTTACCACTCGACAAATGTGCAGCACGAGCTTCGACGTTGATACTCAAAAACATCGACATTTTCCCGACAGAACAAAACCGCTCTTGAAGCGGCAAATAACTGAAACCTATCAACGAAATGGTATTTATCGTTGCCCTGTCAATTCTATGCTACAATAGTCGACGAGGGGAAAAAAGGCCGACGTATTCTCGCGATAAAATGCCTGCCAAGGCAAGAACCGTAGTGGGAAGGAGGGAGAAGAGCCTGCTCTGCGTGACCCCGGATCTGGGTTACGCCTAGGCAGGAAAGAGAGAGAGGAAAACATGGGCGAGAATAAAGAATGGGATGGGAAAATAAATAAATGTCGTTGTCCTATGGTGAGTATAGCTGCAGCGCACACACTTCAGCCCGATCATACGAAGCGCAACACTAAAGCACTATTAACGGAAACAAATGGACGGTTAGAGCTTGACATGTACCAAGGTATACACCAACGAACGGTCTCACCATTTCCGTCCAGAGAGAGGTAAACACGAAATTATAAAGGCATCAGGTATTCGTACGCAATATGCATACGAGTATTAATAGTACTTTTTTTTTTTTCGATTATTGATATGTACTCAGAATATCAATATATTTATCATCCTCTAATGTGCTGCAGTATGAGCTTCGACGTCGACTGCCCATGAACATCCTTTCGTACCAAACCATTCATAAACGTACGTCCCTACGGATATAGAACAAAACCAAGGGAAACCAAAATAATCTTCATTTTTTTCCTGCCGCTCCTTCCAACCGCAATCCTCACAACCCCAGTACGGATGTTGCCAGTCAGATGCCCATCGCCAGCTTCCTATCCTGAGCCGTATATGCCTTGCTTGCCTACTACCCGCTGCGTCCTTGTCGCACACCTGAATGGGAGTTCAACCTCAATCAAACACACGCTCTTCTCATACTCGTACCAGGTATGTATGATATGTATCCCCTAACCAAGCATGCCTTCCATATATGTAAGTGTTCAAATACGCCCCATAGTGTTTCGCCCTCCATCCCATGGCGTCCTCGTGTCTACTAGATACCGACATTGAATGAAAGCTTCAAAATATCAAACATCGAAATCGTACCGATTACGTACTGTTTTTTTGTTCATCGGCATCATATCGACCTCGATTACAGTATCCTTCGATACCCAACACTAAGTACGTGCAGCATGAATCTTCGACGTGGGTCACTGTCGATGACTGTTGGTCAGTCATGAACAGTCTCAAACACAAGAACACACCCAGGGAAACCGAATACGATGAACTCGTTATAAATTCACCTGGCGAGGCCCAATACAGCAATTAAAATATACGCTTATATTTTTATTTTGCGACCAATGCTCCATGCAAGAGGGGGTACCTACCCTCTGAACCCTTCTCTGAACATTATCGTTATCCCAAAGTGGGCAATACGTAGACAGTAGACAGTACCGAACACATGCATTGGTAATACGCTGCCTAGGCATCTATTCAAACCCCCGCTACATTCAACAGAGATAACGAGCCATGTCATCTAGATGCTACGCTGACGTGGTACGATACGTTGTGCAGCATCACCAGTGTACTTTATTAATAGTACAAATATAAACCAAGAAATTGTAGACCGAGCAGATTGGATGGTTCCCACTCGGCAACATAAGGTATATATCGCATATCAAGAAGCTGTGTGTGCCCTGAAATAGAAATATCTAGATACTGAAGGGGGTATATGATCTATGTGATTTGTCCGCATCGGCGTGATCCGTCCGCATACATGTGAAATGTTCAACACGTATAGTTGTTGACAAGGCACTGCGCACCATTATTAATCTAGCATTCGGCACGTTGGCAATACGCTGATCAACGCACTTGGCAACACCTCGACTTACACGTTTATTCAAATCTAAGCACGTATTGATAGTGTGCTAAACAACACAACGATTGAAAGCTTCCTTCAACACTCTGGGGATGCGCTGGCCGACACACTGGCACCACCTTGACCACACGTGCATCCGTAAAATCAAGATGTCGACATTTCGCTCACCAACATATCGATTCAAAGCTTCAACACATGTTGACAACACGGTGACCAACACACTTGGCAACACCTTCACCTCACGATAGTTAGGGAAGCCAACAACATGTCGACAACAGGCTGACCAACACATCGATTGAAACTTTAGACACGTTGGGAATGTGCTGACCAACACACGAACAATGCGCTTCCATAATCGTAGATGAGCCGCTTCGACACGTTGACAACACGGTGCCAGCATACCTCCATACAAACGTTCGACACGTCGACAACACGCTGACACTAGACATGCTGTAGGCTTCAACAGGTTGACAAGCTGCTGACCAACATATCGGTTGAAAGCTTTAACACGTTGATATTACACGGAAATAGACGTACTGCCTACGAAAATATCATATGACAACACGCCAATGGACGCACTGTCAACGAACACTGCTGATGACACACGTACTGCTGTAATACATGAGTATACTTGACACATTGATAGTACTCGCCGACAGACGTTCTGTCCACAAAATGGTTCAACACGTTGATAATACACGGCAACAGACGAACTGTCGACAAACTTATTCAACATGCTGATAATACACGCCAGTCGAAGTGCTGGTGACAAGAACAATAAAAACACGATGACAACAAAAACGGACGCGTTCTGCGATAAAGATAGCACATTTCCGCTAAAACGTTTTCTGATTGACGGGGCTCCTTAACCCAAAATCGCCGGAATGCAAATCCTGTTTAAAAAAATGACGGTTTTGTATACTTGGGCCATGGTATTGTTCATCGGGATGCGGTTCGATTTTTCGCTGAAGTCAATTTTCGAGAGGTCTGGAGCTACTCAACTGAGAAGCCTCGGAAAATTTAGGGTGAACCTCTATCGTAGAACGCCTCAACGCCACTATTAATAGACGTATTGCCGACTAAAGCACATACTGCCAATAGAAAGGTTGAACACGTAGTTAGCGCGCAACGCTCCAAGTGTCTGGGAGGGGCGTTCCCAGTAAGTCTTCAAGGGCCTTATTGTAAGGAGCGAAGAAATCTCGCATCGCTTGCACCACCTGGGGGGTCACCTGTTGAGCAACATTTTTCAAGAAAAACCACGGGACATGAGGCATACAAGGCGCGAGGCACGATGATGTTGGTAGTAGGCGGAGCCTTTTCGGGGTAAGGAACAACTTTATCCAATCAGATTGAAGCGGCGTGTTCAAAAATGAACACTTTGTGTGCAGGAATGTAGGATGTAGGCGATGGCTTGCGACTGGAGCACGCAGTGAAACAGAGTCAGTGCTAGAGGTTGCGCAATCGTTACGTAAAGCTGTGAGCAAGGCATTGAAGCACTACCGCATGCCTTGGCAGCCATAATAGTGTATCAGCCTGGTCGTAAATATGAGGTACCTGCAGATGGCCACGATGAGCACAAATGCACTTTCTATTTACGATCAGACTGATAGCCGTTAGTTGGGTGGCGAAGTGAGGCAATTTATTGACTTTAGTTTCCAATTACAGTAGAGCCACGAACGCATCAGTCAGAGGCAAACTTGAGGAGCACCGGAATTTTCGTGCACGCAGCGAATGGCAATGCCTAACCAACTAATAGACTATTCGGCACTAGTCGGCGACTTATTGTCAGCCAACTTACAGTCTTTTATACTAATCATGGAGTCGACCTAGCCAACTACCTTAAGAGCGCTGAGTTAGCGCAGGGATAGGTGCCATAGGTGTTCAGCACTCGTTTCCGCGACAACAGTGATAATAAGCAAGGCTGCTATGAAGCCAAACGTGGTCTTTTCGGAAGTTTCACCACCACATCTTTCCGAAAACACCTCATTTGTTTGGTATTGGCGACCCTCCTTCCTTCCCGTTAGTCTGGAAACATCGAGCGCTGAAAAAAATATCGCACCTACCCCTCTGCACACTTAATGTTCTTTACGGTAATAACTCGTCGCCGATTTACAGTCGGCCCTATATACTATTACGGGGGATCATAGTAAGTAGGACCTACGGTACACACAAAAACCTATATATGTACCTATTTTTACTAACAATATTTTGTCCTATTTGCTATGGTCCTCCGTAATAGTCAACTCATAGTCCTGTACTCTAATTATGGAACCTATCTACCCTAATAACGAGTCGGCAACTTACCACCAGTTAACTCACAGGCCTACTCATCATGGAACCTACCTAGCCGACAAATAGACTAGAATCGGCGATTTATGTTCAACCAACGTACAGCCCAAATAATGAAAACTACTTACCTCTTAGCCACCAAGTAACTAGTCAGCGACATTTAGTCGACCAACTGACAGTCCTATATACTAATCAAATCACAGCCCTATGTACTAATCATGGAACTTACTTACCCAACAAATCACTAGTCGGCAGCTTAGCGTCAGATAACTCGACGTGCCTACTTATCATGGAACCAAACTAACCAACTCATAAACTAGAATCCACGATTTGATGTCAGTCAACTCACAAACCCTACTAATCATGGAACCTACCTACCTGGTAGCCACCAAGTAACTAGTCAGCTTATAGTCGACCAACGCACAGCCCTACATACTATTGTACTCATGGGACCTACCTAGCCAACTAATAGCCGCTCGGCGACTTATAGTCAGTCATCTCACAGCCTACCACGAGGTAGAATACAAATATGTACGTAGGACATGTGAAAGAGATATACCGCATGGACAGGCAACACGCACGCAATGACAACTTGTTTTTTTTCTTTTTTTCAAGAAACAGCACGCGTGGCATGAGGACGTGTATGCTTCAACCAGCTTGTTTCGACAAGAGAAGGAAAACATCTGGTAGTACATCTCGCTAGAGTACACACATACCAGCACGTACCGTATGACACTATTAGACCATTAAACTATCACCCGTGTGATAAGACAAATTACCCCTCGGACAAATTTCGTAGGTGGTTTTCTCGACAATGGGGAGGGCGTACCGAACACGATGGGCGACTTGCCTATGAAAACTCCTCGACGAGGTTTCTCCAACCCACGATTTTCGTTGTGTGTGCCCACCATGTTTAGGTAGAAAATCGGCTGCGACACTTATCCCAGGGGGTGTGATATTTCATCCCACGGGTGATAGTATACGGATGGTAGTAGTTATTGATTCGTTGTGTGCCATCCCCCAATGTGCAGCATGAGCTTCACCGTCGAGCACTACGCTTTTAGAACCAATTTGATTGGATTTCTTGTGGTCTGTTTCCTGAACAAAAATGACCCCAACCCATGGGACCTTATTACCAAATGCCCTGGTAAGAGTTAGCCCAACCCAAGAGGCGTTCTACGATAGAGGTTCACCCTAAATTTTCTGAGGCTCCTCACTTAAGCAGCTCCATAACTTACTCCTCACCCCAAAACTGATTTCGGCAAAAATCAAATTGCATCCCGATGAATAATCCCATGGCTCAAGCATACAAAAACGTCATTTTTCGAAACAAGAATGGCATTCCGACGATTTTGGGTTAAGGAACCCCGTCATTCACAAAACAGTTCAGCGGAAATGTGCTACCTCTAACGTAAAAACGTCCCAACACCATAATTATCCGGTTAAACGTGACACATTGACCACTTTTTGCCTCAATCTTAGGAAGATGTTAATGGTTCGCGGGTTGGAGCAAGTTTTGTATGGGAACCAGACCAGACCACAAGAAACCCAACCAAAACGGTTTCAACCAGTTTCCTTCGAAAATACCCCAGAACTTCAAGGGAAATCGAACGACGAAACCTATGCTACTGTATACACCATGAGGCATATATTGCACCAGCTCATTAGGTCAATCCAATTGTACGCTCAGGCCTTTATTGCCCCAGCTCCATATTGAATCGGGTTACAGTATTGATAGTGTCCTCTTGCAGCGATTTTACCCTCGCCGGCGTTTGGTAACTCCAAGGAAACACCACGGAACAAGAGGAGGGAAGGAGGGAGAGAGCAAGGGGAGGGAAAGGAGGGAGGGAGGGAGGGCGGGGGGGGAGAGAAGTAGAGGCATGGAGTACCACTGGGTGTGGCGTGTGGATTGTTCAATAGGAGGGAGTAACATACCTGTGAGTCGAGCTTCTCTTTCTTTGCTCGGTCGGCCGTGTTGTATCGAGCGCCTACGATGTACTCCCATTCCTCCACGCTCCGCAAGCCCTAACAGTAACAAAAAAAAACCCAAAACAAAACAGACATCGAGCTGAGACCATTATTTATACCTGCACAGGTTTTTGTTGGTGAGTGATTGACCATGCTGCACATTGTCGAACGGCAAACGCAACAATAATAATATACACCGTGGTATTCCGTATAATAAACCAGTCCATCTTTATAGTAATATCAATAGTAATAATGTAACATTAGTAGTGTATCTCCCGAAGAGTCTTGAAACGGACGGTCTTATAGTGGGTGCCACGGTCTTAAAGTGGGTACCCCATTGTTGTGCACTGCTATCGGGTTAGGGTTACAATTGTATAGCATTAAATAGTAGTGGTATACTCGTGGTACATTGGGTCACTATTGGGTCCTCGCTTTTCAGCGGCTCAAGAGGCACTCGGCCGAGTGACTACCCATTTTTTTTCCCAGTGTTAACTTTCAAGCTTTTCTTGTTTTCGCGATATGCACCGCGATGGGATTTCTCGTTGCTATGCGCCAACAACATATGTTCAGGTCATTTTTTGATTCAGAGGTGGAGAACCACTCATCCGTGTGGCGTAAACATGCTGTTCAGAGTGAAAATGTTTGCTTAACCCTCCCCCCCCCTACCGAAGCCAGACGTACCGTATGTCGCGGCAAAGGTACGTAGCACCTAGTTTTTCGGAGCTTTATGTAGAAGAAAATATAGTTATTCACGCTTAAGCCCTTTGGGACTGCAGTCCCGTTTTGAGGACAATCCACTCAAATTTTAAGTGTTTTGTCCCTAAAACAGGACCGCTGAACTATTAATAAAAGGCTAGAAGGGTTATGGTGTTACCTATATCCCTATGGTAGTCTTAGTGTTGTTACACTACAGTGAATCATGGGATCAAGTAACACATGGGTACAGAAGTCACTCAGCTGAGGAGGACGTCCCGTCCAACAGCCAGAAATGTTTTGGCCAAAATTAATGCTACCTAGCCTTGACGTAGCACGCGTGAACATTCTTACTGCCAAGCTATACAGGTTAAACCGTAAATGTAGTTCCAAACCAATTTTTAACACTGTCAGGAGATGGTGGCGCTCGCTTTCCAACGTCATCAATCGCGGCACCTTTTGGCAGGGGTAGTGCCTTGTAACGGCGGTGTCTAAGTACTTTCTCACCCAAGCATGACTTAAAAGACGAGAATTTTGTTCGCGCAACCCGATCGATACTGATAGCATGATAGCACTATGCGCTATCGATAGCCCAAAAAACATAGCGTAGTAGAAGTACCATATGACATCATACGTAGTTCCTAACTCGAGGAGCTCGACCAGTGGGACAGTGTAGCCTCAAAAGGCAAAAAGTGCAATCCCTACCGTGGGATGAGTCTGCTGAAACTGCTGATATCACAACATACCCCTCTGGGACCTCTTTTAAGGGATATACCAGGTATGGGATAGCGACCAGAACAGCGACAACCTGTCTGTGGTGCTAGCAATCAACTACCAAACTGTCTAGTGATAGCGTGGGCGTTCCGAGGGGAGGGCGGGTAGGATCATGTCATTCGCCCGCGGCGTACGACTCCTCGCTGTGTAACTCGGGCACCAATTTTTATCATCCCCGTTCACGCGGTGGCCGTTGTTGCAACTACTATAAAATATTATCACCACCTTATTACCGCCAATCTTTCCCTCTCAAGTCCCAAGAAGGTTGAGAAAAAAAACGAATTGGAAACGTAAACGTTAAAATACAAAGGCGAACTTCCGGAAGATTATTTCATTCGGTTGCCGCACCTTGTGCCCTTGCGCGTCGATCAGGTCCAGCCCCAAAAAGTCAAACACCTCCTTCAGTGTCTTAAGGGGGTCTTTCGCCATGTCTTCTGTGAACACCACCTGGAAAAAAAATGTTCCGTTGCCATAAAAAGGTACACCGATGATATATGAGCGTTTTTGTGAACCCATTTAGCAACTATACCCACAGTTTTGAGGAAAAACTACTTGAAATTAGAGATAAAATTTAACGTGGAAAAACTTCTCGGAATTAGTTACACAAGTTATAGCGGAAAAACTACTTGGAATTAGAGACACAAATTATAGTGTAAAGACTAGGCTAGGAATTAGTGACACAAGTTGTCGTGGAAAAAACACTTCGCACTATATAGTGACACAACCTAGATCGTGGAAAAACTAGTCGGAATTAGTGTGACAAATGCTACGATCGATGTAGGACTTTTTGGCGTTTTTTTTGTGACTGACGGGGCTTGCTCTCATCTCAGAAATTGACTAATATCGTCGAATCTATAGTACTGTGCCAGGTGTGGGTTTTTAGTATTGTTGGCTGTATAACCTAATCCCTGGCCGTTCGACGCAATTTGATCAAAAGTCAGTTCTTGGGTGCGGTATACTCGTAAATCTTCTATACTATAATCAAATGAGGAACCTCAGACAACATGAGCAGCGGCTATCACCTTACCCCAACAGCACCGCCACCAACATCAACACCATCAACACCAATATCAACAAACAAAACCGAACACGCACCTTGCTATAAGCCTAACCCTTGCTAGTACGGGGGACAGTAAATAGGACCAAGTATTGTTAGTAAAAATATTGAAATATATGGATTTTTTGTGTACACCATAGGTCCTATTAACTATGGTCCCCCGTAATAGTTCAAGTACGAACCTCTAATGCCGCAGCACCAGCACACCCACTACCACCAACATCAACCACCACAACCAACGCCAAAACCTACCTTGAAAGGTCTCCTCGCCGAACATATTTGAAAAAACAAAATCAGAAAAACTGTGAAATGGAAACGCATCCCTCAAAACTATTAATAGTCTTTGCCAGCACTTCTTGCCGAGAATATTGGACCACCACCACCACCACCACCACCACGACACCGACACCAACAAACCTTAGCAAACATCAACGCCGACACCTGTGTTGTCCCTCTCCCTGTCGAGTACATTGGACCCGCAGCAGCCACATCAACAAACAGCACCAGTCAACAAGATCAACTAGCGCCTACCTTATTTGTTTGTTCCAATTTAGAACCGCGCCGCACAAAAACGACTAGTCAAGATTAATACTACTAAAATACCCCCCCCCCCGAAACGGGCCTCAAGGCTCCACTATCTTCCAAACACTACATCACCACCAGCACCAGCACCATTATCTTCCTAACACTACATCACCACCAGCACCAGCACCATTATCTTCCTAACACTACATCACCACCAGCACCAGCACCATTATCTTCCTAACACTACATCACCACCAGCACCAGCACCATTATCTTCCTAACACTACATGACCACCAGCACCAGCACCAGCACCATTATCTTCCTAACACTACATCACCACCAGCACCAGCACCATTATCTTCCTAACACTACATGACCACCAGCACCAGCACCATTATCTTCCTAACACTACATCACCAGCACCAGCACCATTATCTTCCTAACACTACATGACCACCAGCACCAGCACCATTATCTTCCTAACACTACATCACCACCAGCACCAGCACCATTATCTTCCTAACACTACATGACCACCAGCACCAGCACCATTATCTTCCTAACACTACATCACCACCAGCACCAGCAGACACGACTTTGCCTATCAAGGGTAGCTCGTAGTGTTTCTGCGGGTCATCACTTGACTATATATAGCGTTAAAGCCCTTTATCTCACACGACGCTGACAAAAACCAAATCAAGATGAGAACAATCACATGCATGGCCTGCAGGTAGACAAGGCCTGCCTTGTTGTCAAACATCTGTCTAATAATGTCACTCCAACGACTCTGGTCACCATCGTAGTTCAACTTGCTCAGCCCGGTCGAGGGAAACTAGAGTTTTTTTTCTCTATCGTATCACGGGACACGGCCAGCAACAAACACCATACACCGGCAGAAAAAACGCCAGCAACACCAACATCCCACCTTGAAGCTCGTTCTGCCGGAGACGTTGAATCAGCGCTCGTTCCAGGAGCAGGAGCAGCAGCAACAACACCACTACCCTCCCCCCCCACCACCGCCACCACGATTATTACGACAACCAACACCAGCATCATCTTCAAAAAAACACAACCGACAACGACGAGCACCAACAGCACCAACATCGACAGCACCAACAAGCACCGACACCCACCTTGAAGTTCTCCTTGCCGAATACTTTGAACCACCGCTGCAGCTGCATCACGTAGACGCTCTTTCCCACGTGCGCGTTGAACATCACCGCCTCCAGGTAGTCGCGAGGGTTACACCTTGTGTGAATCAACAGCCGAACAACCGACTAAAGCACGCCTTGACTTAACTAAACGTATAGTATATAGGTGGGGACCACCCGCAGTTGCGTTACTGCGTTTAGAATTTAGGCCACTAGGGCGAGGGGCTCATGACCTCACTCAAACATAGACTTGATATTCATTGGCGCAGCGTAACGAAGTGAGTATCAAGTACTATACATTACACTATATCGTAGGTTTCGTTCACGAACACCATGTTATAAAAATGGAACATACAACAAGCACGCCGGACGAGCGAGTCTGGCGCACTTTATGACGCAGCTTGGAAATTTGAGTTTCAACCATTTCAATCGGTCGCACTCATAGCTGACGTAGTTGTGCAATTTTATAAAAACAATCCCCATGGCGATGTAAAATCGCGAAACCGAAAGAAGCATAAAAGCTCAAGCTTGGGACTAGCAATAATCAGGGCAGTCACTCGGGTGAGGGCTTGGAGAGGTTGAAAATGTCGGACCTTGACACTTTTAGCACTGAAGTCCTGTTTTGGGGACAAATTACTTACAATTTGACTGGTTTATCCCCAAAACGGGATTGCAGTCCTAAAAGGGTCGAGGTTAACGTGACCCCCAACCGCAGGATTGTTGCTAGTGTTAGTACCACCACACTACACTACACTATTAATAGTCACTCTCTAATTCACCTCATCATTAACAACCTCTTTACCCTCTGGGGACTCACTTCAGAGGGGGAAACTTGACGATACAAAAGGACGGTTGAAGCAGCAACGGCCACTGCGTCATGACTGTTGACTGGTGGGGGATCATACAAACTGGCGTCTTACTGCTGTGGTTTAGTATGAATAGAGGCACACCACAAGGGAGTCGCACTACACGGGCGAAGGAAACACGATCCTACCCTATATAGCTGTACGTACTGCTTGCTGGGCGCTGGCACTGCTGGCACAGCACACGGTACCTGGTACTTGATACAACACCAACCTCATCGTTAAATCGGTCGCTATCTCGGGGTCCCCAAAGGAGCTATGAGAGCTATAGGAGCTAGAACCAGGATATTGGATACCAGGTACCAGGTATTATTTTATTGTGTTTGCCCTCGGATAAGGTAAGTGCCGCATGATCTTCAGCTCCAGACCTCCGACAGACCATGACCTATCTATCTGGTCTATCTACTGTGCATCATCTAGATCGTCTACGTACAGCAGTCAATTGCTCATCATCCGTCTGTCATGAGAGGTCGTGCAGGATGTGCGTATGCGTAGTGCGTATGCTTAGTGCAAATCCAGCGCAGGAAGCATGTGATACAGACAGAATTGTGTTACAGAGAGGATTGTACCGTCCCAGGCAACGGGGGATAGATCATACAAGATCGGGAATGGGTGGATCTATCTGCCTAGAAATATGTGCATCGCGAAGTGGCAATGATCTGTCAATGATCTGTGAATTGATGATCTGGAAACGATCTGTTTGAAGGGTGAACCCCTCCCAAAGGAAACAAGAATAAACCAGGTTCCGACGGTACAGCAGTAGGTAGGTTCAGTAGTCCCCTCCTTTCAAAGGACAACGCGGTAAGGGAAAACGGCGCGACTTCATATTTGTGGGCACTGGTGATGTTGCTCACGATAATATGGGGCCGGTATCAAGTCTCATAAGGGACTCTTTGGTGCCGTACGCAAGGGACCCCCAATCCCGAATACTGACACTCTTAACTATTGGTAGGGTCTCTCAAGAGGGGCTATTACGGGGGACCACAGTAAGTAGGACCTATGGTATACACAAAAACCTATGCATTTACCTATTTTTTACCATCAATATTTGGTCCTATTTACTGTGGTCCCGTGTAATAGCTATTTACAGTGTTGTCAAATCAAGAGCCCCGTCAGCCAGAAATTCTTTGTGGAAAAATTGGACGCGTGCCACAACAGCGATGGCTTTTTTTGGCCCAAACTATTTTGCGTATTTTTGACTGACCGGACTCCTTAATCCAATATCGTTGAACCCCATTATTAACACTACAGTATTAGTAGCGTTTTACGCTATTAATACTATTCGTGATACACCTCTCAACCCTGTTAGGACTGCGGTACCGTTTCGAGGACAAAGTACTCGAAATTTGAGTGCTTTGTCCTCAAAAAAGGGACTGCCGTACTAATCAAAGGCTTAAAAGGCTACGTTTTTTGTTAATCGGGTTGTACTTCTCATATTACGGGCGACCATAGTTAACAGGACCAAATATTGTTAGAAAAAATAGGGAAATATATAGGGTTTTGTGTGTACCGTAGGTCCTATTAACTGTGGACCGCCGTAATAGCATTAAACGAAAAAAAAATAACAGTTTTTGGGTGAGGGTACGAGTAAAGCTCCTCAAGTGGGGTTGGTGCCTCATAAACTTGTACCAGTACAGTAGTTGTACCAGTAGGTGTACCCCACCCACACCGTGGCATGCGTTGGTGCTGCTGCGTACGCCTTGCTCTGTCCAATGAATAGCACGCATCGTTATAAAAAACAGCAACATTACGACCAGTACGTACCGGTTGGGGGAGCGACCTTTCAGTTCAAATAGAAAATAAAATGTTTTCAAAAGTTTATATCCGTCTCGAATCGTGCTATGCAAAAGGTGTTAGGTTTCCCTTCGGAGGCATTAGGACATGGGGGAGCGACCTTTCAGTTCAAATAGAAAATAACATGTTTTCAAAACTTTTGGTCCGTCTCGAATCGCGCTCTTCACAAGGTGTTAGGTTTCCCTTCGGAGGCATTCGGACATGGGGGAGCGACCTTTCAGTTCAAATAGAAAATAACAACATGTTTTCAAAACTTTTGGTCCGTCTCGAATCGTGCTCTTCACAAGGTGTTAGGTTTCCCTTCGGAGGCATTCGGACATGGGGCGGGGGTGACGCAAGAAAACACTTCCGATGACGTTTCGCGCAGCTGAAAAAATGAATGGCCCCACCAGCCGTTGAAATTTTGAAGTCTACGCAACAGCCCGAAAAGCGAAACGCCTACATAGCGACCAGCTGAACGAAATCGGTCGATAACACCAATAAACAGGATGACAAAACACGAAACGCCTACACAACGACCAGCCAAAGGGAACCGGTACATACCTCTGCATACATATACATATATATATATAGATAATTACATACATACCATGGCTCGGTGTGTGTGTTGCAGATCTGGCACGGCGGGTTTCCCTCGCACTGATTCTTCCCCTTGGTGTCCCTAACAAAGCACAAAAGACAAGAGAGACATCACAGACACCAGACCGGGCGCCACGAGATAATATGCACAAGGCAAGATGCGACGGGATCAAGGGCATGCACAGACAAGGCAAGACAAGACGCGTTAGTGCAACGTCATCGGCAAATGCAACATGGTCGGGCGTCACGAGAAACGCACGAATATCAGACGAAGTACAGCTATAGGACGGGCAAGGATAACGAGTGAAGTAGATAGAGGTTGCGCCGGATGTGGGTATTGTGCAGAAGGGGAGTTATAATATGCCTTGTCCAGTTGCAGAGGGTAGCTGTTCTTTACATTTCTTGGTTTCGCTTCCGTTGGTTTCGCTCTTCTTTGAGAAGGGCGGTGTTTATTTGTGATCACTGTTGTGAGACTCATTTCCGCACATTGTCGGATAGCAAAATACAACAAGAATTACGCGCGAAAGCGAGCGTCTAATTTTGACGACGCCAAAAATATAGGGTGCCCAAAAAAATGCCTGAAGCCCCCGACGTGACGTTTGGTATTAATAGCACATGGTGAAGCGTTTTCTGAAAAACAACATGGGGAGTTGTGTCCCCCGGTTTGAAAGGTCAAAAACAAAAAACAATCACGAGCAAGTACAGGATAGCTATCGATCAAACGACGAGCATCTGAACAGCGCCGTCGCCGCTGAGCGCCCAGAGCTGCGAACGGGAACCACCGGAAATACGTTTCTGGGCTCCGTCTTGTTGGTGTGTTTTTCGCTGCACGATTGCTGCGCCATGGCGAGACAGCTACATCTCAGCAGCCTCGACCCAAACACTCCATCGGGAGCACAGCTCCAGCTGCAGCTACAACAGCATCCCGCTCTTCTGGTTACGTTTTTTCCCACTCGACTTCGACCCCAGACTTCAGGCCAGTACTCTACGCAAGTATGAATAGTATTGATAGCAGTAATGCTGTTGTTGCTGTGTGGCACTACATACTGTTGCACCAGTACGTTTTACTACTCGCAGAGGACACCGCAGCAACATTTCTGAGCCTGATCCCTGATGCCGACGTCTTCTCTCTTGCGTGCGGTACCACAGTAATACCGGTAGAAGCGGCGTATTGGAGCCTGACCCGCTGTGTTCTGTCTTACAACAACCACAATTGTTTTTTCCACGAAACATATTTTGTAGCGTCGGCGAGACAACGACGACGACGACTACTACTACCGTCTACCGTCTACCATCCAGCAACGCACACAAGTTGACGACAGTTACTTGTTGCAAATATCCTGATGGGCGAGCTCCTAGCGACAGCTATACCATACTACACAGCTATACCATACTACACTATCCTAATAAAATCGTAATATGGCGAGATGTTACGGGCTAGAACACAAGATGTCACAGGACACAAGGCAAGACGCCACGGGATCAAAGACAACACTCCAAGGTAAACAAGACAAGGTTAGGGTTGGGGAATATTGCCAAGTCGCCAAGGAAAAATAACAGTACGTTATGTACGGGGTTGTCTAGACAAGACGCTACGTACGCGATTAAAGTCGCAGGACGTTACGGGATAAAATACTAGACGTCAGGGGATAAACGAGAAGACGTCCTGGGACAAAGCAGACGACCAGACGGCACGTGACTATGAAAAACACGTCACGGGATAAGATACACAGTTACTGGATATGTCTAACGCAATAGATCACTGAATAAAGGGCAAGACAAGACGGCACGGGACACAAGACAAGCCGTCACGGGCACAAGGCAAGACGTCACGGGATTGTATATTGAAGACAAGTGCTGTGGTAAGGGTAGTGATCAATTTTTGTGATGCTCCTGCCACTTGATTGTATAGGAACTCTATCCTACTATAGTTACATCTTACCCCAAAAACTGATTGTTGAGAAAAGCTACTACCGTATTAAAACTTCTACCCGATGAAACCTGTATTTCAAAGCCTACTATTACGGGGGGCCATAGTAAATAGGACCATATATTGTTAACAAAAATATGGAAATATATGGGTGTTTGTGTGCACCGTAGGTCCTATTAACTACGGTACGCCGTAGTATTAATCTTATTAATACTGCTGACATTACCAATAGTAATAGTAGGTACATCACGAATAATATAGTAAAAATCTAGCGATAGTAATGGTATTCGAAAGGTGTTGGGTGAAGGAGCCTACTATTAGCCAGTTAGCAACGTACTGGCCGAGATATGCTACCTCCATCGTGGCACGCCTCCACACGTAACGCCCCCATACGTGCGCGATTGAGCCAAGACGGCCACATGCCACAGTTTGTGACCGGAAACACAGGGCAGTTAGGCGGGAATCCTTGCATGAGACACCTGACATATCATGATCGACCGTAGATACCGTACATCGTCTAGATCCTAACAAGCTGCCGTTGTCATCTCTTAAGCAAGGATCTGCCTATTATATAGTAAATTTTATATCCCACTCAGGAGAAATGTGCTACCTAGATCATGCCAATTAGACACGTAGCACATCCAACGAAAAAAAAAAAAAAACGTTTCCAACGGCGCAACATATAAAAGTGAGGAACCTGCCACCCGCCACCGGCCCGTGCACCTGCATGAACTGACCTTCGTCTCCCTCCCGAACAACCACTCTCATAACACATCCCACAGCACAAATAAAACGAACACACACATAACACATCCAACGGGGAACACATATCTTCAACTGTGAAAAAACAAAACAGAGGACCCGCCGCATGCCACCGCCCGCCCCGTGCGCCTGCATGACGTGACCTCCGTCTTCCTTCCAAACAGCCCGTTGTCAACACCCCCCGCCCAATATCACAAAAAACTGAATCAGAGACACACGGAACACATCTAAACAATAAATCGAGCGGCAAAACCGCCTCCGCCGCACGTGTCACCGAGTCCAACCCAAAACAAAGAACAACCAAAGGTACAAGCGCAAAAAAACACCCTGCCCGCCGAGCACACGCACCTGCATGAAGTGAACTCCACCTCCCTGCCGAACAGCCCGCTGTCGGTAGCGTCCTTGAAACATTTTGACAGCTTCTCCACTCTCTCGGCCCCCTCCTCCAGCACCTCCAGCAGAGTGCGGTCCTCGACCAGCTTTAGCCTCCTCCGCCCTCGAACTGCCCTCGCCTCCCCTACTATCTCCGCCCCCGCGGCAGCAGGGGGGGCGGTGTAACTTGTGGTTCCGGTTCAGGTGAAGCCGTGGGGTCGATGGCGGTTTCGTTTGACGCCACTGTTATGTAGCAGGTGTATGTTTGCATATTTTATATATGAAGTATGTTGTTTTCGATTTTGTTTGCACCACCGACGACGAAAGGAACCAGAGGGCGGGACCGAGACAGGGACGGATGGAAGGACGGAGGGAGGGAGGGAGGGAGGGAGGGCGTGAGTATGTGGTTGAGAGTGGGCATCAAATATAACGGCACAACCGTGTCGAACCGCGGGAACCTTCCCCTCCCTCTGCTCCCCTCTCCTCCGCCCTGAATGAGGTACTGCAGCAGACCGGTTTATTGTGCCCTTAGCATTCAGATTTAGTGCAGACACACCGGTCACTCAAGTGGTCTAATATCATTTGGGCTCTCTTCCCCCCCCCTCCCCCACTTCTTAGAAAAAAACACCCTCGCTCATATCCTCTGACAAGCTTTTGCCCCCCCCCCCCCCCGTTGAGATATTGACAGTCTGTGTCTCACTTTCGCTCTTGTACCCACACGAGCATGTGCCCCCCCCCCCGTCCCCCTTCCGACTAGGGCGATGCAAGACATGAACACATCATCTCTCCTCTTTGCCACCTCCCTCTTACCCTGCCCCGCCCCCCCCTTTCGACTACGGCCATGCATGACATGAATACATCATCTTTCCTCCTCGCCACCCCCCTTTTACCTTCCCACTCCCCCCCTCACCCATGCCGCCCCTCCCTCTCAATAGGGGTGCGAGGTCAATGGTCAAGTGGCTTAAGGCAAACAACCAATGAGTCCGATCCCCCCCCCCCCCCCCCCCATCCCCCGCTCGCCCCCCGCTCCCTCTCCTATACGTTCTAAAAAGGCCCTTCACGGACTCACATTCGCTCTTGTACTCCCACGAGCTGATGGTCCTCGCCACGGGTTCTCTGAGAACGATCAAAAACCTGAGGCCTTTTTGCTTCAAGGTCCCTTCTCCGTACAAGTCGGAGATGCGATGCGGCGCCTCGGCCACGACGGAATAGTGAGGCGTAACTGATAACGGTTGGGGTACAATGTCATAGACGGCGAGTCGAGGGAGCAACCACGACAGCATTAGTCTTGACGGTTACAGTATTATATTGTAGCATTAGTAGTAATGGTATGAAAAGAAGCGGTGGTCGATTGGTAGTAAAAATAGTACAGCAGAAGTAGAGCAAAAGTTATCTTGGTGTTATATTGTAAACGTTGTGAATAGTGCTTGCGCGAGAATCACCGCCCCGCCGCCCCCCCCCGTCTTTCAGTCAACAGGATCACCCCCTCGCCCCAACCTATCACGGTCAATATCGGGTGTGCCCTTTCTCCCGCTCCCCTCCCCTACTCCCCCCAGTCAAGAAAGGTGCTCACCTCACCCCTCTCCCCCCGCCAAATTATCACATGTGCCCCCTCACCCGGCCTCTTCCACGAAACCCTCTATTCATAATGGTGCCCCCTTTTGCCTCCCCTCCTTTCTTTTCCCCCTCCGCCGTAACCCTCGCCCCCCCCGCCCCCCCGGCGAAACAGGAAGGGGATAACCTTAGCAAAACGTTTCAACGTATTATATGTAAATAGTGCATTGGGCATTGAACTGTTGGAAGTGTCTGCTAGGAGTACGAACAATGCTCCGTCTCAAAAGGAATGCGTGGCCGTTGGTCAAACAACTAAGGAAAGCAACAAATGGGTACCCCTCTCTGTCCCGGCATTGTAGGGATGCGAGGGCCTATGGTCATACGACTACGGCCATGTGTGATATCGAGTACCTATCTCCTATCGAGTACACCCCCCTCTTGCCCCCCCCCCCCCCCCCCTCAAGCCCTAACAACCTTTTCTCCCCCCTCCGCCACCTCCCCCCCCCCCCCCCCCCCCCCCCCCTCCACTCCCCTCCTCTCCCTCTCGAGATCCTCACAGTCAACGACGGTGTCCTCCGGACGAGCAAGCGTAGCTAACCGTGCCCTTCTCGCCGCTATTTTGGTGTCATGCCAAAGCTTAGGAGAATTATCGAACAAGTGAGCTTCGAAGAAGTTGTAGCCTTCTTGAGCTGACACCAGGCGAGCGCGTGGGTGCCTGCTCAGCCAGTTGGACAGAGAAGTAGTGCCTGAAATAAAGAACAAACACAAACCAAACATGGAACAAAATGAATCGGGAAACAAAGGAGAGCCATGCATAGAAAAGGGGCGGGGGAGGGGGGTTGAGCTTGTGTCATGCCAGAATCCTACGATAAGTAGCGAATACGTGAGCTTCAAAACACTTATCGTTTTGACCTGAGAGCTGGCGAGCACACCGGTGCAAAACCAGCTCGGCAGAAAAGTAGTGCCTCAGATAAACTATAAATCAATTATGGATCAGAAGAGAACCGTAAATCGTGGGAGGGGAGGAGGGTGCATATTGATTTCTCGCGACAAATCTCGGGGGAAACATCGAACGGGTGGGCTCCGATAGAGTAGTAGTAGCCTTGTTGAGGTGACAGCAGGAGAGGACGCGGGTGTCTGCTAACCCTAAGTTCCACAGAATACTACTGTAGCAGCGGATGTAACGTATGTTTAAAGGACGAATGAAAACAGAGCAACCAAAGAACAGCTGCAAACCGTATGCAGGGGGTGGGGTGGGGTGGGGGATAGGGGGTGGGGACATATTCATCCACGGAGAAGCAGTGCCTGCTTCTGTGAAAACAAAAACGAAAAAAAGTGACCAACACATACGTGGGAAGGGGTTGGAGAGTGGATGGTGGGATGGGAGTGGAGATGGGGGAGTGGGGGTCAGGAGTGGAGGTTGAGGGGTGGGGGTGGGTTTGGAGGTTGAAGGGTAGGCGTGGGGGATGGGCTGGAAGGGTGGGATTGGGTATAGCTCAAGCCACTTGGACAGAGAAGAGTCGCAATGCCTGAACATTTTTCGTGAAATAAACGAAGGAACTATGTACAGCGGTAGAATTTCTTTGGGTTACCAACCGATGATACATTTACACCAACGGGGGGGGTGTAGGGGGTGCGGGTAAACGGCAGCGTCAGGATGGGAGGGCGGGGGTAAACATAACAACCAACATCGATGAAAAATATGACAAAGTCGATCATGAAGCGCACGGTGGGAGGTCGGAGAAAGTATCGTCTCTCGAGCGAGACAAAGTCGATCATGAAGCGCACGGTGGGAGGTCGGAGAAAGTATCGTCTCTCGATCGACTCGCTCTGCGGCTGTTCCCAAGATAAATGCCGCACTAACACAAATAGAAAACGAAATAGGATTCTAATTGAAAACAAGCTCACTACATAGGGAAACCCTGTTGCCAACAAGCCCTTCTACGCAGTCCAAACAAACAACGAAAACAAAATATCAACTAGGTACGGAACACAGGAAAAAAAAACGCTCACCGCATTTGGAAACCCCTATGAAGAACGCTGTGGGTAAGCACCGGTTCTCGCCCTCCTCGTCCTCCAGACATCGCGGCCTCCCGTCCGGAAGCAACTCTCCGGCTAGCTCCTCGGGGACAAAAACGTTTGATCCCCTGCCGTCATTCCCACAACTTTCACCGTCGGTCCGGGTGCGTCGTCACCGGGTCGCCAGCGGAACGACGGGTCGAGACGGGCGGGCCGAACGGGAGAGAGCTCTAGGAGCGGCGCGAGAGCGAGGATTCCGAGCGTTAAAGTACAGAAAATAGCTCCTGCATGTCGCGGTCTTCTTCTCGCGAACGGCCTGGCACTGAGGGGGGACGGGACGGGATTTGGGAGGGGGTTGGGATGGGATAAGTGATGATATATTGGGACGGGATTTGGGGTCGTGGGACGGGGTCGTTATATGATACAAGATGGCATAGAGCTAAATAGGATATTATTTAGCATTGTATTTGAAATGGGACTTGGGATTGTGGTACGGGGCTGTTAGATGAAGTACAACGTGAACTGGGGCTACATGGCATGGGATTCAGCACTGGATTTGAAACGGTATTTGGGATGGGGCTCGGGGTGTTGAGGCAGGGTTGTTTGATCAGGTTAGGTGCAGTGGAGCTAGTGGGATGTCGTTCAATGGTAAATAGAGTTGGTCAAACGGGTTTGGGATGGGATGGGATGTGGTGGGGTTTGGGGTATAGGGCGTGGTTGTTTGACTAGGTTCGGTGGAATGGAGAGATTGTGTTGAACGGTAAATGGAGCTCTTGAAACGGCTTTGGGACGGGATGGGCTGGGATGGAACGGGAGTTCGGGTGTGGGACGAAGTTGATGGAGCAGAACAGGTGGGTGGAATGGAGCTAAATGGGACGGCATTGAATGCGAATAGAAAGGAGTGTGTGAACCTAGTGTGGGCTGGGATATGATGAGGTGTGGGGTGGGGACTTTGAATGGGATTTGGCATGGGATTCGGGGATGGGGTGTGGGACGGGTTTGTTAGATAAGGTAGGGTAGAATGGAGCTAGATGAGAGGGCGTTCAATGGTCAAACGAAGTTGATGGAGTGGGTTTGGGATGGGACGTGATGTGATGGGATTGGATGGGATGATGCTGGGGGCGCAATGGAAGAGGTTTGGAACGGGTGGGATTGGGCGACGGGATGGGATTTTGTGATGGGATGTATGTATAGTGTGAGTGAGCGTAGGATGATATTGAATAATATCACATGGGATGGTGTCGAACGGGGTTACATCTAATGGGGTTTGAGGTATCCCGAACAATCGGGCGCTGGGGTGGGGTGGGGTTGGGGTTTGGGATTGGATGGGGTTTGAGATTGGGCTAGATGGGGGTGGTGTGTGATGGGGTCGTACGTTAGATGGGCTAGGACGGGATAGGGACTGGGATGCTGATGGGATTTTATGGGATTGGGTAAGGCGTGGGATGAGATTTAGGGTCGGACGGAGGTTTTGGATGGAATGGGCTGGGACAAGATGGAAGGATGTTGAAAGGAGTTGGTGAAGTGGTTTGGGATGAGTGGGATGGAGTAGGGCTTGAGATGGGGGTGGATGGGATGAGGTGGGGATTGGGATGTGACGTGAGTGGTTTCTGAAGGGTTGGCCTTTGGGATGGGATGGAAATGGGGTTGACATATAATGGGGTAAGATGGATAAGAATGTTTGGGATGGAACAGGGGCGTTCTAAGCTAATCACCCTAACCTTTCTGAGGCTCATCACTTGACCTGAAGGAGCTCCACACCTCACCAGAAAACTGACTTCAGCGAAAATTAAATTGCATCCCGATGAATAATCTCGTGGCCCGAAATATTAATACATCATTTTTCGAAACAAGATTGGCATTCCGACGATTGGGGTTAAGGAAGGAACCCCGTCATTCAGAAAGCATTTCAGAGGAAATGTGCTACCTCTATCGTAGAACGCATTAACGATGGTTTGGGGTGTCGATGGCGTTGAATGGGATCATACGGGATGGGACTTAAAAGTGGAATGAGGGAGGGGGGGGGGGGCGTACTTATTTGTTGCTTGGCTTTTCCATTTGACCATTGCCCACGCATCCCTTTCGAGACGGAGCACCGTCCCTACTCCTAATAGAGACAACTCCAACATTTGGCTCATCACGTTGTTTTCATATACTCTGGTATTACGTAAAAATGGTTGCAAATCTTATCCCCTACCTGTTTCGTGGCCTGTGGTCACTATCTATCTATCTCCAAGGATAGCGACCGTGTTATCGCTGCTCTCACTTTACCAAACTCCTCCATGTCACATCCCTCTATTTCCCTCATCTCTTCTAACACATCCAATTCTTCCTTGTACATTTCACATTCTCCTACTATGTGAGTTCTATTCTCTACTGGTTTGCCACACGGGCACACCCGTGTGCCTACTTCCTCCTCGTCCCGGCTACTGGTATACCTCTTTCTTCTTTCTGGCAGGTCCATGTCCCCTACACGAAATCGCAGTTTCAGCGTTTTCGGCAAGTCTATTCGGCCGTGCATATACGTTTTCATTTTTTTATCACTCCACTAAACCCCCGATGTTTCTGTTTTTCTCCGATTTCACCTTTTGTTTCGTAGCGCTAGTCTCCCCCGTCTTTCTATCCTTTTTTCTACTTCTGTCTTGTATCTCCCAAACTTCTCTGTGGACATGATCTCTTCTTGGCCTCCTCCTACATCCATCCATACTTTCTCAACCACACTATCCGACCTCGTTCCAGCTCGCCCTTTTGTTACCTTCTCCCATACAGCTCTGTAAACTATGGCTGACAACCTCGTTTTTTGGCGTGCTCCTTACTTTTTATTGCCTTTTCAACTTTCTCGTGCCTATTTATTTCAAGTGGGTGCATTCTAAATTCTGCTCTTATTACTGTATTACTGGTCGTCGTACTTGAACATTCTAGTATTTTTCTAGCTGCTGTCATCTGTTGCACTGTTTCCAGCTGTTTTATTCACTTCGCGTTCCCTTCCCATACTTCTCCTGCATATTCTAGCTTTCGTACTAGCACATTCACCAGGATACATTTCTTGGTCCTAGTGTCAGGGTGCGCTTCTGTTAGGATCGCATCCATCTTGCCTACGTGTGCTTTACCTTTTCCTATTACTTTTGTTACGCGTGTATCCCAAGAGTAGTTGAGATCTCTAAGCCAGGGTACGTATACTGGTCTACCATCGGCAATTCATCTTATCCCCACTTCCAACTGAAAACTACCGGGTTCATCTTATATCCTCGTTACGTGCAACTACTGCCCACTTCTTGACGTTCGCCTTCATCCTCCATTTCCTAATGTATTCTACGAGGCAGTTAATAATAGTGTTTTCTTTATTAGTTTCTCGATCCCTCGGGTGCTTCTGATGTTCCCACAAAGTCATCCGCAAACATCAACCCCGACAACGTCATTCTCCCACCATGACTCCCTGCTTTGCTGCTTCGATGGCCACTATCAGGTCGTTAATATACATCTTGAATAGATTAGGTGATGGCGTACATCCCTGTGCAACTCCTTGTAAAATATCAATATATTTCGATATTTTCCCGTCCAGCATCACAGCAACTATGGTACATTCTGTCATCTTTTTCATTATTCTCCAAATCTTTTCTGTGATCCGTATTTTTCCACAGCCTTTTCCACAATCCATTTCTCCAGACTGTCGTAGGCCTTCCGTACATGTAGAAATTAACAGTACGTTGCCGTCCCCGCGTCTTTCCTACCTTGGAATATCTTACCAAATTCGTACACATGGTCCACGCAGCTACGGTTTGGCCTATAAACCCTGCTTGCTTTTCGCTTTTTTTGTTTTCCTTCTCCATCATTGTTCCCGTTTTATCGTTCAAAATCGTACTGTTAATAAATGCTTTGCTTACCGTGCTTAATGACGTTATCCCTCTGCAGTTCCCCGGGTCAGCTTTAGCTCTATTTTTGAATATATTTACTACTGCTCCTTCTCTCCACCACCTAGATGCGTACTCGTTTTTCCATATCCAGTTATACAACATAATCATTACGGTGAGCGTTCCTTCTCTCCCGTCGTTCAAAAATCCATTTGGTCTGCCCTTGCTGCCTTTATGTTCTCAAGTTGCGCTACAGTACCCACCGGTTTACGTTTTACGTCGTGAACTCTCTCTGTAACCCTTCTGAACCACTGTCTTCCCTTTCGGATGTATCCACGTTCGATTGGGTAGCGTTAGGGACGGGATGGGAATTGGCGGAGTGCTAGATGGGACGAGGTTGGGAATGTCGTGGCGACGGATTTTGATTGTCCATGCTATGGTAAGACTGGCTGAACCTGCTGTAACTGTATTGCTCTTTTTCATGGATCTTGGCTTAACTATAGTTGACCTTAAGAAACATCGAAGTGCATGCAGCCTGATAGAGATTGGCATGACTTGCGGCAGCTGCATATCCAAAAATAGTGCCCAAAATCCAAATGAAAATCGAGCGATATTGGGTAGTTTCTCAGTTGAAGAGTTGTGCGCGGGACTAGTGCTTGCCACATAGGGGTGGCACCTACTGTAATTGATTGTTCCCGAGACTCCTCACGCACTTTTCAACAAAAAGAGCTAACACTATCCTATAAAGAACACGTCGAGTGAAATGGGATGGGGTATCTAGGGTGAGAGGGCGCCGGTGGTGGAAATGAGTGTGGGGTTTGTGATTTTGAGGTCGAATAGTATGGGGCTGGACGGGCGTTGGATGGGATGGACTGGGGTGGGGTTTGGGATGGGATGCGGTGGGTTTGGAAATGGGACGAGGGTTCGAGCTTGGGATGGGGTTGAATTAGGATGGGTGGGACGGATACACAGCCGGGATGGGACATTGTGGGGCTGGACATCGGGCGGGGTAGGGTTTGGGATAGGATAGCGTGAGTTTAGAAGGAGGATATACTAGGTTGGGAGTAATGGCCTTGCATGGAATGGGAGAAGGTTTGGGATTGGGCTTGGCGTGGAATGGGGTAGGGTTTGGGATGGGGAAAGACTTGCGATGGGATGGGGTAGGGCACGTGATGGGATGGTGAATAGTTTTGAGATTTTATGGGACACGTGTCGGATGGAATGGGATGGGGAGGGGGGGGGGTGTGCTCGATAGGAGAGATGTACTCGATCTCATGCATGGCCGTAGTGGTATGACCATAGACCCTCGCATCCCTACAATGCCGGGACGGAGCATGTCGGGTTTTCACCGACCAGGCAGACATTGCTTGCACCAAGCGCGAAGCGCCGTGAGGTGTCCGGCGAGTCGCATGAAGGGTGAGCTGCATCCTACTAAGAACCGCTTGTGAGGCGGACTTGCATATGGATGACAGCTTCAATGAGTTAGTTTAATTTCCGGTGTGGCCACTTCTAGAGACAGCAATGGGTTTCCTATGTAGCTGTCTGCCTCTTGGGTGCCGTACCTTGAACACTACGTGATACGATCAATTCCCCTGTGCAGAGTAGAGGTTCTTTACTTCGCACAAATGATCTAACTAGACGACCAGCTGTGGGCGACCGCCTAAAAAAAAAGAAAAAGAGAAAAAAAAAAACCGGTACCCTGGATGTGTAGCTCACGTAGTGAGCGGCATGTTTTACAGTGTCGTTGCCAACCGACGCCAACCCTACCCGTATATAATATATATAGTATACAGAATGGGATGGGGAGGGGGGGGTTGCGATGGAACGTGATGGGGATGGGGATTGGATCGGGCATTGGGTTGTATTGGCAACACAGGGCGGAGCTCGAAGAGGTTCGGTGGAACCGGGTTATATCGAACGAATTTCGGTCGAGATGAGACGGGGTTTGGGACATTGATGTGGCATAATAGGATGGGGTTCGGATAGGATGGGATGGGGGTGAGTTAGATGGGATGGGGAATGGGATGGGGGTGAGGGTTGGGATGGGATGAGAATTGTTATCGGATGGGGTATCGGGCTGTGATGGGCTCCAGGATAAGGTTTGAATAGGTCGGGTGGAATCCGGTTGGATCGAAGGCACTTGGGCTGGCATAAGATGAGTATTGAAATGTTGATGCAATTAGATGGGATGGGGGTCGGATGGGGACGGGATGGATCTAGATGGGATGGGGTCATTTCTATTGGTAGCGTATGGGGTTTGGGACGGAATGGGTGAGGTTTGGGATGTGATGGGCCGGGTTTGGGACGCGGCCGGGGGGGGCGGGCGGGGGGTATATAACTCAAAGGTTTTGCAGGGTCAATGCCGGCAGTATGCTCCAAAGGTCGACGTTTGCTATCATACGATGTATCACTCTGTATAAGGCACATTTGATACTGACATGATAGTCCAACAGGAGGCAATATAACCGACCAAAGAGCGGTACGGCAGTGATCAGTATAAACTATCAAGCAAGAGCGCTGTTCCACCCCTAAATAGCTCACGAAAACAAAGGGATCTTCTACAAGATATCCATCCAATGGTGTCCAGGGCGAATACAGGGTTGGTATTCAGTTTCATCCCTGACAAAAAACGCCACTCTCTACTACAGTAGGTAGTCATCTATTGTATCCATTGATAATAAACAATTCTTATTATCCCAAAACACTTTCACACCTCGGACAGAAAACTCTATTCCCACCTGATCTACTCTACGTCTTTCATTGCAGATAGATACTGCTGTATTCCTGATTTGTATGATGTAGCTCATGTTGCCGGGTGGGAGCCGTGTATATCTAAATGATTTTGCACAGGTTTTCTGCAATGGGCCTGTACTATACTATGCAGATCCTGCACAACCTCCTACAAAAGCAGGCGAGCAAGTAGATTATATACTATAGATAGATCAGATAGATCGTGATCTGTCCTACGACAGGTGTCAAAGCTTTCCTTGGCACTCTTTTTTCAGAGCCTATTTAATGTTTATGCTGCACATTGGCCGATGGTGAACATAACGGTGTACGTAAGAAATAAGAAGTAACTCGTAGAAATAAAAACGAAAAACTCACGGGCTGCTTTGCGGGGTGCGTGGGCCGCGCGGGCTCAGCGCAGGCTTCTCCCCAAATTGATGGAACGGGCTGTTGAGGTTGCTGCCGATGCCGTTGCTGCTGCTGCCGTTGCCACCGCTGCTGCCACCGCTGCTCCCCCCTCCTCCCTTCCTGTGCTGCCCGACTGACCGGTGGTTGCCGGTGCTGCCACTGCTCCCTCCCCCCCCTCCCCCATTCCTGTGTTGGCCGGATGACCCGCTGCTGCCGCCGTTGCTACCACTGCTCGCCCCCTTCCTGTGCTGCCCGGCGGACATACTTCGTGCGACTTTCGGAGGAGGGGCTGGAGGGAACGCCTCCGGCGGCGACGGTGACATCTGTCACAATTACTACAACTACTCTGCTTTGAATACACTGTTTTCGCTACTTTCGCCGCCCCTTTTGGTGTTTAGCTCAACAGCTCCACTCGCAGGACTTGAAACGATTTCTGGGAAACCCACCTTATACAGTGTGTCAACCCGTCTTGCGTTGGTCTCTGGACTGTTGCACTGAAAATGTTTGTAATTCTCTGAAAGGTATAGAGTCTGTTACCCAAACAGACTCTACCAACAGCAAATATGTTATAACCCAGACTCTACCAACAGCAAATAGGTTAACCCCTCTGCATGAGCTAGGCTCTTGAACAGACTCTCAATAGAGTGGGCTCTTTTACCCTTTCTAGTACCGCAGTCCCGTTTTGGGGACAAATGACTTGGAATTAGACTGGTTTGTCCCCAAATCGGGACGGCGGTACTAAAGGGGTTAAAAAGCCTCTATTGGATACCTGGTACCAGGTGTATATGAATATAGCACTATATCGTGCTGCGCCGACTTCAACTTGCCTATGCGAAACGTTCCTTCCCTCACCCCCCCTCACACCCCCCTCCGAAGCACCGCTTCCGCTATCGCCGCAAGTGTCGCGCTGTCTCTGATTGGCCAAACGGGACCCAGGCCGTTTCCGCGAGGTTCTCGAACGTCCTGTTGACTGTTGTTGTTGTTGTTGTTGCGCACAGATAAACAGACACACAGACTGACGGAAGACAGGCATACACACAGAAAGACAGCCAGCCAGTCATACATACACACAGATAGACAGGCAGACATTCAGGGAGACAGGCAGGCAGGCAGAAAGGCGTACAGACAGACAGGCAGGCAGACAGAAAGACAGACAAATAGGCAGTCAGAAAGAAAGACAGACAGACAGGCAGGCAGTCAGACAGACAGGTGGACAGAAAGACAAACGGACAGGTCGACAGACCGCGAGACAGACATACATGCAGAGATAGACAAGCAGACAGATAGGTAGACATAAATTTGCGACTGGTCATGGTGGACATTGTCGGTGGACATTGTCGGTTGGCAACCATACCAACATCACCAACAGCAACAACAGCAGCAGCCACAACAACAACAACACCACCACCACCATCACCACCACCAACAACAACAACTGAACCACCCACAAAACACAACAACAACAACGACTAGCGAGATCAACGACAACAACACTTGTGGTTCCACGTTGGGTCCGAGAGAGTCCGCGTCTAACAAGAACGTGGCACCACGACAACATTCGTAAACCCACCCAAATTGGTATTTATTATTGTCCCATTTGTCATCTGCCAATCAAAATGCAGGCAGTGCTTATTCCAATCACACCGTCCACATATGCAAACACAATTAGGATCCAATGGCTTAATTGATACCACGGCGGCGAAGAGTTAAGTGGACTTGCGGCACATTCTGTAGTGCACAGCACTCACAGCACTGGGGGCGGAAAAGAAAGGACCATTGGCGTGTAAAACTGAAGAACATACTATTAATAGAGAACAAAGTGTCTCTTACATTTCCGAGTAATATGTGGGTATGTAAGCAAGCGTGGTGATCTTAGTTAGTTGAGACTTTGGTTTTACACATCCCCCTCCGGGATGAAAACAATCCATCAATGTAAAATTGAAAAAATAAACACACCACCACCCGATATGTATAAGGTTCTCACATTAAGTCATCGTCCAAAATCTAGACCGTGGTCACAGGACAGACTCCAATAACTTTACTGGTAGAGGGAGTGGAACAGTACCTCAGGGAATAAAACAAAACAATGCCATACAGCTCAAGCCGGAAGCAGGTAGAAACAAGATTTTGTGCACTGGGCTAATAATGTCTCCGTGGTTTATTTCTTGCGAATTGCTCATGAGTGACAAATGTTGAAGGTCATGCTACGTGCACATTGATTGTCGGATGGCAAGAACAAAACAAAAGTACCCGCACAAAAACGGTAGAGACACCACAATCGAAGCGTATAGTACTCAAACAGGAAAAAGTTTAACCTAAAGCGAACACACCTCAAGGTCATTCATACACACACCGGTTCCCACCAGACGATCTAGATCTTCGAGGGCACATACATACATAGATACATTCCCGATCTGGCTCATGTTGCCGGGGGGGAGCTGTGTGATGATCTGCATCATCTACAGTAGGACATGTTTCCTGGGTTGGATCTGTACTATATAGCAGATCCTTCCCAAATATTTCATAACGGCAGGTGAGAATATAGATGGTTAACATCGTGATCTGCCTAATGTCTGCAGTCGTCGCAACCGTTTTTTTAGACCATAACATCGTCGCAAGAGAGGGAGACCTGTCTGCAGTTATTTTTTAGACGAAGGTACAGAAGGCACATAGGGGGTTAGACTTACTAATAGCGCGTATGTTACCCTTTATTTTGGTGTTCCGTTGGTTTCTTTCTTGGTATGATAATGCTTAGGGGTGATCAACGTTGAAGCGCATGCTATACATTGCCGGATGGCAAACGCAGTATTAGTAATGGTAACGATAGCAATAATCTGCACTCTGAACTTGAACGCCAACTCCTGTAACAACGGTCGACAGCCGTTTTCGAGATCGACACGCCTGTCGCAGACGTAGCAGTTGAAAGTAGTACGGAGTTTCGGGCAGTTCAAGTATTGCTGTGTGTAGTGATTATTGTTGTTGGTATGGTTGTGGGTGGGTTTCTTGTTGTTTTTGCTCGCATGGCCGCCTGAAGGTATGGAGAAGGTGTGGGTACGTGTGTTGGTCGGTGAGGTGTGGAGTGCACATGATGTTCACGGGATGTGTGTTGTGTGTACCTCGTACTGCTGTCGTGTTTCCTTTGAGTGTGTTCTGTACCTGGTAGGCATTTGCATATTCTACTTGAGGTCGGGACGAGCCAAACAAAAAGAAACAGCGGACATTGCCGGAGCCACGAAAAAACAGACCAAATAACCAGAGCTTCCAGAATAAAATATAGTACGAACGTTCTTCGGTAGAAACAGCACTCACAGACACGAACGAAAAAAAAAACAAAAGATAACATCGTATACGTAGCTATTACTAGTATCAAAGGATATGTACGATATGTGCAACGAACGCCCCGGTGATCTATTATTAGTGTTGCCTCTCGAATATTGCCACTACTATAGGTAGGGTTATGGTCGACAGTTTGAGTCTCCGTACGGAGTTTTTAATTCTCTACTCGTAATGACACCAGCTAGATGCCGAGAGCGTCCAGGTATTGTAGCGTGGGTAGGCCAAACAGAGAGGGAATTCGTTTGTTTCTCATGCAGGCAAGGTGTTGTGGACGTGGCTTCCCGTCTGTCTCAGCGAAGTGTGCTATTAATAGGGCTTCAGTGTGGGCCCGCTAACAAGAAAGAGCAGCCAATGCCAGCAAGCCTTGTTAGCCCTGCTAGGGCAAACTGCTTATGTGCAGTCCCGTTCTAGGGACGAAGCACTCGAATCCGACGTAGTTTGTCTCCGAAACGGGACGGCAATAAATAAAAGGGTTGATAGAACCTTCTTGCGACACCATCATTGAACAATCTAACTGATCAACTGCTGTAGCGTTCACCGCTGAGCACGATTTATTACCTAAATATCTTAGCAAAGAGGGAACCTTTTTAAGTTTATATTTCAACCAGGTTGTTTCATATTTCGTGGGTATATGCTGCTGCAGGGCCACATACCATTTCCGACCAAAAACGTGTGATTGATGCTACTGGTGAGCGTTTTGTTCACCACAACACATATTAGACTACTGCTGTTGGTGCTCTTGAACTGATTTAGAACAACGAGAGGTCGCCTCTCCTCCTGGACACGGGAAACCGTGCGCAACCCACACTTACTTGAAACGGCCTGCTGTCGTGTTATGAGTAACTCCCTGATCAAGCAGATGCAGGACCTCAAAAGCTTTTGGTCCAGAGTATGCCGCGCGCGAGACGTGCTTTTATCCGTTTTTCCTGAACCAGATTTCGCGCTCTTCCGTCGTCCCGCCCCACGGCCCTCCTTGTCTGTACTTTTGCGCTTGCCCGTGGGGGCGTTTACGGCATCCTTCGTGGAGGACTTGGCAGCAACGCACGCATGACAAATGCCGTGTATTGGGTTGTCACCATCTGATTCCTCTATTTCGCCACAAAGTCCGTGGAGCCGGCCACCACACCTCTACGACCATCATGGCCGTCAGGGGTCTCTGGTGTGAGGCTTGGAATAGTGCACAATTCACCTGCTGCACAGGGCATCGTGCGCCTTTACCGTCTGAGGACCAACGCCCCAACGGGTAGGGTGGACCGTAACTGGACCAAGTCCGGCGGGAAGGCCTCATAGCCTCGGTTTTTGTTAGTGGGTGAGCTCGCGCAAGTCCCACACTACTCGGGAGAGATGACTCTCCAGGGTGGCTATCTCCACCGCACCTGCTCCTCTCGGGGGTCAGGTAGGGTCAACGTGCCCAAATGGGGTAAATTAACACACGACACGAAATTGGAACGTGGAGGTGTGGTGAGCTTAAGCTTTGTTTTTACCAATCCGCCGGAGGATTGAAAAAAAAAAATCGAGCGGTAGGGGTGTGTCCTGGTGGGGTGGTTGTACTGGTATATACCGACTGGTGTGTCCTGCTGGGGCGCTACGCCCTGCTGTGCGAGTGCTGGTGGAGGGTGTCTGTACAGATGTGGAGGCATAGACCGCCCTCTGTAAGGCGGTAGACCGCTCTATTGAGGGACCATCCCGCAGTAACGCGGTGTCCAGTCGTGCCAAGCGATTTTTACCGCCTTATATCGGGATACCGCCTTACTCAGACGGATTTGTTCAGAGACCCCCAGTAGTTAAATACAACCTATCCCCATCAACGCAACCAACTTCCAAACCCTCAACCCCCCTAGACCTATGCGAATGGAAACACAAAGTTTCCTTAAAAAGTTTGAATTCCAAAGATACCCGTCATAATTTTTCAGGTACTCGTACAGCTTGCTTATTTATGAACACGACTCTTTAAGCGGAACTTCCAAACTTCTGGAAAACCCCGACAAAATCAATTCCGGGGCCGATGTTCGGCCAAGATCGGCTTCAGAAAGGCGGATATTGTTCGAAGCGGCGAGATCTCGAGTCCTCGACAGACATCGATCGACAAAACCAGTGCCTGCGTCATGAATTCTAGACGGAGTGCGCTCGTCAGGGGTTCCGACCAACCCTAGGGTCACCGTGTTCCCACAATGGCCGGTGACATGTGTTGGGCGCTGGCCAGGCGTATGATAAAAAAGCAATTGAATTTGGTATGCACAAAAAAAAATGACAAAATTTCTCGAGCCGTCTCGAATGGCAAAAAATACCAGTAGGCTTTTTCTCAGGTTTGGGAGGATACCCTAGGACGCAGCAGCCAAGCTCTCGCCACCTAGACCATGGATCCACATGATATCTTCGTGGCCGTCATCTATGCTCGTTGGCCTTGCCCGACATCAAGCGGGTTGGCCGTGGACTGAGTCAAAGTCGAAATCGATCGTTTATCGTCGCACGGGCTGTTTTTTATCAGCGTGATGACAACTTGCAACGAGAGAAAAAACAATTTGCGCTGCCTGCAGCCGTTTATACAAAAAAATAAAGCATGTATCTTTTTTTCCACAGAGGCGGGGCGAGAATATTTTCGGCGGTATTGACGACTCCCCTGAAGCAATATTTTTGGAGGAAAACCTTGTGACTTCGCGCGTCGTTAGACCTATGCCAATGGAAACGCGAACGTAAGAGGTTTCTTTCATGAAGATTGCTTTCAAAGAATAGCAGAAAATATCCTCGTACCGCCGCTCTAGGAAAAAAAGGCAAACATATTTGATTTTGTCTTTTTGGTTTTCCTAACGTCTGCAGGCGGCGCAATTTGTTTTTTCTCGCTGCGAATTGTCAACACGCTGATAAAAATCAGCTCGTGCGACGATAGACGCTCGATCTCGACATAGACTAAGCCCACGGCCAACCCGTTTGGTGACGGGCAAGGCCAACAAGTATAGATAACGGCCTCTTAGATATCAGGTGGATCCATGGTCTAGGAGGCGAGAGCTTCCCGGCGGCGTCCTACGCTATCCTCCCAAATCTGCAAAAAAACCTATTTTTTGCCATTCGAGACGGATCGAGATTTTTTGTCAGTTGTTTTGTGCATATCAGCGGCCAGTTATTTTTTTTTATCATACGCCTGACCAGCGCCCAACACATGTCACCGGCCATTGTGTGATGACGGCGACCATAGGGCGGGTCAGAGACCTAACGAGCGCGCTCCGTTCAGAATTCATGACGCAGTCGTTGGTTTTGTCGATCGATGTCTGTCGAGGACTCGGAATCTCGCCGATTCGAATCAAACACCCCCCTGAGTTTATCTGAAGTAGAGTTGCACCCCGGCCTCGAAAAAATGGAACCGGGTACCCGATCGGGTGGGAGGCGTTCCAGACGGAACCAGAACCGGGTACCCGGGGGTCCGGCGGGCACGGGTACCTGGGTAACCGGGTACCCGGGTACCCGGGTTATCAGACTCTATTTGCTCCCCTTTTAGCCTTTGAGCGGGACACGGGTACCCGAGTACCCGGGTACCCGGGTTACCATGCACCATTTACTCCCCCTTTAGCCTGTGAGCGGCAGCGTGGTAAGGCGGTGCGGGAGGGCAAGACTTCATTTCGTCTCTCTCGATGACCATGCTAAAGAAATAAGGCAGAAGGCACGTGGGGTATTCTATGTGGGATCGAGTGGAGAGGTGGGGAGAGGGAAGTTGAAATATAAGCGATCAATCATCGGTGCCATTTCCTTCTACCCTTATTTTGCTTGTCCAGTCATCGGGAAATCCTTCGAATGTAATAGCTTGCATCAATTAAATTATGTGACAAAAACCCACACCCATGAACAAAGAAAATAATAGAGGTGTGTGATTTATTGGCTTGTTTTTTTGTGTTCCTCGTTTCGCGGAAAGTTCACGCGAGCGCGCAAAAAATGCGGTGGGTCCTACTATTATCGCCTGGTATCATGTTTCACGAGGTTGCAACGCACGTTCATGTGATCGAATCGTCAAAACCAGCGGTGCGCGCGCTGGCAGCCGGCTTGATCGTGCAGCTAGGGGTGCTCCGCTTCCCAGAGAGGCAACCGTGCGCCGCCGTACCTCGCGAGCATAACTTATATCAACTTACTTAACTAGAGCGACAAAGCCCTCCGCGACAGGAAAGCAGCGGGCGATTTCGTGTGGATCCTGCCCATGTCTGTGAGTGCGCTGTGTCGAGTCGACTGGACCAATAGAGGCTTGGGATTGGTCCACCTGGCTCATGGTAAATTAGGACCAGCGCTGGTAGGGGTATGGTGTGTGTCGGGGTATCCTCTATTCTCTGTAGTCTGCACGGGCGAGAGACGAGCGTTTACAGGCACAGCGGTGTATGTATAAATCAACCCATACCCCAGTCTTGTGGGCTCCGTATACCACAAATGACGGGTCCCCGGGTACCTGCAAATACCCGCGGTTCCGAAGGTTCCGGGTACCCGCCACCGGGTACCCGGTTCTCAGTCAGACGGGGTGCAACTCTAATCTGAAGCCGATCATGGCCCAACATCGGCCCCAGAATTGATTTTTCGGGCTTTTCCAAAATTTGGAACTTTCCGTTTAAAGACACGTGCTCATAGCAAGCTGTACCTGAAAAATTCTGACCGGGTACCTTTGAAATTCAAACATTTTACTGGAACTTTGCGTTTCCATATATCTATTAATAGGTTAGCATCTTAATATTTCTGTATTCATCTACTCGTATTGACTCTCTGCTGTCGTGCCCGTATCTTCTAATACGATTGATTGTTGTTAAACTTGACCCAAGGCCCACACAAAGGCTCTTCGCAGCGACTATTAATATGAGTGCAAAACATCATCACCTGTACCTGGAACTGCAGAAGGCATTTTGGCACCTGGGACCACTACGACAGTTCCTGCGGTTCTACAGCAGTACCTGCAACATGTACTCCTGTACTATTAATACGACAACAACACTGCCTTGAGGTAAGACACGCCAGCATCAAGGTGGCCTACCCAACGCACAAGGCAACGTCTTCATGATCGAACCAGCACCCGCTTATATTTCAACAGACATACACGGGGGACTTTCCGATGGCACCATTGCTGAACGACACCATCGCCACCTACGCTCTCACCAGAAGCAGACTCAACGACAGCATCACCACCGGAGCTTTCATCAAGTAGCTCGCCACCGAGATACTAGCTGGCGGAGCATGGACCAGCTTTGTGCATCCCGAGCTTTCCGACAATGCATGCACACAACTTTCTCATTCCAAGCTCCAAGATTCGAAGTTCTCGAGGAGTTCCGCGTTAATTTTATTGCCTTATATTATTGGGGACACGAAAATATTATGTTGCCGCATAGAGGCAATTTAAAAGTGTGGGGGTCTGGAAAATTGTGACGTAGACCACGACGAGTAGTATAGATCAATCACGATAACTAAAACCCAACCAAAATCGTGACAAAAATATGACATAGCTTGCTATTTCCGCCACCGAACCCACGGCAGCGCCTGCAGCCGAAGCGCCTCTCGGCAGATGATGATGTATGATGATGTTCTCACATCGTTATTATTAATATGTCACTTTCCTGAAATCCTGCCTGTGGTCACTGAATAGGCTGCAGCAAAATGTATCTCGATAAACAAACAAGTAAAATAGTAATAGTACGCGCGACAGTATAATGTCAGTCCGTATAGGCAAAACGGTATAATATTTACTATTACGGGGGTCCTAGTTAATAGGACCTATCGTATACATAAAAAAAACTATATATTTACCTCTTTTTACTAACAATATTTGGTCCTATTTACTATGGTCCCCCGTAATAACGAGCTGTGGTTTAATACCAACACATATTACTTACTTGCAACCCAGTAAAACGGAACAGCACGAGGAAAAACACGAAGAGGGAACCGAAAGAAGAAATAAAGCAAAGAAGGAAGAAAAACGGAGCAAACATGTGCTAAAGGCGCAGGCCGAGTCCCGAGGACAAGGTTGCTGTTTGCTGCTACAGTGCGATCAGTCCTCCTACGATATAGCCAGCGATGAACCAACATAAGGACGTCACAAGAAGACCAGACGGATGACAAGAAGACAAGGGGGGTAGAGACAAAGAGCTAAAACAATCAAAACAAGCAGTCCTATGTCTGCCCAGCTATTAATAGTTGGTGGGTCACCACAACCGACACAGGAGAGAGACAGACGGACCAGGGTACTCATAATTAAGCATGGCCGTAGTCGTATGACCATAGACCCTCGCATCCCTACAATGCCGGGACGGAGCGCGTCGGGTTTTCACCGACCGGCAGACATTGCTTGCACCAAGGGCCAAGCGCCGTGAGGTGTTTGGCGAGTCGCATGAAGGGTGACCTGTATCCTACTAAAAACCGCTTCAGAGGCGGATTTTCGTGCATACGGATGACCGCATCAATTAATTGGTTTAATTTCTTGTGTAGGCACTTCCAGAGACCGCAATGGGTTTACTATGCAACTGCCTCGTGGGTGCCTCACCATGTACACACTACGTGATACGATCATCCCCCTTGTGCAGAGTAAAGGTTCTCCTCCCACAAAATTGATCTAACTTGACCGCCAGCCGTGGTAACCGCAAAAAAAAACAAAAAAAAAAACACACGTACCCTGGCTGTCTAGCTCACGAAGTGAGAGGCGTGTTTTACAGCGTCGTCGCCAACCGACACCAACCCAACCTATATATACCAGGTATATAATATAGGGGGGGGGGGGGGGGGGGGGGGGGCTAAAAGCAATCGGGGGGGGGGGGGGGGAAAGATAGACAGCTCGATAGAGGAAGCATCTGATTAATAGCTGCTGCGAAAAGCAGCAAGCAGTCGCCTCGCAGTCGTGTGATGCCACCGAACAGCCCCGAGACCGGAGATACGAATCACAGCAAGCAATCAGCGGTACTAGAGGAAGAAGAGTGCGATGGGAAGCGTGGCAACAAACACAGACAACGCAAAAAGCGGTTGCGAGCGAGTACGAAATAACTCAAAACGAATAAACCAGCGGCAGAGCCACCCCGACAGTCCGACAGCAACCATGCGCATATAGGAGTTTGTTGCAACTCGTACGATCACAGGGACTATATAGCTATACGTATGTCGTTGCTGCTGTTGCAGAGTGTCGCTGTTATTTGTCGTGACGAAAAGAGAGACGTATGACCTCTCTGATTGGTTGGACAATGGTCAAAATCAGTTCAAAGCTAGACATAGTAGACAAAATCAGGTATACCCTGGCCAGTTCGAGCCAAAATCAGTTACGATGTCAGTCTGGCCAATAGAAGGGCTCCTGGTGTGTGCTTTGCACTTGTTTCTAGTATCTAACTGATTTTGTCCGAAACGTGGCCAGGTATACCTGATTTTGGCTAAACTCCTACTAGCAAAATACCTTCGGTATAGTTCTACAAACACAAGGTTCTCACTATAGCGCTCGTGGTGGCGTCGCAGCAGAGGGCACACGGCATCATCGTCTGTGTTGCACTGCCGACAAAGCACAAGAAAAAGTCCCGACAACAACACCATTGGAAGCACGTCTGCCGCCGTTTTTGTTCCGAGGATTTTTCGTTTGTCTCCTCTAGCTCCGAACGTTTCCATCGAGCCAAGATTAGGCAGGGAATACATGAGCTCCTTGGTGCATTCCCGTGAGTGTGCCAAAGCGACAACACTTTTAGTGTTCCCCTTCGGGGCGGAACTCGTCGCTGAAGTTTGAAAATGTGGTTCCAGGCGTTTGAATAAGAACAAAATAAAATAAAATAAAATAAAGTTTGCAATGAAACAGAATACGAATGTCGCACGAAGATCAGAAAGGCTGCTAGACGGAAACCATTTACGTACTCAGAAGGATAGATAGCTGCCGCACAGACGAAGTAACACGAAGGAGAGGAAGATACCGGCGTACGGACGGCAATGAGGGGAAAGGAAACAAAGGGAGAGACAAGGCAGGAAACAAGAAGGAAGAGGGAAGGGGGAAAAAGGAGAAACATGGTACTCCCGACGGTGATAGTAACGTGGGTGCCCGTCTGACCTAGAAAACAGATTCGGGAATTTAGCCACACACTCTTTGCCGCCTCCTCCCTACTCTCGTCAATAGTGGTGTCAGGTGCCAGTACTGCCGATGTCGCGCCCTCCACCATTGAACAACACAATAAGAAACAAACAAGCTAGGCTTCAAGAGCTAGTCGGACCGATACCTATCCACCCGATCTATCATTTCGTTTCTGCATTCGTCGACAGCTGTATCACTACGGCTGCTCCCCCCCCCCTTGTCGTTGCTCATGGTGTCCTCAGCTGCGTGGCGCAGCCGGTTTTTCTGCGCCTCGTCTCTGTGCCACCTCGCCATGAAGCAGTCCGCCGCTTGGTCGAAACCCCCGGTACCACTTCCCGCTCTTCTTAGCCGCCCTCGGCCATGAACCCTGTATCTATTCCGAACAGCAAAGGGGAGCTTTCCGTGAACCCCTCGGTGGCTTGAAAAACCCTGAGGTAGTATACTGACACTAGGCCCAGCTCGTTTCTGGTCGACCTGGTCCTGGGTTTCCTCACCAGCAATCGTTCCAAACATCACCCAGGGGGTCATTCGCTCATTGGTGGTCCGCTCGATGCCCCCCCGCAAAGAGGAGGGGTCGTTTGCGGATGGCCACCCCAACGCTCTCGCATTGTGCCTTTTTGAGGGCCTTGGGGTACGACATGAGGTCGTCAGTGCGTTCTCGGCGCTGAAAGCCAATGATCCGATGGAGGAGTTTGTGGTGTGCCGTTTGGAGCTCAGCGAAGTGCTTCGATGGGAAAAAAGAACGTTTTTTTTTTTTACGAGTAGTGTGAAGAGAACACACACACACGCACAATTTAATCCCGAGGATTTTTCGTAGGGTAGGTTGCTGACTGTTCACGTAATGATTTCAGCAATTTTTTTGTACTCAGGAGTTATTGCAAAGCTTCTCCTGGTGGCCACCTGTATCCCGATCCCCACACCAACCCCAACCCACGGCCTAAACTGCTGTCTAGAACCCGGCTGGGCCGCTTTCGCTCCGAGCGAGAAAAACTATGAATTGGCTATTATTCCTACACGTATAAGTACTACTGTAGATGCTGTAGGGCAATCATCGCTGATCCGTCCATTCATTATGTCATTCGTCCTTCAGGGTACCTTTCGCGGTTAAGACCTGTCACAGCAGAGGAACTAAAAACCCCCCCGCAACCCTCGTTGTTCGTTTTCGTATGGTCGTGACCATCTTCTGCTATTGATAAGAAAAGCCCTAAACTGATAGAAATATATTTTTTCTAATACCACAATATGCTGTTGTACAACAGCAGTAAACAAGTCCCCGCGGCAATGCACAGAGAAAATCTCCGAACAACCGAACAAGCTTCCATCTTGTATCTATTGAAAGCAATAATTTTTGAATCTCGATCAGCTTTGTTGATTTTGTTTTTTCGAAAAATTTTTGTGGGAACATCGTGTGTGTGTGTGTGTGTGTGTTTTTTTTTTCTTCTCTTCCATCCCATTTATTATTTTCGCCGATGTTCCTCTCACTCTTCTGTTAATACAATATAGACAGTGGTGGTAGTACCCGAAACTCAGTTCCGAGGTCACATAAAACGGGGTCTCCTCCCCTCCTCCAGCTCAGGTTCGTGTCTTCATCCTAATCGCGACAATAGTTCAGCCGCTCTGCCTCCCTCGTTCAGTCGCATTGCAATGAGCCGATAGCGTACGTGTACATCAGTAGTAGTATATATGCCATACATACGTACGTATAAAGCCTGAATTTAATTCAGCATACGTGCGTATATATGGTTGTCCGTTCGCGCTGCGTATCATACCTACGTATTAATGCTGCTGTGTGTGTTCTTCACATTAAACCGTTCTTCTACTCGTCGACATCCAGCAAGCCCAAGTGTCCGTGCTTATTCTTCACCCTAGAAAGATACGAGCTCTGTGGTCACAGACTACGACACAGAGATATAACACACCGTACATAATGCACTATTAATCAGTAGTAATAGTAATCTACGCAATATGTACCATGTCCTCGCACTAACATACCGTGGTACATACATACGCCAGCAACCAAAATACATCATAAAGAAAGAGAAGCAACGAAAAAGAAAAGGAGAAGATCCCAAATAAATATATACTACGTATATATTAATATTAATAGTGCAACAACATAAAATAAATTAAATCTTTGTACTATTAATAGTGTGGTCGGAAATATAAGCCTGATCCGGAAAACCGAAATATAAGCGTGCTTTGCAAATGAAGGCATGGGGTTCATAAGGCTACCAATCCTTTATACACGTAGTAATAGTCGCAAGTATCACAATCCAGAGAGATTAAGGAATCCATTGGTTGAACCGGGGATGTTCAGTTCATTCCCCCCAGATTGCGCGCAATTTTGCTCCATTTTCCCAGTAAGGAATGTTTGTGGGTTTTTACTGAGCTCGTACAGACCGAAAATTTGAGTTTTTTTACACTTGTTTTACTAGGTGTATGACATTCCAGGTACTTTTCGCCATCTAAAGGACAACCTGTTGGAATCACATTACAGCTGACGTAGTTCAAAATTTATAAAAAAAAAAAATTGAAGCGCTCTCCAACCGGTGGAAATACGTTTTTAGGTCCGAGGTCTACTCAGGGTATTCAGTGGCACACGACCAAAAAAAAAGCTTTAAAAAATAAATAAATAGGGAGTAGGTGCGCTTGCCGGGGCTCGAAACCATGACCTCAGATTCATAGTCTATCAAGTACCAGGTAGACTTTTGGTCTATGGGTGTGTCCTAACTCCCCCCAGAGAGCGTGGGAACGAGCGGAACGGAACGAGGCTGTTCGTGGTCATTCGTTCCGTGCCTGTGTAAAAAAACGTGTTTGGGTCCATGCAGAATCCTGGGCCTCGCCAGCCGAATCAGTACGAACGGTATCTTTTGAACACGCCAGAGCACATTGATTGGTGTCCACATCCATCTTCGGTGGTGTCCATCTACATCAAATAAGATCCTATATGTTCCCGTTCGGCCGGGCCGTTCGGTCCTCCTAAACAAGAAAAAGGGGTGCAACACTTCTTCCTCTTCCTAGATATACAGTTTTTCTCGGGCTGTACTGAATCTATTCGTGCCCCACAACCAATCAGCATCAATTCATGCAGCAAATAATATTCCATCCGGTTCGTTCCAATACCTCGTACGAGTGAGCTGGGAAGTAAAAGTGATGGATGAAAAAAAAAAAAAAAAAAAAAAAAAAAAAAAGAAATGCACATCGGCGTCCCCGGTGGCTTGGTAGGTGGTCCGCGAGCCTATCAAGATCAATTGAGTGAGTTCGAGTCTCACCGAGTGCATGCTCATAGGGACTTTTTCTTGCATAAAATTGATTAGCGGAAAGCGCGAGAGCGTGAGTTAGCTGTACATTCGATGAAAATCGACGAGCAGTGGGAATGCTGAACCCTATGCGCGATAAAAAATAAAGGCACGTACCGGGGGGGAGAAGGGACGACACCTGTGACCACGGCTTGTCCAGAAGATCGTCGAGGGTAAAACCTCCTACGAGTGGGCTGGAAAGTAAAAGTGATGATGAAAAAAAAAAAAAAAAAAATGCTCTCTGGGGGGGGGTTAAGACACACCCTAACTGATGTCAGGCTTGTACGAATTTCCGACCAGACTGGTACCAGGTAGCAAAGTAGGCGAGATACGTAGGGGAAAACGGTATACAAGGGATCTCAAGTTATGTTTCCACTATTTTTGACCACTACCAGATGCAGCAAAGATGGGAAAAACGTCTTCCCGTCCGTCAAGTCACCACGTCACGTCCATCACGTCACCAGTTTTTCCGGTAACGACCCGCGAAGCCCTACGTTGGGCCGAAGGCCAAGAAGGCGCAGGAGTTAGCCACCAGAAGGGATACTTGCAACCTGCAAAACTAACTTCACGTTCAGACAGGCCCGAATCGCTGCGCATTTAACTCTTTCAACACTGCAGTCCCCTAATGGGGACAAACAATTTAAAATTTGAGTGTTTTGTCGCCAAACGGGACTGCAGTCCTAAAAGGGTTGAAGGAAAGCGCGAAATGCGTGGCTCAATGCATTTGGTAACAATGAAAAGTCGTCAAAACATTCGTAAAAAAAAACAGTAGTTGAAAAAACGTCAAAATATCGCAATAAAACACGCCTGGTGTGTGTTCCTATGGGTTATGACAGTTTTTTGCTGTTATATTAATAGTAATAGTCCATAGGTGTGTTCTTCACATTAGACGGTACCACAGCAGGTACATAGCGGTTTTCATTTTTCTTGCAAGGCTATCATCAATATTAATAAACGGGAACGTTTACAGTATAGTAGTTCATTTCATGTCTTCCGGTTTAGCCGCCACTTGCCGTCATGTCGCGTGATATATACGTACGAGTCCATATATATTATCACGTCCCCAGCCAGGATGACGTCACTCCCCATCCTTGAGTGTCACGGGCCTGTACCATCCACTCTGGCTGCTCTGATATAAGGGACGTTGGTAGATACATTAGTGCCCTTCACTCCCGAACGCACTGCCAGGGGCTCCCTACTGCATGATACACAAAACGTGTGTGTAAGTACGAAGCGTATACGAGTACTCGTACACCTCGTATCATTTATTTCTCGCCATCCCATGCATTACGGTCACCTTTCTTTTTGCTCTTCGTCCTATCAATATGTGTGTGTTCTTCACAGTAGTTAGTAAACCGTTTTTTCTACCCGTCGACATCCAGCACAACTAGTGTCCGTGCCGATTTTTTAATCCTCCTTAAGAGTTACAAATCCTGGGGTCACAAAACTACGCCACAAAGATACTACTACTGCTGTACATTGTATTTTAACCCTGGACAACAGACAATAGCCCAATTGTCTATTAATAACTTCCTCGTATTAAGATTGTCCATTGTGGTCCCTAATTCCAGTTAATTGAAACGCATCGAGCTTTATTATCCAGACGATATATTAAATAACCCCTGCCTGGCCATTTTTCCAGACAAATCTATTATACAGGCAGTCTCCGCGTGTTCAATGGTGCGGTCAATTCCAATTAATGGACCTCCTAAATAAATTCTCCTGCCATTATTAGTTGATGGACCGTCTCCTAAATCAATTGTCTCGACATTTCCAATTAACAGACCGTCTCCTACATCAATTGTCCCGGCATTTCCAATTAAATAGACGCCCCCCCCCGAATCATTTGTCCGGACAATTTCAATTAATAGTCTACCGCCAAAATTAATTGTCCCGACAATTTCAACTATTGATTAGAATAGAAAGTCTTCCAGAACAACAATTCTAACTAATACTGGCCGAAAAATCACATGCCCGGCAAATTTTAATTAGCAGACCGCCTCTAAATCAATTGTCCGGGCAATTCCAATTAATAGGTACTTTGTAGTATACAAAATCAAGTATCCGGACAATTTCAACTATTAATAGTACGGGGGACCCTAGTATCTACTGCTGTAAGACCTACTACTGTACACACACCAAAACCTATACATTTCCCTATTTTTAGATTTAATAACAATAATATTTGGTCCTATTTACTCCTCAGGTCCCCAGTAACAATACAAAATCTCTACAAAATCACTTCTTCTGCGGACGATGCCATTGGTAGGCAGTCCCCTAAATCAATTGCCCGTTCATTTTTCAAAATATATGTGGATATGTGTGTGTGTTCTTCACATCAAATCGTTCTTCTACTCGTCGAGATCCAGCAAGCCCAGTGTGGATTATTTCGTTTCGTGAGACGTTTTTTTTTTAATGATTTACATCTGAACACATAGGCTAGGCGGTATCAAAACGTCTCACGCACGGACATACACAAACCTAAAGTTGACGTGTCCCGTCCATTTCTGCTTTTTATGCCTTGGACAATAGACATATATCAATAAACTATTGACGCTACAGCAGAGTCACGAAGCTGTCTATTAATTGGGATTGCCCGGGCAAGTGATGTCAAAGACTGTCCAGCGATTGAAGTTGTTGAGACAATTGGTCTTGGATAATATTACTATTGTTTGTCTATTAAATTTCATTGGATTTGTTCGCACTATTGGCTAGAGAGACTTGATTGAAATGCTCTTTACAATTGATATCTGGTACTGCTGTCTTATACTAGAATTCTCCGGAAAAAACTTTAGAGACTCTTATCAATTGAAATTGCCCTGACAATTGAGTTCAGAGACTCCCCATTAATTGGAATTGTCTGAACAATTGATGTTTAGCGCTTTTAAATAATCGGAATTGTCCAGACAATTATTTCGGAGACTGCCTATTGATTGTGTTGATAAAACGATTTCACAGGTTGTCTATTAATTGAAATTGGTTGAACAATTGATTTCGGGTGATTCACAAGAATTGGAGTTGTTGGGGCAATGCTTTCGAAGACCGTCCATCAATTGGAAAATTGTCCGGACAATGGGTTTCGGAAGCGTAAGCGCACTACTATTAATAGTTGGAATTGGCATGACTATCGAGTTTAAGAGGGCTCTGCTATTTAAAGCTGGCAGCTAATTGTAGAACTACTACTCGTACAGTTGATTTGGTCAGTACACAATTATACCATGCTAGTATTGCCGCAACAACAGGATCGTTCCCTGTATACCCAATCATTTGCAAGGCGCTTTATTGTGCCATATTAAGAGCAGTACCACTTCGTTCAATGGGGAGTGTCTACCATAATACAATAAATAGGTACACGGCCATGACATTTATCGAGCAATAGATTTCTTGGGCGGCATCTGAAATGAATTGCGCGGACTATTCCAACTACATTCCTATCGCCGAAGCCTGTCTGGATAACTCCATTTCGTAATTACAGCAGCCGAATTCAATTTGTTTATACAATACCACTTAATAAGCACATGGTCTATTCCAACTACATTCCTATCGCCGAAGCCTGTCTGGATAACTCCATTTCGTAATTCACAGCAGCTGAATTCAATTTGTTTATACAATACCACTTAATAAGCACATGGTCCAACCGAAATCAATTGTTCAGACAAATCCAATTAACTGACAGCTTCCGAAATCATTTGTCTGGACAATTTCAATTAGTGGACGAAACCCGAAATCAATTGTCTGGACAATTCCAATGATTGGACCAGCACCGGAAATCAATTTGCTGCAAAATTCCAATTCATAGACAACACTCGAAACCTACTGTTCACACAATTCCAATTCATAGTCTTCGAAATAAAATGTCTAGGCAATTCCAATTCATAGACAATCGCCGAAACTTTTTGTCTGGCCAATATCAATTAGTGGACAATCGCCGAAATCAATTGTGTGGACAATTTTCAAAACATGGGCAATCGCCGAAACCAATAGTTGTATGGATTTAGGGAAGGATATTCGGTTTATATCGGAACGACATCTACGCTATATTGTCGTAAGGCAAGCGTAATAATAATAATAATAATAATAGTAATATTTGTATGGACGATTCTAATTAAAAGACGGTCGCCAAAACCAATTAACACACAGCCTCCTGAATCTATTGTTGACACAATAATAGACACAATAAACTATTGAAATAGGAATTGTCCAGGGTGAATATTTCTAAAAAAAAAATCGTTATGCAGTAAGCGCACCAGTAAACAACGCAATGCCATGTTCATCATACTTGGATAAGACAGGTATGACATACACCTTCTATAACTCAGAGATCACAAATAAAAGGAAGAAAAAAAAGCAAAAAAAAAAAAAACAGAAATCGAAGAAAAGGAAAGATAACAAAAGAAAAATATAAATAATAGCGGAAATAATATGTCAGATCCGGCGTGACATAGCATTAATAGTAGGCTCTTACCCCCTCTCCCCACCACTGCTGCTGCTGTGACAAAGCACTATCGTCCGTTCCTTGCACATTCATCACGAGATAACTGGAAACCTTTCCTCCCTCGTCGACTCGCGTCCGATTCCGCCTACGTACGGTAAACACGCTACGAAGGCGCTCTCATCAATTAACTGTGTTAAAATGAACTCTTTTCTTACAATGAAATAAATACTACGGGGGGCCATAGTAAATAGGACCAAATAGTGTTATTAAAAATAGGGAAACGTGTGGGTTTTCGTGTGTACCGTAGGTCCTATTTACCATGCCCCCCGTAATATTTTTATAGTAAAAAGATCTCACCACGCTGGGATTCGAACTCGGATGGATATGGTTTCCGAAAACGCACACCAATACTGGTAAGATTCGAGAGCAACCACTTTTTTTTTTTTTTTTTTTTTTATCCATCACTTTTACTTCCCAGCCCACTCGTACGAGGTGTTACCCTCGACGATCTTCTGGACAAGCCGTGGTCACAGGTGCCGTCCCTTCTCCCCCCCGGTAAGTGCCTTTATTTTTTGTCGCGCATAGGGTCCAGCATTCCCATTGCTCGTCGATTTTCATCGAATGTAGCCAACTCACGCTTTCGCGCTTTCCGCTTATCAATTTTTTATGCAAGAAAAAGTCCCTATGAGCATGCACTCGGTGGGACTTGAACCCACGAAATTGATCTTGACAGGCACGCGGACCACCTACCAAGCCACCGGGGACTCGCGTATCATACAAGTACTCATAATGTAGAGAGACTACCGGGGCGATCGGGAAAGCAAAAAGTACAACGTATAAGTAATAACCTACAGGAACTCGTATGTGGTACGGGGGGAATCTTAATGCTGTAGGCTGTAGTTTGATTCATGTACGGCAGTAGGCAGGTGGGAAGAGTGGTGAAGAGTGGTGCTTTCCAGCCTCATAATTAAAAAAAATTCTACGGTGTTTCGGATCTTCCTAGGGTTCTAGCATCTTTGTGCCACCACAAACTCTTACTTGATCTGTAATTTGAAAGTCAGTGTGAGAACAACCAGTACTATAAACATTAATACTGCTGTTCTTGTACTATAACATATAACACATAGCATACACGTACACAGCAGTAGTAAGTAAAAGATCAATCATAATAGTTTTATTAATACTGCTTTATGTAGTATTAATGGTATCACATGGTATCACATCGTATACGAAAACATAAGTAACCACAGGCACCAGGTCCGGCGGGCAAAAAAATCATGCACCCGAGACAGGCCCATCAGAAACCTCGTGGTTGCTGATCAATCGAAGAACCAAGCATGGTATGTGCTACTGGTGAACACTACTGCTGAATCTGCTGGCCATGCCAGGTGTACCGCTTGGTGTATCCACAGATCAGTCGGGGCAGTTGTTGCCACGCCTCTGCCTCTTGTTGTCTGGAGGGAATTCCCGTCCAGTGATGGTTCAATGGTGTAAGAACCCCGAGCGATTATTCTCCGAGTTGCGATTTCACGCAAATCAATACTGGTGCAGAGTATACGTGATGGCATTTAGAGCATTTAGAAAATATACTTTGATGACTTGTACTGGCGCTGTTTCAATGTCAACTCGTATAGATAGGAGAGGTTTTGCCGTCGACGGCCTCCTGTGGACTATTATTAGCAGTACGTAGACGTTGTCACAAGCGTCGTCCCTTTCCCCCTGCGGCACGTGCTTTCATTTTGATCGCGTAGAGGATTCAGCTGGGTCACCACACTGCTCGTCGAGTCGCATCGAACTGGCCAACTCGCGCTCTCGCACTTTTTGGCGACATATTCTATCTACGAGACTCAGTACAGCATCCGGTGTATACAAATTATATATAAACAAAGGACACTGAGCAGACAGCTGCGAAACAAATTCCACACCTGGTTTGTAATATCTTTTGCTTTAAACGAGCTGCGGATATCGCCTGTATTGCATAGACCTTCCTCTCCTCTCTTCCCGGTTCAAGCTCTAAACTCCGTACCACCGGCGTGCTGCCCTCTCGCTTCTCCCTTCTCCCCTCAAAGCTTTGCTCGAGTCAGGTGATGTCGGACGCAGAGAAAAACCAGAAACAGCAGACAAAGGGATGAATTAATCTGACGATGACTTTGATGTGTGTGCGTGCACAGGTGGACACAATTTCATTACAACTTAATTTACTCACTTCTCCGAACAGCGAAGGTATGTCAGCCAATACAATGTAAGCATGGTTTTGATTAAAAAATATTGAGGTAACGATCTCTACATTCACATCCATAGTACCGGCGTCCCCGGTGGCTTGGTAGGTGGTCCGCGTGCCTGTCAAGATCAATTTCGTGGGTTCAAGCCCCACCGAGTGCATGCTCATAGGGACTTTTTCTTGCATAAAAAATTGATAAGCGGAAAGCGCGAAAGCGTGAGTTGGCTACATTAGATGAAAATCGACGAGCAGTGGGAATGCTGAACCCATTGCGCGACAAAAAATAAAGGCACGTACCGGCGGGGAGAAGGGACGACACCTGTGACCACGGCTTGTCCAGAAGATCGTCGAGGGTAAAACCTCCTACGAGTGGGCTGGGAAGCAGTAAAAGTGATGGATAAAAAAAAATAAAAAAAATAGTTTGTGTAGTGGTTTCATTGACTGCTGAGGGAAAATGGTCAAACGGTGAGAGGGTCGTGCGAGGGACTGTCATCATTTTTGTATATTTTTTTTATTTCAGGTTTGTCAAAAACCAATCCAGATGCTCTCATCCCTTTTTTACTCGTGAAAGGTTGGACACAACACTTGTTGAAATTTTTGCTGTTTTATTGGAGATGGAGAGAAAATAATTCGTAACAATCTTACCACTATTTTTAATAATATAGGAACTACACAGTTGTAACTATTAATATCAAACACTATCAACTATTAATATTAATATTATTATTAATAACTACTGCTGTGCCGAACGGCTGGGTGTGTGAGTGTGTTTTCTGCACATTAAACCGTTCTTTCTACCGGTCGACATCCAGCACAACACAACCAACCAGTGTCCGTGCCGATTCTTCAATCCTATTAATAGAAGAGATACAAGTTCAGAATCTGTGGTCACAAAGCTACGCCACAGCAGCAGAGATACTACGTTGCCACGTATGCAGTAAGCAATGTAATGCCATGTCATCATACTGGATACGACAGGCATGACATACACATTCCATGAAATAGAGAAACGAAACGAAACAAATAATAATAAAAAAAAAAACCAAAAGAGAAAAAAAGACAAGAAAAAAAATATACAATATATGAAACAAACTGTCGTGCCCCCCCCACACCAGGGGATGTGGCAGACACTTGCAAAGAACGGGCTGGAAAAAAAAGAAAAAAAGAAAACCACCACCACTTGTCGTAAACAGAGTAAGGCTAAGAACCAAGGAAAAATTACAGGCAAACCAAAGCAAAAATAATCGTCCAGGTAGCGGCAGCAGTTTGTGGTACGAGTAGCATAGCCAGGCTCTCCCTGCCAGTCCGCCTGGTACCTTGCTACCTTGTCTGCCGCCTCCGTCCTGCATTCGTCAACTATGCCCGGCCCCTCGGCGTCAGACAATACGAAACAAGCAAAGCAGGCTCGTCATCCACGACTCCTTCAATAAGGCTTATCAATCGGAGAAAGGAAAAGAAAGAAATAAAATGAAAATCACAGAGGATCAACGCAAGAAATAAAAAAAAAGGAAGACAAAGGAAGACCACGTTCGAACCAGCTGCACCAACCAGTTGGTGGCACGAGTGGTATACGAGTAGGCATGTTCTACTTCCTGCTGTAGTCTGTCCGGTGCCTTGCTGTCCTGTCTGCCATCTCCGTCCTACTTTCGTCCACTGCCACTGCACTTTCTCTTCTACTCCTGTTCCCCCGCCTCTCCGCATTCCCTTGGTCGGGTTTCCTGCCACTCCTCTTGTTGCCCCCGGGCCCTCTCCCCCATTCCCTCGGACACCACCCACGGCGGATTTGCGGCGCTGCCTATTCAGCTCAGCCTCAGTCTCGTGCCACCTCACCATGAACCGTTCGGCTGCTTCGAGGATCCCCCGGTGCCACTTCCCCGCCTTTTTTGCAGCAGTGGACCACAGCGCGGTCTCAACTCCAAACACCAAGGGGGCAAGTTCCGTTGACCCTTCGGTGGCTCGGAATTCCCTAAGGTCTTCGACTATGCATCTATGCCAAGTCCACCAGGTCTCGGGTTTTCCCCACCAGACATCGTCCCGAACATTACCCGACTGGGTAATCGATCCTTGCTTTGCCGTGCCACCCCCCCCGTGAAGAAGAGCCGCCGTTTGCGGATGGTCGTTTCGATGCTCTCGCAACGTGTCATCTTGAGGGCCTTCGCGTACGAGAGGGTGGTATGGTCAGTACGAAGTCGGCGCTGGAAGCCAATTGCTCGCAACAGGACTTGGTGGTGAGCCGTTCGAAGCTTGGCAAAGTGTTCCGCTCTGAGGGTCCACGTCACACATACGTACGGCAGAGTCTCAATCACCTCGGCCTGCAGCATTCGGACTTTCAGGCTAAGGGGGGCGGTCCTCCTATCGTACAGCTCCGGGCCGAACCGTTTGAGGCATGTTCGCATGAGACGGATCCGTCGGTCGATTTCGAGCGAGAGGTCAGCGTTTTCGTGGATAATGCCGCCTAGGTGTAAGAACTGGGCCGTCTGCTTATACGTCTGGCCTGCTGCTTCGATGACGAGCGGTGGTGCGAGGGTTTTCAGGCCTGGTGTTTGTAGAAGCATTGTCTAGCGCCGTTTTGATACCGGTGCGAGTATTCACATTGATTGCCAAATAAAAAATATGCACGTGGAACTTACATTTACATACCAGGTACATTATGTGCAGAGTGGTAGCTATTTAGAGTTTGAGGCTAGTGGTGTGAACAGGCGCGGGACCTGCATTCGTTTTTGCGAAAATCATCGCCACAATCATTCGAAAATACCTCCATAATCGCACGTGGGTGGATGAAGGTTTAAACACTACCAGGTATTCTCTATGTATCCATGTCTCAGTTGAGTTCTTCAAGCGCTGCACTCTTTTATTCCTTGTTTTTTGTGCTTTGTAAGACACGAAAATGGATTTACATACATACGTACCTGGTACAGCAGTAGTAGACTCGGTTGGCATGTTATTTCCCTCGTTACAGCAGTAGTACCCACTTCACTCTGTTTACATGCACAAGCCATAGTATTGTTTCTTCAGCTCGTTCTATAGTTTCTGCTATTACTAATAATAACACGCGTACATCCCATGCAGTGGGCACGACAAACAACTAACTGGTGTTTTCTTTTCGTTTTCAGTTTTTCTTCCAATACCTATTTTTTTTGCTCTTCATGTTTCTTTTGTTTCTCTTTCATGCAATGTGTGTGTCGTGCCTGTCGCACCCATGATGACATGTCAATCTATGCAATTTTATTGTCTACTCTGCTTTATGAATCAATCTATTAAATAGCATCTTTTGCACTTTGCTTTCGAAGTTGTATTATATTAATGCGCAACCCCCCGCCCGGAAAGGGGGGTTGGAGAAGGGGTGACCCCCCCGGGGCTGCCCCAACGGCAACCCCGCGCTAACATCCGTATACTCGAGTCAACTCCCAACCCAACTGGCGACACAGAACTCTCGACGCCAGCCTCCAACCCAACTGGCGACACAGAACTCTCGACGCCAGCCTACCAAGCCGCTATCAGAAAAGCCGTTTCTGACAAATAACTCGAGAAACCACACCAAGTACAAGATAACCTCACACGTGAGAAAATCGACACGCACTTGTACCAGGCATACACAAATAACACAAGTACATTTAAACTCACGATGCACTTCAATGTTAATATACGGATAACCCCCTTCTCCGATACTTTCAGATTGCGCGCAAAATCCGAGCCGATGCAACACCACGTCAACGCCGCGTTTACTTTTATCAACTATAATAGTATGATATAAAGAAACCCCACTTGCATCGAACAATCCCAAACGCCAAAGAAAGCGGCTAGCCCACGCCGCCACTCGCGCAATCTACGACACCCGGTCACACCATCAGCGAAATTACCGGGTACGTATAACATACAGCAACAAACGCAAACGTTACTGCGACTATTGAACTCCCCCCCACTGACTCCCTCAAAAGCACGGGCGGGTGGGTGGGAACTCAAACTAGTCTCACACCTTGGACCTGTAGCTCTGCCTCCGCATCACTGCGCTGATACGTGTAGGTTGCGGCTACGTACCAGACAAGGTGTGTTTACCAAGGGCTACGATTCATGCTAGCATGAATCACCGCAGTCATCTGATTGGCTTGAACTTCTTACGTACGTACAAAACTCACATTCTCTCATTCTTCCGAGAATGTTCTGCTTTGCACTTTGCTTTCGATGTATATTATATTAATGCGCAACCCCCCGCCCGGAAAGGGGGGTTGGAGAAGGGGTGACCCCCCCGGGGCTGCCCCAACGGCAACCCCGCGCTAACATCCGTATACTCGAGTCAACTCCCAACCCAACTGGCGACACAGAACTCTCGACGCCAGCCTCCATCACACATGGGAGTTGACCCTATTTACTGATGTATTCTTACGACCCCTTCCCCGTCCCACTTGCAATCTCGTAGGGAACGCATGTGATAACACACTTCACCATTATTTACTTCTGCCTATTCACCCCTAAGAGTGAATTAACTCGCCCCCATTCAGTGCCCTGGCCCGGCTGGATCCCACCGCTCATCCCTTCGTGGGCCATAACGTCCGCTACCCAACTGGCATCCTTTCCGTGACTGCGAACATACGCCTTGTACGCATCGGACGCCCATCGGCCCTCACGCTGCAACACCTTAGGTGGATCAACCCGCTCCCGCCCAGGTCCGGCGGGATCCCATTGTCACGACCCTCCTAGGCCACTCCGTTTGCTATCCAGATGGCGTCCCGCCCCGTGGCGAAACACGTCCATCAACCGCCGGGCTGCAACCCCTCTGGTACCGCTCCCCCTTTCGACGAGTTCGTTGCGCCTCCAATCCTCGGGAGTGCCGAGCGTACTCGTGCGCACACTCCCGACAACGCAACCACTCGTCGCTGGGTTATCGGCCGATGAAGCGGAGTCCGCATAGAGCATCCGCCGCTGCAGACGCAGCACGTAACGAGGGGTCCGGCGAGGAAAAACAAAGGTAGTAACAAGACATACACGCGAACGTGCGAAGGTGCGCAACGAACCCACACCCGAACACACGTAGAAACTGCCCCTTTCCCAAGCAGGTCACCTTTCAACTCACGAAACCACACCTCAACGCGGGCTGCACTGCGCTGCAAGTTGAACGGTTTCGCGATTGACGTCAACATCAGTCCGTCGCACACGGACGGTATAAACAGCCCAACTCGCAGAACGCAAGGGGAAAAAGTAACCAGGTGGAAAAAAAAAAAGAAAAAAACCACCTGGGAAAAAAATTGCCCAAGAATGCTCGCGGATCAGGACAGAAAATCACTGACTGACTGAAAAAAACACACCTTACCCGCCCATGGACGGGTGCCGCGCACACGCACTGCAACAGCACACAAACCAACGTGTGGCCCATACTTCCCCAGATGAACGATACACGAAATAAGGGCGACGAAGTCAACAAGTTGCGACACTTGCTTCGCTGAAGCAGATGCACACACTGCAACAGGACACTGCCTCCCCCTGTGGACGGGTGTTAAGCACACGAAGAAACACCAAGATGCGACACATGCTTCGCTGAAGCAGACGCACACACTACAACAGCACACCGTCCCACCTTCTAGGCGGCTGTTACGCATAAGAAGAAACAGGTACCCATGAAATCCGCGGCGGCGGAGATACGCGGTGTACCCATGGACACCACGAAACGCGTTGCGAAGAATCCCCCCAGGTGACCGGCACACGGACATGCGCGAGGAAGCCGACTAGTTGCGACGCCTGCGCGGCGCTGAACCAGATGAACACACTGCACACACTGCAACGGCACACAGTCCAACGTGTATCACATGCTTCCCCGGACGAACGGCAAACAAAACATGCACGAGGAAGCCGACGAAGTGCGGCATCTGCAAATATCTGACATGCAGCGCTGAAGCACACCCACACACTGCAACAGCACCCGGTCCAACCTGTGGCAAACGCTTCCGCGAATGAACGCCACATGAAACACGGACGAGGGCGCCAACAAACGCGACGCCTGCATCGCTGAAGCAGGCGCACACGCTGCGACAGCACACCGTCCCCCCTGTGGACGGGTGGTACGCAGACGAAGAAACGAGAACCGACGCAATTCGCTTTGGCGGCGATACGCGGTGTGCCCGCGGAGGTCACCAAACATATCGCAAAAAAACCTTCCCCCGGATGAACAGCTAACGAAACATGCACGAGGAAGCCGACGAGTCGCGACACCTGTAGCGCTGGAGCAGATGCTCATTCTGCAACAGCACACAGTCCAACTTGTGCCACATACTTCCCCGGATGAACGGCACGCGAAACATGGACGGGGGAGCCAAAGAGTTGCGACACCTGCTTCGCTGAAACAGACGTACGCACTACCATAGCCCACGGTCCAACTTGTGGCACACGCTCCCCCGGATGAACGACAAACGCACACGAAACATGGACGCGTAGCGCAGGAGCAGACGCACATGCTGCATCAGCACACTGTCCAACTTGTGACACATGCTTCCACGGATGAACGGCACACGAAGCACGGACGGGGAGCCAAAGAGTGACACCTGCTTCGCTGAAACAGACGTACGCACTGCAATAGCACACGGTCCAACTTGTGGCACACGCTCCCCCGGATTCCCGGATGAACGGCGCACGAAACACGGATGGGGAGCCAAAGAGTGACACCTGCTTCGCTGAAACAGACGTACGCTGCAATAGCACACGGTCCAACTTGTGGCACACGCTCCCCCGGATAAACGGCACACGAAACACGGACGGGGAGCCAAAGAGTGACACCTGCTTCGCTGAAACAGACGTACACACTGCAATAGCACACGGTCCAACCTGCGGCACACGCCTCCCCGAATGAACGGCACACGAAACACGGACGGGGTGCCAAAGAGTGACACCTGCTTCGCTGAAACAGACGTACGCACTGCAATAGCACACGGTCCAACTTGTGGCACGCGCTTCCCCGGATAAACGGCACACGAAACACGGACGGGGAGCCAAAGAGTGACACCTGCTTCGCTGAAACAGACGTACGCACTGCAATAGCACACGGTCCAACTTGCGGCACACGCCTCCCCGAATGAACGGCACACGAAACACGGACGGGGAGCCAAAGAGTGACACCTGCTTCGCTGAAACAGACGTACGCACTGCAATAGCACACGGTCCAACCTGTGGCACACGCTTCCCCGGATTCCCGGATGAACAGCACACGAAACACGGACGGGGTGCCAAAGAGTGACACCTGCTTCGCTGAAACAGACGTACGCACTGCAATAGCACACGGTCCACCTTGTGGCGCACGCCTCCCCGGATGAACGGCACACGAAACGGACGGGGAGCCAAAGAGTGACACCTGCTTCGCTGAAACAGACGTACGCACTGCGATAGCACGCGGTCCAACTTGTGGCACACGCTTCCCCGGATGAACGGCACACGAAATACGGACGGGGAGCCAAAGAGTGACACCTGCTTCGCTGAAACAGACGTACGCACTGCAATAGCACACGGTCCAACCTGTGGCACACGCTTCCCCGGATTCCCGGATGAACGGCACACGAAACACGGACGGGGAGCCAAAGAGTGACACCTGCTTCGCTGAAACAGACGTACGCCCTGCAATAGCACACGGTCCAACTTGTGGCACACGCTTCCCCGGATGAACGACAAACGCACACGAAACATGGGCGCGTAGCGCTGAAGCAAATGCACATGCTGCATCATCACACTGTCCAACTTGTGACACATGCTTCCCCAGATGAACGGCACACGAAACATGGACGGGGAGCCAAAGAGTGACACCTGCTTCGCTGAAACAGACGTACGCACTGCAATAGCACCACGAAACATGGACAAGGAAATAAATATGATACGACACCTGCTTCGCTGAAGCAGGGGCACACACTGCGACAGCACACGGTCCCCCTGTCGACTGGTGATATGCACGACACCTGTAGTGCTGAAGCAGACGTACATGCTGCAACAGCACACAGTCCAACTTGTGGCACATGCTTCCCCGGATGAACGGCACACGAGACACGGACACTGGAGTCAAGGAGTTACGACACCTGCTTCGCTGAAACAGACGCGCGCACTACAATAGCACATGGTCCAACGTGTGGCACACGCTCCCCCGAATGAACCGCACACGAAACATGGACGAGGAAGTCAACAAGATGCAACCTGTTTCGCTGAAGCAGGCGCACACCCTGCGACAGCACCCCCGACCCCCCTGTGGACGGGTGCTACGCAGACGAAGAAACGAGAACCGACGAAATCCGCTACGGCGGCGATACGCGGTGTACCCACGGAGGTCACGAACCCGCTCGTGGAACTTCTCCCGGATTAACGGCTAATGTAATATGCACGAGGAAGCCGACGCGACCCCCCCGATTCGCGACCAGCAACTTGTACCACCATAGGTGGTTAAGCTACAGTGGAGCAACCGGTACCAGTTAGACCCCAATCCACGTAATATTGTAGCGAAGGACAATAAAATACCAGTTACCACCGCTACCAGCCACACAGCCTGTATGCTCTGATAATCTCGTACCACCAAGAAACAATCAGAGCACTAATAGCTCAGAGTACGCTCTACCAGAATACTGCACAGGCCCTAGTTTCGGGAAACCGCTATCCCATACATTGGTAGTATACCCCGGTACGAGCATTTGACATGTCGTACATACAACCACTGCTGCACGAACACTGCTGTATACGCATGGCTGTACCAGTTATACTCACATAACCTTTTCTCGAGTTTGGTACCACCGATAAAAGTCTCGCATGAGGTATGATATTTCGCATTAATATTATTAATAAAAGTACGAGCACTTGAAAGAACGTACGACCGCTGCTGCACAAACCCTGCTGCTGTATCCGCACTTCTGCTGAACCCTTCATATTTACTATCAATAATCGTGCCTTTCCTCGAGTTTGGTACCAAGCAAAAGTACGAGGGGATGGGTCTGGTATAATATTCCCGCAAGCACACACTACCGGCCCATCGCTGCTGTACGCATGCGTTTGCAATTTGCGAACATAATGATACCACCGAGGGCGCAACATCCCGGGTAACGTCACACTGCTGTGCTACAGCAGTACACATCCCCTGTAACGTCTCACTGTGCTACGACATACCAGAGGTACCGATCTTGCCGATTCGTTTCGGTGCTGGCTTGTCCGGCCACGCTTGCCATGCTCTCCGACATAGTCCCCAAGGTCTTCCGTCCACACTCCCAGCTAGCATCTCTTGTACACTCACAAGACACCACGAACGAGTCTCTCCAAGGAAGGTCCCTCGATCAAGAAAATAAAATAAAAAAGTGTCTGGCTGGCGAAAACCCTGCCTGCTCAGCGTTCAAACAGATCAGATCGAACGCTCAACTCAAACTAGTCTCACACCTTGGACCTGTAGCTCTGCCTCTCGCATCACTGCGCTGATACGTGTAGGTTGCGGCTACGTACCAGACAAGGTGTGTTTACCAAGGGCTACGATTCATGCTAGCATGAATCACCGCAGTCATCTGATTGGCTTGAACTTCTTACGTACGTACAAAACTCACATTCTCTCATTCTTCCGAGAATGTTCTGCATTTGGCGTAGTTTTGTGACCATAGAACTTGGTATTAATAGTATCTCTGCGTAGGCAGGATCGAAAGCACGAAGACAACATACACAACACTCTGCACGCTGTGCATGCCACGACCACGACCGCGAGGTGGGATATAACCTGGAAAAATAAACAAAAAAAATCGTACGTTATTATTTAGGGCCCGTTCCTAACGAACAAAAAACATGACGATTCGTGAGATTTTTGTCTTGAGTCGTGATTTTGTTGCCGTGAATCATGAGTACGGTGGTGGGGTTGGAAGGGACTAAAGCGAGGAGCGAGCAGTTCATTAGGGACGGAGCTTCTAAAAATCGACCACCCCGCATTCGCCCAGTCAGTGCTTTCATAGCATCCTTGTCAATGTTTGGGCAACAGGACAAATCCCCCAGCAATGGAAAGATGCGATCATCAAGGTCTGACAAAAAAAGGACCGCACTGATTGCAACAACTACAGAGAGATTTCGCTTGTTGCCCACGCCGGCAAAGTGTACTTCAAAATCGTCGCGTCCCGCCTCAGCAACTACTACAGCGAGACCGTGGAATTACTCACGGAGGAACAGCAGTGCGGCTACCGCCCCGCACGATCACTGATTAATGTGTTGTTCGTCGTGCCCGGTTGCGAGCTCTTAGAGCTCGGACGACAGAGGAAGATCCCCCTGTATCTGTGCTTTATCGATCTGCAGAAAGCGTACGACTCTGTCGACCAAGAGCTGAGATGGGAAGTACTCACGGTTTGGCGTACTGTTACAGCAGGGTACAGCTCTCAGACCGTAAAAAGGACCTGCGCTCGTTAGATCTCTGAGGCCGGCTCACCTGTTGTTTGGGAGTTCGAGGAAGTGCCTTCAAGCAGTAATGATCAGGTCACGCAAAACGTGGATCGATGCGATGCGGTAGATGCAAGCAGTCAGCGTGAACACTCAACGAAGCACCACAGACACGATGACGGGCACGACGGGCAAGGCAGGGCCCAAGGGGCTGGGGGTCGATAGGACAGGTATCACAGATCACTTGGCTTTGACTTTCTTTCTTCTCTTGGTGGTGTCGAGTAAACACCGGGTGGTCCCGGAACCTCGTTACTGGCTCTGTACCCGGGACCGAAGGCGTTCCCACACCGGGGATCCTCCCTGCCCATATAAGATCCGCCCAGAGGATGCTAACCAAAGCTTGCCCTCTGCCTATCGAAGAGACCCGACGCGTGACCCTGATCAGGACAGTGGTCTCGCGCCGTATTATCCTCCCCATAGCGCTGGTCACGACAGTCACAGCGCTATGAACCTCCCTCCCTGGCGCCACCCGCTGTAACACCCCCCCCGCCCGACACATAACCATTGTCGGCACAAAGCCGGCGCCCCGGTGCTAGCCCGGCGACAGCGTGTGCGCTTTCCTCCTCGGACACCCCCCCAGACCGGCGCATATGAGCGACGGTGCCCAGCGGATATTACGATCATGGACCGCTGCAGCGCCTGCGCCTTCCACCTCCGCACCTCGCCGTCGGCTCGATGTTGCAGCTCCTCTCCTTCCCTTAGTGCTGCCCTCAGACGGTGGTAAGAAGAGCGGCGGTCTTGACCTTCGTCCAGACGTTCTTCAGCATTCCTCTTCCATCCATCGCCGTCGGCCCGATGTTGCAGCGCCCGTCCTTTCCGCGGTGTTGCCCTTGGACGGTGGTAAGAAGAACGGCGGTCCTGACCTTCGTCCAGATGTTCTTCAGCCTTCCTCCCCCGTCTATCGCCGTCGGCCCAATGTTGCAGCGCCTCTTGTTCCCGCGGTGCTGACTTTGGACGGTGCTGAGAAGAGCGGCGGACCTGACCCTCGTACAGTCTTCACTTGCAACTGCCTGCGCCACATCTGTCTAACACGCTCGGAGCATGTACTCGTCTGCGAAAAAAAACATGTTTTCTTCCTGGCTTACCTGCATCTGAGGTGGGGGTTCCTCTCGAAGGCCTACGTCTGCACTTTGACAATATATATATCTGCGGGCTTGACTTGTCAAACCTGTTATAACGGTTCACCGATCAGTATTCCAATATACTCACGTACTTGTTTGTATCGATGTGGCAAAACTTCACGCTTCCTTGCGAATGTGGAGGTCGTTTTATAAATACGTTCGTCACGGGCTGTAGGAAGTTCATGGGTTCTTTCTACTCCGGGCCAAAATTATTATTCGAGTGACTTAGGTCGTTTCAAGGTACTGACGTTCACCCCACATCGACTTGCTGGCACTAGCCAAGGTAAATATTTGATTCCGAGTTAAGTGTTTGTGAAGCTGCTGGCGTTTGCGCCACCTTTATTCGAGTGACCTAGGTCGTTTCAAGGTACTCCACATCGACTTACTGGCGCTAGCCAAGGTAAATATTTGATTCCGAGTTAAAAAGTGTTTGAAGGTACTGACGTTTACGCCACCCCCCCAGCACGGACACTGTCCACTCGTGAAACTTGTTCGTGCTAAAATCAATCACGCGTCTTAAAACGGCATTCGTGCAGACCTACTTCCAAATCGTACGCCTCGTATGCTTTTTGTGCAAGTAGTTGCAGCAAGGTGAAGAACAAACACCCCCCCAGAACAGAAACTGCCCACCACCTACTGGCATTCCAATCACACCTGTCGATTCGTTCCTTCAACCCTCGACCACTATGCTTGGAGCGACAAACAGTATCATGTTAGGTTGCGCAGATCATACCAAAGGTCGTCACGTTCCATCTCGGTTACGCGTTCTCATGTACCTCCTGTGCGCGTGACGTCGAGTATCTGTATATAAATTGAATCTGTGTGAACAACCCCAAAGCCTAGGTATAATCACGAAAACGTATAGCAAAACACTGATGGTCTGTATCCCCCTGATATTGGGTTAAGGAGCCTGGTCGGTCTTAATAGATGCTTGGCTGTATCCAGCTATACCACTCTCTTAGCTGGGGTTTTGTGTCGACTTGCCTCTTATTCGACTGTCACTGTTGTTGTGCCATCGTGGCGATCAAAGATAAGTCACCTGGGGAGCAGCAGTCAAGCAGCGAATGAGTATATGCGTCCTGGGGAGGGTTTTTACTATCGGAAAATGCCAGGTTTTCTCTGCCCAGTTTGGTTTGCATAGTGTATCTCGAATCCACCGCTTAGGATGCATGTATCAGTTCTCGGAGAGCAGTCGCAATTCCTGCAGGCAAAGCACTCATGATCGGAGCCAACGCTCCGGGGTCCTTTCGGCACGATGTAACAAAGACCAGTTTTCACATCAAGGTTTATATTCTTTTCTAAAGTTCTAGCCCGCTCTATGCTGGGTGTACATGCCACGCTCACTCTCTGCTCTAGTTCATGCAGACTATTCTTTCTTTGTCTTTTTGTTTTTAGCTCTATTAATAGGGTGTAAATGTAACAGCATGGACACGTTCATGGTGTCATTCATTTGCGATTGGTACGGCATGATATGCACCATATCGAATAGCTCGTTAGTACGTTTCTCTCACCTACCGGTACGGCACTATTTCGTACTTGTTTGTTTGCTCCAGTCGCGATGTATTTTAGTTTTACAGCCTGTTCTGTGACCACCGGTGGGATTTCAGGAGTTTGAGCTACTATTGTTATTGTGTGACAGCATCACACGAAATGCGTACTACAATAGTATGTATTTGACCACCCCACATTCTTGGAGTTACAGCGTTTACCTGCTGGTCAGATTCGATCTCGGACAACCCAATCTTCAGATGATACTTACGCAAGGGGTGGACCTAACAACAGGCAGTGTATTCTTCAAACCAAACCGATCTTGAAACCCCTCTACGCCCACCGACCATGCAGCGTTTCTTCGTACGCGTTTGCTGATTTTTCACACCAGGTACCTTATATATTTTTTAGTTACGTAGTTATGTATCTTTACGATACAGATATATCATTGATTTCCATCCCATTTGTTATCTTCGCCCTTTTTTCTCTATCCCTCCTACGTATAGACATCCGGTGTCACACAGCAAGCTCTTTATTCCTCTCCCCGATGTGGTCTGTGCCTTGGGTTTTATTGCGGAAATACTTCAGTTCTTCGTTGCGCCTACACTCGTTAGGCGATCTCAGCAGTTGATTCCACACCTTTTTGGTTGTATATATTGCGCGAATCCCCGCCTCATCCGTCTTGAGATTCGAGCTCCATGGTTCAACGCTAAAAACAGAAGCGATACTCTAGACCACGCGGGCCTTTAGATGAAAATAATAGGCCAACCATATCAAAACCAACGAAACTCTTTCAGGGCACGACCCAGATCGGGTATACGTATGTATATATAAGGTCGAACCCTAATAAATACCATGGTATCATCTTTGTGTTTCTGTGCGGACATTATTAAAAAAGTCAGGGAAATGCCAGCGTACCAGTGAATACCGGGTAAAGCAAGTGAATTGCCAACGTACCGGGTACGAGAATACCGTAACGGGTAGAACAAGTGAAATGCCAACGTACCGCGTGCGAGAAGACCACAACACCAGCTATGTTGTGAACACATGAGTCGTTGTATAGTTCTGAGTTTCAACGTGTAGCTTTCATGCGGTACTCTCACCCGAATAAAAACCTGATTGCTATACTGGACAGCTGACCGGTTTCACTGCAGTACTTCATGCCGGGAGGCAGCAGTGTTGATACTTTGCTGCGGCAGCAGCATGGGACACTATTTTAGGGCCCAGGATCGAGGGAGATCTTGCCGTACGACCTATAGTATCATCAACTGTTACAGTTAATTTCTTTATAGTATGAATACCATATAGAACAGCTTCACAACAGTACTTTATGCCGAGAGGCAGTGGTGTTGACGCTTTGCTGCGGTAGTAAGGGACAACTATAGTAAGGCCCAAGGATCGAGGGAGATCTTGCCGTACGACCAATAGTATTACCCATATATTTATATACATCCTCCAGGTTTTTTGTTGTCTTGAGTTTTTAGACCAACGTCTTTTCTGCTCACGTCTTCTACCCAGCTTCACTCTGTTCATCCAGCTTCAAGTATGCCCCGTGTGAATATGGCGTATGTGTGTGTTTTTCACATTAAACCGTTCTTCTACTCGTCGACATCCAGCAATAGTGTCCGTGCTGATTCTTCACCCTAGATATATACATACGGGTGTTGTGTAGTGCATCCAGCAGATACTGCTGTGTATGCGCTGTTTCAACGAGTCAACATGATAACTCGTCAAGATAGGAAGAGAGATAGGCTCAAGGGTCCCTCGGGATCTTGCCATACAATTTTAGTATCATGGATATATTGTATACGTCCTCTATGTACGTTTGTGCAAAAAGCAGATGTACTGCGAGCCAAAGGGTCCCTCGGGATCTAGCCGTACAACAGTTTTAGTATTATGGACATATTGCATACGTCCTCTATGTACGTACGTGTCAAAAGCGTGCTGCGAGCCACCTGCGAGCCAAAGGGTCCTTCGGGATCTTGCCGTACAGTTTTTGTATTATGGGTATATTGTATACGTCCTTTATGTACGCATGTATGTGTAAAAAGCATACTGCGAGCCACCCCCCCTGTACGCTTGTGGTTTAGTATTCGCCAACCCCGGATATCGATGAAACAACCTTGTTCGGGAAATAAATAAACAAAAACTGCAGGTACAGCGTACAGCAGCAGTATGGTTCCTGTATTTTCTTCCAAATTACATGCACTTAGACTGATATTAATACCAATAGTGCACGGCAGTGCAGGTCGTCAGCAATGATCTTTTAATCTTTTTGAGCATCGTGCGTAGTGTTTAGACTACTGACAGCATTGTAGAGACGGAGATACGGCTCTTCTGTGTAATTCCGAGTTGAGGCGCCTTTGCTCCGGGCGGCGGTAGGCAAGGTTTCGTGGCATGGTAGGCTCATCAGTAACTACGTCCAGCTTCACACTTACAACCATCTATGGGAGGCGCTCATCCCGCAATGATATTCAAAAGTACTCCCTACTACTGCTGTTTCGATACCAGCAGCGAGATATTCTTCAACACCAGTACATGTGATATGTGACAACGAAAATACTGACGGTTGATCAGGTTGGGCTGACTAATTGAGTCGTACATATGTTGACAGCCCACAGCAATACTTTCCATGGTAGTCTAAATGAACACAGCACATCAATCAATTTACTACTCGGATTCCATGCCTTTCGGAACACACCGGGCAGCTCGTCACTGGTATGCGCTGTGTCATGCTTGCTACCGGCATCTCATTGGGTCCATGTCTCTGGTCTTACATCGGTGGTCCCGCATATTACGGCATGCGCTGCGCGAGTTTTCTAGCTTTGGTGCGTGACTTGAAGTCTAAGTCAATCTGGGCGACACAGCAGCCTACCCCCCCCCGATTTTTTTTTTTTTTTTTTTTGCGCTCGAGGAAAAACGTACAGCAAGAATAATACGTATGGCATTTTCGACTGTGGATACGACATCAGAAAAACAGAAGGATCACCACGGCTGTGTTTCACCCGCTCCATACCTGTTGGCCTGGTACTACTCAGGTTGGGCTGCATCTATATATCTAGCCCGAGCCCTCTGGACACAGCAAGCCACACCTTCCTCCGTTGTGTGCAAGCTCATCATCGTCCAGCTGAAACTATGTCACCCCGTGTGACCCGTGCCCCCCGAGGGCTTGCGTAGCCGATCTTCATCTGCTCCAGCTTTTCTTGTCCTTTCCTCTCGTACTTGGCTTTCAGTCCTCCAGGTGTTGTACCTGATACTCGAGCGCAACGCTCGGTTGGTATACAACACAGAAAATGGTACGACCGGAGACATCGAAGAGGGTCAAACGTGCATCGGACTTTCCATTTGGTGTGCATAATACGACGATTGGTCTACTACTACTGATGTAGTCTACAAGCATCGCGGCAAGAATACTAGTGTCCAAAGTATACGTGGTTTTCTCGAAAGTTCTATGTTTGCCAGCCGACAATGCGCGGTGTTGTCCAGGGGTTCATGGTTCTATAGGGTTACGTACGCCCAAACGGCGTAAGGCTCAACGTTGATAGTTTCCGGTATCACCTAACCAGGCAAACGGTACACGAGAGTGTGCGTGCATTAGTACGTACGGCACCTTTGGCTTGTATCGATACCTGTCGATTGCATTCGGTTTTGAAGACAATAAGTGCTCAATAGCATGCAGTCATTTATTAACGAACATGCATGTGTGTGCGATCATGAACAACGAGCGAACAGACGAGCACGAGCAACAGGCAAACGGAGCACGAGCAACGAGTATGCCTGCATGCATTGACCAGATAAATATCTTCAAAGCCTCACGAAACAAACAAGCAGAGCACCATTCGCAGCGTGAATACGTAACAGCATAATGCACGTATCACCATCATACAAGGCAGGCAACAACGAAAACATGTCGATGTATGCATATACCAAGTAACTGGTATGCAAATAAAGTATTATGCAAGATCAAACGTGGGATTATACAAAGAACACGATGACATTATTTTACACGTTTGCAAATGCTCCGATCTCTTGCAAACGTTTTGCGAACACTCCGATCTCCTGCAATGCACTTCGATCAGCCTGGGTTCATCATGTTACAGCAGGGTACAGCTCTCAGACCGTAAAAAGGACCTGCGCTCGTTAGATCTCTGAGGCCGGCTCACCTGTTGTTTGGGAGTTCGAGGAAGTTCCTTCAAGCAGTAATGATCAGGTCACGCAAAACGTGGATCGATGCGATGCGGTAGATGCAAGCAGTCAGCGTGAACACTCAACGAAGCACCACAGACACGATGACGGGCACGACGGGCAAGGCAGGGCCCAAGGGGCTGGGGGTCGATAGGACAGGTATCACAGATCACTTGGCTTTGACTTTCTTTCTTCTCTTGGTGGTGTCGAGTAAACACCGGGTGGTCCCGGAACCTCGTTACTGGCTCTGTACCCGAGACCGAAGGCGTTCCCACACCGGGGATCCTCCCTGCCCCTATAAGATCCGCCCAGAGGATGCTAACCAAAGCTTGCCCTCTGCCTATCGAATAGACCCGACGCGTGACCCTGATCAGGACAGTGGTCTCGCGCCGTATTATCCTCCCCATAGCGCTGGTCACGACAGTCACAGCGCTATGAACCTCCCTCCCTGGCGCCACCCGCTGTAACAGTACCAACCAAGATGCTGAGAATTATCCGTAATTTCCACGATGGCATGCGGGCTCGCGTGCGTACGGATGACGGCGAGCACCCGGAATGGTTTGATGTCACGCAGGGGCTGCGGCAAGGCTGTGTGCTGTCACCGTTACTGTTCAACGTATTCTTCGCTGCTGCGTTGCACGTCGTACTAGTACGCTTTAGCCATGGCGAAGCCATCGTGAGGGATTTGGTCCAACTCAGTGATGCTGGAGTAGTCGGAACGGAGGAGCAGGAGCCGTTGGCGTGCGTGCGAAGGGCTGTATGGGGCATGTTGTACGCCGATGACGCAGGGGTTGTCTCTCGGTCGGCTGAAGGGCTCGCGAAAATGATGACAGTCATCGTGACTGTCTTCGAAGCAGCAGGCCTTACGGTGTCGGAAAAGAAGACAGAGACGATGCTTCTACAAACGCCAGATCAGAAAACCCTCGCACCACCGCTCGTCATCGAAGCAGCAGGCCAGAGGTGTAAGCAGACGGCCCAATTCTTGTACCTAGCAGGCATTATCCACGAAAACGCTGACCTCTCGCTCGAAATCGACCGACGGATCCGTCTCATGCGAGCATGCCTCAAACGGTTCGGCCCGGAGCTGTATGATAGGACGACCGCCCCCCTTAGCCTGAAAGTCCGAATGCTGAAGGCCGAGGTGATTGAGACCCTGCTGTACGGGTGTGTGACGTGGACCCTCAGAGCGGGACACTTTGCCAAGCTTCGAACGGCTCACCACCAAGTCCTGTTGCGAGTCATTGACTTCCAGCGCCGACTTCGTACATACCATGCCACCCTCTCGTACGCGAAGGCCCTCAAGATGACACGCTGCGAGAGCGTCGAAACGACCATTCGCATACGGCGTCTCTTCTTCACGGGGGGGGTGTCACGGCAAAGCCAGGATCGATTACCCAGTCGGGTAATGTTCGGGACGATTGCTGGTGGGGAGAACCCGAGACCTGGCGTGTTGAGTAGCCCCTGTGCTCCGGGCGCCCTTGTTGTTGTTGCCGAGGGGGATAGCCCGATGCTCGGCGGAAAAGAAAGACGAAATAAACCCTATAAACAACCCGTACCCTTGTCGTGGCTGAGGAGCCCTGTTGATGATATGAAATGTATTGAAGCTGGACTTGATAGCAGCGGTGGCGGTGGCGTGTTAGCCCCTGGGTGGACGGACCCCCTTTTGTACGGTGGCTGATTAACCCCGGTTTAGTAGTTTGGATTGAAGGACGCGGAGTCCTGGACACGGAGTCCTCGACACGGAGTCGTCGACACGGAGTCGGGAAAGGAAGTAGATTACAAGAAGAAGTAGCAAGCCACAGCGTACGTCACAGACACATGCGGCCTAAAACACAATTCAGGGGTAAAGATGGTATCCCGATCGTAGATCCACTCAGACACGAAACCCCCCCGAATCTCCGCAATACCTCACGGGATATTTCCTCTCAAGATAATCTGACAATGCTGTGAGTATACTTTTCAGCCCCCCTGCTCGCGACATTGTCATGATTTCGACCCGAATCTTCAACTCTTCGTCAAATTGTCATACCGGAAATCATACTTGTACTCATTCAATACAGAAAACAACGTTCTCACTATCATTCAAATCATTCCTCAATCAATACCAAAAATAAATTCCAAGAAAATCAAACCATCCTCGCATCCTGGAATTCAAAAATATTTCGAACAGAGAAAATAACTCCAACGATTCAAACATTGTTTTCGAAACCTACCCAAATCGTCAATGTAAAACGGCAATTCTGCGAGGTTTCATCAATCCTAAAATGTAGTCCCTTTTCAAAATCGCCAGGGTAAAACGGCAATTCTTCATTTCTTCAAATATCCAATTTCGTGAAATCGCATGGTAAAACGCCAATTTCACGTCAAGGTATCAAAACTAAAAAATATAGATTGCGCAGTGGAAACCACCCTTGTAAAACGGTAATTTCATGTTATCCTCCACAAACTGCGCTCCAACAGAACCAGAAAAAACATGCGGTGTCACCAAGTGAAAACGGTGAACCCGACAAACTCCATAAAATCACGAACACTTAATCCTCCATCTGAAAACAAAAACTGTCATCCGAAAAATCACCTCAAATTCATCACAAAATTCCGGTGGAACTCAAACTCTCTCTCAGGCAACGGCTTCGTGAGAAAGTCTGCGTGCTGGTACCTCGAAGCTACGTGAATAATTTCCAATTCCTTCCTCTCCACTAGCTCCCTCAGAAAGTGGTGCCGCACGTCAATGTGCTTCGAGTTCGAATTCGAAATCGGATGCTTCGCGATCTGAATCGCCCCCTCGTTATCCTCAAACAAAGGAATGCACGGCATACCAGCCTTCGGCAACATGAACCGCCATACCTGCCTCAGAAACAAAATATCGTGCGCAACCATAGCCATGCTCACATACTCTGCCTGCGTCGTAGATGTTGTCACACAATTCTGCGTCTTCGAGATACAGCTGACCGGCCCCCCCGCACACAGAATCACTCCTCCTGACACCGACCTCCTGTCTGCTGCCTTGCTTGCGTAATCAGCGTCTGCAAATGCAACCAAGTTCAGCCCCTCGACAGTACCTCTCTGAAATGAAATACCAAAATGGCTCGTCCTCACTGCATACCCCAGGATATTGAGCGCCGCATTCCAGTGAATCAGTTTCGGCGAACTGCAATACCTCGCTACTGCCCGTACTGCGTTCAAAAGATCGGGTCTGGTCAACCGAGCGACCCACAGAAGCGATCCGACCAATTGTCGAAAAGGTTCGTTCACCTCCGGCTCATCTACATCAAACTCCCAAAGTCTGTACGTCGTGCTCAACGGCGTACTTTTCCCCCACGTAACACCGTATTCTCCTGCCAGGTTGTCGACGTATGTCTTCTGGGAAATCGTCAATCTTCCTGCCTCCCTGTCTCTCTCGTAATAGCACCCGGAATACCACGTCAAATCCCCCAAGTTCTTCACTGGAACCAATTTGTTCAGGTCTTCCTTGAACTGATCACACCTTGCCTGTTCTCCCACTGCAAAAATGTCGTCGACGTGAACCACCAAGAGCAAAACGACTTTTCCTTCCTCAATCAGACGAAACACACATGGATCTGCCAGGCACTGTTCGAAACTCAGACGCAAAAGACATTTCTTCAACTTCGCAAACCACTGCCTGGATGCCTGCCTCAACCCGTAAAGACTCTTGCCCAAATTCACGATCTTCCCCGACAACGCACCACATCCCTGCGGTAAACGCATGAACACCTCTTCCTCGAGTTCCGCTCGGACGAAAGCCTGATCAACATCCAGGTGAAACAACCCCAAGTCAAGCTCACACGCCAAGGCTGCCAGCAAACGAACACACGACACATCTACAGTAGGTGCATACAGTTCCCCAAAATCCAAGAATTCTCTCTGCATATCACCTCTGGCAACAAGTCTCGCCTTCGCTTTCACAGGCCAACCGAACGCATCAACCTTCCAGTCAAACACCCATTTCGACCCGATACAATTGTCTATCTGCTGTTGCTCCGGCACAGGCTCGAAAACCTGTCCTTCAGCCAACCCGTGAATTTCTCTCTGCATGGCATCTGAAAACTGCACCGAATGATCACCCTGCACGGCATCCCTGTAACTTTTCGGCACGTGAAGGTCACTCGCGTGTCAAGTGGGCATTTCGGGACGCTGAAGAGGCGGAACCTCGTCACGAATGACCGCATCGATATGCTCCCTCGTCGCACAGGCAGTCCTCTCCCACGCCGCCATCACGTTCGGCCCGACCTGAGAAGCAAGACCCAAACGGTGCCCATCTCCCGGCGAAGACTCCGGCAGCGGCGAGTTTACGGCCCCATCCACCATCGGGGAAAGCATCCTCTGCTCCGCGATCGCCCGTGCTTGCAGCCGAGTGCGCCCTTGAATCCGACGATCCCCTTCACCCCCGACCTGTCTCATAGCATGCGGAGTGAGAGGCGGAAATCTCGCGGCAGCTGCCGGCGGCGGGCGCTGTTGCCGCGACGACGCCGCCGGCGTCGGCTCAGATGATGATGAACCACCAAGCGAAGAAGCTCCATGGATCGGGGACGGAGACCATGCCGGAAGCGGGTGCGAGCCGGACGACGGCGCTCCCGATGCTTGCTGCGGCGACGGCGCCGGCGATGACGCGGCCGGCGCAGAAGACGGCGAAGCTCCTCTGGGCAGCGGCATGGCTCCGAACCTGGGCGGCTCCACGGACAACGGCGACGGCGCGGCGGCCCTGAACGGCGGCGGAGCGGCAGGCCCTTGCGGCGGCACGAACTGGATCTGGAAACCTGGGTGCGGGGGCGGCGCAGGCGCGGAAGGGGAGAGAGGGACACCGACTCCACGTGAATTCCCCCCCCCCGACGACGGCAGCGACGCCCACGATACGTTGCTCGTGTAGCAAACATGCCCCGTGCGCGCCTTCACGACCTTGACGCAGCAGTCCGCGTGGTTGTCGCCTCCGTTCAGGTAGTGGCAGACGACGGCCTGGTCCTCCATCTTGTTCCGCCGCTCGACGCGCATGTATCCTCGCTGGAAAAAAGGCAGGACACGGAAAGGCCCCTTCTTCCCGGTGAACAGCTCCTGCGGCGACCGGCGGCCCTCGTTTGCGGTCGTCCCCGACTGGTTGAACGCCTCCGTCGCCCATTTTGCAGACTCGGCCCACAGCTTGTCGCCGCGCTCGTCGAGGCCGGGGATGTTCGAGAAACCCCCAGGCCCGAGAAGACGGGCGGCACAGCGCCGCGCAGCCATCCCCGCCTTGTTCGCCCGCCAGATCGCGCTTTCGGCCACTCCGTTGTACTGCTGGACGCCGGGCGGAGAAAACTCGACGGCGATGCCCGCGCTCGCGCAGAAATCGCGGAAAGCGACGCTGGTCCAGACGGCGTCGTTGTCCACGCGAATGCAGCGGACGGGGCGCTTGGCGATGCGAGCGAGATCCACGATGAGACGCTTGAACACCACGAGACCCTCCGATCGCCGCCGCAAAGCGTACGACTTGGAAAACCGCGTCGCGCTATCCACGGCGTACAGCATGTAGCAATTGCCGCCGAGGGAAGCGCTGTACGGCCCGCAGAAGTCGAGGTGCACGAGGTCGTTCGGCTCCTCCGCCCGCGAGCCCGCCCTTTTTCTCACGGGTGTGTTCCTCCCCTTCGCTGCCATGCAATCCCCACACGGCTGCATCACACCTGTGAGAGTGATACCCTGTTGGCGGGCGGTCTCTCGCAACAGAAATTCGGAAAGGTGGCCATTCGCACGGTGGAAGTCGTTAACGTCGATGTGTGACGTGCGGTTTCCCACAAAGAACGGATTCGAACCGGGACCCAAAACAGCATTCGCCTGCTCATGCTCTATTCTGTCAAACTGTCGCGCGTCCATTTCTGCTTCACTCTCTGGGATCACTTCAGGCGAGAAACACCAACTGGAACTCTCATCACAACCACCGTCAGGCCTCACGTCACTCAGAACTCCCTCGACTTCCCGACCGAGGTGCATGTCGGGATGCGTTTCTGCACACAAAGACAAGTCGAAAAACGAATTCGCAACATCACGTACGTCATCTGATGCAGGCGGGCAAGACGGAGTCGGAAACAATCGGGGAACACTGATCACCTGCCTGCTTGGGTCGTTGGGCAAACGTGTGGCATACAAGAAATCGCTCGATTTACCACGTGCAAAGTTGAGTTGCCCTTCCATGAGGTGGGTACCCGTGGGATCGAGGGTAACGACCTGGCGGTGAGAAGCTTTCCACGCGGAAAAAAGGTTGAAGCCGATCTGTGGTGCATACAAAACTTCCTTCAATTGCACGTCAAAATCCTTCACGAATCCGTCTTCATCATACATGTGGAATCGCAAGTTGATGCTTCCTACCCCTACCACGGGAATCATGCCTTTGTTTCCAATCTGGATGAACTCGCGGTTTGGCTCAACGTCACGCAAATCGTACATGAGAGTCTTGTCGTTCGTTACGTACGACGTGGATCCAGAATCAGACGTCCATTTCTCACTTCCGGGAGGGGAGGGAGTGAGCGAGGATTGGGGTTCGCACAGCAAAGCAGCACTCACAGCAGATTCCGTCACATGCGCACTCACAAGCACAGTCTCACTCTCCTTAGTCACACCAGACTTGCACTCAGAAGCAGGAGATTCCACACCGAAATCAATCAAGTCAGACGCCGAATCAGACACCAAATCGGACACCAAATCAAACTTGCCTCGAGACACATTCAATGCCACACAGCTACGAAGAGGCCCTTGAGACGACGGCGATCCGGAAGAGGGAGACGACGAAGTGAGAGAGAATGAGGCGGCGCTGGCGGGCTGCTGAACTCCGTATTGCTGTTGCTGCTGTTGCTGCTGCTGCTGCTGCTGCTGCTGCTGCTGTTGCTGCTGCTGTGACGCGCCGTTCGGTTCCAGATACCGCATCGGCTGAAAGGCGTCTGGTCCAGCTGGAGAGTATCCTGCGTAAGAGCCGTATGTGCCATCGCCATGAACGGCGGGCTGCGGCGGGTAAACTCCCCCGCCGCCGGAGAAATAGCCTGAGCCGTATCCTCCGCTCACGTCTCCGTAGCCTTCCCGAGAGCCGCTCGCTTGAGCTGCGAGGCCGTACTCTTGCGTCTCGGGGGAGTACTGCTGCTCCTCGTAGGATTGCCATTCCGAAGCAGCCCAGCGCTCGTCCGCAGTAGCGTTGTACCCGTAGCCGTCGTTGTGCCCAGCGTAGTTCGCGTAACGCGGGGGCCCGTTGTGGGTGGCAGAGCGAGGTGGAAAATTAGGGCGGAAATTCGGTGCTCTGCTCGCCCCCCTGCCGCCGGAGGAGGAAGGACGCCCGTCCGCGAAACCTCTCCCCCCCGGTTGGCGACCCGTGTACCCTGCAGGCCCGCGTCCACGACCAGGTGCCTGCCTTGGCGGGAGGCCTCGACCCCAATTCCCGTCTGAACGTTGTGGCTGCTCCCTGGGTCGATCTTGCACGAAGTCCGGGCGGCGAATTCCGTCAATTTCCCGCCCCGTCTGTCGGCCTTCATGCGCAAATCCCTGGGCTCCTCTCTGCTCGCGGAAGGCCAAGAATTCCTCGAACTCCCGTCGAAGGGCCACGCAGTCCGCGGTGTTGTGGGAGTCGTTCGGGCCGTGTCGTCTGCAGAACATCGGTGACTGTTGGTGAGGGCCTCGCTCGCCTGCTCCGCCACCGTTCCATCCGGCAGCGCCTGCTCCTCCACCGTTCCATCCTGCAGCGCGTGCTCCTCCACCGTTCCATCCTGCAGCGCGTGCTCCACCATCATCCTGGCCCCTGCCGTAGGATGGTCCACTCCGACCCATGCCGCCAGTGTAGAGCGCGTGCCTCGTCTCCTCACTTCGGTGTCCCTCTCCCCCGGACTGCCGACGCTCGTGCTGGGCCTGTGTCAAGGTAAACTCCAGGTGTTTCCTCGAGAGATTCGGAAAAAAAAAAATAAGGGATTCCCGAGCGCGGGTAAAAGAGGTGTTTAGACGTCGGGCGATATGACGACATACAACATCTTCAGGCTTTTTACCGTGGCCACTAGGGCCCAAGCGGGAGTTCATGTTCATCACGATAGTCTCCCCACGACGAAGGTATTCCAAGACATCTTCACCATCGCCCTGCCACAACTCGTTCCATTCCCTCTCTAAACGCTCTCCCTCCATGTCATATCCTTCTCTGTACTGTGACACAAAAATCCTCCATCCTTGCTGAGGGCTCCCAGACGCGACGATTCGGTTTTGAGTCGGACCGTCGGTGATTTTTGTCAGCAGCAAGTTCCATACTCTCAAAGACTTCTCCACTCTTTCTGCACCTCTGTTCAATTTGAGCATTTCCAAATCCACGTCAGGCAACCCTACGGGAATGTCCTCGTACCCAAGAACGTCAGACAATTTCTCAGCTGCCAGATATGCACGAAATGAACTCTCAAACACCCTAAACTTAGTGTGAAGGCTTTCTCCTTTTCCTACCATACCAGTCCACTCTCTAATCTCAAGTTTAGTTCGTACTTCTACAGTTGTAGACATGCCTGAAGGGTGGGCGGGCCCGCTCTGTTGCCCAACCCCTTGACGTATCAGATCCGCCAGGATTGTCAGCCGCCGGATGTCCTCTGGACTCGGCAGGTCCTGTCGTGCATCCTCCCTCCTTTCCTCTGAGGCCACCCCTCGCTGATCAGCCTCATCCTGACCAGAATCCTGAGGAGATGCTGCTGCTCCTCCTCCTCCTCCCATCGCCATGTCTCCATCGATGACCGGCGTAATCCAAGTCCCCAGATAAGGAATCCTAAACGGGAAGAACCTCATCCTCACAGCCCTTTTGCACAGAAGCGTGGACGACTCGTACCAACGCTAGCGTGTTGAGTAGCCCCTGTGCTCCGGGCGCCCTTGTTGTTGTTGCCGAGGGGGATAGCCCGATGCTCGGCGGAAAAGAAAGACGAAATAAACCCTATAAACAACCCGTACCCTTGTCGTGGCTGAGGAGCCCTGTTGATGATATGAAATGTATTGAAGCTGGACTTGATAGCAGCGGTGGCGGTGGCGTGTTAGCCCCTGGGTGGACGGACCCCCTTTTGTACGGTGGCTGATTAACCCCGGTTTAGTAGTTTGGATTGAAGGACGCGGAGTCCTGGACACGGAGTCCTCGACACGGAGTCGTCGACACGGAGTCGGGAAAGGAAGTAGATTACAAGAAGAAGTAGCAAGCCACAGCGTACGTCACAGACACATGCGGCCTAAAACACAATTCAGGGGTAAAGATGGTATCCCGATCGTAGATCCACTCAGACACGAAACCCCCCGAATCTCCGCAATACCTCACGGGATATTTCCTCTCAAGATAATCTGACAATGCTGTGAGTATACTTTTCATGGCGGACAGGTTAAGACTTGGCATAGATGCAGAGTCGAAGACCTTAGGGAATTCCGAGCCACCGAAGGGTCAACGGAACTTGCTCCCTTGGTGTTTGGAGTTGAGACCGCGCTGTGGTCCCACTGCTGCCAAAAAGGCGGGGAAGTGGTACGGGGGGATCCTGGAAGCAGCCGAATGGTTCATGGTGAGGTGGCACGAGGATGAGACTGAGCTGAGTAGGCAGCGCCGTGCATCCGCCGTGGGTGGTGTCCGAGGGAATGGGGGGAGGAGGGGCAACAAGAGGAGTAGCAGAAAACCCGACCAAGGGAATGCGGAGAGGGGGGGCAAGAGGAGTAGAAGGGAAACTGCAGTGGACGAAAGTAGGAAGGAGATGGCAGATAGGGTAGCCAGGTACCGGGCAGATTAAGAAGTAGAACATGCCTATACTCCTCGTACCACCAACTTGTGCAGCTGGTTCGAACGTGGTCTTCCTTCGTGTTCCTGTTGTTTTTGTTTTTCGTTTTTTGTTTTTTGTTTTTTCTTTCATTTTTTTTTCTTCTTTGCGCTGACCCTATGTGATTTTCATTTTATTTTCTTTCTCTTCCTTTCTCCGATTGATAAGCCTTATTGAAGGAGTCGTGTGGGGTGGGTGGATGACGAGCCTGCTTTGCTTGTTTCGTATTGTCTGACACCGAAGGGCCTGGCATAGTTGACGAACGCTGGACGATGGTGGCAGACAGGGTAGCAAGGTACCAGGCGGACCAGCAGGGAGACCCTGGCTGTGCTTTTCGTACCATAAACTGCTGCCGCTACCTGGAGCATGCCTTGTGCTTTGTTTGGTTTGCCTGTTATTTTTCCCTTGGTTCTTAGTCTTACTCTGGTGACGACTAGTGGTGTTTTCTTCTTTTTCCTTTTTTTTCCAGTTCGTTCTTTTCAAGTGTCTGCCAGATCCCCTGCGGGGGGGGGTACGATGGTTTGTTGCTATATATACGTATACCAGGTATATATTTGTTTCTTTTTCTCTTTCGAATTGTCTTTTTTTTTTTTTTTTTCTCTTTGTTTCGTTTCGTTTCTCTAGGTCATGGAATGTGTATGTCGTTCCTGTCGTACGCAGTATGATGACATGGCATTGCATTGCATACGTGGCAACGTACTATCTCTGTGGCGTAGCTTTGTGACCACAGAACTTGTATCTCTCTAGGATTGAAGAATCGGCACGGACACTGCTGTGGTTGTGCTGGGTGTCGACGGGTAGAAAGAACGGTTTAATGTGAAGAAAACAACAACATCCACAACAACAACAACAACAATCTGTGAGCTCGGGTCTTCAATTTCCTGTTGGGATCAAAAGGTATGGGCGCGTAGCCCTATGACCGCGTCTGGTCGCAGAACTGGCTCCAATAACTTTGGAGTGGAAGAACACCTGGGTACTAGTAATTGGTGGTAATGAGGCGCGGCCTCTATAATACCTGCAGTAGCAGTTCTGTTGTAGTCATATGCGATGCATCATGCTGGGCGAATACGGAATATTCTGTTTTGTATGTGCTGAACCAACACGCACGAACATCTAGGTGCGTACGAGGTCGTATGAATCCGTGACGTTTGGGCTCGTGGGCTTGTCCAAACAGAATCGAAAACCGAAATCGAAACTCGAAATTAGATCAACTTGGCGATGATTGGTCCCTGGCCCAAACATGTTCCCGTTCGTTCTTTAGGTTCCAAGAAATCGAACGACAATACGCACAGCAGTGCCAAAATAAAAGAGTTTGACGGCTGGAAATCGAAAATCGAAAAGCAATTCGAAAACACGAACAGCAACAATTCAGCGCGACCTACTGGTCACCGCAGCCATGTCAAAACATCATATCAGGACGGCCGCGCACAGCATCCAACCCGCAGCTAGCACGGTAACGCAGCCGCACAGACTGCCCCGTAAACAGCCAGCAGGCGAACCACAACACGAGCCCCGACGTTCTCGGGCCTTCGTTTCCCGGTGTTCAAGTTAAAGCGGATATAGTTTGAGGAAAATTCAGGATGATGCCCTCCAGAACGAGGTGGGAAGTTCGTTTCAGGACGAAAAATCTGCACCTACCTGACATGTTTAGTCCAACAGAAAGAGCTTCTCGTAGCAGCAGGCACCACCACCACTACAGCAGTATTACTACTGATGTACGACATCTACAGCGGAGCTTTTCCAGCAGCAAATCAGCAGCAGAAGCAGAAGCAGTAGGACACACGAGGCCAGGGCCAGCGTCGCTGTACACTCGGCTTCTCAGTTTAACAGTTGAACCCTTTGTACACGTACTCCATTATGCCGTGTGTTTCCTGGTCCCGAACTCGAACTTCGGCATAATTTGAAGACGAAAATTAAAAAAAATGCACCTACCTGACTAATAAACAAGACCCAACATGTTTTGTCCAACAGAGTGTTCTTCTCGTAGCAGCTACCACCACTACTACTGATGTACGACATCTGCAGAAGAACTTCTCCAGCAGCAAAACAGTAGCAGCAGCAGCAGCAGCAGTAGCAGTAGGACACACGAGGCCAGGGTCAGCGTCGCTGTACGCTCGGATTTTGTCGGTTTAACCCTTGAACCCTATATTTTACACGTGCTCGATTTTGTTGCGTGTTTCCAGGTTCCGCACTCACGAATTAAAGACGACAAATCTACAACCTGACATGCGTCCAACAGAGTTTCTCGTAGCAGGTGCCACCGCTACTACTTACTGCTGTACAACATCTACAGCAGGTCTCCTCCTGCTTCTTCTCCGTCTCCTCACCAGTCGGAGGGTGGGCCCGACAATACCACCTGCAGCATGTCTTGGGGACATGGCCCGAACGTTGCTGCGGACAGACAGGCACAAGAGAGTCTGCCTGTGCGAGTACTCGTAGAGTTGAGTTTCGTTAGGTAGAAGTAAAAAAACAAAAACCGTTACGAATGATATTGTACGGTTGCTAGTTTTGCTGTCCCAGCTGAGCCTACAAACGTTGCCGCGCCTAGCTCAACCAACTGTGAACGAGTTACCACCGCACCAGCGCGAGAAGGTTTCGTTTGTGTGTGCGTGAACAGAACCCGCCAGGACTGGAATTGGTGCCGTGTGCGTCGAGCGCGGTCGACAAACGTGGCCGAAAAAATGTTCTATCATGATGACACACACAGAGAAACTCAATCGAAACAAGGCACCCTACCCTCGTATACGACTCGTTATGAAGAGGCTATTTTTTCGTTGGAAAACAAAGGGGAAAAAAGGTTCGCGTGCCTCATTTTTTATTTTTTATTATTTTTTTTATCCATCACTTTTACTTTCAAGCCCACTCGTAGGAGGTTTTACCCTCGACGATCTTCTCGACAAGCCGTGGTCACAGGTGCCGTCCCTTCCCCCCGGTACGTGCCTTTATTTTTTGTCGCGCATAGGATTCAGAATTCCCACTGCTCGTCGATTTTCATCGAATGTAACCAACTCACGCTTTCGCGCTTTCCGCTTATCAATTTTTTATGCAAGAAAAAGTCCCTATGAGCATGCACTCGGTGTGACTTGAACCCACGAAATTGATCTTGACAGGCACGCGGACCACCTACCAAGCCACCAGGGACGTATCCAAAATTAATTACAAGGAAAGAATAACACACATGATACCTGAAGCACATCTTCACATCAGACAAAAAAAAAAGTGAGGTCCGCGCATGTGCGAATATCTCAGGTACAATAAACATGCCGTACGCGCTCTACAAGTCGCAAGTCGCCGAAGAAACCGAGAAGACCGCATACTACCCAGAGAGTGATGAACAGGATAAAACAACTCATCAACGTCGAAAAATCGAAAATCGAAAATCAAAAATCATAAAAGGGCGAGAGAGAAAAAGGTATCCATTCAAGCAAGAAAGCAAGAAAGGAAACACACAAGCTAATGCGCAGATTTTCGCAGATTGCAAGCTACGCGAGGGGTGTAGAACATAGATAAAAACTAAAAACCGAACATACTTACTCCGTTGCTATTAATAAGAACACCGGGGAAGCAAAAAAGAAACTAATTAATCGTAGTAATAGTAGACAAAAAACGATAAGGAAGACGACGAAACAAAAAAGAAAAAGTACACACCAAAAAGCAAAAAAAAATGCAGACAGAGACACAAAGCAGGGCGAACGAGAAAAAAGGAAAGAGGAAAAAAAAAAAAAAAGGGACAAAAAGAGACAAAAAGAGGCGGGGGGACAGATAATACGAAGGACAGGCACTACAGCAGTAGTCTGTGGTGCATACAGACACGCGTAGTTGCCCGGGTGGCACCATGCTATATAGATAGGTACTTGAATCCCAAAGAAGGGAGCGCATCATGAGGATGATGGCCATTCACAGGCGTCAGTCTGTTGGGCAGACCGCCTCCTACCCCCCCTCCCCACTCCCCCCCCCTTCCCCCGTCCCCCCCCCCCCCCCCTTCCCCCCCTCCCCCCTCACCCCCCTTTCGCCCCTCCTGCCATATTGCGCACGTGCATTGCAGCATGGTATACTTGGTAATTGGTGGTATTGAGGCGCGACCTCAGTAATAACTGCAGTATAGTCATATCTGCGATGCATCATGCTGGGTAAATACGGATTATTCTGTTATGTGCTGAACCAACAACACGAACGAACATCTACGTAATACGAGTAGTACGTGGTTACGTGGTTTCTGCCTCGAAATCCGAATACGTTTGAAGACGAAAAATCTGCACGTGACATGTTTTGTTCAACACAAAGAGCTTCTCGTAGCAGGTGCCACCACTGCTACCGATGTACGACATCTCCAGCAGAGCGTTTTCTGGTTCTGCACTCAAAATTTGAAGACAAAAAAATTACAACCTTACACATGTGTCCAACAGAGCTTCTCGCAGGTGCCACCACCACTAATTAATGCTGTACAGCATCTATATACAGCACGTATGTATTCTCCTGCTTCTCCGTTCTCTCATCAGTAGGAGGGTGGGCCTGACAACACCACTTGCAGCATGTCTTGGGGACATGGCCCGAACGTTGCTGTGGACAGGCACACAGTCTGCCTACGAGTACTCGTAGAGATGGGCATTGTTTGGTAGAACTCGAAAAACAAAAATTGTTAGGATGCGGTTGTTGGTTCTGTTTATTTAAACCATGGCCCAGCCATGTGCTTACACACGTTGTCGCACCTAGCTCGACCCACCGAGAACGACTTTACCACCGCACCAGCTCAAGAAGGTTTCGTTTGTATGTTGTGCGTGCACGCAGCTCGCCGGGACTGGAATTGGCGCCGTGTGTGTCGAGCGCGGTGGTCAAACGAGGCCGAAAAAAATGTTGAATCATCATAACACACCCACACACACACATACATACGTACACACACAAACAGAAAAACTCAAAACAAGGCACCCTACCCTCGCATGCGAGCCGTTATGAAGAGGTTTTTTTTCCCTTGGAAAACCAAGAAAAAAAAGGCCCGAGCTCCGCGCGCCTCAGTACGATACCAGCACGATATTATATATTTCAAGGCTTATCACAGTGACTGAGAATCGTGAAGGGACGGGACGGGACAGATTTTACTCGTTTGGCGGGAAAAAAAATGAAAACGGGACGGGACGGGACGGTAAAATGAGGACAGAAAAAGTTGGCGGGCCGGGATGGGACGGGACAGCGGGTGCCAAATTTCTCGACGGGACGGGACGGTAAATATTTTTTTCCTCGGCGGGACGGGACGGTAATTTTCTTGTTCTTCGGAGGGGCGGGACGGTAAATATGTTTTTCTTCTTTCCTGCCGCGAGGTCGGCGCGGTTGTACGTGAAAGTTTTCCTGCACACTGCTGGTTCCGCAAAGAGAGCCGTCGCGACGCGGACGTTTTCTTCTCGACACGCGCAGCCCCGAGAAGTGCTGCCACTACACGGGCGACGTCTTCTGATTTCTTCCACCCCTGCCCCGAGCATTGTTGTTGTTGCGTTGCCAGCTCATGGTGGCTGTTCTGATGGTTGTGCTTGCGCTGTGTTAATAGTGGTTGTGGAGGTGGAGGTGGTGGCGGCGGTGGTGATTCTAGTGCCGCTGCTGGTCGATCGACCCCGCCCGTGAGATAGGCATCCATCCGTGGCGTCCGTGCCGGTCACACCAAAGATGTTAGGAGACAGCACTTTTGCCCTTGACAGACAGCAACTTTGCATTGACATTGACATGCTTTGACTGACACCAAACTACTAGGTTTTAATGTGTGTAATACTCGGCCCCACATCCTTGACAGCGCACGTTTTGCGTCCCGCTTGATGCCATGTCTCCTGAAATCGTTTTGGGCCACACTAGTACTGGTGTGATCGTGAGTTGAGTGGTCTCTGTGCTGTTTGTGTGTGGTGGCGAGCCTGTGGCAGGTGGTGCGTTATGATACTGCTCTGGTTTCAATTGCGAGTGGAAATATGAAGTATGAAGATTCTTTAAAAAAAACGAAAAGAAAAAACAACACCACCACTAGTTACTACTTGGTAGTAA